>OX346266.1:18871731-20250687 GCA_947049275.1 Epinotia bilunana | reverse complement strand
CCCAGCTGACCATCTTAAAAACAATGGCATTCAAGTCAAACAATACTATTGTGTGATAGCGCGTGCCGTTTTTTCCAAAAAAAAGGTTACGGCCACAAAAAAAGTTAGTTGAATAATGAACTCTATCGTCTTATTCTTATAGATTCAAAATGGTCTAAAAGATAAAAAAAACGCGACAGCGAGCCAGGTATAAAGAAGGCATTTTCCTTCATTGTTTCTTATTTTATTTTGAATCTTTGGCTAGAACGATAAGAATTAATTATTGTATGAACATGTAATGTGGCGGTAACCTTTTTCTCATTTCATCCCCAGTAAGATCCCGTCTCATGCAAACGTCAATCTTGGTCTATGCCACGTTCTAGCAGAAACTTGCACTCCCCAGTACAGCCGCATCAGAAGTAGCTAAGCAAAATGACACGCTCAAAATGACCTACACAGATCCTTATTCCCTTGTAGTGATGTGCCGGGGAATATTCCCGGGAACGGGAATATTCCAGTATGGGAATTTCCCGGGAATATTCCCTTGTTCCCGGGAATATTCCCCCAAACAGGGGAATATTTAAATACAAATTAGGAAAATTAAAGTTGTAAAAAAAGTAAATAAAATGAATAGTGCCCCCACAAATAAAGTGCCATTCGCCAAAAACTGCATTATTGTCCTAATTCTGACTTTTTATCTCAATTACCATTTAATATTTAAATATTTTCTTATTTTGTTTTCGTATAATATTTTATTGTGGTTTTTTTATTAACTTTTTATCGTTTTTGTTACTTTCAGAAGTAGTTTTGTAAAATTTGTTTTTTCTGATGGGGGAATATTACCAATAACTGGGAATATTCCCGGGAACATTGGGAATTTACTTTTGCGGGTAAATTACACTGGTTAATGTCTTGGTAAAAAAATCAAGGGCCCAACTTATCATGGAATCCCTAATAGCAAGATATATAAACATACACAATTTCAATATTCCCGTATGTTCCCTTGTTTGGGAATATTCCCGGGAATATTCCCACCTGGGTAATATTCCTGGGAACGGCACATCACTATTCCCTTGACATTAGAGTTTGTGTGTAGATCATTTTGAGCATTAGAACTGCTTAGCAAGTTCTGCTGTTGACTGTACTACGCATATACATACTACATATGAATAAAGACAATACCACACACTTTACATAGCACACATTTTACTTAAATTTAACCTCCTAAGACCCAGCGTACAATTTTTTTGATAAAAATTTGACTGTTTTCTTACTGGATGTCAAAAAGTTCCTCATATATCATGGATCTTAGGAGGTAGGTTAGTGATAATAATAAAACAGTCTTACATAGACTAGGCTTTGATTAGAAATAGTTTATTTATAGTGAAGTCTAATCTGTTTTTAATAATATATTTATAAATATATAATATGTTTATCAGTATGAACATTTATTAGAATAGTCGTAATAAGTCATTATAAGAACTAATACACAGACAAAATAAGGCATCTGTTTCATTTTAATAGTTTTTTTTTAACCATTTTGTCCAACTAACTAACTTCAAATTACTTAGAGTCAGCAAGTAACATGAACTTCTGTAATTCTGCAACATTAATGTTCGTTTATGCAACATGGGCAACTAGTGTTAGAAGCAGAAACAACTCTACTGATCTAAATCTGCGTTTCCACTACGGCTGATAAAATTCGCATCTCGTATTGGCCTCAATGAATTAATTTGATTGGTCAACTGAAACTCCCCACTCTCTCTGAAACTCACCCTAAATATCCATATTGGCTATATCTTATTCGGCACATGAACACAATTAAATAATATAACATTAACTACCTACTTATATCACGAATTGCGAGATACAACTTACAATTATAAAATTATTGCTTCAACAAATAATATAACTATCTACACAAAAACGAGTACAAAATTACGACAACACAATATTATATACTTACATAAAGGATGTTAGCATAACAACTGCCTGTGACAGACAGACACCTAGTGATCGCATAAGTGTTCCGTTATAAAATGAGAGTGAATGAACGAAAGTATGTTTTATTCTAAAATTTGCACTAAGATGCCATAGCATTATAAAGTCTGAGCCTTTAAAGTAATCTTCAGGTCTATACTTCTTATACCAAACGGAGCAATTTCATTCCCGAAGACAGTTCTAAAGGGCTCTAGTGTTTGTACTCAACTGTACACGTCATGTGACACATTTCACTCACAGAAATGAGTTTCTTACATCATGTTAAAATTTAAACTTGACTATTTAGACTAATAAAATTAAGTGCGAGTAGTGAAACTGAATAAAATATTAAACTTCCCACTTACTTAAAAATAGGCATAACTTTCGATAAAACTAGTGTTGGATTGTAAACTGACTGACTGGCTGACTTCCGACTATCTCTAAGCAATAAGGTCTTCGAACCACCTAGAATACATGTACACGATGCTAACTGTACAATCTGCTGGTCGATTGCGAAACTTTTCGTACACACGTCAGGTAGATCTAATGTCACATCACTTTTTGTATAGGAAAATGACAGTAGATCTGACCTAACGCGCGTTCGAAAAGTTACATAACTTTGGACACAACCATTATATTCCAAGATATATTCAAAGATTCACTTCTCCACTCAATAATGTAATGACGTAGTTTACGCGCCATCTTTCTTCTTCCCGGACATCCGGTCGATGAGATTGGTGATCATGTCTGCGTCGACGAGGCCGATGAACTTGTCCACTATGAGCCCGTTTTTGATGGCTATCACCGCTGGCACCGCCTTTACCTGCCAGAATAAAACCAGTGAACATAGGGTGACAGGTCGACTTATTCCGTAAAATAAAGGATGTCTCGCGGCGACCAACTACTGGAGGATAAACCCACAAGGTGGACTGATGACCTGGTAAAGGTCGCAGGAATCCGCTGAATGCGAGTAGCCCACCGGCCATTGTGGCGCTCTTTGGGAGGCCTGCGTCCAGGAGTGGACGTCTTTCCGCTTATAATTTGATGAAGATTGGCAGGGTCCGAAAGGATAATAATCAATGATAATTATCACGATAATTATCATGATAATTATCGTGCTAATAACAGATGGATAATTATCGATTTTGATAATAACAAAAAATTGCGCTCGTGAAAGTGAACTGTATTCGAACGTGTATTTCCGCACTTGCGTCTATCCGAACGCACGAAGTGTCAACGTGACGTGCCGCGCCGTGGGGATTCCCCTTACAAGAAGAATTCAGTTCGGATTATGCAAAGTTGAGCGAACTCGAGTGTCATTGGTTCTTATCATCATCATCATCATCATATCAGCCGAAAGACGTCCACTGCTGGACATAGGCCTCCCCCAAAGAGTGCCACAATGACCGGTCCTGCGCCACCCGCATCCAGCGGACTCCCGCGACCTTTACCAGGTCATCAGTCCACCTTGTGGGGGGCCTACCCACGCTGCGCCTTCCGGTACGTGGTCGCCACTCGAGAACCTTTCCGCCCCAACGGCCATCGGTTCTACGTGCAATGTGCCCCGCCCACTGCCACTTAAGTTTAGCGATTCGGAGGGCTATATCGGTTACCTTGGTTCTGCTGCGGATCGCCTCCATTGCCCTTTGGGTGACTTTGAGCCTTCTTATGAGGCCCATAGTAAGCGACCACGTTTCCGTGCCATATGTCATCACTGGCAACACACACTGGTCAAAGACTCTCGTCTTGAGACACTGCGGAATATTGGACGAAAAGATGTGCCGTAGCCTCCCGAATGCTGCCCAGCCGAGTCGGATTCGACGATTGACCTCTTTCTCAAAGTTGGACCTACCTAACTGGTTCTTATACTGGTGATAATTATCCGATAATTATCAAGAAGCGTAATTTTCTTGATAATTTCGAACCCTGAAGATTGGCCTGGTAAAGGTCGCTTGAGTCCGCGGGATGCGGAAATCACAGGACCGTTCATTTTGGCACTCTTTGGGGGAGGCCTGTATCCAGGGGGATCACGTAACGTTTTGAACGAGCGTTCGGACAATTTAACTGTCATTTTTCCATATAAAAAGTGACATTTAGATCTACCTCACGCGCGTACAATGCGTTGCGTGATCGACATGCAGGAGTGGACGTCTTTCGGCTGATACGATATTTGGAGCAGCCCAACTGGGAAAGTACCTTAAAGAGGACAACAGCCATAATAACGCCACTACCCTGTAGATATGTGGTGTCGTGTCCCTGGTGGTGACTGGTGAGGAAGGTCGCCAGAGCCCCCGAGGATGCTCTGTGTTGAGAATGAGGAACCTGCATTTGTCTACAGCTGTCAACGCAACGAATCCTCAAATCAATAAAGGGCTGGCGCGCTTGTGATTCCTCTGGTGAGCGTCCATAGGCGACGGTGTACGGCTTACCATCAGGCAGGCCGTGTGCTTGCTTGCTACCATTGTGCTATAAAAAAAGACTCGACTCAAAAACGTGCACCTCAGCGTTCTGTTCACTGTGGCACTCTTTTGGGGAGGCCTACGTCCAGGAGTGGACGTCTTTCGGCTAATGCGGATGATAAGGCTCACCTCAAAGGCGTGAACTAGCTCAGCGTTGTCCTCAACGTCGACCACGGCCAAGTCCAGGTTGCCTAGTGGTTCGATCAGCTCCCGTAGCTTCGGAGTGAGGATTTTGCAAGGCTCACACCAATCTGCGTGGAAGTTCACTATCACTGGCTTGTCATTGTTCATCACCTGGAGAAATAAAGTGAGGATTTATTTAAAGTTAAAGTTTTGGCCAAACTAGCCACCGGGATTCAAACTATATCGAAATGGGTTCAGCGGTTTAAGCTTGAAAAGGTAACAAACAGACAGACTTTCGCATTTATAATATTAGTATGGATATACTCCGTTACAGCAAGAATACTAGTTATTCCCGCGGGCCTAGAGAACTAAATCCTCACATGTTTTTCCATCAAACCAAATCTTATGCTATACTATGTCACTATCGACATTATCGTTAGAATTAGAAATACTATGCTATGTGGGTGGGCCTTATCTTATCACCAAAGATCAAGGAAAACCATTAAAGCGATTAATTATCTCAGCTTATCAGTATATGTCTAATGTGTCGTTATGATACAAAAAAGCTAACTTGGACATTATCTCAAACACAAATACTTACAATTTTAGTCTGAAGTCAGAACATGTTTTGTACAGATAGGTACATGTAATGGTTCCTTCGACTTCGGTCGGTAAATAAATTCCAAAAACGTAGATTTATGAAATCCCGTGTAGGCCCGAATTTTAAAACGGCCGTTGTAAGTGGCACCTTAATGGCAAATCGCACTCCAGTTAGGACAGAAATACATGGGATTCCAGTTAGGACAGAAATAGCTTAGCTGCCCGAGGTAGCGTCAGATGCCCAAAGGATGAGATTCCTACGTAGCGGGGCTCCTATCCGTCTTAGGGAGAATGGTTTGGTCAGATTCTTCTCTCGATAGTAAAGTAAGGCTTGAAGGTGCAAACATCTATTGCTGAGCCACGGTGATGCTGGTGATGACTACGTTCTTTGTTGGCGAACTTCTCATTGTACTTGACGAGTATCGTTTCGTTGTGCACGACGGAGGTGGAGGATCGTGCGCGCAGCGGCGAGCGCAGCCCACGTCTCAGCGCAGACGACATGGTGCCTAGACCTTTCACCCTTGTAGCAAGGCTGAAGGTGGCATGACTTGTTGGGCCACGGTGATGACCACGTACCTTGTTGACGAACTCCTCATTGTTCTTGACGAGTATCGTCTCGGTGTGCACGACGGAGGTGGAGATCGGGCGCGCAGCGGCGAGCGCAGCCCGCGGCTCAGCGCAGACTACATGGTGCCTAGACCTTTCACCCTTGTAGCAAGGCTGAAGGTGGCATGACTTGTTGGGCCACGGTGATGACCACGTACCTTGTTGACGAACTCCTCATTGTTCTTGACGAGTATCGTCTCGTTGTGCACGACGGAGGTGGAGATGGTGCGCGCAGCGAGTCGCAGCGGCGAGCGGAGCCCGCGACTCAGCGCAGACGACATTGTGCCTGGAACACACGCATTATACGAGTTAGAAACACATCCTAGCGAATTCAAAACTTTCGTGAGACATGTCTAGAATACTACTAATAAATCCACGGTTAAATTCACGTATTAAATGTCACTACAGGCGACATGTTTCAAACTCTTCGGGAGTTCTTTTTCAGGGTCAAATTTCGCGACAATGTATAGACATGAGAGTAGTATCCACCTAGCATTTTTCACGTTAGTGCCTTAAACTACCGGTCCGGTGTCCGATTTGGCACCCAATTCCAAGATTTAGCGTAGGCAAAATTTTACCAAAGCGAGTGCTATCTGTCCTTCCAATTTCAACCCAGAGGGAAAACTAGACCCTATTAGAATAAGACCGGTTACCGCATGATACTTAATCTTTCTACACTTTCTAATTTTTCAGTGATTACATGGACAGTCAACCAAAGGAAATTTTGCGCCATTTTTACCGACTTATATAACAACCAGCTGCCCGCGCGGGTTCGCCCGCGTATTATAAAGAACGCAGGCAGAACTTTATCAAGAAAGTCCATTCTAAATGCAGAATATTTGAAATCGGTTAAGCGTTTCCGGAGATTACGTACATACATACAAACTACAGCCTCACATACTTTTCCTCTTTACAGTATTAGTAAATGAGTAGGTAAGCGGAAATTATGAATTAATTAGCAAATAAAAAAAAAAACACTAGACAAGTGCAAATTCATTAAACTACTGGCAAACCCCATTTACAACTAATTTGCATTAGCAATAAATAACCCGCTTCCGACTAGCGGTGGTCACGTATTTGCTATTATGAGATAATTATACGCCAACTTGTTCTATAGAAGAAGATATTACGCGACTTCGCCGGCGTGGACCCGGGATAAAAACACACAACTTTTGGCCAAATGTTTTATTTGACAAAAGTTTCATTTGACCTAATGCATTTTTCGTCAAAACAGTGGTATTTTCGGGTATTCTTTGAATATCATCAAATAGAAGTCATTAGGTTAGGTTAGGTTTGTTTTATAATAATCCTATAAAGCTTTCTATTTAAGAAAAAAACGCATTAGGTCAAATGAAGCTTTGTCAAATGAAACATTTGGCCAAAAGTTGTTTGGTCTAACATTAGTGAACCGTTTTTGACATGTACAAGTTTTATTATGTTAATAGTATATACGACCTCAGACCAAGAAAAAAATACAGACGGAGCGTTACGAACAGTCAAGTGAAGCCAAATCACAGCCAAACAAAACCAAGCTACACATAGATACCTTATACATCTCTGTGGGTACCTATGAGATTTAAATATAATTATTTTAATCTTGACACGTGGAGACCTTATACATCTCTAAGAAATAAGATTGTATTTTCTTTCTCTTATTGTATTTGACATGTAAACTCTGATGTAGTTAATTCCATTATGAATAATGTACTCATACTATTTTGAGTTTATGGATAGACATTTTAACTTGTAAAAGTGGCCTATTTGCTGAATAAATATTTTCATTTTTTTAAAAAAAAAAAAGCTCACACCACAGCCTATGGATTTACGAGTCCAGAGCAGTCACATTGTCAACACTGTGTTTCATTGTGTTAGTTCCTGAGTTTGATAGTTTTGAGTAAAACGCGGACAGATGGACAGACACACATGACGAAACTATACGGGGTCCATTTGTGCCATTTTGGCTACGGAACCCGAAAAAGTGCCATTAAAAACAATTTGTTTGTTTACCATGTTCACAGATTTGTTTGTTGCATGTTTAATGACCCTATGTCAGTAGCGTGACTTATGATAAGACAACTACTGGTGATATTCAAATTAAAGTTTTTGGTACAGTCAGGTTCATAAATATATATGTACTAGCTTCCGCCCGCGACTTCGTCCGCGTGGACCCGGGATAAAAACTATCCTATATTTTAATCCAGGCAATAAACTATCTTCGTGCAAAATTTCATTCAAATCGGTTCAGCCGTTTAAGCGTGATTGAGTAACAAACATCCAAACATCTAAACTTTCGCATTTATAATATTATATATATATATGTTTCCAAAGGTTCAAAAATATCTGAGCGACCTTATGCTCTTAACAATAAACTCTTGGTCACATATTATTGATCACTTTGACCATGCACATATATTGTTCATGAGCCTGAGTATAAACCAAGGTCCAAGGAACATTGTATGGCCAGCATCAAATACATATACAGTACTTATTTGTGTGATTAGAACAATTATTTGGTCCTGAACATGTTTTCTATGTATTTAAGTATTTATTTATTTATATAAATGTGTATGTCGTCGTCTAGTCCCCATAGGACAAGCTTTGCTTAGTTTGGGACTAGGTTGATTCGTGTAAGATTGTCCCCAATATATTATATTACCAGCTTCCGCCCGCGACTTCGTCTGCGTGGACTCGGGATAAAAACTATCCTATATTTTAATCCAGGCTATAAACTATCTTTGTGCAAAATTTCATTCAAATCGGTTCAGCCGTTTAAGCGTGATTGAGTAACAAACATCCAAACATCTAAACTTTCGCATTTGTAATACTAGCTTCCGCCCGCGACTTCGTCTGCGTAGACCCGGGATAAAAACTATCCTATATTTTAAGTCAGGCTATAAACTATCTTCGTGCCAAATTTCATCCAAATCGGTTAAGCCGCTGAAGCGTGATTGAGTATCAAACATCCAAACTTTCGCATTTATAATATTAGTAGGCTTAGTAGGATAGTGGCAGTTGAATATGTTACAATCCATCTTTATTACTATTGAGGTTAGGATGTTACAATATCACTTTTGTTGCAACAATTTGTTCAACACTGTCTTTCCATAAAAACGTAAAAAAAAACAGATTTGATAACTTATAATTAGTTCAGTATATTCCATGCTAAGCTATAATAAACAGAGGCAGATAACATAAGAATAGCTAATGTTATCATCTTAATGGGGTTGATAAGACAGTACCATTTTGTTTATTATACTTATAGTACCTATTATAACTACTATATATTATAAGTACAAGTAACAGAATGAACAAACAGAATATTATTTAGTTTGAAGTTGTTTTAATTGAGATATATTCTACAAGATAATTACGTAATATATGTACTCAACTAGTCTTTCTATCTTAATATTTGATGGCCGCTTTAGCCTAGTTGGTAGTGACCCTGCACCAAGCAAGAGGTCCCGGGTTCGAATCCCGGTAAGGGCATTTATTTGTGTAATGAGTACAAATACTATATAAGAATATGATTCATAGATGTTTTCTATGTATTTAAGTATTTATTTATCTATATAAGTATGTTTATCATCGTCTAGTACCCATAGTACAAGCTTTGCATAGTTTGGGACTAGGTAGATTTGTGTAAGATTGTACCCTAATATTTATTTATTTATTTCAATTATTTAAAACAGAAATCCTCAAACAAACTTCCTAAGTGCAGCATGGGAAACAGTGGAAAAATTTCAGTATGACAAGAATGTGAATGCACGCTATGGTTTATTTTTTTGTAATGTGCACTAAGGTTCTGTTTCCCATGAAATTGATATAAATACATAACTAGGGTGGAACCATATCCTGCCTACGAAAGGAGGTCTGTGCCCAGTAAGATACATACAGGGTGGAAAGTTGAGATGGGGCAGTAAGCTACTGGATCCCTTGCCGCTACGTGAAAATGCTCTAAGGAGAGCTTTAGGGCCGCTTCAGACCAGAATGGAAGCGGCCGGCAGCGGCGCTGCGAGCACTTTCAGTGTCAAATAATTTTAAACTTTATCTACATACTAAAAAGTCCAGTACTGCTTGAAAAGCTCGAAAAGGTCGCGCGGTGTCGCGCGGTGACGCGAGCAGCCTAGCGGCCGCGCGCGTCTTGGCGTACTGGACTTTTATAGTATGTAGATAAAGTTTAAAATTATTTGACACTGAAAGTGCTCGCCGCGCGCGCTGCCGGCCGCTGCCATTCCGGTCTGAAGTGGCCCTTACTCTTTTTAAGTGATGACAATCAACATTCACAGATTTTTGATAAAATGTACAGTTGGTGAGAGAATCAACAGATTTGAGTAAATTTATTTTAATGCCAATCTGTCCCATTTCTATCAATGATTAAAATACTTTTTGAGACCAACTAACAAGAGTACTAGAACACCCACAAATTAAGAAAACTTTTTCCATACCGTTTATAGGGTAGTTGCAAAGTGAAACTATAGATGATATAATATCATTGGCAATTCCAAGATTAATTTTACAAGTATACGAAAATGAGAAATCAGAAATGTAGTCAAGCACGAAATGGTAAATAGCACACACCTATTCTGGTAAAGCTAATTAAACAATTCATTATTTACCGCACTGCACTTAAATGATTTATATTACATTAAACATAGATCGCTTGCGCTATACTTCAGATTTACCAGAAAAGGTGCACACTGATAGGCTTACATAATTAGGAAAATTTGCAGGGATTAAAGCACTTACCTACAGCCTAATTAACAGATCCCAAGCGTCTTATCTTAGTAGTTTCAAGGGGAGTGAGACACACGTGAGCGACACAATACGCACAACCCACGACAACACTGGCCAGCAACAAGGAAAGAACAGCGAATCTAAACACGAATAGTCTATCGTAAAAATTGCCAGAACCGCCCTCCCCTTTTGGCAATGCTAACAACACTAGCGTTATCACAGCCGACACCGGCACTGCAATCTTCCCGATGAGGTGACCCGTACGCACAGACACCCAGCACAGCATTAACGTTACAAACCAAATCACCGCCAAACAATACACCCCCACGCCGAAACTAGACATCTCTCAGGCATTGGGATAGTTTCTATAGTTAGTCCAGCATGCAGGGAACATAAATGTGTAGAGGACAGTAGGCACAGAATCTCTAAAGGCGGTTAATACTAGTTTTCTTGTTTTAGCGATAAAAACCTTGAATAGACGAATTCACAACAAAAAATCCGTGCGTCACGTTCACTCACAAATTTGACAATTGACAGACGACTGACGGGCTCATGGCGGCGGCGGCAGTGAGTGACGGTGCGATGTGGAGGCACAGATTACAGAAAAAGGCAGATAGGCTCTAATAAATTGAACGAATTCTATATACCCGATCTCTTCTTACTTCTGTACTTAACAACGAGTAAGAAAAAGATAAAAACATCTGCTGTCACATCGTCTTGCTTATACTGCGGGTCTGTATTAGTCTGTGTTTAAAGTTCATATTCATCGACATTTTATGGGATATACAGCACGGCTAGCACGCAACGGCGCGCGAGCTCTCGATTTTTCTCGCACTATCCGTCTCTCTCTTATTAGAACACTTCGAAGAAGAGGTATAGTGCGATAAAAATCGAGAGTATGTCGCGGCCGTCGTGTGCTAGACCTGCAGATTATGTGATTTTACCCCAATTTGTCAGTACAACATGTCGAAGTCATAATTGGGTGTAGCGTACAGATGTAACAATCCGACCACATGTGCAAGCAATTTCTCAGTACAACTGACAATTGGATCAGCAACGCAACATGCCTCCAGACGATACCAATTAGTCAGCTTTTTCGAACCCATTATCGGCGTGAATTATTTATGTAGGCGAGGTGTTTGGTAATGAAGTGTATACATGTCATGATTTGTCAGCCCCAACTTATCAGAAGCTGACTAATTGCTATCGTCTGGAGGCATGTTGCGCTGCTGATCCAACTGTCAAACGAGTTGTACTAAGAAATTGTATGCACATGTGGTCGGATTGTTACATCTGTACGCTGCGGAAAAGCAGAGAATGACATATGAAGACCTGCACGGCTAGCACGCGACGGCGCACGAGCTCTCTCGATTTTTCTCGCACTATCCGTCTCTCTCTGATTAGAACACTTAGAAGAAGAGGTATAGTGCGATAAAAATCGAGAGTATGTCGCAGCCGTCGTGTGCTAGACGTGCTGGCAGATAACTTTCTTATTCGTTGTTAAGTACAAAAGTAAGAAGGGATCGGGTATATAGAATTCGTTCAATTTATTATTAAAGCCCATCTGCCTTTTTCTGTAATCTGACTTGAAAATAGTTACAACACTATAAGTGTCAACTTGACGTTGACGTCCCGGCAGTATTGTTTACTATTTTAACACTTTGGTGGGCAGGAGATGGAGACAAGTCGATAATAGACTCAAAATACCGTACTATTCGTCTCACTTTGAGCTCAGCTGCTGACAGAGACAACTATATGAATCATCGTCTTGCAGGAAATATTTTGACTGTAGGATGTTAACTTAGTTCTTTTAAGATAAAATTGACTCTGTTATCCTCCGAGTATTTAATAGGTGCACCCAATAACGTCGTTTCCTCTTCTTCTTGTTTAACGCCAGTAAAAGCGCAATATAAATAATTCCTCGTCGTCCATGTCCATACGTCCTCTCACAAAAAACGTCGCTCTGGAACTGGCAGTAAAAAAACCTAACGCAAATAATCGAATCGTGTGTGTTAAGCTTACGGCATTCCGGATCTACATTTCGTATTCGTAAAGCTATAACCACGAAGTTCGAATGTCGCAGTTCGGAAATCTCTATCTCTATCTCACTTACCATACTCGAGTGACAGGGATGCAAGTACACGAACTTCGTCGCACAACAGAACAGTGCCGCAGGAAACCGTGCGTCTGTGGCCAGCCTAATTGGCCACAGAGAACTCGGAATAAGGATAAGGCTGGCCGCACAAACACGGTTTCCTGATAAGGTTTCCGAATACGGAATTCAGATTCGCAAACCTGAAAGCAAAGCGCACACGTTCGTTTTTTAGTATTAGGTTTTTTTTCTGCCAGTTCTAGAGCGACGATTTTTGAAAGAGCACGCACGTATAGACATGGACGATGAGTTATTGCTTTTATACTTTTCCCATATACAGGGATATTTTTCGACAGTCATTATTACATTTTCGACGTCACCCATGTTGATTACAGTCTATCACAAAAATGACGTATACGTCAACTTCGTACGGCGCTCGCGCATTTCTGACTTGAAATGTCCCTTCGTGTGCGGCTAGTGAAACAAAATGTATGCAGGGACTGCGTTCGGGATGACGTCATTCGGTTTTTTCCCGTTCTTACTACCCGAACCCACGGCTGTGGCCCGGAACGAGGGTTTTTTTACGTTCAGAAATTTTAAGAACGTGTGCGCCTTTATCTAACATTACTATGAAAAATGCTCATTCAGGTTTCCGAATCTGAATTCCGTATTCGGAAACCTTATCAGGAAACCGTGTTTGTGTTGCCAGCCTAAGACAGAGAAAGAGTTCATAGACAAATTAATTTCTTCTTTATACGTTTAGTTATATTTTACATCCACGATTTTAAATGTTCCTTGTGGTTTGTGGTGAGCAAAAACCTCTAACTTTTGTATCAAAATTAAAACAATGAAAGCACCATTTTTTTCACAATGAAATGTGCGAAAATCACTAACAACTATCTAAATAAAACGCAATCAAGATGGCATCTTGACAGAAGTCAGTGACGGGATTGTCTTGTCTGTTTTTATTTCTGTAAGTTGTCATACTTGTCAACTGTGAATTTTATAGTGCTGTGTTGCTGTCAATTTATAGAAAGGTGAGTTATTTTATTAGATTTTCATTACAATGTGCTTAATTTATAACTTGGTTCGTCGTTTTCCAACATATTCTTTTAGGTTCCTAAATATTTTAGAAGATAACTGGCGCCAAACGGTTTTTATAACCGTAAATTTCTAACGCCATTTTCCGCTCCGTGCTCGACTTATCACAGAGTATTTTTTCCTTTTATCGAGTGGAGACAACCTGTGTCTACTACCACAGGTGTTGAAAACGTCTAATAAGCATCTAGGGAAGATATATGTAATTTGCTTAACGATTAAATCGGCCTGGTTCTGTTGCAAAATATTTGATGACTAATCCTGTAACTGAACAAGGCCTATTAATTGGTCTCGCGGGCGGAATGAAAGGCTAGAGCGTATGCTTGTGTTGCTGCTAAGTCAGTGACCTTCTGGAGGCATTGATATGAGCTAAATGGCAGGTGCCTCAAAGGGCATATACCCTTTTGTTGCACAGGGCCGATCTACGAACTTCATTATGGAACATAGTTTCAAGGTTGTATGTACGGTAATGTTTATTTGTTCAGATGGTTTCGATGAGTTGCTTGCAAAAAGATTTACTAGGGTGTTTTGTATGGTTACAGTATTTCCTGATGATTGGGATGCTGTTATAAATACTTTGTTATTTACCTCTTATTATCAATAAGCTCAATGTAAAATTGTCTTCCCTTTTAAAACTATAAATATGATTGTAATTACTGTATATGAAACTACTGAAGACTATTACTGGATTTGACCAAATGAAATTATATTTGGAGGATGGCCCATGCTCTTAGCCTGTCCGAATGGATGAATAAAAAAAAGTAATTACTGTATTTCAATAAGAAAATCATATTTTGGATGTTTTAGTGGCTATGATAAACTGTGGCTGTGCAAGTCAGCTTTAATCATATTTGTTCAAAAATAAAGATCTATCCATAGAATCTATACACATCTTTATGTCATGTCAGTAATAATAGAGTCCTGTACACATTATATGTGGCTGTTCCTATAGGTGTAGTAGAAAAAAAAATATTAACACATGCCAAGCAAAAGTAGATCTTTTCTCAATGTCACAAAACCTGATGTTGTTGTTTTACAAACCTATGAACATTACATATGTAATAGCAGAAAAGTACTATGAATTATGTTGCATCTCTGACTTTATAGTCAGATGATATTTCAGCATGAAACAAATGCTTTCTGTTCTGTCCCAGGTATGCCTTTTATACAACCAAGTTATGTATCAATATACTGAGCAACATATATTATAACAGTAAACAAACATAGAATATGACCTCACTCATCTTAAAAGATGGCTCCTCTAAGTATGATGTCATATTGGGTGTGGACACTGTAGATGACATGGGTGGAACCATTGGCCAGTTATGTTGGCTAGGTTAATTTACTTAAAAATAAGTGTTTTGCCTCATGTTATGCAGACAGGCATGTGGATATTTACAACTCCAGCAGTCATCAGCGCATTGCCAACCCTAGCAAGGTTGGCAACCCTTTATATTATCACGTTTTTGCCCACATATTATAGACTGTATTTATATCAATGTTGTTTGACTTCAATTAACTTCATGTTTGGCCAACTTGTGTCCAAAGTAAATTTTGGAGATTTTGGAAATGCTTGTTAAAATATTCCAAGATACGATTGTTCCAGGGTAATTGCAAGACTAAAGTAAAACCATAATCATGACATTAATATTTCTGGATAGGTTCTACAACATGTTACATGGTTCCCCATCAATTAAAAGTTGTTGATCATAGGTACAGGATATGGTAGGCGGCACCATACTAACTTCATATTACATGCTTTTCCATGCCATGAAAAGTATTGAATTATATATAATACTGCCCTTGACTCCGTCCGCGCGGGACTCGTTTATATCGTAGTTCCATACAAACTTTCACGCCCATTTCACCCCCTTAGGAACTGATTTCCGGGATAAAAACTATTCTATGGTCTTCCCCGTGACTCAAACCATCTCTATACCAAGATTCGCCCGCACAAACTTTGCACCCCTATTTAACCCACTTAGGTAAAGAAGGTTAAGTAAAGGTTAGGTAGTTAAATGGTAAGCTGGTGGGAATCGAGTTCTGCGGACACCAAGCCACTATTCTCACTCATGTTTTTATGAAACATATTTATTTCCTTTTACTTGAGTTGAGGCTAACAACATTTTTCCAACAACTCGATGCTACTATCAAATTCATGGTCATGTCAGATATCAAGAATATCAAGATCAAAAAACATGATTCTTTTCTTTAATTATTACTTGTTGGCCTATCTATGTAGGATTGGTACTTTTTGATGACTTTGTATGATGCTGGCTGTTAGATGATGAATAAGGAACGATCGAACGTGGTTTGAATAGTTTTAGAACGGTGAATGATTTGACGTATGATTCAGTTTGTAGGACGATCGGTACGAATGAAGACGTACATTATGTAAATAAATAAGATTTGATATAGTTCTCGTGTTTCCCTGCCATCCCACTCTACATTTGGGGGCTCGTCCGGGATCCAGGGAAAATTACGCGACTACTTACGAAGATACGACGGCAAAGACGAAACGAAGTGTAAATACGACGACGACGACGGAACTACGGTGAAAAAAAGATGAACGACTTTAAGACGAAAGTTGCGTATAAAAGAAAACGGAAGATGGAGAAGACGATGGATGTTTATCATCAAATTTTAACGTTGCCCTTGTTTACGGCGGAGGGCGGCTTTGAGGTGGAAGCATTTATAAAAGAAGTCGAAGAGAAGTCCCTACAATACCAGTGGACGGAGCGGCAGCAATTTTTAATCGTCAAAAAGAGGTTCGGCGGTACGGCGGCTCTCTAGTTACGCTCTGAGGATTCCTTCCGAGACTGGGAAGAACTGAAGTATGCGATACGAAGGGAATTTAGCAAAGGCGATTTTAGCGCAGAACATATGCCTGAAAATCATAAAGATTACAACATTGACGACGAGTTATTGACACACGACAGCGACGCGCAGCCCTTTACGCAAGAAGTGTCAACGTCGATGGAGGTTGCGCTAAGCGCTGACCAGAAAAAAGAAGAAAACGTGGAAATGACATTTGACATCACGTGTCAAAATGAAAATAGTGAAATTTACTCCAAGCAGCAAGAACAGTATATGATTGAAGACGCAGTCAACAACGAAAACAGTTCTATTGTGTTAAATACTGCAGAAGACGTGCAAGACGTGTTACGATACAAGCAAACTCACGATTGCGAAGTTAAAAGAAGCATGTGGAACCATACGTCGCGGTTGCAGCGGTTCTCTCGAGTGGAGTACTACAACACCCTTGACCCTGGCAAGAGTTTTCACCACGACGCGGATGGCGATAGCTTCGATGGGAATACGATCAAAAACGACCCATCAAGATTCTACGAAGCGGGCACGACGACGCTATTTGGATGTGTTTACGACGATTTACTATGTTTTTGGAAGTACAGATATTGTTTATTCGGTGTGTAAATGAGTATTTAGTGGATTTCTGATGTATTTTTGTATCACGGTGTAAATATGATGTGTTATGACGACGTAAGTAAGATGAGTGCTGACGACGGGTAAGTGTGGTGACTGAACGTGCATGACTGGGGACAGTTCATGATTGCAGGATGGCCGAGTGTGGGATTGGTACTTTTTGATGACTTTGCATGATGCTGGCTGTTAGATGATGAATAAGGAACGATCGAACGTGGTTTGAATAGTTTAAGAACGGTGAATGATTTGACGTATGATTCAGTTTGTAGGACGATCGGTACGAATGAAGACGTACATTACGTAAATAAATAAGATTTGATATAGTTCTCGTGTTTCCCTACCATCCCACTCTACATCTATATATTTTGATTGAGAGTTATACTGAAATAATTTGAGCATTGTGCACTGACACAAGTTTCAGACATGTAAAAACGTGTAAAAACCAAGTCCCCTAATTTAAATAGAGTAAAGAAGTTCTTGAGAAAAGAAAGGGACAACCACATGTGTACAGTCAGCCTCATATAGTTAGTAGCAGCCAGGGTAGCCAAATATTTCGTAACACACCCTTATTCTTACACTAATAAAGACGTGTACCGTAATATTTGGCTACCCTGGTTGCTACTAACTATATGACGCAGACTGTACTTAGATATCAGAAGTCGGTTAAATTTTATGAAGGATATAACATACATACATACATACATTCACGCCTTTATTGCCAAAAGGGGTAGGTTGAGCACATGAAATGTATGTTCCAGCTCCACTTTTATCATAAATGTGGGTATAAAAGATCGACAAAATGTGATATTGCAGTGATAGGTTGCTAGCCCATCGCCCACAACACACTTCAACCCGAACCGAAACCCGAAGGATATAAGTAGGTTGGTAATGCTTCCTCTCGACTACAGATAATTGAAAATGCAGTGCACAGTAACTACAACTTAGAAATGTTGAAAACCCCCGACATTTTCATTTCAAAGTCCAATATCTGAAAAACGGCTAAACAGATTTTCAAGAAACATGGCTAAGAACACTCGGGCTCACAACAGCTTTCGAATAAAAAAAACCGCATTCAAATCGGTCCATCCGTTTGGGAGCTACGATACCACAGACAGATACAAAGACACACAGACACGTTAAACTTATAAAACCCCTCTCTTTGCGTCGGGGGTTAAAAAGCGTTTTTTATTGTTCCAGCCTTTAGCTTGTGCTTAAAATGGCGAATTTGGAAAAAACAGCTGTTGCTGCAGGTTACACGCGCTAAAGGCGAGAACAATAAAAATGCGATCTAGGGCTTGCCTCATTCCGTGGACCCTTCATATTTACTTCGTCAACCATTTCCGTGACAATCGAATGCACACGGAACGTGTAAGTGTAACCGAAGAACCGTCCAGGCCCATTGAAGCGCTGCACTCCCGCTGCCCTTGCGCAGAGGTCACGGTCGCGCATGCGCGCAGGCACCGGCGCAGTGACCATTGTTTCTAATACGATTGTTTTTTATGCGACAGGGGCAAAGGCAAATATGCGTTGATGGGAAAGAACGTAGTACTATAGACGCTGCAAGATCGGGTGTTACATGTGCGATGCCGTATAAAACTTTGTTCGCTAAGTTCTTGAAGAACCGGGTAGGTACTGTACTCGGAAGACCCTCGGCAACAGTTGCTAGTACAATATAACAAAAAGCGTTTTTCTATGTTTTTTTCCAAGCACCCATTTTAATTATCTCATCATCCTCCAAGCGTTATTCCCGGTTGTGCCGACCCCGGACCCCGGGATCCGCTTTCACAGCCAATCCCAAGATTTGGCATATAGGCAATAGTTTTACGAAAGCGACTGCCATCTGACCTTCCAATCCAGAGAGATAACTAGACCTTATTGGGAACCGGTTTCCTCACGATATTTTCCTTCACCGAAAAGCTAACGGTAAATATTCTGTACATAAGTTCGGAAAACTTATTGGTACGAGTCGGGATTGCCCATGATACAGCATCCTTCTTGAAGTTAATTACCTTGTGTTTCTGAACGTATTGTTCATGGCTGTGACTAATTGGAGAAGTGTATATTGCTTATCACTGACTTCTCACAGCCACCGAGTACCTATCTATATTATAATCGAACAAGCGAGCGAAGCGAACGAAGTTCTATGCTTCAGCTTCGGCCGAAAATCGTTTGTCCGGCGTCTGTCCCGCTGAGCTCCTCTACAGATCGCATTTCTCAACCGATTCTCGTGAAATTTTGTGAGCAGGTTCGTTAACTATAATTATATTGGTTTTTTTTGTCTAGTTTTTTTTCAAATACAGGCTTGCGAGTCGAGCTCACAGAGCCACTGGTTTATTAACATTTTTAAACGTGTTGCATTTGTGCTTATTACTAGTTCGCGAATTCACTTGATTTTCTTTTTTCTGCACTCACTTGGCCGCTGGGTCTGCCTGGGAATCTTGAGCTGTAGTTTTTTTTACCTCGTTATGCCAGTGACTGATCTTATAAGTGAAATGCATTGCTGATACTATTCATGACTGTATGCATTACTGACAGAATAACTAAAAATCAAGTCTTATTTCCTTTGGTCAGCAGTTTAGGGCTTGCGTGCATGTATAGGTAATCCTATACTATCAATATATATATTTGAAATCACGTTCTCGAAAACGGCTAACAATTTCAATGAGATTTGAAATGTACCTAGCTGAGGGTTTACGGGGGCTAAAAACCGATCTAGCTGGGTCTAATGTCTGGGAAAAATCGTTTCCTCCGTACTTTGACAATTTTCAGGCGAGCAGAGCTCGGTCGCCCAGGGACTATGTTCTATATCGCATACATCTAAGAGATCCAAAGACACATAAAAAATTGGGCTTTATAGCCCGTAACTTTTGCAATAACCACAGGAAACACGGACCTAAATCTCTGTATGACCAACGAGGAGTCTGGTTGACTGGTTCAATCATTTGCTAAAACCATTATTTACCTAATTAAATTCGATATAATTTCATTATACAGGGCTTATCTATACTCTGCATTTGATAGATAAGCTCGGCATCGCAACATTAACGGATATTTTCCGATGTTAAAATGTTATGTGGTTGGAATACGGGCGAGGAAACAATACGAGTATATGTTACAGTTATTACACTACCTATTAGTTTAAATTAAAATGTTAATAATTTATTTACCAGTATTCTAATAAAAACATAGCTTCGTTCCGGTCTTAAAGCTTAATTTACCGTCTCACGCTGCCCGGATATTTATTATTAATGAAAACAGCTTCTATTAAATAAAAGTCTGCCATTATAGTCTTTCGGAAGTAGAACAGAAGCCTCTGCTGATTTTTATCTAAATTAATATTTATTGGTAATTAAGCCTCCTCACTGGAGTAGTCGGTCAAGGTTTCCTAAATATGCCTCGTTGATGCGTCGCGTCGATAAAATATGATGCATATTATAGAGTAGCTAACATGATAGGTTTTATGGCCATGTTATACATTATGTTTCGGCACATAAGGACCGTGAAACGTGACCATAAAACTTATCGTGCTAGCTGGGAGAAACTTTATCGCTATTGTCGTGTTAGAACAATTACTGGTCATTTTATGTCTCAGTAAAGCCACTGAATAAGACCACTTGACATGATGGAATTACAGTTTTTTTTGACCGATAAATATAAAGCGTTCGTGCTTGTTATTGCTTGTGAGGGACTAATGTTTTATGTCGGACATAAAAGCTATACTTAATGCAAGTTGATCAGAAGACTTATTCCACACGTTTATCCGCCGTCTATCATATGATGATAACATCTCTGGCTTTTTTATATTGTCTTTGTTATCCAAGAATAAAAACAATCTCTTATAATCTCATAAAGGAACTGACAAGTAAAATCTTTTTTTTAATTTAGGTGTAATTCTGCCAATTAACATATTCACTGTGCCATTGACAGGTAGGTATGTGAAAAATGGATTTGCTTGAGTCATATTTGACTCATAGACAGGGTAAGTGCCAAGACGATTAAGAGTGAATTGACCGTAGATCTGTTCATTCACGAGGACGTCAGCTCGCGTGCTAATTTGTCGAATTTATTCGCAATGCGCAAGAGGGGGCGAGCCTAAGAAACCTCTTTCCATCTCGTTTTAATGTATTGCAAGCTACAAGTCATTATGCAACAGACCCCAGATCTGTATTAGAAAAACAGTTCGTTATGGTTATCACACTGATTCCATGTCTGGACATTATGGTACCGCGCGACTCGCATCCAGCGGACTCCCGCGACACCGATTACCTAATCGAAAAGATATGTAGGGCCATACAGTGAGTTCGCGTCTTTCATGTGGACATTGCCAAAGTTAAGGGTTACAAAGCCAATTTTTTGGTTGGACTCTTAATCTGCACAAAAGGCAAATCTTATAATTATATTGTTATGACAAACATTTTATATACGAGTAGGTATGCTGTAGGTATATTGATGGTTTAGATTCCACTCGAGCAAACGGTATATTCTCACAATAAATTAGATAACTGATACCTTTAACACTTTCACTGTCAGGAACCCGCATAGCAGGCGCCTACGCCGTAGGCGCTTTCCGCTACGAACGGGGAACCACGGGATCGTCTACGAGCGTAGCGCGTAGCGATTCTTGGCAGTGAATGTGTTAATTTCGTTTGAGAAAGTTTGCCCGTAAAAGATACTCTGCAGCTAAATATTTCAGCATACATAATACTACAATACAATTACTTATAGAAAGAAGAAAGAAAGAAAGAAAATACATTTATTTAACGTCACAACTTAAGTACACAATAAAAAAGAACAAGCAAACGATAAGGCTTAATACGAGGACGTTAAACAGGATCCCCACTCAGCATAAAGCCACGGCAAGACACGGCAAGCAGAGGCGCTGATTTTCGGTGGGGACCTAACTTAAAACTATTATAGGTGACGGCACAAACGCCAACAACTGGTAATAACTAAGGAAAATTAAAACAATAAATAAACCTAAGCACTTAACATAAATAACAGAATGAAAAATAAAACATTTGATAACACAACAAAACGCAACAAGAAAGTTTAAAAGTTTAATAGCTATAGCAAGTTCCGCCAACCGTCATACAAATTACAATTACACTTGTGCTCGGGCCTACTGGCTACATGTGATGATGTAATGATGTGATGTGCAGCTAAGCATTAGAAGGAATGCAGAAGGTAAGAAAAAGTTAATTAACTAATATATTATCAAAAATTAACTATAATGTATTTGTATCTCCAAAAAATACGCATGGCACTTTGCCTTAAACGTAGAAATTGTCCTTATAGCACGGATTGGTGGAGGAAGATCGTTCCAGCACTTCGTGGCAGCGTAACGAAAACTACCACGAAATGCCGCTGACTGGTGCCCAGGACAAACTAGTTGAAGATACCTAGCGGATCTTACCTGCAAAGACCTTGCGTTATGCGCCCAGGTCAGCTTATTGTAAAGGTACGAGGGCAACTGGCGGTTAACTACACCAAATAAAAGAGAAGCTAAATGTAGTTTTTGGCGGAATGACATTTTCATAACATGATTTTGATTTAGGTAAGGCGTCACATGAGCACGTCGGGGGATGTTAAAACAATAACGCATGCAAGCATTTTGTACTCTCTGGACCAACCTCTGCGTCCGTGCCAGGAGACACGGTCCGTATACTGTGTCACAATAGTTGAACCGCGAGAGTATAAGTGCATCGCATAACCTCACCCTCAGTTCCACACTGAGAAAATCACGTATTTTATAAAGTACCTTAAGTCTATAAAAGCAATTCCTAACGACATTGAGTACATGATTTTCAAATTTAAGTTCTCCGTCCATTAGGAGGCCAAGGTTCTTGGCCTCTTGGACGCGGTCCAACGACTCGCTTTCTAATAGCACTTCAAAATTACTCCTGCATAATTTAACTATTTGCTGCTTGGTGCCCAGTATCATGTAGTTTGATTTAATAGGATTTAAAGCAAGTCCGTTTAGGTGTGACCATGCAGCAATACGTCCGAGGTCGTCGTTAAGTTTGTCCACCTCTGAGGCTATGTTGTTCACGCTACACGGGATGTACAATTGTAAGTCATCAGCGTAAAGATGATAGTGGCAATGTTTTATAACTTTTGTAATGTCACTACTATATAGTATAAACAACATAGGACCCAAAATGGAGCCCTGTGGCACGCCTCTGTGCACTGGGAGAATTTCGGAAGAAGTTTTTTTACCAGTAGGGTCTTGGAGTTGAACAAGCTGGCTACGACTTTCAAGGTAGCTCGCAAACCACTTTACTGTACAAGTATCAAAACCGTAATATGCCAATTTTGATAGTAGAAGCGAGATATCTATGGTGTCAAACGCCCTAGTAAAGTCCAAGAGTGTAAGAATTGTGCCCTGCCCTTTATCACGGGCGGCCAGTATATTGTCGGTCACGTCGAGTAGAGCAGTTGCTGTGCCACGGTGCCTACGAAAACCCGATTGTTGCGCTGGAAGTATGTTATTCAGCTCTAAATATTCTGTTAACTGTTGGCAGACAATTTTTTCTAAGACTTTAGAAAGGCAGGGCAGTATGCTTATCGGTCGGAGATCTTTCATCTCTACCGGATTGGGGACCTTTGGTAAAGGACGTACCAAGGCGATCTTCCAAGAATCGGGAAACGTGTGCGTAGCGAGGGATCTGTTCATTATTGCTGTTATAACTCCTAGGGTACGAGGCAAGGTGAGGAGGATCATATCCAAAGTCACTCCATCAATGCCTTCAGCGTTAGATTTTAAGGTCTTCATAATAGTAGAAACTTGAATTTCCGAGACAGGTTTTAATTTAAAAACTGAGGGACCAAAACGATTAAATTCATAAAAAGTGAGGTTACTAATTGAAACTTGATTATATCCGGATAAGTTAAGAAAATGTTGGTTAATAATGGTAGGATTATTGAAATGATATGGAAGTTGTTTCTCTTTGGAGCTGTCGACAAGTACGTCATTCTTAAGGTTTTTCCATAGAACTTTGGAGTTGGTTACGTGACGATTAATTTTTTGGGCAAAGTATGCACGTTTTTCATTATATAGGGCACAGATGACAATATGTTTCATGTCTTTATAGTACTTTTTGTGCACTTCAGACTGGGTTTGCTTATACCTAACGTGGGCGTCGTTACGTAAACTCATCATTTTCCTTACCGTATGGGTAATCCAGGGACTGTTATGCGGCTTTAAGTAAAACGTCCTGAGCGGAGCATGCGCGTTAAATAGGGATATCAGGTTAAAGTTAAACATTTCAAGCATTTCGTTTACACCACGTAAACCGGCGATGTTTTCCCAATTAACATTATTAAGATCTCGTTCGAAGCATGAGTAATCGATGTCTGATAAGGGCCTGTATGAAATCAATTTAGGTGCTGGTTTGTCCAATTTAAGATTAAGTTGACACGTGACAAATGCATGTGAGCTAAGATCTGGTATAAATTGAACTCGGGTAAAAGACACAGACGCGTCAGTGCAAACCAGGTCCAGCAAGGTACTGCTATGCTCAGTGAAGTGAGTCGGTTCCTTTATATGCTGCGTAAGATTAAAACATTGCAAACAATTCAATAATTTTTTTGAGCATGCATCATTGATATTCAAGAGATTAATATTAAAATCCCCCTAACAATATAATAAAATCATACTTCGCAAATGAGCTTAAAGAACTAGTCAATCCGTCAAGAAAAACATCAACATCCTGCCAAGGAGGGCGATAGGCCGTACCAATAGCGACCCTCGCACCCTTTACTTTAAGACTCAGCCACATTTGCTCGACTGACGAGGTGGGATGGCTACAGACGCGCGCGTTGATACCGCGTCTGACGTAATACCCCACCCCTCCGCCCCTCGGACGCACATCGGCTGGTCGAGGTACATGCTTTAGTGCATAGCCGGGCACGACCGGTGCCCTCGTGCATTCGCCCTTTTTTAACCAAGTCTCGTTAATAGCAGCGATGTCAACAGAATTATTTTGCATTGCCACGATGAATTCCTCATGCTTGGTGCCCAGTGAGCAGGGATTTAATAAACCAACTAATAGTTTAGTGTTTTTATTCAACATCTAGGCAGATAAAATGATAAACAAAAATTATAATAATCGATGGGAATGCTAACAGATAAATAATGTATGTTGTGAGATATATGACAACTGAGCAAACAATGAGCAAAGTATTAAATTGACGGCCAATTGATAGGTTGTTTTGGCGGATTAGACTTGAGAAAAATAGACAATACAGTGTAGTGTCATATGCGAAAAACATGTGAAATGTAATATTTATTTTGCGGCTGTAAATGTAATTTGGAGCGGTAAAACAGTTGGAACAGAAAGTTACAAAATTAAACAATATGAGCCAAACATCGGATAGCATAATAAATACACTCATAAAACGTATAAATGTTATCAACAAATATCGCCTTATAGTAGTTACTCATTGAGTAGGGAAAGGCAGGCGGCAATTTCTCGCGGGCTTCTAATTCAATTATTTCCCGTATTGAGGCCATCTCCAGCGATATTTGCAATAGACGTTTTCCCTGCGGTATAATTGGTGGAATACAATTGGGTCTTGGAAGTAATCCACTTTCTAGTTTATCGAGATGAGTCATTCGATTGTTTTCTGCCACGGAATAAATAATAGTAATTACGTAACGTACAGAAGGTCCTCCGTCTAGCAAAATCGATATTTGACAGCTAAAAAGTTACGTCATAGCATCCCGCTCAACCGCATCATGACACGTGCTTCTGCGTCTCGCTTAGGGTCGTCATATTTTTGGCTGACCACTTTCCAGAAATATATAAAGAATAATGTTTTAGACATCAATATTCCCAACACAATTAATTCTGAAAGTAACAGATATATCTGTATTTAATTACATTTATTACTACCTAATCGCCAATAAAAACGTCTGTCTAAAAATATTCGTTGACCCACAAATGTCAGAGTTAATCACCAACATAAATAATGATTAAGATCATCCATGCTATACCTTTCACAAATAATCAATTGGCGTAACGTGAGCATAGAAGTTCGATGCACTATACTAATGAGTGTAATTGCTCTTAATCTTGATTAATTTCACTTTTCCTTTTTGGTATCTCGCTAGAAAGCTGCCCTTTCGATTA
Organism: Epinotia bilunana; assembly: GCA_947049275.1. Taxonomy (NCBI): domain Eukaryota; kingdom Metazoa; phylum Arthropoda; class Insecta; order Lepidoptera; family Tortricidae; genus Epinotia; species Epinotia bilunana. The sequence continues at coordinate 20,224,441 of OX346266.1, read as the reverse complement.
CAAAGTGGAAACCCTGCATTTAGATCGATTACGGGTAAATGTCTGTTATTAGCTCTGCTCTGTGATTAATTTACTTTTAAGATGTATAATTTTGCATGGGAACCTGTTCAGTAGTAATAGGTGTGTACTAGTAATTGTACGGACCCTATATGCGGATAGAGTTTGCGCTTATTCATATGTAGGGATCTTTATATAAATTAGTACTATTTAGAGTATTTATTATTTATACAGCGTGGAACGGAACGATGGACTTTCCCGCAAGAGGGGGATTATTGAGCGCTAGTACGTCACATTTTCCAGATAAACTATTTTTTTGACGCGATTTTTTTTTACATTTGTATGGAGCTCGTCGCTCCAGTCGGCCAACGCTCCATACAAAGGTAAAAGAAAAATCGCGTCAAAAAAAATAGTTTATCTGGAAAATGTGACGAACTAGCGCTCAATAATTCCCCTCTTGCGGGAAAGTCCATCGTTCCGTTCCACGCAGTATACATTTGACCTTCATGGACCAATTTTGGCGTGGTCCTATGCTACTCTATCCGATTTTTTGGAGCGGCAGTGAATGCCTGCCTAGAGTTATTATTATTACTTACCTTGTTCCAGTTTTTCTTGCGATTCTCGTGGAAAACAAGCTTAGGGTAGCTCTGGAGGCAAATTGTCGGGCTGTTCGAGATGACCTCTATTGTGGTCGTCTATTGAAAAATCTCACCAAAATGCTTATTCTGGGGCATGATAGAGGTCATGTCGTTCGCCGATCTCAAAATCTATAGCAATATGTGTTTCGTTTTTCTGGATTGTGTGTGTTTAGGTGAGATTTTTTGTCGAGATATCTATGGGACATCATCTCGGCCCGGGAATTGGTTTGCTTACTAATGGCCCGTTCTTGTTTTTCTTGCCAACAGTTACATTTTGACACATTTTCTACGGGTAATCTGTCAAAATGTAACTGCCGGTAAGGAAAACTATCGGTGGATTGATTATTGGAACCGGCCATAAGCGGTCACCGTTTCCTAATTAAGAGGGCACAGAAGAACCTTACATAGACAAGTTCAAAGCGCACTTGACCGACAGCGCGGGCGGAATAACAGGTTGATTATTAAATGCCATGCCAACCTCCATCTCGCGAATTACGTACATACCTTTCCTCTCCCTCTTAAATGTATTAATCTCTCGGCATGTTGATTTATGGACTTTCTCTATGTACTTTTACTCCATTTTGATATTAGATATACCATGATTGCAATTCAGCACCACACTCTTCATTTTGTTTTAGAAATTGAGATTAAATTGGGCTAATGCAAAAATTGCATTAAGCTTAAAGTGGTTTCCTTTATACAATGAGTTACCTTTTGTATTGGTATAACACTATTAACTCTCTCTTTGTCGACACATTTAAAATGTTGCACGAAACGAAATAAGGGTAAATAAATGTCACATTAAACCAGGGATCGGAACCGGTTTTTTGCAAAAACCTCGTTATAACCACATATCTCGAACTATTTTATACTTCATATGTAGGACTCAGTTGTGTTTTGAGGTAACGACTGCGTATTATTAGATTGCCCAATTAGAAATGATATAATTAACAAAGAACGAAAAATAATGTTTTCGTTCCCATACAAAAAATACCGGTTTCCGATCCCTGCATTAAACCCGTGCAAAGCAATCGTTCAATTTAAATATCGATTTCAGTTTAACACCAGTTGGATTGCTATTGTAACTATGAAATTCATGGTATTTAATGCATGGTGATGCATGTGTATGTTTGTATCATCCTCAATATTTATTTCTTAAACAGATTTTTATTATTATTAGGAGCCTATGGTGTCCCACTGATGGGCAAAGGCCTTCCCCCTCCATTTCCAGGCATCCTGATCCCGGGAAGCCTCTGACTAATCCTTTAATAAAAAGGAGTCTATCCCGTCCCGCCATCGCCGAACAAAACAGATATGTTTTTATAATTGTCCGTATTAGTTCTACCATTTATGGCTATAAAGGGTCGTATTTTATCCAATTATTATACCAAATGCTGTTATATTTCTACGGTTGGTGATCTCAAGAAAAATTACACCCATTTTTTACAAGTTGAAAGTCTCTTGCGCAACTTTCCTCATACATTTAGGACGTTGGGTAATTTAAGAACGTGATAAAATTTGCACCGTCGTAACTTCTAAGTCTTCTAACACGGCGTCTAACTTTGTAAACACACGTAGAGCTTTAGATTGGTTTTAAAATATTGCGTGTTACAGGGTTTTTAGAACGATTTTCTTTCGACGTGCAGTTTAACCCAGTAGGCAGTGACCCTGGCTTCGAATCCCGCTTAGGGCAAATATTTGTGTGATGAGCTTGAGTATTTGTTTCCGAGTCTTGGATGTTTTCTATGTTAGGTATCCTTCGTTCCTTAGGTTTACCATCTAGAAGTAATTCTATCACTTAATAAAGTACTTCACTCAAGTTATTTACACCACAATACCTCATGTCATGACTACCTAATTGGTGGTCGTGACTCGTTACTAATACTAACTGATGTCACTTCTTGATCTTATCCTGTATTGTGTTTCGCTTCTTTTGTCAGTGTGAGTGGATGAACCTTTGACGAAATAACAATGGAATCCTCCACTCGAAAATGTTATTTTTTACCTAAACGTCTTACATTAGTAGCATTAGTTACTTATTTGGTACCTGAGCGTTCATTCGTGGGCACTAAATCCGTGGTTGCCAACCAGTGCGTCATGCATGAGTCACGAGGGCTTCAGAGGTCCATCCATAGGATCATGCAACATATTTGTCAGAGTACCTATCCAATGAATATAACACTCTTTTTTTCTCTAAAAACATTAGTGTACCACACTTTACAGCGATAAGGCTTTATACTTAAAAATATCGGTATTTCTCTGTGTAACAGCCTTTTTTTACGATTAATGGATTCCTAATTTCCATTTTACGATATGCCTGCTGCTTTCATTTTAAGATACAAGGTCTTTTACATAACATCTACAAACATATTTTCGGGTGGTAAAAATGGTAGGATTCAACGTAATTTTCAGATAAGATTCTCAAACCTGTCTCTACTAACGTAACGACCAAGCAATAAAATTAGTTTTTGTTCTTAAATCTAAGTCATCTTGTTTGACCCAAGTCACCGTGTCCTTGTTTGAATACTTTGTAATAATTACTGTTTAAATCGAATGTCATCATAACGTTAAAGTTTTGAAAAAAAAACGTAATTTGTTACACTAAAACTTATACTTTTGAAACTTTGATGTACTATCGACAACACAGCTAACTGACCATCGGTGCACCTTAAGTGCATTGTAATAAGGTTCTATATAAACACAGGATGGTCACTTAACAGTGTTGTCGTTTGTACCTAGTTTAAAGCATTATCACTTTCAGACCTTGGTATATTGTTCAGATCTGTAGCCTTGCTTTTCTTATTAATTAACTTCGTGTCGAGTATTTGTTTGCTGAAGAGAACCTTAGAAGTTGCTGAATATTTTAGTATTCTATTTGTGATAGGTATAGCAGTTTGAATAGGTAAGTCTAATCAATAAAAATACTTGGAGGTTACCAACAACTAAAGCTCGTTATTATATATCGCGTCTTTAAAAGTTTGGCTTGTCAATATTAGTAAAACTCGTATATTATTAAAATAGTGTTGTATTTTCAATGACATCGATTAGTAGTAGTATTTAATTCATTTCAAAGGTTTCCTACACTTGGCCTTCGCCAAAAACTTCCCAATCTAACTACACCAGCTTATGTATTGCACAACAATCAATCAATATCAATATGTAACTATTTTCAAGACCACTGGCCGAAGCCAGAAGTTACAATGTTACTAGTCTAAATGGGCAATACACGCGTCGGCCAATTTAGGCTTGTGAAATTGTAGCTTCTTAAAATGGGCCCCAGTTGTAGAGTATCAAAATATGGGTCCATCGATCAATCATCTATTTCTTGTTTTTCTGCCTTCTGTCCCTTTAGCCGGGATCGAGAGGCAATAATGATAGTATAAGTGACATAAGTGTCTTTAGAGGATCATCATGTCAGCCAAAAGACGTCCACTGATGGACATAGGCTTCCCCCAAAGACTGCCAAAGTGACCGGTCCTGCGCCACCCGCATCCAGCGGACTCGCGCGTATACCAGGTCATCAGTCCACCTTGTGGGGGCTCTAACCATGCTGCATCTTCCGGTATATGATATTTATACCCTTATTGCGAAGTTACTATATAATCTACATTTGTACAATATTTACGATAAGTAGCCCTACTATCAAAGTTAATAATGACATAAAGAGTCTAACTGTAGATTATAGAGTAACTTTGCAATAACGAGTAACTTTGCAATAACGAGTAACTTTGCAATAACGAGTAACTTTGCAATAACGAGTAACTTTGCAATAACGAGTAACTTTGCAATAACGAGTATAAATAAACTATCACATATCAGTAGGTATCACCGATTAGCCAATTTTGCCCCACGTGGTCGCGACTCGAGAATGTTTACGTGCAATCTCGATTAGAAGATAATCGATATAAAAACCCTACATTTGGTGGATTTAAACCCATAAAATCACGGTTTGAAAGTGACCCAGGAATCAACTACAGCAACAAGTGACGGAAAAAAGTTGATTCACCAATGTATACGGTCCTTTCTAACGTCCCGTTTTGGCAACTGTTACCTACTTCAAACTTTCTTCAGCATCTCAATATAAATCACTTAATCTGACCATCATGCCTACCCGCTCTAAACAGCGTATCTTTAGAAGACATTCACAGTACTTGTGACCTTTGGCGACTGGCTAATAGACTGTCGTGACTAACCAAGAGAAATTACCTATGGCCTACAAAATGACTTATTTCTGTACGATTGTCAGTAACATAGGACGTTTTGAAAAGAACATTTTTGGAATTGATTGTTCTTTGTCTGCCAATAATTACTTTTTCTCTAAAGAGTAGTATTTTATTGGCAATTGTTTTGTAGATGAACGGCTATTCTATATTGAATTTACTTCGTTAGCTTACTGGTAAATTAAGTAATTTACTTGTTAGATTAAATATAAATTCGAATTCTGTTGGTTCGTTTATTTATGTTATGGCGAAGATTAAAAAATAAATCGGTGGGCTGCACTTCGTTTCAGCAGGTCTTAGATTTTCAATAGACACCAAGTTTTTTTTATTTCAGTCAGACTCGTAGAAAAAGTATACAATAGTTACACAATCAGCTCCTACACAGTGCCTACTCGATTTTAAGTCCTTATTGTGTACCGATTGTATAAAATACCATTTCCGATTTGTTTTCAGCTCATACTTCTTTTCTAATATATTTTCATGTCATAAAAGTGAAAAAAGCGAGATAGGATTGTCAAGATCAGCAAGTGGAAATCCGTGATCCTCTGCCCACCCGTCCGTGAAGCGTGATTTGTATAAGTTTTATGTATGTATGTTTCTACAAACAAAGTCTTCGCCAAAACAACGCCTTTCTTGCAGCCTAATTAGTTTGTCGTAATTAATATTGCGCAATTCGAAACAAATAAGAATGTACACGAGCCGAGTTTCTAACAATTACACTTCAAGTGAGAATGAGGCTGTTTATGTTTATACAAATATTACGTAAACTCGTAAGTACCTAAAGCTCTGACATTGTCAAGTGCTAGTTGACATGTATCTTTGTCCACATATGTATTGACAAAGATAACTAAGGCCGGATCTCTGGTTAAATGTCGTAATTTTATGGACAAATTTTATGGAAACACTTGTTTGGTCGAATTGACATTAATTCCCTTATTTATAATTATTTATAAACGATTATTAAACCTATTTTAATTTTATTATAACTGTCACCGTGACATTTGTTTGTCTGACGAAGGGATATATTAAAGTTTAACGCAGCAAACCGGAAGGCGCGGCGTGGGCAGGCCCCCCGCAAGGCGGACTGATGACCTGGTAAAGGTTGCTGGAGTCCGCTGGATGCGGGTGGCGCAGGACCGGTCACTTTGGCATTCTTTGGGGGAGGCCTATGTCCAGCAGTGGACGTCTTTCGGCTGCTATGATGTATGACGAACGCAGCAAACATTGCCGCTCTACGAATCAATAGAGTGAGACTAATAAAAATCCGCTTTTTATCACTACATAGTATAAAACAAAGGCGCTTCCCGCTGTCTGTCCCTATGTATGCTTAGATCTTTAAAACTACACAACGGATTTTATGCAGTTTTTCAATAGATAAGAGTCATTCAAGAGGAAGGTTTATATGTAAGTATAATATAGTACCCGTGCGAAGCCGGGGCGGGCCGCTAGTTTCGTATATAACAATCGATACAAAGTTTGTTTGTAGGGAGTAATTTCCGGAACAATCATCCGATCTCAAAAAAGCTTCATCAGTAATGCAGTTCCTTTATTGCCAATAAGGAATCAATCAATGCAGTGTAACAGCATAAAAACAAACATAAAAAAGAATATTCAAGAATAATATTAGACTAAAATAAGACTAGAGATGTCAAAATAATAGTAATAAGAATAAGGAATCATAATATGTCATCACAACAGAATAAACAACATTGTTATATGTAATAAAAGTATAGCATTGAAATGAACAAAGTAATCAAAACAATCATGTACCTACGCGAAATAAACAAAATCATTAAACAGTATCAAAATAAATTAAACAAGAATCATTAAGATAACAATGTCAATATATAAAGTAAATCATGTCATTACAATCGCATTTACCTAATCAATTGGTAGAGTTTTTAATGTCCCGTTCCAGATTATTATAGATTTTTATACGAATATAATTAAAGCAATTTCTATAGTTAGCAAAATGAGATTCAGGCACTACAAGATCTAAGTTGCGCCGTAACGGGTATCTTTCACTGTAATGCGGAATGGATTGTCAGGAAGTGCATAGGCTATATTTTATCTCGAGGCTCTACGTAAGTTCTTTATAATACGCGGACGGGGTTAGTTGTAATTCAATTACTTAACATAAAAAGATAACGGCATTACTAACAAAAAAGTGAATTCAACTAATTTCCTTTTTTCCTCGTGCACAGCGTGAACCCAATCAAGATTTCCATCGTCGTACTGATTACGCGGGGATCGAGAGTGAAAGTTTCCTAATGTTCGTGTTTTGGGTTCTTTTCTATTAGCCATAGTATTGAGCTTAATACAGGGAGATTAGTGGCAGAGATCGGGGACAGCGGAATGTATAATATCGCTCATATCTGGAGCAGCCCAACCTCCACCTTACAATAGACCGCATAATAACAACTACTTACTCGGTAGGTATGTACACCTCTTCCCCGGCAGCTCTACTTATGAGCGTATTGTTGATTACGAGTTATTTACGAGCTCCCGATGAATCCCTGTGTAGTGGGTAACTTGCATTTGTGTCTAGATGTCGGCATCAACAAATCTTCAAAGTAATACGCTCCTCTGCGGGCATAGCATGGTTGGCTGCCATTTGGGTAATACACAGTGTGTAAAATAAAATTCGTCTCTCCTGTGGTCAATAATTAAGAGCTCACCGTGCATATGAATAATGTTTTTATCGCTTAGTAATATAGGAGACGCCGTTTATGCGGATTAAGAGTCCAACCAAAAATTTGGCTTCGTTATAACCCTTAACTTTGATAATCTCCACAGGAAAGACGCGAACCTAAATCTGTGTAGTATGACCCAGTTGATCACTTATCGCTGTGGATAAGACATCCGACACGTTCCGACAAGTATGTGAGTGTGAGAGTGACGGATGTCCTATCGACAACGATAAATGATTATATGGCAACCGCTTGCGACGTCTGCTTGAGTCGCAAGCCTCCATAATAGACGGCCACGACGTTTGCTGACCGCCAGGCAGTCCGTATGCTCGCTTGCCACCATTGTGGTAGTTGTACCTTTATAAAAAAATTGCCCTCAATAGTGAAAGACAATTTATATTGATTGTATTCGCCTGTGTCGTTTATACTATTCGAACATTGAATTAGATTGTAGAGGATCAATAATAGTCTAATCTAGCATATTGATAAGATTAGTCGTTGCCATACATTGATCTCGTAACTATATTAAAATAAACCAGCTGAAATGAAGTAGGTAGCCCATGGCCATTGTCCATCTCGACAGTTTATTCTATACACTGGTGAAAGATTTTTTAAATCCGATGTTTCCGGAGATTACCCCCTACATACCTACAAACTTACATTTAACAATCTCAAAAGATACTTGGGAATGCACCTCGATCGAAGCATGACCTGGAAAAATCATATAAAAAACAAAAGGAACGAAATCGCACTCAACAAAAGGAGCACAAAAACCTATACTGGATGTTGGGAAGAAATGCTAAATTGTTAATGGACAACAAACTACTTATCTATAAGGCTGTACTAAAACCGATATGGATGTATGGCGTGCAATTGTGGGGCTGCGCTAGTGACTCAAACATTAACATCATACAACGATTACAAAATAAGATCCTGAGATCAATAGCAAACGTACCATGGTATATTACTAACAGTGAACTGCATGAACATCTGTCAATAGGCACAGTAAAGGAAGAGCTCCGAGACATTTCCTTGAAATACAAGCAGCGACTAATTAACCACCCCAATAAATTAGCACAACAACTGAGCGTCCAGAACCACACAAGGCGACTGAAACGACATAACATCCTGGAGCTACAAAATAGAGAGTAGCCTCAGACTTGAAAAAAATGAGGAGATACTCACGCTGGAGAGCACACTCGAATTGCCAGGCCGTACTAATGCATACATCGACTTATAGTCTTCGGACTGATTTCCGATAAGCAGAGAACAGAAAAAAAAACAATCTCAAAAGCTACAAACTTCACATCTTTATAATATTAGTATAGGCGATACTTTGTTTTTTAAATTTCTTTCATTTCATTTTGTTTCTCCTTGTTTAGTTTAAGTTTGCTCTTCTCTTCCATAAATGCGATGTTTAAAAAGTTAGAACGAGTTCCCTTTGTAGTGCAGACGCCAAGTGAGTAATAACGTTTCCTCAAACAAAGAAAATAAGGTCTAGCTAGACACCCGCAGGGTTGATGAATCACCCTAGCAGATGAAAATAATCCTGTCTTTTATATCTCTTTCTCAAAGGAGTAATCGTAAAGATTGCTTTTCCGTTCTGTATTTCAAATAAGTGAAATCTTTGAATTTACGCTTTGCTGCACTTCTGGCCCCTATTTCTACTAACTTGACATTTGTCACTGAATCACTACTGCCTGTAGAATATATAAATAATCCTTGCTCTTTCTCAAAGGAGTAATCACAAAGATTGTCTTTCTGTGTTTAAAAGAAGTGAAATCTTTGAAGCTACCCTTTGGTGCGGTTCTTGCTCCTATTTCAACTAACTTGACAAATGTCACTGAATCACATTAATAATCTTCGCTCTTTCTCAAATCGGAATGATCTTTCCGTTCTGTATTTAAAAGAATTGATCTTTGAATTTATTATATTTCAAATTTTCCACTAACTAGACACGATACATTGCTTTGTCTACAAGTAACAATGCTCACTAGGAACTATTCTTACGTGTAGGGTCAGAAATGTATAGCGATTAGCCGTTACTAGGTGAGGTGAGTTTAAAAGTAAAAAAGGTCGCTGGGCACCATCGTTACTTATCGACCCAGAAATGTATGGATAATTCAAATATCGGCCACAGTATTAGATAACAGTAAAAATAATTTATATTCACATTACCAATAAACTAAACTTACGAAAATACTTGGGAAATATCGAGCTTTAACTTTATTTTGCTATTTTAATGATTTTAGATATCAAATCAAATCTAAATAAATTATGTATCTTTTTTGATAAATAGGTTTTCCAATAAATAACTCGTCTGTATGTATTTCCCTACAGACTTCATAAGTTTTTAACGCTTCATAAAAGTTGCGGATTTGACCAATGATGTAATATAAAAAAAGAGGTCGATAGGTTATAAGCGCTTCAAAAGTGATACATTTAAATTGAGTCAATTGCACCAACTTGCCTCAGTTTCGTGTCGCCAATGGAAACGCATGCTGTCAGATTTGGTGGCCATTTTCAGGCCAGACCGTAGTCAACAAGGGACCCTTATAGTTTCGCCATGTCCCTCCGTCTGTCTGTCCTTCTTCGGCTTAGCTCAGTAGCCATTACTACTAGAAAACTGTGATTCGACATGGGTATATAAATCAATCACGCCGACGAAACTACAATAAAATTAGGAAAAAACATTTTTTTAGGGTACCGCCCCCCCCCCCTACACCTAAAACGGGGATGTAATTTTTTTCTCGTCAAACCCATGGTGTGGTATATCGTTGGATAGCTCGTTCCAAAATATTATGGGATTTCTAAAACCATTTTTCAAATCAGTAATTCGTTTGCGAGATATTGCGCTTTAAAGCCCTAATTTTAGTTCGAGCCATGTCCCCCCCCCCCCCCCCTGCCGGCTAAATGGCTACTACTGGGGATGTGAAAAAATTCGTGGTAGTAGTACATATAATGAATTTAAAAGGAAAACTATCACGAACAAGTACGCATAAGTAGTCACCGAGTAATAGTCGACCAACTTAATGTGTAATTCAAAAGGCCAATTGTCGTACAAATTCGGCCGACGCAGCCGCACCGCACGTCGATGTAACTAAGACAGATACAGGCAACTATGGAACCCTACACTGCGCGTGGCCCGACACGCACTTGGCCGGTTTTTTTAAACACGAAATATCGTATATAGACAACGCATCTACCTCTTTGTATATCATTAACATCACATCATTGAAATGGAATATCAGTGAAACACCGGTAGTGGGATAGGACCTGTTCGTCCTCGAGCCCTGGTTTGCATTTGATTAGTTATTTTAATTAACTTTGACCTAACCTCACCAGTCGCAAAATGATCCTTTTCAAACTGTCCAGACGCACCGACGTCGTTTATCGATTCGGCTGACCTTGCGTTTTGTGTAACTTCTCTTGAAGGTTCCCTCTGCTTATCCCACACGCTATTAGCTTTTATTAATACCTTACAAATGGAAAGTACATTTTCTTTAATGTAATTGGCCAACCAATTACGATTAAGCTACTTTAAACTGATGACACGGAAAACTTTTAACTCCGAATGTCACGTTCAATATGGTGTTTTTGTTAAGCGAAACACCATAGGTTTTAAAAATGTAGGGTAGGGTCGACATTATAAAGCATTTTGTAAGTCCATGTTGTAAACATTTTTCTATTAACTATTATATTTTCTTCTAGCTAACGGGACAAAATAACAACGACACATAGTTTATTGACCCAAATGGCCCCTTGGAGAGCTCTAGACAGTCTTGCTTCTTTTAGTAATTGTATTAATTGTACAAATAATTATTACCAAGGCAAATTACAAAAGTGTTCCTTAACCCCTTTGATGACAAGCCTTAGGAATCGGCTGTGGACGGACGCCTTGTAGCATTTATTTAGTTAACTATACCTAACTATGCGCCTATTGATAAGATAACTATCATTATAACCCCTGCGTTACTCCATGCATGTTTTGCACAACTATACACCTCTATAATAAATATGGAGCATGTATATATGGAGTCCATAGTCTATTACGTCCTTTTTAATTTGTGGCGCATTGCGCATGTATTGGTGGAGTGTGGGGTGGGTTCACCCTTGGTTAAAGCGATTGGTAAACTCTAGGGCAGTCTACATTCGGAATATTATTTGAATCGAGTTTTTTGTTTCTTGCTGGGTAAATGTTTCGCCGTGTTTTTGCTATTGGTTGATTGACGCTTGGAAGTTTTTCTTCGTCTGACGTAATGACATTTCAGTTATGTTGGATAATATAATAGCTTCGTGCTCGTTTTGATAGAGGTTTATTATTTTATTTTGTTATACGGTGTCGTTCGATTGATAGTAGAAGAAGTTAACACTATTTTAGATTTTCGTCCAATTTTAATACAATGAGAAATATAGTCTATTAAAATTAACATTATATTATAATCTTCATATGAACGTCTTACAAACATGTCATAGAACGTGAGTACCTACCATCCCATTGCCAGTGTTGAACATAAAAACTCATGACATAGGTAGGTAAGTTTTGGATCAAAGAAAACATGTTATTCAAATATTTACCACGAACTTATTTACTAACCCGATTGACCAGCAACCTTGACTAAAATAGCTTATAATAACGACCGCAGTGAGTAAATAAAACCGCTACATCATCGCACCATCGAATTCACCTGTCCAATCTATCGACTCGATAATCAAGTGGCGCTATGCGTTCACCACACTATTTCACCCCGTCCCATCCAACTCTGTCAGTACGCATTCGGCAGCGGCCACGGGAGGACGCTTGCCCCGCGCTCCAGAAACAAAAACGCAATCTGTGTCTATAGTAAAACAGTGAACCCGACCTGATTCTAGTGTCAGTGTATGTTAACTACCTTGGAGTACCACGTAGTTTAATCGGAGATTGTATTCCGATACTACTAAAATTTCCCCTTGTTACGTATCATATTTATTTGTTTGTGTTAAATTTGTACGTATCGCGTGTTTAGAACTAGGTCTTGTATATTTATTGATCTTGCTGAAGTAGGTTTAAGCCGGCTTCATGAATTTGAAGTAACGTCTTTAATTTTGCTCTGTAGAGTCTACAAAACTTGATATTTGCTCAGATAGCGTGACAGTAGGAAAAATGATTACCAAACACTGGTTTAATCCGGTCAATACTCATTATACTTCGATACAAAACGACATTCATAAATTCTCATTCGTTACATCCATAAGTATCAATAGATCAAGGAAATCCGTTTTCACTGCGACAGGTGTTTTCACGTGTTCTCCCAATATAATTACATCCGAAATTAATTATAGCACGATTCTTGTCCAGCGCTCATTTTGTAATAAAGTAATTAGTCTGGTTTCTCTCTATTAAAATTCCTATCAACGCTTCGATTGTCTCCGGTATCGACAGAGATTCAATCTTGATCATACGATGAAAGCCTCAATACATTTCACTTTTACTTTCCTTTTCTAATCAATTAAATCATCAGGATGATTATCAATATTGCCGGTCAGATGAACCTCGCTTAGAATTTAATAACTGACCTAAACGGGCGGGCGCCTTGCGATGTGATATCTATATTACAGCTATCAATCTTCTTTCAACATTTCTACTGCTATTAAACATGAGTCGGTCTATCCCTGTGGTCATTAATTCGACTGCATCACTATCCTGCATTTTTATGGAGATGCCGTATCAAACGATTTTGAGGCATGTGCAACAAGTAACAAGATCCAATTTGGCTAGACTATGGCACGTGAAAAGTTCTTACTCTTGCCCATTTGCGTCAAAGTAAATTGCTGTCCAGTGAGTCGTAGAATTGGAATTATTGCTTTGTAAGATACTTGTTCCAGACTATGAACGTCGGGAAAACTTTGATATATGCGAACACATTTCTCTTACAATTCTAGAGGTGTATAAAGAACTTAAACGGTGAAATTCTCCACGATGTTTTCAACTTCACGTACCTAATAAAAACTCAAAGCTATTAAAGATTCTAAAAAATATTAAATAGTAAAAAGAAGCATTATTTCTATCATTGCGTTCCGATTTTCAAATTGAACTGGCACTGTCTATACACTCACGTTAGTAATATTGTCTACGGTTTCTTCTTCGCTCGTAACCGACAAAACCAATTGACCACCGCTGTGCAAATACTTGGTTGTTTTGTCTAACGACTGACCCATTTTCTAGGCTGTTCCAACTCTCCAACTCAATATACCTATCCTAGGCACAGACACGCCTAGACCAGTAGATAGACCTGTTTCTTGTAAGTTCGCTTGTTGAAAGTTCCATTCCCTAACCCGTTCTTACAATGGAAAACTTTATCTTGAAAATGTTCCTCGAGTATATGGTACTTACCAAAACCGCTTTTGTACAGTCAAATGCAAAAATATGTATCGATAACATCCTCTCATAAATAAGTACCAAAACCTTATCCGCTGACATAAGAGTTATGGGACATATTTATGAGTAAGTTGTATGCACCCATATTTTTACACTTGACTGTATATTCAGTGTGCATATGTAAGCGTGTAATATGTTATAACATTTTATGCCCCGTATAACGGTATTTCTGTACAAAATGCCTACTTTTAACCCCCGACGCAAAGAGAGGGGTGTTATAAGTTTAACGTGCCTGTGTATCTGTGTATCAGTCTGTGGCATCGTAGCTCCCAAACGAATGGACCTTTTATTCAAAAGCTGATGTAATCCCAAGTGTTCTTAGCCATGTTACATGAAAATCTGTTCAGTCGTTTTTGAGATATCGGACTTTGAAATGAAATCTTTGGGGGTTTTTCAACTTTTCTAAATTGTATATTGTAGTTCCTTCAGAATTCTTGAGAATGGACTGATATTGACAATACTCTCAAAATATTTAACTCCAGATTAAATCCTGTTATAAATCCCTCTCGTCGCCTCTCCAAAATGCCTTACAAGTTTTCCGGCAAGGCTTCAAGATCCTTTGTGTTCCATCGATTTTATGCAAACTGCATTTCCCCCTCTCGGTTACAAAGAAAACTATCCGCGAACATAAACCTCTTTAGACATCAAAGTGCTCTTTTCCAGACTTCACTGCAAAACCCTCACTTGAGATTTCCCACAGGACAGGTTCAAAGGATCTGTGTCATGGCTTTGCTGTGGAATTGACCTTTGGAGGAAGAATTTTAAGGAGACGTGAAACTTTAGCGGCATTTACAGTTTTAGCCTGATTCGGTTAATGTTTATCGACAGCTATAACAGTACAGTTTGGTCTGTTTTCTCGTCTGCGGTAGTGCAATGATAATTTTCGTAATTAGATCGTTGTTGCGATTGAATTCGCTCGTTAGTCGGCAACCGCGTGATTTCACACGAGTTGCCTGTAGAGCGATGCGCTTCCACATTGCTGGGACTGGAACAAAACTATTGACGATCTCCGCTTGTTTCTACTGCACGAATATGTCGATAATTAACGGGAAACATAATTGACAACGTTTTAAAATTTATCAACTTACCGCGTCTGTAAAATTAAAGGCGTGCGAAAATGCCACACATAAACTTTTATTAAGTGACAGGATACTTTTAAGATTAGCTACTTTTAAATTTGATATTTTTGAATGAAAATTGCAAATATTTTTTATTGCTCACCAGAAACGGTACATAATAGAAAATAAACATAAACAATGATAGACAACAGGCGGTATTATCGCTAAAAAGCGATCTCTTCTAGACAACCAGACAATCTTCGGGTGGCGCAGGCGATATAAAATAATCAAATGATTTGAGTAGACGAACACAGAAAAACAGAATATAAACAACTTAATTATAAGTAAGACTATACACTTACATAAATACATATTAGCCGAAAGACGACCACTGCTGGACATAGGCCTCCAACAGAGAGTGCCAAAGTAACCGGTTCTGCGCCACCCGCATCCAGCGTACTCCCGCTATATATATAAATAAACTTAACATACACACAATAACTATATGTCAAAGAAACAGTATCACTTACAGTCGAAAACAAACAGCATACACAAAGTAGCCATTATTAGTTACGTTACGGAAGAGAAAAAACCTTTAAGACTAGTTTTAAAAATGGGAAGAGACTTAGTATGTTTAATTTCAATAGGCAAAGAATTCCACAATCTGTTCGATTGTGGAATTCTTTGCCTATTGAAATTCGGCTCGGAAAGTAAAATAATTGTTTTAACAATTAGAGTTTGTGATGGGGGGAACACTCAGAAGCAACTTCCGACCGAGCAGACCTAGCAGAAGAACGAAATTTAAAGCGTTCCTTGAGGTAAGAGGAGTTGCTGGGTTTAAAAAACTTCTATAAAGGTGGACGAGAATGTGAGAGTTACGTCTGGATCGGATAGGAAGCCACTTGAGTTGAGAACGGAAACTGGATACGTGGTTAACGTAACACAAATATGAACCTGATACTAAGCATTGAATACGCTCAAGCTTGTTAAGTTGTTCCTCAGGGAGATCAATATAGGAAACGTCAGCATAATCTAAAATAGGGAGGAGTAGCGTAGCGAATGCAGAAATTGAAATTACGTAGAAAAAAAACAACACATGTTTTGATTAGGATCTGCAACTTCTCTCACTGCAAGTAAACCTTCATCGCTCTAGATCTTTTATGAATCCCACCAATCTTTGTTTTACATTTGAGTCGTAAACGTGCGGAATGAATGTTTAACTTGTTATTTATCAACGTTACCTTTACTGCGTACATTTATGTCCCAGCGCCTGGATCAATGAGGGCGGGATCCAAAAATAACCCGCACATACTTTTGTCGCCATGCATTGTTGCGAGCCGTCGCGATTCGCTTCGGAATAACATTAGAGCTTAATGAATTGTCAACATATCTCATATCTGTATTCACGACGTAGGTACACGTAATTACGGAGAGTGAGGAATTCTCAACTAATTTAGTTAGACTTTGGAACACGTGTAGATATTAGATAAATTCCAACACGAGAACTCTAAAGAAGATTAACTACTTCGTCCAAGCTAGTTACACGATAAATGTGTTAAACATGCTGTCTGATTATCCTACCTTCAACTGCCCACATCTAAGCTAAGAAATGTTCTTGTAATTCGACTTTCTCTAGTAACTTTACGAGACTATCTTGCCGAGGTACTCGTGCTATCCTGTGGCTGTGGTCTTATAGGGACTGCTGTAATGAAAGTTTCTCCTGGCTCTGAAACTGTACCGGACCTATACTAATATCATTAAGAGGATGTTTGTGACTTTTTGAGTGTATGTTCCGGATAATCTCAGGATCTCCTAATCCGACTTCAAAATGTATTTCAACACATTGAAAGGATTTTCAGGATGCATTTTGGCTCTATTTCATCCTGCGGCTCGAACTGCGTTCTTTGTTATACACAAGATACTCATCTTGTGCGGCTACTCAGTTTGGGCGGCTAGTGGTAAATTAGAAAAGTTATTATTTTCACAGTTGTTGAGCTCGTGAAAACTGGAATTGTCACGTTTTAAATTTACGGGATTAGTTTATTTTGGCCCTTAAATTAAGTGATTCAGTGCTTTCATAACGCTGTAGGCTCTACAATTTTGCGGCGCAATGCGGCATTGCTTCCACGGAGTTTTAAATTTGTAATCGTCCGACAGACTGGCGTGGCCCTTTCAAAGTTAAACACTGTTAAGTTTATTTTAATTAGAGTGAATATTTGAATTGATTTAAAGTTATTTCAGAATCTTATTCGATTTTACATACATACATACATTCACGCCATTATTCCCAAAAGGGGTAGGCAGAGCACATGAAACTTATGTTCAAGCGCTACTTTTAGCATAAATGTGGGTATAAAAGCTCGACAAAATGTGATTATGCAGTGATAGGTTGCTAGCCCATCGTCCACAACACACTTCAACTCTGCTCCTATTCGATTTTATTAGTAAGTTTATTAAAATGAAACTAATCAGTACTTACCCATTGTAACTAAACTTTCCGAATCAGAAATTTTTGAAGACGAAGAACATTATTGAGGTGTCGTCACTTATTGTATACTTCCTAAACCACACTTTCTTTACCAGAGATAGTAAATAACTCAAGCCGTCGAAGCAACATAGTTATATCAAAATCAATTTTCCTCAACCACTTCACAGATTATCTGCGCCCCAGACCCCCTTCGACGCGACAGTTTCCTTGATTTGATTGATATGATTGCTCGAAAACAAACAAACATCAACGATAACAGACGATCCAGGGATCAACGACACTCGAACCGAGCGATGCGTAGGAGTCTCTATTTTAACACCGAGTTTGTACTTTTCTCCCGCTCTAACACGTTCGCATTGTATGTAGCCGTCGCACATGTCGGAATTGAGCAAGAATTGGCAAGCGACATATTTTTCCTAATGATATGTGCCAAAAACTACACGTGGATGACCTGGGGATAGGTAACTTTTAGTTTTGAGACTACCATAAAGTAAACATAATTGGTTAACACACGTTTCGACCTTGAATAAGATTCCCTGCCCTTTTCGTCGTGTTTGTGCCCATGTACATACAGCCTAAATAAATATTTTTTTGTGCCACACCTCAAAGTCTTACAGTGATATCACTGTTTTTTCAACAAATATAAAGGGATCCACTCCCCTGCTGGCTACACAAACAATGTCCTCGATTTCATTGATATTACTTTCAATGGACTGCGGTTTCGACCTTGAATAAGATTCCCTGCCCTTTTCGTCGTGTTTGTGCCCATGTACATACAGCCTAAATAAATATTTTTTTGTGCCACACCTCAAAGTCTTACAGTGATATCACTGTTTTTTCAACAAATATAAAGGGATCCACTCCCCTGCTGGCTACACAAACAATGTCCTCGATTTCATTGATATTACTTTCAATGGACTGCGCCATAATCGATAGCAATATGAACAATGAAAGCTTTTTCGTGTATGAGTTTGCATTGTACAGTCCTTGTACATGTGTGTCTGTATTGATACTATTTAATTTACTGAATATCTTTTAGTAACCATAGGGAATTGAAATATAGTCATCTCTTTTTACTAAATGTGCGTAATCATAAGATAATTAATCATTCCCTACTCACTTCAATCACTACTGTTAACATCAAGTTCTTTTTAATAAACGATTTATACAATTTCGCACGTTGTTGTAGCCTTTCTAGCTTCAAAAAGCTCTATATTGAAGTTAGTTTCCCATTCTCGACAGTTTTCGCGATTCCCTTAGTTAACTGGAGCACCAACTGTTAACCTCTATCTCTTAATCCTTGGCACGCTCGGCAGCCCGGTTCCAATCTTGTGACCTGAATGCAGTCCCGATGCTATCAAGAACTCTTAGAACACCGCCAAAGACGTAAAACTCGATTGCTTAGCAAATTCTTGCTCGGGTATCCTTCAGGAAGCAAAAGATTGGCCAAGTCTTTTACTCGGTTCAAGGAAATTGAGTTTCGGAAAGTTATCTAATGCCGCTGATATAAAAGTAAGATCTAATTTCATGCCAGTCAGGTATTCCGCAATAGAAGGTCATAAAACGAGATGAATCCCAATATTTGAGTTATGAAAGGATTAACAGTAGGTTAGGATTCGTTTGTAGTAATCTACCACAGAACAAATCAACTACACAGAAAATATCACTTACTGAAAAGAACATCTAACAACAACACAAAAGATTCTATGTTGATGTTGTCTATAGGTGAATCCCAAAGAAAAGTTACATTACGTCACTATTTTTACCGTAGCGTGTATAAAGTTAATTTTAACATGTTCGGTATCATAACATCATTTGCGTTGTCCTCCAAGGCCGTCAAGAACGTTCGTGACTGGTGTCCCATTTCGCCAGTTAACTAATAATTACGGGTTTTTCTTCCTCGTGTTCTAGCATTTAGAACGAGTACGAAATCCCTTCGTTATTATTAATATTTGGTAACGTTTATTTCGACATTTCGTTGCAGTGTTATATTGGACTACTTTGGTAACTTTCTTATTAAGTGAGTGATTCTAAGATACATACGTGTGTAGTGATGGCTGTGTAGTGGAATGTATATTTCTTGAAGCAGTTGATAATGTCGAAGACTCTCAACGCGTACAGAATGTAAGTATGAATATGAATTACTGAAGCATTTCCATATGTCCCCACTTCCCACAAAAGTCCCAGAGGATATTTATGATGTTTTGACCATTTCAGTTTTCTATCTGATATTCGCTTAAAATCTACATTCAATCTTAATTATCAAAATCAGAATTCAGACATGATAAATTCGTATATAGTTTAATGGTAGAGGAAAGAAAGCTTTCTTTCCTCTACCATTAAACTATATAAATACGGAAAACTTTTAAAAGGCTTCTGTCTATTCTAAGGTACGGGATTACCCAATTTGGTGGAAACATTTTCTACCTAATTGATCACACTATAGGACGGGAAATATTAAAGAGTCTGCAGTAAGCTCGGCCGGGTTTCAGCTTCCCATACAAACGTAGTTACGCTCTCATTTTAATTCTACGTGTTGGATTGTGATGAAACATTGCCTATACAATGACATGAGGTATATCTATGTCTGTAATTAGTTTATATGGTTCCAGTTTATAAAACAAATGAAATACAGCAAAAACAAGTTTTGTATGGAAAACTTAAATTAGGTATCTGAAGCTACATAAACTAATTACAGACCTGGATATACCTTATGTCATTGTACACGCAAAGTTTCGTTACAATCCAACACGTAGTTTTAAAATGAGAGCGTAACTACGTTTGTATGGAGAATCGAGCTAACTGCGGACTCTTAATAATGTAAAAATATGGTAATTACGATATTTCGTAGTAGTTCCTTTGGGCACTACTTTTATAGGAACTATTGCAAATAAACCTATGAATTGTGAAGATGATTTATTCACAGCAGTTACTTTTCCTTCTATAGAAAGTAATGCGAATAACTAATCCGGTACTTACGGTACGGATAATACGTATAACTTAGTTCTAAATCTTACATTGGGTGTACGCCGCGCCGGCCATGACCGCTAGTAAAAGTATTATAACGGATTATGCTATTGTATGACGCAAGACTAAAGAAGGCTTCTGTGTACGAAGAATAGCGCCAACTTTTGCGTTATGTCATCTTAAAGGAAATGCTGAAATAGACAACCGTTTGTTATCTGGGCCGATCAACTTTAATACCGATAATTTCTTCATCTCCTACGGCATTATTTACTTCAAATTCTTATTTTGTAACAGTGTCCACCAAACCAATTAAAAACACCTGGGAACCGTTCCTGTGAAGCATCGTTAGAAATAATTGAATCCGTGGTTAAAAGCAGTTTCTTTTACAAACATGACAGTTTTGTGTCTTCTGTTAGCGGATAAATATTGAAGTTGATTGGCCCAACTAGGAGTTGCTATCTTGTCTGAAATGCAAAAGTTGGTTTTCGATTCCGACTGATAGAAGTAAATATTACAGCAATAACTGGTTTGAGAAAATTATTTTCTTAGTTAATGAATTAAGAGTAGCCTTCAATGGTAGATAGAACTCGACCCAAAATATGCATTTCAAGCATAAAGACAGTTAGTGTAGTACCAACTCATCAGCATAATGCTTTAATAGCTACTCCATATTCATTATGTACTTAAGCTGACAGACCTCCCTAGGCCTACGTTATGATTATGGTTCGTCGTAATGACTTGTGGAATTTCGCATCATTAGTTTGTTATGTCGCTGGCGATGGAGCGGAATGGACTGTGAGATCTTGTCATAAATCATTAAAAAAATTGGTGAATCATTCAGTTAGAAGTGTCGTCGTCTTTTAGTATCAGGGGTCTAGAAGTTCTTGCTGCCATATCGCGTCTCGCGCGACTTGAAGATTCCTGCTTTACTTACTTACACTGCAAATCAGAAAGAGAAACGGTGATTTCCCTTCACTGATGAAATAAGATACATTCGTTAATAATAAAGGGTCTTACTTAGCATGGGTTCGAAGTTCCGTGGCTTGTATTGTGATCCGGGAATTTGAGAGCAGGATTTCATACGTGCCCGCCAACTTCAAACTTAACATTTAACGTTAATGCATTTCTATTGTCGAATAAGGGATGCAATATTGCTGATAGGTTAAACATTATGTTATGATACTTAAACACCAGTATTTCTGAGTTCTTCCACATTTTCATGTGTTTCATAAAAATATCGTTACTAGGGTAACACGTGACAACAATTAGATAAAAATTAAAGGTAAATATTCCAATAATTCCTCCCACCGTCTCCCAAGTTAAATCGATCCTCGCTTCAAGCGGAATAATGAAATGCCTGCTTCAAGGTTGGATTCCCTAACAAGTCTGAGCCGAAAATTTCCCGGGATATAGCGAGTTCAAGGATACGACCTTTCCCCAAGGACGGTGATGGAGGGAAGGATATATCGTTGGAGGACTTTAGAGGTTATAGAGATTTTTCTAGGGTTCCGTAACCAAAGGGTAAAACGGGACCCTATTAGGAAGCGATCACACCGGTGTTTAACGCTGCGTATACGCGTTGACGTGTCGTATGCGTCACGTATTCTTCATACATTCTGCTGCGTTTTACGGTGCATTAGCGTATTTTGAGCAGCGGTGTGGTCGCACCTTTACTAAGACTCCGCTGTCCGTCCGTCCGTCTGTCTGTCCGTCTGTCACCAGGCTGTATCTCATGACCCGTGATGGTCGAGTTGAAATTATCACAGATGATGTATTTCTGTTGCCGCTATAACACAGCAAACGCAAGCCGTTTTTATAGATAAAGGTATGGAACCCTTCATGCCCCAGTCCGACTCGAACTTGGCCGGCTTTTATTGTTAGTGACGCAAGCTTTACTAAAAGAAAGCAATACTCTTATGTTACCCGAAATATACTCCTATTTGGTCATATAAGCCTTAGCCCAAAGTTAATGATTCGTATCGGCATAAATAATTATGAGCTATCAATTATGTATTAACTCGAATAATAAGGCATTGTTGCTTCCACTGATTCTGAACAATCGTTTCAAACAACACCAAGTCCCAATCCCAACTACTTTGTTTCAGGCTTACAAATTGGACGTCCCGAAATCTTTAGCCACTAAACGGCCCTATAAACCCCCTTCAGGCATAAACCAAACGATATCCCGACTGTGTAATGTTTAATGCTGCCTGGGCTGGCATTGTCTAGACAGATCGATTCTTTGTCAACGCTATAATTACGTTAGGGATATCCTTTTACGATGAATCAAGCGGACGAGGGTCATTTGCCTGATCATTCGCGACTCATTGGTTTTCAGAAATTGTCGGGGTTTGATTATACGATGACTTTGCTTTGCTTTGATGATTATTCAGTTGGTCAAGATGAACGTTACATTACAATTAATTACTTATAATATACACCTCGTGAACTTTATCTTGTTGTTATTCCGTTCTGGTAAGCCAGTAGACAATAGTGACAGAGCTTGTTAGGATAATTAATATAAGAAACATGCTTTTTTTTTATTGCTAGGATTTAAACCCTAGAAAATCATAGTTTGAAAATTCTTGCAGTAGACGTACCTATCCATGCAACGAACAACAAAAATAGTTGATTGGTCCAATTAGTTCTTTGGCCATAAATATAACCGTCAACTGAGAGTATTAAAGGTCAATGTTAAAGGTAATTCACTACCGCTCCTATTTCTAATAGAAGTATAGGGGCGAGTTGAAGCCTAATCTGAAGGAAAAAGATACATTATGTACGTTTACACAAAACTTTCCCCGATGCCAAAACAGATCAAAATTTCGATCGTGTCGGCAGTTCCGCAGATTCAGTAGATTCCATTTTCTACCCACACTTTTCTCTCACGTTGTCTTGCTGGCTCGTGTCCAAAAGCGGCCCCTTATTCACAAAACTCACAAAAAATTGCGCAAGTAAACCCTCTCGCCTCTAACCGTCGTTTTCCATTCCCCGTTTTCATTTGTTATATTATGTCTGGCTTTGCCGGTAACATTTCGCTAATTGAAGCCTAATGTTACGTTCTATTTTTTCCTCATTATTCCCTTTGCATGCAGTAAACTATTTTACGGGATTCACATTTTTGCAACAACATTGCAGTATCATAATTTCAAAAATGCCAGTTTCACAATGTTATTATTTCAGAGTCGAGCTAACTTTCATGTACACGTCAGTAAATCATCCTTATAAACAAGTGTGTTTTAGCGAAAACTGAAACGTGCAGGAGGGTTGTCGCCCCTGGTTGCCATGGTTACGGGTGTTTTATGCGCTCCACGTCGCGCCCCCGAGACGGAGGGGAGGATTCGGCAAGGTTGCCCGTCGTAAGGCTGTATTAGGCTTTAGGGTGATCCGATAGCAATGTTGGCATGATCTTTTATCGATACAAGGTCCCGTTGAGACATCCTAGGGTATCGATTACCTGTTGTGTGTTTTTATATTTTCTTTGACGCCACTATGTTCATAATATCTGTTCCTTGAAATGCGATTGCGAGCTATATCAATTTTGCTACATTTACATAACAAAGGCGCAGTTTGTTTTTCAGTGGGTATTACATAGTCCTTTTCTCGGAACAGTCCAGTTGATGTTGATTTGAGAATTAACCCTCTTATTCCGTTTTTGGCTGAATGCGCCGAGAGCGCGAAGCCATTAAAAAAAAAAACCCTCTTATTCATAAAACTTAAAATGCCTCTGCTAAATAAAATGTGCTTTGTCCCTTTTTTACGAACACAAATATCAAAGTGACAGATAAGGACAAACGAATTTTAAGGCTTGTAGGACGTTTATGAATACGGCCGTAAAGTCTTTAATAAAAACGTTTCACGTACTTTATTAGTAGAGGAATATCTTGACCATTTTACCAATTTCAAAAATACTTATTGAACTGGTTCTGATATTCTATCTAAACTTTGTCCTAACCGCATCGGTTAAAACCTAAACAGGATCTAGAGCTTTATCAAACCTTTTTTACTTCAAATGTCTTCCAAATTCGTTTTTCTTTATCATTTCCACATTTATATTACTAGGAAAGAGACCAAAAAAAAAAATTGAAGTTAACCGAGGTTTGTTAAATTGAATAACAGATTTAATACTTAATGATAAGCAACCTTTTTTGATAGGTTTCCAACTAGCCCGATGCGTGCTTATATCTGTATTATTAATAGATTCTATACGCTAAGTGCCAGAGAATATTGACCCGGCATTTAAATATTTTCCACCGTCGCGTGCCGTCGCCTCGGAAGCGTTTACTAAAATTGCTCTTTTGTCACGGTTTTCTCTAAGTAAAATAAGTTAGTCATGGCCAGCTTATATTAAGTCTCACATTCACTCCTTGGTTAAGCCACTTATCTAAGTTTAGTTATTTAATTACCAGCACGACTATGATCACAGGACGACCCGCGAGCTGTATCGCGGCGACATATACTATTCGTATTCGTTTCCCTCTAAGCGATCGAATGAGAAACAAGTTTCTGTCAAAAAATTAAATTTTGGTGCAAGCTCAACTACTTATTGAGACAATTCTAACGAGCCCAAACTCAACGGGGTTACGTCGGTTAAGTACTGAATTCCCATGTCCACCTTCTGTCTCCATCATTAGATCGCCTCCATGGCACCATAATATTTAATTGTCATCCAAACTATACTTATACCCAAGATGGATAGCCTATCTAGCCGCGACAGTGATAACCGTGCAGTTTGATATTTTTTTTTTTTTAGTTTGTCATTTTATATGTCTTGGTCTCTATTCTACTTGATTTTGATGTCAGTTCCTTTAAGAAAACGTACATTAAGAGTAATGTACATGAACACGAGGTATATCAGTAAGACTTATGGCCCATGGAGATAACTCGTGTAAATATTTCCATCCATGAAGCTATTTCAGTTCCTCACTAAACTAGGCGGGTGAACTTTATCGTTGCGATGTCATCTATGATCGCTTTTAGAAATGTCGAGTATCCTTGTCATTCATTATCATTAGCTATTCGTTTTTGTATCGACTTAAATGCATTGGGCCCTTCGGGACGAGCATCAACCAGTTTGAAACCAGTATGTCCAGTTCACCTGGCGTCAATGTATCTGCTTGTTTTTACAAAGCAGGTGCTAACTCAATCTGCCGTATGTAGGCACTTCATTGTCGTTGCTACACGGCACTGTGATTCCTGCCTAGGCCATATTTCCAAAAATATCGTGATCGCATCTCGGTCTGAAAGGTATGTAAAGTGATTCACTATTAGACAAGCTACTAAATTCAATAAATACCCAAGTATTTCTAATTAATTATCATTTACTTTTGTGCAACGAAAGTGAACGCATCACGACCCTAATTATCAGTGCATTTTCGTTGCCGCAACTTAATCACTTTGTTATTGGGTGTTATTATTATTAACCGCGTGTATCCACGTATTGTTAACATGGACGTGGAAGACCATGGTATGTACTTTATTTATTGACATGTTTTATATATATACAATGTTTGTTTATATTATTCATGTTTTTGTTTTCGAGAGGTCTTTTGTCTCGTCTATTTTTTCAGAAGTATGACTTTACTTAGACTTACAAAAAATTGCAATGATATGCAATGCATCACATATATACCTTCTTAAAGTCTGAAATGTCCTTAATTACTCCTATGAATTTCATCTGCATCAGTTTGCATCTTCTCTGATTACAGAGCTATCGAAGTATGTAAGTCAAATTAAGTGTTTTTAGGTACTTTTTTTAGGTGTTCCATTTCGAGGCTTAGTATTTTCGATATTTGGCATTCTAAGAAGGGAAAAAAAAGCGAAAAGTTTCAACAAGTACTTAGTACTTTGACTGAAACTTCACGACTTTCAGATCAAATCGAAAATATCGAACTAGAGACATTAAGTACTAGAATACGCAATATATGTAAACTTATTTCACATTACTGGGCAAAAGTGTATCGTACAAAGTCAAAATTATTAGAAAAATATTCAGACTGGCTTAGTGAAATAGAGTACGTTGATGTAAAACGAAGTATCGAGCAACCCATTTTGCAACAGCAGGACGACGTTGTCAATCCCTCTACGTCCACTTCACGAGGCCCTGGCCGACCGCGAAAAGATTTTAATCAAGTTAGTGATCGTACAAAAAGAAGAAGATTAGCTGAGCTCTCTAATGTAGACAGTTCTGCTGTAAAAACGTTGCTCGATGCTTCAGATTCTAGCTTAAATTCCGCGAAAATCGATGTAAACGATGTTTTGTCGCTTATTGCAGAAGCTAAGCTAACTCGACATCAATATTTGTTAGTTAAGAATTTAATAGACAAGGTATCCAAAGACATTTTACCATCGTACCAAAGAATTGTAAAAGCTAAAGAAGAGTGTTATCACCCTCAGCCGTCACCGTTACTGAATCGTCCGCTGAAGTTGAACTTCAAAGTTTACTCGATCATACTGCCACTCGGATACTCGAGTCCCAAAAGGATGTTTTAGATAGAGTACCTACCCAGTCTCTAAATAAGATCTCTTTGATAGGGAAGTGGGGTTTCGATGGGAGTACAGGTCATAGTGAATATAAACAACGTTTTTCTGATTCCACTGTTCAAGATGGTAGCTTGTTTGTTACTTCGTATGTTCCACTGCAACAAATTTTGACATCAGATAATGAAGAAACCAAAACTGTTTTATGGAAAAATCCTCGTCCTTCTTCAACTAGATACTGCAGGCCTATTCGTTTTCAGTTCTTGGAAGAATCGAGTGCTGTGTCGGTTGAAGAAGAGACTTATTTTAAGCAAAAAATAAGTAACTTGCAACCTACTGTCTTTTAAAAACAATGATCGCAAATATACCGTTACACATAACTTGCAATTAACTATGGTCGATGGTAAAGTGTGTAATGCTCTTAGTAATGTTTCTTCCACTAGGTGTTATATATGTAAAACCTTGCCAAGTGAGATGAATAAAATTGACTATTGTTTATGTAAGGCTATTGATGAAAGCAAGTGTGAATACGGTTTATCGCCGCTTCACGCATGCATTCGATTCTTTGAATATTTTATTCATGTCGCTTACAAGTTAGAAGTTAAGAAGTGGCAAGCCAGATCTGACAGCGATAAAAAGCTTGTAGCTGAAGCGAAAGAGCGTATTCAAAGGCAATTTAGGGAAAGGTTAGGTCTTATTATTGATAAACCTAAAAGTGGCGGAAGCGGATCATCAAATGATGGTAACACGGCTAGGAGGTTTTTCTCTAACTCCGAAATTTCAGCTGACATTACGGGTATAAAGAAAGATTCCTAGATCGTTGTTGGACTATACTTCAGTGCTTAAATTCGGGATATAATATCGATAAGACCTAATTTCGAGATTTCGCGTTAGAAACTGCTCGGCGATTAGTTGCCGAGTATCCGTGGTACAATTTGCCTGCTTCTGTCCACAAAATTTTAATTCATTGTGCTGATGTTATTGAATATAGTTTATTGTCAATAGGGGAGTTGTCTGAAGAAGACAAAATAATACACGAAAAATGAATCGCGTGTTGACAAACACAGATTTAATCAACCGGCTTCTTCTTCATTCAGATCCCTTAATAACAGGTTTAAGAAGGTTGCCTGTTAAAAAGAAATCTATTTTATCTAAGTCTGTGCTTGCTTTATTGTGCTAATTAAGTAATAGTTGTAAAAATTATTTATTAATAGAATAGATACGCTTGACTGTAATTTGCTAATGAGCATGGATGTAATTTGCAAATATGAATGTAATTAACTTATGCATGTATTTTTGTTACCAATTTACATATTAAATACCATCCACTGATGATAGTGGATGGTAGTTTTGTTTATTTGCACATTTATTCCATTGAAAATCGCAGTATAAAAATGTTATAGATTGTATGTCTAAAACAACATTAATGCGAGACATTTTTATTATAAAAAATTGTCATATTCCTGTATTATACAGATGTAAAAATAAAATTTATTGTATATTTCGTATTCCTAGATTAGTATCTAAGACTTTAAAATATAAAAAAACACTTATTTTGGAGTTGAGGTAATTGTGGCCGCCTTTGTATGGGCGTGGAATCACCGTGCATGGTATCAACTTGATTGTTGTCTTCTGAGACTATCCTTATATTGGTAGTACTTACTTGAGAGTTGTCTCTTCAAGGCTATTAATGTTTTTATGTTGATCGTCCTAGAATAGATGGTTATGGATGGATGTTTAAGTATTACCTATTTTAATTTGACGCACCTTAGTGTGGTATATGGATAATTAGGTGCGAGCTTACAATTAGTGTCTCATTTACTTGTCAATTCAGATTGTTATTATTAGGCACTTCTATGATAATGGTTTTAGTAATTACTCGTTTTTTGCACGATATACATTTAAAGTTCGTTTTTCCTTATTCTATGAATTACCTTATAGTATAAGGTAATTCATAGAATAAGTAGAAACGAACGGTATAAGGCTTATACCTACCTTGTGAAAATAACCTAAATATCAGACTTAAGCACAAACCCGCCGCACAAGATGGAATTTTTAATTTCCTTTGCCACGGATTCTTGCATGCTCAACATTTACTTTCTTGCCAGACATACTGAGTTAAGTATCAGATGCTCGGAGTATGAAAATACGTCTATCCCTATTTATGTTAAATTTACAGCTTGTCTGCTTTAAAAGTAAAAGGTCGTGCAATAAATGAAAATATTTCTTTATGAAGCCTCAGAATATTCTAATATAATTTGGTAGGTGACGCGGCGTCTACGTACTTAAGAATTTGAAATTGTTACATACGAGTATAATAAATCTTTTTACGTGAATAAGAATTAATATCAAAATACAAAGTAACGTCTACAAAGTAAACTTTCCAGTACTGTTTTGGCCAGCCGTACCGTGTTAAAAAAATAAGTCCTGAATAGTAATTAGCTTCTTATTTTATGGACAGTCTTGTAGATATATTTCAGATTAAAGACTGGACAGCCTTCACATAATGTGAGGAGTTAATTCACAAGAGCTATTTGCAAGTTACTCGTATCTAGTCTGCTAACTTAACTTGGTCCCTTGAGTAAACGTCTGCTAACTTCGACTATATAAGGATATGTAGCGGTAATATGTACTTATTAATCTTTAAAGACGCAATGTATGGCGCAGTAACGTTGGTTTTGACATATTTTGGTTAGATACGTTATTACCTCGAAATAAGAACACACATTAGAAAGGCGAACGTTTAAAGTTGTGTCAACGATTTGTTAAAGCGACATCTGCAGTTTTTGTTTTAGTTTGAAGTCCCTATAAAATAGCGTAAGTCACATAAACCTGGTTAAGTAACAGTTTTTACAAATACGGAAATGAAGTTTTCATTAGAATCATCACCTCACGAACGCTTAAATATTCAAGTGGAACACAAAATGCTGCGTAATTCCGCTGACTTCATAAGGTATCTCGAAATATCCTCTATCTAGTAATATTTCCTTTTTAACGTGCACCGCAGTTAAATACGGAATTAGATCATACATTATTCAAATTCTTTACATTATTCGCTAGCGTTACACCTTTTTTGAATCGCGAGACATTTGGTCGACCGCCAAACTCCTAACTGTTTACCTTTTTATTTGTGTATGTCTGTATATTTATAATGCAAACAACCTTGCCTTGTTAAGTATAACGGTTACGGCACGCCCAAAAATTTAAATATACAGGCAAATAGAATACTGATAAGACCGATAGACAAAAATGCTCGACGGAAGCACTATTGACCCGATTTTAGCACAAAAACCTATATAGCACAAGCACCTAAACCTATACCTATATTTATCACACCCGACTATATATGATCACGTACTACTCGATGTGAATTTAAAGTATTTACCAGGGCATCAGGAATGAGTCGATCCATTTGTCATTTCGTCCCTCGGTATCGGGACGTATCGCTTTGGGCTGTTTCGCAACTTCCAATTCCACCTATTTAGAATTAAGTGATGAAACCGGGCGCTGCTTCCTGCACTATCTCGGCTATTATGGCATCCTGGTGTTATCGGTATCTTTTAATAAGCATCATGTGTTCATTTATTCATTTAAAGTCTAGCATTAAGGTTTAATATTTCTAATACGCATTTGATAAACGAAAGGGGTGGACAGCCACAACGATCATTTAGGGTGGGGGGGGGGCTATGTCCAGCAGTGGATAGCTATGTTAGAGTTCGAATTCCGTTACGTCCTTCTATTTGACAGCTTTGTAGAAGGCAACTGGGGAAACAACCACTGTAATATTCCCGAATATGGAGTAATAGACGTTTGCAGAAAAGCGAACAGAGAGGCGTTTACTTCGACAAGAGCCAGGCTCTTAAATAGATGATGATAACTTATTGGAACCGGATTGTTGCATTCCCAGCGTCATTTATGATCAAAATGTTATTTCACGGTGCTTCGAGTTGTTTTAAATTGACATGGTTGCCTGATTACCCCAATTTAACCATCACTGCTTCGAGTAACGTAAAGACATCAAGATGAGGAAATAGGGGTGTAGACACTAAATAAAATAATCAATAACATCGTATTTTCTCGAAAAAGGATTAAAAATGTAGTCAAATGGAGATAAAGCAACGCAAGAGGTTAAATAATCACGAAGTTGTATGTGTCCAAAGTTTTAAGAAGGGGTATGTTCTGTCCCTTTTTCGCAAAACGCAACTTCATATGAAACGATGACGCTCGTAGTTAGTGACCTCACTAATGGACGGCGACGTGCCGTGCACCATCGTGTTCGACGCGGCCTGCCGAGCGCGCGACGCGCTCTGCGGCAGCCTCGCAGTTTGTGACGTCACAAACTGTTTGCGTTTTCTCTCTGTACAGGCAATATCAAAACGGTTGTAGCTTCATTCTTTCAGATATCTGAATGGGACTTTCGTCACTAGGTATATTTTTTTGCCTTCTTTTGGAGTAATAATCATTTTCGAGTCTATACCCGTATTGAACAATCTCTACTAAAGGAGTTTATGTAACTGCAGATATATGCGTGCTATCACGAAGGTATGCGAGTTGCTAGTTTAGCGATTCCTTACGGCTCCGCGTCGACTACGTGCAGTCGGCAGCGGTGTGCCATATGTGGGAGCGAGAGGTCGCGCTCCGATTTTTTTGACGATGCATGCAGCTACAGAATGTAAATAAAGTTAATATAGTATATGCTTAGTTTATAAGTAGTTTTTAAGATTTATATTGAATGTTCGCAGAGGGCAGCTGTTGATACCATTTTCTGTATTGCTCATCTATATGTATACCTACACAGTGGACAATAAAAACATTCTATTCTATTCTATTCCGACCTCTCGCTCCAACGTATGATGCTGCCGTTTGAAGTTGTGGAAGAGAAGTAAATCGGTGACTCAGCGGGGCTAGCACAACCGACGTCGCGACTCGAGACGAGAAAAATCTACTCTTTCTAATTTGCACGGTGCGAGTGAGACAGGATAGGAGTCGCTGAGTCGTAGTCCTAGTTTGTGGATAGACGTACAGACTGAGTTGAATGAAACGTAATACAGGTCTAGTTTTTACAATTAAAACTTGTAAATTTGCCAAGTCAATAAAGAGAAAACAAATTCGCTTTCCAGAATTTTACGATGACGCATCATTTGAAGTAGACTATTGGAACCTATAAATAGAACCTTAACATTATTTCAAGACCAGTCGCGTTAAAAGTTTCACACCTTGTCTAATACATATTTATATTCATATTCATTTATTGCCTCATGTGGTTTACAATGGTCTTACAGGATAATACAGTTCGCAACATAGTCCAGTAAATGAACTGACAACTCGTATGGAAAAAATGTCAATTTTGGAAATAATTTATAATAGCTTATTTTTTATGTGTAACGGATATATTATCAATTAAATAGTTACCCAGCGACAAAATCCGACAAAATTTCAGACATCAAAAAATGATAAGTTAACTAACTTCTGAAAAGTCAGAAAAAATATTAATAAATATTTTTGTCTTTATTTTGGTTCATTTACATTTGCTCTATAATATTCAAGATAAATCGTATAAAAAAAGACAATGCATGCTTCATTGAAATCTACATAATTACTTCCGGGTGGAAAGTTTGTCGGATTCTTGAATATATAATCTTAGAATAACATTTTCAAATGAAATCAACAAAAAAAACGCTATTATAAATTAATGTTTTTCAAAACCGTATTTTGCCTGGAGTAACATGAATCCTGCTTGGGCACAGCAATTGTAACTTATAAGCTAGGAAATCAGAAACAAATCAATCTGAAATCTGACATTGATTTCTATAGCCACAACAATCCAAAGATCATCAATGCTCGGCCATCAGCGAATCATCAAGCTGTCATTGTCCACAATAGTCTCAGTCATCAAGTCATCTTGCATTTAATGTTGATGACGGATGCTTTGCGAATGCCTCCGAAGCCTTTCTCTGCTCCCTTTTGTAAAATGGCGGTGAAATCTGTTGTAATTATTCATCTGCAGTCGTCAACATTCAAATGTCATCGTACATGTTTTCCCGTTTATTATCTGTGGGCATAAACTACTTGCTTTCTTCATATATTAAAACTATCGACGTACAGGTCGGAAGTGTGTTGTGGGCGATGGGCTAGCAACCTATAACTGCAATATCACATTTTGTCGATCTTTTATGCCCACAGTTATGCTAAAAGTGGCGCTGGAACATAAGTTTCATGTGCTCTGCCTACCCCTTTTGGGAATAAAGGCGTGAATGTATGTATGTATCGACGTACAGTCAGCATCATATAGTTAAAGTAGCCAAATCTACACTACACTACTAGTACACGTTTTTATTACTACTGAGGTTAACTTCAGAGACGCAAACATATATGAGCCGGATCGATAGAAATAACGATCTTAATCTAACTAACCCCATTTTACCTAAATCGAGTAATTTATCGTTCGTTATATTTCGAACCGCTTTTGCGCTGATTAAAGAGTAAATCCAAACATCTGCGCATCACGTGCGTGAATACAAACTAAGACAAGCCGGAGACACTAGTAGACCTTATTCCCTTGCCATAAGGTTTAGGATTGTTCCGTTTACTGTATTGTCGATGGTACCGACATTGCTTCGATGAATGACTCACTAACACGATTTCTTATACTATTGTACTCTAGGTTCTATCACAGATATGTAATGGTACAGAAGATCCACTCCCTTAATGATGAGTTTAACTATCAAATTTTACCAGACATCTTAAAAGTTAAAAATTTACATTAATTGCCTCGAGCTAGATATCTCGCTACCCGACTCTAATTACGATTAGCAAAGTAACTGTATGCTACACATTTGTATTAACTATTAAAAAGCACTTAAATGCGAGAAAAATCTCCAGCGTTTCACACTAAAAATCTTAAAAGGTAATTCCAATACTGTTCTTGGCTTAACTGCGTTTCGCGTTTGCACAGCCTGGCTATAAAGATAACTGTAACAATCAACACTAATTAAATCTTAACCGAGAAAGGCGAACAGTGCAAGCATGCTGTATTTACAGATACATACATAGACCTTTATTCCCAATAAGGGTAGGCAGAGCACATGAAACTTATGTTCCAGTGCCACTTTTAGCATAAATTTGGTTATAAAATATTGACTAAATGTGATATCGCAGTAATAGGTTGCTAGCCCATCGCCCACAACACACTTTAACCATGCCCTTAGTACGACTTACGACACCCACAGGAAGAAAGAGGGGGTGCTATTCTAACCCGACACCACACGGGGTACTTACAGATACTTTCCTTTTTCATTAACCTAGACTAGAAAGAGATGAACTTAATCTGTTTGTGCACTTTCAAGTATTCATCATGTCTACAAGCTATTGATTTTGTTGCAAGTGCACATGAAGCACTATTCAACTTTTTAATCAACGCGTGACATAGCGACCAATCAGGGAAAAAAACCCTATGTAACTAGGCGGCGATTTATCTATTATATCAGCGGTCGGCAACCTTTTAGCAGCTAAGAGCCACTTAGTAACTAATGGGGTAGAGAAATCTCGCACTTTTTCGAGCTATATTCTAAGTTCATCCTTCTTGATAATATTTTTTTATTTTTTTCACTTTTTATTATAGGTATACACGCACTCTATGCGGCTAGCGCCGTATAAATAAAGACAAATATGAGTCTTTTTTACTTACTGTGTGCAAAAAATGGCCTAAAACCATTTTTATAAACACATGGTTGCCGAATCACGAGTGAGCGTGAAAACGTCACGAACTCCCGAAGGACAATATTGATGTACTCAAATACTGTCAAGTTGCTCGTGCAATCTGTTTGATTAGATATATCTACAACCGAATGACTCATCCGCTCATTCGTAGTAGAATTGATGTCATCGTATCGCGAACGCAGCGTAGGTTTTCTGAACGATAGTGCGTGTACAGTCGACGCCAGAAATATTTCATTATTTTTAAGTATATAAGATATACATATGTCAAGTCCCCGACCCGCACTGGGTCAGCGTCCTTCTACCCATTCCCTGTCATCCATGAGATGCCTGTTCCCAGCAGTGGGACGTCTATATACAGATACGGACGTATATATATGATGATGATGACGATATAAAACCAACATAGCTTGATCATTATATAATCATTGTGTTGCGATACATTTTGGCAAAAAGTAAGTTTCTTCTTGAAAATGGTCTTATTTTTCAGGAACTTTGGTAGAATCTGACTTGTAAAAGTGCCTTTCCGGTCTACTTCCTGAATAACATTTTTTTTTTTCATTTAATAAGGCGATGGATGACTGTACCATCGACAACACAGTTAACTGGTTATCCATGGAACTTATTACAACGAGATAAGGACTTATTAATGGTCAGTCTAGCGTTATGCTGTTTGTATATTGTCTGTTAGACACGCGATCCCATTATAATTTGTATCAATATATGGAGTTAATATGGAAATTAAACCTTTTTGCATGACACGTGAAATATGGATGTTCTGCGCCGAGCTAATAACGAGTTTTTGTAGATAATATGACGTTTAAATAGGTGATTATGCCGAAGAATATCCGACGTATAAACGATTCGTGTAATTCTCATATTAGAGCACTGGAGGGCATATACTTGTCCCCTGTAACTGCGGCGAGACAGCAGTTTGTAGGCTAGTGAGAATACTAGAGACCGAGTAGCTGTCCTTTTCCAGGCAGCACTCTGTTATGTCTAATGTACATTTATAAACTCGCCAGATATTCATCGCGTGTGACCTAGGCGTAGTTCAAATTAGCATTGAGCCAGGAATAGGCATAGATATAAGTCAGGCTCATTAAAACCGAAATGTTACGGATGGCCTACGGAAAACCAGTTTCTTTGGCACTAATATACTAAATATACCAGAAAAAAATAAGCGTCAAACATGTCCTTGACCCTTAAGTAAGCCGTAACAAATTAGGCTTTCAATAAAATAAAATAAAAAATAAATAAATATTAACACAAATCGACCTAGTCCCATTGTAAGCTCAATAAGGCTTGTGTTATGGGTACTAGACGTCGATATATTTAATAGACATACTTAAATACATAGAAAACATCCAAGGCTCAGAAACAAATATTCATGCTCATCACACAAATACTTGCCCTTACCGGGATTCAAACCCGGGACAGCGTCACTACCCACTGAGCTAACCGGTCGTCAAATAGCCCCCCCTACCCCTACTTGCTACCCAAAACTATTTCGGATTACAACTCTGATACAACAAATACCTACGTAATACTCGTATCAAACAGTCGCTAAGTAAACTGAAAAAATAGGTTCAGTTTACTTACTCACTCCGTGATTTGGTCGCGCCGCTAAAAGTATATCTACCGCCTACCGGCCCCAAGGGGTATGTTAGCGCTGCTAAGGCACGCACGCATTCTATCGCAGCGCGTTGCATGCGCTAGAAAGGGATGGCCACGTAGGGTCGTTCAGCATACCTAAGCAGGGTATATGTTAACAGAGATCCTTCTGTACGTAATACTATTACTTATTCTGTGCTTTGGCATCAACCTGGAGCCAATGTAACCTTCACTAATAGCAAACTAAATACGATTTTCAATTGTCTACAGAAAGAAGATCGAATCGCTCGGCAGGATGACGGCGATGTCGCAGGAGGAGATGGTGGCTGGCGCCCGCACCGTCGCCGCAGGGCTTGAAGCGCTCAGGGCTGAGCACGCACAGCTGTTGGCCGGGCTAGCGGCTAACACTGAACATGAACACGAGAAGGCCGCGCTGGTTAGGAAGAGCATCGACGCTATCGAGCTGGGGCTGGGAGAGGCACAGGTAAATACGAATGTAGCTCTGTAGGACAGAAGCCGAGTATAGTGTTGCATCGTCGCCGCAGGGCTTGAAGCGCTCAGGGCTGAGCACGCACAGCTGTTGGCCGGGCTAGCGGCTAACACTAAACATGAACACGAGAAGGCCGCGCTGGTTATGAAGAGCATCGACGCTATCGAGCTGGGGCTGGGAGAGGCACAGGTAAATACGAATGTAGCTCTGTAGGACAGAAGCCGAGTATAGTGTTGCATCGTCGCCGCAGAGCTTGAAGCGCTCAGGGCTGAGCACGTACAGCTGTTGGCCGGGCTAGCGGCTAACACTAAACATGAACACGAGAAGGCCGCGCTGGTTAGGAAGAGCATCGACGCTATCGAGCTGGGGCTGGGAGAGGCACAGGTAAATACGAATGAAGCTCTATAGGACAGAAGCTGAGTATAGTGTTGCATCGTCGCCGCAGAGCTTGAAGCGCTCAGGGCTGAGCACGCACAGCTGTTGGCCGGGCTAGCGGCTAACACTGAACATGAACACGAGAAGGCCGCGCTGGTTAGGAAGAGCATCGACGCTATCGAGCTGGGGCTGGGAGAGGCACAGGTAAATACGAATGTAGCTCTGTAGGACAGAAGCCGAGTATAGTGTTGCATCGTCGCCGCAGGGCTTGAAGCGCTCAGGGCTGAGCACGCACAGCTGTTGGCCGGGCTAGCGGCTAACACTGAACATGAACACGAGAAGGCCGCGCTGGTTAGGAAGAGCATCGACGCTATCGAGCTGGGGCTGGGAGAGGAACAGGTAAATACGAATGTAGCTCTGTAGGACAGAGGCTGAGTATAGTTTTGCATCGTCGCCGCAGGGTTTGGAGCCCTGAGGGCTAAACACGCACAGCTGTTAGTCGGGCTAGGGGCTAACACTGAACATGGACATAAAGGCTGCGCTGGTTAGGAAGAGCATCAACGCTATCGAGCTGAGGCTAGCTGTCAGTTCACATGAACTTTGACGTTTTTATATGGCAACACTGTCACCTCCGATCGCATTGTAATCGCGGTTTGATAATACGAATACTCGCTCTGTGCGGGATGGAGATAGATAGTTTTGCATCATCGCCGTAGGGCTTGAACAGGGCAGAGCATGCATGCGGGTTTCGAAAGTAATAATTATCAATCATAATTATCATGATAATAACAGATTGACATGATAATAACAGCGCGCGAAAGTGAACTGTATTCGAAGTATTCGAACGTGTATTTTCGCACTTGCGTCTACCCGAACGCACGAAGTGTCAACGTGACGTGCCGCGCTGTGGGGATTCCCCTTACAAGAAGAATTCGGTTCGGATTATGCAAAGTTGAGCGAACTCGAGTGTCATTGGTTATTATACTGGTGACAATTATTCGATTATTATCAAGAAGCGTAATTATCTTGATAATTTCGAACCCTACATGCATGTGAATTGACATAAATTTTTATGCTGGTTAGTTATAGTTTTGAATGTTATATATGTTACTCCATACCTACTTCCGAAAATTTCTCAACCAATTTAATTCATTCGTTCAGACTCAGTGGATCAAATACAGGCCAAGACATCTTTTCGATTGACGATTCAATTAATAGTGATTACTTTTAAAAACAGTCACTATCTATTACATTAAAAGTGCATTACCTCGATCTCAACTCTCAAACACATTACATTATCCTAATGTATATTTAAGAGACTAAATTGCTCCCAACTAACCTAATTACGAACGTATGCAACCATCTATATATGGCATTTGTACCACGTGTTTGAAGCAACGTGCTGCCCACTGACATCTGCTATGATATTCTGTTACGTACTTGTTTTTACCTTGCCTCACCCGTCACCTAATACTGCTGGCCTAATGCTGCTACCATGCTGAGTTGGGACCATTTCGTGACGTGTTATTTTTGTATTTTTACTAAATGTTTGTCGTTTTGTGTGTCACGAATAAATGTTTTTCTTTCTTTCTTTCTTTCTTAATATATCTTGACGCAGCTATTCTTAGTAATTATAACTACACGTAATCAAAGTTTTGATTTACACTGGTTTCGTTTTAGGTGAGATGAGGGATAGCGTTCAGAATAACAGCTGTGGATTCACGAGAACGTATTGCTTTACTTGTGGTCGGTGGTGGTGTAGATGAAATGTAGAACTTAGCCACAATTGTATCTTAACTTAATAACTATACTAGCATTGGCCCGCAACTTCGACCGCGCGAACTCCCGTGTCAACAGCCACCCCCAATAGTATCCCTTCCCTTTAGACGATGATTACGGGGATAAAAAGTATTCTGTCTTAATCCAGGTTATACTAGTAATCTATTTCCATGCCAACTTTCATCTCAATCCGTTCAGCCGTTTTTCCGTGATTGAGTAACAAACTTTCAAACATGTAAACATTCAACCTTTCACATTTATAGCATGGACGGCCTTATCACACGATAAAGATAAAGCGTCCGTCACTGGCTGACACCGTTCAATAGAACGAGACGGACGCTCTATCTTGTCACTTATCGCGTGATAAGGCTGACCATGATACGGGGTCAGGATAGGTTACACAACCAAATAAACCCCTCGTTGCAGAGATCGAACTAAGGCATTAAGCATCGCATATATCTCCAATAATATTCGGAATGCGTTATGTGAAAGATAAGAAGGTATATAATCAGGACGCCGACCTAGCATGATCGCGTTATGTCGGACATAAATCATGCGTCCCGCTCGCACTTACTATTATGTGCTAGTAAGGGACGAATGCTTTACACCATACATAAACACGATCACGCTAGCTAGCTAGGCAGCAAGCTAGTATTTCCCTGCCGAGCTTTACTAATAAATATTGCTGTATAATACAAGTTTCGTTGATAACGGTACTTTATAATTATCGCATAAAATGCATGAATACTCGTAAGACATTTGAAGTTAAGCCGACAACAAGGAAGTGAGTGTAATAGACATGCGAGAATTCGCACTTACACAAACACTTAAACAAACAAACTAAGGCATATTTATATTCAATCACACAAGCCTATACGCAATTTTTCTTTGTAGAAAATTTTTCTTTCCCCATTTTCCCTACTCGCATAATTTCCCATTCTCAAAATTTACCTTTCTGACTATATTATGGCAGCGAAATTTTTGGTCTCATAAGTTTACAAACGCGTTTTTCAATACATTTTGTTCGCAATTGAACAGTTTCGACGGAGCCCCGATGCGCGTGGCTCCTGTTTCTGGGCAGTTTGCCCTTCGGGCACCTGAAGCTACCTCACGAACCTAACCTGCGTACTCTTTCGCGATTGCAATGGGTTTTCTACATGGAAGAAAAATTGAGACGTAATAAAATACAAACAAAACTGAGAAAGTAAGCTGCAGTGGAAAAAAGCGACTAGAATAATCGCGTTCGGGAAAAAATGCGAAAAGAAAATTAGCTGCAAAGAAAAATTGCGTATGGGTTAAGCGATCTAACAGGCCCCTTTAACGCCTCCAAATTTTTGAATCGTGCAGTTTTTAAGTTGAAAAACGCCCCTCTTCAAGAATTATTTTGAGACAGTATTTAGTTAGCCAGAAATAATAATGAAATATTGAAGAATAAGCCTTCTTTTACTGGTTTTTTCTCTGGCTCATTTTGCGTCCCCTTAAAAACGGCGCTTTACATAAAATCCACTCCATCCGCCCTACATTATACACCTCCAAGTGTACCGTTAATCCATCTCGCGCGGTGTAAAATTCAAAGGGCTCGCAGCCTCACACTACACCCTCGGGCTGGCGACCTAAATGATGCTCCGCGGTCTTTGCAGTGTCGAGGGCTTTCAGCCACGCGTCAATGGAAGATTCTGGAGATCTTTAAATACTTTAGTAATTGACAACATTTCGAAATCCATATGAATATTATAAATGCGAAAGTGTGTCTGTTGGTCTATCTGTTGCCTCTTCACGTTTAAACCGCTGAACCGATTTCGATGAATTTTGGCATAGAGATAGTGTGTCTCGGGGAAGGAAATAGGACAGTTTATATCCCGAAAATCATGCTCTGCTTCAAAATTTGTACGGAGCTATAAACGGGTTCCTCGCGGACGGAGTCAGAGGGCAGAAGCTAGTATGTAATAAATAAATCGAAAACCATTTCGGTTTATGTTGCGTAACGTTTCGTGCGTACCTTAGGTAGATCTAAATGTAATATTTGGTTTAGGAAAATGACAGTTGAGTTGTCCTAACACTCATTCGAAAAGTTACGCTATTACCCCCCTGAAGTTACACGAACTAAGGACGTTTTCAAACAAAGATATGCTCTCGGTGTGTTTATCACGTGATTAAGAAGCGAGACTTATATCAGTAGGTACAATCGACCATCATAGACTGACAAATCGTAGGTTCATCATCATCCATATCCAAGTTCATTCATTATATGCATTTGGTATCCATTCATTTTTAATAGAACAAGCGTCTTTTATATACACATTCCAGTCGAGAACTCAACTATTCTTATAACATAACAAACCACATTCCGGACATCCTTTTTCAGATTCTGCAAACGTAAAACATAATGAGTCCATCCAACTAATTACTGCCTTTGTCCCGACGGCTTGCACAGGGGTGCGAAACGAAGTTTCCCCCTAAATGAAGACGGGGCTCTCGAGCCACAAAGCCTGCTTGTGAGGCTGATGACGCGTGGGTGTGTGGTCCAAGAGTCTTGAGATGGCTAGAGATAATTATGTTGTCGGTGGAAATATCTCATGGATAAGATAAGACATGACGGCACAGGCTAGGACTACCTACGCGGTGCTAGACGAGGAAATCTACCCTCTAAATCAGGGGTTCTTAAAGTGTGGTCCATGGACCCCTTAGCGGTCCGTGACATGATTGCTAGGGTTCCACGGCCAGTCCGTTTACTCTTAACCTTTTCACCGCCACTTCAACACAAAGACGGCTCTTCACGTTATGGAAAAATCGTGCCATTCGTGCCCCTGACGCCAGAGCCATAAAATAAAGATAATAATACCAAACATTATAAAACAGCTCTAGAAGTGGTTTTTATTGGTTTTTGGACGGTCGTCATTTGACGTCGGTGGCGTCCGTGGCACGGCGAGTCACTTCGTCAGCTGGCGGTCAGTAGGTTAAGGTAGGTACGTAGGTATTCTTACTGGCTTCAACAGGGTTCTGTGGTATTTTTGAAATTCTGAATGTGGTCCATGCCTAACAAAAAATTAAGAACTATTGCTCTAAATACATGATACGCTGATTTGAATCGTGTCCGACCATCAAACATATGTTTAGCAATGTAGCTATGAACCATCTCGATAGAATATACTATCGATTTCCAAAACCGCTCTAATCGGTTCACCCGTTGGAGCTACGATGCCACAAACAGTCACACATATACAATACACAATAACAACACCCGTCGTTGTCGTCGGGGGTTAAAAATGGGGTGAAATGC
Organism: Epinotia bilunana; assembly: GCA_947049275.1. NCBI lineage: Eukaryota > Metazoa > Arthropoda > Insecta > Lepidoptera > Tortricidae > Epinotia > Epinotia bilunana. Next base: position 20,182,231 of record OX346266.1, on the reverse strand, counting down.
TTAAGCCTTGGCGTTTTCGTGCAAAAGTTTGGAAGAGATCCAAAAGCTTACTGAAGCTGGCTGGCTACATGTAATATTCCCTCGTATTTGAATAAAATATTAAATTTTATTGTACGTTATACAGTACTACCAGCCGTAGTCGCTAGCGGCATTAAAATAATAAATAAATATTAGGGGACAATCTTACACAAATCAACCTAGTCCCAAACTAAGCAAAGCTTGTACTATGGGTACTAGACGACGATAAACATACTTATATAGATAAATAAATACTTAAATACATAGAAAACATCCATGACTCAGGAAAATATTCGTGCTCATCACACAAATAAATGCCCTTACCGGGATTCGAACCCAGGACCTCTTGCTTCGTAGGCAGGGTCACTACCAACTAGGCTAAAGCGGTCGTCATTGATGGCTACATTAAACAATCTAGCATTTACATAACATCAATAAAGGTTCGGCAGCGCGCTTATGTTTCTTCTGGTTTCAATCTGTGCAAGCGTCCATAGGTGACGGTATCTGCTGCCCGGTGGACCGTATGGTTGTTTGCCACTGTCGTGCCGCTAGTTATTCAGCACTATTTCACTTGTGCCACCGCCATGCTCTTGACTCGCAGAGTGGCGGCCGTGGGAATATCCGAGGCACAATACGAGCACGAACGTGCGCTATTTGCGTGTAAACATTGTCGATCTCCCCGGAATCCGTTGTTACATTGTTATTGCTACTTTATTGTATACCAGCTGATGTACATACAGTCCGCGTCATATACATCTGTACTCTTCAGGGTGTTCAAAAATATCTGAACGTGCACTCTATGGCTTCGACAATAAAGTCGTGTTCAGATGTCTGTGAACACCTTGACCGCCGCGCTCTCACTCCGCCCGCGTATTACACAGAACCCAGGCGGAACAGCGGGATAAAATTATAGCCTTTGTGTATAGGTCAATTTTAAATATTGCTGAAAGACATTTTGAAATCGGAAACAACTCATCCGGAGATTGTGTAGGGGACACACAAACTCGCAAAGCTACAAACTTTAGCTATTTATAATAATAGAATTGATTATACCATTCATAAGTTCTAGGACACGCAGGCCTGAAGAACCATGGACCTGGTAATTCTTGATATATCTGGCTCATAAATAGCTCAGGAAAGAAATGCACGAAAATTACTTCTACACGAGAAACCAGCTCAGATTTATGAAGAAGCGTTCAATAGAGGCTTCATATACGCATAATATATTCAGTGTCCTATTAAAATATCACGTATTCTAAAGACCATTGTTGTCCTAATAAAAACATCTTTTTAAACAACCCCTTTAATTTCCAGGTGATGATGGCCCTGGCCTCCCACCTGCAGTCAGTGGAGGCCGAGAAACAGAAGCTACGCACTCAAGTCCGGCGGCTTTGCCAGGAGAACGCGTGGCTGCGAGACGAGCTCGCCGCCGCTCAGCACAGACTGCAGGCCTCTGAGCAGAGAGTTGCTCAGTTGGAGGAAGAGAACAAGCATCTGGACTTTATGGCCTCCATACGGTAAGACTGATGCTCTCTAGGTATTTATTAGAAGAAGGCTTGGCTGACGGACGCTGTTCAGCGGAGAATGCAGGGCTCTAAGCAGAGACTCGCTCAGTTGGCCGAGGAGAACAAGCACCTGAACTTTGTGGCCTCCAAACGGTAATACTGATAGTCCTATAAGAGGAGACTCCGTTTATGCGGTTTGAGTCCTACGAAAAATTAGGCCCTTAACTTTAGCAATGACTACATGAAGATGCGCACCTAACTGTCTGCATGGCCCATAAACCGTTAACTTTGTACAGAGAAGAAGTTATTAGGTTTATTCTCATCTTTGACGCTGATACGACTAAATCATAGTTCACTTAGCACAGGTTCACACTGCTTTAGATAGTTTATCGAGTCTGTCTTTAAAATGGTTAACACTTTTAGAGTTCACTACTTCTGAGGGAGTCAAGTTCATCAGCGTGTTATTGAAAAACTCATGTCGTAAGTCGCATGTCAATCTTAAGAGCATGGCTCTTGTCGGTTGAGTAGTCACCATTCTGTTGTTCTCTCGGCCACTGTTTTGAGCTCTTGAAACGACATGACATTCACTTTCTCTTTAGCTTGGTCCATTAAGCCATTCAGGGCCAAGAATCGCTACGTTCGTAGCCGATCCTGTGGTTTTCCTCGTATGTAGCGGAAAGCGACTACGGCGGTCTAACGCATATGTGTCTAGTCATTGGCCCTGAATGTGTCAACGCACGTCTTGGTCTTCCCCTGCCTCTCCTTCCTTCTAGCCTGCTTCTCCTTACAACTCGATCATTGTTTATGTCACAGCAAATACGACAGTGACATAACTGAGGAGTCGGAGACGAGCCGCGGCGGGCAGAGCGAGATCAAGCGCGACGACCCCATGGTCGACCTGTTCCCCGATGACGACCACGATGACAACCGCAACAAGTGTGAGTAACCACCACGTACAATTTATATATACACACTCACGACTGAGAACCGCGTATCGGTTCTAAACATGCATGTCGAGCGATATTTCGACCTTAAAGTCGAGTGACACAATTTTATTATGTGGGAAACGCACTGGAATTTTCTAAATGAAATAGCTCCTACATTGCTTCTAATATTTGAACTGCAACTAATGCAAAAACCCGTATGTAGATGTTGATTTGGATGGGACCTCAGTGAAACTGCTTTGTTGTTTAACAATTATTTATTGTAATTACTACTCGGAACTACCTAATCACTTTTATATCGTAACCGCCATCTTACAATTCTATATCTATCTCACTCTTTCTGTCCCTTTCACTCACTTACGTTCCGTTTCCCACATACATTGTAAAGGAAAGCGCCTATGAGCAGTGCAGTGGCTTATATAGAGTCATCCTCGTAGCGTTTTTCCCGGTAGTGCTCAAACGAGCCCGGAAACATCGCTGGGGTAACCGGTCTAATATCCCAGTAAGGTCTAGTTTTCCTGGGTTGGAAGATCAGGTGGAAGTCGCTTTTGTGAAACTAGGGCCTGTGCCAGATCTTGGGATTAGGCGCCAAAGCAGACCTTGGGCACCACCGGGAAAAACGCTAGTAGGGTGTTAAGAATCATGTATACTGTAAAAAGTCTAAACTAAGATGTTAAATAAACAAACTGATTTCATGTTTCCAGCGATGTCCCCAACCCCGCCCTCGCAGTTCGCGCAGCAGGTCACCGCCGGGTACGAGATCCCGGCGCGGCTGCGCACCCTGCACAACCTCGTCATCCAGTACGCCAGCCAGGGCCGCTACGAGGTGGCCGTCCCGCTGTGCAAGCAGGCCCTCGAGGACCTGGAGAAGACCTCGGGCCACGACCACCCCGATGTGGCCACCATGCTGAACATACTGGCGCTGGTCTACAGGTCAGTGACTGCACATCCTCGTTATCCAAAAGCCAGCCGAAAGACGTTTCTCTGCTGGACTGCTGGAAAAGCCTCCCCCAAAGAGTGCCACAATGACCGGTCCTGCGCCACCCGCACCCAGCGGACTCCCGCGACCTTTATGATGGGGGATCTACCCACGCTGCGCCTTCCGGTACGTGGTCGCCCCTCGAGAACCTTTCCGCTCCAACGGTCATTGTTTCTACGTGCAATGTGCCCCGCCCATTGCCACTTAAGTTTAGCGATTCGGAGGGCTATATCGGTTACCTTGGTTTAGCTGCGGAGGCCAGTGTAGTCATGAGAAACAACCTCGTCATTCAATACGCGAACCAGAACCCCTATGAGATGGCTGCAAATAATAGCGATCATTAAATCGGAAACATCTATCCATTGTTCACTTACGGAGTAATATACTGGGGGAACTCTACAGACGTACAATCTACTTTTCTTTTACAAAAGAGATGCATACGCACTGTTTAGAATCCTTCCGCATATTAGTTATAAGTAATATAGGCACGCACGGTCGCGCGCCTGGAAGGGTGGTTTGATGCGCAAGCGGGACAGAGCTGCGGCGCGGGAGTGAGATAAATGCGACGGCGCACGCGCCCGCTAAGCAGCCAGAGGATATATGGACGTCGCCGCGGGCGGGCAGACGCACCCTCACAATTGTCACAATCAATTAGATTACGGGTTTAGAAGTTTAGATCTCGTACGGGAGCGCTCATAACGACGAGGCGCCGAGATATATTTGTGTAGTGTACGGGATTTGTATGGACAAAGTGCCTTTGGAGGACGAGCTGAACGGAGGGGCGTGCCAGCGGAGCTGGGGAGCCTCAGACCTCGCCAAGGCAAGGATAACACATACATACACACTACACCAAACATTAACTCATTCTTGCCGTTGGGACGGAAAGGTTCAAGAAAGAAGGTGAGTAGTTTTTAGTTCTAAGTTAGGTTAAGTTTAGCGGCGCGTATCGCGTCCAGTTGTTCCCCCAGGATAGGCTGTTTGTATGGGAGGTCATTCTATGGGCCCGTGATACTCCCCGGGGTCCTGGCGGGAACATATTTTTGGTAGCATAGAGCGTGGTTTGTATCCACAAGGTAGATACTTTTGGTAAGCGGGGCGTGGCTTATATCATCAATAGTGTAGATATATTTGATAGCCTAAGCGCTTAGATATCTTTAGTAAACCGCAGGTCATATTTTTGTACATGTACGGCTAAATAAAGTGATTTAGTTACGAATTTAGTCATAACTGAAATTCGAGGGTAGATGATGCACGACACGCATTCCTGCAGCGGGCAAGCTACGTAATTACGAGTAACAAGTACTTACTTATCGAAGTTTAAGAATTGCATTATATTACGATTCAATTTTGTGTATTTAGGGATAAGTGAACGATAATAACTGGTTGAGTGAACAAGGTGATTGTTGCGTTTAAGTTACGGAAATAAGAAATTAGTAAATTAGGGTTCCGTCGCAACCTTATTCACTCAAAAAGAAATTATTTGTTGGTTTCGGATAAAATTAAGTGTAATTATTATTGTTGTTTATTTGCGTGTATTGATAAATGCACTGGTATCACGGGGTTTACTTGTTTTCGGAAGTAATTTTGCGAAATAACAATTTAATAAGTTCGGAACCCGCGGTAAGGGTTTCGCGTGACGGTTGGTTCACTTATTATTTGTTATCGGTATATTGATACCTAGACCTCATTGTAAGTGGTAATTAAGTTAATTGTGTTTAATTAATATTTTATAATACGGAACCTATTTAGGAAAATGATCGCACTTGACTTCGGTTGTTTTTAGGAAAACATTTGTCGCGATTTCCGATTGTAAAAATATTCATTAAGTTATAGTGTTGTTTTCTGCTGTGTATTAGAATACTGTTAGTTTAGGGTAAGGTTGCCAATTTGTGAATTGAGGTTTGGTACCATGGCACCCTCAGTGATTAAGACAATCGCGGCAAGGATTGAAGCGGAATTGAGATGGTTCTCATTAGTCATTACGTTAATTGGCCGCACAGACCGCGAAGATGCGTTATTGTCGCGCGCGCGACAGGTAGACGAGAGACATGACGCGGTGCTTAAATGGCACGCAGAATATTTGGCCCTGGTGGATGACGAGGAATCTGAGGGGGAAAATGGGTCTCAGATTGCTGTGCGGCGCAGCGTGGACCAATGCGGGGAAATGGTTATGAGCATCATTCAGGCGGCATCGGAAATTGAACGGGCGCGAAAGGGAGAGATTGGGGGACCATGCAGGTCGGCTGGCGCGGGAATTCTGGCACCGCTGCCGCCCGTGAATGTGCCAGAATTTGGCGGCGAGTATGCTGATTGGCCTAGGTTTCGAGATATCTTTAACAGCGTGGTGCATTCGCGTACGGATCTGTCACCAGTGTATAAAATGGCGCAGTTAATGGGAAGGCTTTACGGTGAGCCCCATGACATTCTAACGCACTTAGAGATTACGGATACTAGTTACGAGACGGCATGGAGCCTCTTAACTGACCGATATGACAATCGGCGGTTAATTATTGATGGGCTCATCGACAAAATATTCGACATCCCGAAAGTATCCAATGTACAGGAGATAAGGTTAAAAATCCTGAACCCGGTCATGGTAGCGGTCAACACATTGGATCGGCTTAAGTTGTCGTTAGGAGAAAATAAGTATATAGTAGTCAATAGGGTATTGCGTAAACTACCGAGCGATGTAGTCGCGCGGTTTGAGCAGGCGCATGGCGGTGAGTCAGCGGACCACCTTCCGACGTATGTGAATTTAAGGGCGTTTTTGGAGGGTGAGTGTCGGCGGGCGGACTGCCAAGGGGCACCCACGTATCACCCCCCCCTGTCACCCCGACGTACTAGCGGGCCTAAGCCGGTTGAGTCCCGTAGGGGGGGGCGGAAGTATAACGCCCTCCAATCGGAAGTGTGCCCCTTCTGCAGGGAGGGGGGACATAATATCACCGCGTGTGCGGACTTTGAGGCACAGCGTGTGCAGAGGCGCAGAGGGGTGGTCAAGCAGCGCAACTTGTGCTTCCGCTGCCTAGGCGCACACTATGTGCGTGAGTGCGGCAAGACCACCAACTGTCAAACATGCGGGGGGGCCCATCATGAGCTCCTCTGCCTAGCTGAGAGGGGGAAGGCGTACGGGAACTCGTCGGGAGGTCGCACCCCACCTCTCAGGCCAGCTTCGGGTGAACGGTCACCCCCCCCTCGGGGAGGGGGGTCATTGAGGGATCAGCGGTCGCCCCCCCCACGGGGAGGGGGGTCACCGAGGGATCCGGAGTACCGCCGGAGGCCTCCCTCCCCCCCGCGGAGGGGGGATCGGCGCCGAGATACGGGCGGGTGCCCGGAGGTAACGATTGGAGAGGCCGGTTATGCTACTTACTCGACCGCGCTGGGGGGCACGTCGCCGCCCCCGAGTAATCGCTTCTCCCCTCCCCTCGCAGAGCGCCCACGGTTAATTGCGCACCCGCCGGTGGCAGGACGGATGCCGGTGGGCTACTTCCGGCCAGCACGCATGGCACAGATGGGCCGAGGGGTATACTACCCGGGTTGGGACCCATACATGGGTCAGGGGCCTCCATCCCCTCCTGCGAAAGGGGGGGGTGGTGGCCCCCGCTAGGAATTAGCAGCCTGTTCTTCAGTAATGGCCCCCCAGTCAGCCACGGTATTATTACCAACGGCTAGGGTAACTGTCTGGGGTACGGATGGCCAGTCAGTGCAAGTGAGGGCACTTTTGGATTCTGGGGCACAAGGTTGTATTGTGTCCAGTCGACTGGTGGACAGGCTGGGTCTTAGGTTAGAGCCATCACGGGATGGCGCAGTAGGTATAGGTGGCAATCGGGTGCCTCGCCTTAGGGGTCAGACTACTCTCCTGTTTGAGATGGGTGACTCGGCATCGATCACGCGGGTGAATGCCATGGCGATTGTTTTAGACGAAGTGGTAGGGGTCCTCCCTCAGATACGGTTACCGGCGGCGGTAAGAGGGTTGACCAAGGGGTTGGAGCTGGCCGATCCCCACTTCGCGATTCCCGGACGGGTGGACGTCTTGCTTGGGACTGACGTCCTCGGGAAGCTGCTACGGAGCGGCAAGCGAGAGCTGCAACCGAATGGTTTAGTGGCCGTACACACCGCAGGGGGGTATGCATTATTGGGCCCGGTACGGGAACCACAGGACGCAACAGATTATAGCCCCATATATTATGGCAGCGTATTATCGGAGGTCCTGCAAAGGTTCTGGGCAACGGAAGAGCCACCCACAGCTCCTAGGACTAGCCCGTTGGACGAGGAGTGCGAGGCATTTTATCAATGTAACACGGTGCGCCTCTCGTCGGGCAGATTTATGACACGGTTGCCGTTTTTATCGACTCGACCTCCGCTGGGGACCTCCTGGAGTCTGGCAGAGAAACGGATGGTGTCAATGGAGAGGCGCATGAAACGGGACTCCAACTTCCGTAAGAAGTATGTTGAGTTCATGCGCGAATACTTGGCTTTGGGTCACATGTCGGTGTCCAGGGTGGACTGGCGTCATGAGGAGCACTACGTTTTGCCTCATCATGCAGTCCTGAAGACACCTGACTCCAAGATTAGGGTCGTGTTCGACGGGAGCGCGCCTACATCTAGCGGGGTGTCCCTGAATCAATGTCTGCACGCTGGTCCTAAGTTGACCAGAGACATTGCAGACATTCTAACGGACTTCAGGAGACACCAGGTTGTCTTCGTTACGGACGTGAGGATGATGTTCCGTCAAACAGAGATCCATCCGGACGACCGTCGGTTCCAGCTGATATTGTGGCGAGAGAGCCCAGAAGAACCGATGGTCACGTATGAGCTCAATACAAATACATATGGATTAAAGCCCAGCCCTTACGTAGCAATGCGTACGCTACGAGAACTGGCTGAACAGGAACGGCTGCGCTTTCCTCGCGCGGCTGCAGTCATTGATAGAGACATCTATGTAGACGACATTTGTACAGGCACGGATAGTGTTGAGCAGGCGCTCGTCTTAAGAGACGAATTGGTGGCGCTCATGGCCTCCGGTGGCTATGAACTCAGGAAGTGGTTGTCGAACTGCCCAGAGGTGTTGGCAGACTGCCAGCTGAGTACCAACAAGACCCGCAGTTGTTTGAGGACCCGGATAATCCTCATGCGTTGGCGATTTTGGGGGTCCAGTATCGACCGAGCCAGGATGTATTCACATACCACTGTGAGGCCGAGTTGTTGTCGAGGATCTGGACCAAGCGATCGGTCCTTTCGACCATCGCACGTACGTTCGACCCAACAGGTTGGATCGCGCCAGTAACGTTCATGGCAAAGTGCTTCATGCAGAAGCTTTGGTTGGCCCAACTAGAGTGGGATGATCAGCTCACAGAGGAGCTGTTACGGGAGTGGACGGCATTCGTGACCACACTGCCGCATATTACGGAGATTAAGATCCCACGCAAGCTGCTCCCGCAGGCGGGAGCCAAGTCGACCCTGCATGGGTTTTGTGATGCGTCGGAGAAGGGGTACGCAGCCGCAGTCTACTTGCGAACAGGTGAGAGTGCGGCTATTGTACGATTGGTTATGGCCAAGAGCAAGGTTGCGCCTGTTCGGACCCGCTGGACGATTCCGAAGATGGAATTGGCGGGTGCAGCCCTTCTGACGCGGCTGCTGAACCATGTAGTACAGAACTTGCGTTGTACGGTTGACCTTAATGAAACGGTTTATGCATGGACTGACAGCCGGATCGTGTTGTGCTGGCTGCAGACGTCAGTTCATACGCTTGAGGTATTTGTGGCCAATCGAGTGTCACAAATAAATACCTCCGAGACTCCTCTGGTCTGGAGACATGTTCCAGGAGAGTTTAACCCGGCTGACTGCGCCTCTCGCGGCTGTCCTGCGCCTGCTCTGGTTGAGCATTCTCTTTGGTGGGGACCTCAATGGTTGGAACGGCCACATTCAGAGTGGCCATTTAATGAGTGCGGACGGCACTTATTGCCCCCGGACCAGGGTTTGAGGGTTAATGTGACCACAGTGGAGTCTGCTACAGCAGACCACACTCTTTTGGATCGGTATAGCTCACTGGGTAAGCTACTTAGAGTCACGGGATGGATAAAGCGGTTCATCCATAATTGTCATAACCCTGTCGCGAAGCGAAACATGTCGCCTGTACTGGGACCTGAAGAGCAACAAAGGGCTCTTTTTCACTGGGTGAAGGTCGTCCAGGCGAATGATTTTGAGGATGAAATTAGGATCCTGCGGTCGGCCGCAGGTAGATTAAAGGGAGGCATTGTCCGCCTCAACCCGTTCATCGATGAGCACGGGATGCTCCGGGTAGGAGGCCGACTACGGAATGCCGACTTGCCTTATTCGGCGCGACATCCTTTAATTCTTCCCAAGAAGGGATCTTTGGTGGAGTTGATAGTTTCGGACCGCCACACCAGGAATGCACACGCAGGCTGCAACGCCCTTCTGGCCATCTTGCAGCGTGAATTCTGGATTTTGTCGGCACGGAGAGTGATACGGAGCGTTGTGTTTCGTTGCTTGCCTTGTTACCGACTCAAGGCAGCCACAATGCAGCCACAAATGGGGGATCTCCCGCCCGACCGAGTTACGGAAGCTCGGCCGTTTGCTGGCGTAGGTACGGATTTCGCGGGGCCTTTTATGGTCAAGACATCACGCCTTCGAAATGCGAAGTCGATTAAAGCATATTTGTGCGTCCTCGTGTGTCTGGCGACCAAGGCAGTTCATTTGGAACTGGTGGCTGATCTCTCTACGGAGGCCTTTTTGGCAGCTTTGGATCGATTCGTTTCTCGAAGGGGACTGCCTTCATTGATACGGTCGGACTGTGGTACCAACTTCAAGGGCGCCGACCGCTGTTTAAGGGAAACTGCTTCGTTTTTGGGCCAAAATGAGCGAGAGATTGGCACGGGCCTCGCCAGTCGGGGCATTTCTTGGTACTTCAGCCCCCCTGGATGCCCCCACTGGGGTGGAATATTTGAGGCGGTAGTTAAATCTGCTAAGACTCATTTGTATCGGGTCATCGGCTCAACGATCCTCACCTTTGAGGAGTTGTCAACGGTGTTTTGTAAAATTGAGGCGGTCTTAAACTCACGACCCTTGTGCCCGTTGAGCGCTGACCCAAATGACCTGGAGGCCATTACCCCAGGCCATTTCTTAATTTGCCAACCACTTAACGCCTTGCCAGAGTATCCGTATACAGAAGCTAAGCTGAATCGGTTGTCACGGTATCAGATGTTGCAGCAAATGACTCAAACTTTCTGGAAGCGATGGTCGCTTGAGTATTTGCACATTCTCCAGCAACGCGTTAAGTGGACGGACAGGACGACCCCGCCCTGCGTTGGAGACCTCGTACTGGTTAAGGATGCTAACCTATCACCGTTGTGTTGGCGACGGGGGCGCATCGTTAACTTGATTACGGGCAAGGATGGGTCTCCACGGATCGCAGATGTACAGGTGAGGGACTCGATCCTTAGGCGCGCGGTTTCGACACTATCCCGACTACCGGGAGTTTGAGCGGACCGACAACGGGTCGGTCCGGGGCGGGTGATTGTTTAGAATCCTTCCGCATATTAGTTATAAGTAATATAGGCACGCACGGTCGCGCGCCTGGAAGGGTGGTTTGATGCGCAAGCGGGACAGAGCTGCGGCGCGGGAGTGAGATAAATGCGACGGCGCACGCGCCCGCTAAGCAGCCAGAGGATATATGGACGTCGCCGCGGGCGGGCAGACGCACCCTCACAATTGTCACAATCAATTAGATTACGGGTTTAGAAGTTTAGATCTCGTACGGGAGCGCTCATAACGACGAGGCGCCGAGATATATTTGTGTAGTGTACGGGATTTGTATGGACAAAGTGCCTTTGGAGGACGAGCTGAACGGAGGGGCGTGCCAGCGGAGCTGGGGAGCCTCAGACCTCGCCAAGGCAAGGATAACACATACATACACACTACACCAAACATTAACTCATTCTTGCCGTTGGGACGGAAAGGTTCAAGAAAGAAGGTGAGTAGTTTTTAGTTCTAAGTTAGGTTAAGTTTAGCGGCGCGTATCGCGTCCAGTTGTTCCCCCAGGATAGGCTGTTTGTATGGGAGGTCATTCTATGGGCCCGTGATACTCCCCGGGGTCCTGGCGGGAACACGCACTATCTATCACATTCACAATCAACAATCACTAAGAAATGTATTTAGAGAAAAAGGTTTCCTTACCCTCACTAGTATCTACATTATAGAGCTTTGTACTTTTGTCAAAAACAATGCCGAGTACTTTACAAAAATGTCTGCAGTAAAAAGCAATTTACGTCAGCAATATAAATGTAATATAATCCTACCTAGAATCAAAAGCAGTATATATAAAAAGAGTGCTTTCATAAGTGCTATAAAAGTATTTAATAAGTTACCGGCTGAACTAAAGGTTTTAGAAGGGCATAAATTTAAAAGCCAACTTAGAAACTGGCTGCTTCAGAGAGTATTCTATAACCTTAGTGAATATTTCGCATCTTAGCTGTAAGTTAGTCTATTAAAGTAATGCAATTTGTTGTATGCCCGATATTGGGTAACTGTTGAAACCAATTCTGTCACGTCCAGCTTATGTACACAGTTATACAATAAAACTATTCTATTCTATTCTATTCCATTCTATACCTTTGAGCAAGTAAGCTCCTGAAAACTTCGAGAAGAAGTCAGTCCATTACCATCTCGATGTGGAGTCATGAATAAGTGCGAAGACTTGGTGCTATGTGAGCGACATACGAAACCTGTCTTTGTATTATTCTTAATTGCAAATTGTCATTTGTTTTGATCGATTTGACAATAAAACAAAATCCATTTTCTATCATAGTTGCAGTTCTAATTTCATTGGCAGTTTTTTATGGCAGGTTATGGATAGCGATGAGGTAATGTTGTAACAATTACGCTATTGCCCCCAGGGACCAGAACAAGTACAAGGAGGCGGCGAATCTGCTGAACGACGCGCTGTCGATCCGCGAGAAGACTCTCGGCGAGAACCACCCCGCGGTCGCCGCCACGCTCAACAACCTGGCCGTGCTCTATGGGAAACGAGGTAAAAGGGATTGTTTATTGCTGCACCCGTTTTCCCTCATCGACTACAGCCGTGTATTTTCCTGCGTATTTATTTATTTATTAATACCTTAATTAACACTTACAGACAGGCTATGTATGTTAATTATGCAGGAGGATATTATACAATAAGGTGCTTAGGTCTATACAATACAAAGGTATCAATAAAGTATGGAACTTGAAGCCGTAATAGACTCCAAATATCGGCTGCTAGTCGAGAGAAATTGAGAGTACGACAGGCTATCCCGGCTCGTACCAATGAGTTTAAAGGAACTTATGTGCGGAATATTTACCGTTAGCTTTTCGGTGAAGGAAAACATCGTGAGGGAACAGGTTTTTATGCCAATAAGGTCTAGTTTTCCCTCTGGGTTGGAAGGTCAGATGGCAGTCGCTTGTATAAAACTAGTGCCTATGCCAAATCTCCTAAGGAAAATCCGCCTCGGTGGTGGATGGTGTCATATTATTAATGTGGGTACCTAGTGGTATGACGTGCGAATCCATGTCTACCCTGATTTAGTGGTGAATAAAGATGAGTCAGTCATTGCTTGATCTCTGTTTAATTGAAGTGTTCCCTGCACCTTAACATGGCGCAGCCGGTATAGTGATTGAAAAGTGAACAAACGAAATCTAAAACCGTTGAAAATAAATATATAACTGGACTTAAAAGATATAACTCCGTGCTTATAAGTCCGTGCTTACACCCCCGTTGCCGTTTAAATACGAAGAAAATGTTACGAATATGGCGTCGGGTAGTTTGTGTGAATCCTGGGAGAAGTGGAAAAAAGGGTTCAGAATATATTCCAAGGCCTGTGAACTGAATAAGAAATCAGAGGAGATACAGATGAACATATTTTTACATGTCGTGGGAGAACAATGCCGTGAGATTGTCGAACAAAGTCCTGCTAAGTGCTCGAAATTGGAGGAGTTACTAAGTCAAGTGGATAGGCATTTTCAAACAAAGAAAAATGTAACGGTCGAACGTCATCGGTTTTTTACTCGTGACCAAACTGAATATGAATCCATCGATCAGTACGTCTTTGAGTTAAGGAAGTTAGCTCAATCCTGCAAATTTGAAAATTTGAACGACGGATTAATAAAAGATAGGTTAATATGCGGCGTAACGAGTGCAGCAATACGAGAGCGGTTACTACGCGAGGACGACTTAACGCTAACTAAAGCGCTAGAAATTTGTCGAGCCGCTATTGTTTCGAGAATGTATTCGGAGAACATTAAACGGGAGTGTGTCAGTGAAATAAATGATAAGGAAGCGTGTTTAGTGATAAATAAAGAATGAAATGAAGTGAACCGTAGAGAAGCGTACGCAGGGGCGAGATCAAGCCACCGAAGGGGTGGACCCGGCGGCTCGGGTTACGGTCGCGGATGGCGCGTGGCGGCGCCCGGCGCGGCGGCGGCACTTTGCTAGGATGTGTGGTGTGTACACGGTAGAGGAATCGGAGGAACAGGTAAATAATATTACAAATAAATGTTGTGATGAGTGGAATACGGAACTGAAAACAAATAATGTACCTATATGTTTCAAGTTGGACACGGGGGCGGACGTTAACGTGTTGCCAAAAAGTTATTCAACAAAGCTTGGAATATCGAGTAAAGACTTGTTAAAAACGAATACTAGACTTAGTGGTTACTCGGGTGCTAGTATAGATGTGGTGGGGAAGATTTTCTTGCGTGTACGATATAAAAATCAGATCTACGTATTAGAATTTAAGATTGCTGACGTGAAATCCACACCGATTTTAGGTCGTTTTGCATGTACCGAGCTGAATTTAGTCAAACGAGTCATGTCTTTGCTACAGTCTAGTGATCGGGTTCCAGATTTCCTTAAGGAATTTAATGATATATTTACCGGAATAGGCTGTCTCCCAGGCGAGTACAGGATTCAATTAAAGTCGGACGTCACACCAGTTCTTCATGCACCGAGGAAACTTCCTTTCGCGATAAAGGATCAGGTAAAAAGTAAGTTATTAGAAATGGAGTCACAGAAGATCATTGCCAAGGCTGAAGGTCCTTCGGATTGGGTCAGCAGCATAACGGTAGTAAAAAAAGCGAACGGGGACTTGAGGATTTGCTTAGACCCGAAGGAGTTAAATAATGCTATAAAACGGGAACACTTTAGACTGCCTACCCTAGATGAGATAGTGTCAAACTTATCAGGTGCACGGTACTTTAGTACTCTCGATGCCAGCTCGGGTTTCTGGCAAGTGCGGCTGGACGACACCAGTAGGTATTGTACGTTCAACACACCCTTTGGTAGGTACAAATTTTTGAGAATGCCATACGGAATATGCTCAGCCTCAGAAGTATTTCATAAAAAGATATGTGAAAACTTTGATGACATTGAGGGATTATGTATGTACATAGACGATTTATTAGTATACGGGCGAACTAAAGAAGAGCACGACGAGAGACTGAAGACAGTATTGGAGAGATGTATGAAAGTAAACTTAAAATTAAATAAAAGTAAGTGCCGGTTTGGCTTAGAAGAGATTAGATATTTAGGGCATCGCATAACAAAGGACGGTCTGAGTCCTGATGACTCACACATAACAGCTATAAAAAACATGCCTACGCCCGCGAATAGGAAGGACGTTGAAAGATTCTTAGGGCTTATTACATACGTAGGAACCTTTATTCCAAATTTATCAGATAAAACCGAACTTTTAAGGCAGTTACTAAAAAAAGAAACTGAATGGCATTGGGATGAAAATACAAGTAAATGTTTTAATGAGTTAAAAACATGTTTGATGAAGCGACCGGTGCTTCAGTATTACAGTATGAGTCGCCCGATAACGATTTCAGTCGATGCGAGCAAAGGGGGTCTTTGCAAAATAATTTACCGGTATGCTACGCATCAAAATCATTGAGTAAAACAGAACAAAGATATGCCCAAATCGAGAAGGAACTGTATGCTTGTGTGTATGCATGTGAGCGATTCTATCCGTATATATATGGTAGATCAGACATAACAATCGAGACGGACCATAAACCTCTCATAAGTATAATTAAAAAACCCATTGTAGACGCGCCGTCACGCTTACAGAGAATGTTATTGAGGTTACAGCGATATACATTAAATTTGGTATACAAGCCTGGCAAGCATTTGTATATAGCGGACGCATTGTCGCGCGCATGCGAGCCTGATGCACGCGCCGAGCACGCGGGCGCGACGAGCTGTGCGCGGGGAGCGCGCTCGCCGCCGCCGCCGCCGCCGCCGCCGACGCGCACCTCCCGACCACCAGTTCATCGCATTCGCATTACAAAAACAAACCGACGCCGATGATGAACTTACACAGTTAAGGAAATGTATATTAAGGGGGTGGCCGGATGACAAAAAAGATTTAATAGACGTGCTGAAACCATATTGGACATATTGACTACGGCGCATGGATTGATTTGGAAGGGAGATATAGTTATTTGTTATACAAGGGTGCAAAGTTGTATTTTACCCGCGAGTGTGAAATTGAAACACGAGCAAGCGAAAGGATCGTATAGTTGAACCACGAGCGAAGCGAGTGGTTCTAAAATAGAATCCTGAGCGTAGCGAGTGTTTCAACACACGAGATGTAAAATACATTTGCACCCGTTTGTAACACAAAACTTTTCTCCTTACTGTAGCGAGGAAAATGCAACATGCAAAACAACTTTATTTAATTCAAATATATATATTTTTTAATTTAACAGTAATAATAACGTTAAGTAATTTCAAATAGAATTTTGGTCAAGTGCGAGTCGGATTTTAGTTTTCCCATACATTTTGAGATTATAGCGGCAACAGAAATACATCATCTGTGTTTTCTGTTAAAAGCTACTTGAACACGCTCCAAGGTCAAATTACTTTCCCCACTAGTGGATAAAATGCGTTTTTGCTCACTGCTTATAAAAAATAAAAGACGGCTTTCCGAGGCAGTGAGGGGAAAAGATAATTGTACCTAGGTGCTTAAGAAAAGAAATGCTATCAAAAATACATATAGGGCATATGGGCAGGGAAAAGTGTAAACTGCGGGCGAGAGAGATCATATTTTGGCCGTGCATTAACAATGATATTGATAACTTAATAAATAATTGTAGCGTATGTCTTTCTCACAGGAAAAACAATCAGAAAGAAGAGTTAATTCCACATGAAATCCCTAGTGAGCCTTGGGTGAAAGTAGGTGTTGACCTATTTCAGATTCAAGGTGTAAACTATTTATTGTTGGTCGACTATTATAGTAAGTTTATAGAAATGGTTCGCTTACAGGTAACAACATCTGAGTGTGTCATATCATATCTAAAAGATATATTTTACCGCCAAGGGATACCTATTATCGTAATGACAGACGGTGGACCGCAATTTACATCTTTACAATTTAAACAACTTGCTGATGAATGGCAATTCACTCATAATAGGTCGTCTCCGAGGCATGCGCAGTCTAACGGTCAGATAGAACGGACAGTGCAGACAGTAAAGAATATCATGATCAAAACCAACGAAAGTCATACAGACTACAGGCTAGGACTGTTAGAATATTTGAATACACCGTTATCAAGTGATTTAGCATCGCCAGCTGAATTGTTGCAAAGCAGGAAAATTAGAAGCAAAATACCAATGTGTCGCAAGTTATTAAAACCAAAGGTTCAAACTAACGTGAAGAACAAGTTAACTCAAAGACAAAATGTGCAAAAAATATATTATGATCGAAATGCAAAAAATTTGCCAACCTTGTCAATAAGGGACAGAGTAAAAGTAAAATTAGATCCTTGTGAAAAGGGCTGGCTATCTGGAACCATATCACAGATGTTAGGTGCGCGTAGATATAAAATTAAGTTGATTAACGGCACTGAAATAGTTAGAAATCGTAAGTATATCATACGGGACTCGCCGCACAGAAATGACTCACCTGGAGCTGATTTATTCTTTGATTTTGATGACATAACACCGTCGTCACCGAGCGCAGGTGGCGCCGGTAGTCCTTGCATTGTAAACAACACAGTAACAACTAATAGTAATAATATTATTACTCGTTTCGGCAGGACAGTGAGGGCACCGGATAGATGGGGCAACTGGATCTGAGATGAAATGAAATTGGGAGAGGTGGCATTCCCATAAACTTTGTCACGAACTATATTGTCATACCTACTATAAAATAATGTTGTTATTCAACTTGCATGTTAAATATTAGTAATACAATGAAATATATTGCACATCAAAAATGTACACTTACCACGATAAGAACATGAATTTTAAACGCATGCATATGTACCAACTTAAAATACCTAAACTGCTCCTCATGTAATAGTCGTTAAACAAATAAAATATTGCATGTGTTATATACAAGTTCTTACTCGTTAAATCTACTTAATTAAACCCATTCAACTAAAAGATGTGTATGCACTTCACTCGTGGTGGTGATAATTAACATGGCTTGATCTAATTCACCGTAGATAATATATATATATATATATATATATATATAGAAGGAAACAGAAACGAATAATGTACATTGATTAATTTCAATTGCAACTGAATAATTGTCAATATATTCTTATAAAGGTATACTTACTAAATTCTTGTACTTACCTCACATAAAGTTTTAATATCTAAAAAATATTATTATGCGTTTCATTCACCTATTTCTAAATGAAACGCCCACAAACAAGTTAGAACTTGTCCTTTAGTCCGCGGCACGCTCGGACACACGTCCCCGTGCCGCTCGGCGCGCGCCGAGGCGCCCTCGGGCGCGGGCACAGGACCGGCTCCAGGCGGCTCGCGCACAAACAAGTTAGAACTTGTCCTTTAGTCCGCGGCACGCTCGGACACACGTCCCCGAGCCGCTCGGCGCGCTCCGAGGCGCCCTCGGGCGCGGGCACAGGACCGGCTCCAGGCGGCTCGCGCACAAACAAGTTAGAACTTGTCCTTTAGTCCGCGGCACGCTCGAACACACGTCCCCGAGCCGCTCGGCGCGCGCCGAGGCGCCCTCGGGCGCGGGCACAGGACCGGCTCCAGGCGGCTCGCGCACAAACAAGTTAGAACTTGTCCTTTAGTCCGCGGCACGCTCGGACACACGTCCCCGAGTCGCTCGGCGCGCGCCGAGGCGCCCTCGGGCGCGGGCACAGGACCGGCTCCAGGCGGCTCGCGCACAAACAAGTTAGAACTTGTCCTTTAGTCCGCGGCACGCTCGGACACACGTCCCCGAGCCGCTCGGCGCGCTCCGAGGCGCCCTCGGGCGCGGGCACAGGACCGGCTCCAGGCGGCTCGCGCACAAACAAGTTAGAACTTGTCCTTTAGTCCGCGGCACGCTCGGACACACGTCCCCGAGCCGCTCGGCGCGCGCCGAGGCGCCCTCGGGCGCGGGCACAGGACCGGCTCCAGGCGGCTCGCGCACAAACAAGTTAGAACTTGTCCTTTAGTCCGCGGCACGCTCGAACACACGTCCCCGAGCCGCTCGGCGCGCGCCGAGGCGCCCTCGGGCGCGGGCACAGGACCGGCTCCAGGCGGCTCGCGCACAAACAAGTTAGAACTTGTCCTTTAGTCCGCGGCACGCTCGGACACACGTCCCCGAGTCGCTCGGCGCGCGCCGAGGCGCCCTCGGGCGCGGGCACAGGACCGGCTCCAGGCGGCTCGCGCACAAACAAGTTAGAACTTGTCCTTTAGTCCGCGGCACGCTCGGACACACGTCCCCGAGCCGCTCGGCGCGCTCCGAGGCGCCCTCGGGCGCGGGCACAGGACCGGCTCCAGGCGGCTCGCGCACAAACAAGTTAGAACTTGTCCTTTAGTCCGCGGCACGCTCGGACACACGTCCCCGAGCCGCTCGGCGCGCGCCGAGGCGCCCTCGGGCGCGGGCACAGGACCGGCTCCAGGCGGCTCGCGCACAAACAAGTTAGAACTTGTCCTTTAGTCCGCGGCACGCTCGGACACACGTCCCCGAGCCGCTCGGCGCGCGCCGAGGCGCCCTCGGGCGCGGGCACAGGACCGGCTCCAGGCGGCTCGCGCACAAACAAGTTAGAACTTGTCCTTTAGTCCGCGGCACGCTCGGACACACGTCCCCGCGCGTACGCGCGCGTCATGAACAACTTTTGTTCGGACCGCAATCAAACGCATTCATGAGCTCAGTACAATGGCCATTCATGAGCTTAGTTTAGAAAATTTCAAGTATAAATGGAATGTATGTTTGTCCGCAGGCAAGTACCGCGAGGCGGAGCCGCTGTGCAAGCGCGCGCTGTGCATCCGCGAGGCCGTGCTCGGCCGCGACCACCCCGACGTGGCCAAGCAGCTCAACAACCTCGCGCTGCTGTGCCAGAACCAGGTACACACACACACACACCTCTACCTGCACACTGCATCCGCGAGGCCGTGCTCGGCCGCGACCACCCCGACGTGGCCAAGCAGCTCAACAACCTCGCGCTGCTGTGCCAGAACCAGGTACACACACACACACACCTCTACCTGCACACTGCATCCGCGAGGCCGTGCTCGGCCGCGACCACCCCGACGTGGCCAAGCAGCTCAACAACCTCGCGCTGCTGTGCCAGAACCAGGTACACACACACACACACCTCTACCTGCACACTGCATCCGCGAGGCCGTGCTCGGCCGCGACCACCCCGACGTGGCCAAGCAGCTCAACAACATCGCGCTGCTGTGCCAGAACCAGGTACACACACACACACACCTCTACCTGCACACTGCATCCGCGAGGCCGTGCTCGGCCGCGACCTCGCGCTGCTGTGCCAGAACCAGGTACACACACACACACACACCTCTACCTGCACACTGCATCCGCGAGGCCGTGCTCGGCCGCGACCACCCCGACGTGGCCAAGCAGCTCAACAACATCGCGCTGCTGTGCCAGAACCAGGTACACACACACACACACCTCTACCTGCACACTGCATCCGCGAGGCCGTGCTCGGCCGCGACCACCCCGACGTGGCCAAGCAGCTCAACAACCTCGCGCTGCTGTGCCAGAACCAGGTACACACACACACACACCTCTACCTGCACACTGCATCCGCGAGGCCGTGCTCGGCCGCGACCACCCCGACGTGGCCAAGCAGCTCAACAACCTCGCGCTGCTGTGCCAGAACCAGGTACACACACACACACACCTCTACCTGCACACTGCATCCGCGAGGCCGTGCTCGGCCGCGACCACCCCGACGTGGCCGAGCAGCTCAACAACCTCGCGCTGCTGTGCCAGAACCAGGTACACACACACACACACCTCTACCTGCACACTGCATCCGCGAGGCCGTGCTCGGCCGCGACCACCCCGACGTGGCCAAGCAGCTCAACAACCTCGCGCTGCTGTGCCAGAACCAGGTACACACACACACACACCTCTACCTGCACACTGCATCCGCGAGGCCGTGCTCGGCCGCGACCACCCCGACGTGGCCGAGCAGCTCAACAACCTCGCGCTGCTGTGCCAGAACCAGGTACACACACACACACACCTCTACCTGCACACTGCATCCGCGAGGCCGTGCTCGGCCGCGACCACCCCGACGTGGCCAAGCAGCTCAACAACCTCGCGCTGCTGTGCCAGAACCAGGTACACACACACACACACCTCTACCTGCACACTGCATCCGCGAGGCCGTGCTCGGCCGCGACCACCCCGACGTGGCCAAGCAGCTCAACAACCTCGCGCTGCTGTGCCAGAACCAGGTACACACACACACACACCTCTACCTGCACACTGCATCCGCGAGGCCGTGCTCGGCCGCGACCACTCCGACGTGGCCAAGCAGCTCAACAACCTCGCGCTGCTGTGCCAGAACCAGGTACACACACACACACACCTCTACCTGCACACTGCATCCGCGAGGCCGTGCTCGGCCGCGACCACTCCGACGTGGCCAAGCAGCTCAACAACCTCGCGCTGCTGTGCCAGAACCAGGTACACACACACACACACCTCTACCTGCACACTGCATCCGCGAGGCCGTGCTCGGCCGCGACCACTCCGACGTGGCCAAGCAGCTCAACAACCTCGCGCTGCTGTGCCAGAACCAGGTACACACACACACACCTCTACCTGCACACTGCATCTGCATCTGCATCTGCATCTGCATACTGATGCACATCATTATACCTTATTCGACTGATAGTCAACTCGCCAACTTTTTATGATAGCGGATGGATGATCAGGCCTGTCCCACATCGGTTTTGTAAAAAAGACAACATTTGTACGTATTTACTACTATTTATTCTGTATTAAGCGACAGTATTCCAAAAATGTCACGTCCCTAATTTCTCAAATTATTCTACTTTATACAAGCTTATTCTAGGAAAGGGGGAATTTCGCGCAAATGGAAATCCAATTTATGAAAGTTTTTTACTAAAGTTTCTTAAAAAATCACGCCGTTTTGCCTGCGAATGTCAAAAAACGTTTTGTATGGAAAGCGAACCAACTAAGTTGTTGACAGGAGTGTGTATTTTAAATAATTTAATTTATAAGCTCTTTATAATGTAGTGTATGTATACTTTAAGATATTGTAATTGCGACTTGATCGGCCTCACCATATGCCGGCGAAATTGTATGGAAAGCGCTGAGTAATGCTAAATATATGTATATTTGTTTCCAGAACAAGTATGAAGAAGTGGAGCAGTACTACCAACGCGCCCTGGAGATCTACGAGAGCAAGCTCGGCCCCGACGACCCCAACGTGGCCAAGACCAAGAACAACCTCGCCTCCTGCTACCTCAAACAGGTACGTTCACTGACTATCATTTGGGACCGACTGAAGGTCAGTCAAAGGAGTTCAAGGTGCTCCCGCTGAGCTGTATCATCCGGTTTGTGGAAATGATGGAGCGAGCTTGGGAGTAGGCTTATAAAGGAGAGGGCAACTGCACAAAAAACCCCTCTAGGTTGAGAAGTTTCTGAAAGGGCCCTCATCTAGATAAGTCATGTTATGTTGTACAGGAATCGAAATAATATTTTTGTGACATCGGTCATAAATTAAGGAACGCGACCGAAAGTTCGACATATGGTTAAACTCAAAATTACATAAACGTGATTGAACAATTTTGGTGACGGTACGGTTAGTGTGGTACGGATACGGGACACGGCATACGACAGGTACAAATTTGCGAGCTCCGCGCGGGTACACGTGTGCGAGCCCCTTCGGCATACGAAAGATTAAGGCGTTTATCACACTGCACCGCATTTCCGGACGGGGTTGCGGAGTGAAGGTTTTCTCGGTGTATGCAATGCAAGTACAATTGCCTAGCATGCATAGAAGCATATATATATATATATATTGAAGAGTTTACTGTCATGTTTTACGATTAGATTAGATTTACGGCCATTTAGGCCGTAAATCTAGACCATAAAACCAATCATGCTAGCCAAGACTAGTGCGGGTTAAAAACTAGCCCTCTATTGCTGCGATGTACTTACTACGGTTCATACAGAAATTTAGGTTTGTGTCTTTCCTACAGACATGTCCTTTTGGATTTTGCGTTTATACTTTTTAGTATAAACGCAAAATTTAGATTGTAATCACTATCCGTATAAATATTATAAAATATAAAAAAGCGTGAAATGTAAGTTTGTAACTTTGTAAGTTGGTATGTAGGAGGCGTCTGAAACTAATCATCCAGTAAAAATAAAAACTTTTACCGCAATTTTGAATGGATCTTCGGAATTAGGCTATATTTTATTCACAGAGTCGCGAGGGCAACTAATAATATTGCATCTTTTGTGTCGCCAGGGCAAATACAAAGAGGCCGAGACGCTATACAAACAAGTCCTGACCAGGGCGCACGAACGGGAATTCGGAACCATCGACGGTGAGTCTTGCCCACTGCCTTAATAAGCTTTGTAGATACCTCTGTAGGGAAGTAGTTTTCGATTATGTTTATCATTTTATTAATTGTATTCAATTATGTTTATCATTTTATTTAACAAAGGTCAGGTGGGCCGGAGAATTAACTGAAACTCTGAACAAAGAACATAATTAATATTCCATATTATAACATTGATGGAAACTTGAGGCATTATGGCGAATTTACAAGATACAATTTTACGTGCCTATACCGGCAATACTGCTCAAAAGGGCAGTCGGTTTTGGTCCAGCGCTCCAGTGTTGTAGCTTTGCGGAATGGGCCATGGCCGTCATACACACACACACACACACACACACACACACTACACTATGCCGGCATGTCATTTTGAGAACGACAGAAAATCTACTAATCAACTGAATGATGAAACATTATTGGTGGATTTGGTTTAACCTTGTAGAATTACCGTCACCCACCTGATCTTAGTACTTAACTTTTAATTACGCTTATATTATGTTGTCGCTTATTTTTAATGTTCATTTTTACTATTTCAGAGTACATAGCGTCATTAAATACAAAAGTAAAAAAATAACCCGAGCTATATTAACGTAAGGAGGCGCGGCCGAACATTCCTAATGCATAATAAGAATAATATTGAATGCTTGTATAACTGTCCGAGGTACTGTCTCGAAATACGATAGGCAGGTTACCAAGGCTCCTTTACAATGGGCCATCATGGCCGCAGGACAGGATGCAGTTATACGGCGGAATGAGACGAAAGTAGGTCTCCCTTAAACGCAA
Organism: Epinotia bilunana; assembly: GCA_947049275.1. Classification (NCBI taxonomy): domain Eukaryota; kingdom Metazoa; phylum Arthropoda; class Insecta; order Lepidoptera; family Tortricidae; genus Epinotia; species Epinotia bilunana. The sequence continues at coordinate 20,158,135 of OX346266.1, read as the reverse complement.
AGCTGCTTCCTGTAAGATGGGCCAAGATGGCCCATTGTGTTAGCCTTTAAGTTATTGTTTAGTATGGGTAACGTTAACCAGTTAGGTAAGAGTTTACAGTTCCAACAAACTGAATTTTATTATTGATAGCGCTGTCCGAGTTTACCGCCCAATAAGCTGCAATCTTTACATATATCTTGAAGTATAATATTAAAGTCAATATTTGTTTGATTAGTATGTATAAAATAGCATGCACTTATGCCTTAACTGTGTCGTTTAAAAAAGAGATAATACATTACCTGGGGTCCTGTCTCTTGACCAAACAACTTTTAGCCAAATGTATCATTTGACAAATGTTTCATTTGACCTAATGCATTTTTCGTCAAAACAGTGGTATTTTCGGGTATTCTTTGAATACCATCAAATAGAGTTGTTTGGTCTAACATTAGTGAACCACATTTCCTGAGTTCCTTTGTTTAAAGCCACCTAGATTATTTTTATTGTCCGCCGTTTTCCGGTTACATGGATAGGCTAGTAAGATGACTATATATGAAGCTAATTAACATTTTGCGACTGTTTGGACATACAAGTGGGTCGTATTCCATTTGTTGAAAATCTTTTCTAGCCGGTTGACGCTTGCGCTGACCTCATTTGTGTAGACGTGGCGCGTCGCACTCGCGCTGATGAGGCAAACTCTTCTAAATAAATTAAGCTTTTAAATCGGCACACGTTGAATTATAGATCGAATCCCGTCACGTAAGGAGCTGCGTCTACATAAATAAGGCTTTGAAAGGCAGTTATTTTACTTCAATAAGATACCTAGTGGTGGCGGTTATTTTTATACTAAATTACATAATATCGGAGCTCAAAATCCAAATAGCATGTTTTTTATTATTATGAATCGCTTTTATTTTATTGTACCTATTACATTTTATTTTTGCTACTCGGATTTTGCGCGAATATCTTTGGAGGCTGTTACTAGATATGACTAACGATTTTGTTGTATATAGTAGAATTATATAAAAAATGTAAAAGGAAAAAAACATTTGCATGAATTCGAATTAGTTAATTGTGGTTAGTGCGAAATATTCTTAATTTTGATTAATGGCTGTAAATAGGGACATAATTTGGTGCAAAATTAATGATATATGTATAATTTGAATTTATATGTTTATTTTAATTCGAATTTGTGATTAGTTTAAGCATAATGCTTCAGTTCTTTCCAGCGCATAATATATTTTAATATGTTTTTGTGAAATGTTTTTCAATATCTTGTATTAGATCTCTTGATGCATTTTGTCTCGAATGTTGGTGGCTTTTAGTAATTTTAATATAATTTAGGTTTTTAGCTTGCCATTAGAGTTTTAAAAAATATTTTATTTTAATATAATTTGCACAATTTATGATTGTTCGTGACTGTGTTACTTTGCGAGATTTAACAGTGATATGATCGTGTCATGATGTGACTTGTCATATCGATTGGCCGCAAACGATTTTTTTTTATAATACGACGATATCAAATGATCAAACGGCCTACCTGATAGTAAGATGACACCGTCACCTATGGACACCAGAAGAATCACAAGCGCGCCGACCCTTTATTGATTTGAGGATTCGTTGTGTAGCCAGCTAGAGACAAATGCTATGCTGTTATGTCCCTCACTCAACACAGCACACCCTCGGGAGCTCTGACCACCTTACCATCAGGACACAACACCAAATACTAATATAGTGTTGAAACAACCACTATAATACAACGAACGAAAAACACATAGAAGTCTACGTAGCGCCGCAAAATGGCCCCACGGAATGGGTGCCATTGCCATTATGCGGGGATGGGGGCGGGGTGTCAAAACGATGCCAGGCAGCCGTTTAGTTCGAACACGCGCATACCGGGTTTTAGGCACGTGTTTGAGTAGAAATTTGTAAAGAGCTCGCATTCTATGGTTGTTAAGTTCGATGCTTTAATACATATAAAAATCGTGATGGGGCTTAAAATCTATACTGAAATATTGGATAATAAAGAACAACTGTACGGTGTGCCAACCTCGTTATGATAAGGTTGTTATATTATCGTTAAATCCCCCAAAGTATTTTAAATCAACAACTCATATAAATTGTGCAACTTACAGATAGACAATTTATTGCCCGTTTTGATATAGTGCTTAAGTCTGATACTACTCTAGTAGATATTTCTCTTTACTCGACTTGAATGAGATGGTACAGTCAGCATTATATAGTTAGTAGCAGCCAGTGTAGCCGAATATATGGTAACACACTCTTAAAAAAAAGATAAGGAACGTTTATTCACGGATTTCGCGTACGACTAGATACATTTATTCTTCTGCCAAACCACAGAGCGGTTTGTTGGCAGACGAGGCTCCTTTATGTTTGTGTAAGCTAGGTAGGTAGTTGATATATTATTTAACTTAAACTTATCTACTTAACTCTATACCGCATGCGCAGCCGTATGGCAGTTATAGTTTACAATTCTATTGATTACGGTTCAAGTTCATTCTTAAACAAGTACTTTTTTTTATTTATGATATGAAGTTAACTTAACCAACTTTATAATCTGAGCGTACAGTATAAATGTTACGTATTATTAAGGTTGTTATTCCCTTTATTCGATTTAATAGAAAATTACTCAATTTCTTTTTAAATGTACCGATGTTTTTTTTGTATGTGAAATAAAGACGTGTACCGAAATATTTGGCTACTTTGGCTGCTACTACTAACTATATGGCGCGGACTGTACTTGAGTGCACATCGCTAATACGGCCTAGGTGTAGGTAGCTGTCTTTTTTAAATTTATTACTTATACATTAGGATAGAACTTCCAGAAAACTTCACTAGTTATCTGACAATTTTAAAATTGCCAGCCACTGATATAGTTTTCTGACTATTGTCTTCAACTTTGGGTAAACTGGTATGATCGCAGAGTTCGGAATTAGGTAATAAAATCTCGCGGTTTTCATTTTTTCCTACATCTGTATTAAAAGTTTTCCTTTACTGTATATTTAGGCTGAAGCTGAATGACATAATACGTTGTGGCCACAGCTCGTATGTATTATTGTCAGTGATCGGAATTAGGTGAGCCAAAATACCTATTATTCGCAACAGGACATAATGTAGAGTGGATACAACCGGGTAGAAAAATATTTTTTTTCTTTAACACCGGGTAATCTATATTTGTCCGGGTACTATAAGTAGTCGTAATGTTAAACATACATATTTTTACTAATAGTACGGGATTGTTTATGTTAGTTTGTAGTAAAAAGGGAAGGAAAAGGTATGAAATGGTTATAACTTTTAGATTAACATTAAACATCCCGTCCTATAAGTAAAAACATATATGTTGAACATTACGACTGGTACCCGGAAAAATAACGAATACCCGGTATTTAAGAGAAAATTCTGTTTTCCTACCCGGTTGCAACCACTTTATATTATGTCCTCTTGCGAAGAATAGGTATTTTGGCTCACCTAATTCCGATCACTGATTATTGTGCCTTCATTTTGCCGTACACGTCACCTTTCCAATAGATAGCTTTTACGAGCAGAAGCTCTAGTATTAGTTGTACCGAAACGTAAAGTTACGACCGCGTTCGCGTTTAGCTGTCAAATCCCATACAAATTGAGGGTAAAACGCAAACGCGATCGTAACGTTTTGTTTCGGTAAAACGTATACTAGAGCCTCAGAGCCCAACCAGCAGGTGCTACGGCAGATGTCATTTACGTCAGACATAGCATTCGTCCCTTTTGCACTCAGTACTTGATGAAGTAGAACCGATGGCCGTTGGGGCGGAAAGGTTCTCGAGTGGCGACCACGTACCGGAAGGCGCGGCGTGGGTAGGCTCCCACAAGGTGGACTGATGATCTGGTAAAGGTCGCTGGAGCCCGCTGGATGCGGGTGGCGCAGGGCCGGTCATTGTTGCACTCTTTGGGGGAGGCCTATGTCCAGCAGTGGACGTCTTACGGCTTATATGATGAATGATGACTTGATGAAGTTAGAGTGAACTGATATAATACAGTTCGCGTAGGTCCACTATAAGCGTTACTTATTTGTTTTCAAATATTCAATATAATATGTAGCACAAACTATGATTATGCTCAATAATACATACAATTACGTGGCCCAACTTTCAAGTGTTCTTGCTGAAATTTTTAGTTTTAGTCTCTTAGAAGCATCTCATTTTTATTTAAATAGTATTAAACTTGACTTTGAACTAAGGTTCATGGAACCAAGTAAAATCTTAAAAAATACAATCTCTGTTGCCTTTTCTGGTTTAAAAGGAAATCAGTATGGTTGTAATATAATGAAAATAGTCCAATGAATGTTGCCAATGTAGATATAAGTAGAAGTATTGTGGTTTTGAAAGTGCCTTTTATAAATATTGTTTACAGGGTTCCTAATAACAATGGCGATACAAATTGTCTGATATGTTGCTGTTTTCAATATATAATGTTGTTCGTAGGGTTGAGTTGGGATCGACTTGTTAAATTAGCTTTTTTGGTAAAGAGCCTTCCTTGGTTGATGTTTATGGATCTTGAAATGTGGTTCTACTTTAGCGATGTGAACCTGCTATCTTATTTAACATTGCCTCCATTTTGTAAATTACATACATACATACCATCGCCCACAACACACTTCAACCCTGTTCCCTTAGTCGACTCTTACGACACCCACGGGAAGAAAGGGGGTGGTGCTATTCGAACCCGACACCACACGGAGATTTTGTAATTTTTTGATAAATTACTTCCATATTGAGACTCGACTTTAAAAAGTTGTGTGAAAGTGGACATCCGGATGCCTTAAGCTATAATATGAGCTATATATATAGTGTACAAACTTCAAATTAAGTAATATTTGTTTCATACAATTTGGTCAATGAAAACGAGATGCCAAATAAACACTAAGCTTGATTTTAATTCATTTACTTGTACGTTCGTTTTCAGTAGGTTAAACATATTCTGCGTGTTTTTTTCACAATTCGCAAATCGTCCCCAACACAGCCAGCCGTTGAGATTTTATATGGATATGACATGGCAATTTATTTTATTTTAAGAGTTGACTTTTTATTTTATCCGTTCTGGTCATTAAAGAGAGGTCGTAAACACAATTTATTTTCATTTTGAAACAACCCGATTAGGAACGTCTGCGCCGGTGGTTGTTTAAAAATGTGATTTAGGTAAGTGACACAAGTTTGGATTTCGTGTGGCACAGGTAGGAAAGGCCATGATACTTTCAAACGTTTATATAACAGTTTTGTTCTTTTTTTCTTTGTTCTTTTGTACTTCGAACTGTGTCACACCTTCCCGACTTGTGTCACATTCGTAATACATATTTGACAGTGAGAAAAAAAAAACTTGTATGGAATATGTTCAAATGTAGTTTTTACCGAGATTAGTTTAACACTTCAACTTTTACACATAATTGTAAACCTGTCCTTAGTAGAAAGCACGAAGATTATTTTATTGGCATGTGACCACGGCAGCTCGGTACGTCTATAGACATCCTTGCCGTTGAAAGGTCTAAAGCCATTATTAACTCGCGGAAATACATTTTATTTTCATACTAGTTGCTTTTTCCCCCAGTCACGATGATTAAATTACTTAAATACGTTATTCATAGTCCGATCATTAAGACGGTGTTTATACTCCTATGTCTGTGTCGTTGCCAGGCAAACAGTCGTTAATAACGATGTAGATAGTCGTTGACAATCGACAAAGCGATATCTTTGGAACGACACATCGCTAAAAACGTGTCCCTCCCAAATCTTCATTGATCGGACTACCTACCCCAATCAACACATCTCTAACCCCGTACAACCCATTCCAGGCGACAACAAGCCAATCTGGCAGGTGGCCGAAGAGAGGGAGGAGAACAAACACCTGCAGAAAGAGAACGCACCATACGGGGAATATGGCGGCTGGCACAAAGCTGCCAAGGTATTCATACATGTACATATTACTTTTATACCTTTATTAGTGGCTAGTTTTGTGTGTGTGTGTGTGTGTGTGTGTGTGTGTGTGTGTGTGTGTGTGTGTGTGTGTGTGTGTGTGTGTGTGTGTGTGTGTGTGTGTGTGTGTGTGTGTGTGTGTGTGTGTGTGTGTGTGTGTGTGTGTGTGTGTGTGTGTGTGTGTGTGCGCGTGCGTGTGCGTGCGTGTGTGTGTGTGCGTGCGTGCGTGTGTGTGTGTGCGTGCGTGCGTGCGTGCGTGCGCGCGCGTGCGTGCGTGTGCGTGTGCGCGCGCGTGTGTGTGTGTCTGTGGACGATCAAATCAAATTATCAATTATATTGGTCTTGATACTCTACTTCTTTTTAGTTTAGCGGCGATTTAATAAGGACAAATGAGAATATTAATAATGTGGGTATTTGTTGTTCAACACTGTAACTGTTTACTAAAGTTTTGTCACCACTTGTCTCAATATCAAGAAACCCAAAGCCAGGACGCGATAACGTGATATTCCTTATAATGGTCATGAAGAAAAGTGGTCGACTGCGATAAAATCATGGAATAAGTCTGCATTGCATGTTTCTCTAGACATTTTGTGAAAACATTGTTTTAAGTTGACAAATAAGAGTAGAAAGGGTTATTATTGCGCAAAATACTTGATCGTCCATGTTGTCGAGGCCGTTGAGTGTAAATGTGAGAATCTTGTCTCATCGGCCTCTGTATAAAAATATCTTTTTTATTATCAGTTATCACTATGCCAAATTTCATCTAAATTCATTCATAGTTTCCAGTGAGTAACACACATCCAAACTTTAACATTTTTCCGTGTCAGAAGTTGTATGGTCAAGTGCAACAATACATGTGCATACATTTATCATAATATCGGCCAAATTAGGTTACTTAAATTACGTTACTGCCGATAAAGAAGTTGTAATAACGTCGTGGTAGAAGTCGCTACGAGCCTCCCTAAGTAAACTAAAATTAGAAGAGGGATTGAAAGATTCGTCACCATGGGTGGAGCCCACGATAGCTCAGTCGGTTCAGAGCAATGCACGGAATGCAAAGTACGAGGGTTCAAATCCCGCTCGTTGCGAATAATTTTTACCTTTGTTCGGAAATTTTATGAAATGATTAATTGTATAGGTACATGTTTTTGCGTGTTACTAATTATACCATCGCCAACACAGTTAACTGAGCATCCGTGCACTTTATGTGCAGCATAATCACGATCATGAAAGGTCAGTTAACCGTGTCGGCGTTTGTACACTGTCAGAGTGATCTCAACATTGCCTCGCCCGTCCAGGTGGACTCGCCGACAGTGACGACCACCCTCAAGAACCTGGGCGCGCTGTACCGGCGCCAGGGCAAGTACGAGGCTGCCGAGACACTCGAGGACTGCGCGCTGCGCAGCAGGAAAGAGGTACAGCCGTGAGCACAGGCTTTATGTAAGGGCGGTACTTCACTTGGGTGTAGGTTTAAAAACATAATCCTTCGTTTGACAAGAAAGAGCGAATGTCTAGTTCATGCTTCGATGACGCAGAATAGAACATTTCTGGTAAAAAAAAAGGTCTGGTTAAAAGGTCGGTCAAAGATGATGTTTAGCCTGGTGGACCGTGTCGAATTAAGGGTTAAGGAAGGCCCCTTTTGTGTGTTGTGACGTGTTGGAATAGACATTATAAATAGATCAAAATTTGTAACAACCAAAACAAAAACTTATTCGAACTGGCCGCAACTATGTAAGAGGGGTTTTTCACCTATACACCACGATTATCGTCATCGATCTGTATCGATCCATCCATAGACAAACAAATATGGCTCATACGGAGACTTACAGTGAAGTATTAAACCTCATGTGGGCGCCACACACAATTTATTTCTTGTGTGAAAGTACATAGCTAAGAGATAACATGACAAGAGTTTCTTCGAAAATAACTAACATGGATTATAAAAACGAGTTAAAATGTTAAGAAAACCCTTCATATGATGGATGTAAAACCATAAAATTACAAATTTAAAAAGTGCTCCGCAATTGAAAACTTGGATACATAAACTGTGTCTGGCGTCAACTTTACCAATAAGTTACACGATAAGTTGAATTTGTAATAATGCACAACTCTTTTGAAATTTACATTTCAGATCTAAGTAAACATTTTATTTATGCTTCTCAACAAACACGCATTATATCTTCTTATCTCTTTATATATGTACGAGTATAATATATATATAGTTCTTGACACGGGGCACCATTTGACACGATATAATGTTATGTTTCCCTGCCAGCAAGTGGCGCGGGTACAACAAGTAAGTTCTGTGAAAGAGCTGCACATATCAATATTTGCTATATCAAAGCTAGCGTAATAGCTAGAAAGCTAGATTTGGCAAAAAACATCGTACAGCCCCCGAAATAACATATACTACTAACAGCACGGCGCGCATAAATATCTGACACGACTCTATTTCTAGGACCGTTAGGACGCGTCTGATATTTTTGCCAGCTTTCTTACGGCAGGTATTAATTGACTGTACCATGTCGATAGAGTTTTTTAAACGTCGATCACATGTTTTTCTTTGTTTTTTTACAAGCTTTTATTTAGTTTCACCTGTCCCGTTGTCTGTCTGTCTGTCTGTAATCAAATCTTGCAAGTTAAATTTGACCCACTTCCCGGTGACCGATTGAGCTGAAATTTTGGTTATAAGTATAGTTTGGATGACAATTCAATATTATGGTACCATCGAGTTGATCTGATGATGGAGACGGAAGGTGGCCATGGGAATTCAGTACTTAACCGACGTAACCCCGTTGAGTTTGGGCTCGTTAGAATCGTCTCAATGAGTAGTTGATGATGGTATGCAGAAAAGTACAGGCAATAAAAGCTTGTACAAAAAATGAATTTTTTGACAGAAACTTTTTTTTGGGTAACACAAGGCTAGATTCATTACGTGTAAATTGTGCCCTGATAATTAGATTTCCAAGCTCTTTCAGTTGCAGTAAACTACATCTTTGATTGTTATCTAGCTCGCATCTTGTTCCTCTCATTTTATTTAGGGGATAGCACTTGTAGATATATGTTTTCTTCTAGTTTTGTTTTAATTTGTGCCATAATTGCAACTTTCGTAATGGATGGATTTCAATACGTTTGTACATTTAAGGCTTCATTCGTTTGCAATTAACTTATTCTACAAAGAAACTTCTCTACACGTACATCAGTGAAGTTATGGATGAATTAAGTCCTTAACCATAGTCAAGAGTAATGGTAGAAGGGTACAGTCAGCATCAGAAGTAGCTAAGCAAAATAACACGCTCAAAATGACCTACACAGATCCTTAATCCCTTGACATTAGAGTTCGTGTGTAGATCTTTTTGAACTGCTTAGCAACTTCTGCTGCTGACTGTACATTTTGTATCAGGAATCCTTACAATTTATTTTGCAAACAATAAAAATCTGTAATTATGAATGTTCTCGAGCGATGATAAAAAAAATATTTTGGAATAAATAATAAAATTCGAGTCAACTACCCTATTGACCTGCTTTCGTTGTTCTTGGGTGTATGGGACAGAGCGAATCATGTGCTCAACAGATAACAAAGGACCATGGGCAACTTTGTATGGAGCCTGGTCCTGAATCCAACAAAGCTGAAACTTAGGTCATTGAATAGGTCTTTAAATCTACTTCAATTCGTTCTATGGGCACCGAGTAGAATTCCATTGCAGAACTGAGATATTCATATTTAAGTTAAAGGGAATAGGATCTATGAGAAAACGGGTTCTCTCAGTGTTTTTATTTTTAGGTCAAGGTTAGTGTGTCAAATAAACATGTTTTTTGTAGCTAATTTATTAATAAAATATGAACCAAACCCAATGAATGTCACGCTCCACGTGCCTTCATCATTAGTACATTTTGTCATAACTACCCTCCAGAATATTAAATATGAATATTCTCCGAATGCGTTTTTTCATAGCTTGTATTTACTCACTGTGGATAAAATACGAATATCTTCGTTCTGCAATTCAATTCGACGTTGTGCCCATATAATGAAATATGAGAGGATTTAAAGACCTATTCAATGACATAACACTCAGTGCTGTTGGTTTCAAGACCATTTTGACGCATGGTCCTTTAGTACATGTAAGTTATGATTGAATTACACAGATGTCCAGCAAAGACTCTAACTCAAATCTCTTTACACTTTTTTTGATATGCATTCCATTACGAAACATCTTCTAATGGGACACTATTAAAAAGACTAATTATCAAGTGTCTACTAGGCGAGGATAGTTTCTGTCCCCGCGTTATCGAGTATTATGCGACCGCGATACCTTGTGAATGTATTAGCTGTCAGTTCATATAAACTTTTACATATATGTCAACACTGTCACCGATCCCATTATAATCGCGGTTTGATAACAGTAGGGTTGTTTCCCGATAGGCGTTGGACATCGTGAAGCAGTCGCGTCGCGGGCGACACGGCCGCGAGGACGCGCCGCCAGACCACGACGAGGTTCGCGAGTAAACCGCCTTTACCGCACACGGAACATATGCCAACATGTTTCTGGAAGCCAATCCTTAGTGTAGCTTGCAATTAAAAAGAGAGCACCTGAAATAAATTTTAGTGGCACAAACTTCACTCGAACTATGTCGACGATCGTGTTGCACAAACTACTGCCATGAGTTCTCTCTCAGTAGTGTCGCTAAGCCTCCCAAAGGCCTATTAAAATGCCTTTTCCTCTTCAATGTAACGGCCTACTCCTTTTCAATGGAATGTATACCATATTGAATTGGAATAGGGATGCATTGGTTTTGTATTTTATAGTTGATTTCATAGTATTTTTTTCTTGTATGGTGGTTCGCTCGAGGATATATAGCTGGAGTGAAGTGCAGTGTTAAGTTCATGTTGGCATGATGTTGGGTTGCCGGTTGAAGGCTCCATCGCGTCTTGTGTTCGTTGCCGGCTTGTTTGTGCGGTGTTCGCTTTCATTCTGTCACTCTTTCCATATTGGCACAAATTATAAGAGTTCTGCGTTTGTGTGAGACTAGCCCCATTATTCATAAATCTTTAAAAAATCCTATGTTTTTTCCCCCTATTCATCACAAAAGATAATGTGACGGATAAATAAATTAATTTTAACGGCATTTTACCTAAAATGGTTTTGATGATCGTTTATGAATAGGGGCATATAACCAAACACCGGTTTGGCGGGGCAAAAATGTACCAGTGCTAGTGATTAATTAAAAATCGACTAAGTTTATCGACATCGATAAAAATAATTTTTTAACCATCATTATCATAACTAAACTAATGGCTAAGTTTGAATACGTTTAACTATGTGCAAACCTCTTTCATTTATACTTATCGGAAAAGAAATAGAACTGAGTCATATAGCAGAAATTCATCAATACTATAAATTGTTTGAATTTGCTCCAATTACTACAGTTGACTACAATTTAGTTGGCTACAATGGATATTGTCACCCAGGCGACGAAGATTAAAGTCTGAAAATGTGGAGAAAAATTTGATTGTATATTATGAAAATTATATTAGATATTAAAAAAGTTAATTACGCAAAAAGTTTATTTTTGTGTATGTAGTTTTCTTCTTCATTCAAATTCTTGAAATTACCCAACGGTTGTACATCATTTTTATCGATATCAACTAATAAAATTAGTTCAATGTGTCCTCGCACTATTAAACGTCAGTACAGATTTGCCCCCGCCAAACCGGTGTTTGCATATAACGCTTTCACAGGCTGTCTTTCGTGACGCTGAAGCGTAGCTGGTAGGTATCACCGCTCCGTAACATATCGGCGTAGCTGTTTGCCGCGATTCTGCGTCATGTGACAGGGCACTTCACTTGGCTCGATATTTGTCAATTCCCTCTGCATCTCTTTTGTTTTACATGACATAAGAAAGATGCAACTCAAACAACAGGGCCAAGTACTTTAGTCACGCACAAATGCAAAACTCAAGGTAAAACTTCTTTTTAATTTGATAATAATCGAGTGTGATGGATGAATAGAAAAGTTGGGATGTTAATACGCATGACCGCACTGTAGCGACGAGGGTTGCACTTACAAATTTCACTAAAACTTCACTTCTACTAATAGAAATGTACTAAATAACAGAATCAAAGCGAACGACTAACTGACTCATTGCACAAGCACATCGTCCCATCTCTCTCGTTCCAAGCACCGTGGGTCCCACCGTCTCTGTCTTGCGTCATCAAAACATTCGTGTCACCCATCACAGGAGCTCTCTCACAAACCATGGTCACTACACCGCTAGGCTATGTGTACTTAATATCATGCTTTTTATGTATGTTCTATTCTATCGTTATGATTTTTATTTGTATTATTTTAATGTAAGTTTATTTATCTAACGTAAAAATCTGACTGTGCGAAATGTTGTCACTGGAAGATTCAAAACATATAACCTCGTGATGTGATGTGTCTGTCACGTTGAATATAACCGGGCCCTGTCATTTACCAGAGTCGACAACACCTGCGAACAGCAAAGATATCGTTGAAAATGAACTTTCTGGAAACGGAAGGCAAATTCAAAATTTCTGTAATTCTACAGAAAAACACCAAAATTGCATTCGAATTTTGACTCCATTTTTAATTTTTAGAAAAAATACTAGGGGTGTGAAACCACATTGCAGTCAACATGACACCTCCGTTGAATCTCCCAGTGTCTCAGATGACTCGCTATAAATTTACTTTTCAACATTGATAACTGCTTTCGCACAGTCCAAGCACACACATGTATATTTGAAACCTTTTCGTCACGCTTCCACCTTTTAATTTGCGTTAACTTTTTTTGTTTGGTGTAGGGTGCGAACCCGACGAGCGAGCCGCGCATGAACCTTAAGTCGAAGCTGTTCAATGCGCTAGGCATCAACACCGCGCAGCAGTAGTTAGTTAGTTAGTTAGTCTAAGTTAGTGTAAGTCACGCTTGGGCGCGGGCGGCGCTTGGCTCGGTGTAAGTACTACTAACGTTCGGTCGGCCTGGCAGGGTCGCAGTGTAACTTAGACCTTGATATTGGCCAATCTAAACTCGACTCTTAATGCGACAGGACCTAAAATATGTTCTGATATTATTGATTACCTCGGCTGTCGGGTCGATCTGCTAATAGAAATTGCTTGTAGCTGAATTTAGGCGTCAATTAATAGTGATTTTATTTCAAGATAGAACAGCTACTGTATGAAAGGTAAATCACTACAAGCGATTGTTGGTCTCGAAAGTCTGCTTTTTAGTAGCAAACAAAGTCTAAAACTGTTTAATTTTAAATGTGACAGTGACTACAAATGTTTGTTACTAGTCTGTTGTATACTTACATTTTGTTATTAGTTTTAAATTGTACTTACACCGAAGCTGTAAACGGACTCGCTCATTATTTAAATAAAGCGGCCGCCCGCGTCCCGATGTTGTCGCTTCACGCGTTGGTTTGTCGCGCGCGGCAAGCATGCCCGGCCAGCCGCCACGCCGAGAGTGACAAAGCAAACTGTGGTAGCACGTTAAGTAGCTTAGATTTATTTATGTTAGCATGCTTAAGAATAATTTTATCAAATAAATCGAGAAAATATAAAAAAATGTAACAAGAGAGATTTTATCGAAGGTGAACCGTCCGGAGTATTGCAAATTTATTATTTAAATTAGAGTAACGGTGCGGATTTTAACAAATTTTATAATAATGACTATAATAGTCGCGGTTTGACTAGACTCACCCAATTTTTTATTTTATCGTGAGTTTCGGCAACCGCATTTTACCTACATAATTAAGTTGAAATTGCATTTAATTAATTGTGGTGTGGAAAAATCGATATTATAATTAACAACGATTTTATTTTTATTCACTCGTTTCAATTTTAATTTGCTGATATTTAATGCAGTGCTCTTTAAGGAAGAACGCATGACGTGTTAGTTTGTGAACGTTTTAATTTATTTTATTGTTTGCAGTGCAGAATCAAAATGAATAGCTATTTAAATTATCAGTTTTAATAAATAATGCTTACATAATGTCATTCCAATGTTAGTGTGTATCGGGCCAAGCTTTATGTGAGAGTAAGTGATATAGTATAATATTTTTATATACATTGAAATGTTTCTATTTGTATGTGGGTGCTTGTGAATGGAATTTTTTACTCTACGTACTGTCCGCTAGATATATTTTACAAGAGACATCGGTATTGCACAGGTTTTAAGCAATTCTTAATACCACGAATCTCGAGTATTTTGGCGCCGTCACAATAATTGAAATTATTGGTTTCTTTTAAATGTCTCGATAGCACATCGATCTTAATTTTGGTAATTTAAAACTGTTAATAAATATTTATGTAATTTTGTTTTGTTTCTTTTTTATTTCGTTTAAATCTAAATCGCAAAGGTGAGTCTACAGTGTTATGCAATTTATAGCCCACGAACGAAACAAACTACACAATAATATATATATAAAACACGACAAACCGTAGAAACATATTTACTCACTACTCAAACTGGCGGCTTTCGCTGTTAGACTTAGAAGCATGTAGGCATCATTCAATCATTTCCTTCACTAGATAGATTCCACCATCACACAAGTACATCAGGCCTGCGGGCCTACTGTAGTGCTAGTTACTTTACCTTATATCGACGTCACGTAGTTTGGAACATTGGTGTTTTTTTCTAATTGGGTTTCCTTAAAATTATTTTCCAAATCAATATTTCCCTCGGAACGAATCGATCTAATCTAACAGAATTAAAGCATGAGTATGGCGTGCCTTCGTCTAGGTTCTCAACATTTTTCTAATCAATTTCGAAGTCCTTGAGTCTTGGCAGTGCGTAGTAGCGGACGATATTCAGCCATCCCTTTCTTATGGCTTGGTCAATCTCATGGGTCGTGGGTTTGCAACACTACCAACCACTAATAATCTATACTAATATTATAAATGCGAAAGTGTGTCTGTCTGTCTGTTACCTCTTCACGCTTAAACTGCTGAACCGAATTGTATGAAATTTGGTATAGAGATAGTTTGAGTCCTGGGGAAGCACATAGGATCGTTTTTATCCCGGAAATCACCCCCCAAGGGGATGAAGTGGGGGGGGGGTGAAAGATTGTATAGAGCTACGATATAAACGAGTTCCACGCGGCCGGAGTCGCGGGCAGAAGCTAGTTTCTAGCTTAGGTATAAATGTAAATGCGAAAGTGTGTCTGTCTGTCTGAATGGAGATAGTTTGAATCCCGGAGAAGGACATAGGATAGTTTTTATCCCGGAAATCATCCCCTGCGGGGTGAAATGGGGGACAAAACTTTGTATCGAGCTACGATATAAACGAGTTCCACGCGGACGGAGTCGCGGGCAGAAGCTAGTAATTATAATAAACCATTTATGTCAGGCATCTAAGGCCCATAGCAACAAATACCTTAAAGCCTAACATACATACAATACATTTATTTATTTTAAAATTCATACTAAAATACTAATTATTTAGGCGACGAAACAGCGTGGCTCCGTTGCGTCGTCAAGTCCGGCGTAGAATTCGGTAGGTTGCCCCGGAATAATGTTATGCCGTGTCACTTCGATTGGTTAATTTAGAAGTTAAAGAACATGCCCATTAATGTTAGTCACGCCGTGACACGGTTAGGGGGTGGAATAATGAACTGACACATTTCGACTGATACATTTGTATAGAAGAAGACACTGTTTATTTCTTATGAGTCCAACCAAGAAGTAGACTTTAATTAACGCAATTCTGGTAATGTTAACAGGATCGACGCGAAGCTGTGGTTTCATATAAATAATTATATGAACAAGTATTAGGGGACAATCTTACACGAATCGACCTAGCCCCATAGCGACCTAGTCGCAACAGCGACGACGAAAACCATAGAATGCCAGCTCCTAACAAATTTCTACCCAAACGTGGCTAAACCCCGGTATGCGCATGTTCGAACTAAACGGCTGCCTGGCATAGTTTTGACACCCCGCATAATGGCAATGGCACTGGGCCATATTGCGGCGCTTCTAAACCTCGGTTTTTTTTTTCAATAAGGCTTGTGTTATGGGTACTAGACGACTAAGGTCAACCGGGGCAAATGCGTCGATGGGGTAAATGCGTCTCTTTATGATATCTCCGAAACGGAACATGTTACAATTATTAAAATCGTCTAAATTTAAAGTTTGGTAACCATACTTTGAACATCGAGGACTGTAATAGTTCTAAAATTTTGCGTTACGAAGATATCCTCAAAAGACGCATTTATCCCATTGACGCATTAACCCTGGTAGACATCATCTATCTAATGATAGAAGTATATGAATACATTTCTTCACACATCTGACCCCGTAGCATGGACGCCCTTATCACACGATAACTGACAAGATAGAGCGTCCGTCACTGGCTGACACCGTTCAATAGAACGAAACAGACGCTCTATCTTGTCACTTATCGCGTGATAAGGCCGACTAAAATACGGGCTCTGATGGATAATCACCCTAAATCTCTTTACAAGCCCATCACTGATTACTCCCGGAGCCTTCTAAACTTACGACTCATTCTAAATTGACCAAGAAACTACGCAAGAAAGTGCTAGTTAAATATCGTCTGCCACAGACCTACTTGAAAAATCTTCGAAATTGTAATCATGACGTAAAATACGAATTTTTAGTTGAAACAAAATGGAGTGTAAATTGCATAACACCGGCGCGGCAGGAGCGGGCAGTGAGCCGGAGCGCGAGTTTCTCTAAATTGCGGGACTCGCTGCGGCGCGGGTCCGTTCGGCTGCTGAGCCGCCTCGCCGGCCGCCACTCGGCCTGCCTGCCGCCGGACGTAGACTACACTGATCCAGAAAGGTAAAGTACTAACTTGCACAATTTGGGTGAGGCCGGGGAAATTGTTACTTTTACCAGAATCAGCTTGTGTATATTCCGTTCTGCTTTTAATACATATGCGGTGGCTTGGGAATTTTGGTAGCGTGCCGTGGTTCTAGAATCTATGGAGTCGCCATGTGTTAAAAATTTTGATTTTCTAAGTCAAAGTAGGTATTACAAATTTTCAATTGTCTAAAATTAGTCGTTACTTCTAAATATCTGAGGAGGGACTGGGTTTTAAAATAGGAAAAAATATATAAAATTAAAAAGCATTCTATTATACCTAGTCGGTCCCAAAGTTCTGTCACTGGCATATTATTTTTAAATTTAGAAGATGATTTTAAGAAAATTTTATTGCATTCCATTTTTGAATGTTTGACAATTATTTTAAAACAAAAAACAGTCATTCGTTGCAATTTCTCACGATGGAGTGGACATTGAAAGAAAACCGAATAGCTGTTTTAGCATTGCACCGCTGTGGGCACTCGCCAAGTACCATTTTCAAGTTGCTCAAAAATTTAAAAATAACGCTTAGGTTTGTGTACCGTACTATTGATAGGTACAATGAAGTCTCCAGTATTGAGGACAAGAAAAGAATTGGCCGGCCTCGCTCCGTACGAACACCAGCAGTGATCAAAGCGATCAAGGCGCGCATAGCAAGAAATCCTGTCCGAAAACAGAAATTGATGGCTTTGTAGATGGGTGTCAGTAGAAAAACCGTCAAAAAGGTTTTAAACGAAGATCTTAGCCTACGAGCATACAAAAAAAAGCGTGGGCACTTACTTAATGCCCGTCTAAAAACAATAAGGCTTAAAAGATCCCGGAAGTTGTTAAAGCGGTACGCGAAAAATCGACACCGTGATATCCTCTTTACAGACGAAAAGATTTTCGATATTGAAGAGAAGTACAATAAACAGAATGATAGAGTGTACGCTAGGAGCTCTGAAGAAGCAGGAAAAAGAGTTCCGCGGGTGCAACATGGGCATCATCCATCATCAGTGATGGTCTGGTTGGGTGTATCTTATTACGGGCCAACTGAGGTTCATTTTTGCGAAAAAGGTGTCAAAATCAGTGCGAAAGTATACCAAGAAACAGTTTTGGATAAGCTTGTCAAAGATCTGCCCAACACGCTATTTTCGGGACATAATTTTGTGTTCCAGCAGGATTCTGCGCCAGCACACAAAGCCAAGACCACTCAAGCCTGGTTTGACCGTCAAAAAATCGATTTTATAAGACACGAAGATTGGCCTTCCTCTAGTCCGGACCTTAATCCTTTGGACTATAAAATTTGGCAGGTCTTAGAGGGGAAGGTCTGTGCTAAACCACATAAAAATTTGGAGAGCCTAAAGTCATCTTTAAGAAAAGCAGTCACTGAGATAGATATGAAAATGGTGCGTGCTGCGATAGACGACTGGCCGCACCGATTAAGGGCCTGTATTTAAAACAAAGGAGGTCATTTTGAATAATTTTGAGTAATTTTAATTCTTTATTAAATGTACTTTAAATCAGTATATAATTTATTAAAAATTGATTGCTACTTTTGTTTTTATCATTATTTTCATTTGTGACAGAACTTTGGGACCGCGTACGTAATGTATAATTTGCTTATTAACAATTTAGCAACAAAAATCATGCCATAACTTTATATTTAAACTTTAACTTCGAAAATATTTTAATATATGACGACGCCATGGATTCTAGAAGCACGGTATGCTACCAAAAGACCCAAGCCTAGTTATGGTTTACACAAAAGTATCACAGAAGCATAAAAAAACGCATAAACCTGGTAAAAAATGTGATAATGTTGACGGCCTTATCCATGTACGATGGGTCGTCATTCTGGGTATAGGTACTTATAGGTATTTTGCGAGATTATAGGGTAAATCTCCCATAACTGGCCACCCTTCAAAAACTGGCCCCCCTCATACTAAAAATGAACTGAGGGGCTACCGCGAAACAAAAACGAACTTCGTTCGTGTATCTCCCTCTCTGTCGCTCGAACTAGCAAGTGCGACAGAGACGGAGATGCACGAACGAAGTTCGTTTTACTTTCGCGGTAGGCCCTCTGTTCCCCTACAAACGGAATCGTTTTTAGGTTGAGGTGGCCAGGTCTTGAACGGTGGTCAGTTATTGGTGATTTACCCGACAGTGGTTAAGAGCATTTTTCGAAAAGTTTGTACCGATAGTTAAAGTACCTGCTACAATTAAACTACTTTTATTTTTTCCTCCCTTGTTTTTTTTTGCAAATGCTGATGCTATGTTAGATTATTTAGAATTAAGAACGCAGGTAGGTACCTACTTATACCCATAATAGACCTTTAATTATCCAACAACAGTAATAAAGTTTATATAAAATTATAATAAAACAGGCCAAAGTTTTCTAGATATGCTCTTAGGGCCTAAGCAGCCTGCGTTTTTTTAAATTAAAATTAATATTAATTTATTTCGAACTCTTCAGTCTATATCCTACTAATATTATAAATGCGAAAGTTTGGATGTTTGGATGTTTAGATGTTTGGATGTTTGTTACTCAATCACGCCGAAACGGCTTAACCGATTTGGATGAAATTTTGCACGAAGATAGTTTATAGCCAGGATTAAAATATAGGATAGTTTTTATCCCGGGCCCATGCAGACGAAGTCGCGGGCGGAAGCTAGTTATATTATAAATAAGAATAAAATTAAAATTATTAATAAACCTTAAAATCTTAAAATACTGTAGGATTTGTAGCCATTGGCGTTCCCACCATCGGACAATCCAGTTTGTCAACAATGGTATTCGGGAGGCTGCTGGTGCTGTGACGCGACGCATCAGGGAGGCAACTCGTTTGCGCATTATTGCCTGAAAGCTATCCACACGAGCCTCCGCAAACATACCCGACGCGCTGCAAAATCGAGGCAATCCCAACAACACCCTAAAACCATTATTGTATTGGACACGTAAGGCATTGATAGATCTCTGCGTGTACTTGACCCACAGGCTGCAGGTGCAAAAAGACTGGCAAAACGCTTAAACAACAGCTTAAGCGTTTTGCGCTTTAGCGCGCCGTAACACACATAACATGACAAAAACGCGTGTCCACGGCGCGCTTAAAAAACGCAGTCTGCTCAGGTCCTCTACCGATTGGACACATCAACTCTTCATGCCATTATGCGAAGGTTATACCACTGTTAAATCTCCCAAAGTGTACCAAACCCGCGACCCATACATTGTGCGAGTTATAGTCATTGTGATAGCGTTACATGGTTCGATCCACCAAGACGTGACCCACTTACCTATTCTATAGACTAAACACACACTGACCGTTTAACCACAGTAGATATATAGTTTAAACCAAAAAAAACTTACAAATGATCGATTTGACGCACTTACTCGGACATGCAATATACTTAAGCGAACTCGGCGGTGCATCAGTCACGTGTGCCGCGCATGTGCCGCGCAGGACTGGCATTTTCACTTAAGAGACTAGTTGAGATACTGTTTTAGCTAATATATGCACTGTGGCTTAACTGGGACGGAACTGTTAATTCTGTTGTTTTCAAAACAATTGTAAGATATCTGCAATTAAAAAAAACGGATAAGTATGCGTAAGTTTACCGCATAATCTGAGTTAAGCATGGCTTGCGCTCACAATATTTCTAAAATGATATTAGTTTTGGTAGCTATTTTTCTTTCAACACCAAAGTAAGTTTTCTATTACTTTTTTTATGACACTTCGGCCTGGGAACCGCGTCCGTAACAAGCATTTAATGAAGTCATTCACTGGCACTGGAACGTGAATGCTTTCAGCTACCTTGTAACTGACACGCTTACCTGCTCAGCCTATTCAAACAATTGAATGTAATTCCTAAATTAATGCTAGAGTTTTAGTTGTAAAGTAACATTGTCCACAGCATGAAGCGCGCAAGCTCCCTATCCGCGCTCAGTAACTCGCCCGGGCCAGCACAAGAGCAACGGTAGCAAGCGAGCAAACTTCGAAGCATCGTCAGCTACACCACACTCACGTTCGTGAGGATCTTGGCACTAAAGTCGTGACCCTAGTCGCGCCCGATTAAAGATATAAACTGTCAAAATTTAGCGGGAATTTGCGTTTTGATACTGCAAGCTATTTCTACTGCCAGAAATAAATGTTGATTAAGATTTCTTCAGACTATTTTTTAATAAAACAAAGAATCATTTTACTTGATCATTCTACATTAATATTCAGTTTCAGAAAGCAAATTCCAGACAAGACTAATTAATACCTTAGTAAGTAAGTTGTCTAAATAAATAAACACGCTTGATACAATAGGTAGGCTTGGTACATTCCGCTTTTGAAAAACGATTTTAAACCATAAAATCTTGTTTCCAACCGCTAAAGCTTGAACTTCTTGGTATTTCCCAAATCAAGTTTAGTGCAGTTGTATCTTGCACTAAGGATTAAAATCGTTTGACAAGTTTGTGGCGTAAGCTTTAAAACAATGCAATACAACTCAAGTGAAGTGCAAACATGAGAGATATTAGTAGTTAGTGTAATAAATGTGGTCGTTCACGTCCAAAAGGACCTTAGCAGCAGTTCCTAAGCTGGATCTTACTGTCAGTCACAGCATGCGAGTGCCGTTCCATATGCGTAATTACTGTATTAGTTTCAAGAATAGGTTCGGCTTTGCCGGTTATGTGCCCAGTTTCAGTTACTGTACATATCCGTAAAAGAAAACCCTAAACAAATAGTGCGGGTGCATATTTTTTATGGTAGTCATTTAATAAGTATGCACAAAAATACGAGAAAATATCCTTTCAGTTCACTAACCCATCTACTTAAGCGCAATGTCCCTATGTGTCGTTCATTGGGAAAAGGAGCAACCTTGTGTAACTTGCACTAAGTCCTGTTAAAAATAGCGTAACTGCCTTAAGGTGCCTCTAGATTTGAATGATCATGTATAATATTGTATAGCTATCATAAAAACTATCACGCCTTTTCACTTTTATGATGACTGATAAATATTCCCAGCTCGGGAGTATTCTTCATGGAGTATTAGTCGTAATGCCAGTAGCGAACCATTTTATACTAACCCAAAAGTAACCCAGTCCATTCAAAAAGCAACTACTGCCCAAGGTATAAAATTCCAATTCCAATGACAGTTTTATAAAAGTCGGCCACAAGTCAACAATAAACCAGCGTGTTAGACCTCCGATTACGAGGCATTGCTACGAGTTTACGGTCAAAATAGGATGGTTCGTCTGGTGTGAACGTATAAGTAGACTGTGAGGGTTGCTTACGTCATCAACTATTTTTTTGTTCCCTCGCAAAGCTTCTAGGAGTGTAGTATTTTTTTTTTTCACCCACCTTTGACGAGTTGTGTTGGTATCATTCCGTAGATTTAAGTAAACTTAGCTGCTAGTAGATACTTGGGGGTTAAAATTAATGCTTTAAAATATCCTAAAAACACGATTATTCAAGAGCCACAGCATGCGAGTTTTTCTGCTTGGGTAAAAAAAAAAGATCTAATAAATGATCATCAATTCGCCGGTTACGCATCCAGCTTCAGATAGCGACCACCTATGGACCTTGAATAGACAGTAAACGAACGCAAACCGGCACACATAATAACGTGGCCGCTAACGACTCTACTTACAGTTTGTATTGTATACAGTATAACATATTGCACTGCGAATTCGTTTGCAGCAAACGTGTAACAAGACGTCTGCTGTTATTTTAGTTTAGATCCATTTCTTTAACGAGTTCTAATATTTGCCTTTCGTAGTGTTAATACCTACATAGGTACTGCATAACCTATCAAATCTGTAAATTAGAAAGAATGCCGTTTTGCAGTAATATAACAGTTTCTCTATAATGGGCGGGTTAGTGGGCCTATCTGTATGCTACCTAATATTATGTGATTCTAGTACTAATCGCATATATACATAACTATGTATAACTAACTATGGCGTGTGGCAATAGGACAGATAACGTCATCAAGTGAAACTGCTTATTTTTTGTTTGTCATGGTATTATTTTTTGATATCTATATTAACAGTTACTTAAAAAAAAATTGTGTCAAAATCCCCAACAATTCAGTTGCTACGATCAAATAGATAATAAGAATAATTTTATAGTTTTTTATAATAAAACACTTATTTAAAAATCAGTAAGATTTATTTCGAACTTATAAAATAATGATAATCTTCATCATCGCTTTAAGTATAAACTTAGTCAATCACGCAAGAATCGAAAAAGAACTTACATTTGATTATTAGTTTCTATCATTTCATTTTGTTCTTGTGTGGTTAGGGTAAAACTCCCATTGTTGAGCGCCAAAATTACAGTCGACACAGTTTTAACAGGATTTTACCACTATTGCCTTGAAGTAAGATAAAACGAGCCAATAATTAGAGCGGTGCCGACAATATAGCTTTACCCTACATAGTGCTGCTTTTGTGACATTTCAATGGATCTCGATTTGTTTAGTATTAAATTTTATTTTTAATAAACTGTTGTCCGAATGATGTGTTTTTTTAATCAATAGAATTGTATCCTACAAAATCAAAGGCTGAGGGAGTAAACCAAGTAAAGTTAGTTCAGGGGATTAAAACCAAATAAGTATTCCTATACTGACTGGATGACGTATATGTATGAGAAAGTTACGGTAGCCACTAGGCTACCGTAACTTTTTCATACATACACCACCACCACCACCGCCGTTTAACAGCGGTATGTCGTAACCACTAGGTTACGACATACGGCTGTTAAACGGCGGTCGTGTGTTCGAATCCCAATGAGTTTTTCGGAACTTATGTACGGAATATAATTTGATATTTACCGCTAGCATTTCGGTGAAGGGAAAACATCGTGAGGAAACCTGCATACATCTACAAAGAAATTCAAAGGTGTATGTGAAGCCCCCAACCCGCACCGGGCCAGCTTGGGGACTACTGCCCGTTCCCTCTCTTCCGTGAGAGGAGGCCTGCGCCCAGCAGTGGGACGTGGAGGCTGATTTATTTATTTTATTTTTAAGTAGAAGGATGTCAGTACCTAAATATTTTATCTCCCACATTGCACCATGCCGCTTAGTGGAGGGGCGTTAATTTTAGGAATGGTTTTACTTCCAGCACGGCTATCACAAGACGGCGCGCGAGCTCTCTCGATTTATCTCGCACTATCCGTCTCTCTCCTATTAGACGACTTAGAAAGAGCCGTATAGTGGGAGAAAAATCGAGAGAGCTCGCGCGCCGTCTTGTGATAGCCGTGCTGTAAACTTGCAGATCGGCCTAACTAGCACGATCCGATTTATGACGGACAAAACATTCGTCCTATTCGCACTTACAACATTGCTAGTGAGAGACAGAAGGTAACGCGTCGACGTAGTCTGGTCGAGCGAGTCGTGTCACAATTTTTTTTTAACCTTTATATGGCAACAAATTTACGTAGGTATGAATCAAGCTGATAGTTATAAGCAGTGATCGTAACTTTTGTAGCATTTTTGGTGCAGCGTAGTCTTGTTAACGGAATTGGTATTTATAAAGAATTTCAATCCGAATGCTTAATTAGCGTTAATAACGTTAATATTAACCTCAATTGACAATTTTGTTTGATATTGTCTATACCAATTCCTTTAACAATACTAAGCTGCACCAAAAATGCTACAAAAGTTACAATCTAAGAGGCCTGAATGTGGGCCTAATTGCCCACAACACGGTATTTGACCAAAGTCAAATCAGCTCCTTTAGTATGGAATTTGTAGGGATTACTTGCTTGTGACGTCCCAATCAAACAACGTCCTTATTGTGTTTTTTATTATTTTAAAAATCTTACATTAGCAAACATAAATTAAAGATTTACGGCCGTATTCATAAACGTTCTACAATGCTATTTTAACTAAAATGGCGTTAAAATTCGTTTGTCTTTATCTGTCACTTTGACATTTGTGTTTGTCAGAAAGGAACAAAGCAAATTTTATTTAGCAAAGGCATTTTAAGTTTAATGAATAAGGGAGTTATGCTTTCCGAGTATTTTCGTAATGTTTATCTGTAGCTAGTGAAAAAAATTACCTTCACTGTTGTCAAATACCTTATTCTCTTGACCTCCTCCTCAGTCGGACACTCTTGACAGAGTGTGGTCGTGGTTGTTCCAATGGCGTACGAGGCGCTCCACACAATGGGCCATCCTGACCCATCATACAGGACGCGCCTATGCGGTAGAACGAGACATAAATATGTCTTACTCCCTTCAACGCATAGTTGCGACCTGTATGATGGGTCAGGGTGGCCCATTGTGTGGAGCGGCCATTAAGGGTACGCTTATATGGTTAATCATCATTGTCATCTTCTTCTACTTCTTCTTCGTAGGTTGCGAGAGCTTTCTGCTATGGTAGGTTTCGTGGATGATTTAATTAGATAGGTCTTTCCATCGGGTGATCGTTTGCCCTTTACAAGGCCGTGCGTCTTTCAATGGAGTGCTCTTGACTGCTATTATCAAATTTATTATCGAACGCCCGCCACCGCAGGCCGCGACAGTGTGATTCAGGCTAAGGCAGCGTAAGCGCCACTATGTATATCGTGTTACCAGCGGGCGCAGCATGGTTGACATTTCATCACTTATCACGGCATGACAAATCATAATTGATAAGTCACGGGATTTGTCCACTTATTCCGTCACGTTCTGTCGAGCACAAAGATTATTGAGAGAAAAGGAAGATGGCTCTCTCCATACATTGCTACAAGGCACGCGTAAATCTTTTTATCGTCGCCGGTACCTCGTAGTTCATCTTTTTATATCAGATGGCGCTGTTTCAATCTACACTTGTGCCATCTATCGAGTTAGCGGTGAAGCAGGTTGTTAAGTAGTCACCTCTAACATAAGATTCATAATTTTGGGCCGTGCGGCCATTTGATTTTGGTCGAGTGGTTCGGGTGTTTGATTCACAAGTCTGAGTACTCCGGTTCGCGTCCCAACTCCTGTAACCTGTTTTTGTATTTTTTCTTGTCACGATACACGTCGCGGCGTCAGTTGTGCTGGCCCCGCTGCCCGTGATGCGTTTAAATTATAGCGTAAATTAAGTACCTACTTTTCCGCGAGGCTATCACAACTGACGCTGCGACCGTTTGAATTTTTTGTCCCATTCACTGCAAATATAACTTTGTACTCCTATATGTTTATATGGGATGACAAAGTTATTTATGCAGTTGGTGTATCTAGAAAACTGGACAAATTGATTTGAGTGAGTGACAAAATTAAGAAACTTTGACTAGTTATAAATCTTAAACCGCTGGTTCAAATTGAATGAAATTTGAAATATATCGTGTTTATACAATGCGTGCTTGGTTAATGAAAATGCAGGCTTCTAGTTTTATCCGCAACGAAGTTATAGGGGGTCGAAAATGGCCTGAACTGCTTCGAGGAAAGGATGGTACCGAATAGCAGAATAGCAGAATAGGTAACTATTAAAACATGGAATCAATTTTCTCATACATTTTGTATGGCGATACGAAGTTCCCGGGGTCAGTTAGTAGCCTAGTAGGTATTAAAAATTAATGTTTTTTGCGCACCCTTTCTGACACGTCACATTTTAAAAGCGTAGGTATTCACATTATTCAATACGATATCGGTGTATGGTTCGGCAACAAAATTGACTAATACAAATATGATGAATACACGTGATCTGGAAAGGGGGGTCAAAAGTAGGCAAAATATGATCACATGATTTCTGGACAAGCCCATACGTGTTATTTTGAATAAAAAAATGAATATTTTAAAATTACAAAAGTTGTTAATAAGGCTTTTAAGATATCATGAAAAAAAAACAGCTCCAAAATGTAACTTTTTGAAAAAGTCCAATCGAAATAGCCCACATTCTGACTTTCTTTATGTAGAGCACGCCACTAATGTTAAGGATTTAAGTTGATTTTCTTTCAGGGCCATAGATTTTTCCACCCTGTAGTGTTAGCTTAGCAGTATTTTAGCAGCGTTTTCTTTCTTAACCATACCAATAATAAAGTACAAACGACAACACTGTTAACTGACCATCCTGTGTTTATTTAGAACCTTATTACAATGCACTTAAGGTGCACCGATATGGTCAGTTAGCTGTGTTGTCGATAGTACCTACCTACTTCCGTTACTACAATGATTTGCAGATGGATCTCGAATTACAAACTAGGTACTTAGTCTGCTAAACTGACACTAAACTACTTTAAGTAGGAAATCACCTGTTAAATTGGTCGTCTGTGTTTTATAATGATGACATTTATCATTAAATAATTATGAAGCATTGAGACATCAAACATAGAAATGTACTAAATTCTTGGCATGTTTTTACTAAAATATGTTTATTTTATTAATTGTTAGCGCTTTTTTCCGCTTACGCCATTATTACACCGTGAATAGTCGCATTTTCCTACTAGTACATCGTCGGAGACTATATAAATATTACAAATAATCTGCGTAGGTAGGTAATGTGTGCGACCTTGAATGCGAACTGCAAACCACTCGAGGCGTGCCTTTGCAGTTCTTTATTTGAGCGAATGTGATCGTTAATACACGCGGAAAGAGTTCAAGTTCAATTGCAGAATTAAACAGGATTATTTTGTAAATGTGTATTATGCTTTACATAAACCTTTTTTCTGTAGGATTCATGTACTACTTTAATAATATATGTATAGTTGAATTAAATTCAGACACAATTTGGTTCTATAATAGTACATTACGTACCTAGGGCGGTGAATTCGTGAATGACCCAGATCACACGTGTTTGTGGCCCGAACCGAAGGTGAGAGCCATAAATATGCGATCTGGGGCTTTACGAATTACCGCCCGTGGTAAGTACACAATTTTACGTCTTCATCTGGCCACAATGCGAGTTTTACCGTACGCGCAGCGTACAAGCCTCACCTTCGGTTTGGGCCACAAACACCAGCGATCTGGGCCATTCACGAATTCACCGCCCTAGGTACGTAATGTACTATTACGTCACACCTGGCCATAAGCATAATGTGAGTCTCGCGCGTCGTGAGGGCGTAAAATTGTGTACTCAACTCACCATGGGCAGTAAAAAAGAAAGCCCGAAAAAAATCGCATATTTACAACCCTCGCCTGTTTACAGCCCTTAGTAATGTACTTTACGTCACTCCGGGCGGTAAGTGAGGTTTACCGCCCACGGGTGCAGCGGCAAATCTCACTTCACACTTTTACACCCAGGACTCCCACGAGAAGACGTAAAATTGTGTACGCACCACGCCCGGTAATAAAGAAGGCCTCAGATCGCTTGTTTATGGCCCTTACCTTCGGTTCGGGCCACAAAAGCCCGTGATCTGAGCCGTACTTAATTTTACCGCCCTAGGTACATATAATGTACTTTACGTCACTCCGGGCGGTAAGTGAGATTTACCGCCCACGGGTGCAGCGGCAAATCTCACTTCACACTTTCGCACCAAGGAGAAGAAGTAAAATTGTGTACGCACCAAGGGCGGTAATAAAAAGCCTCGGATCGCTTTTTTTATGGCCGTTACCTTCGGTTTGGGCCACAAAAGCCCGCGATCTGAGCCGTTCTTAATTTTACCGCCCTAGGTACGTATAATGTACTTTACGTCACCCCAGGTGGTAAGTGAGATTTACCGCCCACGGGTGCAGTGGCAATCTCACTTCACACTTTCGCACCAAGGGGAAGACGTAAAATTGTGTATGTACGCACCAAGGGCGGTAGTAAAAAAGGCCTCGGATCGCTTTTTTATAGCCGTTACCTTCGGTTTGGGCCACAGATATCCGCCATCTTAGCTGTTCTTAATTTTACCGCCCTAGGTACGTATTTACGTCACTCCGGGTGGTAAGTGAGATTTACCGCCCACGGGTGCAGCGGCAAACCTCACTTCACACTTTCGCACCAAGGAGAAGACGTAAAATTGTGTACGCACCAAGGCCGGTAATAAAAAAAGCCTCGGATCGCTTTTTTTTTTTATGGCCCTTACCGAAGTTCAGGACACAGATGTCCGCGATATGAGCTGTTCTTAATTTTACCGCCCTAGGTACGTAATGTACTTACGTCACGCCTGGCCATAATGCGAGGTTTACCGCACGCTACCCGTACGGTAAAACTAGCATTATGGCCAGGTGAAAACGTAAAATTGTGTAATCAGCACGGCAGTGAACAAGAAAGCCCGAAATCGCATATTAATACCTGCACGCCTGGCACTAGACGGCTGCGACATACTCTCGATTTTTCTCGCACTATCCGTCTCTCTCTTATTAGAACATTTAGTAAGAGAGGTATAGTGCAAGAAAAATCGACAGTATGTCGCAGCCGTCTCGTGCTAGCCGTGCTGCGATTTCGGCCTTTCTCTCTTTTACAGCCCTTGGTAAGTATTAGTAATGTAATATACTAATATTCAATTATTAATCGGTAATGCTACGTTGCCACACCGCGCTACCGATAGACGCGCGCGCGCTCACCGCGCGGCGCTGGTTGATTGGCGTTGTTGCCATTTCGTACACTGGACGTGAACTGGCTATCGAATCGACTATGAGCGTGAAGAGAGAGCGTATACCTATTATCTACAATACCTACCCTACAAATCCTAACCTGTAGTAATACATTTCATTTCAATTCGCTTCACTATCTAGTTGTATGCGGGCGGATTTGCGTTGTGCCGGTTGTGCGATTATTGTGAGGTAACACACAGTTTGTGACTCGTGTCTTGTCTTGTGCCTTGTGCTTGTGATAGTTGTGAACTTGTGATTTATTTAACATGGGCCGTAAAAAAATGCGGTGTACAGGGTTTACGATCTTCACAACGATCGTACGGCAACTTGCATCATAGGCGAATGTAAAAAGCTTTTGAAGGTTAGTAATCATTGTTTATTTTGTCAAAAATAGGGACCTTGTTCCGAGTAGTGCTGGTGGTTGCATTGTATTATTGTGACTATATTAACTACGACTAAAGGTGGTTGCCCACCGGAGGGGCGAGACGAGACGAGGCGAGGCGAGATTTGAAATCGTATGGGAGTTACTACCTATTTCCACCGCGCGCGCGCGAGTAAGTCCCATATAAGTTTCAATTCTCGTCTCGCCTCGTCTCGTCTCGCCCCTCCGATGGAAAACCACCTTGATAGGTATCTATTATTAATACTGTATCGATAACAATAAGAAAACGGTCAAGTGGTTGTCGGAACAAGCACAAATTTAGGGTTCCGTACCGTACTCTTAAAGGGTTTTTCCACATGCATCTATGTTGCGAATTTTTGACTTACCGTATACCTAGGTTTTTTAAGAACAGTAGGTATGGATATACGGAATGCAATCTCGATATATATATATCGAATATACCGCTAATCATTCGGTTTTGTACATCAAAATCCAACCTAGGGTTCGTATTAAGAGGCCCCTCGGACGCTCAGATATCGATTTTGAACGAAATCGGTCCGTATTTAACGTATTTAAAGATGGCGGTCACTTTTCGAAAATCCAACCTCGAATTCGTTTTAAGAGGCCCCTCGGACCCTCAGGTATCGATTTTAAGCAAAATCGGCCCGTATTACATTAATTTCAAGATGGCGGCCACTTTTCGAAAATCCAACCTCGGATTCGTATTAAGAGGCCCCTCGGACGCTCTGATATCGATTTTAAGCGAAATCGGACCGTATTAAAATAATTTAGAGATGGTGGCCACTTTTCGAAAATCCAACCTAGGATTCGTATTAAGAGGCCCCTCGGGCCCTCAGATATCGAATTTAAGCGAAATCGGACTGTATTAAAATAATTTCAAGATGGCGGCCACTTTTCAAAACCCAATCTAGGATTCGTATTAAGAGGCCCCAAGGACCCTCAGATATCGATTTTGAGCGAAAACGGACCGTATATAAAGAGTTTCAAGATGGTGGCCTTTTTTCGAAAATCGAACCTCGGATTCGTATTAAGAGGCCCCTCGGACCCTCAGATATCGATTTTGAACGAAATCAAGCCGTATTTAAAGAATTTCAAGTTGGCCGACTTTTTAAAATCCAAGCTCGGTTTCGTGTTAAGAGGTCCCTCGGACCCCCCGGTATCGATTTTGAACGAATTTGGACCGTATTTAAAGAATTTCAAAATGGCGGTCACTGAAAATCCAACCTCGGATTCGTAATTCGTATTAAATGATTTAAGTATAATAAAAATGGCCGCCAAGTAAAGTAGCTTGTTACATACTAAGTCCCTGGGCGACCGCGCTCAGCTCGGGTGAAAATAGGGAAAATACGGAGAAAACTAATTTTCCCGGACGTGAGACCTAGCTAGATCGATTTTTCGCCTCCGTAAACCCGTATATTCCAAATTTCATCGAACGTTAGAGCCGTTTCCGAGAACCTGATTGAAATATATATATATACAAATATTGCTCGTTTAATAGCATAGGATAGGATAGGAATAGGTACTGCACTTACCCATTTCTGGCAATCCATTCATGTTGAAAAATAAACTCCTGGTACTAATATAAATTCCGCACTCGGCGACGCATGCACGTGAATGAACACTGGCACTGGCTCTATTACTAACGATGGAATCAAAAGTTAAATAAGCTGCTAGTAACGTTACCTACTAACGTTAAAAACAGTTAAAGATACCTTTGACTTAACGTTAGCTCAATGCAGGTAGGTGTTAGGTAACGTTACCATTTCTTTACCGGTAAAAAGTAGTATAGGTAACGATACTTGGTTTAACGTTAGTTACCAGTTAACGTTAAATCTGTCTGACAGTGGTAACGATTCCAACTTTTTAACGTTATTTGAAGCCCTGAGAGCAACGTCGATATTTTAATCAACTGACAATTTATTTATAGGAAGATTCGCAATAATATGTATACCAAAAAATAATAAGTACAATTTCGTATTCATTAACACTATATGGTATTTTTTATATTATCTTATCTTAATAAATCCGTATTAACAAATATTGTTCCATTTACTCCCCAAATCACCCTATTGTGACATCAGTGCTACAACAATCCGGGGTCTAGTAATAACAATACCGATCCTACGCCTCAACCTCTAAATTTTAGCAGGTTAGTATTATTATTATTATTTTTACCCAACAAATCCATACAGAATAACCACGCACAGACATACCTCACCCCACCCCCGGGCTCCGCACGTGCCCGACCGAAACATCGTTGCGCACACAGTGTACGGTACAGGCCCCTATACCACAAAACTTTACAAGTCTACAATTCGACGAAATTGTACAATTTTCCATAGAAAAAGTTGTCAATTTTGTCAAATTGTACGCTTGTAAAGTTTTGTGGTATAGGGACCAGGTGTAGTCGAGCGCAAATATGCGCACCGAAAATCGAAACCTATTTTTTGCATAGCGTCGCCGCCGTTAGGAGTTGTCTGTCGTAGTGTACGCCTCATAACATAATGCAGTATCAAATATCTTTATTTCACCGTTTACCTTTGCGTGATGGATGTAAATATAATCTAACTTTTTTCATTTCAGAAATTCGAGTCCGAGTACTCCGTCCTCGACACCATCATTACAAGTAGAATTTGATGATGGTAACAATGAGGAAGTCATACCTGAACTTACTGGTCGACGAATCTTCAATGTTGAATACTTATTCGAACAAATGAAGGCTGTGGATCATAGTCCTTTTAATTGCAGTTTTTAAGATATGGATTTTGTGAAGGAGTTGAGATCCGGATTCCAGTCAACTTTTCTGTTCATATGCAAAATGTGTGGCAAAAAAGAAGCATTTAAAAATGAAAAACTAGAGTCAAAAATTAATACAAATGTTGTTCAAGCAGTCGTATGTTCAGGTAGTGGCTTTTCCCAATTAGATGAGCTTTGCGCTCATTTAGATATACCATGTATGGCGGAGAAATCATTTGGGAAAGAGAATATGTTGCTAGGAGATGTTTTAAAAGATCTCTTTAAACAGCATGTATGAGGCAGGACTCGAAGAAAAACAGATGGCAATTAAAAAAGGAAACGTAGATGCTGATGGCGTTCCTAGCATCACTGTTGTAGCGGACGCATCATGGGGCAAGAGATCGTATCGTACCAGCAATTATAATTCTTTATCCGGGGTAGCGTGCATTATTGGGTATGAAACTAAAAAGGTTTTCTTTTTGGGAATACGGAACTCCTATTGTTCTGTATGCGCTGCTGCTAGTAACAAAAACGTAGAGGTCAAGAAACATAGAAATAGTGGCCAGCCCTCTAGTCGCCCGAGGCTTCTATTAAGCGCGTCGCCAAATCTTTATAAAGCCGACGCGCACTTGGCCCCATGGCCCCAAGGTAACGCCAAACGCCGCAAACATGTAGCTGTTTCCTAGGACGGCATATTTGCGGCGCTTGAGGCTTTCGGCCGAGGATGCCGCAGCGCCAGCGGCGGCACTGTTGCTTGGAACATGGGACGGTGCCAGGGTATCAACGCAAGTAGAATCCCAAACTAGCGGCTGACCCATGCTCCAAGGCACCAGCGTCATTCCGTCAGGTCTCTTGCCGTCGTCCCTGGCCAGCCCGCTGGGTTCGAGGACTGCCGGCACTAAATAAATAATACGAAATACGGCAATGAGAATGAGCCCATCGCTCTAAAAGAGACTGAAGCTGCACTCGGAGTGCAAGTATCACCTTGTGGGTTATACATCCTCGAGGAACACCAGTATTTAGGCGCGAGTCCCGACAGAGTCATAGACAATGAAACAATTGTGGAAATCAAATGCCCAGCTTCGGCAGCTAATATGACGCCAACAGAAGCAATTTTAAAGAAAAAAAATACTTTCTGTGTGATGGACGAAAGTGATCTTCAGAAGATAAAATTGAAGCGAAACCATAACTACTTTTATCAAGTCCAAGGTCAATTAAATATTTCAAAAAAAAGATACTGTATCTTCGTGGTGTGGACTCCAAAGGGAATATTATTCGAAAAAATTGAAAAGGATACAGGATTCTGGGACAGCATATTTAATAAAATGAGAAATTTTTATTGGAATGCATATTACCTGAAATTATAGATCCACGTCTACCTAGAAAGTTACCGATACGTGAGAGTTCTTCAAAATAAGCGCATTTTTATACTTTCATTAAAAATAAAAACACAACATTGTATGATTCAGTTTTATTTTATCCAATACACCCAATTTTCAACCTATCAAGTCTATGTTTATATGATCATCATTTTGATATCTGGTGGAACATACCCTTATTTGTCACCGAAGTAATCTATAAAATAAAACAACGGGATATCGATTTTAAAAGTAATCGGACCACGCCAAATTAAAATTACCGCCATTTTGGCCACCTATGACCGCTTGTCAGTATGGCCAAGTGACAGTTGATGCTATAACATTGATTTGACAGAGGTGATATAAAAAGTATCAATTTAAAAATGTTCGGTTGTATCTTTACACAAAACAGACTTATTTATTTTCACGAAAAAATTGGTCGCTGACTGACTGGCTTATTAAAAGCACAAAAGATGCCGCTGGGTCGAAGTGCATCCGAAAGGGCACTCATCTAGATAAGATAAGATAAGATAAGACTGGCTTATTCGCTGATTAAAGGTATCTAAGCCTAAATTAGGGTTTTTTTCAATAACCATAGCCTTATGGAACAATAATTAAAGGAACCGAAAATTCATCAGTAATAGTAGGTATCAGAAACACGGTCGACGTAACTAGGTCGTTAAAAGTTACAAAATTGTTGTAACTACTCATTTTGTTGGCAAATCAAAACTTATAGCCTATACATATTATACTTTACGCCACACCTGCCAAAATGTGAGTTGTACCGCCCTCTACGCGTACGGTAATATGGTAATAATGTTTATATAATCTTGGTATGGAGATGTTCTACTGTTATATTTTACTTACCGCAAAAATTTAGCCGTTGTATGAAGATATTTTACTGCGATATTTTTACTGTGACGTCTCTAGCTAGCTCCGCCTCCCCGCTAGCGCGCTCTTGCTTTATTTATAGCGCCCTGTCTCATTTTAGGTGAAACAACATTTTAAACCGTTCGTTAGCGCGTGGTCTCAACTCGGAGTTGAGCGCTGCTTACTGCGGACTCTTGAGCGTTATTTTTAAATATGCGCCATCTAGCGGACGGCAATACACGTGCGTAGCCATTCAGCTTAGATAAACTTGCAATGAATGGAACTAGTGACTGACTTAAAATTGCTTTGTTTGATTTTGCTATTTTCGTGTTATGTTGTTGCAACGATGTATTTTATGCCTTCAAATTGATTAATATGATGATTTAGGACACTAAAATGCAACATTTTGACGAATTCAACGATACTTTTTTCATTGCGAGCCTAGTAGCGCCATCGCGAAATGCTTTCTGAACTACTACGATGTTTCCAAAGAGATATCGATCTATATTGGTCTATGATCTTTGGTCGAGCATGTGAGTGCGAGAGTGAGGGATGCCTTATCCACAACGATAAGTGATAAAATGGCAAGCATGCTACGCGACCATGGTCGCACGTGTCAAAATCAGCATGCATTTTATTATATCTGCAGTACGTATTTACTCGTTGGTCAGACTTTTACTAAAGTAGCTCAGATGCACATGAATTCAAGTTTAGTATGATGACGAAACAATTGAGACATGAATTGTTCCGAAAGGAATAATGGAGTGTGTGATGAAGAGCGGCCGGTTACGACGTCTGCGCGGCTCATCATGCGCGTGCGTTCGGTAGGGTTGTCGACTCAGTAGCAACAATAAAGGGTGAGGCGTCATTATTGCACCAAAAAGACATCAAAATATTTCTCCTTCCTTTAACATGTGATTATATTGATCAATTTGAAGTAAAGTGCGTAGGAATTTTTAATAAAACTGTTTTTTTTAAAATTTCATTCTAAGTGTGGAATAGGTACCTTACACCACCTGAAAAGAGAACCTCTACATTGGACAAGGCTATAACGTTATTTATTTGAGGATTTTTAAAAGTGTCGGTTTAGCGTCGATTGTTCAGAAAATAAATTAGTTTAAGTAATATTTTTTTATGGAAAGGATCAATCGATCGCTCTGTTTTTAGACTTGCTAATAATGAACTCACAAAAATAAATCTGTTACTCCAGGTTTCACTATTTCTTCGTATACTTATTCCTAGATTCTAGGCAGACAATCATCTTGTACAACAATGTCCGATTAAGTATTTTTTAAACATGTGTTGTAGCTATGTTTTACACGTTGGAAGTCCATCATTGACCTTACCATTGTAAGGTCAATGATGGCCTGATGTAACAAAAATATTAGTTATCTAAGTAGGTAAGTACCTATATATATATGTAAAATTCACAAAATGGTCACACCAACTATATTGAGCAATTTCTGGCATTAATTCCATTGGCAAACGTTTCTTTAGCCAACTTAAATTTTGGTGATTCAAAATTGAACACTCGGAAACAAATATTCTCATCACATAAAGATTTGCCCTTAGCGGGATTGTACATCATCATCGTCATCAGTATCATCGTCATCATTATCATTGTCGACATCGTCGACGGTGTCTTCGATCAGAGCTCCGTTAGTGCAGGGCTGTTATTCGCTACGCGTTAATGCGGCTCACACCGCCGGTTGCCCGTCACGAAACTAGAGCTCTACCTACGCTTAGTTACTACGCATCGTGGTGCAGGAGTCGGAGCATACACCGCAAACGCTGGAGCTGGCAATTCCTGCATTACGGCAGCCGCATCGCACCCCACAACCAGTCGTGCATCGGCAAAATGTGGTGTTGAGAATGGAGTCAGGTACCATTGGGTCAACTACTACTTAGGTACTTTTTTTTTATTGTGATGGATGTTGATACGGACTTTTTCGTCGTGACTGCGTTTATCATAGCATATTAAAAACAAGTTTGGCTCCCTATAGGTGGCTAGAACGGGCTAGAAAAAACTTGTTTTTGAATAGAAGGAGTGAAAACAATCATTTCGTGGCAACCCTACGTGTGTAATAAGACCGAGATTGTGTATGAGTTATATCATAACATTATGAGGTCAGTGCTGATTTCGGCGCTCAATAAAATGATAACTATAAAAGTAAAACTAAGGCGCCTAATAAGGACCAGGGGCCGATTTTTGATTTTCGAGTGCTCGAAAATTAAATAAAAGTAATTGCTATTCTACAATATGACACTACTGTCATAATCACAGGCACTTACTTTCTACCGATAGAATTGAATACGAGTGGTCAATACCGCACATTTAAAAAAAATCTATCGTCATTTCAAAATAGCATTTCATATTTTTTTACAGTTTTCGTGTGAAAGAGTCGAGCGCTCGAAAGTCAAAAATCGGTCCGCTGCTTTATTTCAAAACAATAACCGTAAGGTTAATAAAGACAAATCATCCATAAAACAGCGAATAATTTTAATGATTTATATTTTACAAACAAAATATTTTAAAATACGCAATGTTCTCCGCATTATAACAGAAAGAAAATGTTGATGATAACCCGGTCGTCTAATAAGGCCCGTTATAAATTAATAATAATGTACGTGTAATCAATGTGAACATTACTTACTCTCGTTTAGAACCGGTCGTTTAATTCACTTTTAAATTAAATCTATTTAATAAAATAATGACCACAGGCAGGATAAGCCTATAGGTATAAAAAAATGAAAATTGCTTCAGTATGAAAATATCTTTCACAATATACTTAATCTTTCTAATGAAAAAAAAACAGCCTGTATCAGATTATTTATAAATCAGTTCCTTTTAAACCATTACTTTTTTGACGCACTTCTGGTAATGGATATATACAGCGGACTTATTAGGGCACTTTTACTTCACAGAGCCTACGGTAGCCTAGTGGTTCAGGCATGCGGCTGTCAAGCGGCGGTCGTGGGTTCGAATCCCGGCTCGTACCAATGAGTTTTTCGGAACTTATGTACGGAATATTTACCGTTAGCTTTTCGGTGAAGGAAAACATCGTGAGGAAAACGGTCTAATCCCAATAAGGTCTAGTTTTCCCTCTGGGTTGGAATGTCAGATGACAGTCGCTTTCGTTAAACTAGTGCCTTAGCCAAATCTTGGGGTTAGGTTTTTTAGGTGTCAAAGCGGACCCCGGGCGCCTTTAGGGCAACCGGGATTAACGCTCGGAGAATGATGATGACTTATAATTAGATGTTAAACAGATTAAACACTAGATCAATAAATTAATCCAGCATAGCCTTCCAGTGTCTTTATGTGTATGATAATGTTTATTTTCAAATATAAGTTGTACGAGAACCTATGCATCTTTTGAAATTTTAGATGAAACTCATTTACTTAACAATAATATTTATTTATTTATTTAGGATTACCAACAGATAACACATCTTACAATATCTAAGTTCTATTTTTATTCTAACTGGATGCTTATCTAATTAAAAGTAACCACAACATGCACCAATAGCTTTCAGTACGATTACACATTAAGATTAAGGATTAAGGATTACATATCGTGTGTATAAATAAAACCCTTTAAGTAGTAACTAGTACTATGTAGCGTGCAGTTCTGGCTCCACATAATACCAGCCTCGTTTCGCCTTCTGTGGATCGACATTATGCTGAGTGGACTCCGATTTCACATCTAATCTTAGTTTTAATATACCTAGCATCTAAATGTAAATCTAAAATGTACTTAGGTACTGTTATTTGCGAAATAAAATGTCACTATTCTATTCTATTCTAATTTAGACTGAAATGCACTTTTGTTTATGGCCGTAGTCGCGTATGCTTGCGAATTTGGAAGTGGTTTTTAGGGCTTCGTAGTCAACAACCTTAGGTAGCCTTAGGTATACCTAGTTTCGCCATGTCCGTCTGGCCGCCCGTCCGTCTTCGGCTTAGCTCAGTAACCATTACAACTAGAAAACAGTAATTCGGCATGGGTATATAATCAATCACGCCGACTAAACAGAATAATAAAATATTGATATAAAAATTTTTTTGGGATAAAATAATAAGTAAGTAAAGTGGATAATTTTTTTGGGGTACCTAGTGTAAGTTCCAAATGTAGTGTAAGTGGCCAAATGTAGTGTAGTGTGTAGTGTAGTGTAGTGTAGTGTAAGTGCCGGGTGTAGGGGCCAAATTCACAATTTCAGATTCTAATCCGCAGATTAGAATCTGAAATTATGAATTTGTATGAAAACAAGCAGAAACTTTTATAATTTTAGAAATATTTTCATTGCAAGTTCAACGACAATTTTGTTGATACAAATGTCAAGTCAAAACACGAGATGCCATAACTTTCTCACCCAATGACAAAACTATCAACGCCGCGGTGATAAAAAGCAAAGACAAAAACTACAAATGGCGCCGGGCTGCAGCTGGCACAACACTGTGCGCACGCGCCACCAAACAATAAGTATCTTTATTTTACGTCTTGAACGTCAACTGACATGAGGATAAGGATGCTCATGTACCTATAGGTATCATTATAATTATATTTACAAAGCAAGAGGGTTCGAATCCCGTTAAGGGCATTTATTTGTGTGATGACCTGATGACCACGAATATTTGTTCCCGAGTCATGGTTGTTTTCTATTTCTATTTAAGTAATCATTTATCCATTTAAGTAAGTATGTTTATCGTCGTCTAGTACCCATAGTAAAAGCGACTTCGTAAAAAGGAGGTTCTCAATTCGGTTGTATTTTTTTATTTTTCAATGTTTGTTGACCTCAGAACTCCGTCATTGATGAGCCGATTCGTATTTTCTTTTGTTTGTAAGTATATGCTTCCAGGTGGGTCTCATTTTTTTCAAAAATCATGGGATCATGAGGAATTAAGGGAACTCTTTAATTATATTAGGCACGCGTGTAGTGATTTTGGTATTCTCTATTATAACTCGTGTATTTACACCTGGAAATCATAAATTTGGTGGAGTGGAATTGATGATGGAAATGGAATTGAATTCCTCAATTATGTACTTAGAAGTCAAAACGATTGGGTTAGCGAGCGACAGAACAGCGATAGGAACCCTAAAAAACACAAGATCGCGAGTTTTACAGCTCACAGAGCCATTAGTACCTAATCTATTTCATTAAGCATAGCGTGGGTAGAATGTTTTCTCAACTTCCTAATAAGTTTCGTAATAAAGCTATCAGAACGGTCCGAGCGTGGGAACAGGGGCGGACTCCCTAGGGCTCCGCTAACCAGACTCCGGTGTTGGATTGTGCGTTCACAGATTAATCAAGATAATTAGTTGTTTCAGTAGGAGGGAAGTTTTTTGTGGCATTTTTAGTGTTGCTTGACATTTGTGTTTTGACCAATGCGGCTGGGTTGTTCGACTTTTCACATCAAAATAAGCATTGTTCTTCTTATTCGTTTTGACCTTAAAGGAAAGAAGAATTTTACCGCGTTTGCTTGGTATATCTCAAGCCCAGTGCCGTTGACTCAGACTACATGACGTGGTTCTGCAAAGTCGAGGATAATTGTGAAGTTATGCGAAATCCCAATTTTGTAATACTAGGTGACCTAAACTTAAATAGTGCTAGTTTGAATGTAAATAATTACCTTAATTACTTTTTGACATTTTGTAAGCTATCTGAGCATAATGACATTATGAATGATAAGGGAAGTAAGTTAGATGTTGTGTTAGTATCAGAGTACACGGGTGCAGTCAGAGTATGTGCAGCGTGCGAAGGCTTAGTGGAACGCGCAGATGTATACCATCCTCCGCTGGATATAATGGTTACTCCGGATCGTCCCGGGAAGGCTGTGGTGGTTGATCCTAGCAACATTGACCCGGCCATAGACTGGGATTTCGGTAAAGCTGACTTTCCTTCCCTGTATAACTTTATTTCTGAGCAAAGATTATTGAGAGAAAAGGAAGATGGCTCTCTCCATACATTGCTACAAGGCACGCGTAAATCTTTTTATCGTCGCCGGTACCTCGTAGTTCATCTTTTTATATCAGATGGCGCTGTTTCAATCTACACTTGTGCCATCTATCGAGTTAGCGGTGAAGCAGGTTGTTAAGTAGTCACCTCTAACATAAGATTCATAATTTTGGGCCGTGCGGCCATTTGATTTTGGTCGAGTGGTTCGGGTGTTTGATTCACAAGTCTGAGTACTCCGGTTCGCGTCCCAACTCCTGTAACCTGTTTTTGTATTTTTTCTTGTCACGATACACGTCGCGGCGTCAGTTGTGCTGGCCCCGCTGCCCGTGATGCGTTTAAATTATAGCGTAAATTAAGTACCTACTTTTCCGCGAGGCTATCACAACTGACGCTGCGACCGT
Source organism: Epinotia bilunana (assembly GCA_947049275.1). NCBI lineage: Eukaryota > Metazoa > Arthropoda > Insecta > Lepidoptera > Tortricidae > Epinotia > Epinotia bilunana. The sequence continues at coordinate 20,117,180 of OX346266.1, read as the reverse complement.
TTGAATTTTTTGTCCCATTCACTGCAAATATAACTTTGTACTCCTATATGTTTATATGGGATGACAAAGTTATTTATGCAGTTGGTGTATCTAGAAAACTGGACAAATTGATTTGAGTGAGTGACAAAATTAAGAAACTTTGACTAGTTATAAATCTTAAACCGCTGGTTCAAATTGAATGAAATTTGAAATATATCGTGTTTATACAATGCGTGCTTGGTTAATGAAAATGCAGGCTTCTAGTTTTATCCGCAACGAAGTTATAGGGGGTCGAAAATGGCCTGAACTGCTTCGAGGAAAGGATGGTACCGAATAGCAGAATAGCAGAATAGGTAACTATTAAAACATGGAATCAATTTTCTCATACATTTTGTATGGCGATACGAAGTTCCCGGGGTCAGTTAGTAGCCTAGTAGGTATTAAAAATTAATGTTTTTTGCGCACCCTTTCTGACACGTCACATTTTAAAAGCGTAGGTATTCACATTATTCAATACGATATCGGTGTATGGTTCGGCAACAAAATTGACTAATACAAATATGATGAATACACGTGATCTGGAAAGGGGGGTCAAAAGTAGGCAAAATATGATCACATGATTTCTGGACAAGCCCATACGTGTTATTTTGAATAAAAAAATGAATATTTTAAAATTACAAAAGTTGTTAATAAGGCTTTTAAGATATCATGAAAAAAAAACAGCTCCAAAATGTAACTTTTTGAAAAAGTCCAATCGAAATAGCCCACATTCTGACTTTCTTTATGTAGAGCACGCCACTAATGTTAAGGATTTAAGTTGATTTTCTTTCAGGGCCATAGATTTTTCCACCCTGTAGTGTTAGCTTAGCAGTATTTTAGCAGCGTTTTCTTTCTTAACCATACCAATAATAAAGTACAAACGACAACACTGTTAACTGACCATCCTGTGTTTATTTAGAACCTTATTACAATGCACTTAAGGTGCACCGATATGGTCAGTTAGCTGTGTTGTCGATAGTACCTACCTACTTCCGTTACTACAATGATTTGCAGATGGATCTCGAATTACAAACTAGGTACTTAGTCTGCTAAACTGACACTAAACTACTTTAAGTAGGAAATCACCTGTTAAATTGGTCGTCTGTGTTTTATAATGATGACATTTATCATTAAATAATTATGAAGCATTGAGACATCAAACATAGAAATGTACTAAATTCTTGGCATGTTTTTACTAAAATATGTTTATTTTATTAATTGTTAGCGCTTTTTTCCGCTTACGCCATTATTACACCGTGAATAGTCGCATTTTCCTACTAGTACATCGTCGGAGACTATATAAATATTACAAATAATCTGCGTAGGTAGGTAATGTGTGCGACCTTGAATGCGAACTGCAAACCACTCGAGGCGTGCCTTTGCAGTTCTTTATTTGAGCGAATGTGATCGTTAATACACGCGGAAAGAGTTCAAGTTCAATTGCAGAATTAAACAGGATTATTTTGTAAATGTGTATTATGCTTTACATAAACCTTTTTTCTGTAGGATTCATGTACTACTTTAATAATATATGTATAGTTGAATTAAATTCAGACACAATTTGGTTCTATAATAGTACATTACGTACCTAGGGCGGTGAATTCGTGAATGACCCAGATCACACGTGTTTGTGGCCCGAACCGAAGGTGAGAGCCATAAATATGCGATCTGGGGCTTTACGAATTACCGCCCGTGGTAAGTACACAATTTTACGTCTTCATCTGGCCACAATGCGAGTTTTACCGTACGCGCAGCGTACAAGCCTCACCTTCGGTTTGGGCCACAAACACCAGCGATCTGGGCCATTCACGAATTCACCGCCCTAGGTACGTAATGTACTATTACGTCACACCTGGCCATAAGCATAATGTGAGTCTCGCGCGTCGTGAGGGCGTAAAATTGTGTACTCAACTCACCATGGGCAGTAAAAAAGAAAGCCCGAAAAAAATCGCATATTTACAACCCTCGCCTGTTTACAGCCCTTAGTAATGTACTTTACGTCACTCCGGGCGGTAAGTGAGGTTTACCGCCCACGGGTGCAGCGGCAAATCTCACTTCACACTTTTACACCCAGGACTCCCACGAGAAGACGTAAAATTGTGTACGCACCACGCCCGGTAATAAAGAAGGCCTCAGATCGCTTGTTTATGGCCCTTACCTTCGGTTCGGGCCACAAAAGCCCGTGATCTGAGCCGTACTTAATTTTACCGCCCTAGGTACATATAATGTACTTTACGTCACTCCGGGCGGTAAGTGAGATTTACCGCCCACGGGTGCAGCGGCAAATCTCACTTCACACTTTCGCACCAAGGAGAAGAAGTAAAATTGTGTACGCACCAAGGGCGGTAATAAAAAGCCTCGGATCGCTTTTTTTATGGCCGTTACCTTCGGTTTGGGCCACAAAAGCCCGCGATCTGAGCCGTTCTTAATTTTACCGCCCTAGGTACGTATAATGTACTTTACGTCACCCCAGGTGGTAAGTGAGATTTACCGCCCACGGGTGCAGTGGCAATCTCACTTCACACTTTCGCACCAAGGGGAAGACGTAAAATTGTGTATGTACGCACCAAGGGCGGTAGTAAAAAAGGCCTCGGATCGCTTTTTTATAGCCGTTACCTTCGGTTTGGGCCACAGATATCCGCCATCTTAGCTGTTCTTAATTTTACCGCCCTAGGTACGTATTTACGTCACTCCGGGTGGTAAGTGAGATTTACCGCCCACGGGTGCAGCGGCAAACCTCACTTCACACTTTCGCACCAAGGAGAAGACGTAAAATTGTGTACGCACCAAGGCCGGTAATAAAAAAAGCCTCGGATCGCTTTTTTTTTTTATGGCCCTTACCGAAGTTCAGGACACAGATGTCCGCGATATGAGCTGTTCTTAATTTTACCGCCCTAGGTACGTAATGTACTTACGTCACGCCTGGCCATAATGCGAGGTTTACCGCACGCTACCCGTACGGTAAAACTAGCATTATGGCCAGGTGAAAACGTAAAATTGTGTAATCAGCACGGCAGTGAACAAGAAAGCCCGAAATCGCATATTAATACCTGCACGCCTGGCACTAGACGGCTGCGACATACTCTCGATTTTTCTCGCACTATCCGTCTCTCTCTTATTAGAACATTTAGTAAGAGAGGTATAGTGCAAGAAAAATCGACAGTATGTCGCAGCCGTCTCGTGCTAGCCGTGCTGCGATTTCGGCCTTTCTCTCTTTTACAGCCCTTGGTAAGTATTAGTAATGTAATATACTAATATTCAATTATTAATCGGTAATGCTACGTTGCCACACCGCGCTACCGATAGACGCGCGCGCGCTCACCGCGCGGCGCTGGTTGATTGGCGTTGTTGCCATTTCGTACACTGGACGTGAACTGGCTATCGAATCGACTATGAGCGTGAAGAGAGAGCGTATACCTATTATCTACAATACCTACCCTACAAATCCTAACCTGTAGTAATACATTTCATTTCAATTCGCTTCACTATCTAGTTGTATGCGGGCGGATTTGCGTTGTGCCGGTTGTGCGATTATTGTGAGGTAACACACAGTTTGTGACTCGTGTCTTGTCTTGTGCCTTGTGCTTGTGATAGTTGTGAACTTGTGATTTATTTAACATGGGCCGTAAAAAAATGCGGTGTACAGGGTTTACGATCTTCACAACGATCGTACGGCAACTTGCATCATAGGCGAATGTAAAAAGCTTTTGAAGGTTAGTAATCATTGTTTATTTTGTCAAAAATAGGGACCTTGTTCCGAGTAGTGCTGGTGGTTGCATTGTATTATTGTGACTATATTAACTACGACTAAAGGTGGTTGCCCACCGGAGGGGCGAGACGAGACGAGGCGAGGCGAGATTTGAAATCGTATGGGAGTTACTACCTATTTCCACCGCGCGCGCGCGAGTAAGTCCCATATAAGTTTCAATTCTCGTCTCGCCTCGTCTCGTCTCGCCCCTCCGATGGAAAACCACCTTGATAGGTATCTATTATTAATACTGTATCGATAACAATAAGAAAACGGTCAAGTGGTTGTCGGAACAAGCACAAATTTAGGGTTCCGTACCGTACTCTTAAAGGGTTTTTCCACATGCATCTATGTTGCGAATTTTTGACTTACCGTATACCTAGGTTTTTTAAGAACAGTAGGTATGGATATACGGAATGCAATCTCGATATATATATATCGAATATACCGCTAATCATTCGGTTTTGTACATCAAAATCCAACCTAGGGTTCGTATTAAGAGGCCCCTCGGACGCTCAGATATCGATTTTGAACGAAATCGGTCCGTATTTAACGTATTTAAAGATGGCGGTCACTTTTCGAAAATCCAACCTCGAATTCGTTTTAAGAGGCCCCTCGGACCCTCAGGTATCGATTTTAAGCAAAATCGGCCCGTATTACATTAATTTCAAGATGGCGGCCACTTTTCGAAAATCCAACCTCGGATTCGTATTAAGAGGCCCCTCGGACGCTCTGATATCGATTTTAAGCGAAATCGGACCGTATTAAAATAATTTAGAGATGGTGGCCACTTTTCGAAAATCCAACCTAGGATTCGTATTAAGAGGCCCCTCGGGCCCTCAGATATCGAATTTAAGCGAAATCGGACTGTATTAAAATAATTTCAAGATGGCGGCCACTTTTCAAAACCCAATCTAGGATTCGTATTAAGAGGCCCCAAGGACCCTCAGATATCGATTTTGAGCGAAAACGGACCGTATATAAAGAGTTTCAAGATGGTGGCCTTTTTTCGAAAATCGAACCTCGGATTCGTATTAAGAGGCCCCTCGGACCCTCAGATATCGATTTTGAACGAAATCAAGCCGTATTTAAAGAATTTCAAGTTGGCCGACTTTTTAAAATCCAAGCTCGGTTTCGTGTTAAGAGGTCCCTCGGACCCCCCGGTATCGATTTTGAACGAATTTGGACCGTATTTAAAGAATTTCAAAATGGCGGTCACTGAAAATCCAACCTCGGATTCGTAATTCGTATTAAATGATTTAAGTATAATAAAAATGGCCGCCAAGTAAAGTAGCTTGTTACATACTAAGTCCCTGGGCGACCGCGCTCAGCTCGGGTGAAAATAGGGAAAATACGGAGAAAACTAATTTTCCCGGACGTGAGACCTAGCTAGATCGATTTTTCGCCTCCGTAAACCCGTATATTCCAAATTTCATCGAACGTTAGAGCCGTTTCCGAGAACCTGATTGAAATATATATATATACAAATATTGCTCGTTTAATAGCATAGGATAGGATAGGAATAGGTACTGCACTTACCCATTTCTGGCAATCCATTCATGTTGAAAAATAAACTCCTGGTACTAATATAAATTCCGCACTCGGCGACGCATGCACGTGAATGAACACTGGCACTGGCTCTATTACTAACGATGGAATCAAAAGTTAAATAAGCTGCTAGTAACGTTACCTACTAACGTTAAAAACAGTTAAAGATACCTTTGACTTAACGTTAGCTCAATGCAGGTAGGTGTTAGGTAACGTTACCATTTCTTTACCGGTAAAAAGTAGTATAGGTAACGATACTTGGTTTAACGTTAGTTACCAGTTAACGTTAAATCTGTCTGACAGTGGTAACGATTCCAACTTTTTAACGTTATTTGAAGCCCTGAGAGCAACGTCGATATTTTAATCAACTGACAATTTATTTATAGGAAGATTCGCAATAATATGTATACCAAAAAATAATAAGTACAATTTCGTATTCATTAACACTATATGGTATTTTTTATATTATCTTATCTTAATAAATCCGTATTAACAAATATTGTTCCATTTACTCCCCAAATCACCCTATTGTGACATCAGTGCCACAACAATCCGGGGTCTAGTAATAACAATACCGATCCTACGCCTCAACCTCTAAATTTTAGCAGGTTAGTATTATTATTATTATTTTTACCCAACAAATCCATACAGAATAACCACGCACAGACATACCTCACCCCACCCCCGGGCTCCGCACGTGCCCGACCGAAACATCGTTGCGCACACAGTGTACGGTACAGGCCCCTATACCACAAAACTTTACAAGTCTACAATTCGACGAAATTGTACAATTTTCCATAGAAAAAGTTGTCAATTTTGTCAAATTGTACGCTTGTAAAGTTTTGTGGTATAGGGACCAGGTGTAGTCGAGCGCAAATATGCGCACCGAAAATCGAAACCTATTTTTTGCATAGCGTCGCCGCCGTTAGGAGTTGTCTGTCGTAGTGTACGCCTCATAACATAATGCAGTATCAAATATCTTTATTTCACCGTTTACCTTTGCGTGATGGATGTAAATATAATCTAACTTTTTTCATTTCAGAAATTCGAGTCCGAGTACTCCGTCCTCGACACCATCATTACAAGTAGAATTTGATGATGGTAACAATGAGGAAGTCATACCTGAACTTACTGGTCGACGAATCTTCAATGTTGAATACTTATTCGAACAAATGAAGGCTGTGGATCATAGTCCTTTTAATTGCAGTTTTTAAGATATGGATTTTGTGAAGGAGTTGAGATCCGGATTCCAGTCAACTTTTCTGTTCATATGCAAAATGTGTGGCAAAAAAGAAGCATTTAAAAATGAAAAACTAGAGTCAAAAATTAATACAAATGTTGTTCAAGCAGTCGTATGTTCAGGTAGTGGCTTTTCCCAATTAGATGAGCTTTGCGCTCATTTAGATATACCATGTATGGCGGAGAAATCATTTGGGAAAGAGAATATGTTGCTAGGAGATGTTTTAAAAGATCTCTTTAAACAGCATGTATGAGGCAGGACTCGAAGAAAAACAGATGGCAATTAAAAAAGGAAACGTAGATGCTGATGGCGTTCCTAGCATCACTGTTGTAGCGGACGCATCATGGGGCAAGAGATCGTATCGTACCAGCAATTATAATTCTTTATCCGGGGTAGCGTGCATTATTGGGTATGAAACTAAAAAGGTTTTCTTTTTGGGAATACGGAACTCCTATTGTTCTGTATGCGCTGCTGCTAGTAACAAAAACGTAGAGGTCAAGAAACATAGAAATAGTGGCCAGCCCTCTAGTCGCCCGAGGCTTCTATTAAGCGCGTCGCCAAATCTTTATAAAGCCGACGCGCACTTGGCCCCATGGCCCCAAGGTAACGCCAAACGCCGCAAACATGTAGCTGTTTCCTAGGACGGCATATTTGCGGCGCTTGAGGCTTTCGGCCGAGGATGCCGCAGCGCCAGCGGCGGCACTGTTGCTTGGAACATGGGACGGTGCCAGGGTATCAACGCAAGTAGAATCCCAAACTAGCGGCTGACCCATGCTCCAAGGCACCAGCGTCATTCCGTCAGGTCTCTTGCCGTCGTCCCTGGCCAGCCCGCTGGGTTCGAGGACTGCCGGCACTAAATAAATAATACGAAATACGGCAATGAGAATGAGCCCATCGCTCTAAAAGAGACTGAAGCTGCACTCGGAGTGCAAGTATCACCTTGTGGGTTATACATCCTCGAGGAACACCAGTATTTAGGCGCGAGTCCCGACAGAGTCATAGACAATGAAACAATTGTGGAAATCAAATGCCCAGCTTCGGCAGCTAATATGACGCCAACAGAAGCAATTTTAAAGAAAAAAAATACTTTCTGTGTGATGGACGAAAGTGATCTTCAGAAGATAAAATTGAAGCGAAACCATAACTACTTTTATCAAGTCCAAGGTCAATTAAATATTTCAAAAAAAAGATACTGTATCTTCGTGGTGTGGACTCCAAAGGGAATATTATTCGAAAAAATTGAAAAGGATACAGGATTCTGGGACAGCATATTTAATAAAATGAGAAATTTTTATTGGAATGCATATTACCTGAAATTATAGATCCACGTCTACCTAGAAAGTTACCGATACGTGAGAGTTCTTCAAAATAAGCGCATTTTTATACTTTCATTAAAAATAAAAACACAACATTGTATGATTCAGTTTTATTTTATCCAATACACCCAATTTTCAACCTATCAAGTCTATGTTTATATGATCATCATTTTGATATCTGGTGGAACATACCCTTATTTGTCACCGAAGTAATCTATAAAATAAAACAACGGGATATCGATTTTAAAAGTAATCGGACCACGCCAAATTAAAATTACCGCCATTTTGGCCACCTATGACCGCTTGTCAGTATGGCCAAGTGACAGTTGATGCTATAACATTGATTTGACAGAGGTGATATAAAAAGTATCAATTTAAAAATGTTCGGTTGTATCTTTACACAAAACAGACTTATTTATTTTCACGAAAAAATTGGTCGCTGACTGACTGGCTTATTAAAAGCACAAAAGATGCCGCTGGGTCGAAGTGCATCCGAAAGGGCACTCATCTAGATAAGATAAGATAAGATAAGACTGGCTTATTCGCTGATTAAAGGTATCTAAGCCTAAATTAGGGTTTTTTTCAATAACCATAGCCTTATGGAACAATAATTAAAGGAACCGAAAATTCATCAGTAATAGTAGGTATCAGAAACACGGTCGACGTAACTAGGTCGTTAAAAGTTACAAAATTGTTGTAACTACTCATTTTGTTGGCAAATCAAAACTTATAGCCTATACATATTATACTTTACGCCACACCTGCCAAAATGTGAGTTGTACCGCCCTCTACGCGTACGGTAATATGGTAATAATGTTTATATAATCTTGGTATGGAGATGTTCTACTGTTATATTTTACTTACCGCAAAAATTTAGCCGTTGTATGAAGATATTTTACTGCGATATTTTTACTGTGACGTCTCTAGCTAGCTCCGCCTCCCCGCTAGCGCGCTCTTGCTTTATTTATAGCGCCCTGTCTCATTTTAGGTGAAACAACATTTTAAACCGTTCGTTAGCGCGTGGTCTCAACTCGGAGTTGAGCGCTGCTTACTGCGGACTCTTGAGCGTTATTTTTAAATATGCGCCATCTAGCGGACGGCAATACACGTGCGTAGCCATTCAGCTTAGATAAACTTGCAATGAATGGAACTAGTGACTGACTTAAAATTGCTTTGTTTGATTTTGCTATTTTCGTGTTATGTTGTTGCAACGATGTATTTTATGCCTTCAAATTGATTAATATGATGATTTAGGACACTAAAATGCAACATTTTGACGAATTCAACGATACTTTTTTCATTGCGAGCCTAGTAGCGCCATCGCGAAATGCTTTCTGAACTACTACGATGTTTCCAAAGAGATATCGATCTATATTGGTCTATGATCTTTGTTCTGAGGTAGATTGGAGCCTCGTTCTGGCTGCGAATTGCGTGAACGGGGCAGTCAAGCGACTTTACTCCCTACTGTATAGCTGTTTTGATAATTGTGTTCCAAAGAAGAAGCGTAGTGTGAAAGTCACTAGAATGTACCCAACTTGGTTTCCAATGGACGTTATCAAAGATTTAAAAGTCAAGGCTGACTTGCATAAGCAGTGGAAAGCTTCTCGTGATCCAGATATCTACATTCGCTTTAGTCAACTACGGGCAAGCATTAAAGTTAGAGTTGCGAGCGCGTATGCTGCCCACATTGATACTATCCAGCGGGACATCAAAACCAACCCCAAATCTTTTTGGAAGCATATCTCTGACTTGCGGACGAAAGGTGGTTTTGAACCCAATATTACTTTTAAGGGCCAAACCTTTAATGGACTAGCAGCGTCAGGAGCTTTTGCGAACTATTTCAGCAGCGTGTTCCTTCCAACCGCGCCTAAGTTATGTGCTGAACGGGCGGGCTTGGCTGCCAGCGATCATTTAATTGGCATTTCAAGTTTTGCACTCCATGAAGTTGGTAGCGGGATTGATAAATTAAAACCAAAATCCTCTGTCGGTCCGGACAATGTCCCTCCTTTCATAATCAAAGCTTTTAGATCCCAACTTTTGTCTCCCCTAGCACATATATTTAATCTTGCTCTCAAAACAGGCACCTACCCCGATTATTGGAAAACCACAAGAGTAACCCCAATCTTTAAATCTGGCGATAAATCTCAAGCGGTTAACTACCGTCCTATTGCTATTTTAAATTCTTTAGCCAAGGTGTTTGAGAGTGTTCTGCATTCGAAGTTATATAAGCAGGTCGACCCTTACTTGGACGATGCACAACACGGGTTCAGGAGGGGCCGCTCTGTTAATACCAATCTTCTTTCACTGGTGAACCACGTCTCAAAGAAATTAGATGAGGGAGGCCAAGTTGACGTAGTGTACCTTGATTTCAGTAAAGCGTTTGATCAGGTCGATAATGATGTCCTATTGCAGAAACTTTCCTCAATAGGATTTGCTCCTCCACTCTTGCGATTGTTTTCCAGTTACCTGAAAGATCGCATGCAATTCGTTCGACTTGGATGTTTTGATTCGGATCCTTACCATACAAAGTCCGGTGTAAGTCAGGGTTCCATTCTTGGCCCCTTTCTTTTCACGATAATGGTGAACGACCTTTCCAGATGTCTCCCTACTGGTAGATCCTTACTGTACGCCGATGATATCAAAGTAGTAGTGGATATCAAGACTCCAGCAGATTGCCGGAATATGCAGTGTAACTTGGATGCGATCCACCGGTGGAGTGTTGAAAATCGCCTGTATCTTAACGCTTCCAAGTGTTACATTATGAGTTTCACTCGATCAAAGCAGGGTGTACTCGCTAGTTATTTTATTGATAAAATACCTCTCTCTCGAACTTATTCCATAAAAGATCTCGGCGTGGTGTTCGATCATGAACTTACGTTTCATAGCCATATGCGCTCTCTAGTTGGTGAAGGTTTTAAGCGTCTGGGTTTTGTTTTCCGTAACTGCAAAGACTTCACACATGTAGGTGTCATCAAGTTACTCTATTCGGCGCTTGTAAGATCCAAACTAGAGGCTAGTTCGTGCGTTTGGAATCCGCACGAGTCGACCTATGCACTAATGCTTGAAAAAGTACAAAAGTGCTTCCTGCGCTATCTTTTTAAAAAGTTGTACGGTTATTACCCCCTGATTTACCCTACTGCTTATCTGCAGGGCACCCTCGGATATAACTCGCTGGCAACGCGCAGATTGTTTGACCAGTTGATCACAACTCTTCGCATATTGCGTGGTCGTCTCGATTGTCCCAGCTTGCTCAGTGAGGCCTGTCGCCTCTTTGTACCCGATGGACGTGTGCGTTTTCGAGCAGATCGGCTGCGGCTCTTCGCTGTCCCTTTCTCTCGTACGGTCGCGCATCGTAACTCTCCTGTTTGCCGCTCCCTGCATGCGCTCAATAAACTAAACGCGAAGCAACTTTCCTGCGATCTGTTTGCGGATGGCTGGACGGTTGTTGAAAGAGAGTGCTTGAAGTTGTGTGAGATGCTTATGTAGTATTTAGTGTTATTTTTTAATTTTTAATATGTGTCTAATATACACATGACTTTATTATGCGAATTGTGCTTTGTTTTTTAAAAAAAATTGTAATGACTTGGGATTTTTCCTGTAATGTTACATTTTTTGTTATTTCTTTTCGTGTCTATAAATAAATAAATAAATTTAATCAAACATGAAGCCATAGTTTTTAGAGTCGGAAGCGACCAACGGCTACGGCAGCCGATTACCATCAGACACGCGATATGCTTGTTTGCCACAAAAATTATTAAACTGTCAGAATACTCATCGGATTGCGATACTGTAGGTAATCTACCCCGTAATAGCATTTTCGTTAAACACGGGTCGTGGGTCGAAGTGGCTTGTTATCATATACCTACTGCTCAAAAGAAAATAAGGGCCATTGTAATTATTGGACATAAACTAATTGATAAGTGGCTAATTAATGAACTCCCGTATAAGGATACGAATGTATTCTGAAGACAGAATCTAACCTCTTTCATGCTGGAGTTTGTCTAAAAGCTAGAAAAAAAAAATTACTGTTTAATATAATTTTCACGTAACGATCACCATACTTGTGGCCCCTATTTTCTTTTGAGTAGTATAGATATCAGTTGTGACTGCGTAAAAGAATTTGAAATAACCCAAAGCAAATACCGTAATAGTGTCAGAATTTCTGTAAACTGAGTTTTGTGATTAGAGATATTTAAGTATAGTAATTTCTGTAAACTGAGTTTTGTGATTAGAGATAGGCGTTCCTGGGAATATTCTCGAAAGTTCCCCATTGTATTTGGAAATCTCCGATCTGGCGATATTTACCATGCAAATTGGCAGCGAAAATAAATGTTAAAGGCAAACCTACACAAATCATTCTCGTCCCACAGAAAGACCTATATCACAAAAAATACCAGTTAGGAGAAGTTATTCCATAATTTCTTGAATTGGATTCAAATGAGAATTAATTTTACCATAAGAATACCAATGTAAATTAAGGTAAGGTAGGTCAAAAACTTAACTATTTTAGAAACGTTTTTGAAAAAAAAACCGGTCAGACATACGAAAGAATTATTGCCAAAGCTGAAACGGAGACCTTCGTTCGCTTCGCTTACTCGTTCAAATACCTACTGTATAAATATATGAATATTATTGTCTATTTAGTCAAATAATTATGCAAAATATCAATTAACTAGCTGCCCGGCCCGGCTTCGCACGGTTAGTAACGCACGGATAATTCTTACTACCCGTTGTCCTATTACCCGTTTTTCCGTAGGAATGAAGTATTTTCCCGCGGTAAAAAGTAGCCTATGTTCATCAGAACAGTAAAAGAATTTTTCAAATCGGTCCAGTAGTTTCGGAGCCTATTCAATACAAACAAACAAACATTCAAATCTTTCCTCTTTATAATATTAGTGTAGATGTAGATGTAGATAAAAAAACATACCATCCTTGTATGTATATACTATATACTAAACGGTGACTGTATTATTTAATAAAAATAAATAAAACAACAGTGCTGACATAAATAGCTACAACTTAGAAAAGTGGAAAATCCCCGACATTTTCATTTCAAAGTCCAATATCTCAAAAACGGCTAACAGATTTTCATAAAACATAGCTAAGAACATTCGGGATCACATTAGCTTTCGAATAAAAAAACCGCATCCATCCGTTTGGGAGCTACGATACCACAGACAGATACACAGATACAAAGATACACAGACACACAGACACGTTAAACTTATAACACCCCTCTCTTTGCGTCGGGGGTAAAAAAAACCGGTCTAGTGCGAGTCGGATTCGGCTACCGAGGGTTCCGAGACCGATAGTATTATCTCTAGCGATAGTCTAATGTCGCCGCGACACAGTCCGGTGATAGCCATGCACGTGATCATTAGCTAAGGGGCTGTCCATATATAACGTCATTTCAAAATGGCCAATAGGATATGGACAAGACCTATAATGTCGGGCGTTTTTACCACTGCAAAAAGTCTCGGAGTATTTGTCAACTGCAGTAGCCGAGACAGATCGTCAATCGCATATGTGACCACATACTCGTAAAACAAGCTCTGTGATGAAGGATGCAGCTTATCGATGATCGTTCAATGGTGCCGCCTGGTTACACGCGTCGTTTGTCGTCGCGGCGCGTCGCCGGCGGCGGATCCGCATCCGACTAGCAAGTAGGACACGACTTTGTGAAGGTAACTCAACCCGTGCAACGCCAGGCACGGCGTTAAAATACTGTCCTACAACATATGCTCCGGTAATGTCGCTTTTGTTTGGTCGGTCACGAGGCCACCTGACTACGTTCTCGTAGGGAACAATTAAATGCCTTCTTCCTCGATGGCTCTCGACCCCGCGGCAGACCTAAGAAGGCAAGACATGAGCCAAAACGGGCTCACAAAAGAAGACGCCGAGGAACGTGCAAAGTGGAGTAAAGCGGACCCTGGCAAAGGCCGGAATAACGCTAGGTAGAAGAAGGAGCATACTAAAACATAATTTGCATAACTTACCTAGTTTATTGTGTACATAGAGACAAATGCAAGTCACAAAAAAACAGAATTATCGAAGCGTTTTCACATTACTTTTAAAAACGCTGGTCGAATCAGCGGCAAGCTTCAAACAATCAAATCAAATCCTGCACATGAAAGTCGTCTCCCAAAAGTTCCACTGCGTAAATCCCGCCCCATCGCCCCGCCCACACGCATGCGACGCCAAACCACATTCAGTCGGCGAAGAGTCGCCCGCGCTTTCAGGACCTGAAACTTTCCGTTTAAGACCTGTGAAATACTAGATTGTAGTGTAATGTAGGACTATATATAATAATTAAGTGAATATAGCCAGTGATGCAATTGTAATTTGAATGGTGAAAAACAAGTTTATTGTTCTGGCATGTAGTTGTCGACTATTCGAATAGGATTTTGTTTTGTTTGTTTTCCAAACTCTCTAAGCTTTTTACCTATAAAGAGTTGTCAGTTAAATAAGACCTGTAAAACAGTAGATTCCATGAAAATGTAGAGAATATAAGTGAAATGACTAATAGCAAGTGATGGAATTGTAAAGTTAACCTTTGCGAAAGTAATAAAGTTTGGATATCAGAGCGCGAGAGAAATTCATACGAAACTTAAAAGAACATTACTAAACAAAGCTAAATAGTACGGGATCTTTCCTGCGATGGAATTAAAGTTACACTCGCGCAGTTTGAAAAAACATTAATACTTATTGAGTTGACCATTAAACAAATAAGATATAAGAAGCTTGGCAGCATGGAATACATCCGATCCAACTTCCTAATAGATGAAGAGGACAAATACCAGCAGATCCTTGAGCAGCCGCATTTTGACGCCGTGCACCAGGAGACATGGAGCCAGCAGGTACCAGCAACTTCAGAAGTTTCATAATGCATGGCCCAAGGAAGTTCGACTCTGTATACAAACCTAGTTTTATTCTCATCTTAAATTGGCATTCTGGATTAACATGAAACTTCAGATAAATATGTTATTAATTTATAGCACACTAGCTGTTGCCCGCGACTTCGTCCGCGTAGAACTTGATTGCTATTAAATTATTGGGTCTACCATCTTAAGGGATGATTTCTGATATAAAAAAACTGAAAGAAAGAAAGAAAGAAATAAAATAAAATTATTTTCTTTCTTTCTTTCTTTCTTTCTTTCAAAAACTATTATATATCCTTCCAAGTGTCGCAAATGAGTATCTGTACGAAAAATTTCATCTAAATCCGTTCACGGATTAAGCGTAATGGCCGCTCCACACGATGGGCCATCCTGACCCATCATACAGGACGCAACTATGCGTTAAAGGGAGTAAGACATATTTTTGTCTCGTTCTACCACATAGCCGCGTCCTGTATGATGGTCAGGATGGGCCATCGTGTGGAGCGGCCATAAAAGGTAACAGTGCGATGAGTTCATTAGTTTAAATTGCAAAATTTCAATTGAAAACTCCGTTTTTACAAATATAATATCTTAAGAATCATCAACAGACGTTTCTGCTTAAATTGTATATTTTTTCATAATGTAGGTACCTATTAAAGAAAGCTACATGACTGGAAATTTTTGCTTAAATCCGTCCAGTAGTTTTACGTTAGTTCGGGCTACCTGTAAGTATAGTTTTGAAAGCAAACTTATCTAATGCTAAAAGACGGAGAACTTTCCATCTCCATCCACCGTCCCCATTTAACGGTGTTAGAGAATAAAATATTTTGATTAAGCCCCTTTACCCCCTTATTTCACCCCTTTAGGGGGCAAATAGATCTACATATTATAAAAGAAACCTGCTGTCCTGCTTTCATGTTTCTAGCCACAGTTTAATATTAAAAATCACACATTACTTAGGTATGTGAACTTTCAACCCCTATCTTAACCCCTTCAAGGGATGAATTAGGAAAATATCCTTTATCAATGTTTTTGACTGTACATTAGGAGCTTGTGGCCAAAGTTTTAAACGTCTAACTCTAAAAACGACATGATTCCCATAAAAACGTTCAACTCTTTTTAACCCCCTTAGGGGATGAATGTTTGTAACATCGCTTAATCATTTGCTTTGCTTTTTAGTAAGATACCTTCATACAAAGATTCAAGTCTATAACTTTCCAAATGAACGATTTCCATACAACGGTTCGACCCCTATTTCAACCCCTTGAGGGTTGAATTTCGAAAAATCCTTTCTTAGTACACGTCCACGTACTGTAAAGTATATATATTCCAAATTTCATGCTTATAACTTGAGCGGTTTAGGAAATCACACATTACTTATGTGAACTTTGAATTTGAACCCCTATCTTAACCCCTTCAAGGGATGAATTAGAAAAAAAAACCCTTATCAATGTTTTTGACTGTAAATTAGGAGCTTGTGGCCAAAGTTTTAAACGTCTAACTCTAAAAACGACATGTTTCCCATACAAACTTTCAACTCTTTTTTAACCCGCTTAGGGGATGATTTTTTATAGCAAAGTTAAATAATTTGTTTGGCTTTTTAGTAAGAAACTTTCATAGAAAAATTCAAGTCTATAACTTTCAAAATGAACGATTTCCATACAACGGTTCCACCCCTATTTCACCCCCTTAAGGGTTGAATTTCGTAAAATCCTTTCTTAGCACACGTCCACGTACTGTAAAGAATATATGTTCTAAATTTCATGCTTATATCGTTAGCGGTTTAGGCTGTGCGCTGTCTGTCAATAGATTAGTAACGAAGAGTTATATATATAGATTACGGGATAACTTGCATCAAACGGCAACCAGTCTCCCAGAGCGCGCTCGGCTCCTTGCCGTTGTTGAATGGGAATCCGGACAGTGGCTCCAAGCTTTGCCTTCCCCACAAATTGGTACGCTGGTGGACAATTCCACATTCCGCCTTTCCGTCGCTCTCCGCCTGGGACTGACCTGCGTTGCCCCACATCGCTGTCGCTGTCGTGGCCGAGTCGACCAGCTCGGCCACCATGGTCTATCCTGCTGCAGAAGTGCAGGTCGTGCACCTCGACATGCTAGCCTAAATGATATCATCCGTCGGGCCCTAGCCAGCGCAGGAGCACCTGCCATCTTGGAGCCATCCGGTCTTGCTCGAGATGATGGCAAGAGGCCCGACGGTATGACCCTCGTGCCATGGAAGATGGGAAGGCCTTTAGTATGGGACGCGACATGTGCCGACACCCTAGCGCTCTCCCATCTCCGTGGTACCTCCATGAAGGCTGGCTCTGCAGCCAACTCGGCCGAGCTCTTTAAGCGGCGCAAATATGCAAACATCAACGGTGGTTGCATATTTGAGCCGTTTGGGGTTGAGACCCTAGGGTCCACTTTCCCCCCAGGGTCCTAGGACCCTGGGGGGAAAGTGCCCACAGGGTCTTTAAGGAGTGCTCGAAGCGACTCGCCGAAATTACGCGTGACCGGAGGGCTGGCTCATACCTCGCACAGAGGATAAGCATAGCCATCCAACGTGGCAATGCTGCCAGCCTTGCGACGGCGACCTGGGGCAAATATTTTATTTGTAAGTTATTTTATTTTATAAGTAGTTTTAGATATAGTTATAATAAGTTTATTTTTGTTAATTTAACATGTTCCTGTATTTAAGTATTTATCTCTATTAAATATAACCTTAGAGGTGATTATGAAAAAAAAAAGATTACGTTCCTAGGGCGGTGAATGTGAAAACGGGTAATCCGTGCGAATCCGGGCCGGGCAGCTAGTATATACATATACTAGCTTTTGCCCGTGACTCCGTCCGCGTGGAAGTCGTTTATATCGTAGCTCTATACAAACTTTCACCCCCCATTTTAGGGAAGTGGGGGGTTAGAAAGAGACAAAAGTAAAAAATGTGTTTAAGTGGAAATAGTAGAAGAGAGAGATGGAGAGTGCTCCATCCCTTCAACTATCTCCACTTTAAAAAAACACGTCAATTCGTCGCTCCGTTTTGCCGTGAAAGATGGACAAACAAACACACACATACACTTTCCCTTTTATAATATTAGTATGGATATGTTTTTCAGGAATATCCCTACGCGCCGGTGTGTGACCGGGAGCAGTGGGAGTGGGGCGAGTGGGGCGAGTGGGGACAGCAGGCCTCCGTCAAGGTGGAGGCCCAGGAGCACGCCGGTGCGGGAGCGGGTGAGTAGGTACATTAGGCTCTCTACATGTAGGTACATACTATCCTACTATTCAATATAAATGCGAGTCTGATGTTTAGATGTTTTGTTACTCAATCACGCTTAAACGGCTCAACCGATTTGGATGAAGTTTTGCACGAAAATAGTTTATAGCCTGGATTGAAATATAGGATAGTTTTTATCCCGGGTCCAAAACGAAGTCGCGTGCGGAAGCTAGTTAACAAACAAAAATTATTATTTTTATTAAACTATTCTTTGAAATTAAATTATTTTTATCTTTATCAATAATAATAAATTACATTTAAATAAAAAAAATATCGAGGGGCGATAAAGTGTGGGAACGAGACACACTGTTACACTTACCTGCCTGCTGGTGTGAGTGAAAGGTGACAACGTAATATTATGTCACCACCGAGCTGTTCTAATGATGAAGACAGGTCAACTAGTCATAGGAACTTTACAATCTCTAAATTTATTTGCTTATCGTTTCTTCACGAGGAGTTAGTGTTAAGCATGGTAAGACGAATAAAATAAAACAAGGTAAGTACTTAGGCATTCCCGTGACATCTCGTGGCTTCAGCGTATTCTAATATCTTGCCTGCGAGCTGCGTCATCTACATCTTAAAAATGTTTTTTTTTATGGGTTTCAATCTTAAACATGTTGGACTGTCAGTGTGTTGCCAAAATTATTGTGTATGAACTAAATTGTGTTACTTCACTTACGTGCTTTCAATCCATGTTTAAGTTGAACTACAAATTGTATGCTTACAGTTGTCTTTTCACCACAAATTAAAAGTTAATATACTTGCCTACCTAGCTGGGTTAACAAAACTCCTTGTCTGTATGAAAAATTTCGGGCAATGGCAACATTTGTATGCCAATTTTGCACAATGGCAACATTTGTGTGACGTATTCGCAAGATACATCGTCGGGAATGATTTACCTTGTTTTATTGACGACCTGTACTGTAGCCTAGTTGGTAGTGACCGTGCCTACGAAGCCAGAGGTCCTGGGTCGAATCCCGGTAAGGACATTTATTTGTGTGATGAGCACGAACGTTTGTTCCCGAGTCATGGATTTTTTTCCATGTATTTAAGTACCTATTTATTTACATAAGTATCTTTACCTATATTCTTTCCCCTATTCTTCTTTTTCCTATTTTGTCTTTTATATTTACCGTTAGCTTTTCGGTGAAGGAAAACATCGTGAGGAAACCTGTCTAATCCCAATAAGGCCTAGTTTTCCCTCTGGGTTGGAAGGTCAGATGGCAGTGGCTTTCGTAAAACTAGTGCCTATGTCAAATCTTGTGATTAGGTGTCAAAGCGGACCCAAGCTCCTTTAGAATAAGAATAAAATATTATTTATTTAGCACACAAAACACGGAAAAAAGAAAATACAATCAAAAAGGTAACCTTATAATACTGTGCTAAACGGGAGCCTCACTCCGCATGTCGTCACGGGGCCGTGACGCTGGTTTTCAGTGAGAGCCCCAAAAAAAATAAACCTAGAACTAAACTAAACAAACAATTTTATAATCTTTAGGCACTGTATGTCTAAAAATTACAAGGGCACAACCGGGAATGACGCTAGGGGGATGATAAGTATCTTTATCGTCGCGTATCTAGTACCCATAGTAAAAGCTTTGCTTAGTTTGGGACTAGGTCGATATGTGTGAGATTGTCCCGAAATAAGAATATTTATTACACAAAAACACGTTACACGGAATACAATTGTCATTGTGTCCTGAGCTAGGACTCCCTGTGTTACAGGACCCAGTAGAGTGCAAGCTTACAATACTAGTTAACATGTCTACTATTTACTATTCTACCCTTACCTACACCTAACTAGCTGAACCTGTGACCCTGTTCGCAACTCGCACTCCTTGAACCACTCGGCTTCCATCGCCCCACACATGGATACTAGGTATCCTATATATACGTTGCTGTAGGCCTGTAGCTGGTCATGCGGACAGTGGACATACCACCTGCACAGGACGGCCGTAAACGTAGAGTAAACAGAACAGGCGCCGGCGCTGTTTATGTTTACTGTTAGTATACTATACACCGATCAACGAGGAACCACGGTCGCATGTATAGTTCAATAGGGGTGTAGACACAAAATAAAATAATCAATAATGTCATTTTTTCTCGAAAAAGGATTAAAAATGTAGTCAAATGGAGAAAAAAACAATGTAAAAGGTTAAATAATTACGAAGTTATAAGTGTCAAAAGTTTTGAGAACTTCATATAAAAAGATGACGCTGGAAGATTGTGACGTCACACTAATAGACGGCAACGTGCCGAGCCCCATCGTGTTGACGCGGCCCCCGGCAGCATCTTATAATGTGACGTCACACATTGTTTTCGTTTCCTCTCTCTAACAAGCAATATTAAAACGGTTGTAGCTTCGTTATTCTTTGAGATATCTGAATGGGATTTTCGTCACTAGGCATATTTTTTTACCTTCTTTCATTTGGAGTAATAATCATTTTCGTGTCTACACCCGTAACCAATCTTTGCTTTGCACATTTCATCATCAGCCTGTATGTATAACTACGTCCTATTGCTGGGCACAGGCCTCCTCTTATGGGTGAGAGAGGGAACGGATAGTCCTCTTGCTGGTTCAGTGCGTGTTGGGGACTTCACATGCACCTTTGATTTTATTCGTTGCTAACAGTAAAAGTATCAAATGATATTCCGTGGGTATATAAATTCCGAAAAAAACTGCTTCTCCATAATTAACCAGTACAACCTTGAGTAATCGACGGGCCCCCTTGTTTTATATGCACATAGCGATTAGGGTATGAAATTTTGTCTCTACACTTTCCAGCTCTTAAAAAATACTTGAAATAAGTAAACATTGATCATCATTACTTTATTTGTCGAAAAGCAGGTTATGATACTAATGATGTCAAAGGCTTATTACAGGGTTGAAGACTTATCTAACTGACAGAAATGCATGGCTCAAACCAGAGCCCAAAATAGCTTAACGGACATGTTTTCTTGTAGAACAACGCATTATGATGATTTATTTTCTTTATATTCATATTCAGTTTAACTTATTTTAATAGTTTAAGAACTATCATTGTAATAAGCTTTTTTTTTTTCCAAAAAATGACTGTTGAGCTTGTTTCGGCGTTTCTGAAGAATTTTGTCATGTAAAAGTGCCATTACGGCCTACTTGCAGAATAAAAAATAAACCTTGGACTTCTCTTGGAAAGTAGCGGTAAAGTCGAAAGGAATATGTGTGGTATGGTGCAGCTCTAAATTGAATTTATGTTAATTGACACAACTATAGTCTTCATTGACTGATGCCTACTGTTTGCAACAGTTTGCGACTCCATAGAGGTTTTTCCAACGCGCAGCTCAGGCGATGGTTGCCACGTGGTGTAAACATGGCCAATCAATGTGATCGCAGTTTTATGGTGCTTTCATTTAAACAGACATATTCACATGTATACAAGATACATGATAAATCATTGAGTTATATGTATAGCTTAGACATCCTTTGCTTATTAAGCCTTAGCTTAATAAGTTTGCGAATAAGGCCTGAATCACACTGACGTGGCCTGCGGTGGCGACATGGGTGTACCTATCCACGCTGGGGCAAGGTGGGGCATGTGTCTCTCTGACCCGAAGCTAAGACTTTTTAGGCAAAATTAAATATTCTATATAACTTCGGCCCCACCCCTTAAAAAATGCTAGGTACGCTCGTGGATGGCGGTCAATAGTAAACTTGACAGCTATTGTCCAATTTACTATTTTCCGCCACCGGATTAACGTTTTTCCCGGTTGTATCCTAGTAGCCCGGGTCCGCTTTCGCACCTAATCCCAACATTTGGCGTAGGCACTAGTTTTACGAAAGCGACTGCCACCTGATCTTCCAACCCAAATGTAAAACTAAACCATATAGTTAGACCGGTTTCATCACATTGTTTTCCTTCACCGAAAACATAAATAATAATAATAAAAAATGTAATAATAAATAATAATAACATTAAATAAAAATAAATAAATACATAAGTGTGTCTGCTTTACAGCACTGCGTTACTTGTCCATAAACAATGACTAACTAAGTACCTACCTGGACCGAACAAAATGCGCTTTAATTTATTTCCATCGGAATTGCAGATTTTTATTTTATTGCGACGCGAATCAAAGCAATCAATCAATCAATCAGTCAATCTTAGATTATGTCGAACATTACCTCCTGCTCACGAACAGAAAACGAAATTACGCCACGCCGATTTCACGCTGGTAAAGTTTATCGGCCTGGCACCGTGCCGCACACCTTAAACACCTTTAGTCTATATTTTATATGGGTAACTTTTGTTACACAGTGGGAAAAATAATACATTCTGTATATTTTCTCAGAGCTGCGTTCACCGAGCCGAAAGGAGCGCACGGCATTCACGAAGGCACAAGTGAAGAGCCTTGAGGCAGAGTTCGCGCGAGCAAACTACCTCACGCGCCTTCGGAGATACGAGATCGCAGTCGCGTTGCACCTCACCGAGCGACAGGTTACCTCATTCACACTATCTTGCTTTATTCATACTACAATGTTACCTCAATCATACTGTATTACCTCATTCACACTAGCTATTTCATTCATGCTATTTACCGCAATCACGCTATACTCATTGATACTATGTTACCTCATTCACACTATAATACCTACGAAGTCGTTACACAGTGCATGCATTCTCACTAAGATACGAAAACGCAATCGCGTTGCATCACTGAACGACAGGTTACCTCATTCACACAAGTTTTTTAGTACCTACCTTAAACTACATTTATATTTACCTACTCCACGCAAGGTCAGTTCGCCTTTGTTACCTACCTCAAGTTCACCAACTACTTCACCCGTTAGCAAAGATACGAGACCTTAGTCATGTTGTGGGTACGTCACTGAAGTCTGAACGACAGGTTATCTCAGTTGTAGTTGCTTGTACTATGTTAAGTAACAAGACAAATTTAACTCAACGCTCACTAAATTACAGTTGATATTTGTATGTGACGTCCTTCGATGCCGACCGGCGGCGGCCTCGCGTCTTTATTTCGCTGACATGTGCTACGGCGTAGCACACGTAGCACCGCTACGTCTCGTAGCACTAGCGGAGAAGCTTCGCAGCTCAATGATGCTCGCGTTTGTCGCATGATAAAGTCTCTTGCTGACGCACCCTTGATTATAGAGACGGATCTTTATCACGTGATAAACGTCGCCATCATGTCTGTCTTCTTTCGCACTAAATACCAACAATCTACGTAGGATGCCAGAGTGAAAGATAGACCTACATTTATCTCTAGCTGTCAACACAACGAATCCTCAAATCAATAAACGGGTTAGCAACATGCTTGTGCGCCTTTAGTCACTTTTAGGCTTCAGTGTCTGCTTACCATCAGGCAGGCCGTCTGCTGGTTTTCCACCGTCGTGGTGTTAAAAAATCCTCTCCTTCGCACGCCTGCGGAATACCTACTAGAAAGAGATGGGTAATATTCGCTGGATACTTTTGGCGCGTCCCTACCGTCCAGCGGCGCTACCACGAAAATCGAAACTGGAAGTTCGTGTACATGCATCCCTGTCACTCGAGTAATGTGAGTGCGATAGAAATGGAAATACCCAAAATTCGTGGTTATAGCTCAGCAAGTATCAGTTAAACTATCAGTTCGAATCGGAACCTTACGATAAACGCATTAAGGTTAGGTGTTTATGTACAATCATTAAATTAACGTTTTTCTTCGCAGGTGAAAGTATGGTTCCAGAATAGAAGGATGAAATGGAAGCGAACCAAAGGTGCAGCGAAGTACAGTAAGAAGAAAGACTAATTTAGTTTTAATTTATGTAAACCTTGTGAGCGCCTCATATATGTGACATTCTGTATGGGGAATGACGTAACGTGCCGTGTAGGGTGATGTGATGAAATTATGTGGAATAATTTTAACTAATACTTAAAAAAACTATGAAATTAATGCTGAAGCTTACCTATATAATAACGTTGACATGAACTGCCATGCTACCACGGAAACCGAATCTCGAAGTTCGTAGGTTTATTTGAGTTAGCCGAATTGCCTCAAAATAGTCAATTCAAAAAGCGACTTATTACTTATTACCTTATTAGTTGGATAATTCCAAGGCAGATTGCAATTCCAATGACAGTTTTATAAAGAGGCGGCCATATTAAATAATCTCAACCATGTCCCGTCACTGTCACTCAAATTCTAGTGCGACAGAGACGGAGATATTGAGGGTTTGAACTTATCTTCCAATACATCTCGTATCATATAAATATTCATATATTCTTTCATCCATTAGTCTCTATTCACGTCGCACGTATCATTATATAAGCTGCGCCAATAAATAATAGATTCTAAAATGGTGTACCTACTGACTTAGTGCCGAAATGGCGCGAGAAATGTTGCCATTTTGAAATCTATTCTTTATAGGCGCGACTAAACGAAAGCGTCAGATTTAGACAAG
Source organism: Epinotia bilunana (assembly GCA_947049275.1). Lineage (NCBI taxonomy): Eukaryota > Metazoa > Arthropoda > Insecta > Lepidoptera > Tortricidae > Epinotia > Epinotia bilunana. The sequence goes on along the minus strand of OX346266.1, from coordinate 20,092,725 downwards.
TAAAAAAAACACAAAATTCATGAGATAAGGATATGTTTATTAGACAAATTCATACCTCCGGCGCCGAGCCGAAATAATCTAAACAAAATGCAACCTACCACGCTATCTTTGGAAGAGCGTCCGTGGCGGTCTTCTGTGAGCAACGGATCGGTCGGAACTTCCAAATACTATACTAGAATAATGGCGCATTTACACTAGTCCGGTCGATTGGTCATCTTTACACTTGTCCGACCTTTGAAGGTGTTTAAACACTGACCACCAGTCAATATGACAAAAGATAGCGCTTTAAAATATCTGACAAATGTGTGCTTAGTATTTACAGCTGTCAGGATGTGTCAGATAGCAACGGCTAGACCACGACTTCCAGCGGCGGCAGCGGTAAGTGGGAGGGAGAGATCGGAACGCGGCCTCGCTCCCACGCATAGCGCACCGCTGTCGCTGCTGTGCCGTGGCCGAACCTTAATGCAGGTGACTGTGCTTGAAATTGTACACTATCGATTGAAACACTACTTGAGATTATTTGAGTTGACCGAATTGCACGAAAGTAGTCCTTTCAAAATTCAACTCTACCGTCATAGATAGAAGATTCTAATTACAATGACAGTAACAGTAAAAAAGTCTGTCTCATTAAATAACCTCAAAAGTTTGGGTGGTGTTAGTGTTGTCTAACTTGTGGGTCGGAAGTCGGAAACCTTTAGGAGTCTTAACATTTATGTTTGATTTGAACTACAACGCACCAACTTCTTCAGAACTCTGGGACTCGTCAGTAACCTATACGCGCGCGCCACTTTCACTGCCAGGAGCCCGCCTAGCGGGCGCCTACGCCGTAGTCGCTTTCCGCTACATACGAGAAAAACCACGGGATCGGCTACGAGCGTAGCGATTCTTGGCAGTAAACGTGTTATTTGTACGCCAACCGGACTCGTGTAAGTGTCATAACATGGATGCGTCTGTGGAGGTGTTGGTTTGAAATCTAGAAAACAAATAGCGCTCATGGTGATCAAAGTATCAATTTCATGCACATATAAATAATCTATATAACTTAATGTAAATTTAAATTAAAGGAAAAATTTAAAAATTCAATGCTCTGAGCCGGACCGGCGACCACAGGCATTCATGGCCCGTCGCAACTAACCAACTGAGCTATCGGAACAATCTGTCTCGGCCACCAAATCTTTCAATCAGTTCCTTCTTACAACACCTTAGGGAGGCGTGTGACTAAATTTTTCCTTTAAATTAAATTTATAATTTCGTTAGCAGCGCAACTGCTTAATACAAAATTAATTTAGATAAGATGCTTTAATTGTTTTTTGTTGTGGCTTATTAGCAATTTTATTAAGTTTTGCAACTTTTTAGAGCTAACACCCGTGAGTCCTTACGCGACAAATATAATCCATCTCTTTCCATTTATAACAGTGCGAGACAGACGGGAGATAATGTGTCGCGCGACAAGTGTTGTCGCTAGTTATGTCGCCCTAAGTGTGAGTATAACTAGTGTCGTATTTTTTTTAGTAATTATTATAGACAAATAATTTTTTTAAGGCAATCATCGAGAACCCATTAATTTATTGGACCTAGCTTAGCATTTCGTATACAAATTATTAAGCGTAGTAAGTAGATGGTGCCAAACCCTTCGAAGCTGACTCACTCGTCTTTTGTCCCTTTCATGTTTATATTGAGTATGGGTGTGTCAAAAAGAGACAAATAGGTCTTGTTTTAAGTACGTAGGAACATTTTTACGGTGGTTGAACCCTGCCAAGCGAAGAATTTAAATTTAATCTAACCCCTTCTCTCCAGCGGACCCATGTGGGTCAGGGTATTTAACAACCGACTTTTCCATGTTTGTTTAAATTACGTATTTACTTTAATATAATGTGTGTCAGCGGGAGCCAACGGAGACAACGGGTACCTATGCAGTATAACGGTTATACGGGAGAGGATGGGTTAGTCGTTTCCAAAATCCAGAAGCAGTTTTAAACTTTTCTTATATTGTTTTTGTCAAATTGAATTCTATTTTTACAAGCTTTATATTAACTTGACTTGTTCGTATGTAAGTATAGAAGTATGTATGTAAGTAAGTTACTTACTGTAACACCATTTAATCTTAACAACATGTATGCAATAAACGAATTGAATTGAAGTTGTCCGTCAAATCTTGCAAGTTAAATTTGACCCACTTCCCGGTGACCGATTGAGCTGAAATTTTGGGTATAAGTATAGTTTGGATGACAATTCAATATTATGGTACCATCGAGCTGATCTGATGATGGAGACAGAAGGTGGCCATAGGAACTCCGTAATAAAACCACATAACCCCATCGAGTTTGGGCTCGTTAGAATCATCTCAATGAGCAGTTGATGATGGTATACAGAAAAGTACAGTCGGCAATAAAAGCTTGTACCAAAAATGAAATTTTTGTCAGAAACTTATTATCACTCAATATGCCTACTGTAGAATGAACATCCATTATAATCAATAAATTAAGTTAGAGAAACAAAAGTACGTGCCATAATTAAAATCATGTTTCCCTAATAATTAAAATCTAAATGATACTCTGTGATGATACGTTCACAATTTTTCGTGAACTCACACGAAGCAATTTCTCACAACTTGCCATAGTTCGAAAGAGACAGCAATGCATTCATTATAACTGTACCAAGTTGTTGTGACAAATGCTAGTAGTGCGATCTAACATGGTAGGTACAGTCAGCAACAGAAGTAGCTCCGCAATATAATACGCTCAAAATGATCTAGACAGTCGCTATCCTCTTGCACATTCGTGTGAAGGTAATTTTGAGCACCTGACCCGCGTAGCTACTTTTGCTGCTGACTGTACGTATCAATAACGTACTTACAAGATCACAGCCTAATTCCAACACTACCCCTGCTTCGAATTCAGTCTAAATTATTTATTACGTAGGTATCATTGCCGCTGCGCCGGTGAAAATCGATCGCTGTCCGTTCAGCACGGCTAGCACGCGACGGCGCGCGAGCTCTCTCGATTTTTCTCGCACTATCCGTCTCTCTCTTATTAGAACACTTAGAAGAAGAGGTATAGTGCGATAAAAATCGAGAGTATGTCGCGGCCGTCGTGTGCTAGACGTGCAGGCTTGCCAGGAAGGGAGTGATCTTTTTTAACCCCCGACGCAAAGAGAGGGGTGTTATAAGTTTAACGTGTCTGTGTATCTGTCTGTGGTATCGTAGCTCTCAAACGGATGGACCGATCTGAATGCGGTTTTTTGTACAGCTTTTGTAAAGCTGATGTGATCCCGAGTGTTCTTAGCCATGTTTCCTGAAAATATGAAAAACCCCCTCGTTTTTCAACGTTTCTAAGTTGTAGTTCCATGTTATACACGCCTACATAAATCCAAACTTTAAACATGATATAAATAAATTGTTCATTTTAATGTGGAAACGAAATAAAGCAGAGGAAATATCGTCAGGCCTTTGTCTCACCAACATGACAATTGATAATATCCCGTCAATTTTTTGGTTGAAACCGGACGACGGTTCAGTCAGGTAACAATTGTCATGTAGGTTAAACGAGATCAGACCCCGTATCATGGTCGGCCTTATCACGCGATAATTGACAAGATAGAGCGTCCGTCTCGTTCTATTGAACGGTGTCAGCCAGTGACGGACGCTCTATCTTGTCACTTATCGTGTGATAACCGTCCATGCAACGGGGTCTGGCCCCTATTTCACTAATTTGAATTGTCACGTGACAATCACAATTTGCCTACACTTCTGAGCTACACGTAAAGATGAGTGTGTGTATGGTCGTTATTTGTCGAGAGAGAGGGCCTACCGCGAATAGAGAGAGCTCGCGCGCCGTGTTGTGATAGCCGTGCACAGCCTTTGCAAACTCGCTTATAATGAAAAAATGTACGGAGACGAAGTCCCATTGCAGCCAACCTAACAAAACACAGAATACATGGACCTATTATATACTCTTATACAGAATATATTGGCAATATTTTCTTTATAGTAGACACAAGAGAATATTAAAACAATGGATGAAGTTCCGCCTCTTAAAACGTAGTGGTTATATTCTCTTTGGCCGTGCATCCCACATACGTGTGGGAATGTCGTTGTCACGTGACAATGTAATAGTAGACAAGGAAAAAGATATTGCTTTAAAGATTTGACGACCGAGCAAGATTCCTCCGACAGCTCAGTTAGTTAGAGCGACGGGACGCGTATGACCTTGCTCGAAGCTATACATTTTTCCCTTTAATTTGTAATTGTCATATTGGTGAAATAGCCAGGTGTCAAGGTGAAATAATCAGGTCAGAGTTTACAAGAATATCATCGTGAGCATTTATTAATAGCCGACCTCGGCAGACGCCTCCGCACAACATCTAATCGATAACATTGGACCTTTATTCTATGTCAATGGACCAAAAATAAAATATGTATTACTAATTCTCAACAATATATATAAGTATTTTTAACATACAATTTTATTCTCAACACGAGCTTTTTATATAAAAATTGTCGGAACTATCCATCTTGTGGGTATGTACAGTGCATCAATCACCACAGCAGGCTACGTGCCCAGCGTCGTGTAAGGCCCGGTTTATGAACGAGCGGAGCGATACAGACATAATTGGCGTTGCCTTATGCGTAAACGCGAGTCACTCGCACCGCTTGTCCACAAACCCGGCCTAATGTAACCGATTTGTTAATTAATTGTAAGTTAATATAAAATTAAGTTATGTATCGAAGCGGACCAATGAACGATTGTCACCCTTAAAAATATGTAATTCGATAAAAATAAAACATTATTTTAAAATATAGTTTCCTTCATACACTGTACTGAAACCATAAATACGTGGAGCATAACGTTTTTTTTTGGTATTTTTAGTGCTATACTACACTATGAATACATGTGAATTAGTTTGCATAAAACAGGATTTATTACAATGGAAAAATATGCTTGAGTGATATTCAATCTATAGTTACGTTATACTATACAGTCCATAATCACGCAAATGATGCGATGCTGAGGAAAAAACATAATAAATTATAAATGCAATACCAGCCGACTAGACAATTTAAGTCTTCAGTGTTGGCCTCAAACATACATTAGGGTAAACAACCCTATCTTCGACAACCCTATTCTCACAACGTTCAATTTTATTGCCAACAAACTTACAATAACTCGACTTTAAGTATCAATCATTGGGCTGTTTACCCTATAATTGCAGTCATATAAATCGATAATAAATATAAATGTCATATCTATATCTAGTCCAACCAGTCAGGTTTAGATACACTTAGAGAACAGTCTAACATGATTTAGGATTAATCAGAAAAAACAATTTTGCGTTAAAAATGTAGCAAATACTTCAGAAAAATTTACACAATAATTAGTTTGAATTAAGAGTCCGCAGTAAGCTCGGCCGTATTTCACCTTCCCATACAAACGTAGTTACGCTCTCATTTTAAAACTACGCGTTGGATTGTAACGAAACTTTGCATATACAATGACATGAGGTATATATATACTACTCAAAAGAAAATAGGGGCCACAAGTATGGTGATCGTTACGTGAAATTTTATTAAACATTAATATATAATTTTTCCAGCTATTTACACTTAAACACCAGTATGAAAGTGGTTGTATTCTAAATGATGCGGGACATCATTAATTAGCCACTTATCAATAAGTTTATGTCTAATAATTAGCAATAAAATAGAAAAATGTCAGTGGCCCTTATTTTGTTTTGAGTAGTATATGTCTGTAATTAGTTTATTGGTTCCAGTTTATAAAGCAAACGAAATACAGCAAAAACAAGTTTTGTATGAAAAACTTAAATTCGCTGTATTTTTTTTACTATGGTATCTGAAGCTACATAAACTAATTACAGACATAGATATACCTCAAATCATTGTATATGCAAAGTTTCGTTACAATCCAACACGTAGTTTTAAAATGAGAGCGTAACTACGTTTGTATGGAGAATCGAGCTTACTGCGGACTCTTAAAAGACAATATTCAGCCCTCAGGGCAATAAATCAGTAAGGAATTATCATCCCACACTGCTCCTGCCTCTACATTCCCAACAGCCCCATCCCACAACACTTTATAAGAATACAAATCAACAAAATTGTATCATATAGTGTACATTCCATAGTAAATTTAACAAATTTGTAACATATCATTTGTAATTGCAAGTTTTGTGATATAGGGCCCAGATATTAATGATAAAATATTTCTAATCTACGCATTAGACAAATTAATCTAATTATCATCCAGCAAAATCAGGATCAACCAGCGTCGGTCGGACATAAGGTTCGCATCATTTGCGCAAATAAAAACAAAGCCTAATAATCAAGAATAATATGATATATTTAACACGATAGTTGAGTCCACTTAACTATATATACACTGTATAATTATAAGGCTTCACGGTGTCTCACACGCCTCGACCACTGTCGTCCAAGGCTCTCACTAAAACGGTCACTTCACTGCGGGTCACCGCTCACTTTGCCGCCACTGGTTACCGTACTGGTTACGGGCGGGGCGGGGTTTCGCTACATGAGCAGGAAGATCAGGCTTCGTTATGGGCGCGCCTCGGGCGCGGTCACAACTACGCTAGAGGGCGCATTCATCGATTGCGGTATCACTGTCAAGGATTTCGGTATTTTCGGCAGCAGCATCGGACTAGACGCCATTATAGGGAGGCTCGGCAGCACCGGTTCACTAGTGATGGACACGGCCGGGCCGAGCTGCGGCAGTTTCATGCTCGATGTGACCAGTAGCGATGGGGACGTCACCATGGGTGCCGGGAAAGTGTGCGAGGTTATCGTGGCTGTCTTGGGTGTGATGGGAGCTATGGTGATGTTTTTCAGGCCGACGTTCTTCAGTATAGTGGCCGCGTTGGAACTGTGGCTCATGTCGAGCTTGTCGGAGTCTGTGATGTTTTGGACGACGGTGCCTCCTCCTCCAAGCATGGCGGACGTCTGGACTTCGGTGACCAAGGTTTCGGTCTCTGTCCTCCTGGGTTTGTCGTCGTGTCCGAGCTGCTGTAGCTTCTCCCGTCGCATGACGCACATCTTGTTGTAGTCCTGCAGCGTGATGTGGTACTGCTTGCCGGAGGACATGACCTTGACCAGGCTTGGCAGGCGGCGACCGTCGACCGCCACTTGTATCGGCTCGCGCGCCACTCGAGCTAGGTTCTCCTGTGGAAGAGGTACACATTAGTATTGACATAGATTAAACCTATACTATCTATAGCAGGTGTCAGCAACCGGCGGCCCGCCAGTCCCTTACTTGCGGCCCGCGAACCTCTCTAGCTGTTTTGTATGTAAAGGTCGTTATATACAGAGCTTTGAAATTGCCTGTTAAAGTCACAAAATATGAAGAGTTGCGGCCCGCGTCAATTTCGTTAGCGACTATATGGCCCTTGGTTGCTAAAAGGTTGCCGACCCCTGATCTATAGTAATATAAAATATTATAGGGTTAAAGATTGTGAGTGCTATTATCAACCCACGATTAGAATCAGATTGGAGGTGTCAAAGGTTATATGAACTGACAGATTTTTCATTCCTCTCATCTGAGTCGAATAATAGCTTTTGAGGGAGTAGCTTTAAAAGTATGTATGTGGTGACTCCCAGGAACTACTCATACGATTTCATGAATTCCTTCACCAGTTTATAATAGATGGACTATATTTTATGGCGCGGTTTCACTTGCGTTTTATGTTATACGCGGGCGGACCGGGTAGTTGGTAAAAATACTATACAAGAAAATTGTCATTTCTGAGAGCCTGAATTGCATTGAAACGATTGAATCAAAGTATTGACCTGAATTATAAAGTCAAATGTTTCATCACAAAACCGATTTACATGACAGCGTATCCCGCCGCAAAGGCAATAGGGGTGTAGGCTCAAAATGTATTATTACTTCAAAAGAAAGAAGGCAATATTCCTAATGACGAAAATACCATTCAAATATCTCTAAGAATTACGAAGCTACAGCCGTTTTAATGTTGCTTAGAGAGAGAATACGCTAGCAGATCGTGACGTTACGATCCTGCAGAGTAAATGACAATCGTTTCATTTGAAAGTGCGTTTTGCGGAAAAGGGTCAGAACATTGGACACTTATAACTTTGAGATTATATTGCTATTGTGTTGCTTTTTTCTCCATTTGACTAAATTCTTAATCCTTTTTCAAGTATTCATCATTATTGATTATTATTATTATTATTTTATTTATACAAAATGATATAGCAAACGCTCAAATAATTAAAAGCAATTGACATGAAAACCGTCTTTCTTATATTCTGAACGGGAATCTCCATTGAAAATAATATAAGAGAACAGTTCTTATTAATCGAACAAGCGAGCGAAGGGAACGAAGTTTTAGGCTTCAGCTCGGGCTGAAAATCGTTCGAATGTCTGGTGTCCGGTGTCTGTCCCGCTGTCCGGCTGTTCCCCTCTACAGGTCGCATTTCTCAACCGATTCTCGTGAAATTTTGTGAGTATTTTCGTTATGTATATAGTTTTTTTTTTGTTGCTTTTTGGACCAAACTGGCTAGTCCCTAGTGTAGCTTAGAGCAATCACATAAATCAATTTACAGTGTTAGTGAGTGATTTATGATATTTCCCATCATTTTCGCTTAGTCTATAGCAGTGTTTTTCAATCATTTTCATGCTGCGACAGTACAGTAAAAAAATGTATCCGTACGCTGTTCATTACTTATATTGTTTATTGTACTAATACAAATACTTACAGCACTTTAACTTTAAAACTACGATTAGCCGCGACGCCCTTTAAAAGGCTTCGCGACCAACAGTTTGAAAAACTGGTTCAAATTTATAATTATCAGGATCTTATTTTTCTCATTAATGACCTAATCATTTTAACCACCAAACGTCAAATAAGTTACTCGCAATTTTCAAAGTCAAAATTAATCAAGATGGTGTAATTAACATGTCTCTTTGTATGATATATCAGACAATGGCGATTAAAGGGGAGAAATACTTATGAAAAAGGCCAAAAATATACAAAACAGGACTCACCGGTGTGATAGGCATAAGCGTCGGCCGCCACGGCTTGCTAGTCGTCCTCTGCTTCTTCGGTGTGTCCGATTTATCCTTCTTCTCCTTCGGAGGAGCCACCGGCGCGGCCACCGGCACCGGAACCGGAACCGGAACCGGCGGCGGCACCGGAACCGGCGACGCCGCCACCTCCGTCGGATCCGACGCGGACACACCCTTCACCAACTGCTGAATATTGTGGAGTACGTTTTGGATCGCTTTCCTCCCTTGAGCGTTGGGCGTGTTAATCGCAATCAACTCCGGAGGCAACGGCTTGTTTTTCTTCTCTTTAGATTTAGGCTTGGGCAGCGCCGGAGGCGGGGGCATGAACTTCTTGGGATCATTGTCCTCGATGCACTGATTGGTTTTGAGCAGGCTTTTGCCGTTGACGGCGGGTTTCTTCCTGAAGTCGATGAGGCTGACGGCCGGCGCGTGGTCGGGCACGTGGTCGGGCACGTGGTCGGGCACGTGGTCGTAGGCGCGCAGGCGGCTCCGCGCCGAGCCGCTGTAGCTGGCCGCGCTGGGAGACGCGTGGTGGGACACAACTAACTCACCGCTCCTGAAGTATTTCTCTAAGAGAATCAGGTGTCTTAGGAAGCTCGATTGGTTCCCGTATGGTCTTTGCAGCTCGGTCCATAGCTTTTTCGTTTCAGCGTCATATTGTATGGTGGTGCTGCATTTCTCCCAACCCTCAGGGGTTACTCCCTTGACGTTGTTAAACTCTATGTTGCACTGTAGATTCATCTCCTCTTCTCCAGGGAACAGCTCTCTGACTGAAATAGACGGGTTTGTCTCAAGCCGTTTAACTGGATTCGAATATTTCGCGTCCGACTTCTGTTTAGGCTCCTTTTCCACAGTCAGCTTCTTTGACAACTCACTGAGATTCTTCTTGACCTGTGTAAAGCTTTCCGACTGCTGCCATTTGTTTTTCAACGTGTTTATGTCTGCGGGCTTTTTATTTGGAATACTTTCAATAGTGCATTCCTCGTTTATAGTCAAGTTCTTAATATTAACATCCTTGGACTTTTCTGGATCGAATATTTCCGAGTCGTCCTTCTTTTTGTCTTTCTGCACAATCATCTGGCCAAGCTTGTGTAGTCTTCTAGCGTTTTTATCATTAATTCTCTGCTGTAGGCCAGGTTTCTGTAATCCAGACAGGTGGTGCACTTTTAGTATGTTCCGTTGTTTCTGTGTCAAGTTGGTTTGCATGAACTGTGCCGGGTTATTTTGCTTCTGAAGTAGAATCTGTAGTTCGGTTTGCTTATCCAGGATAGGTTCCATGTCGAAGCCATCAGGTTCCGAGCCATCGCTCTGCATGGCTTCTGTGGGTTTAGCGTTAGGCACAAGTATTTTGTTGGAGGATATGAGGCTTTCAATGTCTTCCTCGTCTTGTTGTGTCTTGGGTTGGTTGGGTTTCTCGGGGCTGTCCATGCCCTCGGGGGACTCGCTGTCCCCGTCGGGGTCGGAGGACTTGCGTTTGTTCTTGGAGCGCGGTTTCTTGCGGCGCCCGCTCTCGTCCAGCTGTTGGATGCTCTCTTCACCTTCATTTTCCGATTCTGGCGGCACTTCGATGTTGTGCACTTGGAGTAGTCTGAAAAAAAAAAAACAAAATGCGATCATTTGCTACAATCCTTTACTTTAGCTTAGTTCGCAAGTCTCCGTTATAGTTTGCTATGAAATTGATTATTTAAGACTGTATTGCACAATACAAATGGCGGACTTAATGCCATAAGGTAATCTCTACCAGTCAACCATTGGGCTAAACAGAAAAATATACAGAATGTATAGTGTAATTGGGTAAAAAAATAAGTAAACCATGTGTAACATTCTATTTAATAGGTTTAAAATGACGTAAAATAAGTAATATTATATTTGTTAAAAGCTTAAACCCAGTTTTGCAATTCTCGAGCCCTAACGCACATATCACTGTCGGATTTAGATTCACATCGTTCGGATGCAACAATAAGAGTAAGGTGCTTTCGGGCGCTCTTTTGACAAAACCCTGTCAAGGAATTGAACCCTGGTAATTGTGTAGATTACCCAAGGTGGACTGATGACCTGGTAAAGGAGGGAGACCTGTCATGTAGTGGATGTCTTTCGAGTGATGTGTGTGTGTGTGTACCTGCGGCGGTAGGACTTGGCGTGCGCGTCGTTGTGTCCCGGGCGCTGCAGCAGCGTGGTGTAGTAGCGGCACAGCTTGCAGAGCACCGGCTTGTCCTGCAGCTCCACCGGGATGCCCGCGGCCGCCAGCATGGGGTTCAGCTCCTGGTGGCCCTGGGGACACGTTCAATATCAATATGGGAAGTTTCAACGACGTTCTAATGATATTAAGACATTAAGACCACTATAAGAGGCCGCCACGAGACCATTACTAGCGAGCACAGGCCACTGCCAGCTTGTGACTCGGACGCGACCACTAAACGCCTGTTGTTAACCTATTTTTAAGTTGTTATGTCTATTTGATTCATGTTTTCAGGTGTGCAATGACTCTTCATTCATTTGTATCGCTCGCTGTGCGCCGATGCTATCCTTACTAATATTATAAATGCGAAAGTGTGTGTGTGTGTTTGTTTGTCCTTCTTTCACGTCGCAACTGAGCGTCGTATTAATGTGATTTTTTGTATGGAGATAGTTTAGAGGCTGGAGAGTGAGATAGGCTACTTTTTCCGGCGGGAAAACATCTAATTCCCACGGGAAAATTTCAATATGTTACATTTTCCTATAACCACGCGGGCGAAGCCGCAGGCATCAGCTAGTAAAAAATATATGAAAGCACTCCTCTGCAATTCGTGTTGACCGCTCTCAACTTGTGTGAATTTCCGTTAACTTACATATTGCGGTGTGCATTAACAGGAATAAAGTAGCATATGATCAATTGTTCGAAATAAAAAAGGCCTTACTGAAGGTGTCGTACTTAACAGGTGTTCCCCCGTATGTTAATCTGCCGAGCTCGAACCCCAGTCACCTCCAGGGCTACTGGACGAAACACGCAGCGTTGCTCGGGTTGGTTATAAAGGTCACAGCTCATTAGATCCACCCGGCACCCGACCCGCACCGCCTCGCCTCGAGCGGTTAGTATTATTCAAAGCCTGACCAGGAAAATAAAAAACCTGCGCCGGGGGGGTGCTAAATTAGCAATAATTATGGCAATACTAATTAATTTCCATTTTAAATACCTACCAGTCATATTGACAACGAGGTTGGTCATGTTATTTAGAGGAATAGAGACTAACCCTTCAGACTTTCTCTCCGACAATTACGAGGGCAGTCACAGAAGTACTCGACCTGAGATACTTAAAGAGGTTTTTATTTTCAGTAAATACTCTTTTTAAAAATAATGCAAAATTAAGTTTGCCATCGTTATGTGATACAATACTTTCATTTTTTTTAATAAATAAAATAAAATAAATAAAAAGAAGTTTATTGCCACATTTGAGTTTTAAATAAAAAGTATAAAAACTAATAATAATAATGGAAGACTTAAACATAACTTACATACTTAATATACTTAATACCAGCGCTGATTTTCAGACGAGTCCTTTTCCTATTCCTACAGGTCGGTCGCTACAATATTTCGACCGGCGCGGCTGTGTGTGCGTGTGCGTGTGTGTGTGTGTGTTTGTGTGTGTGTGTGCGTGTGTTTGTGTGCGTGCGTGCGTGCTTGCGTGTGCGTAATAAAGTACATATAAATTATTGCCTGGTTAAATAAACAACAAATAAACAGATACTTCATTTAAAATATACCAAGTAGTATTACGGGATGATTCCTTTTTGTAATTTGAGTAAATGATCTTTCACCAGTTTTTTAAACTTCAGCAAAGGCATAGGATTTCGTAATGCTGGTGGGAGATCATTCCATATCTTTCATTATTCATTTGAAAGGTTTTAGTCCAACTAGTATTAGAGCGGAGCTAGATTCTACTTTGGGGGAGTCTGCTCCATCGTTTACAACAGTAAAATATTGGGTGGCAGAGTTTAAACGAGGTCGCTCTAGTTTCGAAGATGAACATGTAGTCGACCAAATGAAGTGATTAAGCCAGAAACAGTAAAAAAAATCCACAAAACGGTATTAGATGACCGTCGATTGAAAGTACGCGAGCTAGCATACATGGCAGGGATTTCAAAAAGTGCTGTACATCGCACATTAACTGAAAATTTGGATATGAAAAAAATGTGCGCAAGGTGGGTGCCGCGATTGCTCACAGACGAACAAAAACGACGTCGCGAAGATATTTCGACCGAGTGTTTGGCAAAATTTCACAGCAATAAAGCGGAGTTTTTGCGGCGTTTTATCACTATGGGTGAAACGTGGGTGCATTATTTCACACCAGGGACGAAAGAACAGTCGAAGCAGGAGTCGAAGAGGAGAACCGGCCCCTAAGAAGGCAAAAACCGTTCCATCAGCAGAAAAGGTGCCTCCGTTTTTGGGGATTGCCTTGGGATAATCTTCATAGATTATCTTCAGAAAGTAAAGACTATCAATGGCGAGTATTATGCTAACGTTTTGCATCAATTGAGTGAAAAAAATCTGAAAAACGACCGCATCTGGCGAAAAAAAAAATTGTTTCACCAAGACAATGCACCAGTACACACGTCTGCTAAGGCTATGGCCAAAATCCGCGAGTTAACGTTCGATTTACTTACGCATGCACCCTATTCGCCCGATTTGGGCCCTTCCGATTATTTATTGTTTCCAAATTTCAAAAAATGGCTTGGTGGCAAATGATTTGCCAGCAATGATGAAGCGGAGGCTGCGGTTGATGGGTATTTTGACGAGCTCGACAAATCTCACTACAAACAAGGTGTTAAAGCTATCGAACATCGCTGGGCCAAGTGCATAGAACTAAACGGAGATTATGTAGTTTTTTTTTCTTTTGTTTTCTTTGTCAGGTCGGACACTTTTGGGACCACCCTCGTACTTCGTCATATTGTAAATCACTTTTCGGTCACTTTTAATCGTTTTCGGGATTTTAATGCACAAATACACACAATATCCAAGAAATACACAAAGTACTAAACGACACCTCACTTTGGCATCAATTGACAGATGGCATTAACGACGTCTTTAAAGTTAATGATGCCAGTTGAAGAAATTAGTTTCAATACTTTTCCGCAATATGGCGAAGTTTTTTCTCCCTGGTCGGGAATAATATGGATTTGTATCGGCATGCGCTCACTACATCAACTCCGTAGTTAGTAGAGTTGCGAGGCGAGGCGGTGCGGATCGGGTGCCGGGTGGGTCTAACGAGCTGTGACCTTGATGAGACTGTATGTTACCTGCTGCAGCACGTGCACGTTGTGGTGCTTGGTGAGGCGGCGGCGGCACAGCGCGCACGCCAGCAGCGGCGCCAGCAGCGCGTAGTGCGGCGCGCACAGCCCCAGCGTGTGCAGGCCCGGGTACTGTATGTTACCTGCTGCAGCACGTGCACGTTGTGGTGCTTGGTGAGGCGGCGGCGGCACAGCGCGCACGCCAGCAGCGGCGCCAGCAGCGCGTAGTGCGGCGCGCACAGCCCCAGCGTGTGCAGGCCCGGGTACTGTATGTTACCTGCTGCAGCACGTGCACGTTGTGGTGCTTGGTGAGGCGGCGGCGGCACAGCGCGCACGCCAGCAGCGGCGCCAGCAGCGCGTAGTGCGGCGCGCACAGCCCCAGCGTGTGCAGGCCCGGGTACTGTATGTTACCTGCTGCAGCACGTGCACGTTGTGGTGCTTGGTGAGGCGGCGGCGGCACAGCGCGCACGCCAGCAGCGGCGCCAGCAGCGCGTAGTGCGGCGCGCACAGCCCCAGCGTGTGCAGGCCCGGGTACTGTATGTTACCTGCTGCAGCACGTGCACGTTGTGGTGCTTGGTGAGGCGGCGGCGGCACAGCGCGCACGCCAGCAGCGGCGCCAGCAGCGCGTAGTGCGGCGCGCACAGCCCCAGCGTGTGCAGGCCCGGGTACTGTATGTTACCTGCTGCAGCACGTGCACGTTGTGGTGCTTGGTGAGGCGGCGGCGGCACAGCGCGCACGCCAGCAGCGGCGCCAGCAGCGCGTAGTGCGGCGCGCACAGCCCCAGCGTGTGCAGGCCCGGGTACTGTATGTTACCTGCTGCAGCACGTGCACGTTGTGGTGCTTGGTGAGGCGGCGGCGGCACAGCGCGCACGCCAGCAGCGGCGCCAGCAGCGCGTAGTGCGGCGCGCACAGCCCCAGCGTGTGCAGGCCCGGGTACTGTATGTTACCTGCTGCAGCACGTGCACGTTGTGGTGCTTGGTGAGGCGGCGGCGGCACAGCGCGCACGCCAGCAGCGGCGCCAGCAGCGCGTAGTGCGGCGCGCACAGCCCCAGCGTGTGCAGGCCCGGGTAGTCGTTCTGCAGCTTCAACTGCGGACAGAACACATTTATTTTATTTATTCACGACCAATGTTAATTAAATTAAAAATATATCAACAAGCGAAGAGTAGTCAATAGGAGAGGGAAGATGATAGGGCACCTGATACGACATGACAAGTTCATACTCAATGTAATTGAAGGAAAGATTGAAGAGAAGCGAAGAAGAGGAGGACCTAGAATGAACTACATAGAGCAGCTCATAAACAGAGTTGATGTTAAGTCGTATCGAGATGTTAAAGGTTGTCTGGGATCGATGGAGGCACTTGCGGCGGATGGAGCCGTCAAGAACGGGCTGCGACCCGTTGGAGTACGCTGGGCGAGGACAGGAAGGCGTGGCGCGAGCACGGCACTGACCAGCTTGGAGACGGGCTGCCGCATCTTGATGAGCCACTTGCGGCGGATGGAGCGCGCGGCGGCGGCGGCGCAGCCCGCGGCGTGGCAGCGCGCGCCGGCCGCCGCGTCCGAGTCCGACGAGGCCGGCGACGGCGGCTTCTGCGGCTGGCTGCTGCTGCCGCTGCCGCTGCCGCTGTACGTAACAACGAATACTTCTTTATGGAACTGTTATATATATATATATAAAAACGTTAGTGCTGACTGACACGCTCACTCACTCACTTAAATCAACGCCCAGCCTAAACCGTTGAACCTAGAAAGCTGATTTTTTCACTTATATAACATAAGCGCCAATAAGAAGGGATTTTTGAAAATTCCACCCTCAAGGGGGTAAAAAGGGTGTTGAAAGTTTGTGCGGGGATGGAGTAAAATGTTAAGTGAGACTTGAAACTTTGTGTATGGCCATACATTTACAGAAAAAGTAATTTTAGCGTTTTGGAAAACCTACCCCTAAGCGTGTTAAATAGGGGTGCAAAGTTTGTACGGGCGAAATTTGGTATTGAGATAGTTTGAGTCCCGGGAAGGCCATAGAATAGTTTTTATCCTGGAAATCAATCCCTGAGGGGGTAAAAGTTTGTATGGAGCTACGGTAAAAACAAGTTCCACGCGAACGAAGTCGCGGGCAGAAGCTACTTTTGCTATATGAAGGCGTGACGCTACAAGCTATTGCCTGGTTTGACCTCTTGTCCCACAAACGAGCATTGAGACACCAGCGCGCTGCTGCGCCTCCAACGGCGCTGTGTATGACATTTACTCGGCGTCACTGTCGCTCTCGTATTGGCCTGACACCGTGCCGCACTTTAATAGACGCTGCTTAACTCATATTTTATAGATGCTAAAGGCAGGATGATGATTACAAGTGTTATACACATTAAGATCATACGAGTAATTAAATGCTTATGACATTGACAAACACCCGTTGGCATTTTATCAAGAAACAGTCATGAAAAAAATTATGAAATATTTTAACCTTCAAGCTAATAATTCATTTAACAAACAATACATTAAAAAAAATACTCAATGTTTTTGCATTATAACAGAATAAAACCTATTTAATATCCAATATAAGTTTAATCAATGTTTGTCTAGAACTGGTCGTATAATACACTTTTGAATTCAATCTATTCAATAACATATTTAGCATATCCCAAAATTATGGCTCCCACAGCTTTCTTAGGGGTATGAAAATGAAAAATTGGTATTTATAAAACGAAAACAACTTTTTTCTGTCACCTATTATGTAACCTGTAAATAAATCAATATTGACTATTTACTGCTACAATTTAATTAGAAAAAGAACACGTATGACATTCTTTATAGCCTGCATTATTATACGAAAACCAGTTCTTTATTCAATCATAATTTTTGACGAATTTTTAGTTAGGGATACATCCAGTGAGCCTTATTAGGGCACTTTTACTTCAGTTCTATGATATCTCGTAAAAATACAGAAATAAATTAAAAATAACAGAATTTACATATAATTGGATGTTAAACATATTTAACATATAATTTCACTAAAATACTGACGAAATTGACTTTATTATTCTCAATTTGAAATGATATGTATTGTACCACAGGTTGGAAATTTAAAAAACGTGGTATGTATATTTCAACATTATTAGCAACTGTATTTTATTTTCAAAATGGTAGCGCGTTGGGTTAAAAACGGAAATGTATCATGGTACGAAGTCCGCGGGGTCATCTAGTCACTTCCTAAATGTTATCGATAAATACAAATCGTGGTTGTTGTCGATACAAGGAATCTAATTCAGGGTTAGTAACATGCCTCTGGCTCCTATAGAGAATAACAGCTACAGGTGAGTAGCAAGCGTCCAAAAGCTTGCCACTGGGTCTTACACAGTGTATAAAACAAAATTCGTCTCTCCTGTGGTCAATAATTAAGACCTCGCGTGCATATAAATAATGTTTTTATCGCATAGTAATATAGAAGAGGAGACGCGGTTTATGCGGATTAAGAGTCCAACCAAAAATTAGGCTTCGTAGCCCGTAACTTTGATAATATCCACAGGAAAGACGCGAACCTAAGTCTGTGTATGACCCCACCGCCATAATATGGTGATAAGATCGCCCGCTCATTACAGCCGCCAGTGGTAGTCACTAACCACGACCACTCTGCCGAACATTAAGCCACTAACCACAAGCCACTGGGCTCAATGTGCGGCCACTCTAAGGTAAATTGACCATTGAGTTATAAAGTATGAAGTAAGACATCCCCTAGCATAAGTTGGGTGGTAAACTACTCATGGGATTAACTTTGCATAGTCAGGGGGGGCGGTCTCTAAATAGTACTGTCGTGGTTGTCTATACAACCTCTACAGTGCCGGCTGGATAGCACTATCCGCAGTTCAAATCAAGCTGTCTGGAAGGCTATAAGTATCTGGCAAAAAATGAATTTTTGGTACAAGCTTTTATTGCCGACTGTACTTTTCTGTATACCATCATCAACACTCATTGAAACGATTCAAACGAACCCAAACTCGACGGGGTTACGTCGGTTGAATACTGAATGCCCATGGCCACCTTCTGTCTTCATCGTCAGATCAGCTCGATGTTACCATAATATTGGATTGTCATCCAAACTATACTAATACCCAAAATTTCAGCTCAATCGGATAACGGCAAGTGACTGAAAAATGGATTGCAAATTTTGACGGACCTACATACTTATTATACGAAAAGGTCAAGTTTATATAAAGCTTGTAGTAAATAGAAGAAGAGTTAAAGACGTGGAGCGGACGCCCCCGAGGCTTCGGCCTCCGAGCACGCTATTCGTACCGCTCGCAAAGTTATCAAATAAATGTGTTAATATTCTAACGGGTCTTCTACCTCTGAGCACCTCTACAGTACTGATTCCTGGAAGACGGCGACAAAAATGGCTGGCCTGTCTATAAATCCTACTAATATTATAAATGCGAAAGTTTAGATGTTTGGATGTTTGTTACTCAATCACGCTTAAACGGCTGAACCGATTTGAATGAAATTTTGCACGAAGATAGTTTATAGCTTGGATTAAAATATAGGATAGTTTTTATCCCGGGTCCACGCGGACGAAGTCGCGGGCGGAAGCTAGTAAATAAGTATTTGGGGACAATCTTAAACAAACCGACCTAGTCCCAAACTAAGCAAAGCTAGTACTATGGGTACTAGACTACGGTGTACATACTTACAAATGTTTAAATACATAGAAAACATCCACGAACCAGGAACAAATATTCACTCTTCACACAAACAAATGCCCTTACCGGGACTCGAACATGGCCCAATATATCTAAACTCATCAGATGCCACCATTGTTTGTTTACTTTAATGAGTTCGGGCCGCACGTAGTGCATTTACAATCAATTCACAGAACAGATAAGGTGTCAAATGAATATCCCGGCTTCTCCAACAGTCTATACGTAGTAATAGTAAAGTGAATGGTGGATACTCACGCGGGTGGAGGCTGTCCCGGCTTGGGCGCGCGTTTGCGGTATGAAGGGCAGTTGGCGCGCCGGTCCACGTGCCGGTAGCACGCGTCGCACAGACAGCTGTCTATCGTCAGCCGCTCCTCGTCTGGAACAAACACAACATTAACTTAGAACATATGCCTATACAGCGTGGAACGGGATGATGGACTTTCCGGCAAGGGGAGGATAGAGATGTTAATATTTCTGACCGTTTCCAAGTTAGAGTTTATCAAACTTTTGTGCAAAAATCTGCTTATTACAACTCCACTGGGGATGCCATCACTGGTTAAAAATCTTTTAAAGGATGCCAGGAATTACTGTCACCGGAAAGTCAACATTTTTTTGAACCTGAATAAGTAACAGTGAATTTGACAAATTATCGAGAAGCCAGTCTATCATGGTAAACATACAAAGATGAATAGAGTGGGCGCTATCATTGTAATGATGAATGCTGATGAACTGCGAAGTTTATCTATAGGTAATCAATGCCGTACCATACAAGATGTATTGATTATCCAAATGATTATAAAATCTGAAACTATACCGTCCCAAAAATCGAGCAAGTTTGGAATTACAAACAACGCTCGGGTTTTTTTCAGTAAATTTATCACATGGGGCAAATGGCCTCTAGGGCTCTCCTGGCACATATTATGCACTCTTTTATAGAAATGAATAGTGCTGTTAGTAAGGAACAATTGTTGCCAAGGACCCTGTATCTACGATCACAGAAAAATCCAGTATTTTACAGTTAGATTAACCCTTTCACCGCCACAGTCGGCCATAGCCGACAACGCAAAATCGTGACTACGACGCCAGAGATGGCGCTGGCCGACAAACATTTTTTGATGAATACCTATTGAAAAACAGCCCATTTTTATGGTGGCGTTATTTCTTTACCCATTTTAATTTTACCCCCGTGGCGTCAGTGGCACAGCGTATTGCTTCGCCGTCGGGCGGTGAAAAGGTTAATGGCAATGAATCTCTCCATACCACGTATTATCTTACGTGAGAGCTGCTGGTTAGCTGTGTCTAATTCGAGGGGTGCGAATGCTAGGTTTTGTGCCAGAAGTTTCTTAAGGCAAGATGTTGTATTCGATTCAGGGGGGTTCCAAAGGCAATATTATAGTCCAAAAACTACTCACTATCTAGAACCTTCTTCTGCCTCTCTGTACTCTTCATCTGAGCGATGTGGCAGGGTGTATCGAAGAGCCCGAATTTCCCACCGCAGTAGAAGCACTGGTCCTGGCACAGGCGACCCGGGTGGATGCTAAATGATGAGGCCTTCTCCGGGATCACCAGGTTAAGGGTCTCTTTGGCTTCGGGCTCTGGGGCAGCTTCAGTCTCCACTGTAGATTGTGTTAGTATTTTAATGAGACAATGCATCGCCTCTTGGGGCGATGTAACCCAATAGTAGAAAATGTATGCAAAGATGAGGCTTTATTCATAAACGATCAACAAACCTATAGTAGCTAAAATGCCGTAAAAAAACCGTGAATTTGACATCTCCTTTCGTAAGAAAGGGACAAAACACATTAGGCATTATAAGTTTTATGAATAAGGAGGCAAGAATGGATAATTCTGAAATGATTACTATTGATTTATATCAAACAAGTACTACAATGGAAAAACGCATAGATTTTTGAAAATATCTTTTGAGAAAGATCCAAGATTTAGTATTTGTAGCATAATTGCATGTTTGTCATTACAATGAACGATTATGATGTTATATCATGAAAAGTTGCGAAACCTATAGAATGGGTAAGTAGTAAGGGTAGTCTTTGTAGAATAAGGTTAAAAACTTGCCTTTGTTATAAGGTGTTTTGTGTAAGCTCGACATGCGATCCGTATACTTTTTGCAGGTTATTAAAGTTCTTTTAATCATGATAGTTACGAAAGAAAATATTAGTCAGTTAAAATATTATAATTGTGATAACAACCAGAAGTAATGTGCAGTGTTTAAAAAAAAAATTTTTTTTTCTTTTTTTAACCATGATGCTGCTGCTAATAAATAAATCAAACTTCTGGGTATTTAAACAAAAACATGATTGGCGAGAGGCAAACATTTCGACCACTATACAAAACAGCAAGGTCCCTCCTGCATTTTTCATCAGAATCATTCAAAATCCTGAAATGTTTTGTGTTACTATGACGGTCTCATTCGTACTCTTTTCCAAGATCTCACGGTTCTAAATACTATGATCTGCCATACGATAAATAAATAATTCATTAGCGTTTAGGCAAATTTGTGGCGAAGCTAAAACTACCTACTATCTCAATTGTATGCTAAAAAATTTAGTTGTATGACAATTTGGAGAAAAAAAACTGAAAAACCACACAAAGAATAAAAACTTTCTCATGGTTTGACTGAAAAAATAAAATACCGGGCAAGTGCGAGTCGGACTCGCGCACCGAGGGTTCCGTACAAACCTGTAGGTATGTAAGTAGAAATTTTTTAATTATTAAAAATATTTTTGTTATATGATGTATCTAAAAAAATACGGTTTTGGTAATGTTTCCATTATCTTTGCTATAAGACGTTGCTTCGTACCAAATTGATTCCCTTGCTATTTTGCGTTGGCTTAGAAGTTTGATTTTTTCACAGCTCCAAGGGACAGTAGACCTGAGTATTTGGTATACATTTTAGCGTGATACCTCCACGCGTTCCTGAGAAAAAGGGTCTTGACAGACGGACGGACGGACAACAAAGTCCTATAAGGGTTCCGTTTTTTCCTTTTGAGGTACGGAACCCTTAAATTCATTCTTTGAGATCAATGTTTGCCTCTCGCCTGTGGTAGCGGGTGAGTGTAAGAGCCACACACCATGGTTAAGGCGGTTACTGTAAGACTTTCTGTGCCCACCCTCTGATCCGGCGCTCGCGAAGGCCTGTGGACAAACAATACGGACATTAGCACACTTTCCACGTACTACGTTCGTAGCGGCTGTAGGCGGTTCTGCTTCAGGGATGTTGCCGATGCAAATTTCAAAAAAAATACACTCAAAAACATAAATAAACTACGTCCGTATGGGCACGCAATACTCATACACGTTGCGACTGATTTACAATCATTACAAACCTAACGCATCACCTGCCGCGACATACACTCGATTTTAGACGTGTTCTAATAAGAGAGAGACGGATAGTGCGAGAGCTCGCGCGCCGTCGTTTTATAGAACCACGAGGGTACCGTAACTAGGCCTATAGACTGACTACAGATTTAAAAAAAAGAAAAAGAAATGCTTTACAATGTAATGTACTCATTAGAGGACTTAATAAGTTTAATAACACATTATTGTAATAGATTATGTTATGAGAAATAAACTATTTGTATAGCTATCACAATATGGAAACCTCAAACAACCGAGTGTCATTGACACAACAATAATTACAATGTGAACAGGAGAAACTCAAAATCGAAAGTACCTACACTCTTTATGAGAGACCCTGCATGGCTATTACAAGACGGCCCACGAGCTATGTCGCGGCGGGATAGACTATCCGTCTCTTTCTAATTAGAACGGTCAGAAAGAGACGTGTAGTCTATGTCGCCGCGACACAGCTCGTGATAGCCGTGCTGCAGCTTTATAAAACATAGAAATGAAACCTGCGTATACACACTGCATACAATCACCAAAAAGAGTAGTTATAGTCTGATGGTGTCCACATACACACTGGAACACTGACTGAAACAGTCTATGTGGTCATACTACTCGCGCGCCGGTAAAAGTTAACCCTTTCAATGCGCATGCGCATCAAGATGGTGCACCAGATTTCTAGCAACATATGGCATATTCTTTAGGTTGGTCCATAAACGCGCGAATTGGTATTCCCCTGCCTCTCCTTCCTTCGTATCAAGAGCTCAAAACAGTGGCAGAGAGAAGAACAGAATCCCGATAACTCCACCCACATGAGCCCGGCTCTTAGGTTTATGACGATCATGATGGCATAAACATAACACTACTGAATGGAAAGTTGGAGCGTGCTACGGCGTAGAGCCGACGTAGAGGGCCCGGCGTAGGCCAGAAGGGCTAGGACCGTTGGTTGACCTAGTTTATCTTGCGTCTCTCTCACTCAGTGCGGTAACACTAGACCGGCGTGACTAGTGATAAGCGAGAAAATGCGAAAACGCCCCTTTTGTCGCGTTATTTGGTAGCTGCGTGCTAATCAGAAACGTATGGATATGAGAAATAACTATTAGGGGATCACCTTACACAAATCGAACTAGACACATAGTAAGCTCAGTAAGGTTTGTATTATGGGTATTAGACGATATTTTTAATAGATATTAATAATTAAATGCATAGACAACATCCAAGACTCAGAAACAGATAATCATGCTCATCACACAAATATTTTCCCTTACCGGGATTCGAACCCAGGACCAGATTTATGATTATTATAACCGTATCAGACTTATAAAATTTAACCCTTAAATACAGCAAATTACTGAACATTTTTGAACCATTATAAACCGCGGAGAAACAAACAAACGGGAAATTATCAATTAAGGTAACGACAGAAAAAATCAACCATAATACATTAAATTATCTCTTGGCCTCAAGAACACGAAATTATGTAATGCTCAAGAGCAAAGAAAGCTGGTAAATTTTATATTTTTCTCAGTCTCGTGCTTGACCACGTAAAGGTAAACGTCAAGATGTATTTAATACATAATACACACGATAAAACCCGTTAAACCCTCGTATGCGGGTGATCAAATTAGCAAATCTTGAGATTTAAAACTATTAGCTCAAATGGTTACCGTGGATCCGTGGCTAAAGGTGTAATTTAGTTTTATTCAACAGGTAAATAAAGTCGGAAATTGGATACAATAATTCCCATTTTCATTGCCCTGGTTTATATTACAATTAACAACTTAGAAAAATCGACATTTTCATTTCGAATTCCATATCTCAAAACCGGCTGAACCGATTTTGTTGAAACGTAGCCCAGAACCACCTCGATTACGTCAGCTTTCGGACATAAAAAAGCGCTTAGAAATCGGTCTATTCGTTTAGGAGCTACGATGCCACGGACAGAAACACAGACACGACCAACTTATAACACCCCTCTTTTTGCGCCATGGGTTAAAAATAGACCATTAATAAATACAATTCACCTGCACATTTGTGATCGCTGATCGGGTATGATAAAGTAAAAAAGGAATAGTTGAAATCCTTACCTCCCGGCGTTCAATGGTGTAATAGGCATCCATCTCACTCGCCGCGTCCCCAGGCTCTGGCACAGGCTTCCCCGAACGATGCTTACTCTTCTGGAACGTCATCTTCAGAGAACTCCTGTACTTCTTCTTATCCCTCTCCCCTCCCCTATTCAGCTTTATAACAGTCTTCAAAGTCCCTGTGTAATCCCCTGAGCCTTTAGACTTCTTCGTCATATTCATATTGGCTATACGCTGTTTCTCTTTGAGCTTTTCTATCTTCGCCTCCTTCGCCGCTTTGTGAGTGAGCAAACCGAGGGTTCTAAGCACGTTTTCCTTACGTTTCTGACTCTCGGGGGTCTCGTGAAGCATCGTGCTAGGGCCTGGTTGGCTTTCGGTTGAGTTGCGGGCAGATTTGTTGGCTTTACCGGGACTCTTGCCTGGTTTGGCGAGGTCGGCGGATTCGGAAAGCTTGCTTTCAGTTGCGGTTGGCTTGTTATCCAGTTTTTCCACTGACGCTGGTTTGGTCTCGATAGGAGCTTCAGTTTTGGCATCAGGCTGTTTAGATTCTGCCTTTGTTTCCTGAGGTTTCTCCTCTTTTTCTTCTACTTTCTTTACTACATCTTCAACCATTGGTTTAGGCTTTTGAGGCTCTGCCGCGATCACAGGCTCAATTGGAGTGATAACTTCAGTTGGTTTTTCGGGCACTGTGCTAACAACCTTCGGGGTTTCAGTGGCCAGAGATATGTCTTCAGGAACTGCCTTGATGTTTTCTAAAGGAGGTGCGAGGGCTTCTGTCTCCATTGGTTTCGCTTCAGGGGACTTGACGGCCACGGGTGCTGCTGCCGCGGCTGGTGGCACTATCGGTACCACGGGTGCTGCCGCCACGGCTGGTGGCACTATCGGTGCCACAGGTGCTTCCACCACGGGTGTTTGCACCACGGGTGCTGACACGACGGGTGCTGACACGACGGGTGCTGACACGACGGGTATGGGCGCCACAGGAGTCGGAGGCGGCGGCGACTTTATTTGTGGCGGTGGCGATTTTATTTTCTCTATAATAGCCATTTTTTCTTCTAGCTCCACAGCAGACTCCGACGTTTTTCGAGACAGCGATTCTCTCGACTTACGAATGCTCGAGTCTAAAACGCGTGGAGTTATCGATATCTGGCTAGTATCCAACACCACGCCCTTAAGACTAGCAGCAGGGTTGTTAGGGTGTAAAGTCGCAAACTGGTGTAAATCCACTTGTGTTGCCGGCGCCGATTTGTCAACAGACTTCCTGATTTCAGTCAAAGTCACATCTTTGCCCAGTGATTTCTCGAAAATGCTGATAGCATCAGATTCTTTCGAGTGGTTGGAGCTCGTAGATTCTTTTCTAGAACTAAAACTATTCCTCTTAATTAATGTAACGGAGTTAGGCAAATCAATGTCAATGGATTTTCGTACTTGATCCCTTTTGACTATAGAAATTGCGGAGTTATTTTCAAAGCAGCTCAGTACATTTTCCTTCTCTATAGGTATTTCGGGGGATCTCACAGACTGCACGTCTTTGAGTGGCTTGAAGTCCGCGCCCGATTTATTTATTAAAACGACATCGTTAGTAACCATAACCGATTTGCTGTCTGTCGATCTAGTTTCAGACTCTTGTCTCTGTCTTTTCTTATCAAATTCCTCAAAAACTTTCAGTCTATCCATTAGCTTGTCTATGCTCGCCACGGAGCTGACCTTATAGGAGATTTCTGGCTTGGCGGTGTCAGCCGCTTTCTCTAGGGAGTCCTCTTCATAATGGAGTCTTATGTTCTCACTGTCGTCAGTTTTAGAGGGCGTGCTGTCAGTAGTGACGGAAGCGGTGTCTTTGTCCTTGACCGGAGTCTCCGGATTTATGATGCTGTTGTTATCTCCGAGCGGCGGCTTCGAGACACCGTAGAACTTGGAGACCGATTTGGTCTGCATGTCGTCCTCGTTGGCCATCTCGTGGTCGCGGTCTATGTTTTGGTCCAGATTGTTGATGAGATCGTCGATTTCCTTAGAGAGGGTCTCGAGCGTCTCGTGTTTGTCGGGGTCGTCGGCCTGGCCGGCGGAGGCCCGGCGCGAGGCCGGCTGGAAGCCCACGTGAGGCCGCGCAGCCGCAGCCACTTTCCGGCCTCGTCGAGCCTTCCTTATATTCTTCGCCACCTCCTTCGTATTAAAAGTCTTGGACATACTACTGAGTATACTACTCCTGGCATCCATAAGCGTGTCTTTTTCAGTCTTCCCTTTCTTGTCTTCTGAATTTAAATTGTCTAACTTTAGCCTATTACTATTATTGTTGTCGGAGTCTAATGAAGTACTTCTTTTTAAGCTCATGTTCCTCTTGTTCTTGTCGTTAGTGTTACAGCTAGGTTCCGAATTCAGAGTTTCTGTTGATTTACGATCAACGAGAGAAGGCACTTTTTCCGTTATAGAGATCTGTACATTATTTTCAAAATCTAAATCTAGTTCAGTCTTAGGCTTTTCTAACTTTTTATTGAGCTCCTTGCCATCAGCATCCATGAGTGTCTCACTCAGACTGACATCGGACTCGGTGATGTCTGAGCACTTGGAGATCTCGCTACCCTCCCGGGAGCATGACCGGCCTCGCTTCAGCTTCTTGCAATCCTCGGAAGCATCTGTGGTATCACTAGTCTTTGAATCAGAAAGAAGCCTGCGTCGCTTCTTCTGTTCCTTCATAACAACCTCAGTCAGTAGTTTGCTTTTGACATTCCTAGGCTTGCCTCTCCTGAGGTTCTTGTTTTCAACTAGGGAAGGGCTGTTGCTCCGCTCTGAGCGCATGGAGTAAGGGCTGGTGCGGGATCCCAGGCTGGTGGGAGAATCTGCAAGGACAGACTTCAGCATGATTTTATCTGATGTGAGTCTCTGCTTTCTGCCAGCTGTCTTAGGACTCGAGGACCTGGAGTTGGGAGATGTCTCATCAACAGGTTCCTTCTTGATCTCAGAAACAGGTATCAATTGTTCGGCCTCCTTGTCTTGAGAATTCTCAGGTTCAGCTCTGACTGCAGCCTTTCTGCCCCTAGTTACGGTCTGTTTTATAACATTCTTGAGTTTGCTCTTAGCTGTGTTAATAACTTTCTTGCTCCTCAAGGCTTTTCGGATGCCCAGCGGGCGTTTCTTGACTACAGCCTTAGGTTTTAAATTTTTCTTAGGTTCTTTGGATGTCTTGGGTTCATCTTGGCTGGGTTTGTTTTCCTCGCTGATATCGGAGGCCTTCTTCTTGGCCTGTCGGGTCTTGGGTTCTATAGTAGTTTCCTCATCGATACTCTTTTCCAACTCATCTTTAGCTTGTTTGGTTTTCATGTTGGAATGTGTGGTGGGAGATGATCCCGTACTTCCGACATCAGGTAGAGAGTGGATGTCGGCTCTGGATTTAGACCTGAGAGTGATTGTCGAGGTGGGGCGAGGCTTGTTGGGTGTGTGCGGGCCCGAGTCCTCTCCGTCTGACTCTGGCAAGTTGCAGTCTGTCAGGGCCTCGTCAGTGCTCGCGTTGCGGCCCCCGTCCTCCTTCGCAGTGTTCGTTACACTTCTCACCCGCAAAGAATCCTTCAGCTTTGTGTTAGAACGACATTGAGCCATAATACGCCTCTACAGGGTGCATTTCCAACCTGGAACACAATAGCAAACACAATATAGCACCCTCCAAGCACAATAGGCTACGTGGTAACCAAAATATAACTGGCTCAAGATACATTTCTCTCATAAAAATAAGTGAAGTTAGTTTCAAACTATTATAACGGGATTTTCTTAAGAATTTACACATTACATTCACTAAAATACATTCTTTATAGTAATTTTAAACAAAAAAAGGCCACGGAAACTTATTTCGTAAAATAAATCAAGTGAGAAATCGTCGTAAACAAAAGCTGGGGCATAGGAACATCCAACAAGTTCGCGCACTATTTCTCCAAATTAGTATAATTTCATGGTAAAAGAAGCGGTCTAGTTCACAAACAATTGTTTAGAAGTACTTAAAATAAGTTAAAACACTTGTTTACATCGTTCGATGGGGAGAAAATCGCGCCGGAAAGTCATGAAAAAGTCATGTTTTGGTGGCCTTAGGCCGCGAATGACACCTAACGCCACCTAGCAGCTGACCGTGCGTGTGCGTCGGACGAACGAAAGCCCCAAATCATTTCCCTAGCCGTGGCGCACCTCTGCAATGTCCTCACAATATACTCACATTTTATCCAACGAAACGTCTAAAAACCACAATAAAAGGTTAATTAGGCACACAACGCACCATAATATGCGAAAAAGTTCAATATAAACACGCGTTTAAACTTAGAAAACGATTTTTGAAAAGCCCAAATGTCTGCAGGCGTCCGCCATAATGTTTCCTTCGAAACGAATAATATAGTTCTTATTGCTCTTGTAGCAATTCGCTCTATTCGCTATTCAAAATGGCGGCGATGTGGCGTGCACAGTGCGCATTTGCGCGGCTTTTTACCGGAAAAACTGGACAAATCTTGAACAACGCAACAGATTTAGGTGCTAAACTCGCCCCGGAATCACTATCGGTAATTTTTTAATTATATTTTCACTCGCGTCGCGTTGTAATGTGGCTTTGACTGCAACATGTGACAGAACTATGGGCGTACGGTGTCGCACACAAGTCGTCCTCGCTTCCATCGCATTATTTTCAGAATGACGTTGATTGATGAGCGATGACAAGCGACGCCGTGTGTAGTTTTTTATTGATATTGATGCATTTCAATTACCTTACAAACCGTATACGTTTGGTTTTGTACATTAGGTGAATAAATATAATGACAATCTATTTATTTAATAAATATTTTCTTGTTTCAGGTTTTAGTATCCAGAAATTATTCAAATTATAGAGAGTCGCCTTTAGTATACAAGGTCACCGAGCAATATGAATATGAAGTAGTGAAAAATCCCGCGGAATGGGCTTATGTAGAGCGACTTTTGCCATTCGAAACCATTCCTGAGGTGCAACCCAAGGCTAAGTACGCGTCTGGTTGGGTGCCTCCGAAAGAAGAAGCATTAGAATTACCTTACTTCATTTCAAGATCCAAGAATCATTTATTGCCAATATACTTACACCTGACATTTAAAGGTTCACGTAAGATAACTGCGATAAAAAAAATTGATGGCGATATTTGGCTAATGAACGATGACATTAAGGAATTCTTGCAAGAGAAACTGAAGAGATATGTCGAGACCAGGGTGCACGAGCTAGGCCGCTTCATAGAAGTCAAAGGTGATTACGTTAATGACCTACGTGATTGGGCGCATTCCAAGGGATTCTAATTATATCATAATTGTTAGCTGTGAATAAATGCCTTAATGAGATAGTAATGTGACTTACTTTATTTTTCCCTTATATTCGAAATACCTACATAAATACTTGAGTTGACTTAAAAATATAGAGAATGGCAATAACAAGTCAATATTTACTCTTGGACTTGTCTTTTATTCATATTTTTTGGTAATTAGTCGCAATAATAATATAGCATACGTGGATGTAGTTATTATAAAAGTCGTTCAATATTGGTACCAAAACGCGTTATTCACATTTTGTTACAATGCATGCACTAAAATCAACGAAATAAACAAACATACACACAAAAATAATTGATAAGACATTCCTAACAAACCAAATGCCGCATATATAATATTCCAAAAGCGCTCGCAGCAGCTGTGTTGCCGAGTGTACGCGGCATGAAGTTAGCTTCGTTCAGACGCCACCAGGGGCGCGCGCGTCGGCGGAAGGTTTACGTAGCCGTATAACATCCGGGCACATTGGTTGGGCATGGGCATTGGGCCTCTCCACGCGATTTGTTCGATCCCACTCCACTCTTTGTTGAAGCAACTTTTCTGTCTCACTTTGCTCACGCTTTAACTCACTTTTCAGACATTCTACGTTTATAACAACATTATAACAATAGTTTTAAGGTTAATATAAGTTTATTTATAGTTGACATTGCGCATTTAGTAGCAATACGAATGATTAATTAGTACCTATTCGAAAGTTAGTCTCTTTATGGTTGTACGCTAATCAGGGATCGATGTAGGCGTACAGCGTGTTATGTAATTTATTTATGTACTGCGTTTAAGACGTAGGTAGGTAGGTTGATTTCAAGGTCAAGTGTTTTCAGTTGGACGGTAATTCATACTTAAATGCTTCTAAATTATTTATACTTATTTGAATTTGAAAACATTCTTAGTTATCTAATATTAAAATGTTTAAACCTTAAAGTACTCCTAGGTTTTAAAGTAAGGTCAAAGATTTTGTCTGATAAATAAAGTTTTCGTTTTAATTAGGTAGGTACTTATTTAAATAAAGTAGCTGCGTTGTTTTAATGATATAATTAATTCAGTGAGTGGTTGACCGCTCGGCACGAATGGTTTTGCCTACTTTTAGGTGATACAGGAGGTAACAGGTTTATTTTCAAGTTAAGAAGTACCTACCTACCTACCTAAATTATTCCCTTTGATTTTAATAATAATTAATGTTAATAATAGATAATAATAGATTTGTGTGCAAGGAAAATATTTACCGAATAAATTAGTACTTGAATAGAGACGTTTGACATTACGTATGTTCCGACTTATTGGACTATTGTGCCCGGAAACGACCCCTCCCGCCCCGCCAACCAGGAACCCACCAAGGGCGGTCGGGGCAATTCCGGATCCATGTATTCCATGCATGGAATCGACCCCTCCCGCCCCGCTAACCTGGAACCCACTAAGGGCGGTCGAGGAAATTCCGGATGCATGTAGTCCATGCATGGAATCAACCCCTCCCGCCCCGCTAACCTGGAACCCACCTGGGGCGGTCGGGGCAATTCCGGATGCATGTAGTCCATGCATGGAATCGACTCCTCCCGCCCCGCTAACCAGGAACCCACCTGGGGCGGTCGGGGCAATTCCAGATGCATGTAGTCCATGCATGGAATCGACTCCTCCCGCCCCGCTAACCCGGAACCCACCTGGGGCGGTCGGGGCAATTCCGGATGCATGTAGTCCATGAATGGAATCAACCCCTCCCGCCCCGCTAACCTGGAACCCACCTGGGGCGGTCGGGGCAATTCCGGATGCATGTAGTCCATGCATGGAATCGACTCCTCCCGCCCCGCTAACCAGGAACCCACTAAGGGCGGTCGGGGCAATTCCGGATGCATCCGTAGTCCATGCATTGCTAGCTGACTTTAGGCCACGTTAAGGGTGAGTATCCACCAGAGCTGTGCGAGATAGCGACGCGGTGTGCGAGGAAAACATTCACCAGTGACATTGCTAACCAGGGAGAGAGGTATCTCTTCATATTGGTGGATTTTTTCCTCGTTCAAATGCATCCGGAATTGCCCCGACCGCCCTTGGTGGGTTACGGGGTTAGCGGGGCAGGAGGGGTCGATTCCGGACACAATCCTACCAATATAATGTGCTCAACTCAAACAGAAACGTATGGCGTTGCATACTAGTGGAACCTGGGGAGGGGAGGGCTAAGGGGACTCTTGTATCCCCGCTACTGGCGTTGCATAAGTGTTTATGTGCAGTTGAGTATAAAAATATGTTACGATTTCCTCCTCTCATAGTTAGCCGACATAGAATGTGACATATTTTGGAGCAAGCTGTATGCACCCATGTTTTTGCTCCTGACGGTACAGGCGTCTATCAGAAAGCAAGCGTGTGTCAACACGGCCTTACCGTCGGATCGCAGTTACCTACAGTCAAGGGTATTAATATGCGTACATAAATAAGGACATACATATCTGTACACGCCTTTATGACATTGACAATAGAGTCCTATACAGATAAGTGTGTCCTTATTATCTACGTAACATATTAAAACCCCTGACTGTATAACTTTGTCCGACAGTGGTTTGCCCTCCGAAAAATTACGGTATTCATTAGGTTCGATAATAATGGAATAACGGTTTTAAGAGACCGCAGTAAGCTCGGCCGAATTTCACCTTCCCGTACAAACGTAGTTACGCTCTCATTTTAAAACTACGTGTTGGATTGTGGCGAAACTTTGCATATACATTGACATGAGGTATATCTATGTCTGTAATTAGTTTATAAGGTCCCAGTGTATAAAACAAACAAAATACAACAAAAAGAAGTTTTGTATAAAAAACTTAAATTCGCTGTATGTTTTTACTGTGGTAGCTGAAGTTACATTTATAAACTAATTACAGACATAGATATACCTCATGTCATTGTATATGCAAAGTTTCGTTACAATCCAACACGTAGTTTTAAAATGAGAGCGTAACTACGTTTGTATGGAGAATCGAGCTTACTGCGGATTCTTGACACTTCTGTCCAGTTTATTTAATAGGTTGAATAGTGGTTTTATAATTTAATAAAGATTCCTTTCAGGGGTTTTCGTAGATAAGTACTTACTAACAATTTTTAATGGGTTCTCAACCCATCTCCCCTAAGTAACAATTTTTCTAATAATGTTACCTGACTTGACGGAAAATAATTGTTCACTTTGATTTCAGATAAAATAATGGTAACTAACTGAAATTGCTTAGGAACAATCATTTAAAAAAGTAAAAAAAAAATACCGCTACAAGACTCAACTCGCATCGCACGTGCGGATGCAATATGCTAAATTAATCCAGAATTTCCGCAGGGGGTACGGATGCGGATATGAGCGTTTACAAGAAAGAAAGAAAAAACATTTATCATGACATAAAAGCAAATGCATGTACAAGGATGAAATATATTTGCAAAATTATTATCATATACAACATCTATGCATGACTTCCACAATTTACGATGGTTCGGATCACTTTGGAAGATTTACCAGCCTGGTCATACCTTGATTAATTAAGGTGGACAGGTTAATTAAGATCCCTTCGGCCGCCTACGCAACCAGCGATACGTAAAAGTTACGTTTGATTATTTTTCTTCCTACGAAACTAGTTTTTAAGTACAAATATTTTTTTCTTCGTACGAAACCAGTTACGATCGCAAATTACTAGGTGTGTTAGGTTCGTTAGGTAGCTTCAGATGCCTGAAGGACAAATAGACCAGTTAAGCGGGGCTCCGGCCAAACTGTCAAAATACGAAAAAAAATGTCGTAACTGGTTTCATAGGAAGAAAAAAATCTTTGTACGTAACTAGTTTCGTAGGAAGAAAAATAAATCATCACACGTAACTGGTTACGTAGCGTTGGTTTCCTAAGCGGCCGAAGGGATTAAGATGCCCTGAATGAAAATGGTATCCTGAGCGGATACCACGAAACGCCAACTTTGTTCGTTAGTGTATCTCTATCTTTATCACACCTGCATATTTCAGTGGCACAGAGGGAGATATGTCAACATCGAATTTCAAGTTTCGTGGTAGCGCCTCTGCAGCTGGCCGACCACAGATTATATAATAGTTCTCGGGTTCTCGAGACCCATTTATCGTGTAGTTATAGCTGTCACGGCAGTTATTTTGGCGGGATTCGTACGCTAGATATATATCAACAAAGCATTTCTAAACCTCGTGAATTATTTATCCTACTATCCTACTAATATTATAAATGCGAAGGTTTAGATATTTGGATGTTTGTTTCTCAATCACGCTTAAACGGCTGAACCGATTTGAATGAAATTTTGCACGATGATAGTTTATATCCTGGATTAAAATATAGGATAGTTTTTATCCCGGGTCCACGCGGACAAAGTCGCGGGCGGAAGCTAGTTAATCATAATTGGCTCGGCGTTGGATAGCAAAATCCGTACTTACCTATTTTCACGAAAAAACTAGGGGCTTCGCTAAATTCAGTTCTTTTGCGTAAAATAGTACTTTTTACGTGATGCTACTGATTGGATCCGCATTTTCGCGAAACAACTAGTTTAGTTTAGTGGAATGATGTTTCTATTTGGCAACAAGGTGACAGTAACTTTTTTTAGTTTTTTTACGCAGCTTACTGATTCGACAGTAATTCGCGATAAAACGGATTTAGATATCCTACGCCGACATAGCTATGTTAAGCTATCGATCTAAAGTATGTATCCACAGTTATGAATCATGCATATTGCCTTGCCCATTGCCAAGCGCCCAGACACAAAGTTGCGGGCACTGGTAGCGTACCTATTCGCTTATTGTGGACAATACAACGGTACAAAGAATTAATCGATTAACGATATCATCCGTCGGGCTCTTGTCAGTGCGAGAGTGCCGGCAGTCCTCGAGCCCAGCGGGCTGGCCAGGGACGACGGCAAGAGACCTGACGGAATGACGCTGGTGCCTTGGAGCATGGGTCAGCCGCTAGTTTGGGATTCTACTTGCGTTGATACCCTGGCACCGTCCCATGTTCCAAGCACCAGTGCCGCCGCTGGCGTTGCGGCATCCTCGGCCGAAAGCTTCAAGCGCCGCAAATATGCCGTCCTAGGAAACAGCTACATGTTTGCGGCGTTTGGAGTTGAAACCTTGGGGCCATGGGGTCCAAGTGCGCGTCGGCTTTATAAAGATTTGGCGACGCGCTTAATAGAAGCCTCGGGCGACCAGAGGGCTGGCCAGTATTTCGCACAGCGTGTTAGTATCGCTATACAGCGAGGAAATACGGCCAGCCTTCTGGGCACCATGCCCGTTGACGGCGATTTATGCCAAATTTTTTACCTATAGTTTAAGTTTTATGTTTGTTTTTTTTAATTATGGTTGCTTGAATAAATGAATCCTTTAAGAATTAATATTTAATATTAACTACCGATAAACAAACCCCACGAGAATACTCGGAAACATCACACTACAAGTTCTTTTTTGTTATTTTTTACATTCTGAATTTTTATACAAATCAAAAAATCATGACGTCTCTTGATCCCTTTTTCCTTATAATCTTAACAGGTACTTTAGGTACTAAAATACCGTTTTTGACGTTCCATTAAAAGTCTCTGAATATGACTATCACTTAACATACATATTTTCCAATGGCAACGGCACATCACTACGTGCCATTATTTGAAATCGTCCATCGTCATAACCAAGTCATAACTCGCATGTCCTTATCCCATTTAGTTGTGTTCGGAGCAGGATGTTCTTTTCTTCCATAGGTACCTCTCCATCGCCCATCAATTCATCACACACTTTCTCCCTATTCAGCCCATCCAAGCTTTTTCCAAATTATTCGAAATCGTCCATCAAACTTATTTTCTAGCTAAAATTCCGTTAAAATTATATAGGTACATAAAGTAACTTACTCGTTATGTGTCAATTGTGATTATAAAAAGAACACATATTAGCTAACAAAGGTCTGTTAACTTTTGTGAATAATCGCGAAAGAGACGAACGATTTATCCGCAACTATTCAAATTGTAATATTTATTCTGGAAGCTCAAGGAAGTCCGCCTGATGCTGTTGGCGCAGGACCAGTCATTGCAGCACTATTTGGGGGAGGCCTAGGACATAGGGGCCATTCATAAATTACGTTATGGACCCCCCCCCCCCCTATTTTGAAATGACGTGATTTATGAATGGCCCCATAGCTATGTCCGGCAGTGAACGTCTTTCGGCTGATAGGATGATGAGGCCTCAAGGGCTCTTTTACGTGTGTAATTTTACTAATAAATTTAAGATTTACCTACACTGGCGTCATTGAAAACTTCTCTGCAACTCTGGCACACCGAAGCTTACGAAGCTAAGTTACAATTTTAAAGTCTAAACTTGCAATAGAAACCCGTGTCCATAAAGATTAGCCTTTTGACCAATGTTGGCCATTGATTACTAAATATTTTATTAATAAACAAATTGTCTATACAAGATGATAACTAACATTAACAAAATAAATTAAAACTAAGTTAAATCTAAAAAAGGCCCTCGAGGCATTGTATCGGCATTGTTGCGCGAAAGCCGCCAGCTCTTCGGTCACCAGTTACGTCAACCAGAAGTTTCGAGTTTTGAGCAAATAACTTTTGCGCACTGGGACCCCACGGACCTAGGGTCTCGACATTACACCGTAATTCCAATAATAACATCCCGTTAGCGGGAATATCAATCGGAGATGTGCGAAGCTGTGTTAATTTTTAGGGTGCCGTAGTCAAGTAGGAAACCTTATAGTTTCGCTATGTCCGTATGCGGCTTTGCTCTACTACCCTACTATAGGAAACTGTAATTCGGCATGGGTATATAAATCAATCACGCCGGCCAAACAGTAGAATAAAATCTTGAAAAATATTTTTTTTACGGTATTCCCCCGCACTTAGTGGGGATGTATTTTTTATTCTCGTTAAACCTATGTGTGGCGTATCGTCAGGTTGGAATTATGGTGTTGAACATAAGGGCCCTTAAAAAAAGACCGGGTTGCACTCCGGGAGTACCGGCAGAAGTGAAAACTTTTTTTTAAGTGAAAACATCTCTAGGGGCGGTGTGCACTTTTTGGGATGGGGTAAAATTGTTAAACTCGCCACAGGTGTCACGTGACCGTAAATGATGAGAGATTCGGGACGAGGCTGGGGGGGGGGTGCCTTAGTACGAGACTGGCTGCGCAATTCGAGTTAGCGAGAAAAAGGGCGCAAACGCCATGCAATCCGCGGCGCTTACCCGTTCGGCCGACACACAATAAGTTCTCACGCGCTAATTTGCAAGTGAAATAGCGTACTTCTGTCGCTACGGTATTAGTCGATTCGAAAATGTATATTCAAGTTTTCACTTCTGCCGGCACTCCCGGAGTGCAACCCGGTCTTTTTTTTTGTTGATTCAGTTTTCGGAAATGACTTAATGGTCTAAAGTCGGTTTAAGGTAATTTTATGAGAGGATTAGTCGATATTTATTTTTGCACTTGACTGTACCAAGTAAATAATGTTTTTGACCATAAATTATAATGAAAACCACTCACCGTAGCATAGAACACAGAGAATTTACGCTTACTAGGTATTTTAAGTCTCAAGTTTATTATGATGAAGGACAATCGATTAAAACCGAGGCCAGCGGACCTTGCTAAACACAAGCGAAGTAGCCTGAATATCAAACTACCCCATTTAGTTTAATACTAACTGCACGTGCGGCGCCACCCGCTAATTTCAAAAACAGGCAAAGTAGCGGGAGAATTATTATTATTTATCATATCTATACAGGGTGAATCCTAAGTCGTGAACAGAAATATGTGTATCTTACTGTTTAACTTTAGTTTAAACATGTGGACGTGACAACACACAAAAACATTTAACGCTGTTTGTTAATTCGTTAATTAAAAAAAATGATTTAAATTTACTGAGTCTCATGGTCACTCTAATTGCTACGTTAAACTGTCACTTTAAGCTACAGACCAAGTCTTGTTGAATAAGGTGACCACAAGGTTAGTGTTTTTGCTATTTAAAATGATTATTAATAAAGTTTAATTGTTTGCTTTTAGAATTAATGCAATGAATTTGCCTTGAAATACTGCGATAGAAACAAATATTTCTGTTTACGACTTATGTTTCACCCTGTATATATATATATTATTTATATATATCATAGGCTATTGCCTGTGTCCATCCAGAAAGGACACTCTACAGGTCCATGGGACGTAGCCTAATAACTATCCATACCCTATTTACTATATAACTAACTGCATTCGTGGTTCCGCCCGCAGGATAAAACACAGTCCATATAAGTAGAAAGACTGGGGCGGAATTTTTTTTTGCGAGAACCGATTGTAACAGCGCTTGCCTGAAAGTGTGTACCCTGTTCATATAATGAAATGCTGTTTAAATTGAATACCTGGTGTCATTTTTTTTATTGAGACCTGCCCGATTTCATCCCCAGTCCAAGTTGATAGTTCGGGTTGACAGGGCGGTTCCACAACGCTTCGGGGTCTCAAATACCGAAACTACGCGTCATTGTTTTTAACCACTAACTTTATTATTCGTATATTAGGCCTGTTTAACATTAATTGACAAAAAAACAGTTTTTGACCGATTCACGTTATTTTGTATGTATGTATGTTGTTGGCGCTGATGCCGTTGATGGATGTAGCTCGACGACTTTTAAATGAAACTTCGATGAAAAGTTGACTGTATTATAATTTCCCAAAAGGCTCTGGTTGTTACAAAAATAGTTTGGCCGGAAGACAGATATGTACAGAAGTGGTGTTATATGGTCTCGTATATGAAAGGTAAGTGACTAGCAAGATTTGACTTATTTGAGGTAACGAATTTAGGTAGGGATAAAACTTGAGTATGTGTAGCGCTTCTATTGGTGCTTTTAAAAGCCCCTCTCATGCTAACCGTGCCCGACGGGCGCGTTTTGCTACTGCATATGAAGTAATATTTAAGTAGGATACAATACTACAAACGGTTGCGTTCGCAACATATGTAATTATCAATATTATCCTCCTAGCGTTATTCCCGGTAGTGCCCTAAACGGACCCGGAGTCCGCTTTGGCACATCCGAAGATTTTGCGTAGGCATTTACCTTCCAATTTGCTCCTTAACATATCACCTTTTATGATAACGGTTTATTGTAGTTTATCAGAGGGCCTATGGTGGTTGCCATTTTATCACTTGTCGTTGTGGATAAGACATCCGTCATGCACTTTTCATTTCATTTATTCAATATTGCATTGTCATGTACAGTCGAGGTCAAAGATATGCTTACACTTTTGCACCTTATTGCCTTGTAATAAGGTGCAAAAGTGTAAACATATTTTTGACCTCGATCGTACATAATAAGGTGTTACAATCATTAGCCAGTGCATGACACCCTGTAGAACACAACAATACGGTTCTGTTCTATTAATGCTAGTCTAATTATGTAAGATAATATAATAAATTGACGTATCGTCTATATCTAGAGACGTCTTGTTTTTTGCGAATTTATTCCTCTTCATGCCATTAACAACATACGTTAATCACAAAAGAAACGGACCAGTAGTTTTCAAGATATTTAGAAAAGTAAAAAAAACTTTCAAGTGACATTGCAAGGAAACTGTCAATAATTATGAGATAAAACTTGGCAGATTAATAACTAGCATTATTACCAATACATAGGATATATTCATTGGCCAATACCGTCAGGGGCATATTTTGTTCCCTTACACGGGTATAGCCTTTAAATAATAGTAAATGACAATTTACAGAATAGCGGGGCTGAAGTCAACAGTCAAATTTCCCAGTTTTACGGGAACGGGCGCGTAGACCTCTACATTTCGTCCTCTCCCTTCTCCTTTCCTAATCCTCGAAGTTGCAATAGTGTATGACATGGCTTAAATTCGAATGAAAAAAACTCCTCTTACCTATAGTTCGAATGTCCAATTGCCCATGTCCATGTCATACTCGTAGGACTGCGACGTTTCCCTTAGATATTACAAGCATACAGTACTATACAGTAGTATATTAATATTTTTAGTTTTTTTTTCACAAAAGCATATTGTAGCATTATTATCGGTTGACAAGTTATGGGTAACAAAACGATGCGTTATAAATAGCTTAATTTTTTTGCGTCATGTAATTGTTACATTCAGAAAATTAGTTGCCAAGGGATGAAAGTTACAAGATGTTACTTGTACATCGTTTTTAAAACAAGTGCGAATGGTTTAATAAACCATCTTTAAAAAGAAACTTGGTGCAAGAAAATATTAAAAGACCATCTTCCGGCTTATAACTATGAATTCCCAATTATATTAAATACATTGGTTCATCATTTATATTAAGTTATATAATAATTATATGAATGTATACACTTTATCAGACATAGTTATGTCTATAGCCGGCCAACAATGTTATCTGACATACTAATTATGTTGATTACTAAAATTAATAATATTTTAATTGGTACTGTTACAATCATCCCTAAGCAGTGTTACAATCAACCCTACCCCAGGGGATGATTGTAACAAATTCCATCTCTCTCTGAAGACAATTTTTCTACAAAACCAATGGATATATCGCATGTTTTTCAGTAGTTCATGATTTTTTTTGGAGGTCCGTAGCTACTCAGTAAGCCGGTGTCGGCAGGGAGCCGGTTTAATTCCTTGCCATCAAATATGTTGAAGCGTATAAAGCAATTCATATATGGTAAACAATTAATTGTATTGTAGTTCATGATTTCTTTTCGTGCGTAAACGATGTCTGCATAATATCTAAATAACATAAAAAAATAGAAGCAAATCAAAACTGTCTCAAAAACTGCAATTTGTTGCGTTCATCCCTGGTCTCATCTCATACTCGCGAATCTCGCAACACAGTAAATGCTTTACACCAGTACGTCTAGCACAACTTGCTGCTCTGTCGCTTCCCGCGCGACTGAGCGTCTCTTTATCTCACTCGCACCGTGCAAATTAGAAAGAGGAGGGTAGATCTTTCTCGTCTCGCGTCGCGGCGCGGCGTCAGTTGTACTAGCCCCGCAGTGCATCTTAAACTTTTGCTTGACACAGACCAATTTCAGAATTTCATAATACCGCAAACCCCTGTTGAAGAAAAACTGCATATTTCAATTTAATTTAATCTAAAGTAACGAAACAATCCACTAATCCTACTAATATTATAAATGGAAAAGTTTGGATGTTTCTAGATGTTTGGATGTTTGTTACTCAATCACGCTTAAAAACGGCTTAACTGATTTGAATGAAATTTTGCATGCATGAATTATTTCGATTTTTGGTTTATTATAATGTCTGCACCGCCTACTGCATAATCTTATATCTTTCTTAAATAATGTATCTCTTTCTCCGATACCCAAAGGTTGTCTGGAAGAGATCGCTCTTCAGCGATAAGACCGCCTGTTGTCTACCTCTACCTACATTTTATTGTATTGTTTCTCTTTCTAACTGATTTGTTTGTGTGAGGTGTGCAATAAAGAGTATTTTTATTATTGTATTGTATTGTATTATCCCTACTAAATTATTTAAACGCTTGTTTCGGGGGACTGCCTAAACGGAAGATTGCCTTAACACATTCACTGCCAAGAATCGCTACGCGCTACGCTCGTAGCCTATCTGTTGGGTTTTCCGCTAAGTAGCGGAAAGCGCCTACACCTTGCTGGCAGTGAATGTGTTAAGTTCTAGAGAAAATCCATTCTAATATCATACATGCAAAAGTGTGTCCGTCTGTCTGTCTGTGGGGTTACCTCTTCACGTTTAAACCGCTGAACCGACTGAGATGAAATATGGTATGGAAATAGGCTGAATCCCCGGGAAGGACATAGGATAGTTTTTTTCCAAAATCATCCCCTAAGGGGATGAAATAGGGGGTGAAAGTTTGTGTAGAGCTACGATGTAAACCAGCTGGTCGATCAAGTAACGCATTGAACATACGCACGTTAGGTAGATCTAAATGTCAAATTTTATATGTAAAAATGACAGTTGGATTGTCCTAACGCGCGTTCGTAACGTTCCGTGTAGAGGTCGGAATTTTCGTGGCACTTTTGAGCTGTCATAGGGACTTCTCGTTTATTGACTACCGATATTCATAATTATATCGATAAATTATAGAACACAACATATGAAACAAGATTAAAAGAAGAGGTAAACAACAGCAGTCTTACCGCTAAAGAGCGATCTCTTTTAGATAACTTTTGATTGGCTGAAATTGTTAAATAGAGATTTGCAATGAAAACAATGAAAAGTTAATAGTTAACAATTTTAAATTGAATCAGTTCAGTTGAATGTAGTTGCAATTTGTTTCGAAAAATGTTTAATAGCCACAAGAAATCCACAAATTACTTATAAGAATCAATAAAATATTATTATTTTTACTTCTATTTATAATACTAGAAATGCGATCGCCCAATCGCGATAAGACTGCATGTTGTTTACCCATCACTCGTAATCATACTTTACATATAGTGTATACTGTATTTATCGATATACATATGTACTTATAATCGGAAGTCGATAAACGAGAAGTCCCTATGACAGCTCAAAAGTGCCACGAAAATTCCGACCTCTGAATTTACCCTTCAGTTCGACGCGGACAGAAAAAGTCCGCGCAAGTTCAGTAGTAGTAGTTAGGTTAGGTTAGGGTTAGGTCCGAATCGCTAAACTTAAGTGGCAGTGGGCGGGGCACATTGCACGTAGAACCGATGGCCGTTGGGGCGGAA
The DNA here is from genome assembly GCA_947049275.1 of Epinotia bilunana. Taxonomy (NCBI): domain Eukaryota; kingdom Metazoa; phylum Arthropoda; class Insecta; order Lepidoptera; family Tortricidae; genus Epinotia; species Epinotia bilunana. The sequence continues at coordinate 20,050,276 of OX346266.1, read as the reverse complement.
AGGTTCTCGAGTGGCGACCACGTACCGGAAGGCGCAGCGTGGGTAGGCCCCCCACAAGGTGGACTGATGACCTGGTAAAGGTCGCGGGAGTCCGCTGGATGCGGGTGGCGCAGGACCGGTCATTGTGGCACTCTTTGGGGGAGGCCTATGTCCAGCAGTGGACGTCTTTCGGCTGATATGATGATGATGATGGTTAGGTTCTATCTATTTGAGAATGTTCTGCAACTTATACATCTTTAACGTGCAAGTCACCAGCACGTTATCACAAGAGGGCGCGCGAAATGTGTCGCGGCGAGATAGACTATCCCTCTCTTTCTAATTAGAAAGGTCTCCCCCAAGTAACACATCAAAGCAGTATAACAGCCGAGTTACAGCATTTGTGTATCGTTTTGGCATTTTGAGTTAGTTCTAAAGTAGCATTATAAACGTTTATACGGCTATTGTAGTGCTTATTTGGGCACACATTTTACTGCTTTAGATCCTAAAAAGGTTCACAATAGTTGTTTAATTGCATGACAGGCGCATTATACAAGCATTATTGTGGTCAAAGAAAGTGTCAATCGCATTAAAGCAGCATTATTATGGTCAATGAAGTTGCCAATGACATTACAGAAGCATTAAGCCGGCAATATTATTGATAATGAATGTTAATTGCATTACAAAAGCATTAGACTAGAATTAGAATGTACTAAAAGAATTATAAATGTTCACATGTAGGCCTACATCAGTATAAAAATTTCATCGATCGAATACATCGCTAGTACAAGTGTTAATTGTCTCGCAATAATATATAATATATGGATGCGTGAGTGTTCAAAACTGACAGCAGTGACGAGTGTTTGCAAAATTTATGATAGATGGTAAAGTGTTTAACTCTTTAGTTATTTTATGCCTTCAAATATTACTGCGCAATGTAGTTTACTGTAAATGTCTATATATGTTTCATTCAATATTTTCACGCGCCTTCGATATTTTGTGGTTTTTATATAAAGTGTTATATAAAGATATTTGTGAAATAACCAAAACATTTTTTTTGTTGCTAGTATACAACGAATTTTGCATTATTGACATAATAGTTTTCGTTGGGCAGTATTAAATTAAGTTATATCATTATTATTCAGGTATATTACTTTTATAAATAGGTCCTCATGGTAATATTTTTTGGTTATAATATTAAACAAAATGGTGTCGGGCTATAGCAGCCCGGTGAGCCTTTAAAAAGTCCAATTAATGCCGCAAGCAGTAGAAATACTCACATGTGAACGATTATTAAGCCAGAGGCCAGAGAGAAGACTTTTGGTGAACCACTGTGGTGCCGTTGTCTATAAATTAGTTATATATGGGTTCACCGGTATGCCACTAGACTTGATGTGGACTAAAATAGTGCCATTACTTGATTGCAATTTTGGGGATCCTTGAGCAAAACAATAAAACCCATTTCAGAATTTTTGTACAGTTGGAATCCGTTTGCCTGTTACACAGTTAAATGAATAATATATAATGAATAATAGTAAGTTAAATGAATAATATATAATCAATACGTCCGCCATAAAAATTGCAATTATTTATTTCGTTACTATTAGTACTAAAAGCGCGTGTGCTTTTTCCCAATCATGGCGGACACATCGTTTTACGAATACTGTAAAATAAATGTTTATATACAGCTTTACGCATTACACGCACTCACGTGTATTAGATTAAAGAGCTGTTAGCTGTAAAACAGAACTCGGGTGACCTTTAATAATGCAAGCATTACATTGATTCACGTTTCTGCTGTTCAGCAGCATTAGGCATTATCTTACTACTTAAAAATGCTATAGTAGGCCCTAAGGCCTAAAACAGCTGACAGCTGTTTAACGGATTTACATGGCATTATAATGGTTCACGTTTATGCTATTAAATAGCATTAAGCATTTATTTACTACTTAAAAATGCTATTATAGATCCAATGGCACTAAAAACAGCTGAAAGCTGTACAATTGCGTTGTGGTTTGCTGCAGTAAAACTAAAGGCTTTATAAAAGCATTTTGATATGCCATTATCTTACCGTTATACAGTGTAAAGCATCATAATGGTTTTGAAATGCCAATATAAAGCGTCAAGATGTTCGGTGAACTTATATAAGAGTTTATACGGACCTTAAGTTCTACATAAGTTTACTATTCGTGTGATAAAATGCTTTCTGTGTTACTTGGGCCGTTCTCAATAATAACACTTAATAATATAACACTTTAATAAAATAACACTTTATTCCCAAACATACGTAGGTACTTTAATTAGTATGTACTGAAAAAAAATACTACGCTGATCTGGCAAGTAGGTTCTAAATATGGTATTTAGTTCGAATTTCAACATGGTTAAGGTTTAACTAGATTATTGAAGGAAAACTTGTGGTTTTTTACGGCGGGCCAATACACGGTGATTATATACTGCGACCTGTAGAGAAGAACAGCCGGACATCTGGACATCCGGACATACGTAAGAATTTTGTTCCAAGAATGTTCGTTCGCTTCGCTCGCTCATTCAATAAGTGTATATTCAATTCAATACAAATCATTTACATATTTCAGAACATGACCATAGTTGTTAGTAAAAATATGAATTTTAGTGTTACATAGAGGTTTATAATGTTGCATTAAATATTACTATTTACTGGTGTATATTGCGGGTGACATTAGTTATTTGTGTCACAAGGGAGCAGTGTATTGCATCCTGAGCGTAGTGAGGGATACAAGTGTTAACGCCCGAGACGAAAATAATTTTGCTAAGTAGTGAGTGACACATACTATTTTTCACACCGACTATGAAGAAATTTAAAAAAGATCCTGTCAATAAAGAAGTTTTAACAAATTGACTTAATTTTTATTATTCAAATTATTAAATATTACGAAAAATCATAAATAAAAAAAAGACCGGGTTGCACTCCGGGAGTGCCAGCACAACTGAAAACATGCGAATTGCTTTAATTATCAGTATTAAAAAAACCTCCCCCTCCAAAGGCCTCCCCCCCTTCCCCCTCTCCCTCTCCACCCCTCACCCCTCCTCCCCCTCTCCTCCCCTCCCTCTAACCCTTCCCGTCTCTAACCATTCCCTTCCCACCCCACCACCCACCGTCCCCTTCCTCCCCCCTCCCCTTCTCTTCAGCTCCCACCCCTCTCCACCCCCACCCCCCATCCCCCTGCCCCTCGACCCCCACCCCTTTCAACCCACCCCTCCCCCCACCCCCTTCTCCCCAATCCCCCTTCCCACCTTCCCCCTCCCTTAAGATTCTTCTTGAGTAGCGAGCGTCCATAGGCTAAGGTGTCTACTTACCATAAGGCTAATAGTACGCTTGTTTGCCACCGCCGTAGTATAGAATAAACACGTGAAATATGTTCGTTTTGAATCGATTACGATGAAATTACAATCGATTATTTTATTAAGATCTGTTCTCAATTGGCACATTGCGTAAAAGCTACATGCCAATGTATAAATTAAAAAAGTAGCTTGAACAGAAAAGTAGCGTTTTGATCCCTCTCGTTGTGGAGCAAAACTTACTTTTCTGAATGAAAGGTGTGAAAAAAATATAACGAATCCTCACACAAACTGACCCTTGACCCACCTTACTGATTATTTGTCAGCCTTCGTGTATCATCATCATTATCGTCATATCAGCCGAAAGGCTTCAGCTGCTGGACATAGGCCTCCCCCAAAGAGTGCCAAAGTGACCGGTTCCGCGCCACCCGCATCCGTCGTTCATGTATGCTACGACGACTGCCTTTTTAAGAATGACGGCAGCGTAGTACAATAACAAGGTGGACAACTTGTTTAGGCAACCTTTACATATATACATACCTACATAACCTCGTGGCGCTCTGTGGGCGTAGCACGGTTGCCATTTTATCACTTATCGTTGTGGTACAGACGCCCATCAGGCTCTGACAAGTATGCGAGTGCGAGAGTGACGGATGCCTTATCCACAACGATAAGTGATAAAATGGCAACCGTGCTACGCCCGCAGCACGCAAAAACGAACAGTGTGAGTTTTTCTAAAACTGACTTAACTGACACGGCCTTTTAAAAGGCGCGTGGGCGCCACAGGGATATATCATTAGCCCACACTGCTATATACTGTCCCACTGCTGAGCAAATGCCTCCCCTTTTTTCGCCACTCGTCTCGTTCCTGTGGTTTTCTCCAATCTGTACAAAACGAATCAAGGTTGTCCCGCCATCTGCTTTTCGGTTTGCCTCTACCTCGGTAGCCATCTTGTGGATCCATTCGGTGGGTGGTGGTGGTACGGTACGATATAATTTAAAAAAAAACTGATGAGATGAACAGTATTGAGATTAAATTGAGTCGTATGATTTATCTGTATAGATTTATCAAAGACAATTCATAAAAACAAACTTAATAAAACCTGATACCTGTAGGTAAAAAAATGGCCTAAATAAAGTGGCTTTAATACGGGGGACCATCTTACATAGATCGACCTGGCTCCTATCTAAACAATGGTTGAAATATGGGTACCGGGTGACGAAGTAAATATTTATACATCTATATCTCTATTAACCCATTAATGCCCTCCGTACCCGCAAGGTTACAGCTATTCGAAGCGATGTTTGAGCAGAATTTTCTGTGGTTTTATTGATTTAATAGCGTATAATGGTAATAAATGCCACTAGCTGTCGGTATATAAAAATAAAAGTAATGGCGGTGGCATTACTACCGTCAAAACAAATTGTGGTCAAGGTAAGTGTTTTGAATAACTAATTAAAAATATATATAATTTTAACTAATCATGGACATATTATATGCATAAAAATGTTTAATTAGATATCAATTATGACAACGAAATAGTGTAAACATATTAAAAATACGTTTATATTTTGCAAAAGGCATCATTTTACGTCGTTGTACTCAAGCAGGTACAATGGGCGGTTGTCTGTTATTTTTTTTTTTATTTACTGCTGTTCTCGAAGCCCCATTATGTTATGATCAATAGCCGTGTGTTTACTTAAAACGCAAAATAAATGCGCAAGGCTAGGCGGTCGGTCGCCACACTGCTCCGCATCTCGCAGCGGCGTAAGTTGATGCGTCTTTTAACTTTGTATGAAGAATCTTGATTTTCTATAGAGAAATCGCATGGTACGACACACTGGCTTCGCCTTGACGCGCGGAGAAGCGAGACACACGACGACTCGCGCGCTCGGACGGAGACGCGGTGCGTGCTGCAGGGTATGTCACACCGAGCTCCGCAGTGCCGTAAGGATTTTAGTGCAAGAACTCGGGACGGAGATGCGGAGAAAACTCGGGCGTTGGTGCGTTGTCTCCACATGCGAGTCCGTTGCTCCGCGTCTCGCAACGAGACGCGGCGGCAGTGTGACAACCACCTTAAAGAAGCTCTCAAGTCTATCTTGGCTGAGGAAAATAAGGATGTGGAGTACCATATAGTATTACTACCACCCAAACCTGCCGTCGTAAGTGACGAAGGTTGAACTCCACATGGGGCAAAATGCCCGAAGCGTCCCTTCAGAGGGCTCCCTCTACGCGAGCCCGACGGCAGTGTCCCTTCAGAGTGCGCTCTCTACGCGTGCCAGAGGGGCCCGAAAACCCGAAGAGTGAGCTTGCACGGACAGTCACTATCTTATAAGCAAAACCTGAGGGCCTAAGGCTCGTAGGTGAGCGGCAAGGCCCGCGAGACCGTAGGCTGAGCATCAAGTAGGGCCGAAGGCCCGAGGCGTCCCTTCAGAGAGCGTTCTCTACACTAGCCGGAGGGCGGACGGCCCGAAGGGGGAGCCCACGCGGTCACTGACTATCCCTGAGTGTTTTGCTAGCGAAACCTAAGGGCCAGAGGCCCGAAGGTGAGCAGTAAACACGCTAGGCCGAATGCAAAGTGTCCAAGAGTGCACTCTGTATACTAGCCGGAGGGGCCTTAAAACCCGAAGGGTGAGCCCACGCGGGAACTCACTATCCCCGAGTGTCTTATAAGTGAAACCTGAGGGCCAAATGCCCAAAGGTGAGGCACGAGAGTCCAAAGGCGGAACTCCGCATAGCGCCGGAGGGAGCGTCCCTTCATAGCGCACTCCACGCGAGCCCGAGGTCCGGAGGCCCGAAGGGCGAGTCGACGCGGACTCACACCTCACTCTTCAGGCTTCACAAGCAAGACAACCCGGCGAGTGCATTCTTTAAAATGATTGAACTAGCATCCTAATTATTTTTTATATTAAACAACTAATTATTGAAATAGCATTTTATGTTTATTTCTATTGTAATAATAAAAAGGACGTTTTTACGGATAATTTTTATTTCTGTCGTACTTGTAAGTGTAAGTACTAATTTAAAAATCGAAAGTTTTGTGGATATATACATCTGAGGATTTTTAATCATCGGTCATTAAAGATCAATCAGCTATGCCAGAATATTAAAAATATTAAAATTTATTATGTCTTTAAACTTTTACATAGTTTATTGAGTGTTTTTAAGTACCAAATAACAATTGTAAAAAGGTAGTTCGATATAAAGATATTTTCAAATGTGACACAGTTGATATTATTGCACATGCGACTGCCACTAAACAGTAATTTCAATAAAAAAGGTGCATATACACATACGGCACTTGGATCTCCCTGTAATAGGGACGCATGTGCACATGCGTTTCAAAAAGGTTGGTAAAACATAGCCCGTATGTTAACATGCGTCCTGCGGTTTCCGAAAGTAATGCATTAAATTAAACGCAATACTTTCCATGTGTACCCGTGTGGTGTCGGGTTAGAATTTCACCACCCCCTTTCTTCCCGTGGGTGTCGTAAAAGTCGACTAAGGGAGCAGGGTCGAAGTGTATTGGGGGCGATGGGCTAGCAACCTATCACTGCAATATCACATTTTGTCACATTGTGTCTTTTAAAACACTAAGTGCGTATACAAGCTTTGCAAGTTTTGATTTCATATTTTGGATGTGCGATTTCCAGGTTATACCGGAGTCCAATTTTATGCCTAGTAATTTAAACTCGCTGACTTCTTCGATTGGACTATCGTTGATATCTAAGTGCAAGTGCAACGGTCTCTTAGGTCTCGAGTAGGTTTAAACTAAATTACTTTTGTTTTTGTTAGGTTAATGTCTAAATTGTGTTCATGTAGCCAGGTGGTGACCATGTAAATGGTTTCTAGCAGGCGCGTGTTGCATTCCGCACTATCAGCACAACTCAATAATATGGAAACGTCGTCTGCAAACATAACGCACTTCGTGTTAATAATTTTAGGTAAGTCGTTGATGTATGCTAAAAACAACAGACAGCCGACCACACTCCCCTGAGGTATGGAGCATGAGGTATGCCGCATTTGCGAAGTGATCATATGCGTTTCTCCTGTACTGTTATCAACATGATCGAGCTGTACATATTGTCTGCGGTTTTCTAGATATGATTTAAACCATTTATGCGCGACCCCGCGGATTCCCATGCCGTATAGTTTTTGTAGCAAGATTTCGTGGGATACGCGGTCGTAGGCTTTAGTCATATCTAACATTAGCCCCACCCCGTACTTTTTATCATTTATGTAGTTTAGCGTTTCGTGTATGTAACTAAATATTGCATATACAGTGGAACGATTAGTTCTAAACCCATATTGGTTACTATCGAGTATTGAGTACTTTTCGAGGAAATTATAAACACGGTTCGACATCACCTTTTCAAATATTTTAGATACACTTGGCAAGAGGGCTATAGGTCTGTATTGGCACAGATTTTTACTATCACCTCCAGGTTTAAGGATCGGTATTATTTTCGATATTTTTAGCATATCTGGAAATACTCCTTCTCTAAGAGACTGATTTATTAAAAGAGTTAACGGTGTAATTAGTTCCAATATACATATTTTTATTAGTTTCGGTAAATAGGGGACACGGCGGCTCGTAATTCAAGTTTTTGTATGGGACACGCGCTACCCCGCATATGGTCTAAAGCTATTCCTATTTACGTATTTAATTTGTCACTGAGTTCGAGATGGTCGCATTTGACGTCAAAGACCAAACAGGTAGTAGCATTTCGGTTATCAAAATAACAGCACAGAACAAGTGAAATCAAATGATTTTTCGAAAACCCACCTGCTTTTTTCAAATAATATAACCTATGTCACTGCTACGATTTATAAGAGGAATCCAACATATGTCGAAATCCGTCGAACGGTTTAGGCTTCAGGGCGTGCCAAAGAATAAGACATACATACATACGCTCGAAAAACATAACACTCCTCTCCTTAAGCAGTCGACAAAAAAAAACTAGAATCAAGAAATTTATTAGGATGACCGCAGAGCAGAACCTTAATAAAGAAATATTAGCTCAAGATAATTTCGGTTCATTCGAGATAATTAACATCTTCCTAATTCATTTGCTTGGTTCAAACATAATTATTTACCTCGAATCAAGAAGATAATACCTTTTTATTCTATAGACATTTCCTTAAATATCTATTCCAAAGTCCCTACCTACATTACCTACATTAGTAATTTTCAAGTTAGGATAAAGAAAAACATTTATTTTTTGAAGAAAAGACAGGCTCTCCAAGTTCTACAGCTCACAACTCCACTAGTTTTCGATTTTCCGCTACATACCTACCCAAAAAACGCAGCAGCAATGACTACTGTACCGATAATGAACAACTTAAATAAGTAAAAATCCCTGACTTTTTTATTTACAAGTTCAATATCTTAAAACTGGCTGAACCGATTTTGTTGAAACGTAAGAACCATTTCGATCACGTTAGCTTTCGGACAAAAAAACGCATTAAAATCGGTCCATTCGTTTAGGAACTACGATGCCACAGACAGATACACAGACACGTCAAACTTATAACACCCTTGGGGGGGTTAACTACATAAAGGTTACATTAAATCGGTTTGGTAAGCACACTGACAACAAACGATAGATGGGTACGATTTGTAACACCAGACCCCGTAGCATGGACGGCCTTATCACACGATAAGTGACAAGAGAGCGTCCGTCACTGGCTGACACCATTCAATAGAACGAGACGGGCGCTCTATCTTGTCACTTATCGCGTGATACGACCATGATACGGGGTCAGCACGTCTACCCATAAGACGGCCGCGACATAATCTCGATTTTTCTCACACTATACCTCTTGTTCTAAGTGTTCTAATAGGTAAGAGAGACGGATAGTGCGAGAAAAATCGAGAGAGGTCGCGCGCCGTCTTGTGATAGCCGTGCTGCTTGCTAACCTTGACTTGACTGATGACCTGGTAAAGGTCGAGGGAGTCCGCTGGATGCGGGTGGCGCAGGACCGGTCGTTGTGGCACTCTTTGGGGGAGGCCCATGACCAGCAGTGGACGTCTTTCGGCTGATATGATGATGATGAACTTGCTATTGTTAGAATGTATTGCTGACTCCGTTTCCTTTCGTACAAAAATATCTACCACTTCAAGAGGGAAGAATAGCTTTGCAGCAGCAAGCAGCTCGCACTGACAATAGGTATTTCGGTAATACATTTCCATTTCGGGAGAAAACGGTTTCCACTAACTAAATCTTAACAAATCCCTTTGTTTTTGATCTATGGCTTCAGCATAATATATATAGTAGGTTTATAGTTAATCTTTTTAAAAAAAAGGTTAAGTTTGATTTATTGCAAATTTTGAAAATAAGAAAACCTATAAACCTAGTCTTTCATTATGTCAATAACGTACTAAAAATCATTGTGATTGGAAAATATTTAGAAGTGGAAAAGCATTTTCTCTTTTTCTATGGACGAGTACGTAAGTAAAGGTATTCCTCCCTCTTAAATGTTTTATTAAAATAACATAGGTAGGTAATTTTCTCAGTGCCATATAACATTCTTATAACATTGAAATGAATTCAAAGTGGCTTTTTTCCTTTCAGTTTTATAAGATTGGTATCTAGTCTACAGCTCCCATAAAACAACAGAAAAAAACAACGGTAGATACAGATCATTTTAGGTAACTACCTGTCAGAAGTTTTTAGGGAAAGTAATGAGGTAGTATTATTTTGCTGCAGCCGAATTGTTTACCAATACAGTATTATTCATTTTAGGTAACTATCTGCCAGAAGTTTTTAGGGAAAGTAAAGAGGTAGTATTATTTTGCTGCAGCCGAATTGTTTACCAATACAGTATTATTCATTTTAGGTAACTATCTGCCAGAAGTTTTTAGGGAAAGTCAAGAGGTAGTATTATTTTGCTGCAGCCGAATTGTTTACCAATACAGTATTATTCATTTTAGGTAACTATCTGCCAGAAGTTTTTAGGGAAAGTCAAGAGGTAGTATTATTTTGCTGCAGCCGAATTGTTTACCAAAAAAGTATTATTCATTGGAATAAAGGTAATTTATTTGGTAACTAAATGATACCTAGTTTTAAAATTTCATAAAACAAATGATGCAAGATGTCATTTCAAGAAAAGTATGGTTGAGATAATGTAAATATCGCCGTTTTTATAAAACTATCATTGGAATTGGAATCTTTTACCTAGGACGGTAGAGTGCATTTTTTGAATGGACTACTTGATGCAATTAATGTTTTTTTTTATTTGATTTTGATTCGATTTGATTTGAATTAAGACAACTCAATCTCAAGTACACTCATGAGTCATGAGAGTTACCTTTGTATTTGCGGAAGTTAACACTTTCAGTCTCACTGTCTCTGGAACCCGCCAGTGGCTCTGTTTGTGGTAGCTTTCCTCTACATACGGGTTTTCCCAAGTAAAGGGCTACGAGCGTAGCGCTACGAAATGGAATTTAAACTTTCGTGAGACATGTTGCAATAATGCTAATAATTACACGGTCCAACTCACGTATTAAATGTCACTTACGGGCGACACGTTTCGAACTCTTCGGGAGTTCTTCAGGATTAGTGTTTTCGCGGCGGTGTCGCTTGAAACATGTCACCCGTAGTGACATTTAATACGTGAGTTGAACCGTGCAATTATTAGCATTATCGCTACGAAATCGTTGGCAGTGAATGTGTCAAGTTTTGAAGTTATGTACTTACTTAGGAGTGTTTTTAGAAAGGTAGCTGTAACGGAATGTTATCATATCAAGCTTAAATTCAGAGCAACCCAACTGGGTAAATACGAAGTACTTCCACCGTACAGAAGACGCGGCAGCCATAATAATTTAGTATACTTATTACCCCAACCAATATTTAGTAAAATACTATATATTGGGAGGGCCTTAACTACGAAGTGCTTCAAATTGCCCTGCACGGCTATCACAAGACAGCGCGCGAGCTCTCTCGATTTTTCTCGTACTATACGTCTCTTTCTAAGTTTTCTAATAAAAGAGAGACGGATAGTGCGAGAAAAATCGAGAGAGCTCGCGCGCCGTCTTGTGATAGCCGTGCAGGTTTCAGTTCAATTTTATCAAATAGCAAAATTGCCCAGCCAGGTACCAAGTACTTTTAACGGTGTAAGTACTATATTTTAGTCGTTTTTTCTGAAAAATACTATATCTCCCCCAAAAAAAGCTGGCAACCCTACCCACAAGGCTCTGGTGCCTGTCCAATAGACTGCGCACCGAACGCGGACGCTGTGCGGAATACCTGCATATATGTGGTTGGTGCGAATCACCTGCACGTCTATCATGGGACGGCTCTCGATTTTTCTCGCACCTCTTGTTCTAATAAGAGACACACATAGTCCGAGAAAAATCGAGAGAGATCGCGCGCCGTCGCGTGATAGCCGTGCAGCGTGCGACTGCGGAGCGCCAGTGCTGTTTATTACATAATCCACGACTGTCCGAACCGGAAATTCTCTGGGAATACCCTAGACCTGCACTCACCTGATGCCAACGCTACCCAATAGGTGAAGAATGTAGACATTATCTATATTATAATAATTAATTAATGCCATACGAATAAATAAATAAATAATCATGGAACGAGGGAGCGAAGTAAACGAAGTTCTCTGCTTCAGTTTGGGTCAAAAATCTTTCGTATGTCCGTTTGTCCAGCTGTTCTCCTCTACATTCGATTGTCGTAAAATCTTGTGACTAGGTTCATAATTAAGATTATTTTGCCGATTCAGGTTTATTTTTATACCTACCGGCTCACGAGTTCCACAGCTCACAGAACACTATCCTACTAATATTATAAATGCGAAAGTTTGGATGTTTGGATGTTTAGATGTTTGGATGTTTGTTACTCAATCACGCTTAAGCGGCTTAACCGATTTGGATGAAATTTTGCACGAAGATAGTTTATAGCCTGATTTAAAATATAGGATAGTTTTTATCCCGGGTCCACGCAGACGAAGCCGCGGGCGGAAGCTAGTTATAAAATAAAACCACTACTTAGCCAGGGGTCCTCACTGTGTTGTGAGTGAGGGATCTGCATGTGTCTATGTGACTCTACACCGAATCCTTAAATCAAAAAGTGAAATGCAAAATTTCAAAAGATTACTTGAATCTTTTGTAACTGACCAAGTGCGCTCTGATATCCGCAACGCGCTCTAAGCCACATCAACCTTAATCTGTGTAAAGGTCGACACACGTAAAAAGAGCTCTGGCGGCCATACATTTAATATGGCGCGCAGAGCTCTTTTACGTGTGTCGACTTTTACGCCGTTATCGCTGCAACTATGCCGCAGCACTCACGGCGTCAACACATCTGTAGCCGTTTATCGATGCATTTGTTTGCGATCTTTGTCTACTTACTAATTTAAGGTTACCCACCGATCCCGTTAAAAGTTAAAATGCATGTATTTTACGGCTTTTTATCTAAATAGTAAGACTAAAGTCAAATACTGCTACTTATAATGAACTTTACTTATTTAGTTAATTTAAGATATCAATTTTTCTGTAAATACGCACACACACGCTGACCATAACAATGTTAACTTAAGTACCTTAATTGTCATGTAAGTGAATTGTAAATATTCTTATGACAAATGAATTTCTTTAAACCGAAATCAAAAGATTTTTCGAAAAACCCGACTGCCTTTTTACCAATATTATTTTAACCTATGTCACTCCTACGATTAAGAGGAATCCAACGACACCTCATATGTCGAAATCCGTCAAACGGTTCAGTCTGCAGGGGGAAAGAATAAGTCATACATACTTACATACGATAGGAAACATAACCCTCCTCTCCTTCGGCAGTCGGGTAGAAACAGGTCGGTAACGCGCTTGTGATTCTTCAACAAGCGTAAGCGCGTTGCCGACCTTTAGACTTTCTGGATTAGGATATAGGATTCTGGGTGACCAGCATAATTATCTATCCGCTGTAGAAGCATAACCATCGAATCACATAAAGATAGCATAGAGGTAAATAAATATCTGATACGATTGTCAGTAAAAAATATCTAAAAATTCTGTAAATATGAACTTTAACATAAACCGCTCCGCTCCGCTCGGGAGGTCGCCGGCTCGCTTCGCTCGCCACCTTCCCCCACTCGCTTCGCTTCGGCCCCGTGCACCCCGTTTAACTCAGGACATCCTTCGCGAGCTTCTGGCTCCGCGGGCTTTTATATGTACACTTTAGGGGTAGGACAGACAAGACCACGTGTAAGTGGGGTGCGCTAATTCGGGTTTTGGTAGCACTTGTAAATTTGGCATCATTATACTTTATTTGGTAATATGCATACATTTTATGGCAATCATAGTGGGTTATTTAGGTAGAAATGGATGACATTTTGCAATAGCCAGTTAAGTAACAAAATGGCAAAAAATTGGACTTTAATGTCGATAGATACCTCAAGTCGTCTTCATATCAAGTCAGTTGATACATTTATCTATGAGAAAACCGTGTTTAAAATTTTGTTTCAAGTCTGTACAGGTATACAATGTTTAACGATAATAAGTCAAAGCACTTGAAATGAAGATAAAACAGCATTACTGATTCCGGTATTTATCAATAATGTTTTAAGTGTACTTGACTTGTTACTGCAAATTAGAACATACTTCATTCTTGTTGCGGGTAGGAGAATAACAAGTTGCATTTTTGGTACGTATCTTGTACTGCAGTTGAAATAACAGGTAAGTGTTATTTTTTGATATTATTGAGATGAAGTAATTTCGGAGGTTATTTTTTTCGCTGTAAATATTTAAAACTGCAATATTCGGTACTGGTTCATCTCTAATTTGGTATATGTCTCATTTATAATATTAAAATACAAACATTTATTCAATCACGTAACTTATGAACCATTTTTACTGGTTTTTTAGAAATTATTGCACTTGACACATTATTGTAAAATGTACATAACTAGTTCTTAGTATGAATTTGGTCTAATATTAACTCACTTAGAATGTTATTGAAAAAATAATTAAACAAAGGGGTCATGGCGAAAACCAATGTTCCGTTTGTGTTAAGTCAATTGAAACATTATTGCTATTTTTTTTAATGTACAATTCATTATTGTGTACTATACAATTTTATCCAATGATACTGATCAACAAAAAATACATTAGAGTCAGTAGTGTAAACCTGAGCCGCTGACTACTGGATTAAGGTCGCTGCACACTGGCTCCGTATGTGTGGACGTGCACGTTTTACAATAACATGTTAATTACCTTGATAGTGTTGCAAAATAATTATATGCTGTAGAGTATTTCCTTTTTCTTTTTTTGATTTTTTTTATTAATAAATGCCTTATAATCGTAATGTTTTTTATTTAGGTCCACTAAGAAACGCAATTTCCTCCCAAATGATCACTAATCAGTAGTGTACAATGCTTGGAAAAAAAATAAAATTGGATTAAATGTAGTAGGAAGTTATTTTTGCGTTTATCTCAAACTTTACTTTTTGTTGGTTGATTGGTTATTGCAAAAGGTCGTCCAAATATTGTAAGTATTAATTTGCTTGCTAAGATTTGGTGATTATTTACTAAATTTGGTCTTCGAATCCAATTTAATGTGCAGTCATTACTACAACAGCTAGTAGAATAGAATTATTTTTTTTGGTTTTCACTATATTTTTTTGGTAAGAGAGCTTAGGGTTCAAACGCATCAAAGCATTTTTTGGTGGTCATTATATTTAACCCCGTTCCACACCTAAATTTGCACCCCCTTAGAGGATGATTTCCAATTTACGCATGCCTTTACTTATCCTATCATTCAGTAATTAATAATACGTTTTGAAATGCTTTTTAGTAAAAAAAGTATAATTACTAGTCACTTTGTGAGCTGTTGACGCAAACCTGTATTTTCCACGAAAAACTGAATCGACAAAAGAACATTTTTTAGTCGAACTTGCTCACAAAATTTCACAAGAATCGGTTGAAAAATGCGATCTGTAGAGAAGAAGAGCTGGGCAAACGGACATACGAAAAAATTTTGGCCCAACTTAAGCAGAGAGCTTCGTTCGCTTCGCTCCTTCGTCAAATAACGAGAAATGTTGGTGACAAAGTAGAAACATTTAAAATATGTCTTAATTGGTACAAATTACACTAGACATGCGCAGTAGGTACTCAGAGTGGGGTGTCTACGGGTATTGATAGCAACAGGTACAGTCCAGTTCGAAAATATGTGCGCGCACAAAGCTATAAAAAATTATAATATTTATTCGTAATAGTTTTATTTTTAAATAATTATTGCCGTCTAAATTTTAAGACGGAAGAATACTACTTATTCGTCCATACAAAAACAGAAAATGTATTTCCACTTCTAAATATTGTTCAATCTCAATGATTTTTAGTACGTTATTCACACAATGAAATACCCGGTTTATAGGTTTTCCTTTATTCAATATTTGCGTAAATTCAAACTTATAATAAACCTAGAATATATTATGCTGAAGCGATCGACATTAAAATCAAAGTGATTTGTTAAGATTTAGTTAGTGGAAACCGTTTTCTCCCGAAATGGAAATTACATCAAAAATGTACCTAGTCAGTTGCGAGCTGCTAGCTGCTGCGAAGCTATTCTTCCCTCTTAAGGCATGTTCGTTTTATGAAGTGTGTCTAAGTTTATTAACTCGTGATCAGTTCAGTTCCAGTGTAAACATAGCGTTGTAGTAATTATGTTTAAAAATCGAATGTCTTAGTGCTAGTTAGGAAATAAGTGCATGCTTGTCCATGTGTTCCTAGTTTATATGTTTTCTTGTACACTTGTTTCTGTTTGTTCCCCAATAAATAAAATATATGTACACACGTATGTACTACTTTACTTAACCTAGTAACTTACTACGTAACGTAATGTCACTTTTACGTACTTGTAAAAGTGACATTTTATGTCTTGGTGTCTCTAGTAAAGTCTAGTAAAATCCCATTGGCTTTCAATGTACGAATTTCTCTTCCAGTAATAAAAAACAAAAGTGAAGAACTTTATATCGATGTTCATAAAGACCATAATCTCGTTTGTAGACATGTTACGTTTTTCTTCGGATTCATTAACGTATTAACGTTCGCTTTCTTCGATTTATTTCTGTTGGTGAGTAAATACACTATAGGCTGATGTGAACTATGTTTTAACTGGGTGAGGGCCTGCGCAAATAAATCAAACAAAAATATAATCCAAATTGATTTATTCAGAATTAAATGCAAAACTCTTTTATATCTAAATTTAATTTACAAATTTTACAAGACACAGTAGGATCTCCTTCAACTAAAGGTAACAATTATCATAGGAAAACTTGATTGGTTTCAAAAAGGATTGCCGTTTTAACACTTGTAAAATCTATTTAAAAACCACTACGCGACTTCGACGTTAAATCGGCGATGAAACTAGAGGTTAATGTTCGACCTAATGTATTGGGAAATTGTGTTTGGCGATATAACGCGCCAGTCCCACATCAAGCCTTATGTTATGTGTCAGGTTTACGAAGGTAGCGTTTATCGCGACAAGATAAAGCACTCGGCTCTCTTTTACAACGTTTAATAGGCAGACGCTGTATCTTGTCGTTTATGAAGTTATAACCGTGACGCGACAACACGCATTCAGAGCTAAGTGAGGACCAAATTCATGGCCAGTAGTTAGCCTGGTTTAATCGGTAGAAGTTAAAAAGTTCCGACGCGACACAAAAATTAGTCATACAATTCTATGGTTAATTTTTGTGTCATAACGGAACTTTTTAACTACTACCGATTAAACCAGGCTAACTACTGGCCATGAATTTGCTCCTCACCTAACTAGCAATTAAATACTTTCAGTCGAATATACCCCTAATTTCAGTACGTGAATGAAAATGCTCATTATTATCGTTACAATAAATATATTAGATAAAGCAATATCTCAATTAGTCTCTTTTGACGTTTTAAACCCCCGCTCCATTGAAAACAAGTTCTACGGGGCACATGCTCCACACACGCCACTGATGCTCGCTCCATTGCAACCAGTTCTAATACGTGGCACATGTGTGACTGATGCACGGAACACTTTCAGTGCCAAGAACACGCTAGTGGGCGCTCTGCTCGTACAAAAATATGTATCGATTTACCTAATCCACTCATAAATATATACCGAAACCTTAATCCGCTGACATTTACGAGCGATGGGACATATTTATGACTTATGAGTAAGTTGTATGTACCCATATCTTTACGCTTGACTGTAGGCGCTTTCTACTACATACGGAGTTCCCCATGTTATCGGGTACATGCGCTACGTTCTTTTGCAATGTTGTCAAGTTTATGTGACGCATTTCTGTGCGTTCAATCGGACGTTTGTAGGCATCAGCACGTCTATCATGAGACGGCCGCGACATACTCTCGATTTTTCTCGCACTATAACCTCTTGTTCTAAGTATTCTAATAAGATAGACGAGACGGATAGTGCGAGAAAAATCGAGAGAGCTCGCGCGCCGTCTCGTGATAGCTGTGCTGCTTTACTGCTTTGAGCTATACACTCGTATATACTATGGTACTGTAGAAAATATGGCCGATTTAGACGGTGCGAAGTCGCGTTGCAGTTACATGTCTCTTATCATTCTAGTAACCTAGTTCTATTTATAAAAATAAGTTTTTGTGGTCTGTGGTACACCGTATTCTTCTCCGAGGGAACATTGAT
The DNA here is from genome assembly GCA_947049275.1 of Epinotia bilunana. NCBI lineage: Eukaryota > Metazoa > Arthropoda > Insecta > Lepidoptera > Tortricidae > Epinotia > Epinotia bilunana. The sequence goes on along the minus strand of OX346266.1, from coordinate 20,032,328 downwards.
GGACATAATTATGTTCAATTAAATTACACTAACAGCCGAGCCGATCCCTATATTCTAAATGTTATAAAGAAGAATAGATTATTTACCGTTTGTATTGTATAATTCGTTTATTGGGGTGACCAAATGAAGGATAAATAGTTATGTCTATATGTCAGGGACCGTAAACCTATGCCGGTATTATTATCATCAGTGATCGGAATTAGGTGAGCCAAAATACCTATTCTTCGCAAGAGGGCATAATATAAAGTGGTTGCGACAGGGTAGATATTTTTCCGGATACTAGTCGTAATGTTCAACATAGGTACCTATGTACATGTTTTACTTACAGAACGGGTTGTTTAATGTTAATCTAAAAGTGATAACTATTTCACAACTTTTCCTTCCTTCCTTATACCTACGCCTTAAGTCGAGCCCTGTTTACTACAAAGTAACATAAAACATCTCACACTGTAAGTAAAACATGTATGTTTACTATTACGACCAGTACCCGGATATATATCGAATACCCAGTATTCAAGAAAAAGTGTATTTTTCTACCCGGTTGCTACCACTCTATATTATGTCTTCTTGCGAAGAATAGGTATTTTGGCTCACCTGATTCCGATCACTGATTATCATACAAAAATAACAGCTTAAATTTTGGAATAAGTATCCCCTATTATTTCAGATTTTTCTATTTTAACATTTTTAACCGACTCGTCTGAATCATTACCCAAATACAATTTTTGGAATACTAAAAAATATGCTCAAATTAAGCATATTATTTCTTTTATAAATACCGGTATAAGTCTTTGCATGGTGTATTACCAATGTGTATTTTCGTGAGTATGCACATATCGTCGGGGATAGTGCAAAACCGCGTAACTAGCACTGGTAAATACTGCGTATCTACACAACACCCAACTTTACAGAAGAACCTTAAAACGTGATGAAAAGATACTTTTTCTTTTCAAGATAATATTGAATCACGAGTTCTACAAGATAGTGACTTTAGTTTTATGGCGTTATAAGTTCGTTGGCGGGAAATCTTAATTTGGCTACATTAGATACCTTCGCGGTATTAACCAGTGCCAGTTACGCGGATTTGCGCTATCGCTATGGGTGTTGTGTAGACACGCAGTATTTACCAGTGCTAGTTACGCGGTATTGCACTATCCCCGACGATATGGCAAAACTACAGAGATTGAATATAAGACACGGCTGTAATAAACTCAATCCATTACAATAATTGAGCACGAGCTAAAATCGTAAAGGTACACGGACTTTTACGTTACGTTACCAGCCTCTTTTTGGATACGCAATAAATTTCCTTGATCTAATTAACTGTGAAAAATCAGACTCACAGTAAAGATAAACATTATGGGATCTATCTTTCTAAACATGTCACATTGTTGCAAAAAGTAATTGATTGTGAAAAGTGACGTAATTATTCTACGTTACTCTTTTTCCTCCGGCATAAAATTGAATTAAGTATATTTCAAAATATGTTCACGGGATTCTTTCCAATAGCCAACATCAATAAAGAACGGTTTGGATGTAAGTAATCTGGTAAAAGGTCTTTTTAATTCGTATTTAGACATTTGCTATGCTTCGTGATACTGAATACATTTAATGTTTAGGGATTCATCTGCCATTTATTGTAGTTTCTAGTTTCTATTTTAGTGTCATTTCAAATGTAGATCTTACAGCAACTGCAACTTGGGGATACACTCCCATCAATCTGTTGTATTCTCGTTGCATTGTTTTTTTCGAGACTGGTACTTTATTTGCCTGCCTTTATGTGCCTTTATTTGTTTAATTTTGAAAACATGTAGAATATTGATTAAGGCATCACTTTTATGTAGTGTATTACTGCCTTCCGAGAGTTAAGAAATTGCACGAATGAGATGTTTTTAAACGGCGATTAATTACATGGACGCGACTATCTTTAGATCTTCTGGTTTGCGCCACTTCTAGTAAGTAGCTTTAGGCCACATTTATGCACAGGGTAATGTGTGGCGACTTCCGCCTACGCGTAAACGCGGCGTTAGAAGTCTTCATACACAAGAGGTTTAAGAAAGCTCAAACACTACTTACGTGTACTCGTACCACAAAGTCCTTATAAATTTAATAATATGCAGACATTTGAAATACCACATCAATAGGAGCCATTCATGGGCGGCCGGCATTGTCTTCAGTACCTATTTGACGAGACAAGTGAATGGATTAACGATTGACTAAGAAAGTAAACTAGGTGCCACCAAATGATGAGATGAGGCTAAAATGTTTTTTTTTTTGTCAAAATCCAAAGACAGTTCCAGTTGATTAGCGAAATACACGTGTTTGCTAGTCCGGACTCCAAACACAATGAAATAACAAACAGGGCTAGCACAACTAACCGCGTCACTTCACTTCCTGAAAGTTGTTCCTGTGAGCCCTCTCGAGGAGTTTCCTGATCTGTCGCCAGTTCGCCATGATGTCGGCGTCAGGGGACATTTAGACGAAACACGGTGTCATGCCACTCATGCGAATAATAACGATGCGCTACAAATGCCACGATTCACGTCGTAATATTGGCGAGCGCCAACGACAATGGTCCCTTGTCCCAAATATCGAGGCTGAAATGATACTTCGTCAAAATCCAAAGCCGCATTGTCATATGATTTGACACGTGTTTGCTAGTCCGGACTCCAAACACAATGAATTACCAAACAGGGCTAGCACAATTGACCGCGTCACGCACCCTTCACTTCCTCACCGAGCGGAGTCGGCTGTGTCGCGAGCGCGCACGGGCAGTTGTGCTAGCCGGCACTTCCTACTCCCTCTCGAGGAGTTTCCTGATCTGTCGCCAGTCCTCCATGATGTCGGCGTCTGGGAGCATGTAGACGACGTAGGGAGGGGACACGGCGACCTGCCGCCGGCGCCGCTTGCGCCCCCACTCGGGTCCGGCCGACCAGAGGTCCACGGTGTGACGTTCTTCTTCTAGCCGACGGATTTTCTCGAGGGTCTCTTCTTTTAGGGACTCGTAGCTCAGCCATTTTTCGCTCTGTTGACAAAAGAGATGTTTAGGTTAGTTTGATATAACTTTTTATCGTAACAGGACATTTTAATAGGACGTTAATACAAATATCTAGAAACAACAAAATAAGCAAACAGTAAAATAAAATACATAGCATCTTAACCTATGCCCCTCATATAACTAAACAAATAATCAAATAAACGCTGCATCTAAAAAAAAACTTGTGATGACCGATCTCCTCTCGTGTGTAATGTAAATATACGTCGACATTAGCGAAATATCCCTTGCCAAAATAGGCAAGGAGTGAAAAGCCAAGAAAAAAAGCCCATTTATCCACTCCAGTTAAGAGCACGTATTGGGAAATGGGAAATTATGAGATTTGTCGAATGCCTGAACTAGAAAACAAAATTGTGGAGACATTTTCGAATACATTTATCTTCTACATATATCTTGTTGTGAAAAAAAAAACTTTTTCATTGTTGTTTGTCAATTCATTGTTGGGCCTTTATTTCGTAGGTACATCATAGTAGGTACCAATGATATTATCCTACTAATATTATAAATGCGAATGTTTGAATTTTTGGATGTTTGTTACTCAATCACGCTTAATCGGCTCAACCGATTTGGATGAAATTTTGCAAGAAGATAGTTTATAGCCTGGAGTAAAGTATAGGATAGTTTTTATCCAGTATCCACGCAGACGAAGTCGCGGGCGGAAGCTACGAGTAGTACCAAATAAGGCATTACCTACCACAAATGAGAAGCATGAAAGTTTACAGTGAAATTTTGGATTTTTGTAACTGAATCAGGCAAAAACGGCTTAACAGATTTAGATGAAATTTGGCATAATAATAGTTTAGAACCTGCATTAAAACATGCAATACGTTCTATCCCGAACATTGTCCCGCAAAGATTTTATTTAATCGTATGGCATACATTATTTGGCCTTTTTAAAGTTTTTCACTCTTTAGTACCACCCAGAAAACATGTGCAGGGTTGTGGTAGGTAGCTCCTGCGGACGCGAGTAACAGTTGTCCCCCTTTTTTCAAGTGAGTGGGCAACTCGACTGTTAGAAGTTCTTTACCCGCCCGAAGGCCTCTAACTCGGCTTAACGACTACCTGTCATAGACAGCAGCCGGGGTTAATAGCTTAGCGTGCCTTCCAAAGCACGGAAGCGCTCATTTATAGTAACCACTCGAACAGGCGGTCACCCATCCAAAGACTGACCGCTGCCATCTTTGCTTAACCTGCGTTATAGTTTCCGACTCGCAGGCGCCGCTAAGCTATGAGCGCTTCCAAAGCAGTCCCGCAAAGAGATTCAAAATTAAAAATGGACGTTCATACAGGTGTTCACGTAGACAAAGTCGCGGGTAAACACAAGTTTTTCATAGATTTGAAAAACATATAATATAAACCCGGAGCATCAAAGGGATACGAATGATAAATAGCTCTGAATGGAGGTCGGCTATCAGTGAAGTACTCGTAACTAATTGAATATATACGTCACTTCACAAATAGGTACCACGGGGTGACGGGTCAACGCGCCCGATAATACGTAAACAATTCTCAGTAGCGAAAACGTTGGTGCACAGTATAAAATATTAATATTTCGTTTACTACGTTCATTGGTCGCGTGTACATATTAAAAACGATATACGTACTGACGCGTGGCTACAAGAACTTGCATTTCGAGCCGCCCTTCTTTCTCCTTCAAATTACGAGCTATAATATAAACAATGCCTGAATGCCTTGGCCTAACTACTTAGTCCTTGATGGCCCCCGACCCCGCGGCAGACCTAAGAACTGTCCTCTCACGGTAAAACCCATTGAGTTATATTACTAGAGTAGACATCACCTAGCATAAGTTTGCGCACGTCAACATACTCTCATGAGAGTATGTTGGGTTAGTCTGTGGCGGGCAGTGATGGCGGTCGTTTCGAGTGCAAATTCTACTCAAAACTTTAAAAAATGCCTTCGCTTGCATTGCGCTATTGTACCAACAAAAAACCCAACAATATTAAAAGTACGGCAATCACTTTTCATCGCCAAATTCACAGATTTTTTAAATAACATGATTTTTTCTGTAATTTATAAGATACGCGCCGATGGCGGCCAATATTTCAAAGATTAAAAATGTAGAAGGTACAATTTCCGAAGACTATTTTGCCTTATTAGTAGAACATTAAACTTATTAGACTTACTGATTTGAAGCTTTAAGATTTTAATTTTTGTGCCAAAATAGAATAGCAGCAACCATTTGTTGTTTTTTTAATTTAATCGTTTTTATGAATAATTTTAGTTTTAGTTCTCCTTATTTAAATATATCTCAAGTTCTACTTATTTAAATCTAAGATAAATTCTCTTATATAAATATTGTACGCGATGCGAGTACGGTCTCCGAATATGAACCCATAAGCAATTTAGGAGAATATAATTATTATATTAATTTCCAATTTGAAAATGGTCGTAATTTTGTTTTTTTGTCTTGCTGCGATTGCTATCAAAATTCGATATCTGAGGATCCGCATGGACCCTAAATATGACTTTGTCATTAAATCTAACACAAATTTGCTGATACAAATAGCATCAACACAGTGCATCCTAGGTAACTATAAAGATATCTAGTATAAAAATTACAAATACCAAATGTCGGTGATTAAATCAATAATTCGCTTTTTTATGTTTTAGATCACGCTATAGCCATAACTGAATCCGAACTCAGAAAATTATCGCAACTACTACACGTTTACATACTCTTTGATTTTCCAAGATGGCGGCCTGATTGGAAGACGTCAAGAAAAATGTTCTGGGTTGCCAGTCTATACGTAGTAATAGTAAGTCAATGGTAAAACCACGAGATCCGGGTTACGTTGTTTTGTCGTAACTAAGCTAAATCCATTCCTGATAATAACCATATACCATATAGACCATCAAAAATATTTTTTTCGATTATATTTACGAAGTTAGAAACAACGTGACCGTTGAAATATTTCGGTATAATTCAGTAACAACACGAAAACTGTTTAGCAGATTACGAGATTATCGATTTATTTGTAAAGCGAGTAAAAAAAGTCTAAAAACCTATTTTATTTTTACCTTTTTATATTTTACTCCAAATAGTCGTTTTCGGGTTACGTTATTTTTCCGTGAGAGGGCAGAGAAGCGATGGCTGGATGTCGTGAAGGCCGATACGAGCGAAAACGGTCTCACAAAAGAAGACGCCCAGCACGTCTGTTATGCGACGGCCGCGACATACTCTCGATTTTTCTCGCAATATATCTATTGTTCTAAGTGTTCTAATAAGAAAGAGACGGATAGTGCGATAAAAATAGAGAGAGCTCGCGCGCCGCCGCAGGATCGTGCAAAGTGGATGAAAGTCAAGGTAGAACGAATAACCATATACCATATAGACCATCAAAAATATTTTTTCGATTATATTTACGAAGTTAGAAACAACGTAACCGTTGAAATATTTCGGTATAATTCAGTAACAACACGAAAACTGTTTAGCAGATTAGAAAAGTCTAAAAACCTATTTTATTTTTACCTTTTTATATTTTACTCCAAATAGTCGTTTTCGGGTTACGTTATTTTTCCGTGAGAGGGCAGAGAAGCGATGGCTGGATGTCGTGAAGGCCGACACGAGCGAAAACGGTCTCACAAAAGAAGACGTCCAGCACGTCTGTTATGCGACGGCCGCGACATACTCTAGATTTTTCTCGCAATATATCTATTGCTCTAAGTGTTCTAATAAGAAAGAGACGTATAGTGCGATAAATATCGAGAGAGCTCGCGCGCCGCCGCAGGATCTTGCAAAGTGGATGAAAGTCAAGGTAGAAGAACGAGAATAATATGTATAAGTAATCAAAACAATTTTCTAACACATATTAACAAAGAGTTCTACTATTACCCCCGCATTTCCTGTTATGAGATATTAAAACTACCCAAGTCATTTTCAGACCGTTCTATTTTATAATATTTACCTATATTAATAACGTGCATCAGCATAGCCCTAGCACAACATATTTTTTTAATAAGTGTTTTTATGTATTTTAAATTAATATTTTTGAATAAAGCTATCCAGCGTATAGTGTCGACTGTCGACGCCGTAGCCGGCGACCCTAGTTAGTTGCGGGCGCGAGTCCAGACCCCGTATCGTGGTCGGCCTTATCACGCGTTAAGTGACAAGATGGAGCGTCCGTCTCGTTCTATTGAACGGTGTCAGCCAGTGACGCACGCTCTGTCTTGTCACTTATCGTGTGATAAGGCCGTCCATGCTACGGGCTCTGATATGGCATGCGGAGCCGAACTTACTCTTTAAGCTGGATCTGGACGTCAACGTCAAGCAGCAGCAGTTTACATTCGATGAGTACTGTAGCTGGCAAACATCTTGAGTATTAGATGACGTGGTGGGGGAAAGTTTTCGCATCCTACACTTACGTTCAAAAAAGGTTGTTTTTATGGAATTCCATTTCTTTGTGTAATCATAACATTACACAAAATAATAACATAAAATAATAAAATAAAATAAAATAATAAGTTTATTCTAGGATTTTCGCGCAAATGGAAAGCCAATTTATTAACGATTGTTACATAAGTTTATTAAAATATCACGCCGTTAGCCTGCGAATGTCAAAAGACGTTTTGTATGGTCGTCGAACCACCTTACAGTTAATTGGATACAGGCATCATGAGTTGTTTCAACTGCCTGCCTGATAAATAAATAAAATATCTGACAACTGTGTGAGAACAGATACCGAGAACAGCCACTTTCGAGCGCTTTGTCCTACATCATTCCCATACACAGAGTTGAACACACCTTTTGGCTTGAATGTTCCCCACAGGATTTTATGTTAATTTTGTTTGATGGGTTAGGTTAGTTAGGTTAGGACTAAAAACTATATTGACATCGATTGAAATGGTGAAGATTTAGAAAAGCCAGTGCCTACGACAATTCTTTAAATTAGTTAATAAGCGAATCCCAGTCTTCTTTACGATGCAGCCAGGATAACGCAGATATCAACATTTATTGATATAATCCCACACTGCCCACACGATCAAAACTCAACGATAACCTTAGCGACACGGATCCGACACGCCTCCATCCAATATTGCTTTCCGTGAAAAACACGCTTAAACCGGCATTTCATCAACACCGCCGCCCAAACCCAAAACACACCAACATCATACCGACTCCATACACTTTTACAACCTTTTTCTTATAACCTTAGAACAGCGCACGGAGCAATAAATGGAGTCTAACCGGTCGAGCCATGTACCTGAACGGGCATCGACCTAAAATGTGACTTAAAGTGTTCTGTTAAGGTTTATATCCGTTTGTAGGCAGTCGTGATAAAATAAAGCCTTCACGCTGTCTGACTTGAGCCTCCCGAATAATCTGCTTATGAACTCGGGTTTAATGCGAACTAAGGAATAACGCGGTAATTGGGAAGCATGAGAGAGTACCGGTTGCTGTTATTAAAATGTAATAATACGGGTGTGTAATGTTTGTGCTAAAACTCGAATATTATAATATAAAATAATAATAGTTCAGCTTATATACGCCCACTGCTGGGGACAGGCCTCCTCACATGGATGCACGTGCAGTTTGAGGACTTAACGTACACCTTTGACTTTCTTCGCAGATGTAACAGGTTTTCCTTCACCGAAAAGCTAACGGTAAATATCAAATTATATTCCGTGCCGTGCATAGGTTCCGAAAAACTCAGTGGTACGAGCCGGGATTCGAGCCCGCGAACGCCGTTTGACGTCACGACCACGAGGCTACCGTAGCTTCTCCGTTATCCGACTCGTGTATTAGCTTAATATTTTTAGTCAAATATATTTCTACGTCATAAGTACTTCGTGCTTATGAGTACATTACTGAAGCTAACTTAATGTTATGTTTTGAAATTACCTGTATCCGGTAGCGAGATTATGTACACGTGTGTTTTTAGCGCATTTCCGCTCCGCTTATTCTATCCTCGCTTTTTATGGGCCTGCAGATAAGTAAATATGCAATGATATGATAAGCATTTATACCTGCAGATTAGACTGTCCACTCATGAGGCGATGGGGGATGGATGTAAGTACTAACACTACAATTAAGTTTTTTCTGTACGCTACTAACAAATATGGACAAGTATCCGAATTAAATGATGATGATGATTAATATTATTATTTACAAATATAAGATTATTATTATTATTATAGATCATTATATATTATTATTATTATACTCTACGGTATTGTATTGTAATTATGTCTCAGTGTCTTCTCTTTATATCTCAATTCTTGTTCAAACGCAGTACAAGTATAACAATTTATTCGTCTTTAAATTCACAATTGCTAGAAGTAACATGAAATAGTAGATTGTATGACAAGGGTCTAAAATAAGCCATATTACCACGAGATGGATATTTTCCCGAACGAAGTGAGGGGAAATAGTTCGAGGGGTAGTATGGCTTTCAGACCAGAGTTATACACTCCACTTTTCACTTCGACAGCGAGAAAATAGTAAAAACAAAGAATATCCATCCACAATCGATAATAAATACCACGGCGAAGAGATTATTCAATATGGCGGCATTTTTTTTTAAATAAACTGCTTTAACACAGATACAAAATATTGACACCACGAATGAACGCCTCTGACCGTCTATTAGTCCAGTCAATGAACTGACAACTTGTATGGAAAAAATGTCAATTTTGGAAATAATTTATAATAGCTTCTTTTTGATGTGTAACGGATATATTATCAATTAAATAGTTACCCAGCGACAAAATCCGACAAAATTTCAGACATCAAAAAAATGATAAATTAACTAGCTTCTAAAAAGTCAGAAAAAATATTAATAAACATGTTTGTCTTTATTTTGGTTCATTTACATTTGCTCTATAATATTCAATATAAATCGTACAAAAAAACACAATGCATGCTTCATTTAAAGCTACATAATTACTTCCGGGTGGAAAGTTTGCCGGATTCTTGAATAAATCATCTTAGAATACAATTTTAAAATGAAATCAACAAAAAAAACGCTATTATAAATTAATGTTTTTCAAAAACGTATTTTGCCTGGAGTATATAGCCGCGTCCAAAAGGCCGAGCGCGGCGGACAGCATGTGGTGCATAAAGATAAAGCGAGATAGACAGCGTCTATCCCGCTTAATCTCATAGCTTATGCCATGTATGCAGCTAACCACGGTTGAACGTTTGGACGCGGCTATAGACAGCCGAAGGTGTTTATTTTTTAATGATTGTGAATTCGGGAATAAAAAACGCCTAATTATATTTGAAATTTATTCTGTTTCCTGATTGGTTGATTTTCATGTATAGCTGTATTCTGATTAGTTGATAGCAAATACAAATGGTTTTTTAAATAGTTGTGATTGGTAGATTTACTTAATACGTTGAAGTGTTTTGATTGGTCAAATTAAAATGTTTTAAAATCATAATACGTTAACATTATTTTCCCTAAGGGCTAAATGTGCTACTTTAGCCCCGCTATCTAAGCTTAATATGACGCACTTTTCGAGCATGAGAAGAGAAAATTATATTTTATGTGCTCTGCCTACCGACTCTGGGAACAAGTGCGTTAATGAATGTAGGTATGTTTTTACTATTGTAGTAGTTATTAATAAAGCACAGAGTATTATTTTGTATTGTTTCTTTTAATATCTCCTCTTAACATATACAACCAACTTCCTTAGTGCGGGTACATCTGTTTTCCTCCAATGTGTGACGTTTCATTTTGTCACCAGCCTGTACTCGCACAGACGCTATCTTGACAGCCAGCTGTCAAGTATGTCACTCAGTTCATTTAATAGCGTCTGTACAAGTTACTTTCCATTACAACTATTATTTGTATTGATGTAGCTCTTTTTTGCAGATAACTAAAAAGTATAAGTAAATCCTCTAACTATGATAAGAGAGAAAAGGGATGAGGGAACGTAAAAGAATTGGCAAATGCTACTTTCCCACGCCTGACCTCGCTCCTGATCGTAAATAACTAGCTGAAGTTCTTTGTCGGAAATTATTCTGTAACTTTTTATAAGCTCACCTCAACGCTCACTCACAAATATATCTTGACACCTCAATGCGTACTAACTAAGCGTAGGTAGGTGGATGTCACACAGCGCCGCATCTCCGGACTGAGATGCGGAGCTCGTTGTATGCAGGTACCTCAGTTTGTATATAAATTCCGTGTGGTACGACACACTGCACCGCACCTCCGTCCGGCGAAATTTGTATGCAGCTCCGCACCTCCGTCCGGAGTGTGACATCCGCCGTAGAGGTTTAGTTTCGTGGCGGGGTGAGCCAATTTAGCGCGCCCAGCCCCCCTATTCTGTAACTTGTTTTAAGCTCACCTCAACGCTCACCCACAAATATATCTTGACACCGCGTTGCGTAGTAACTAAGCGTCGGTAGAGGTCTAGTTTCGTGACGGGTGACTGGCGGGGTGAGCCGTTTTAGCGCTTAGCGAATAACTGGCCAGCTCAGTCCCACTGCTCGCGCTCACACTGTTCGCCGCCATGCGTGCACATGACGTTTGTACTATTATCTATTCTGTGATGACGTCCACGAATTCGCCTTCCGTCCGGCGGCTTCCACTCAAAAGCGATGTTTGCATTATTAAGTCCGCAGTAAGCTCGGCCGAATTTCACCTTCCCATACAAACGTAGTTACGCTCTCATTTTAAAACTACGTGTTGGATTGTGACGAAACTTTGCATATACAATGACATGAGGTATATCTATATCTGTAATTAGTTTATAAGGTTCCAGTGTATAAAACAAACAAAATACAGCAAAAGCAAGTTTTGTATGAAAAACTTAAATTCGCTGTATTTTTTACTATGGTATCTGAAGCTACATAAACTAAAATATTTCTATGTGATTGTGATGTTGGCGAGGTTAATAGTTCAGTTTCTAAAGCCATTGCCCAATTTAGTGTGCCAGTTTGCGAACACTTAAATAAGTTGATGAATTGAAAGGATATGTTTTTTAGTGAATTCTATTAACTTGCTCACTGGTTTTTTAAGGTCCTAACCGTAACCCTGTCCGCCATATGGTCACCAATTGAAGCTGGTCGCGTAACCGGCGCAATATACTCTACTTCAATGTCATCGGATAACACACACATCTTCTTACAAGCGGTCAAAAACAGAAAGTGGGTAAACAAAACCACTCTTATCATACTATGCTTACATACACTTAGTTGATAAGTCTTTTTAGGAAGCAAAAAAGCTAATAGTAAAGATCTCCGCATTCGTCTGTTATATGAGTATCGTTCGCCCCAGCATACGGAAACGCAACGACCCTTCAAGTATAAAAAGCGAGTCCCCAGGGGACGTGCCAGGTAAAACTGTAGACAATATAACCCGGGGACCCACGTGCAGATCTCATTGTATACAGAATAATAACATAAGATCAACTCAAACGAACAGCGAAAGGTTTCAATGAAGATTCGAATGTTCCATACTTACTGCAGGATCCTCAACATACACAGACAAATGTTTACCATTGAACCTATAGATAATCGTGAATTGAGACGATATTTTTTTATTTTTATGAATACCTTACACAACACTACATACGCATAGAACACGTATTGATGTTATTGTGGCGGCCGTCTCCTGTAAGGTGGAGGTACTTACCCAGTTACATTCTTCTATGCCCTATCTAAGTATCTACCTCTCTATCATAGTAGACAAAACAATTTTCGATGATTTTATTGTTTACTAGCTTCTGCCCGCGACTCCGTCCGCTTGGAACTTGTTTAGATCTATACAAACTTTCACCCCCTGTTTCACCTCACTAGGGAATGATTTCCGGAATAAAAACTATCCGATGTCCTTCCCCGGGACTCAAACTATCTCTATACCAAATTTCATCTAATTCGGTTCAGCGGTTCAAGCGTGAAGAGGTAACACATAGTCAGACACACTTTCGTATTTATAATATTAGTACTTATGGATTTCAGTTATTTCACACTCAATCATATTGAAAAAATCAGGAATAAGAAACTCATCGAAACTCTATTGATTGGATTATAATTGAATGTGACATACTGAGGTTCGAAATTGGTTTTTGTTGTTGAAATACCGTCGGCTGTTCTGTTCCATTTGCAAGAGCAAAATTCAATTAGTCTGGCCATTTACTACATTTATATTTGATCGCAAAGAGCTATTATTGATTTTCGTCGTATTGAGTTTAGTATTAATTAGTTTTCTCTACATATATACGTTACTCACTCATTCCGAGAATCTTTTTAATATGCATTTCAGTTTAATCGCAAACTGAGCTGAGGAGGCAATAAGCAATATTAACAAATTGTGAAAATATCATATAAACCTACCCATGCACTAAATTAACATACTTAGTAACTTAATTAATTTAATTATGTACATATATTTTCATGGTGCTCTGATTTGTCTCTCAAGTTAAAACCTAAAGTACGACAACGTCCTCCCTCCCTTTGACCGACGTTTTGTAAATCATTTGAGTAAAATCAAAATTATATGGTGTAAATTATATTCTAAATGTGTTTGCTAAATAATTGAAATTTATTCGGGTTTTAAAACGTAAAATAAGCGTTAAAATACGCCACCTAATATCAGTGAACAAACATGCGCAACAAACCGCCGTTTCACGAGACTTATCAACCTAATTGATTACAGCATTGCGCAGCTGCGGCGCGCGCGCCGTCAAGATGGCCGCCGCTTTCCGGGAAACGCGACCTCGCGCCTCGCCATCTACAGGCTTGCATGTCAAACTTAAGCTTCATATTAGTTTTTAGCTCCGAATATGGATCTTAGTGGGCTGATTTAAGGTTCGGTTGACGGACTTAAATGATGATTTTATAGTTGGTTGTAATGACAGGTCGCTTGTTCGGTGAGCGATTTAGGTGTATTGTTGATTTGTTTGACTTTCGCTTTAGACCTGGGGTAATAAATATTGTTGTTAAAGAGTTATCGAGAGATTCGCTTACGGCAAAAAGCCAATATTATCTCAGGGGAGGATATTTTATCATTTAGTTATGTTTAAGAATAATCGGTAGTAATGCCCACCATCTTGTTTTTAATTGGACAGTTTAAAACAATGAGTATAACTTTATATATTGAAAATTGTGTACCTACTTCAAGGTTGATCAAATATGTGCTAATCGGATTTGTTTTATTATAATCTACAGTTCAAGGCAACAACAAAACAAGCATGAATACAGTCTTAATCTACGGTTTAAACCTTCGTTAAAATGGTTTGGACTAATATTTAAATAAACTCTACTCAGTCAGGTTGACACTTAAATCTTGACGATGTTTTATTTCATGCTTTGCACCTAGTAGTCGTCTGTATTGTTTGGAAACCTCTATCTCGCTAAGACGCCGTTTATTCGGATTAAGAGTCCTACCAAAAATTAGGCTTTATATAGGTACCTTAATTTTCTCAATGCCCACAGGAAACATACAAACCTAAATATCCGTTTGACCCACAAACCTGTAAGCGCATGTTGCGCATTTTCATGATACTCGTTAAATTGACGTCATATTCTGCACAGTACGTAAATAGGTAAAGTTATAAGTATGTATGTATACGAGACGTATTGTATTGTGTAAGTATATGCATTTACGTTCATCCTTCTAATGTTATTCCCGGTTGTGCCATATAAAAGTCCGGGGTTTTGGATTTTCCCAGGATTTGGCATAAGCAAAGCGACTGCCATCTGACCTGATCCAACCACAAAGGGAAAACTAGACCTTAGGGGATTAGACCGACTACCATTTACCCAATATAATATATATATATATTTTTTTTAAATAATAAGTCTCTTTCGTTGGCCTGCACCTACAAGCTTTTCTGTTAAAAACTGCGGTTAACTTGCAGATAATACCTTAAGGCATTAATTTCGCCCTTTGTATTTTTATATCACGCAGTAAAGTTAAAATTAATATACTGGTTTTAGTGTTTATTTATCAAACCAAGAGTAATGTTTATTTATTATATTGCCAGGGCCCGTAATTTCCGTGCCGATGAAGTAAAACTTACGTGGTTTTCCATACAGGATGTTGTGATCAATAAAATAATGAAGCTCGTTACTGAACCTCCAAAAAGGAAAATCTTAACAATATTATTGTAAAGATGACATTGTATAGCAACTTTTTATACATTTGTAAAATAAATACAACATAAAATTGAGAAAATACAATAGCTGAACAACCTACTACGTTAATTTATTGTTTATCTGAATGACAATGTCAGTCAAAGACTATTATATTATAACTTAATTTTGTATTAAGTAAGCAGTAACACTTCTAACAAACCCGCCAGTGCCGGCTCGGAGCATTACATTTTTAAATGTTTCCTTTAATTTAAATTAGAAAGACTATTTGAAATCACCCTGAATGTGGTTTGACACGAAAAGTAACCGGTTCTTAGTCGGAAACGAAACGTCCTAATTCGGGCTAATAGTTACAATACAAAGTACGGCAACAGGATACAAGGCGCGGCGCGCGGCGTTGCGTGCGAAGTGGAAATCGGCCATTTGCTAATTAGAGAATGTCACGGGAAATACGCGGGCGTTCGTACGGCCTTTACTCGTGTTTAGCTCGGAGACTGATACTGGTATTGGGAAATACTGACAAGTATTTAGTTCACAGACTTTAGAAAGAAAGACTTTTCAAAAAACGCAACTGCCCGTACCACAAAAGAAAAAAATGGAACCCTTATACGATCACTTCGGTGTCCGTCTTTCCGTCTGTCAAGACCCTTTACACCGGGAACGCGTAAAGGTATCAAGTTGAAATTAAAATATACTCAGGCTTACAGTCCCTTGAAGCAGTGTAAAACGAAAACTTCTAACTTAACTTAAAAAAAGATACGGCTGTTTATTCCACAAAAAATGTACATTTCGAGACTCAATGGAATCAAAATTTATAGGGTATTTTCCGTTGACTTAGAACTATGAAATTTGCCAGGTGATATCGTCTTATACTACAAGTACAGGGAAAAATCCGAAAACTATACATTTGTCATTAAGTACGGAACCTTCGGTGAGCGAGTCCGACTCGCA
This sequence comes from Epinotia bilunana, assembly GCA_947049275.1. Lineage (NCBI taxonomy): Eukaryota > Metazoa > Arthropoda > Insecta > Lepidoptera > Tortricidae > Epinotia > Epinotia bilunana. Next base: position 20,016,258 of record OX346266.1, on the reverse strand, counting down.
CTTGTCCAGTTTTTTTTTTGTTATATTATAGCCTATGTCACTCCCATGATTATGACGAGTCCAACGACATCTCATGTCAAAATCCGTCAAGAAGTTTCCGCTGTAGCCCGTGAAATAGAATTTTCTTCTCCCCGTACATGTACATACATACATACATACGCTCGAAAAACATAACCCTCCTATCCTCCATATTCTGAGGCTGTCGGGTAAAAATCATATTGAGTAGCAATTTTCGGATATATGATTGAACAATTTGTAGCTAAGAGACCCACGATAGCTTAGATGGCAAGGAAAGGAAATTTAGCGAGTACAATTCAGTTTTTAACTGATTACTTTGCACGGGTTGCAATTTCGTGGACCCTTATCTCCGTTGACAACTTGCTGAGTCTTCAGTCATCGGAGACCCATGTCGACATCTCGTGAGACCCGTGTTAAGTAATCTTTTAATTGAATGAGCGAGCGAAGCGAACGAATATCTGTGTCAGCTTGGGCCGTCCTTCTTTCGTATGCCCGTATGATCGGCTGTACTTCTCTACGGGTCGCATTTCTTAACAGATTCTCCTGAAGTTTGGTGAGTGAGATTCAATAATGATGTAGTTTTTTTGTAGATTCAGTTGGCAGGCTGCCAATTCTACAGCTCACAGAGCCACTATAGTAAAAATGCCCATACATCCAATATTTGACAGCTGTCATCCCAGTAAAATATATCCTACTAATATTATAAACGCGAAAGTTTAGATGTTTGGATGTTTGTTACTCAATCACGCTAAAACGGCTCAACCAATTTGGATGAGATATTGCCACGAAGATAGTTCATAGCCTGGATCAAAATATAGGATAGTTTTTATGCTGGGTCCACGCAGACAAAGTCGCGGGCGGAAGCTAGTGTCATCATATGTCATAATTGACGTTTATTGTACCGGGACGACGGCTGTCAAAAAAATCTAATTATAGTGAAAAATTATTATGTGTACAAATTAAGAGTTTTTTGATTGGGATCAGAAGCGATGAACGAAATAGTTCTCAACATCATATAGTATCATACTTAAGAGTATTCAGCACTCGTCTAGCTCAGCAAGTCTAGACTTTAGGCAGACTAATTATTGACCGATTGGTACGTGAGTGGGTAGTCGTGGTCGTATTAATTAATGTCGAAGATCGTTCGGACATGAACAATTAGCTACAAGCTGGATTTTATTGGTATAGTGTGTTTTAGTCAAAATGACGAAAACACACTTAAGGCGATGCCTTGATTTGAGTCGAACACGCCCCCTAGACAGAGACACGCTGATGCCTTCCGCGCACGAGGAAAAGAGATGTAACACTCTTCGGGAATGGCTTTTTTGGACAAATTTCGATAAATACCTAACTTAGAGACTTTTATCTAAATTTCATAAAGTGAGATTTTAGATGAGCTAAAAATACTATAGTATTAACTTTGTTGTGTCGTAAAATAATGTATCGTTTGAGTAGGCTGAGTAAAAAAAGGAAAATACAGACCCAACTTTGGATTTTTTTTCTATCGAGGAAATTTTAAGCAATCATGTATCGATAAAATCAGATAAACAATCATATAGTCAAGAATCATATATCTGAAAATCAGATCTTATTGTTTCTTAATCTAGTCAGAACGGCGTTTCAAAGCACGCGATATTTCCAATGCACAGCCTTAACACGGGATTCTACAACTTCTTTTGTTGCTTAATATGAAAGGAAAAGATGAGAGACGTTTACGTCGGTTTTAAGTACTTTTCGTCATCTAAACTAAAACCAACCATAATTTTTGAATTGTTTTTTCGGCGTGAAAGCCAGCACGGTCGTCAAATGTCACATTATATTAATACATACTCGTATCAATACAATACAAAAACAGTTGTGAATAAATTTGGCAAAAATAATTGACGTGCCAAATTAATTGAACGAAGCGTGGCTGCTTATTCTCGCAACCTTGCAGCCATTGGCTTACTATTACTACGTATAGACTGGCAACCCAGAACATTTTTCTTGACGTCTTTCAATCGGGCCGCCATCTTGTACAAACAAAGTATGCAAACGTGCAGTAGATGCGGCAATTTTCTGAGTTCTGATTCAGTTATGGTCATAGCGTGATTTAATACACTCGTTTAAAAAAAAACTATTTATTAATTTAACCACCGACATTTGGTGACAGTATTTTTTTTATACTGGATATCTTTTATGCTCGATTCTTATAGTTCCCGAGGATGCATTGTGTTGATGCAATTTGTCTCACCAATTTGTGTCAGATTTGATGACAGTCCCATTTAAGGTCAATGCGGATCCTCAGATATCGATTTTGATAGCAATCGCAGCAAGACAAAAAAACGAAATTACGACCATTTTCAGTTTCAGTCAGATCCATACACATTAAAGGTCCCACGGGATCCTCAGATATAAATTTTGAAATCAGTTGGAAATTAATATAATAATTATTATTCTCCTAAATTGCTAATGGGTTCATATTCGGAGACCATACTCGCGTCGCGTACATTATTTATACAAAATAATTGACCTAGGATTTAAAAAGTAGCCAATAAAATTATTCATGAAAACGATTAAATTCAAAAAAAGCATTTGGTTGCTGCTATTTTGTGTTTTGTTCATGTTCATGCTATTTTGGCGCAAAAATTAAGATCTTTAAAGCTTGAAATCAGTGAGTCTAGTAATGTTCTACTAAAAAGGCAAAATAGTCTTAGGAAATTGTCACTTCTACATTTTTAATCTTTGAAATTAATGACCGCCATCGGCGCGTATCTTATAAATTACAAAAAAAATCATGTTATTTAAAAATCTGTGAATTTGCCGATGAAAAGTGATTCCCGTACTTTTGCTATTGTTAGGTTTGCTGTTGGTGCAATAGCGCAATGCAAAAGAAGGCATTTTTTAAAGTTTTGAGTCAAAATTGCACTCGAAACGACCGCCATCGATGCCCGCCACAGACTAAACCAACATACTCTCATGAGAGTATGTTGACATGCACAAACTTATGTTAGGTGATGTCTACTCTAGTAATATAACTCAATGCTTGCAGCATTGCAATTCAGCGAGGAAATGCTGCCAGCATCTTTGGTACAATGCCTCGAGGACCTTTTTAGGGTTACGTACACAAAGGTTAAACCGGGACCCTATTACTAAGACTCCGCTGTCCGTCCGTCTGTATGTCTGTCCATCTGTCACCAGGTTGTATCTCATGAACCGTGATAGTTAGACAGTTGACATTATCAAAGATGATGTATTTGTGTTGCCGCTATAACAACAAATACTAAAAAACAGAATAAAATTAATATTTAAGGGGGCTCCCATACAACAAACGTGTTTTTTTGCCGATTTTATAGATAATGGTACGGAACCCTTAGTGAGTCTGAAGGAGAGAAAGTGAGTAGCGAGTCTGAATCGCACTTGGCAGGTTTTTTTGGTTTGATTTCATTTTCATGTTAGCCGAAAGACATTCACTGCCAGTCACTGCTGGACATACTCGTCTGCCTCCCCCAAAGTGTGCCATGTTATGTGTGACCGATCGATCCTGCGGACTACCGCGACCTTTACCAGGTCATCAGTCCACCATGTCGGGGTCTACCCGCGCTGCGTCTTCCGTTACGTGGTCGCCACTCGAGAACCTTTCCGCCCCAAACGATAGCCTTTAGGGGCATTCAGTTAATATAAGTAAGTAATTTATTTTGTGAAACATAGGTAAGTATACATTGCAGATCTTAAATTAATAAATTATCTACTTGTATATTATTTAGAAAATAAACGGTTTATTAACTATTGAAGGAGTCAAGAGGAAGGAGGGTAATTAGATCTGTATTAAGCTAAGTGTCCACTTGAGTTGTACGAGGTAGTCGGGCGGTTGTGGGGTCGCTCGCCCATATTTACTTTGATGGTTGGGTATTGTAGTTTGTAAATTATTTCGTTTCTAAAAAAAATGCCACTACATTTTTTCGGAGATTTTCTGCAACTTTTATGTAATTTCTACTCAAAATCACGATGTCTTTTCATCCCAATAGGAAAAAAAAGTGTCCCAAAATGTCCATACATTTTTGAACTTTCCTATTGTGTTACCACCATACAAAGTATAAGGTAAATGGTAACACAATAGGAAAAATATTTTTGGGAAAGTTTTTTGTCCTACCAGGGTCGAAAGAGCTCCTGATTCTGAGTGGAAATAGTTAACAAATAATTCCTAGAAGTACAATTAATAATAGTGGCATTTTTTTTGAGAAATGCTCAGAATATGAACACAGGACATGATATTTGCGGAAGTAAAATCTGAAATAAATAATTTCTACCCTGTTTCCGTTTCTGCATGAGTCCAAATCACATGGAACGTGAAAATAAACGGCAGCAGGTATATTATTACGTAAACTAGGTGGCGTGCAAACTTTCACTGCGACTTAAGTGATGGAAAGATTTTCTCGTGTGCCCAACGCTATTTCAGCATTCCAAGTATTTCCAGCTCCTTGGAAAGACTTTCTTCTAATTTTTGCTTCATATTTCAAAGGGAACTTGTTGGAGTAATTTCTACGTGCGTTTTAGCATAATGAGGAAACATTGGGAGTAAATTTTTCCATGTAAACGTTCTCGCCTATTTTCTCTATAGACTGACAAGTCTCTTTTTGACCCTAGCCACGATGCGGATTTTTAACGGAACTAATTTCTTTTACTGGCAAGGACGTTAGAAGTCATCGAATGTCACCGATGTTAAGCAAACAGCAAGGAACACGAAATACTTAACGACTGTAAAATAAAATACAAAAAATATGCCGAAAGCAATCCATAGTCAGTTCAGAAAGCTTATTTTGAATATTTACACTAAAAAAGGATGCCGGATTGTCTAGTATTCCTATTACAATGTCTTGAAATTGGTTGTTGACATGACCGGTACTGGTATTTTATAGTGCGGTCGTAGGTATTGATTGAACTGGTTAGTTTGGTTGGATTTTACTAGTAATTTATTTTCTTGTTAAAATATTGTAATAATAGTTGAAGACGAATATAGAAAAAGGTTCTTTAGGCGAATCCCAGACCGAAAGTTTTATAATGAGGTTGGCGGTCTTGAAAGCGACACATCAGTGTCAGAGTCTTCGGACTCACAGTCTGAAAAATACTTAAATATCGAATACGTTCTTGGAACCAGACATCGATGAATAGGTATTTATTATAAAGCATAGAATTTTTTACATTTAACAAACAACACAACGCCAATACACACCGTCCCGACTATACATGACGTATGTACATTATTGCCATATATTATGGCGACTTATCGGGCTGTTTTGTTTTCTTTGATATTCTTAATTTTGTGAGTGCTAGGTTGCTGCAAACAATACTTAAAACTTTAGTTTTAAGCGTTTTCTGGCCTAATTAAAGGTGTACCTTTAATTAGGCCGCAAACATAAGCCTATAATGCAAAATCCGGTCAACAATAAGCATCAAAATCAAAACAGTCGGACGCTGTTTTGACGCAAGAGTAGAAGATAGTTCTTCTACCACAAACTTTGGATATGAAAAGGGACTCAGCCAATGTTCCCTTTTAATATAGCACTTGAAAGTGACGCTATATTCGCTAACAAACTCAAAAAAACTGTTGTATGATTCGTAGTATGTTGACAATCTGTTAGTTAAATCAAAACTGTAATTTATTTTGATAGTTTTAGGAATACACTTTGGTAGCCACTAGTCACTGGATTATGCTTTTAGGAGATTTATATATATTTTTTCTTTTCCGCTTTTGCTGACGTAAACTCTTGACAAGAAACTATTAGAAAATTATAGGTAACGTTTTTGAATAATCAAATGCTATGAATACACAAGAAAACAACTACTTGTATTCCTTACAAAAAATAAACAATTAAAAAGTAAACTAAAATCCAAAACCATTAGAAAATATTTATCACTGTCAGTAATTTGTATTTGTGTACAAAAAGAAAACAGACTTGGGAATTATGTCAGTTTGACCAATTACAGTGTTCGCGTACCGTAATTGATTGTATTTACTGCCCAACGTCCTAACAATAGGTCATAAATAGTTATTTTTTAAGTTCCGCTTTCCAGTCCTATAATATGTCCAAAATGTTTTACAAAAAGTTGTGGAATTGGGTTGTTAAAAGAATAGAATCGAATAGAATATCAATTTATTCGGATAACACATCATTACACATACATTCACACAATGCACCTTAAGAGCTAACAAATAGGGATGTGCTACCGAAAAGGTCTCCACTAAGCAATGCAGTTGACACAGCAGTGCCAACGTCGCTGGTTTTCTGTGGATCCAGTGAGGTGTGCGGGACAGCATACTGCGCGACTCGTATTAAGGGCGGTATAAATACATAAAAATACAAAAAGTAATACTCAATGCATATAAGTTTATAAATAAAATTGTGGTTAAATTAATTTGAATCTCTAGAGTTAGTTAGAGTGAGTGTTGGTGTTGGTATGCAGCAATTATTATTATTTTTTAAAAGCTACCTAACATAAAAAGCTTAAACAATTGGTCCTAAATAGGCCAGTGGGCCTTACGAGGATAACCTACTCGTAGCTATTGGCATTCATTATTTATTGTATTCATAATTGAAGACTGTTCCACGAGTTGCCTCTTTACGAAAATATAGAGCATAAATATTAGTCGGAATGTAGGGCACGGTTTTCTCATTGAACTTTAAGTATTTGTGGGCATTGATCTTTGTTTGGTACGCAAAATACATAAAAACGTTTACAAGAAAGTAAGTATTTACAATATTAAGTTGTTAAAATATACGTGACTTCCGATACGAAGGTTTTCGGGGGCGCAAAACCGTTCTATTTTGGACTCGATTCCAGGAAAATTGCTTTTCCCCGGGTTATCACCCACGACAAGCAAAAAGTACGTATAAGAACGACGAAAAACAGTACGAGGTAGATATTTTTACATACTTCCAGCTGCATATAGCTATTGCTAATTAGCTGGTATTGTTTTTTTAAAAGCTTTTATTTACCTTGCAATGTATGTATGTAATTTGTTCGGGTGGAATCTTTGAACTCAATGTTGAAGTAGATATCTTTATTTTTTCAACTTGTATAGTAAAATTATAACAACTAAGTAAAAAGACTTAGTACAAAATAAGAATTAGTATACCTACTGAAAATGAATTCATATCAATGAATTCGATTTTAATAGATTATTCTAAATGAAAATGGCTTCACTAGCTTCCACAACAGGTTTTTTAAATTAACAGTGTCTAGATAATTAAATATCGAGATTCAAAGATTGATCTCGTTAATAAGATAGCATCCGGAAATCAACTTCGCCGAAATGGAACTTATAGTTATTTTATTTCTTTCCTCGTGCAAGATTTGAGGAAATCCAAAACTACCACGTGTCCGTAACGATCGTACGAGTTAACGATATATATGTATATATATATATCATATCATTATAGTACCTACCTATCATTAAACAAATCACAGTGATTCACCAGGAATGTACAGCCGCTGACTCAGCCGGGTTTGGGTAACCATTGTGCAAGATGCATGACTCAGAAGGAGTACCTACTGAGTATTTGGACCAGTGATATCACATAGCAATACATTTTTTAAGGGTCCAAACATCCCTGGAGGTGCGTATATAAGCTGCGATGACCGCTGAAAAACGTGTACGTGTGTTTTACACTGAGTTATGTAGGGATTGTCGGGGGGTCATCTCCGGAACCTTAAATCCGATTTCAAACATCCTTTCATTGTAAATTTTTACCATGATACGCGGGCGAAGCGGGCAGCTAGTTATATATATATATATTTACCTATATGCAACTAACTGGCTACTGCTCAGCTTGATTTTCTTACATTTTCTCGCCAAAACCTACGCGGTAATCTGTTTTTAGTTACTGGTCGATTAACTAATTGGTTTGACAGCAAAAATGGTTACTCTTAATTGAAATTATGGATAAAAAAGTTAATTAAAAATAATAATGAATTTAAAAATAACAATTTCACATGGCAATTACTATATTATAACTTCTTCGAACACTTATTAAAATTATCGTTAAACATTCGGCATTTCGACCAAATATTCTGTCGAATACGAACATGCACACAAAAAGGCTACTTACACTAAATGATTCCTAAGAGTCATTTGTCCGAAAGCATAGTTTTTCCAATTACGAAAACATAATTCCGAAAACCATGTCATACTGATATTTTTTTACTAGTTTTACTTATTTCGATCATTAAGTGTTTTCCAAACATAACAATAAATTTTTTTGCGCATCGAAATGACTCCTTAAAATTACATGACGATTATCGCACGATTTTCTGATCTTAAATGGAATGAGTCATGGTCTTCTCTCTTCTATGGGCATTGCCAAAGTTAAGGGCTATAAAACCATATTTTTGGCTGAACTCTGAATCTACATAAACAAATCACAATACAAATATATTACATACTAGCTTCTGCCCGCGACTACGTCCGCGTGGAACTCGTTTACATCGTAGCTCAATACAAACTTTCATCCCTCATTTCACCCCCTCAGGGGATGATTTCCGGGATAAAAACTATCCTATGTCCTTCCCCGGGATTCAAACTATCTCCATACCAAATTTCATCTCAATCGGTTCAGCTGTTTAAGCGTGAAGAGGTAACAGACAGACAGACAGACACACTTTCGCATTTATAATATTAGTATATAGTACATGGACTAGCTTCTGCCCGCGACTCCGTCCGCGTGGAACTCGTTTACATCGTAGCTCAATACAAACTTCCATCCCCCATTTCAGCCCCTCAGGGGATGATTTCCGGGATAAAAACTATCCTATGTCCTTCCCCGGGATTCAAACTATCTCCATACCAAATTTCATCTCAATCGGTTCAGCGGTTTAAGCGTGAAGAGGTGACAGACAGACAGACAGACACACTTTCGCATTTATAATATTAGTATGGATAATATGGATAAACATTAGCCTTTGACTATTGATCACAGATTTTTCGTTTTGTTTTTTTGACTGACAATGACCTGAATAGGTTATAAGTATAAAGTACTAGCTTCTGCCCGCGACTCCGTCCGCGTGGAACTCGTTTTTATCGTAGCTCGATACAAACTTTCATCCCCCATTTCACCCCCTCAGGGGATGATTTCCGGGATAAAAACTATCCTATGTCCTTCCCCGGGATTCAAACTATATCCATACCAAATTTCATCTCAATCGGTTCAGCCGGTAACAGACAGACAGACAGACACACTTTCGCATTTATATTATTAGTATGGATTCATCCTGATGAGTTGACTTTAGCTGGTAGACTTGTTAATATCTTTGTTGGGAGGCAAAGGTGCTTAAATGTTAAGCATTTGTTAGGAAACAGTAAAAGAGATGTTACTGTCACGAGTGTTTATAATGAAGTAACTAGGTAAACAATAAACTTTAAAATCTTCAATGGACTGTGCAAGCGCTTGGTCGAGGCTTCACGAGACCTGCAGAAGGCTGGCTTTTACCTCGCCCCGAGGATCAGCATTGCCATTCAACGTGGCAATGCTGCCAGCCTTCTGGGCACACTACCGCCTGGCAGCGACCTGGGGCTAATATTTTACCTTCAGTTTTATTAGTTTTTTCTTTTTTTAGCTTAACATGTACTTAATCATATTTTACGTTAAAATATTAGGCGTTGCGCTGACTCGGTACATTTCGTTGGCAACATTTATTTATTTATTCAAACAGATTACACAGTATTACAGTGAGACACTGTGAAGTGCATAGAATGTTATTTAAGAGTCCGCAGTAAGCTCGATTCTCCATACAAACGTAGTTACGCTCTCATTTTAAAACTACGTGTTGGATTGTAACGAAACTTTGCATGTACATATAATGACATGAGGTATATCCAGGTCCGTAATTAGTTTATGTAGCTTCAGATACCATAGTAAAAAAAATACAGCAAATTTAAGCTTTTCATACAAAACTTGTTTTTGCTGTATTTCGTATGTTTTTGTTATTGTTAACTAATTACAGACATAGATAAACCTCATGTCATTGAATCTGCAGTTTCGTCACAATCCAACACGTAGTTTTAAAATGAGAGAAGCGTAACTACGTTTGTATGGGAAGGTGAAATTCAGACGAGCTTACTGCGGACTCTTAAGTACTATGTAACATAAATTTATAATAATAATAACCTTAACAACCAACTAATTTTAAGTTAGTGTACAAGCCTAAAACTGTGTGAATGCTGTTGCACGCCAGTTATTGGTGCATATAGGTAAATAGTGTACGTGTCATTAATACCTATAGTATGATTTTTGTTTGTATTGTTTATATACTGTTGATGTGTCTTATTCAACAAATAAATAAAATTAAGCCGGACGGTCATCCATCGCCTCGCATAACATAATTGGTTACGTATTTGATCACTAATTCCGTAAGAGTACTTGAGATTATTTGGGTTCGCCGAATTGCATCAACTAGTCCATTCAAAAAGCAACTCTACCGCCTAAGGTGGAATATTCCAATTCTAATGTCAGTTTTATAAAAAGTAGGCCACATTAAATAATCTCATCTACAGGGTGTAATCGTTAAGTGTAGCCAGGAGATTATTCCGTAAATATAACAGACTAGCTTCCGCCCGCGACTTCGTCTGCGTGGACCCGGGATAAAAACTATCCTATATTTTAATCCAGGCTATAAACTATCTTCGTGCAAAATTTCATTCAAATCGTTTCAGCCGTTTAAGCGTGATTGAGTAACAAACATCCAAACATCTAAACTTTCGCATTTATAATATTAGTAGGATATCAGAAAACATGAAACTGACATAGAAAGTACGTTAACCAATGAGTAAAATCACATCAATAACTTTTTGAAAACAAAACTAGAAATATTCAAAATATTAAGTTGAAACGTTCAGATACATTTAATATCTCACTCCCTCTGATCTTTTCTTTTGGGAATTCATAAAAGATTACGTGTACGATGAGCTAATACACAACCTAGAAGAGCTAAAGAATCGTGTACGCCAAGGTCGCCAAGCCATTGCTTTAATTACGCCGTAAATTGTAAGAAAAGTGCATTTAGAAACAGTGAAGAGGCCCCGTCAATGTATCGCACTACACGGGCGTCACTTAGAGCAACAGCTGTAGGTAAACAAAAAAAAACTTCCTTAAAAATAACATGAGATATTTTTATTTCATGAAAGGATAGTTTTATTCCTTTATTATAATTGAATTGTGTAAATAGTCAATCTTAAATATTAGTATCTTTTACAGTAGGGAAATTAGTGAAATTACAGCCCGTCAACGAAAGTCGTACTAAATGTATGGGAACGTTTAAACTTAATATTTTGCATATTTCTAGTTTTATTTTTAAATAGGTATTGATGTGATTTTACTTATTAGGTAACGTACTTTCGATATCATTTTTAAGTTTTTTGATATCTGTTATATTTACAGAATAATCGCCTGGCTACACTTAACGATTACACCCTGTATACCTATACACGACCAGGGAAAAGCTTGACTCAAAGCAAAAAAAACCCGTCTGTGTATTTTCTCGCGAAGCCTTATCGGCGGCGATAACGGCGCGATATCGTATCGGACCTCACGTGTCGCTTATCTGGTAAAAACAATAAATTGTTTATAGTTCGGATTCTTCGAGCTGTTCCTTGGTATAGGAATGTCCGACACGCAATAAAAAAAAGTAGAAATACTCGAATACGCTTGTTGATTAACATGCTTTGAAATTACACAGTCATTGTACTACAGATTCATAGCATTCTTGTCCCAGTTCCGATTATTTATACAAACGTCCGAAAATTGTGGACGCTATATTTCGTATTTTTTAGATAATCAATTAATTTAAAAAGCACTTAAGTGTTTAACAAAACTGCTCTAACACATTTCCTATTAAAACTCCGTTTGCATCCGCATTATTCATTAACCTTAAAAAACCTCTGTTAACTGAAATGTGTTTCGTCCATTTCTCACTAACAAACGTTAATGTGACATTAGAACAGACGAGTTTTAACGTCATTTTAACCAAAAATATATACTTAGCTTAGTTCCAGACAAGTAAAACCCGGTTGGGTGTTAGGTGGATGTCACACTGCGCCGCATCTCCGGACGGAGGTGCGGAGCTGCATACAAATTTCGCCGGACGGAGGTGCGGTGTAGTGTGTCGTAACTGAGGTACTTGCATACAACGATACAAATTAATTCCGGAATTTATGTACAAACTGAGGTACTTGCATACAACGATACAAATTAATTCTGGTTGCCATTTTATCATTTATCGTTGTGGATAAGGCATCCGTCACTCTCGCACTCGCATACTTGTCAGAGCGTGATGGGCGTCTTTACCACAACGATAAGTGATAAAATGGCAACCATGCTACGCCCAATTCTTTGATATTTTCTTACGTCTGGGTCTTATATCTGGGACATAGATTATTTTCTGTCGACATTGCCGAAGTTAAGTCAAATTATTGATTGGACTCTTAATCCGCATAAATGGCGTCTCCTCTGGCCACAGAAATATTTGGTGATTCTGTATGACCCATCTATCACATACTACTAATAAAAAACCGGCCAAGTGCATGTCGGGCCACGCGCAGTGTAGGGATCCGTAGTAGCCTGTCTGTCTTTCTTACATCGACACGCGCGCGCCAACTAAATGCTGTGGTTGCGTCGGTTGAATTTGTACGAAAAATGGCTTTTCTAAGTACTAACATTTTAAGTTGGTCGACTATTACTCGGTAACTAATTATGCCGACTAAGCCGTGATAATTTTCCTTTAAAGTTCATTACATGTACTATAGCAATGATTTTTTCACATCCCCAGTAGACAGACAGACATGGCGAAACTATAAGGGTTCCTTGTTGACTACGGAACCCAAAAAAGGAGCGAAGTCCGTGAGGTTGTAATTTTGTATCAAGGGGGTAATTTCCAAAACTCCTAATCCGATTACAAACAATCTTTCACCCGTACATAATATGGTATCTGGATGGAAATACGCCATTACCATCCCGCGGCTCCGCCCGGGTTGTTTGTAATAAGCGGCTTCACACGGGTTAATCCAGTCATAAAACCAAAGACGTCAATTCAATATTATAAAGAAGTATTTCCGCGATAATGTGGGAGTATCGTGTCAACACGGCTACGTCGTCAGTCAATACCACTTATCTAACGCGACGTTGCCAAACTTACATAATTTTTACTAGGTACATACGAACACTTATACAAAGCTAGTTTACTGTTTGATGCGCCGTTGAATGTGAACTGATAAGATGCATTAAGGTGAAAATAAGGTTACCAGAAATGATAGATGAATAAATATCCGAATAAATATTACCGTAAAGTGTTAGAAACTTTGGTTATATGACAATATCAAGAATTTTATATAAGTATTATTTATTAATGATAGGGTCTTTTTGCTGGTTGGGGACCACTTGCTTGGGACTTTTGTAATGTAAAAAATGATAACAGTGTTGGAACATTGATAGAAAACCATCAAATTATTTACAATAAAGTGTAAATAACAAAACATTATAAATTATTTTGTCTGTATTTTTACCCGTGTCTTGTGTACAATAAGTATTTACATGCACGCATACATACAAAGTATAATTAAATTTATAAAAAGATATGAAACATAAAAGTTTCAAAAAAATGTTTTTTTTTTATGGGCCAAGAGAAAAATAAAAAAATACCAATCCTTACACTAAAATAATAAAACCGACCAAGTGCGGGTCGGACTCACGCACGAAGGGTTCCGTACCATAATCTATAAAAACAGCAAAAAAAAAGTTTGTTCCATGGGCCCTTAAATATTTATTTTATTTTGTTTTTAGTATTTGTCGTTATAGTGGCAACAGAAATACATAATTTGTGAAAATTTCAGCTGTCTAGCAATCGCTGTTCTTGAGATACAGCCTGAAGAAAAAAAACGTTTGTTGTATGGGAGCCCCCCTTAAATATTTATTTTATTTTGTTTTTAGTATTTGTTGTTATAGCGGCAACAACAATACATCATCTGTGAAAATTTCAAGCGTCTAGCTAGCTAGCGACAGCGAAGAATAGGGGTCCCGTTTTTACCCTATAGCTACGAAACCCTAAAAAGTAATTGTATTCAAACTATGTATTTAAACGCAGTATTTCACGATTTACGTGATTTGCCATACAACGGTAAGTAAGAAGATAATGCTGTGACGTCATTATATTAGGTCAATTTGTATTTCACCAGCGAGGGTCCGCCTTTGATCCTCTTTTTAACCTCCGACGCAAAAAGAGGGGTGTTATAAGTTATGTGGAGGGGTGTAACATGTCTGTGTGTCTCTGTATCTGCGTGTCTGTCTGTCGCATCGTATCTCCTAAAAGAATAGATCGATTATAATGCGATGGTTCTTAGCTACGTTTCATCAACTTCGGTTCAGCCGGGGTTCAGCCGGTTTTGAGATATTGAACTTTGAAATGATAATTTCGAATGGTTTGTCAACTTTTCTAAGTTGTTAATTATTTGTCTTTCTACGTAGTTTTAGGGTAAGTAGGTATGTAGACATATTTAATTGAAGGAACCTTGCTTGACCTCCAGATAGTCGTTAACTGTTAGCGCCAATGACATAAATACTAAAGATTTTTATCATATGTATTATAATTACAGTACCATCATTCGTTTTACTTTGTCATTTTATGTAAAATTACAAAGTAAAACTTTGTTTTCAAAACTAATCAACTTTGCAGTCAGTAATCAAAAACACATTCATTTTTCAATTTGTTAATAGTACATTGTGATACAAGTGAGGTATGTTGATAATTACATCAGAGGCGGAATTATCACGCGAGTCGCAGGTGAGCGTGATAAGAGAGCCGAGGATGTAATTATCAAAGCTCATGCGTTTCATACGACGTTTTTCAACACATTTTGCGAGGAAAAAATCCTTTTCTTAAGATGAAAATTTGATAGGCCTGTCAAGTTATTTTCTTTACTTATTGATGTCAACAGGTTTTTACTCACATGTTGTATACATCGTCAAGAATTTCTAGTGGCGTTCATTCGTTTTATCACTTTTCTAGTCACCACGAATCAACATTTTTGTTAATAACCCAACAAGCATTAACAATGTTTACAAATATCTGTGAAATAACCTATAATGGCGCGCATCAATTTTTTTTGTGAAGTTTGCGCAGTGCGCGCGCATTAGATGAAATCTCTAAACAGCCAATACAAAATAAAATAAATAATTTCGTTTTAAAATGTTATCTTTATTCATTTATGTAAAATGTTATCAAAAGTGAATAGTTTTACTAAATTAACCGTTTCTATATCATATTAAAAAAGAAATAGTCAATTAATTAACAAAAAGTATTTAATTTGTTTAGTCGGGTAAGAATCCATTTGCCGAGAATTTTAAAAAAAGCTGTACATTCTGTACAACCCGGTTAGTTTAAGAATGCACCGTGTGCATGCATACATCTTGCTGCAAGGTGTCAACGTGACTTAATCGGGACATAACCATAACACACAAGTATCGTAATGTTATTAAACACGCGTGTTTAATATCCAGGATTATGAGCCTAAAAGCGACACAATAAGAGGTACGTACCATTTATTATTATGATAATTGAATCGTACCCAATATGACATTGCCTCATGCAATATATTACATTCAAGTTCTTCTAACGGGTTTGGTCAAACATTTGAACGAGACAGAGAGTGAACAGGACCGGGTTTTCAGGCTTGCAACAAGAAGGAAAGATCTTAAAAATAGTTTAATACCGAAATTAAATATAGTAAAACATTCCGCGCATTATCAGGCTGTACATCTTTCCAACTAATTACCCGTAGAGTTTAAGCAGATCTCCACCATGAATGTGTTCAAGCGTAATTTAAAGACTCTTCTTGTAAATAAATGTTATTATTCAATCGATGAATTTGTTAACGACATGTAAAATTATCATGATTCTAGATTTTGACATGTTTATTGATTATTATAATTAACTTCTAGGTATTAAATTGATTTGTGAATGACTTATTATAAAATTATGATATTGTTTTGTGAATTATTATAAATTATTAATATTGTAGATTTAAGTTATGCATGACATGTTTATCTAATGTTTCATCTTAATTTTGTAATGTACCTACCTATTCGACACAATGTATATTGTTATGAATTAAATAAATATCAAATATCAAATTGTTTAATACCTGACGGTCACAATATATATCGACTCCTCTAAATGGACTATGAGTAATTTTAAGTGCAATTGTATGTTGTGAAATAAATATATCCAGATCTAAATCAATGGTTTCATAACATTCACGTTCTAGATTCAAATCACTTCGTAACCGATATAGCGCGAGTCAAGCTCGCGCACCGAACATTCCGTGCAAGAATACTATTTCATAAAAATCGGAAATTTGAGTTACTGGTTTTTCAATAAAGTAAACGGACTGTCTTTATATTCTAGCGATTTGGAGAGACTTATGGTGACGGGAAAGGTGGAGAACCGAGAACCAAATGGTAGAAGCAGACCGCGAAGGTGCGATCGGATGTATATATATATATACATACATACATATATCCTCAGCAGTGAGGGACCGACTTAACCTTGCAAGGCCTACGTATATCGACCTAACTTTAGATCAAAAGATTTCAGGCTTAACAGCTCAATAAATAGTACAGGACAATCAGCCAAAAGACGTCCACTGCTGGAACACAAGGGAGTGCCACATATCTGGTCCTGCGCCATTCGCGTCCAGCGGCCTTTACCAGTCCATCAGTCCGCCTTGTGGGGGCCCTGACCACACTGCGCCTTCCGGCCTTTCCGCCCCAACGGCCAACGGTTCTACGTGCAATGTACGATATATATAACTATTACTAATATGCGTCCTTGTACATACATGTACAGATGTCAGTTGTTCGTTCGTTTCCTGTTTTCAACTCAATTGCTTAAAGGTTCTGACAGGAAAAATAAAATAAAAAACCGGGATAAGTTCAGACCAAATTATTATGGCGTTAGAGTGCCAGTTCAGATTTTTTTTATCACTGTTATATAGGATAGATGCCAGGGACGCGCTCCTGGCGTCCGGAATCATATTCGAATCGTCTTGGTTTATTCGCTCTCTCTTGCGTTAGCGCATTGACTGCTGTGTGTAGAAGCGCACTGATAATAAATTTAAGATTGTATTTCTAGTTGCAATATCTATGTTTAAAATTAACATTAAAAATATTGCGACTAGTAAACAACGAACATGAAGTTAATAAACAAATAATAACTATATAACAACTTAAGTATGAATATACCTAGTACAATAAGAATGTCGCTTAATGAATACATGTGTACATTTATGTACAAAGTACATGTATGTACTGGGTTCGTAGCACCGGGGGAGCTACGAGAGTGCTACGCGCTACGCGGTCAACGACCTATTACGCGGTGGCCCAAAATTACCATCACCAACATTTTTATTGGATTATACACATTATTTGTAGTTGTCACAGATAATAATTCTGTGTTCTTTTATAGAGGTATTTAAAAAAGTATATAATGATAATATGAAAATAGTAGAGTTGACAGGTGGCAGCATGTCAAAAAATAGTTTATGACATTTTGAATTAAGTATAGATTTTCATTAATACGCATTAAAAAAAACGTTTTTATTTAGTTTCGTTTGTTTTCTTTGGCTCCATTGTATAATGAAAACGCATTTAACTTAAAAATATAAATTCGAAAGTTAGAAATTAGATGTGCTTATTCACGCAAAAACGGTTAGACGGATTTTGATCAAATTTGGTGCACAGGTACTTCATAGCTTAGATTAAAAGACAGGATACTTTTTATTCAAGGAATGAAATCCTAAGGAGAGGAAAATGGGGTGGATTTTGGTATAAAAGTTATCGCGGATGAAGTCGAGAGAAAATGCTACACCACAATTAATATGGAAGACTTTGGTTACACAACTGAATTACTTAAATTTTAAAAAATTAAGTCATTGCCCATATATTATATTTGTATACGTACATTCGGTGCGAAAATATTGCATTTAAATAAATATTAATAAAAAAACTTGAAATATATATTCAAGTAGATTTAACATCAATTTTAGTTTGCAAGTCCCTGTTTTGCCATATACGGTTGACTGGTAGTGAATACCTTGAGGTATTAAGTCCGGTTTTTGTACTTATTGGTTTGAGGCAATAAAGTTTACATTATAACAAATATGTTACAATAGTTTCCAACAAGTGAACGAAACCTTACGCCCTTAATTGTTCTCTACGCCTTAGCAAACAAAATTAAGACATCATTTCGTCAACTAATAGGTACTTAATGCATTTATGTATAATTCATTAAATGGAATTAATTAAACTGTGGACGAATAAGGACATAAATATCTGTACACGACTTTATTGTCAATGTCATAAAGGCGTGTACAGATAATTATGTACGTATATTAATGCCCCTGACCGAGAGATTGAGATTGAGATATTTATTGATAAAATTATAAATAATTTTACATTATTTATGGTTAGATACATTTTATATTTCTTGCTATCTATTGATCAGGTCTAGAAATTAAACCTAAGTTAGTATTTTAATTTAGTAAAATTTCAACTCATACTTAACTTTATTATTTAACATTCTTAAGTTTTTCATTCTAATTACATACCTATATATATATATTTTATTGTTTATTCATCAGTCCTCCTCAACATAAATTCTTGTATATTGTAACATGCTAGGTCGATTAACATGTTTTTCAGTTTTTTAGCGAGTATAGCGTCGCTTTCGGTGTTAATGACATCATTCGGAAGGGTGTTGTAGATCTTAACACCAATGACACTGAGTGACTTGCGAGCCTTCGCCAGTCGGCGGCGCGGGACAAGCAAGAGGTGTTGGCCGCGCGTGTTCCGGCCGTGGCACTGCCCACGGGTCATATATAGTCCCAGATTTGAACGCACATATTTGCAGGCTGTTAGAATATAGACGCAGGGCAGTGTCAGAATTTTTTGTTCTTTAAATAATGACTGTACCGGATAATCCTAGGGTTTATTTGAGATTATCCTAAGAGCACGTTTCTGTAATCTGAATAGCCTATTGCAGTCCGCTGCAGTGCCCCATAGATCGAAACCTTGAGTTAGTATTGAGTGGAAGTACCCGTAATAAGCTGTTCTCAGGTTTTGAGGTGTCAGAGATGGTGCAAGCCTTGACAGGGCAAAGCACGCTGATGATAGCTTGTAAGAAACCGCATCAATATGGGGGGTCCAGGTGAGGCCAGAGTCAATAGTGAAACCTAAGTATTTTACATGCTCGATCTGTAGGAGGTCAATGTTGTCTACTGCAATTTCAAACGGACATATATTGATTTTCCGCAGTTGAAAATGCATAATGCTAGTTTTATCTATATTTAGCAGCTTGCCATTAGATGTAAACCACTTGGCAATCTGATGTATTACCCTATTTACTTTGATTTTTAAATTGTTAAGATCATCTGCATTTACAATTATACACGTGTCATCAGCGAACATATATTCAGGCTCAGAGCATGCGGTTATTATGTCGTTAACTAGTATCAGGAACAGGTTATTCCCCATCACGGATCCTTGAGGCACCGCGCAAGTTCCGATGGGTTCCAGGTTCGACTTCGCACCGAGGACGGACGTGCTCTGCTGACGATTAGTTAGAAATGATGCAATTATGTTGAGAAAGTTGCCCACGAAGCCGTAGCGTGCTAGTTTTGAAAGGAGCAGCGAGTGGTCGATCATCTCGAAGGCGCGCGAAAGATCGCAGAATATCGCTGCGACCTGCCGCCCGCCCTCGAGGTGGGCCATCACTCGCGCGACAACATCGCGCGCCGCGTCCGTCGTCGATCGGCCAGTCTGGTAAGCATACTGCCGACTATTTAAAAGTTTGTTAGAGGTGAGATGCTGCATCACCCGTGTACTCAATAGACGCTCGAAGACTTTGGATACTACAGGGATAAGTGATATCGGTCTATAGTGTTTGGGTATATGCATTTCACCTTTTCCTTTATAGATAGGCTGAATTTTTACCAGCTTTAATGGGTCAGGGTACAAACCCGCATAAACACATTCGTTGAATATGAAGAGCAGGAGGGAAATGACAATTGATGGGAGAAAATCAATGATATAGGTAGACATATCGTTAATGTCGCTAGCTTGTTTGCGTTTGACGTCCTTACATACCTTCATAATTTCATTAAGTGTAAAAGGTTAGAAACGAAAGTAGGCGGCACTTGAGAAATATATTTGTCGAGGTATGCGTGCGGCCGTGCATTGTTGTTCGTGTGTGTATAGTAGTGGTTTAGCTGCACGGCGGCTGCAGCCGCGCGCGCGGGCTCGCAGTCGCCGGGCGCACGGCTCACGAGGACGTCGATGGGCCCGCTCCTGCCGCCGCTGCGCTTGCACACCTCAGACGCGCTGACACCCCACATAGGTAGACAAACACTACCACCTGCACCACATTCTATTTTGTTATTTATAAATTTAATACGATCGTTACGTAACGTAGTCCAGTACATCGTTTCTAACTTTAGTAGGCTCGACCGTAACTCAGCGTCACTCGGTTGTTTAGATAATTTAACTTTAGTTGCGCGCAACTGTACTCTTTATAAATCAATCCTAAGGGCAAGTATCCACCAGAGCTGTGCCAGGTAGCCGAGCGAAAGTAGAGTCAAGTTAGCTGTAAACACATAATTGATCGTCAGGTAAGTTTGAGTACTGATCCAAAGCATCGATAATCTGAGAGTGGGTTGGAGGGTCAGAGGGTTCTTTCGTAAATGCCGAGCACAGCCGAAACTTACTTAGATATAATGTGTAAAACTCCAAATTTAATATAGAAGACTTAGCAGATATTTGTTAAATAAACTGTTTTGTTTACGAAACAGATATTTGCTAACTCTTCTAATCCAATCTCTACTAATATTATAAAAAGGTAAAGTCTGTGAGGGTACAAGTTCGCATGTTCGGGGTAATCTCCGTAACTACTCACCTGATGTCAAAATATCTCTCTCTCTCTATATTTTAAACATGTATTGTCTATTCGAATACGCCACTACTACATACAACAGGTCCTTTTCTTAAGTTTTTCACCCATAGTGTTATTTATTAAACAAACTTTTTGTAAGATGTTTCTCTCTTGTCGTGGTGCAATAAAAAATAAGTATTTAATATTATTATTATTCGGCAGGTATGTTATCATTATACAAAACTGTGCAGTTAGTATTTTTATTAGCGATTGCAACTAGAGCCATTAAAAATCATTTCCATAGGTACAGTTTTTAATACCCCACACGCGGGCTTTTTAAATAGGAAAAACACACCTTGCTTAAAATAATATACCTGGGTCATTGTCAGTCATAAAAACAAAATTCGTCTTTCCAGTGGTCAATAGTAAAGGGCTTATGTTTATATATAATATGTTTTCTACGCATAGAATTATAGAAGAGGCGACGCCGTTTATGCGGATTCAGAGTTCAACCAAAAATTAGGCTTCATAGCCCTTAACTTTGACAATGTCCACCTAAGAGACGCGAACCTAAACCTGACAATGACCCACCTACTCAATTGTCTGTATAATACAGCATTTTCCTCAGCAGCGTCTGATTGTCTGTTCCCATAAAGTTGGAAACTATAAGGCGATATTAATGCTTTTGCCAACTTATGTCAAAATTAATTCTATAGTTGCCGGTGTAGGTAAAATATAGGTATAATTCATCTGGATATTATGCGGCTGTGCATTTTTTGGTTATGTACCTACATGTAATCTAGCGAAACAAAGTTCAGATTAGGTAGGTAGGTTCAGGTTAGGTAGTTACGTAACTTTTCGAACGAACTCGTTTGTCGTTTTCCCATACAAAAATGAGATACAAAACTTTACGCAATCGACCATCCTCATATTCGACTTTGTTTTTTGACGGTTGATACCACCGCAAATTTTGTCAGTTGGCCGTAGTATTACCAGATTGCTCTTCATCGCTTCTTCAGTCTTTTTACAGTCTTAAGCTGTGCGTCCACCGAAGATGTGATAAAGCTGCATTTCAATACCAGCGAAACCGTTTTACAGCTTGGTTCACTTCTATGGAACAACCGAGCTTCAGACCATCTCTGGTCGACGCGCATCCACGTCATGTCACGACGTGTCATTAAAACAAGTCGAATATGCCAGGCAAAACCGCGTGCCGTCACGAACGCTGTCGGGAATCGATCGCCGCACCGCGCATGCGCGCCCTCGTGACGCACATAGCCGGTACATAATGTACGGAGCTATGTACCCGCCACTTTGTTTACGGCACTAAAACTGTACAGAGTCGGAAAATTTTAGTACCTACTCTGACTAAGTAATGTAAGAGTTGCTGCTTGTTTCGTTCATTCAGTTAGTATTACTATGATTTTGCCAGCTACTTTGAAGCGTATTCGTATGTTTCGTACATTTACTCATCCCATAGTCTATCTATTTATTATAACGCTGGTCTTAAGAGAGAAAGTCATTTATATGGAATGAGCACAGTACATAAGACTAACTCTAAATTATAATATTTGTGTGTTTCGTGTAGACTTCAAACATCATAGTATGTGCAAGTCTAAGTACAGAAACAAGATGAAATGGTAGTGTGCAAAATCTTGCACACTAAAAATAAGGATTTGCAATCGCAAATCCTTATTTTTTTACCAGATATATTTTTACTGGATGCGGGTTGCGTAGGTTACAGTCATTGTGGCACTCTCTTAAGCCGATATGATTGATTTGCATAATTTTTATGATCTCTTATTAATGATTGTTCAATAAGATATTAATTGGCTCATATTTTGGTTTCCTTCATAAACTAGTTTATTTCGTAAAATTCTGAAAGGTTTTACTTGTTGTTTGGCGGTCGACCATATTGAAATGTAATTGTCATTGTGGTTGATGTTGGACCATTTAATGTAAATAATAATTCATTTATAGACGAGTTTAAACAATATATAAGCACATATGCGTCTTATCTTATCTAGATGGCGGCCCTTTCGGATAAACTTCGACCCAATGGGATCTTTTGTGCATTTGCCCTCTCCTTTATGCCCACTCCCAAACTCGCTCCATCATTTCCACGAAACGGATGATGCAGCTCAGCGGAAGTACCTTGAATTCCTTTGGTTGCGGATAGCCGTTACCAAAGTAATTAACTCTTTGTCTGGCAAGGGCATGACATTCATATAGTAAGTATATATACGTACCTATATTCAATGACTTCATTCGCACAAAACGTATTCATTCCATTGTGTAACAAAAGTTACTCATTGTCATTCTATATATTGTATGACTCATTTTCGTTACGAAATTGGTTCAGTATACTATGGATGAATTTAAAGACAGACAAGGACACAACTCTAAAATATCTGTACAATTTTCTGTGTTATTCCCCGAACATAGATTCCAGAATGTAAACATATTAATACACATGAGCGTACGCAACATATATAGGTATAATACCTACAAGGGATGTTGCGGATGTAATTTCAAAGCACTCAAAAACATAAGTATCCAAAGGTCCATATGATATCACGCAGCAACTAAATTACATAGTATTGAACAAAACAAAACGAAAGCTCCTGCTCTAATAACGCGAAGGTTAATCGGCAGATGAAGAAATTTTAGGTAATGGCGAAAATAAAATAAATCCTAACATCAGCACGGCCCGCGCCGCACTTGGCCCCTTGTTGTCGCGACTCCGCGATCCGCGAAAACTCCGCACCGATTACTGCGGTTGTAAAATTGTTATGGAATGAATAAATTGAAATTGATTTGATTGCGGATGCGAATGTCTGCAACATCCCTAAACCGCACTGCGCAGGATAGCTGTCAGCTTGCAAGATTTAATTAGGGAGCCTACTCCGGTTAACGCGACATACACTTATTGAACTAATAACCAACATGCCGTTTACATACATCATAGGATGTGGCCATTTAAAGCTGATTTTCAGCTGTATCATGGCTGGATTGTTTCGCATCAGGATGGTATGCATAGATTTTTGAATTACTTATTTAAGATTACATTATATTATAAATTACCTATCAATTTACAAGAATATATACTGTGATCGTAAATAACATCCAATGAAAATAAAAACACAATAACTACTCAAGAACTCAACAACATTAGACTGTCCGCCTTACGCCTTGGCCACGACTTTGGTCTTAAGCGACCTGTGGCAGCGGTTTTTCTAATTCATTGCGCGTAATCCCAACTAACCACAGTGCGTTGCGCGTCTCGACCGCGCAATGAACAGATAAAACGCTGCCGCAGGTAGCTTAAGACCAAAGTCGTGGCCAAGGCGTTAGCTTCTACGCGCGACAAGCCTTGTGTCACAACTAGCGCGCGCAACTATTTATATAACTATTTTATCACTACATAGCATAAAACAAAGTCGCTTCCCGCTGTCTGTCCCTATGTATGCTTAGACCTTTAAAACTACGTAACGGATATTGATGCGGGTTTTTTTAATAGATAGATTGATTCAAGAGGAAGGTTTATATGTATAATATAGTATACATGATCCGCCCCGATCGCTTGTATCAAATAAAATAGAGTTATATAAATAAATCAATGAGTCGTTTATTTATTTCTGTGAATGTGGTACAATTCAGGTTATTATATCTATGTTAGTTCAGCACATCCTGCCAGTATCGGCGTAGAAATAGTTAATACACTCTACACATGAATCAAATAATGTATCAATACTACACCCCCAAGTCATCTTTTTAACCCTTTGAAAGCTAAGAACGCCTAAAGGTGTCGTGTGTCGTTGTGCCCGCAGCGCCAAGAACCCCTATACTCGTGGGTGTCATGAAAGCAACCTTTAGTCTTTCACATAACGTTTGTGTCACCCTTTGAACGCCAAGAACACCTAAAGGTGTCGTGTGTCGTTGTGCCCGCAGCGCCAAGAACCCCCTATACTCGTAGGTGTCATGAAAGCAACCTTTAGTCTTTCACATAACGTTTGTGTCACCCTTTGAACGCCAAGAACACCTAAAGGTGTCGTGTGTCGTTGTGCCCGCAGCGCCAAGAACCCCTATACTCGTAGGTGTCATGAAAGCAACCTTTAGTCTTTCACATAACGTTTGTGTCACCCTTTGAACGCCAAGAACACCTAAAGGTGTCGTGTGTCGTTGTGCCCGCAGCGCCAAGAACCCCCTATACTCGTAGGTGTAATGAAAGCCACCTTTCACATAACGTTTACTTTCAACACGTTTTTGCATTTGTAGTAGTATTTGTATATTTACAGGGACACACGTACACAGACACACGTATGTGTGTGTGTGTGTGAGGCTGGCTACAGAGGTCACAACTACAAATGCAAAAACGTCTCGAAAGTCATTTACCTGTAACAACGATGTTGGCGTGACAATGCCTTTTTTGGTCTTTTGTCTTGGCGGTGAAAAGTACATATTTGAGGTACATACTCGTAGTTCTCTAGGTTCTAGAATAAATTGGCGTAGATATAATGCACTCGCATAGTTATTTCTATAGATACCCACTGCACGTGATTTCATTGTTAGCGTACATCGAAACTACAACGTGCATCCGTCAAAGCAACAATGTTGCAACGATAGCATTCCAATATGCATGAGTTTGCTTGTCCTTTGCATCCGTTTGATGCTATCCGTTCTCGTAGCAACGGGTGAGAAATACAGGAAACAGGATGAACGTGAAATATCTAATGACTTCTCCAATTCAGTTGGTTTTTATGTAGACGGTAAAAATTTACTTTCATAACAACGTTTGCAACGCGTAAACGTTTTAACCGACTTCAAATCAATACCCAAATCGCTTCAATACGGGTGTAGACTCGAAAATTATTATTACTCCAAAACAAAGAATTACGAAACTACAACCGTTTTGATATTGCTTGTTAGAGAGAGAAAACACAAACAGTTTGTGACGTCACAAACTGCGAGGCTACCGCAGAGCGAGCCGCGCGCGCGCAGCAGGCCGCGTCGATGGCGGCGCCGAACACGATGGGGCACGCCCGTTGCCGTCCATTAGTGACGTCACTAACTACAAGCGTCGTTTCACATGAATTTGCGTTTTGCGAAAAAGGGACAGAACATACCCCTTCTTAAAACTCTGGACACTAACTTCGTGATTATTTAACCTCTTGCGTTGTTTATTTCTCCATTTCACTACATTTTTGATTCTTTTTTGAGAAAATACGACATTATTGATTATTTTATTTAGTGTCTACACCTCTATTGTGCCTATAATTGTAGAATTCTCTCGAGATCACCAGGATCCCATCATCAGTTCGCGGCCTGGTGACCATGGGAGCACCGGGAAGGATACCCTTTAAAAAAACAAATCGATCCTGGCGAAGCGTCTTCGAGTAATCGGGGAACATCCACAAAAAAAAAAGATTCCGACGAATGGAAAACCTTTTTTGAACACGGTTTGAAAATTCCTAAACTCTTAAATTGCTAAACTAATACCAATTCAAATGAAATTTGGCGTGGATACATTTCATAATTACAATCGGTGTAAGAATAATCAGGTAAATGCTCTACTTTATAAGAGAAGCATTCTTCAGATCAGGCATCATTGCAAAAAAAATGTAGCACTGTAAAATAATTTCAACTCGCAAAGCGCATTTGGCAAGACAGAAAGTAAATTCGCAATGTGGACATGTTAGGAACACGCAAGAGTTATCAATATTTTTCATCTGAACCTTTGCATGCTGTGGTTCCCTTGGGAGTAACTGACTAGTTAGAACTAAAATACTAGGTACCGAATTTGTACAAGACGTAAATCTGATATCCACAAATTCCCCGTGTGCCACGGGATTCGCAAGATTAAACAGAATATGCAGTAATATATGGATACTTTCAATATCAACCATCTTTTATTTTCTGCCTCACTTTACGTTAATTTACAGATACTCTGTAATGGTACTTTTCCACCGATGAGGAAACGGAACTATTATATTACTGGTGGATTAGGGGTTAAAATATAGTTGATTGTATCATTAGATCTACATTCAAACGTACCCTACACCATATTTAATTTCTACTTCCTTTTCTCGCAAACAACGAAGTGAAATGTTGCGAGTATTCCCCCAGGCATGTAATAAAACTAATGACATTCTTTATATGTCTCGGATAAAACACGTCAAAGGCAAAGTTAGAAGTTGTTTATTTTTCAATTTAGACGCACCTATGAATGTCGATAAACTTACACCTTTCGTTCGGAAAGAAAACCTCTGCCTCGAGAAAAACAGGCGTAAAAAACTGCGAGGTATATTTTTTTCGAGGTATATTCAAATATAATATCAGTATTACAGTATTATAAAACTACATTACTACAGAAGAAAGCCTACTTATTTAGTTATTTAAGAATAAAGAATAAGAATAAGAAAAATTTATTCACTTAAACAACCCTTGCTTTACAGTATTTTCTTCTGCCAAACTGCAGGACAGTTTGTTGGCAGAGAGACTCCCTTACAAAAAATTGATGTGTAGGCTTAGCTATTAGCTAGTTACTTAAGTTACATAATTTTGTTTTCTAATGTAATGGTACAGCTCACGTGATAACTTTACTTAGACTACATTTCCAGTTTAGATTTGCGATAGATTGCTCGTGCAGGGTGTCATTACTGCAAAATTTCCACTGCTGCCAGCATTCTAGAACGAGATGAGCATTATTTTCTTGTTGAAGGCCTCCCGTTTAAGGCGAATGCGTCGACCAAAACTTTGTCTCGGTCGCTCTCTATGCTGTGCTTGTGGCCCGTGCGCGGAAACTTGCGAAAAACGGCATTTTTTTTCAAACCTGAGTATGTATGGAAAGCGACCCAGAAGTCCCGGAACGTCTCCCATCAAACTTCATCACGGTGACGTCATGAACATTTTGTCCCTTTTCTATTCTCTAATTTAAGTCTAATTTAGGGATAAACGTTATTAAAAGTAAAAGGCATCGTGACAATTATGTATTTGTCTTATTTATAAACTTATAATGCGCTACGTCCATTGTAGAAACACCTAGCGCACATTTTGTTAAACAGGTAAATAAATAAATATTAGGGGACAATCTTACATAAATACATAGATCATATCTAAATCCCAGAATCAAATATTCATGCTCATCCATCACACAAATACTTGCCCTTATCGGTATACGAACCCAGGACCTTCAACTTCCAAGGCAGCGACAGCGACACTACCCCTAGGCTAATAGGTCCTTAAATAATAATGTATGAACTTATTCCTACAAATCGAAAGGGGAAACAAGCTCAATTTCGAGATATCACAAGTCGTAACCAAACAATGTCGAATGGTGCCCCAGATATTGAGTACTGAGAAGGCGGGAGAAATACCGCGTCAGCAGCGAACGGCGCAGAGAAAAGTGGATAAGTTTTGGCATCGTATTGCAAGTGACAGCTTTATTTATATTTTCAGCCAGCATAGCTAAACTTGAATCATATTTTTATACCGGTTGCGGCCTGTAACAGGACCAAAAAACTTAAAGGATGACTCCATAGCCTATCCGCAGTTATTGAATATCGGTCCCAGTGTATAAAAATTATTGAATTCGGAAAAATAATAATTTGAAGTTGTGATCCATATCATCAATATGTAATGAATTGAATTTTGACATCACGATATCGTAGCATGAAACTCATTAAATATCTTGGTAGAAAACTGGACACTTATATCATAGTGATTAATGTGATTAAACCAGGACACTGTTTTCCATATTTTTTTGAGTTATTTCTTAAATTTTGCAAGATTTTCTGTATTTAAAATGTAAAATACAAAATTATTTATCTTCCAAACCAACAATCCAATAAGTACATTATCAGTGGTCCTCACACGATCGAAAGAAAATAGTTAGTTAGGGATTTATACAATAAGAAGATGCGTGGTCCACAACATAAAGTACATAAAGTAAGAAAGGCATTTATTTACCTCTTAACAAAAAAAATATTAAGACAGCTACTGGTATTCATATACTTTTAACCTTGTACTTAGTATGTGTATGTGTGTGTTGCTAGTATTTCAGTTAAGTAAAAGAAACCGGGCATGCTGTTACATAAAAAAAACTCCTTTTTTTTTTGTTAAACCCCTTGGAACTAATTGTTGATTGGCATAATAATCGACCGTTATTTTTTGCTGCTTAATAGCAGCAAAAAATAACGGTCGTTCAGGCCACACCCGGTATAAGGTAGGAATGCCCTAAGTCAGTCCATGGAAATGATAAATCAATGTACATCTTATGGGGATGTCTGGCAAAAATACGAGATCATTCATTGGCAATATGCCTAAACTACAACAATAATTTTCGGGTCACATAGCTTTGATAAAATAATTGCTTAAAAACTTTTCATAACAAAAGAATTCCACAGCTAGATCCTTATTTTCCTTCTTTAATAGAAAAGAAAAAAGTTTATTGCGCTAATGACAGTAAGTAAGTGCATTTTGACATTTAAACTTAAATCCTATATTAAAACAGCTTAGATGCGAAATCGGAGTCCAGTCAGCATAATGTCGATCCGCAGAAGGAGAAGCGATCCACATGTGGTGAGGTACATAATCGCAATTACGCGCTCCTTGTTAAATGATTAGAGGGCTATATTTGTACACACTAATATTCCTAATAAATGATTGTCATCAAATTTACAAAACTTGCATACTTATAGAATTTACATTTGAACGAATAAATTGCCTGTATCCTACTAATATAATAATAATAATAATAAATTGTTTATTTTCAGATAACCAAGATCCAATGTGTTAGTTACAAATATTCTTACAAACTAAGTTAGGTAGACTTACATAATTTAATTTAATTTAATTACAAATTTTTTTTACATTTTTATGGTACTGGTACTGATAATAAGACTTAAATGTAGTTCGGACCAGTGCCTAACCATGGGACAGTCAAGCCTGCTTTCCAACACACTTAATATGCTATTGGAACTATTTCCTATTCGGTGCATGGTGGAGGCTATTCGTTTGCGAATGACAGCATGAAAGCCGTCGACTCGCTCCCTCGCAAACATGCCCGATGCACTGCAATATCTAGGTAGTCCCAATAGCATCCTAAGTATATTATTGTATTGGACTCGTAGGGCCCTAACTGTCCCCTGGGTGTAGTTAACCCACAGGCTGCACGAGTAAAACGATTGGCAATATGCCTTGAATAGCGTTATTTTTACACTCTTTGTGCAACGTGCAAACCTGCGAGCCAACTAGTTTATAGCCAACTAGTTTATA
This sequence comes from Epinotia bilunana, assembly GCA_947049275.1. Taxonomy (NCBI): domain Eukaryota; kingdom Metazoa; phylum Arthropoda; class Insecta; order Lepidoptera; family Tortricidae; genus Epinotia; species Epinotia bilunana. Next base: position 19,986,015 of record OX346266.1, on the reverse strand, counting down.
GCCTGGATTAATATATAGGATAGTTTTTATCCCGGGTCCACGCGGACGAAGTCGCGGGCGGAAGCTAGTTTTTAATAAATAAAAGTTAAAAAAAAGTAACGTCCTCATAATTTTACGGTTGGTATGGTATTTATTTTCGCCGAATTTTCAAGTGATAAGTTTTAACTTTTTAGCTTACAGCTAAAAGGTCAATCTGTAGAAGCCATAAGGTTAAATTTGTTTTATAAAAGTTTACTGATTATAAAGAAAATGGTGTTCGTGAAATGATAATTATATTAATTACAAACATACATTCGGTGGAACATTTGTCGGTAAAACAATGTAGGTACAACCATTTAAGAGGACTCACGAGGTTTAGGTAAATATAGAATAAATAGCTCACTGAATAGAAATATTCGTTCCATTTTCGTCGCCCACGCGCTCGAGCGGTGAACAATGTAAATACATTATGTTTTCCCGGTGAGTCAACGGGTTTACTAGGTATTTATTGGTTAGGCCACGGGTTATCGTACCTATAAGTAGCCACCTATAGGTATTATTTAATACATATAAATACTTAAGTAACTACAAAGAATACATCCAAGACTCAGAAACACATCTCTGACTCATTACTGAAATATTTGCCCTCACCGAGGTTCGAACCCAGGACCTTCAGCTTATAATGTCCATGTTTAAGGGGATGCCTAGATTCTTGTAAATCACTACAGGAAAGGCTTTTATGGACAAATGTTTAAAAACATCCTAGTAATATTATAAATGCGAAAGTTTAGATGTTTGGATGTTTGTTACTCAATCACGCTTAAACGGCTGAACCGATTTGAATGAGATTTTGCACTAAGATAGTTTATAGCCTGGATTAAAATATAGGTTAGTTTTTATCCCGGGTCCACGCGGACGAAGTCGCGGGCGGAAGCTAGTGTTTAATATAACTAGGTAGTCGTAGCATACCGCATTACTGAAAATAAATTAGTATAATGTTAACCCTCAAGTTTATTTTCAGCCCCATTAACCTAACTACGTTCACAGGCTAAAAGTGCAATTTTGGATTGGAGTGTATAATTATACAATGAAGGACTAGATAGTCGACAAATTGTTGACGTCGCCCGCTGTATTCGAGCGGGCGGCGTCGACTGTGTTCCTGCCGTGTCTTAACGTACAGTTCGGCATAAAATCGTTTAAATATATTTAGGTTCGGTTGCACCAAAGCGTCTGCAATCGTAAGCGGTGTGTGCTAAAATCTGAATGTATGGAAAGTTTGACAAGTTTCTGTGTAATGTCGAATCGTCAGAAATAAAGGTAAATATTGTAATAATCCTAAAATGTTCAGTTTCGGAGATATCATCAAGGGACGCATTTACCCCATCGACGCATTTGCCCCGGTTGAAATTAGATATAGTGCCCGCCACAGCATTAACTAAGCAAAGTCATGCCAGCAAGCACCCTCAGACCAAGAAAAAAAAGACAGACGGAGTGTTACGAACAGTCAAGTGAAGCCAACCCACATACAAACAAAACCAAGCTACATCAAGTTTAGCACACGCTCACGCACACATATACAAACAAAATTGCACAAAACTCTTCACCACGTGTCGCAATGCTGTCAAGATCATTTATTTCGAGTTTTGTGCGATTTAATTTGTTTAGCGTGTGCTAAACTTATGGGGCTTGGTTGAAAACCGGTTGGCTTCACTAGACTGTTCGTAAGACTCCGTCTGTCTTTTTTTCCTGGTCTGACTGAGCGAGCACCATGTCATGCGCAAACTTAAGCTGAAGGATGTCTGCAGGTCTGTACTCCGTCCGCGTGGAACTCGTTTAGGTATATCTAGCTCTATACTTACATACTTTCATCCCCTATTACATTAACCCGCTTAGGGGTGGGTTTTTACAAAACCCTACTTTTTTGTATTGTAATAAGGAGTTCATACACAAAGTTTCAAGTCTCTCACTTAATATTTTACTACATCCCCATACGAACTTTCAACCCCCTTTTTACACCCTTGAGGGTGGAATTTTCAAAAACCCCTTCTTAGTGGGTACTTGCGTTATATAAACTAACTATTGTGAAAGAACCAGCTTTCTAGGTTTAACGGTTTGGGCTGAGCGTTGATTTAAATCAGTCAGTCAGGACGTTTATATATATACTCGTAGATAACTCAATGATCAGACCCCGTATCATGGTCGGCCTTATCACACGATAAGTGATAGGATAGAGCGTCCGTCACTGGCTGACACCGTTCGATGGAATGAGACGAGGCTCCTATCTTGTCACTTATCGCGTGATAAGGCCGGCCATGATACGGGGTCTGTGGGCGTAGCATGGTTGCCATTTTATCACTTATCGTTGTGGTAAAAACGCCCATCACGCTCCGACAAGTATGCAAGTGCGAGAGTGACGGCTGCCTTATCCACAACGATAAGACATAAAATGGCAACCGTGCTACGCCCTCTGGTATAGCCGTTCTGCGACAAATTAAATATAAAATGTGCGTTACAAAGTGGATGAAGAGCGTCGCGGGCGCATGATATATGATGCCATCAAACTGTATGATTCACGGATGTTTTACGTTAGCCGTTTAACTGCTTTAACGATTACTATTGCAAAAATGGGGCCAAGCCGCAGTTTTATACTAAGTATATTAATACTTTATTAAGGATAACCGAGGCCTTTATGGTTACTGAACCGTTATGGCCGTATTCATAAACGTTCAACAAACCTATTTTAGTTTGCTTAAATGCCGTTAAAATTCATGTGTGTAGTCACATTTGTGTTTGTGAAAATGAAACAAAATATGTTTTTATAAAGACGATTCTTAAGTTTTATAAGTAAGTGCATGTATGTATGCATACGTATGTATGTAAGCACTTTATTGTACACAATAACAGGTTAAAGAATATAAATGTCACACAATAGATCAAAGTACAAAGACGAAATTAACCCTTCCAGCTAACCTTTGAGCAATTGAGAGGAAGGTCGGTAGAACGAGATAGGCAAACTTATACCGTGTACACAACCACACAGATAAAATAAAAACAAAACCTAATAGGTATTAATTCTAGATAAATAAAAATATGCCAATTCATATATAATACACACTATCATAATTATGTAATATATATAGCAAATATACAATAAATTAATTAATACTATGTTCAACCAATCAAATTCAGTGCAAGGCCTGAGTGAGCTCAGAGCGGGGCATGCGGCGTCTATTTAAAACAAATGCAATTATACGGACGCTCCACGCCCCGCTCCGAGCGGGGCGTCCACTCAGGCCTTACTGAGGGGGTTATTTTTCAGGATTGAGGTTAGGTGGCAGCGACGAAAACGAGGATGTCTTAGGTATAACACGTGTGTCGGTCTGTGGCATCAAGCTCTCAAAATGATGAACCGATTGCGGTGCGGTTTTAGAATTCGAAAATCTATAGTGTGTTTTACTTTTAGGTAAAAATAAAATATTACGATTATCTGTGGATATTGCAATACTTAATTCTAATTTAAATAATTTATTTCAGGCTTGCACACATGAGTGTCAGTAATATACAATAACTACTAATAATACAACCATTGATAACACTAAAGTAATGGGGATATCATGTAATAAACATGTCAAAATTGTTAATAATTATAATTAGTCCATATTTTATTACAATAAAAAACATATACTGTTGTTCTGAATTAATTCGTTGAAATAAGGAACATGGAACATATTTTTGAGTAAGTTGTATGCTCCCATATTTTTGTACTTGGGTGTACAAAAATTGAGTCTCTGAATACCGCCTCAGTTGCAATTCTCCACGCGACTGTACAGGCTCGGGAGCTGTCGAAAGCCACAGACTAGCCGACGTTATGTAACTGTCGGCAAATAACACATAATCATTCTGGGTTTGGGCCACTATTCCACTTGCGCTGATGCACATTTCACTAAATGATAGCTATACATGTTAAACTTATATCTAACTTAAAACATCCTTTGTGGTGGGTTAAAAATGGGTTACCAATGTTACAAAAAACACAAGTTTAGTGGTTTTAAACCCATGTAAAGACACAGTTTTTTGTACTCCTATGCTTTTGATTCTCATTATATGAACACGTCTATAAAAACATACGTAATAGACCTGAACTATACTCTATTTCCCGTAACAGCACTTGTGCTTAGTCATCAACACGTTTCGTATAAACACAACTTTACAACAAAATACATTGCTACCAACTTAAAACACCACTGACTGTAGAGATTTTATATTAAAAAAAAACATTTTCATGTTTTGCCCGCGTATTTTACCGTTACATTTTCATAATTAAAATGATGGTTTGTTTAATTATGATTTTTATTTCAAATTTGTACAAAGTTTTATATAAGTACAACGTTGTATACTTCTTTAACGCCGACCACGCCACACGCCTTTTTGACCCCTCTCCTCTTATTACGTTATTGACACAATGAAAGACTAAAAAAAATTGATATAAATTCCAATTTATAGGCACCTAAAAATTTCGTTTTTTTAAAGCGAAACCTTTAATAGGTTTAAGTGTTGGTTAAATATGCTGAAGCGATCGAAATCAAAATTGAAGTGATTTGTTAAGATTTAGTTAGTTAGTGGAAACCGTTTTCTCCCGAAATGGAAATTTCATATAAAAAGTACCTATTGTCTGTCTTTTTGGAACAAATACAACCTTAACAAATTCGGTAAAATTACAGTTTTGAAATTGTGTCTCGCGAACACAGCAATAAACGGGTGTAATTCAGTGTAAATTACTACTTTGCGAACTAAAACAACAAATTAAGTCTCAACGCGAAACTTGGGCGAGTTTTGCTAAAGCAAATGATTCAGAGGAAGGCGGTTTGAACTTTGGAAAACATCGCGGCTATGCAAAGGTTATGTTTTGTCGCGTCTTTTTCATTATAGATGCGTTTAAAAAGAAATAATTTTATCCCCAATTTTCGATGATTTTTTAAATTTTCAACTATGTAACCGGCTCTATAAAATGTTTCAAATAAGTCATTTATTTCCTGGATCAAGTGACGCTTTTATCTTTAATAGAAACCATTCTGAAATAAAGTTATGGGACGTACAAAGACAGGTCCCCGTTTTTCCATACAGGATATAACCAAAGTTAAGAACTATAAACCAAATGTTTGGTTTAACTCGTGAGGCTGTAAACGGAATGCCACGTCAGCTTATCTGGCAAGTACTTGAAGCCCAACTGATATCAGAGGCGTACCTTGGCGTCATCCATGATATGTATAATAACGTACTTAACTAAGGTAAATCGCCAATAACTGGCCACCGTTCAATAACTAGCCACCTCATACTAAAAATGAACTATTCACCTATTATAGAATTAATTTTTAGTATAAGGTAATAAAATAATTCGTTTTTAATTTTACAATTGTATGTATGTTAGCCTTTAAGGTATTTGTAACTATGGGCCTTAGATGCCTGAAATAAATGGTTTATTTATTTATTTAATTACTGGCCACCCTTCAATAACTGGCCACGTTATACTCAATTGAATTCTGTTTGTAGGGGAACAAAGTTAATTTTTAGTATGATGGAGGCAGTTATTGAAGGGTGGCCAGTTATTGGCGATTTACCCTACCTACTCGATTAGTTTCGCCAGCGGGTACGAGCAAGTTTGAAATTTAACGTGGGTGTCCACCAGGGGTCAACTCTCCGTCCCTTGTTTTCCAACATCACCATGGATTAGATCACCTCTACCTACAAAAACCGGTTCCATGGACACTGCTGTACGCTGATGCTACAATCATAATCGACGGGTCGCTGTCGGATCTACCTAACCTAAACGAAACCTACCTAAAACCTAAACGAAAAACCGGCCAAGTGCGAGTCGGACTCGCGCACGAAGGGTTCCGTACCATTATATATAAAAACGGCAAAAAAAATCACGTTTGTGGTATGGGTGCCCCCTTAAATATTTATTTTATTCTGTTTTTTAGTGTTTGTTGTTGTTATCTGTGAAAATTTCAACTGTCTAACTATCACGGTTCATGAGATACAGCCTGGTGACAGACGGACAGACGGACGGACAGCGGAGTCTTAGTAGTAGTGTAATTTTTATCGTGTAATAAATAAATCTAATCTAATCTATAGGGTCCCGTTTTTTCCCTTTGGATACGGAACCCTAATTAACTAAGAAAGCAAGGGACCACGTGTGAGCCTCAGAAAACAATATATGTACTGTAACTTTTCCAATACCATCTGCAGCATTGGAGCAACCCCTTTAAATAGAGTGGAGGCGTTTAAATACTTAGGCTCCATAGCCAGCAAATACAGACACCACAGAATGAACACAGGCTGCCTGAAATGGAGATCGCTTTCGGGAGTTCTCTGCGACGCGAAGATACCAATAAAACTAAAATGCACAGTATGCAAACGTACGGTAAGACCTACCTTTGATCTATGGTTCTGAGTGTTGGGCTATAACAAATTGTGACGAATGCAATATACACGTTAGGCGGGCGGCGTTACCAGGCTTGACAGAATCCGAAATAAGTACGTCCGTAGTTCAAGACTGCAGAAATACACCAAAAACTGCGCGAAAACCGCCTGCACTGCTACGGACGTGTAATGCGCCGCAGTGATGACCAATCGACCACATGACCAGAAAAGTAAAGTCATGCATAGAGGGGAAGAGAGGAAGAAGACGCCACCAACGACCTGCTAAACTCCATCCATAACGGCATGACAACGGATATGACGCAGAACCGTAATGATTGGATGAAGTGTCTGCAGGAGGGCTAACCCCAAATAAGGATAGAGCAGACTGGTTATGGAACGTATATAAAATTAGGTAAAAATTCATATATCTTTGTTTGTTTGCCAAAATATATATATATTAGGGGACAATCTTACACAAATCGACCTAGTCCCAAACTAAGCAAAGCTTGTACTATGGGTACTAGACGACGATAAATAGGTGCAAGATGGCGTTGAACTCTTTTCTTCCTGTCATTAATGGTAAACACAAAATTTTATCAAAATGGATACGAGGAAAGAACATATTGAATGCCTAAAATATACTTAGATAAACTATTAACAAGCGTAACATTCTTAACAAACAACTCCGTAAGAATCAATTTCGTACAAAGTATCTGATGAATTCCGTTCTCCGACCATGGATTTATAGTAGGCATGAGGTTAGATAGATAGGTTACTTTGCTGAGTATACGGCCATTAAAAAAAAACCGAAACAGCTTTCGGAAAAATAGCAAGATTAGATTGATCTGTGACTTTTTGTTTTCGAAAAGCCAATATGAGTCAGTAAAATATCTATACAGTAGTTTGTCAACGCCGTCAACATTCTTATGTTTCAATAAAAAAGCTATTGAATAACAATTATAGACCTAACCGCAGTATTTGACGACTTAAATAGCAATCTACCACTGCTCATTTATCTATATAGCGGTTAGTACTGATAGGAACTTGTGGCGCCATCATTCTGTGCCAATTAGCATGAGCCATTTTTGCGGCGTCAGCGATCTCTGATTTTCAATTTCATTTTTGCATTTTGTTGTGCTCTATATGTAGTTCGTCCGATATAGACATTTGATACCTACTCTTTATAAACAAGTTCGAATGACATCATGAAAATACCACTCATTGTCCAATCCAATGAAGACTTCCAGATGTAAACAATACGATCAAGTGTGATACGGATCCGTACACTGGATAAAACACGAAGTAGAATAATAAATCTTGATCCATTTCCTGAAAAGTAGAGCATATAATATATAAAGCTATACAAACACTGTGTGAACTAGTTAAGCCCGCCAACTAGAGCGTTGAAGAACGAACTGTTCCACGTGCTTGTATCAGACGAGGCGTTTACTAATATGTTACCCCGTTTACATAACTCGTATTCATAAATGATTAATTGATTAGTCATGTCGGTCTATACAGGGCTATATTTTTGTCGACTCCATAATTTGCAACTGTCGAATTCTGCCACTTGTTGCAAACAAATTGAGCTGAAATGAGGCATACTTACAAATACAAAAAAGACAAATACAAATTACAAAATAGTTTATTTCACAAAAACAAATATTACATTAATCGAGGCTAACCGTCAGTGACCAAACTAGGCTGAGCCTGTATCTTGGCATACTGCGAGTGCGGTTAACACGGGACCGATTTTTGACTTTCGAGCGCTCGACTCTTTCACTCGAAAACTGACAAATACTATGAAATGCTATTTTGAAATGACGATAGAAAATTTAAAAACGTGCGGTATTGACCACTCGTATTCAATTCTATCGGTAGAAAGTAAGTGCCTGTGATTATGACATTACAATAGCATTTACTTTTATTTAATTTTCGAGCGCTCGAAAGTCAAAAATCGGCCCCCAGATCGTACTTCAATTACAGTATGATTAGGATTTTAAATGAAGAAAATAATAATAGTAGCAAAAAGAGTATTAATAAAGTACATTTAGCGCATCTACAATTAACATTATGTAATCGAGAGAAAAGGAAAACACTATTTAGATATATGGGAGACAACTAATTACAGTACAGGCGTGTTGGTCTATGGTTGTGTGTTGTGCGTTAGCCCGCATTTATAAATCAGTTCTAGGGTTAATATAGCTGTATCTTTGCACTTTGAATCATTTTTTCCGTCTCACAGTAATAACTTAGATATTTATGTCAATGACAGCGCCATATTTTTGCGCCACCAAGCTGACTTGAACTTGAAAACAGGTGGCCGTAGTTACTCCTAAACAGTACAGTCGCGATATACACGGTGTTCCCGGGAATTTCCGTTAACGTCGGCATATTGCAGAGTCCATTCACAGAAACAAATTAGCATAATTATTTCTTGAAAAAGAAAAAAAATATTTTTTTCTTTTTATACAAAACAATTTTATGTGGCATTCTTGTACAATAAGACAATAACCGTTAAGGTTATTGTCTTATTGTACAAGAATCTTGAAATAAATGAAATAAAAAATATGTACCACCGAGTCATTTCGTGCCTAATATCGAACGAACTCTTTGTAAACCTCCTTGTAGTGTATAGGAACCTTACAAAGTTTAAAAAGCTGTTATGACGTCACAGTTAAGAGCCATTTACACTGGTTAAATCTGCGAAACTGATTAAATTAAAATATTGAATATCTTGATAACAGGAAGAGTTAAGATACTACTGTCTTGGAGAAATTAACTTTATTTGATCTAAACTATGCCCTCTTGCAATTAACGGAAATTGTCAAAAACACGTTGTATAACTATGCCAAATTAAAGACAACTCGGTATTGATTTAGGGTGGGTTGCACCTGCACCAAACCGTCTGTATTCGTAAGCGGTGTTCGTTAAAATTAGAATGTATTGAAAGTTCGACAGGTTTCTAAGGAACCTGCTGAGTTGATCGGTTTGTAATCGTAAGTTAGTGCACCCGCCCTTAGTGTAAGGACTGAGTGGGCGGCCCGCTTAGAGCGACGCGTACAGCGTCCATATAAAACAAATGTCCACTCAAGCCTTACACTTACAGTCGTTGACAATATTCAGGACCATCTTTTGTTTTTCCATTGTCGCCGCAAAAACATACCTATACTTAAATAAGTTGTTACCTTTGACTATCTTTTACCTTAGGTTGAATAGTAGGGCAGTTTCAGGTGATAATGTGGACACGCTGGAAAAAAGCACCAATTTCATTTCAGGTAGGTAAGTACTTCTTAGGTCCATAGCTTTATATTTTCGATAGGAACCAACTCCTCCGTCGGCCATCTTTAATTTTATGGCGGCAATTTTAAATTATACGTATATAATTAAAATATTAAGATCTCGAGTTTTAAATAGCGTACAATCACAAACTTAATTAGTGTCTAAATATACATATTCGGGAGCAAGGAATTCAACTAGATATTTTTTAGTCGAGTTCTCAAAGGATATCAAACAGAACCCTGTTCCTAAGCTTCCGCTGTTTATCCGGCTGTCTGCGTATCAGCATTTAGCTAGACTGTTCAAATTTTCACAGTTGTTTTTCTATTGCTGCTTTAACATACATACATAAAAATAAAAATAAATTAAAAATTAAACAGTGCTCTCAAACATGAAACGTAATAATGGCGTTTTTTTACCCGCCCATAACAATCGGTATATCTCTAGAACCGTAATACTTACTTGAAATTTTCGCAGATAATGTATTATATCCCTATAAATAAGGTGGAATACATAGAAGAGCTGTACGAAGGAACCGCTCTCAGATAAGGTATACTGGAGGAAGAACGCGAAGTCCCAGAAGAGCGCAAGGGTCCGGACATACTATGGAGAGAATTCGAAAATGCCCTTGAAACATTAGCAGAGAAAAAAGCACCAGGTAAAGATAGTCTGCCAGCGGAACTACTGAAATACTGCGGTCCTAAAACCAAAAAACAACTATACGATCTAATCACAAACATTTATAATACAGGGCAAGTGCCAGAAGAGTTCTCCACCAGTAGAACCATTACCATTCCTAAGAAAGGCAACGCAGTAGAATGCGGAAATTACCGAACTATAAGCCTACTGTCACACGCTTCCAAGATTCTCCTGAAAATCATACAAAACCGGCTGTACCCAAAAGTAGAAGAAAACCTTAGCGAAGATCAGTACGGGTTCAGGAAAAACAAAGGAACCCGAGAAGCTATTCTGGCGATACGTAACGTTATCGAAAGACGCCTTGACCTGAATAAAAACACATACATCAGCTTCGTGGACCTGGAAAAGGCATTTGACAATGTTGAATGGAACCAACTCTTCGACCTTTTGAAACGGAAAAATATAGACTGGAAAGACAGGAGAATAATATTGGAAATGTACAAGAACCAACAGACAGAAGTGACAATGGGCGACATAACAAAAACTGCGAAAATTAAAAAAGGGGTGAGACAAGGTTGCAGCCTGTCGCCATTGTTATTTAATTTATATATAGAGGAAGCTATGAGGGAAATCAAAGAATGCACTCAAGGAATAAGCTTCAATGGAAATCACGTACATTGGATACGTTTCGCCGATGATATTGCTCTCCTTGCGGAAACAGAGGAAGCACTCCAGTCCAATATGCGAAAAATGGACGAAATTTTCCGGAAATACAACCTTAAAATTAACGTAAAAAAGACTACTCATGGTAACCCACAAAATACAGTCTCCCAAAGTAAACATCACACTGAACTCGGTACATTTAGAGCAAGTAAAGTCATTCACGTATCTGGGAAGTATCATAGAAGAACAAGGCAGAAGTGAAAAGGAGATAAAAACAAGAATTGCAATAGCCAAGAGAGCATTTACTACGAATAGGTCTATAATAGCAAAATTAATATTAACATAAGGAAAAACTTAATAAAAACCTACATCTGGAGTACAGCTCTTTATGGATGTGAAAGCTCGAACATCACAACACAAGACCGTCGTCGACTGGAAGCCTTTGAAATGTGGTGTTGGCGCAGGATGCTTTAGATCAGCTGGACAGAAAGGCGTACCAATTAAGAAGTGTTGGAAAAGGCTAAAGAAAAAAGACAGATAATATCCGCTATAGAAAAGCGCAGAGCTAAATGCGTCGGCCACATACTGAGACATGAAGGGTTGAACGTCATTATCCTGGAAGGCAAAATAGAAGGAACAAGAGGGAGAGGAAGGCCCAGAATACCATACATGACACAGATGAAGGAATGGTGCTGTAGCCACACATACCAAGAAGTAAAGACGAGAGCCCAAGATAGGCTGGAATGGAGAATGCTGCAACGACAGAGGGCCAGGCCCTCTTAATATTGATGATGATCCCTATAAAAAAAAGTAATAAAAATATAAGACCGTTAATAATTGGTTGTTTAAAATGTATATGCAGTGTTATATAAGTACGTGGTTCAGCATATACAAAGCAAAAACAATATGTATATTTAGTCACCAAGTTTGTGATTTTAAGTGACTAACTCGAGATATTAATAATTAACTATAATTTAAAATGGCCGCATTAAAATTAAATATGGCCGGCGGAAGAGTTGGTTCCTATAAAAAACTTAAAGCTATGAACCTAACAAGTGTCTGGAAAAAAAAAATTGTTACTTTTGTCCAGCGTGTCCACATTTACGACAATTTTTTCGAGCACTCTGCCCCTCTAGAATGTAGGGAACGCCTGTTAGGCACCGTGCGAGTATGTATTTCGAACTTAAAGAGCGACTAGAGCCCATGTCTCGCCCATGATGATAAATGAACTCCCACTTAAGGGTGACATTGCGAAACCATTTGTTAAGAAAACGGAAAAAATGCGGACGATATATTTTTATTCGTGTAAACGGCAATGGTCATTTTGTAACGGTTTCATTACAATACAAAAGATAATTTGAGCCGTGAGACATAGATATCGTAGATATAGAAGCTTTCGACTGAATTTCGACCGAATTCTAAGGAATATCTATTCAATGGGTGCGTAATGTTTCATATAATGTCAGTAAAACTAACATACACTTGATATACATTAAATTGGCACAAAGTTATTTAGTATAATGCAACATTTGATATAAAGGTTTTTTGCTATATTTTGCATTACTCTAATTATCAATTGATATAATAGGCAAAATGATTTAAGTTGCAAATGGCATAATACTATTTTCGTATAACGCAATTATTACATAAATATGTTTAACATACGTATTATTTAAAATAATTGCGCTTTCATATAACAATGCCTGCCATGAAGTTTACGGAGCCCCGCTTTCGTTTCTGGGACTCAATCTCCCGCCCTCCGCCGTAGACTTTTGTAAGTTTACGCTTCGCTCGCTCGGGTCGCGCACAGTATGGTCTCAGTTCTACCTAACACTCCTCCTCGCTTCGCTCGTCGTCGTACCTACCTGAGACCTGCCTTGAGGTGGATTATGCTAGAGGTACTTTTTAAAAGGTCTCACTTATTTATTTTATTTTTCATTATTATCATTTTTATAATGACCTGCGTAGGCATATCTAGTTATTAATTGTAAAATTAACTTATATCTTCTGAAATTTATAGCATTGACTAATTGTGTCAAGTAAGTCATTACGATAAACACGTTTTATACCAAGTGATAAATATAGTAAGTGTCCTTTATACTAATTGTAATTATAGCCTTAAATCGTTATAACACTTTTTACATTAGATCATTTGAAAATTATCTGAAACAATATTATACCATCCGTTACATTATACTAAGCAATGGTATATCAAACCAAAATAGATAAAATGAAATTATGTAAAACGTCGTGCACCTCTATGGGATCTTATTTACTGTTAGATTTCTTAGTTTCGGGTGTAACTGGGATGGACGTCCATTTAAAGTTTGTCTCTAAACTAATATTTACAAAGGATTTAAGTATATGTTGCTACATTTTGCCAGGTACGCCGTTACCTATCCGATAAATAGATCCTGACCTTCGGACCAATTAGCCAAAAGTGGGGCACGGGGCCAGCCTCGCTGGGCGCGCTCCGAACGCGTCCTTCAAGCGTTGTCTGGAAAAACAGACGGAAAGATATTTTCCGTGGAAAATATACGTCAGAGCTACCTTATAGCGCGCTATCTTCGTTGAGTTAGATCCTCTAAAAAATACTTCTTACTGTTCCACTTATAAGTTTTATAAATGTTCTTTTACTTTCAAACTCTTGCTGCATTAAAAACTCGACTTAACAGTATTTTTTTTACGTAGAACACGCCTTATTCATAAGTTATTACCTTCAAGGCGCCAAATGCAGAACTATTTCCACATACAATTGTATTTCCTACCCGTTGCAAATTCATTCAATTATTATGTTGCGTAAAAAAATAATGTCTCAGATCGCAGGTATTTGACACCTCAGCCGAAGGTGAGTACAAAATTTGACATCTCTCCTTGGCCCGGAAGTAATGCTACTTATACTATAGGTATGACGTGATTTAATATTATAACTCCCTAAAGCCTAAGGTGTAAACATAAAGTGTTAGGTCTTACAACTTCTCTTCAACCTCTACTCTTGTAACTCTGGCTAAGTATTGTATTTATTTATGTATGTGTATTAGTATTTATTCGTGCATGTGAATGTTTATTATTGATTTCCGTTTTCCATCTACTCAAATTGATGAATATGTATATATAACATTATCTTCTGGGCTGTGTTTTATGTTCTGTACATACTGTGTTATTTTTTGAGGTACCTATGCAAGAAAGTGTTTTGTATTGTATAAGTAATAGGTTTTCCGAGTGGGGAATGCATTGGAATATAGCTAGCCCCCGCCCCGCAGTACTCCATCATTCCCATTTTTGAAAACGATGTATATTCTTCATCAGACATCCACTTCTTTCCTTTGCTATAGTTGGTATGGTTATGTCTCATTGGTCCCCTTTTAAAACCTTTTTTACTGCCCATACCTATTACGCTAAGCATGCTAGAAATCCATGTTCTAACATTGTTTCTAAGACATCCACTTCTTTCCTTTGCTATAGTTGGTATGGTTATGTCTCATTGGTCCCCTTTTAAAACCTTTTTTACTGCCCATACCTATTACGCTAAGCATGTTAGAAATCCATGTTCTAACATTGTTTCTAAGACATCCACTTCTTTCCTTTGCTATAGTTGGTATGGTTATGTCTCATTGGTCCCCTTTTAAAACCTTTTTTACTGCCCATACCTATTACGCTAAGCATGTCAGAAATCCATGTTCTAACATTGTTTCTAAGACATCCACTTCTTTCCTTTGCTATAGTTGGTATGGTTATGTCTCATTGGTCCCCTTTTAAAACCTTTTTTACTGCCCATACCTATTACGCTAAGCATGTCAGAAATCCATGTTCTAATATTGTTTCTAAGACATCCACTTCTTTCCTTTGCTATAGTTGGTATGGTTATGTCTCATTGGTCCCCTTTTAAAACCTTTTTTACTGCCCATACCTATTACGCTAAGCATGTCAGAAATCCATGTTCTAACATTGTTTCTAAGACATCCACTTCTTTCCTTTGCTATAGTTGGTATGGTTATGTCTCATTGGTCCCCTTTTAAAACCTTTTTTACTGCCCATACCTATTACGCTAAGCATGTTAGAAATCCATGTTCTAACATTGTTTCTAAGACATCCACTTCTTTCCTTTGCTATAGTTGGTATGGTTATGTCTCATTGGTCCCCTTTTAAAACCTTTTTTACTGCCCATACCTATTACGCTAAGCATGTCAGAAATCCATGTTCTAACATTGTTTCTAAGACATCCACTTCTTTCCTTTGCTATAGTTGGTATGGTTATGTCTCATTGGTCCCCTTTTAAAACCTTTTTTACTGCCCATACCTATTACGCTAAGCATGTCAGAAATCCATGTTCTAATATTGTTTCTAAGACATCCACTTCTTTCCTTTGCTATAGTTGGTATGGTTATGTCTCATTGGTCCCCTTTTAAAACCTTTTTTACTGCCCATACCTATTACGCTAAGCATGTTAGAAATCCATGTTCTAACATTGTTTCTAAGACATCCACTTCTTTCCTTGGCTATAGTTGGTATGGTTATGTCTCATTGTCCCCTTTTAAAACCTTTTTTACTGCCCATACCTATTACGCTAAGCATATTAGAAATCCATGTTCTAACATTGTTTCTAAGACATCCACTTCTTTCCTTGGCTATAGTTGGTATGGTTATGTCTCATTGGTCCCCTTTTAAAACCTTTTTTACTGCCCATACCTACGCTAAGCATGTTAGAAATCCATGTTCTAACATTGTTTCTAAGATACTCGGTCACTTTGTTTCCTGTTTTAGCCAAATTCATTCTGTGTAAAAATGCCCGCTTTTGATCGAGCATATGAAGGCTACGAGGCTTTCTGACGTCTTTAATTTGTAAAGGTGACCTTTTAGCAAAATAAATATTTGATTTTGCTTCAGGTTTCCGTAAAAATGTTTGCAGGCACCTACCCTATTGAACTTGGGATACGGCGGGGCATTGTAGAATTAGGGCATAGACATTTGTCGATGACATAAAAGGGGCGTCGCAGAATTAAGTTTAGGTAGATTTGTGTTTTAGATTTGACAAAACTATTGTTGTACTCTGTATTTATTTAGGTTCAATCTTTTAAGGAAAACTACCCAATAACCTTAGCCGCAAAACGCCAATTACTAAAAGAGAGGCCTTAACTTAACTCTTCATACTGTGTACTACACGCATAATATGACTTGCCAACTCAACACTCTACAGACACAGATGTGAGAGCTTAAGAGCAAGTTTGGCCTAGCCGCCC
The DNA here is from genome assembly GCA_947049275.1 of Epinotia bilunana. Taxonomy (NCBI): domain Eukaryota; kingdom Metazoa; phylum Arthropoda; class Insecta; order Lepidoptera; family Tortricidae; genus Epinotia; species Epinotia bilunana. The sequence continues at coordinate 19,969,792 of OX346266.1, read as the reverse complement.
ATACCAGAGCTCATAACAAGGCAAATCCATAATAATCCATAATTGATACATGCATACCGCCGTCATCGAAATCGATGAGGACTATAATTATACATTTTATTTATTTTATTTATTTATTTAAAATAATTACACAGCATTACAGTTAGAAACTAAGTCACTGTGAATTACAAATATAGTAATTACAAATTAATATACACACTGCATATTAATATATGACAGAAGAATTACGTCTATCCATCATCTCACAGTACCTTAAGCATTCACGATACACAGTTCCAAAGACGCCCACATCCGGTGCTGATGCAAGAAGCGCATTAAGGCTGTGTAGAGCTCTGACAAAAGGAGAGTTTTTGCGCACTACGGTGCGCGCCTCTGGAGGAGCTAGCAGTAGCCGGTTACGCGGACGAAAATTGATCCTAGACAGTGAGGGGACTAGCAGACGCACCGCCTGACCCACCAGCTCAGGGCAATCTGATCCACCTCGCAAGATTTTGCAAGTGCTCGTTAGTAACACACAGTTACGCCTCACCTCAAGTGAATTAAAACCTAATACGCCCAATAAAAATTTTGTGGGATATAAAAATGGATAATATCCATATTTTTTCTTATAAAGAAACCGTAAAAAGGCTTTTTGGATTTTTTCCAGTAGCAAGGTGTAAGAAGCTTCATGCGGATTCCAAATTATAGATGCTGTCTCAAGTTTGCTTCTAACTAGGGCGGTGAATATGAGTTGTATAGCCCTAGGACAGTCGAAATCACGCGCATTCCTGATCACGAACCCCAACCTTCTGAAACAATTCGCCGCTAACGCTTTTATGTGGTCATGAAAGGTGAGGCGTGAATCGAAAATGACACCCAGGTTCTTGACGGTATCTATGCGAGTTAGTAGTTCCGTCCCTAGTGTATATTTGGCTTGTATGGGATTATGGATACGACCAAAGGTCATTACTGAACATTTATCTATATTAAATACAAGCTTGTTCTGAATGCTCCACCGATATAACCGATCAATGTCTTCCTGAAGTGCTTCGCAGTCTGAAAGCTGTTGCACGCCATACATCAGCTTCAGGTCATCAGCATAGAGCAGTGATCCGGCCCTCTTTGGGATTGACGCCAGATCATTGATCATGATTCCAAACAATAACGGACCCAAAATCGAACCCTGGCTGACTCCAGAACGGGTGTGGTATGATTCAGAGACAAAGCATCCATGCTGCACGTACTGTCGTCTGTCGCGTAGATAATTGCCAAAGAACCTAAGTAATTTGGGGGAGAAGCCGATACCATTCAACTTACTCAAGAGCACATCATTATCTACGCGATTAAACGCTTTTTTGAAGTCGAAGTACAACACATCAACTTGGATCCCCCTGTCTAAGTGTTCAGAGATCGAGTCAACCAAAGTCAGAAGATTCGTTTGAACCGAACGATTAGGTCTGAAACCATGCTGAGCGTCACTGATGTAGGGTTTTATTTGGGGAGTTATATGCCTACTTAAGATGGACTCAAAGAGCTTTGCAATCACGGACAAAATAGCAATGGGTCGATAGTTTTCAACCTTAGCCGTGTCCATTGATTTGGGAATAGGACGCACGCGTGTCAATTTCCATTGATAGGGGTACGTCCCAGAATCTAAGGCTAAGTTGAAAATCCGAACCAGCGGCAACGCTAGCGAGTCTTTACAGCCTTTTAAGATAAATGCTGGAACATTATCTGGACCAGGAGAGCTGTGGGGCTTTAGGAGTTTAAAGCCAATTTCCACGTCTTGAAGTGAAATTTTATTAATATGGACATAGTTAGCTGTATTTGTAAGATCTTCAGCAAGAATGCTGTTATAGTCGAGGATAGGAGCGGAGGGCAAAAAAACACTCGAGAAGAAGTCCGAAAAAGCCTGTGCCGCTTTTCGGTCCTCGCAAACTTTCCCGTTATAAGTAACTTGAGATTCAAAACCCCCCTTCGATTTCAAACTACTAATATGCTGCCAGAAGGTTCGAGGGTCCCCAATAACTCTAGACTGAATACGGTGAATATAATCATTGTAGGCACTCGAAGTGCGCAATTTAACGTCAGCTCTCAGTCTAGAAAATCGAGCATAAACATCAGAATCCCCAGAACGTTTCCACTCGCGGTGAAGATTGGCTTTGCGTTCTATATCTTTAATTAAGTCAATAGTGAACCAGACTGGATAACGCCTAGAAGGTTTTAAGGGTCTTATTTTTCTAGGTATGCACATGTAAAAAATTAAGTACATATGTTGGTATAACAGGTCTACCGCAACATTGACATCTTGGCACTCAAGGACTCCCTCCCAGGACACATCTGATAACAACTGATAAAGAAGCTCGTAATTACCCCTGGAAAAATTCCAATCGCACCTTGAATCAATATTGCTAGGCTCAATATTCACGGGATCGTCGGAGGTGCCGGAAAGTGGAACAGAGTTTTCCAGCGGTGGATGATACGCGTCGGAATGCAGAACCAGTCCATCCTCCTCGACCTCATTAACACAAACACCGCGGGTACCCTCTCGCACCAGCACCCCATCAAGCACTCCTCCATGCGCGTTTAAAATTTCATTCATCTCTCGCAGATTACAAACAGAAGTGAAATAACAATAATAACTCAGGATACTGGTCGGCGTACACTTAGGATTCAGGTTTAAGTCGCCCACTATCACAACACTACCGGATACGGAATCAATAATAGACTCAACACCTTGGACGCACATTTCTATAGCGTTGCAGGTTTAAGTTGAATCATATGTTAAACTATTTATATGCATACTAAAAATGGGTAGTTACATATTGATTCCGGATATATCCATTTAACGCCAATACAAGTAAACGTAGAGAAACTGAAATCGTCTCTTCTGTTCAAGAGAATTAAGGATACTAAACCTTAATTTCTAGTATCGCAGGCCTGGCAATAGTATCACAGTCTTCTGTGTATAATTTGCACAGGACGATATCAGTGACATTAGGGATTGGTACGATTAAACTGCTGCAAGCTTGCGACGCGTATTTCGAACTTAAAGAGCGACTAGAGCCCATGTCTCGCCCATGATGATAAATGAACTCCCACTTAAGGGTGACATTGCGAAACCATTTGTTAAGAAAACGGAAAAAATGCGGACGATATATTTTTATTCGTGTAAACGGCAATGGTCATTTTGTAACGGTTTCATTACAATACAAAAGATAATTTGAGCCGTGAGACATAGATATCGTAGATATAGAAGCTTTCGACTGAATTTCGACCGAATTCTAAGGAATATCTATTCAATGGGTGCGTAATGTTTCATATAATGTCAGTAAAACTAACATACACTTGATATACATTAAATTGGCACAAAGTTATTTAGTATAATGCAACATTTGATATAAAGGTTTTTTGCTATATTTTGCATTACTCTAATTATCAATTGATATAATAGGCAAAATGATTTAAGTTGCAAATGGCATAATACTATTTTCGTATAACGCAATTATTACATAAATATGTTTAACATACGTATTATTTAAAATAATTGCGCTTTCATATAACAATGCCTGCCATGAAGTTTACGGAGCCCCGCTTTCGTTTCTGGGACTCAATCTCCCGCCCTCCGCCGTAGACTTTTGTAAGTTTACGCTTCGCTCGCTCGGGTCGCGCACAGTATGGTCTCAGTTCTACCTAACACTCCTCCTCGCTTCGCTCGTCGTCGTACCTACCTGAGACCTGCCTTGAGGTGGATTATGCTAGAGGTACTTTTTAAAAGGTCTCACTTATTTATTTTATTTTTCATTATTATCATTTTTATAATGACCTGCGTAGGCATATCTAGTTATTAATTGTAAAATTAACTTATATCTTCTGAAATTTATAGCATTGACTAATTGTGTCAAGTAAGTCATTACGATAAACACGTTTTATACCAAGTGATAAATATAGTAAGTGTCCTTTATACTAATTGTAATTATAGCCTTAAATCGTTATAACACTTTTTACATTAGATCATTTGAAAATTATCTGAAACAATATTATACCATCCGTTACATTATACTAAGCAATGGTATATCAAACCAAAATAGATAAAATGAAATTATGTAAAACGTCGTGCACCTCTATGGGATCTTATTTACTGTTAGATTTCTTAGTTTCGGGTGTAACTGGGATGGACGTCCATTTAAAGTTTGTCTCTAAACTAATATTTACAAAGGATTTAAGTATATGTTGCTACATTTTGCCAGGTACGCCGTTACCTATCCGATAAATAGATCCTGACCTTCGGACCAATTAGCCAAAAGTGGGGCACGGGGCCAGCCTCGCTGGGCGCGCTCCGAACGCGTCCTTCAAGCGTTGTCTGGAAAAACAGACGGAAAGATATTTTCCGTGGAAAATATACGTCAGAGCTACCTTATAGCGCGCTATCTTCGTTGAGTTAGATCCTCTAAAAAATACTTCTTACTGTTCCACTTATAAGTTTTATAAATGTTCTTTTACTTTCAAACTCTTGCTGCATTAAAAACTCGACTTAACAGTATTTTTTTTACGTAGAACACGCCTTATTCATAAGTTATTACCTTCAAGGCGCCAAATGCAGAACTATTTCCACATACAATTGTATTTCCTACCCGTTGCAAATTCATTCAATTATTATGTTGCGTAAAAAAATAATGTCTCAGATCGCAGGTATTTGACACCTCAGCCGAAGGTGAGTACAAAATTTGACATCTCTCCTTGGCCCGGAAGTAATGCTACTTATACTATAGGTATGACGTGATTTAATATTATAACTCCCTAAAGCCTAAGGTGTAAACATAAAGTGTTAGGTCTTACAACTTCTCTTCAACCTCTACTCTTGTAACTCTGGCTAAGTATTGTATTTATTTATGTATGTGTATTAGTATTTATTCGTGCATGTGAATGTTTATTATTGATTTCCGTTTTCCATCTACTCAAATTGATGAATATGTATATATAACATTATCTTCTGGGCTGTGTTTTATGTTCTGTACATACTGTGTTATTTTTTGAGGTACCTATGCAAGAAAGTGTTTTGTATTGTATAAGTAATAGGTTTTCCGAGTGGGGAATGCATTGGAATATAGCTAGCCCCCGCCCCGCAGTACTCCATCATTCCCATTTTTGAAAACGATGTATATTCTTCATCAGACATCCACTTCTTTCCTTTGCTATAGTTGGTATGGTTATGTCTCATTGGTCCCCTTTTAAAACCTTTTTTACTGCCCATACCTATTACGCTAAGCATGCTAGAAATCCATGTTCTAACATTGTTTCTAAGACATCCACTTCTTTCCTTTGCTATAGTTGGTATGGTTATGTCTCATTGGTCCCCTTTTAAAACCTTTTTTACTGCCCATACCTATTACGCTAAGCATGTTAGAAATCCATGTTCTAACATTGTTTCTAAGACATCCACTTCTTTCCTTTGCTATAGTTGGTATGGTTATGTCTCATTGGTCCCCTTTTAAAACCTTTTTTACTGCCCATACCTATTACGCTAAGCATGTCAGAAATCCATGTTCTAACATTGTTTCTAAGACATCCACTTCTTTCCTTTGCTATAGTTGGTATGGTTATGTCTCATTGGTCCCCTTTTAAAACCTTTTTTACTGCCCATACCTATTACGCTAAGCATGTCAGAAATCCATGTTCTAATATTGTTTCTAAGACATCCACTTCTTTCCTTTGCTATAGTTGGTATGGTTATGTCTCATTGGTCCCCTTTTAAAACCTTTTTTACTGCCCATACCTATTACGCTAAGCATGTCAGAAATCCATGTTCTAACATTGTTTCTAAGACATCCACTTCTTTCCTTTGCTATAGTTGGTATGGTTATGTCTCATTGGTCCCCTTTTAAAACCTTTTTTACTGCCCATACCTATTACGCTAAGCATGTTAGAAATCCATGTTCTAACATTGTTTCTAAGACATCCACTTCTTTCCTTTGCTATAGTTGGTATGGTTATGTCTCATTGGTCCCCTTTTAAAACCTTTTTTACTGCCCATACCTATTACGCTAAGCATGTCAGAAATCCATGTTCTAACATTGTTTCTAAGACATCCACTTCTTTCCTTTGCTATAGTTGGTATGGTTATGTCTCATTGGTCCCCTTTTAAAACCTTTTTTACTGCCCATACCTATTACGCTAAGCATGTCAGAAATCCATGTTCTAATATTGTTTCTAAGACATCCACTTCTTTCCTTTGCTATAGTTGGTATGGTTATGTCTCATTGGTCCCCTTTTAAAACCTTTTTTACTGCCCATACCTATTACGCTAAGCATATTAGAAATCCATGTTCTAACATTGTTTCTAAGACATCCACTTCTTTCCTTGGCTATAGTTGGTATGGTTATGTCTCATTGTCCCCTTTTAAAACCTTTTTTACTGCCCATACCTATTACGCTAAGCATATTAGAAATCCATGTTCTAACATTGTTTCTAAGACATCCACTTCTTTCCTTGGCTATAGTTGGTATGGTTATGTCTCATTGGTCCCCTTTTAAAACCTTTTTTACTGCCCATACCTACGCTAAGCATGTTAGAAATCCATGTTCTAACATTGTTTCTAAGATACTCGGTCACTTTGTTTCCTGTTTTAGCCAAATTCATTCTGTGTAAAAATGCCCGCTTTTGATCGAGCATATGAAGGCTACGAGGCTTTCTGACGTCTTTAATTTGTAAAGGTGACCTTTTAGCAAAATAAATATTTGATTTTGCTTCAGGTTTCCGTAAAAATGTTTGCAGGCACCTACCCTATTGAACTTGGGATACGGCGGGGCATTGTAGAATTAGGGCATAGACATTTGTCGATGACATAAAAGGGGCGTCGCAGAATTAAGTTTAGGTAGATTTGTGTTTTAGATTTGACAAAACTATTGTTGTACTCTGTATTTATTTAGGTTCAATCTTTTAAGGAAAACTACCCAATAACCTTAGCCGCAAAACGCCAATTACTAAAAGAGAGGCCTTAACTTAACTCTTCATACTGTGTACTACACGCATAATATGACTTGCCAACTCAACACTCTACAGACACAGATGTGAGAGCTTAAGAGCAAGTTTGGCCTAGCCGCCCATACCAGAGCTCATAACAAGGCAAATCCATAATAATCCATAATTGATACATGCATACCGCCGTCATCGAAATCGATGAGGACTATAATTATACATTTTATTTATTTTATTTATTTATTTAAAATAATTACACAGCATTACAGTTAGAAACTAAGTCACTGTGAATTACAAATATAGTAATTACAAATTAATATACACACTGCATATTAATATATGACAGAAGAATTACGTCTATCCATCATCTCACAGTACCTTAAGCATTCACGATACACAGTTCCAAAGACGCCCACATCCGGTGCTGATGCAAGAAGCGCATTAAGGCTGTGTAGAGCTCTGACAAAAGGAGAGTTTTTGCGCACTACGGTGCGCGCCTCTGGAGGAGCTAGCAGTAGCCGGTTACGCGGACGAAAATTGATCCTAGACAGTGAGGGGACTAGCAGACGCACCGCCTGACCCACCAGCTCAGGGCAATCTGATCCACCTCGCAAGATTTTGCAAGTGCTCGTTAGTAACACACAGTTACGCCTCACCTCAAGTGAATTAAAACCTAATACGCCCAATAAAAATTTTGTGGGATATAAAAATGGATAATATCCATATTTTTTCTTATAAAGAAACCGTAAAAAGGCTTTTTGGATTTTTTCCAGTAGCAAGGTGTAAGAAGCTTCATGCGGATTCCAAATTATAGATGCTGTCTCAAGTTTGCTTCTAACTAGGGCGGTGAATATGAGTTGTATAGCCCTAGGACAGTCGAAATCACGCGCATTCCTGATCACGAACCCCAACCTTCTGAAACAATTCGCCGCTAACGCTTTTATGTGGTCATGAAAGGTGAGGCGTGAATCGAAAATGACACCCAGGTTCTTGACGGTATCTATGCGAGTTAGTAGTTCCGTCCCTAGTGTATATTTGGCTTGTATGGGATTATGGATACGACCAAAGGTCATTACTGAACATTTATCTATATTAAATACAAGCTTGTTCTGAATGCTCCACCGATATAACCGATCAATGTCTTCCTGAAGTGCTTCGCAGTCTGAAAGCTGTTGCACGCCATACATCAGCTTCAGGTCATCAGCATAGAGCAGTGATCCGGCCCTCTTTGGGATTGACGCCAGATCATTGATCATGATTCCAAACAATAACGGACCCAAAATCGAACCCTGGCTGACTCCAGAACGGGTGTGGTATGATTCAGAGACAAAGCATCCATGCTGCACGTACTGTCGTCTGTCGCGTAGATAATTGCCAAAGAACCTAAGTAATTTGGGGGAGAAGCCGATACCATTCAACTTACTCAAGAGCACATCATTATCTACGCGATTAAACGCTTTTTTGAAGTCGAAGTACAACACATCAACTTGGATCCCCCTGTCTAAGTGTTCAGAGATCGAGTCAACCAAAGTCAGAAGATTCGTTTGAACCGAACGATTAGGTCTGAAACCATGCTGAGCGTCACTGATGTAGGGTTTTATTTGGGGAGTTATATGCCTACTTAAGATGGACTCAAAGAGCTTTGCAATCACGGACAAAATAGCAATGGGTCGATAGTTTTCAACCTTAGCCGTGTCCATTGATTTGGGAATAGGACGCACGCGTGTCAATTTCCATTGATAGGGGTACGTCCCAGAATCTAAGGCTAAGTTGAAAATCCGAACCAGCGGCAACGCTAGCGAGTCTTTACAGCCTTTTAAGATAAATGCTGGAACATTATCTGGACCAGGAGAGCTGTGGGGCTTTAGGAGTTTAAAGCCAATTTCCACGTCTTGAAGTGAAATTTTATTAATATGGACATAGTTAGCTGTATTTGTAAGATCTTCAGCAAGAATGCTGTTATAGTCGAGGATAGGAGCGGAGGGCAAAAAAACACTCGAGAAGAAGTCCGAAAAAGCCTGTGCCGCTTTTCGGTCCTCGCAAACTTTCCCGTTATAAGTAACTTGAGATTCAAAACCCCCCTTCGATTTCAAACTACTAATATGCTGCCAGAAGGTTCGAGGGTCCCCAATAACTCTAGACTGAATACGGTGAATATAATCATTGTAGGCACTCGAAGTGCGCAATTTAACGTCAGCTCTCAGTCTAGAAAATCGAGCATAAACATCAGAATCCCCAGAACGTTTCCACTCGCGGTGAAGATTGGCTTTGCGTTCTATATCTTTAATTAAGTCAATAGTGAACCAGACTGGATAACGCCTAGAAGGTTTTAAGGGTCTTATTTTTCTAGGTATGCACATGTAAAAAATTAAGTACATATGTTGGTATAACAGGTCTACCGCAACATTGACATCTTGGCACTCAAGGACTCCCTCCCAGGACACATCTGATAACAACTGATAAAGAAGCTCGTAATTACCCCTGGAAAAATTCCAATCGCACCTTGAATCAATATTGCTAGGCTCAATATTCACGGGATCGTCGGAGGTGCCGGAAAGTGGAACAGAGTTTTCCAGCGGTGGATGATACGCGTCGGAATGCAGAACCAGTCCATCCTCCTCGACCTCATTAACACAAACACCGCGGGTACCCTCTCGCACCAGCACCCCATCAAGCACTCCTCCATGCGCGTTTAAAATTTCATTCATCTCTCGCAGATTACAAACAGAAGTGAAATAACAATAATAACTCAGGATACTGGTCGGCGTACACTTAGGATTCAGGTTTAAGTCGCCCACTATCACAACACTACCGGATACGGAATCAATAATAGACTCAACACCTTGGACGCACATTTCTATAGCGTTGCAGGTTTAAGTTGAATCATATGTTAAACTATTTATATGCATACTAAAAATGGGTAGTTACATATTGATTCCGGATATATCCATTTAACGCCAATACAAGTAAACGTAGAGAAACTGAAATCGTCTCTTCTGTTCAAGAGAATTAAGGATACTAAACCTTAATTTCTAGTATCGCAGGCCTGGCAATAGTATCACAGTCTTCTGTGTATAATTTGCACAGGACGATATCAGTGACATTAGGGATTGGTACGATTAAACTGCTGCAAGCTTGCGACGCGACTCGAGTATTTTCGCGAGAATTGATGCATCGTTAGTGACGTCACCAACACCAATCAAAAGTTAAAAATGTTCCATTTTAATTAATAAACAAATATTAGGGGACAATCTTACACAAATCGAACTAGCCCTATAGTAAGATTAATAAGGCTTGTGTTAGGGGTACTAGAGGACAATATATTTAATAGATATAAATACTTAAATACAGTATAGAAAACACCCAAGATTCAGAAACAAATATTCATGCTCATCACACAAATATTTGTCCTTACCGGGATTCGAACCCAGGACCTTCAGCTTCGTAGGCAGCACCCACTAGGCTAACCGGTCGTGACTAAGAAAACTTAAACTTAAGTTTTACTCGGTGACGTCACTACTCTGCGAAAATGCCCACTTAGCAGCAAGTTGTGTTGGCCCCTTGAAGTATAAGTATTACATACATGTATTAAGTTACTGCTTCCGACGTATTTGGTTTGAATACCTTTCTAGGAAAGTTAAGGTATAAAATCCGTATTATTCAAGTTTATTGCGAACATACAATGTCTATTATATGTTTTGTTATCTCGTTTGCGAACATTGCCTAAGTTGAAACTTCATGTTTTATAGATTCGCGTCGTTTTCAATACATATTTATAACTTATCAGCAGACTGCACTGCTGCGAACTGTCCTGAGACTTCAATTCGTGATAGTGATATAAGTACTTGGCACGTTAATAAAGGCGACTGTAATCCCCACATGTCGTCTCGCTCGTTCGCTAATGTTAGCACCAAATGCTGTCAACTTGCGAGATTTGAATAAAAAATTATACTGTCAATACGAATGATGATTTCGGATATCTAACTTTCAAATTTTGGATTTACCATTCCTTCTATCGCAAGAATCGTGAATCACCACTTGTGGTTTAGAAGCGGTAGCGAACTTCAGTTAAAAACAGCCTCGCCACAAGTTTTTTCTGACATACCTGATTTTACAATCAACATTTACATGTTCCACGAGATATTATTATGAATGGAACATGAAAGGATAACATACATTTTTTTTAATTTAATTCATCAACTCGTCTGAGAGCTTCGGTGTTTTAAAACGAACTAATGTTTCGCAGATGGATCGTTCGATCAGCGTGGAAAATAGATCCCAAATAGATCCAGCTCGGCGTGTATCTGACAGAAACTGCCGCGGCTGAATGAGACACTTCTTCGAAGATTGGTTTCAGTGCAAGGTGTGCCAGTTTTGGCTTACATAAGGATTGCACCGAATTCGAGGATCATCATCATCTATATGAGAGCTAGGCTCTTGTCGGTGGAGTAGCCGCCACTGATTATTATTATTATTATTCGAGGATATGAGGTTAAAAATAAAAAATGATATGAAAAACATAATAACGGAGACAGTTAAGTTATCCATCTTTTCTGTAAAAGTGTGGTCATCACTCATCACACCCGGAGACCGTGGGAGAGATGGCCAATCGTGTTTTTTATAACACTTCTTTACTAGGTGATTCCAATAGAAATTAGGCTTTCTGTTGTTTAATAATCCAACGTGAGTTGCCCAACATGTAATAAGAAATGAAAAATTGTTTCGTACTCAATGTGTAAACCTTTTATTTTATCAGTGTTCGAAAAAGACGGGCTAACTACCCCGGACTTACCCTACAGTATACCTAGTGTGACCGGTGAGGTAACCGATATAGCCCTCCGAATCGCTAAACTTAAGTGGCAGTGGGCGGGGCACATTGCACGTAGAACCGATGGCCGTTGGGGCGGAAAGGTTCTCGAGTGGCGACCACGTACCGGAAGGCGCAGCGTGGGTAGGCCCCCCACAAGGTGGACTGATGACCTGGTAAAGGTCGCGGGAGTCCGCTGGATGCGGGTGGCGCAGGACCGGTCATTGTGGCACTCTTTGGGGGAGGCCTATGTCCAGCAGTGGACGTCTTTCGGCTGATATGATGATACCTAATGTCTAAAGAGAGGTCTTCTATACATCTTTTCTAAATGTACAAACTAAGTCAACCGTCAGCAAACGAAACTCCTTAATAAGTCTAAATGATGGGGGAGTCGGAGTGGAACGCTATCGTTAACATTCCGCGCGCGCGCCGCTCACACTACGCATGCGCGCCGCCATTACGCGTTGAGAAACTAATATGACGTTTGAGATCTGGCTTTCACGTAGGTGCATACAAGATGGATGCGTGGTTTATTGTGGTAATGAAACACGTTTTAAAGGCACAATATGGCATCATTTAAAAAATCTGCCCACCATAAGTCTGTTAAGTTGTTTTCTTACACTTATTTCGGTATTCCGATTAGTATTGAGAACGTGCAGTGTACCTACTCGTACAACTAACTGTAATGGCTCCGCGACCCAAAGCGAGTCTTGGCTTCCGACACGAGTTGTCGCCATCTGTCGCGATCTTGTCCTGTTTCGCGCCAGTTCGTAGCTTGAAGAACACGCAGAGGGCCTACCGTGAAACGAAAACGAACTTCGTTTGTGGATCTCCGTCTCTGTCGCACTTGCTTGTTCGAGCGACAGAGAGGGAGATACACGAACGAAGTTCGTTTTCGTTTCGCGGTAGCCCATCTGCACGGCTAGCACGCGACGGCGCGCGAGCTATCTCGATTTTTCTCGCACTATCCGTCTCTCTCTTATTAGAACACTTAGAAGAAGAGGTATAGTGCGATAAAAATCGAGAGTATGTCGCGGCCGTAGTGTGCTAGACGTGCTGGTCTGATTCAACGACGTCGTTCCAACGATACCTGGGTCGTCCAACCGGACGCCGCTCGGCTGGGCAGCCCAGAGGGGCTACCGCGAAGTGAAAACGAACTTCGTTCGGGTATCTCCCTCTCTGTCGCTCGAACTAGCAAGTGCAACAGAGATACACGAACGAATGTTTTCGTTTCACGGTAGGGCCTCTGATATGCCTGTCTGGCGCCCCGAGCTTCCTCCATCCTTTCGATGTGCCCGCTCGGTGACGAGACTCGCAGCGGAGACGGTGAGCTTTCGTTTCACCGATGATATTGGGCACGGCTACAAGATCTACGATTTCGGCGTTCTTCTGGATTCTAAAGCTTCCGTCATCTCTTCTCACCGGACCCAGCATCTTTTGGAAAAATTTCCTCTCCGCCACCAAGAGCTTATTTTCTTCTTTGAGAGTTAGCGTCCACGAGTATTGAGCAGTCAAGTACAAAAATATGTATCGATAACATCCTCTAATAAATAAGAACCACAACCTTAATCCGCTGACATAACAGTTATGAGACATTTATGAGTAAATCATTCTTTATTTTCAACAAGGAAACCTTATAGTTTCGCCATGTCCTTCCGGCCGTCCGCCCGTCCGTCGTCTGTCCGTCCGTCTTCAGCTTAGCTCAGTAACCATTACTACTAGAAAACTGTAATTCGGCATGGGTATATAAATCAATCACGCCGACAAAACAGAAGAATAAAATCTTGAAAAAAAATGTTTTTGGCGTGCCTCCTACCTAAAGTGGGGATGTATTCTTTTTCCTCGTTAAACCCATAGTGGGGGGTATCGTTGGATAGCTTGATCAAAAATATTATGTGTTTCTTAAAACGATTTTTCAAATTAGTGATTGATTCGTTTGCGAAATATTGGGCTTTAAAACTCAAATTTTTGTTCGAATCATGTGTCCCCCCAGAGTTGGGCACTCAAGAATAAAATAATTATTTGAATAAGAATACGCGTGAATAAAATCATGTCGATTTTGTGTTTCTTAAAACGATTTTTCAAATTAGTGATTCGTTTGCGAAATATTGGGCTTTAAAACTCAAATTTTTGTTCGAATCATGTGTCCCCCCAGAGTTGGGCACTCAAGAATAAAATAATTATTTGAATAAGAATACGCGTGAATAAAATCATGTCGATTTTATTCCCGTCAAAGTTAATCAAATAATTTCGCCGTGAATAATTCTTATGTGAGAAAATTGAATGAAGTTAACTTATTCGTATTTAAATAAATCTAATCATGATTTTTTATTTTAACTAATATACCATGAATATGAAATTATGAATGCAGTTCGGTCGGATACTCGGCCGGGGGTAAACACGTCGCATTTGGTAATTTTGGTATCGGTATAATATTCGTAGAGGCACTTAATAGACTCTTGAATGTAGTGTAATTTATACCTATTGCATATGTCTGTGGATAGTGGAACTCCTCAATGGGTACTTGTATACCCCTCGAGTTTAGTTTCGTTGGTTTGTTTGGACGAGTCCTATACATTATTATTGGTGACGATGGTCTGATGATGGAGTGAGGAGGTGGATAGTGGAACTCCTCAATGGCTACTTGTATAGCCCTCGAGTTTGGGTTCGTTTGGTTTGTTTCGTCGAGTTCTATACATTACATTTGGTGACGATTGTCTGATGATGGATTCAGGAGGTGGATAGTGGAACTCCTCAATGGATTTGTATACCCCTCAAGTTTGGGCTCATTTTGTTTGTTTTGACGAGTTCTATACGTTCTATTTGGTGACGATGGTCTGATGATGGAGTCAGGAGGTGGATAGTGGAACTCCTCAATGGCTACTTGTATATCCCTCGAGTTTGGGTTCGTTTGGTTTGTTTGGTCGAGTTCTATACATTACATTTGGTGACGATTGTCTGATGATGGATTCAGGAGGTGGATAGTGGAACTCCTCAATGGATTTGTATACCCCTCAAGTTTGGGCTCATTTTGTTTGTTTTGACGAGTTCTATACGTTCTATTTGGTGACGATGGTCTGATGATGGAGTCAGGAGGTGGATAGTGGAACTCCTCAATGGCTACTTGTATACCCCTCAATTTTGGGTTCGTTTGGTTTGTATTGAAGAGTTCTACACACTATACTTGGTGAAGATGGTCTGATGATGGAGTCAGGAGGTGGACAGTGGAACTCCTCAATGGCTACTTGTATACCCCTCAATTTTGGGTTCGTTTGGTTTGTTTTGAAGAGTTCTACACACTATACTTGGTGAAGATGGTCTGATGACAGACTTAGAAGGTGGATAGTGGAACTCCTCAATGGCCCTCGAGTTGAGGTTTATTTGTAAAAAAATATTATGCAAAGCTATGCAAACAACTGTGTAGTACAAAGATTTATTTAATATAAAATGTATGTATTTTTGTACCTCAGTATAAATACGCATTTACTCCGCAGTTGCACTGAGGAGTCCCTATTTTCTAAACGCGAACGGTACACATAATGTACCAATCTACCAATAATAGTTATTTGAAAAAAATATTGGTTACCTCCCCTACACGTAAAATGGGACTGCATTCTCATAAAAATAAATCAATGGAGTTAGAATCTCAGAGGTAGACTATAGGCTTTTAAAGAGTCCACTATCCACTTCCTGCGGGCGTAGCACGGTTGCCATTTTATCACTTATTGTTGTGGATAAGGCATCCGTCACTCTCGCACTCGCATACTTGTCAGAGCGTGATGGGCGTCTTTACCACAACGATAAGTGATAAAATGGCAACCATGCTACGCCCTCTGGTTCCATCATCAAACCGTAGTTAAATAGTGTAATGTATAGGACTCGTAAACAAACCAAATGAGCCCAAATTCGAAAGGTATACCAGGAGCAACTGAGGAGTTCCACTATCCACCTCCTGACTCCATCATCAGACCATCGTCACCAAGTATAATGTATAGGACTCGTCAAAACAAACCGAATGAGTCCAAACTTGAGGGGTATACAAGTAGCCATTGAGGAGTTCCACTATCCACCTCCTGACTCCATCATCAGAACATCTTCACCAAGTATAATGTATACAACTCGCCAAAACATACCAAATGAGCCCAAACTCGAGGGGTATACAAGTAGCCAATAAGGAGTTCTACTATCCACCTCCTGGTTCCATCATCAGACCATCGTCATCAAATGTAATATGAAAAACTTATCAAAACAAACAAAATCAACCCAAACTCGAGGGGTATACAAGTGGCCATTGAGGAGTTCCACTATCCACCTCCTGACTCCATCATCAGACCATCGTCACCGAGTGTAATGTATACAACTCGTCAAAACAAACCAAGTAAACCCAAACGTCCCAAACTTATCATACAATCCATTGTGTGAAAATCAACTTACAAAATTTTACCGACGATACCACAAAATTAACTTTATTTGAATAACTTTTTATTTAAATTAAATGTTAGTTAGAATGTGGATTAAATATTTCGTATTTTATTCCTTATTTAAAATAAAAGCAGCATGATTTATTCACCTTCATGTTATTTTAAATAACGGACGCAAGAATTATTCTTATTCAAATAATTTGAATAAGAATAAAAATTCTGTTTTTATTCTTATTCTTATTCAAATAAATTTTTGCCCAACTCTGGTCCCCCCCCCCCGTGGTTAAATGGCTGCTACTGGGAATGTGAAAAAAATCGTGGCAGTAGTACATATAATGAATTTAAAAGGGAAACTATCACGGCTAAGGGCGGATTGCACCAACTTACGATTACAGACTGATTAACGTTAAATATGGCACCCGCCATTAGACATCTCGGTCCCCATCAAAGCCGCGATGCGACCCTCTTCTGATAAGATGGACCCCAGCAATGTAGACTCAAGGCAAGACTGGAACTTTGCAAAAGGTGACTACATGCTTCTGTACCAATTACTCTCAGAAGCGTGCTGGCGGGAAATTCTTAATGCTAAAGATGTCAACACTGCTGTAGAAATGTTTTATGAGCAAATCTACAAAGTTTTTGATGAGTGCATACCTAGGAAGATTCGGTTGAAGTGGGTTGGTAGAAAGTTCCCGGTTTGGTTCACAGCGGACATAATTGCTGACTTAACGCTGAAAGCTAGTCTTCATCGTAATTGGAAAACCACAAAAAGCTCTGAAGTGTATAGAGAGTTTTCCAAACTGAGGACTGACATTAAAAACCGAATATCCCTTGCCTATGACTGTCACATTATTCGAGTCCAAAGTAGAGTCAAGAGTGATCCGCGCTCCTTCTGGCAACATATAGACAGTCTCAGGTCGAAGGGTGGGTTTGCGTCCGAGGTGTCGTTTGAGGGAAAACATTTTGTTGGTGCAGTGCAGAGGCTGCTTCGGCCTTTTCTCGGTTTTTTTCCAACGTCTTTTTACCAGGCGTACCTCATCTTGACGTGAATTCCACTAATAAAATGGCGCAAAGATCAATGTCCCATCGCATCCACGTACACAATATCTCCATGCAGGAAGTTGAAGAGGGCATAAGGCGACTCAAGCCCAATAGCTCCGTAGGGCCTGATACTTTGCCAGGTTATATAGTTAAAGGGTGTGCGGAGCAGTTGAAGGTCCCGATACACTTCCTTCTCAACCTCTCTCTCTCTACTGGTGTTTATCCACGTCTGTGGAAAATCACCAGGGTAAGACCTATACCAAAGTCCAAAGATAATTCCAAAGTGGAAAATTATAGGCCTATTGCTGTCCTCTCGACTTTAGCAAAACTGTTCGAATCTATACTGCTTCGTGCAATATCCACACAAGTCAAGCCATTCCTATCTGAGTCGCAGCATGGTTTTAGAGCGGGTCGCTCCATTGACACAAATCTTTTAATCTTGACTGATGCCATTTCTGAGTGCCTGGACAGAGATATCCAGGTTGACGTCATTTATTTTGACTTTAAAAAAGCTTTCGATCGTGTAGATAATGATGTCCTATTAAATAAACTTGACGATATTGGCTTCTCTCCTAAGTTGCTCGAACTGTTTGCCAGTTATCTACGCGATCGTCAACAATATGTTCGACTTGGATGCTTCGTTTCAGATAGATATCACACCCGATCTGGCGTCAGTCAGGGTTCCATTTTGGGATTTGGTTTGATGGTTAACGACCTAGAATCAGAAGTTAGTCATGCAAAGTGCCTACTCTATGCTGCCAATACATGCGCAGTACTTCCTGGACAATGAGGAAATCAATCGCGTCTTCTCTGTGAAGGATCTAGGCGTGACGTTTGACGCGCGCCTCACTTTCCACGACCATATTCGTGCACTTACCAGTAGCTGCTACCAACGGTTGGGTTTTGTGCTCCGTAATTGTAAGGAAGTTTGGTTTACAAATTAATGCAAAGAAATCGCAAGCGATTGTTATTGGTAGTCCTTACTATGTAAATAAGCTCTCAGAGGTGGTGGTGCCTGACATCCTTTTTGATGGAATTTCTATTCCTTTTTCCTCTACTGTCAGGAATTTGGGTATCACCATGGATCAGACGCTTTCTTGGTCACCCCATATAGCTGAGGTGAGTCAGAGGATCTTTAGATCCCTTCACTCCCTAAGGCGTCTCCAGAATTTCCTTCCACTTCGTACCAAGTTGACCCTTACTCAATCTCTTTTGCTTCCTCTTCTGGACTATGGTGATATTGCGTTTCTGGACCTCAACGAGGAGCTGCTTGATAGGCTGGAGCGCCTGCAAAATGTATGTATCAGATATATTTTTGGTCTACGCAAGTATGATCATATCTCTGAATTCCGCTCTAAGCTTCGATGGTTACCGATTCGCCGGCGCAGGGACGTGCATATCCTGTCATTACTTTTCAACACACTGTTCAGCCCTACTTCCCCTCCTTATCTTTCTGAGCGGTTTAACTATATGGCAGACGGCAGTGGCCACCGCTTGCGGTCGGGTGCTAACCTTACTCTTGCTGTACCGTCTAGAAAGACGCGAACATACTCCAGATCTTTTACCGCGCACGCTGTTAAGTTGTGGAATGAGTTGCCTTTGTCGCTGAGACAGTCGCGGTCTGTTGCGTCACTTAAGATGAATTTGAAGAAGTTGTGGCTTTCCAATGACTTGTGAATTGGTTGAATATAGTATTTATTTATTTATTGTATATTTGCGATATATATAGTGTGTATTATATTTTATACTGTATATTTATATATGTATTGGCATGTTTTTATTTGTCTAGAATTAATAACTATTAGGTTTTGTTTTCATTTTCTCTGTGTTTTTGTACACGGTATAAGTTTGCCTATCTCGCTGCTATATCTCGGTCTACCTACCTTCCTCTCAATTGCTCAAAGATTAGCTGGAAGAGATCCCTTATAGGGATAAGTTCGCCTTTGTACTTTGATCTATTGTGTGACATGTATATTCTTTAACCTGTTATTGTGTACAATAAAGTGCTTACATACATACATACGACCTTAAGCTCATTTATGGGGTGAAAGATGCAGCGGACTGTGTTTCCTTACAGGATGATATTGCCTCGGTGTTGAAGTGGAGCACTAATAACAAACTGTTGTTCAATACAGAGAAGTGTTGCGTTTGTACATATGGGCGGAGTTCCGCCCCAATACATGCGCAGTACTTCCTGGACAATGAGGAAATCAATCGCGTCTTCTCTGTGAAGGATCTAGGCGTGACGTTTGATGCGCGCCTCACTTTCCACGACCATATTCGTGCACTTACCAGTAGCTGCTACCAACGGTTGGGTTTTGTGCTCCGTAATTGTAAGGACTTTCATGATCCCGGAGTTATACAGCTACTGTTTAATGCCTTGGTGAGGAGCAAATTAGAAGCTTCTTCCCTCATTTGGAATCCTTATGAATCCACATATACCTTGCTCTTAGAGAAAATTCAAAAATCTTTCCTTAGGTCCCTTTATAAAAAAAAGTTCGGATACTACCCTTATTTATATCCCACAAAATTTTTACTTGGTTGTTTAGGATATAATTCTTTGGAAGTGAGGCGAAATAACAACCTTCTCATGACAGTCTGTCGTTCTCTCCGCGGGGAGTCGGACGTTATTCAACTGGTTGGTAGCGTACTCCGGCTCTGTGTCCCGGACGTCCCCCGCGTCCAGCTGCGTGCGCGCGCGCGCCCGCTGCTGGCGGTGCCGGAGGCTCGCACGGTAGCGCGCCGGAGCGCGCCGCTGCCGCGAGCGCTGACTGCTCAATATGCTCTTGGCATCGGTGCCGGAATGTGACCTGTTTGCGTGGCGATGGGTACCCGTGCGCCAGGAATGTTTGAGATTTTGTGAGGCGATGGATGACAGGCAATCCTCCGTGTACGTATAATATATATATATATATATATATCCAGTGTTTTCTATGTACAAAAAGGTGATACCATTTGTTAGTTGTAAGTTTTTACTGTAAATAATTAAGTATTCTGGTTTCTCGGCGTATTGGTTCGCTGTAAGGCCGTGTAAACGAATAAAATAAATAAATAAATAAATGGCGCCGGCAGCTGTCATTCCATATAAACTTGTCAAACTTTCCATACATTCCGATTTTAACGAACACCGATTACAATTACAGACGGTTTGGTGCAACCCACCCTTAGTAGGCATAAGCAGTTACCGAGTAATAGTCGACCAACTTACAATGTATTTAGAAAGGCCAACTTTCGTACAAATTCGGCCGACGCAACCATTTAGTTGGCGCGCGACTAAGAAAGACAGGCAATTACGGAACCCTACACTGCGCGTGGCCCTACACGCACTTGGCCCATTTTTACTTTAATTTTTACCGATATTTTATTCAAAATCCTGCTATTTCACACAAAAAAGCAATGGGCGTGGATTATTAGTACGGAAATACAACACACAGTAGGTATAAAATCTACAAATAACAAGTTATACCTACCTAAAAATCTTGTTGTGATATTTGAAAACAAATTTTAAGCTAAAAGCTTGGACGCCAACGTTATCCGCATTTCCTCACACTATTCCAACCTCGTTTCAGAAAAGGATCCTAGTGTAACAAAAACAGGTGGGAACTAAGTTTATTGGCGTGGGAAAGTCTCGACCTAACCAGGAACGTAGCGTGATAAAGTTATTCTGTAGCTCGCGACTGGAAACAATATTATTGGTGGACGCTATATTATTCGAATACGCGATGCATAAAAAACAACCAGACCGTCTTTAAACTTGGACGTCTTTAAACTTGTATAACCCCCGATTTTTGAAAGATCTGTTAGTTGTTGAAACTAAGGCTGTGGTGCTGTACCCCTTTTAGGGTTCCGTACCAAAAAAGGTAAAAAAGGAACCCTTATAACTCCGTCCGTCTGTCTGTCTGTCTGTCTGTCTGTCTGTCTGTCTGTCTGTCTGTCACAAAGTGAAATATATAATGGTTTTAAATGAGAGTTATCCACGTGCATGGAAAATGAGAAATTTAAATATAGATTTTAATTTTCTATGAAAAATGACAAATATGAGGGGGGGGCAAAAAAAAATTCAACTATTAGGTCAAGTGGGGTATCATATGAAAGGGCTTGAGTTGTACTTTTTGAAACAGTTTTTCTTTTTTTTCTACATTGGTAAAATTTCGATTTATGAAGGAAAATGTAAAAAAAATAACCCCCCCCCCCCCCTTCCTATCTCTGAAGTTATCCAAGCCAAAAATTTGAAATAATGACTTGTAATTAAGATAAACATAAATATTACTGGAAAAGTATAACTTTTTCTATATCTAGCGTATTTTTTGTTTTATTTTCAAAAATAATTTCCTAGTTTCGCAAACATGGTATACGTGCAGCGAATGATCCGCCTGTGTCTAGCCCTTCACAGCCTGTGTCCTCAACTGTCGGAGATGATAACTTTAACAGTTCCATTTCCTTTGCAGAGAAATTGGGAACTTTAAAGAGAAATGTGCCTATAATTAAAAAATATTAAGTGTTTATATAAAAGAATACCTCGCGGTGCGCGCAGCGGGCGTAGCACGGTTGCCATTTTATCACTTATCGTTGTGGATAAGGCATCCGTCACCCTCGCACTCGCATACTTGTCAGAGCGTGATGGGCGTCTTTACCACAACGATAAGTGATAAAATGGCAACCATGCTACGCCCACAGAGCTGTAGCCAGCAGTCTTGCGGAATGTGTCGCCAAAGTCGTGAAGGAGAATTCTGCCCAAGCGTGGCAGCGTCTGCTCACATTCTCTTACTCGGTTCTACATGCAAATAAGTCCAAAAAAGACTCTTTGACCAAGCAGATAAAAGACAATTCATCTTCGATTTCCGTGTCACCTGACAAGTTACAAAATGATGAAATCATTTCAAATTTCAACCCTCGTACTTTTTCCAAAATAAATGCAATAGAAAGCAAAATCTCAGAGGGGAATGTGAGTGGAGCTGCTCGCCTTCTTTTTTCTAATGATACTCATTCCGCCGAAACCTTTGCCGCGCTCAGGGAAAAACATCCGGGTCCTTTAGCTACCACTCAGTTTCCAGAACCTCCTTCCACTGATGGCGGGTGTGTGACCGTTTCAGAAGACGCTGTACTTTCAGCGTTAATGTCTTTCCCCAATGGTTCTGCGGGAGGGTTAGATGGTTTGTCCCTGCAACACCTGAAGGATTTGACCACCTAACCTTCTGGGGATACAGGTTCGGCGTTACTTCAAGAGTTAACATCCTTGATCAACCTAATGCTAACTGGTCGTGTAAACGCTGAAATCATCCCGATTCTCTACGGTGCCAATCTAGTAGCCTTAGCTAAAAAGGATGGTGGCATTCGGCCGATCGCCGTCGGTTGCACTTTTAGACGTCTGTCTTCAAAACTCTGCTGTAGGAAATTCAAGCCTCGACAGCTGGGTTTTGGCGTCAAGGGCGGCTGTGAGGCTGCAGTACACGCTGCGCGCACGTTTCTGAGCCGCACGGACTATGAAGTTTTTGTCAAAGTTGATGTGAGAAACGCTTTCAATTCGGTTGATCGTGGTGCCCTCTTAGCAGAAGTCAAAAAACATCTCCCCGATGCCTATGGTTATCTATGGCAATGTTATGGGGCACCATCAAAATTACTTTTTGATGACAAAATTATCGATTCAAACACTGGTTGTCAGCAGGGAGACCCGCTTGGTCCTGCTATATTCAGTTTGGCTATCCATCCAATCATAAACAATCTAAATTCAAAATTTAATCTTTGGTATCTGGACGACGGTTCCCTTGGTGGGGACGCTGAAACAGTCTTGCAGGACTTGCAATTAATAATGGACAAATTTGCAGAAATAGGGCTTTCCCTTAATTTCACGAAATGTGAAATTTTTCTGCCTGACCGCCTTCCCCCGGATAGAAAGATTGATATACTGACTAACTTTAACGCGATATTACCCAACATCTCCGTCCATTCCACTTCATCACTCACACTTTTAGGATCTCCAATTTTTGATGAAGCGATCAGTCCAGTTATTAATTGCAAGTTAAATTTGTTTAACTGTACATCTGACTTACTTTTTGATATAAACCCCCATATGGCACTTTTTATTATCCGTTTTTGTCTCTTAACACCTAAATTCATGCACTTACTCCGATGCTGTCCGATCTGGAAATACCCCTCTATACTTTTGTCAATTGATAATACTCTACAAACTACTTTATCCAAAATTCTAAACGTTACTTTCGATTCCATTTCATGGTCCCAAGCAGTTCTACCTGTAAGATTCGGTGGTCTGGGTGTTCGCGCAACTTCCGGTGGGGCACTACCAGCTTTCCTGTCTTCTGCGTACAGTTCGTTGTCCCTCGTCGGTATTATTTTAAACAATCAACAGATACCGGTCGCAGAGATCGCAAACTTGGCGGAGGCCGAGAGAGCCTGGTGCGACTTGTGCCCGGAAGCGGACGTCCCTGACATGAAACACACCCAGAAAGTATGGGACACTCCTCTGCTCAAATCCATTCACGTTTCTTTAGTCGAAAATAGTCTAAACGACTCAGAACGCGCCCGGCTCTTGGCTGTCTCCTCACATGAGTCAGGCCACTGGCTTAACGCTCTTCCCTCACGCAACATAGGCACAGTTCTCGACCCAGGTACGCTACGAATAGCTATCTGTTTAAGGCTGGGATCCCAAATATGTGTTCCCCATACTTGTGTCTGCGGCAAAGGTGTGGACCAGCCTATCATGTAACAGAAGCGCCGGCCGCATGTACCGCCATGGTACCATAAACGACCTGCTGCGTCGGGCGCTCGCCACTGCCTCCATACCTTCGTCACTAGAACCTCCTGGTATGACGAGAGACGATGGCAAGCGCCCGGACGGAATAACTTTGGTACCGTGGAAACTCGGTAGGGCCCTGGTGTGGGACGCAACATGCGTCGATACGTTCGCACTGTCCCACATACAGGCAAGAAGGTCTCAGGCCGGCGCTGCGGCTGATCAGGCCGAATTACTTAAGCGCCGCAAATACTCTTCTCTAGTTCAGAACTACGAGTTTGCGGCGCTTGCAGTTAAAACGATGGGACCCTGGTCAGCCGACATGAAGGCCTTCATGAGGACCCTGTCGTCGCGGCTGGTCCACGCCTCAGGGGACCCCAGAGCTGGCGCGTATCTTTCACAAAGGATCGCCCTTGCGGTCCAAAGGGGAAATGCCGCAAGCGTCATGGGGTCCATGCCGCAGACAGAACTTTTGGACGGACTATTTTTTTATAATTAGTTTTAATTTTTTCGTTTTATTATTTTTTATTTAGTATCAAAAAGAAATGTATTATAACTTAAATAAATCCCATAGTATCTTAAAAAAAAGTTAAGGTTGCAATTTAATCAACTTTTGAATAATTTTTTTCTTTTGAAATTCCTATAAGACTATAATAGAAGTACTCTCTTTCAAATTTAAAAAAAAAAACCGAGATTGGTTCACGTGATAAACAATAATCGCTTAAACACCAACATACATACTAAGCTGATTGCCCTTGCACGTTAGAACCAAATGGGGCCGATAGATGGCGCTGACCCCATTCCTACATCGCGCTGTTAAGATTTTTCTAGAATGAATGGGGTTGGGACGGGTATCTTTCAATAGCAGGTCAAAAAAAAATCGCGCTAGCTACAGAATGAAGGTGTCAAATATAGTGACATTTACTTAACCTTGAGTTAATTGATAGTTTGTACGGAACCCTCGGTGCGCGAGTCAGACTCGCACTTGACCGGTTTTTTAAAGGTAGAATCAGACGGTTCACTTGAATGAATGTTTACTCGAGTGAATGCTTCATTTTTCTTTCATGTTTTGATTGACTTTTCGTTCAGACTGGCCACTTTGAGTGAAAGATGCAAAATGAAACAAGAAAATTAAAGAAAAGTGAACCGTCTGATTCTACCTCAAATAGTTTTAAATGAAGAGGTCACCAAAGTTCTTGAGAGGTGCTGACAGATTCAGTGACAAACTGTGTAACTATAAGAGTCTTTATGACATTGATGTAAGCTTGAATTTCACCTGACTTGTGAAAAGGTATTTTGAACAGTCAAACAGAGGTATATCCTGTTTTACCCTTCGGGTCTCGTTTTTACCCTTCGGGTACGGAACCCCAAAAACTAACAGTAAACGACGAAATCGCATTACAAGTTACAATAATAAATTACACCGTCAGTGGAAGCCTTCATTTTGTGTGATCCGTGAACGCATCCAGTCTATTGCCGCCCGCACGCCCCTTCATGTCACAGAATGTCAACTAGACAAAGCATGGCTGCGGTGCGCTCGCTGACGGATCGCAAAGACTGGTAGCCAACTAAATTTAAGAGTCCGCAGTAAGCTCGGCCGAAATTCACCTTCCCATACAAACGTAGTTACGCTCTCATTTTAAAACTACGTGTTGGATTGTGACGAAATTTTGCATATACAATGACATGAGGTATATCTTTGTCTGTAATTAGTTTATATGGTTCCAGTTTATAAAACAAACGAAATACAGCAAAAACAAGTTTTGTATGACAAACTTAAATTCGCTGTATTTTTTTTACTATGGTATCTGAAGCTACATAAACTAATTACAGACATAGATATACCTCATGTCATTGTATATGCAAAGTTTTGTTACAATCCAACACGTAGCTTTAAAATGAGAGCGTAACTACGTTTGTATGGAGAATCGAGCTTACTGCGGACTCTTAGATAATACAATACAAAGCATATAAAACAATGGACTAAAACAAATTAAACAGCAAAATATATACATGGCGATCGCTCGATATAGACATGGAGATCGCTCTTTAGCTATAACACAACCTGTTATTTACCTTACCTTTCAACTTGATGTCCTGTATTAATGGAATATATTGAGTATTATATCCAAACTATAATACTATAAATGCGAAAGTGTGCATAGTGTCTGTCTGTCGGTCTGTTACTTCTTCACGCTTAAACCGCTGAATTTAGATGAAATTTGGTATACTTAAAGATAGTTTGAGACCCGGGGAAGCACATAGGACAGTTTTTATCCCGGAAATCATCCCCTAAGGAGGTGAAATGCGGGGTGAAAGTTTATATGGACCTACGATAATAATACGCGGGCAGAAGCTAGTAGTATTATATTATAAATAAGCTTAAAAGATACAGCGACACGTTCCACGACTTTTGAGTTTTTGACGCATACCTGCCAAACCGGAGGCTTAACTACGTAAAAATATGTATATTAGGCTGCGTGAAAATCATTCAAGCACAATTAAACGACCGGTTTACCTAATAGTGAGTAAGTGAGCCTGGTTCATTTATTATTATTATTAAGTGACCCTGGCTGTGAAGCCAGCGGCCCTGGGGTTCAAGTCCCGGTAAGGGCAATATTTCTGTGATGAGCAATATGAGCATAAATATTTTTACTGAGTCTTGGATGTTTTCGTTTTGTTTCAGTGTTCATATCTATTAAATAAATATATCGTCGTATAGTACCCATAACACAAGCCTTATTGAGCTTACTATGGGTCTTGTTCGATTTTTGTAAAATATCCTTCAAACTAACTAAACTAACTAACTAATTTGGCTCAGGGACCCAAAGAGCGTCTTGGCCTCCGAAACGAGAGCACGCCATCGAAATATCCTTTAATATTTTTTATTCAATACGCAATTGAACGCTTTGGCGTGGTTGTTCACATACAAATTACGTAAGTATGTTCTTTGTTTGTTTGCATAGCTCATTATTAGGGAAAAATATTTAACTCTAAAACTCTCATTCCGTTTAAAACTGAAAGAAAACAGCTAACGTTGGTTGCTATTTACGTATAACAAGTAACTAGCCTCAATCAATACTCTCCTCACGACACGAGCAAAGGGCAAAGCTGTTACAAACAACTCCTTTTCCACCATTCCATAACAACATTTCCCATCAAAAGTTAACGCGCCCACAATATTTTCGACGATACGAGCAAAGCGAAGCCAAGTATTAAGTGGCATATACATAGCTGTATTCTATAAGTGTGCAACAGACGCGGTGAGCCAAGTTAATAATAATAAAGAGAGAAAAAACGCTCCACAGCCGAGGGGTTAGCGTCTTCCGTCCGTAATTGTAAATAGACCGGCCAAAGCAATAACGCCTATGTGCGGCGCAGCTGCGAAACGCTAAAACCCGGGAAATACCGGCTCAATCCGCTCTGATTCAGTACCTCTCGCCATATTAAGATACTGCAGCGTCGCTGCCGGCGGAAAATGATAAAAAAACCGCTCGCGAATTAAATTTTCAAGTGTAATTCACGGATATTACGAGTGGTACGTGAGCGCATAGGTGGTTTTGAGCGCGCAGTGGCGCCGCGTTCGGGCGCGCTCGGCACTTTCCGTCGCCGCTCGGCTAACGGCTCTTTTCCCCGTGCGCTGGCGCAGACTTTCGCTACAAAAATAAACTCCTTGGCAGAATATCAAGGCGAGCCTTCGGTTTAACGATATGCGATGATTTTATGGGCGGCCCGGCCATTTTGATGGGTTTTATGTTATCTTTCATTGACACTAGGTTCGCCCGCGTCTGATAATGTATGTACACTGTACGGATAACACAGGCCAGGTCGCTCAAAGGTCAACAGTTTTAAATAGAAACCGAGTCTAATGGAAGGTTACTGGTTAATTAAAGTTACGCGCAAATATTTTAATTGCGTCATTAGGGTAGCAACCAGTTAATAAACTACTAAACAATTAGTCAAACTCGACTTGAAAGTTTTATGGCTATGTGTAATGTAATAAAGTATTTTAAGGTTACAAAATGGCACGTTCATGGATAACAAGTAACTACTTAATCATTATTACCTACACATTTAAATGGTAATGCCGGGTATGTTCATGAAAATGTCTCGATTCTGATTTATTGATGTAGACGATGTATTGAATGATGAACCAAACTATAATAACGAAATAAGGAGTACCTAGCAAGTCCAAGGTAATCGTTTACCGTCAGTCTTTTCATGTTTTTTTCTTACTGCAATTTAACATGTTGGAAGGATATACAAACTGGTAGAGAATGCATTTTAATAAGAGGTTGACGAAAAAGACAAAGAAATTTGATGATTTTGAGTTCTTGACATTACCAAGAATGTATATTACATGGCAAATGTTGATTAGGTACTATACAATATGCATGCCACTATTATAAATACGAAGTAACTCTCTGTTTGTTTGTTACCTTTTCACGCCTAAAATACTGAAACAATCGTGATGGAATTTGGCATATAGAAAGTCTAAGCCTGAGTTGTAGACGTAGGCAATTTTTTTATCCACCCCCTGGGTGACCATGAGTACGTTAATGCCACAGACCGTTTCCCACGCGGCCAGAGATGCACATCATGTAGGTATACTTAGTAAAACACATTTATAAGAGTTTGACAGCTTTATATGAATTTGTTTTAATGTTTGCTACTCCATGATGCCAAAATTAAGGAAACAGATTTTTATCAATCTTTTCAGTTCCTTATTTATTTGACTCGTACTAAGTGGTAACATATCAGAATAACATAAACCATTATTTAAACATACAACATCGCGGGCAGGCACTAGGTAAGTTAAAAAATCATGTCCCATGCATTTTCGCTATTACGCAATACCATGTGAAAGTAGTTTACTTAAGCGTCATACAGCTTTGCGTAACGCTAATCAGACTAGCGACGTAGTCTGCGACTGTCTAAAGATCGAGACGTAGTAGACGCTAGACGCACCCTCGGCGTGTGCGCATGGACGATTACAAGATGGCGGCCGTTGCGACAGGCTTGGCTTTAATTTAACACAGATCGTGGGGCCGTCTACGTTTCAATATAACGTGGCACGGCACGGCGGATATTTAATATACTTACTTATCCAATTTAGGGATTGGTTTCACGAAAGGAGGCATTTTTTTAATGTGGGCAGTTGGCTTTACCACTTATATGTACTTATATTATTAAAATAATGATTAAATCCACACTGATGACTTTTAGACTTTATGATAGTTATTTTTAGTTGTTATTTGCACTGCTCTTTTCCGCTTTGCCTTAAGGTTTGACTGGTAGAGAATGCCATTTGGCATTAAGTCCGCCTTTTGCACGATAAGTTTTCTTTTGTGCAATAAAGTTTAAATAAATAAATCGTTTTATCTTGAATTCTAATAGGTAAATTGAGTGACATAATATTCCCAAATCTGTCTTAACTAAATGGAATGGACTGACAAACCAATATTTAAGATAAATTAATGTAAGTACGATTATTTGAGTGTCAATCAAAAATAACTTTGGGTTTATAGGTAGTAATATCTGCGTGGCTATAAATTCTATACCTACCTATTTATAATTTAAAGTTCGCATTATGGGGAAGACCTTTTCAGCTGATATGATCGTCAAATAATTAATAATATTCAATGTATAAGAGTGAGAGAACTCTTTAAAGAAATTAGCATTTTAACAGAAGCGCCCCAATACATTCATGAAAATATTGTTTATGTCATTACAAACATAGATTCATTGTGTGAAGATTCTGATACCCATAATTTTAATACACGAAATAAAAATAAAATAGCAACCAAAAACTTTCATGTACCTACGTAAAGTATATAAGTCTTTTTCGGGTCCATGTATCCATTTTTATAATAAATTCCCTTATTAAATTTTGGCTCTACCCTTTCCAGCTCTTAAAAATTACTTGAAAAAAAAACCATTGATGTCGAAGGCTTATTACAGGGTTGAGGACTATCTAACTGACAGAAATGCATGGCGCAAACCAGAGCCCAAAATAGCATAATTATTCATATAGCTTATTCGGACATGTGTTCTTGTAGAACAACGCATTATGATGATTTTTTTTCCTTGTATTTATATTCAGTTTGACTTATTTTAAGTAGCTTAAGAACTATCATCGTAATAAGCTTTTTTTGGCAAAAAATGATTGACTGTTGAGTTTGTTTCGGCGTTACTTCTAAACAGTGGTCTTCTTTATCAGAAACGCTGGTAGAATTTTGACTCAGTAAAAGTGCCATTACGGCCTACTTGCAGAATAAAATTCATTTATTTCATTTATAACATACTGAGTATTATGCATCCCTATTTGGATCTTTATCAACCTACTAATATTATAAATGCGAAAGTTTAGATGTTTGGATGTTGTAAACGGCTGAACCGATTTGAATGAAATTTTGCACGAAGATAGTTTATAGCCTGGATCAAAATATAGGATAGTTTTTATCCCGAGTCCACGCAGACGAAGTCGCGGGCGGAAGCTAGTAAAATATACGAGTTACTTAATAAATAAGACAATAGAAAAGATGGGTGTTTAACTGTTTATTCAATGCAATACGCCAGTTAAACAATTTATGATCACCATCAACGCAAAACATACTATGAACATACGATTTGATATATGTCTTGAAATATTATTGTCTGTTGTAGGTACTCTGTTTACGTAAGATATATACAGGTAGCAAATAGTTTTTTGGGATAAATTTCTTGCAAGCATTCGCTTCAACCGCGTGAACTCGCGTATATAGCCCTTCGGAGGTTGATTTACGGGATGAAACTATCCTACATTTTGATCCAGGTTATAAACTACTTCTATGTCCATTTCAAAAATATCTACACATGCGTCTTATGGCAGTAACACTAAAGACTGTGTATAGGTATTTTTGAAAGGTTGTCTGTATAGATATTGGAGAGATCGAGTTAATAGATGCATACTCAGGGATGACTCTTTTAATAGAGATTAACCTTTTGGAGCCTCTAAGATACCCGGGCTACGGCTAATAGTCTGGTCGTGAACTATCAGGAGATAGGAGACTTCCTATTTGTACAGCTAACCGTAATGTGGAAATTACCGCCAGCTACGTGCACGGATAATCCCACTCCCCCTGGCCAGGGGAGACGTACAATTTTGACTCACCACGGGAGGTGATTAAGGAAGCCTGAGACCGCGTTTTTATCGCTCTTGAGTTCGTCTCGGGCATCAAACGCCTGCGATCTGAGTTTTTTTTTAAGGTTGAGTAGACGTACAATTTTGACTCACCACGGGAGGTGATTAAGGAAGCCTGAGACCGCATTTTTATCGCTCTTGAGTTCGTCTCGGGCATCAAACGCCTGCGATCTGAGTTTTTTTTTAAGGTTGAGTAACCACGTGACCTGTTCGAGGTTGCGAGGCGGTGAGCGAGAAAAAAATCCACCAATACAGCGAAGGAAAAAGCCATAAAATGCGAGCTCCATACAAATTTCTACCCAAGCACGTGCCTGAAACCCGGTATGTGCATGTTCGAAGTAAACAGCTGCCCGGCATCGTTTTGACATCCCCCCCAAGCCCGCATAATGGCAGTGGCACCCATTCTGCGGGGCCATTTTGCGACGCTACTAAAAGACTTCTATGGTTTTTCCGTTCGCTGCACCAATAGCGTGGCGGGCTGCGCATCGCTTCCTATTGCCCTACTTTTTCTCGCTCACCATTTCGCACAGTTCTGGTGGACACTCACCCTTATCGCCCCCTTACCTAATGTACTTTTGGCAATAAACACGTTTAGATCCTCTAAATATATATTTCATGCACAATATTTCTATATTAGCTTACGCTTACGCTTATTACGCTGAGGTGGAACCGTTGTCTTCTATTTTGTATTTTGATTTATGTGCATGTATGTGTTGTTGTCATGAATAAATGTTATTCTATTCTATTCTATTCCATATTTCTTTATACCACCTAGTCAATTCCATCTAACAAAATTATCATTTCCCTAAGCCCGATTTCCTAAATCACACTATCGCGCCCCTTCATGAAAATCGTAACTATGTTTTAACAAACTCATTCAACATACGTAGGCCAAGCACGTATCTCACTTAATCATAATTTACACGCACGCACCCACGTTGCTGAAGTTGATATCTTAGGGTGAACACCCACCAGTGCTGTGCCAGGTTGCCAGCGGTGAGCGAGGAAAAACTCCAGCGTTGCTTGCAGCGGTTAGCACAAGACGGCGCGCGAGCTCTCTCGCACTATCCGTCACTCACTTATTAGAAAATTTAGAAAGAGAAGGATAATGCGAGAGAGCTCGCGCGCCGTCTTGTGCTAACCGTGGAGCATTATTTGACGACCGCTTTAGCCTAGTTGGTAGTGACCCTGCCTACGAAGCAAGAGGACCTGGGTTCGAATCCCGGTAGGGGCATTTATTTGTGTGATGAGCACGAATATTTGTTCCCGAGTCAATGGATGTTTTCTATGTAGGTATTCAAGTATTTAGTTATCTATATAAGAATGTTTATCGTCGTCTAGGACCCCTAGTATAAGCTTTGCTTAGTTTGGGACTAGGTTGATTTGTGTAAGATTGTCGCCTTATCCTACTAATATTATAAATGCGAAAGTTTAGATGTTTGGATGTTTGTTACTCAATCACGCTTTAACGGCTGAACCGATTTGAATGAAATTTTGCACGAAGATAGTTTATAGCCTGGATTAAAATATAGGAT
Source organism: Epinotia bilunana (assembly GCA_947049275.1). Classification (NCBI taxonomy): domain Eukaryota; kingdom Metazoa; phylum Arthropoda; class Insecta; order Lepidoptera; family Tortricidae; genus Epinotia; species Epinotia bilunana. The sequence continues at coordinate 19,937,096 of OX346266.1, read as the reverse complement.
AATTTTTATACCGGGTCCACGCGGACGAAGTCGCGGGCGGAAGCTATATCATTATTATTCATTTCCTGACTCGCCACCTTGCAACCTTAGACATCTCTGGTGGATCCTCAGCCTTACACTAGAGGAACGAACACGAGTAATATTCTTTATGTGAATCCTATAAACCTACTACCTACGCTGTATTCGCTTATATATAAATATGAGTTATTCGGTTTCACCCATCGTGTGAAAAAATAAGGATGAGATCAGAGTAAAATAATTCTAATTTTTTTACAGGACTGATGAAACTGGTGAAGGTTGCGCGAGTCCGCTGGATGCGGGTGGCGCAGGACCGGCCATAGTGGCACTCTCTGGGGGAGGCATTTGCCCAGCAGTGGACGTCTTTCGGCTGATATGATGATGACGATGTATTTATTTCCGATCCTTAACATGAAAAACCGAATAAATACAAATTATTCAAATGATATATCTTATGATCATCAGATATTAAAATCAGATATCAAAATGATTTAAATTAATTTATTAAGGATGAGACCGGAATAACTCACAATAACGTGCTGCGAATAAGCATTCGTTTATCCATTTTAATGGCCTGAACTACACACAACAACGGAGGAGTACAACGGAGTTTATCTTGAAGAGCTGAGAACATTTTCCTGAATTTACAATCCCACATAGTCGATTTCCCAATTGCACTCGTAATTTGACTCTTAAACAAATAAATTGAAAGGACATAAACATCGTTTTTTGCATTGAGCGAGCAGAAATGAAAATGTTCAGAAACTTATTGTCATGAACAGTTGTAAAGGTGAAGTGAAATTAATGATGAGATGCAACTTTTGTACCGCAAAGTCCTAAAGTAATCAACATATTCGTGGCTTCTTAGTCCAAGTCAGAAGCAGGACAGTTAGGAAATCCAAAGCTAAAGTTCAATAAATTACTTTATAAACGTCCAAACAAAATCTAACTCAGTAACCACTCGACAGGGTATATTTTGGTTCTACAGCGGTGTCTATGTTCGGTACTCTGATCTCCAGAAGCGTAAGGGAGTATTTGAGGGGACTGTACGAGAAAAACACGCTTCTTTCATTTAGAGCAGTTGACATTCGTAATAAAAGGTTTCATATTGTCGTTTCATGTTACGTTGTCTCCCGACACCGAGCCTCAGGATGCATTCGAAGAAAATTACTGAATTAGAAATTATTTTGTATTCGTCACGCTCTCACTCACGCGCACCTAGCCTAACGTGTTAGAACGAGACCGCACGAAAATAAGAAAAAACGATTCCAATTCAATATCCGGTTGTATTAGCCCCCTTGTCAACTAATCGTGTTTTATAGAGTTCTGTAAGGGACACAAGATACGGTATACAACTTGTACTCATTAAAGCTTAACAATGTCCTGGAATTATAATTTATTCTGATATATTCATGCCAAGATACTATACAAATATTGTAATGAATGCATTGTCACGTGGATAATCTAGTTATGGTAATGTTATGTGCTCTAGCTAAGGAGTTGCTTAGATCGAAAGTTTAGCTTTGTTACAACAGTGCATACACAGAAGAATGTAATGAAAGTTTGTATGGAGCAACGACATAAAAGAGTTAACGAACGGAGTCGCGAACAGAAGCTAGTTTATAGTAAAGTTTGTAGATAAGTTTGTGTGTCCCTACACACACGGTACGGTACCTAGTTAGTTAGTAGTACTGGGCATTTTCCGCAAGTCGACATCCAGTGTGCCTATTTTGCGTGAAATCGATGGGGTAGCGCTACTCTAACCACCCCAGGGCTGTTTTTTCCGTACGCGCTAATACGGCTCACCCCGCCGGTCACCCGTCACGAAATTAGACCTCTACCTACGCTTAGTTACTACGCATCGCGGTGTCAAGATATTTGTGGGTGAGCGTTGATCTGAGCTCAAAACAAGTTACAGAATAGGGGGGCATGGGTACTTGGGTAGCTACTCAGAAAGTTGGTGTGCCTTGGTGTTGCTGACTGCGTCCCGTAGTGTGTCTGAGGACCCTAGGGTAGAGGGCACCTAGGTGCCTTTTTCTGTATACTTCTACCCGCTTGCAGACAGTAGAATGTGTTAGTTGTTTCTTCTGCCTCCATGCACGCTTTGCACATGGGGCTGTCTGTGATACCTATACGTTGTAGAGGTGTCTGTTCAAGGTATAGTGTCCAGTTCTTATTCCAACTATCTTGCGTAGTTAGTTTCTATGTGTCCTCAGTAGTGCGGTTGTGAGTTTGTTGTCGCGTTTCGAAAGAATATCTTTGGTCTGGTACGGCACCTAATCTCCGGAACGAATCATCCAATTTCTCAAAAATCTTTCATTAGTAGGTATACCTAACTAAGGGATGGATATAATATAGGCTATATTTTGTCTCGTGACTCCGCTTGAGTTCTCAGTAATACCTATACGCGCCTGCCTATTAAACGACTTCAGGTATTTTATCTAAAATCAGACTACTAACCATTTAAGGTAGGTGCAACCGCATGAACACAAGCTGAACCGATAGCCGTTGGGGCGGAAACCGGAAGACGCATCATGGGTAGACCCCTCACTAGATAGAATGATGACCTGGTTAAGGTCGCGGGAGTCCGCTGAATGCGGTTCGCGCTGGACATTTTGGCACTCTTTGGGGAGCCTATGTCCAGCAGTGGACGTCTTTCGGCTGATATGACGACTAAGAGTAATTCAACAAACCCACTTTCTGTTTAACATTAAAATGAGATAGCTTAACAAAATGCCCCGCCGCTTTCGTGACCGACTGTACCTAGCCCGGTAAATAAAACAAAGTAATTCGATTCCCCATCTTTCGATCCTCAAGCAGTCCTTCAATTTGAACAAAGTCTGATAGATTATGTACTCAGTGTTAATTGTAGAACCAATTAACTACAGTTTATTTGTTTTGAGACCAGTTTGGGGCTACGGAGAGGATTTGCTTAGTCACTAAGCCTTAGTGGATATAAATAAACGACTAATTACTGGTATTTTTTTAACCCCCACGCAAAAAGGGGGGTGTTATAAGTTTGACGTGCCCTGTGTGCCGGTCTGTGGTATCGTAGCTCCTAAACGAGTGAACCGATTTTAATGTGGTTTTTTTAGTCCGATAACTGACGCTCGGGACGGTTCTAAGCTACGTTTTAACAAAATCGGTTCAGCCGGTGTTGAGATATTGAACTTTCAAATCAAACTGTCCGTTTTTTAACTTTTATAAGTTGTTAATTAACCCCTAAAATCAGTGGTTGAAGTAGTGTGTGTATCTGTGTGCGTATGTCTGTAACATCGTAACTCCCAAAGGGATGAACCGATTTGAGTGTGGTTTTTTAAATCGAGTCTTGCCTGTGGAGATGGTTCTTAATTCTTTATGGTATATCGGGGGGTTTTAATTGTTTTATTCACGTAGTAATTCATGAGTTACGACGAAAGAATATATATCGAAACCATTTATTATATTATAGGAAATGTATGTTCATTAGCTACCTTTTCATTTGTGTTTTTCGTGGTCAACTGCCTGCACCTACAAGCTTTTCTGTTAAGCCCTGTAGTTGACTGGTAGAGAATGCCGTAAGGCATTAAGTCCGCCATTTGTACTTCATATCTGAGCAATAAAGTTTCAATAAATAAATAAATAAACCATTCGTCATCTTTAAGTTCTTTGCAACACAATGGATGTTTATAGTCACTATATAAAATATTATTTAACGAATAATAATGACCATAATTAGCAGGGCAATTGAAAATAAAGGTTTACTTTTGCATGTTACTTTAGGTGGTTCAAAACATCCACCATCAACTACCCTTACTTTTACGACAATGCGTAATTTGCCTTCGTATCGTTGCCTGACTGTTGAGTTTGTTTGGGCCTTTTTCTTAATAGTGATCTTCTTTTTCAGACACGCTGGTAGAATTTTGACTTGTAAAAGTGCCATTACCGCCTACTTACAGAATAATATTCAATTATTTATTTATAGCCCTGTATATGACTATCCGTTGATAAAAAGCAATATGAATATGATATCTTATCTCACTGTGTACAACTTATTATTGCAAAACCACCGACGTACATTTTATAACACGACGATGGTGGCAAACTAGCATACAACCTGCCTGATGGTAAGCAACCACCGTTGTCTTTGGACGCTTGCCACAGGAGAATCACAAGCGTGTTACCGACCCTATATATTGATTTGAGGTTTCGTTGTGTTGACAGCTGGCAAATGCAGATTCCTCTGCCTCAACAGCACATCCTCGGGAGCTCTGGCGCCCTTGCTCACCACCAGGAACAACGCCAGATACCTACAGAGCAAGAACTGGCAATATTGGGGCTGCTCCTCTAAGGTGGAAGTATTTTTTTACAAGCTTTATATTAACTTGACTTGTTCGTATGTACGTAAGTATAAAAATATGTAAGTTGTCCGTCAAATCATGCAAGTTAAATTTGACCCACTTCCCGGTGACCGATTGAGCTGAAAATTGAAATTTTGGGTATAACTATAGTTTGGATAACAATTCAATATTATGGTACCATCGACCTGATCTGATGATGGAGACAGAAGGTGGCCATAGGAACTCCGTAATAAAACCACATAACCCCATCGAGTTTGGGCTTGTTAGAATCGTCTCAATGAGCAGTTGATGATGGTATACAGAAAAGTACAGTCGGCAATAAAAGCTTGTACCAAAAATGAAATTTTTGGCAGAAACTTATTATACTACGGTGGCATAAAAGCTAACTGTCCGCCAAATGGTAAGCAGACACCGTAGCCTATAGACGCTAGCGATTCCAGAAGAATCACGAGCGCGTTGCCGACCCGGATTGATTTGAGGATTCGCTGTTTTGATAGACAGAAACAAATGGACCCTCACCGGAGGGGTAGTCACGTAACGTTTCCAACGCGCGTAAGGACAGCCAAACTGTCGTTTTTCCATATAAACATTGACATTTAGATCTACCTAACGTACGTACAATGCGTTACGTGATCGGCCTGCACTGATAGCTAGTATACATATATTCATTTATATATTTTATTGGTAAAAGTATAACATTAGTAGTTGTGGTATTACAGTGGCTGATTGTGTAAGTTGATTCGTTTAAATAAGACCGATATGACATTACGCTGTGCCCTTTAGATACGTGTAATGACAAAATGCATGACACAAAGGCAAAATGCAGCAATGTACATATAGAACAATAACGTCAAATAAGCAGCGTACTGAAAACAATGAGAACTTTTTTACAAACAACACGTTCAGCGCTACATAATTAACGTTCCACGTCATCTGTTTGCGCATCGCCTTAGTCTGCACATAACTAATTATATAAGACAATACGCTACTAAAATATTTATAAAAAACAAGAAAGAATCCAGTCTACACACCGCCCGTACAATATTAAACTTTACTCATTTGCTTTAAAGTTCAAATTGCAGTGATATTGTTGATCAGCTAAGTGCACTTTAGCTTCGGCTGGTTGTTTATTTACTAAGGAACTGGGTTGGTACTCGTAGCGCCATCTATCGGTATGAAACGGCGACGCACGTTTCAAGTTGCGTCGAGGGATGACTGGCCAGTTAACATTCGATTATTGAATGAAACGTGTTTCGTAGTATTTATGTAGAAAATTTTGAATACAGAACGCCGGTGGAGAATCCTCGAACTCATGGTTACTGGTTAAAACATCAATCAAGTCACTGTTGGGGGGATAATAGAAGGAGATAAGTACATCGTTACTTCATACATTACATAAATGTTGAAACATTCAGGCAAATCACGTGACAGCCATAGTTCTACATGTAACACATTAAACAGGTCGATTTGTTCATCAAGGAAATGAATACTTTTCCCGAAAAGGGAGAAGCAGTCGACATCATTCAGCCGAAACACGTCAACCGCTGGACATATGCCTCCCCCAAAGAGTGCCCCAATGCCTGGTCCTGCGCCAACCGTATGTGGAGGACTCCGAGACCGACTAGGCCATCAGTTCACCTTGTCTACCCACGCTGCGGTAAGTGGTCGCCACTCAAGAACCTTTCCGCTCCAACGGCCATCGGTTCAACATGCAATGTGCCCCGCCCACTGCCACTTAGGAAGCACAGTAAATTTGTCAGTATAATACGCTTATTTTACATGCATCGGTAAAGTAAAATAACAGAAAAACGACCTCAAGACGCGTTTTCCCGTGCGTTTAATATTTTTTCAACTGAAATCATAATCCTTGCTTCGCCAAAAGCAAGATCCATGTATAAATTACAGGCGACAAAGACAGAAATGTAAATGACAAGGTAAAGTGAGTCAGCAGGCCAATGTTAAGATACTTGTGCAATTCAATTTTAGTATGGAATAGCTTCAAGGTGACGTGGAACGCTATAATAGTGGAATTCGGAAAAGGAGATGTAAATTTCAAGTGACAGAGTATCAGTGGCGAGGCATCTAGAGAACTGGAATCCCAGCTGGCTAGGGACCGAAGCGAACGAAGGTCTCTGCTTCCGTTTGGGCCAAAAATCTTTCGTATGTCCGTTTGTCCAGCTGTTCTCCTTTTTAGGTCGCATTTCTCAACCGGTTGTCGCGAAATAATTTTTGTTAAATATGTTTTTTTTTACACAGGGCCACTAGTTTTAGGAAACATGAGGACTTTATCCTGCGGCTTGTGAAGACGGAAAGTTGTAGGCTATGCACGATTGGCATTCGCACACAAAAATTGTAGCATTCAGATTATCAACGTTTGAAAAATACAATAAAAGTATGGCTTCCAATCTTCACAGCGAAGCTTTAAGAAAGTCAGTTGGCGCAACACATGTAAAGTTAGAGTGATACTACTCGTAGATGGGAATTTGAAGGTTATTATATAAATTCAGTGAACATTATGATAAAAACGGATACAAATTTTCTTCCACATTCGTATAGAACTGCATCACTTCAGATCTTCTTTTTCATACGAAATTATGAAACAATAAGTGAGATACTGAAATTGAATACTTAGTTACCGGTGTATATATATGTCACCGTAATATTATAAATGCCGTTAGATTACAATATAACTCGAGAGATTATAAACTATCGAAAGATTGTGATCCGTAACGTTCTAATTACAATTTAACGGATTGATTTTCGGTAAACTATAATCTGTCGACGCGAAATTGTGAATTAGCATGCATCGGAACGCAGCTCGCGCCCTCATTGGTTGAATTGTATGAGGTAGTAGATCATTTTCCGCGAGCGTAAATGAAGGCATATATTGTCAGTTTTCCCCTCTTTTATAAAAAAAAAACCTTGAACATAAAAGCGGGAGCAAAACTCCCGCTTCCGTTTTCTAACCTATCCGCGATCCGAGTTCGTTTTGCCACTAAGCCCCTGTTCCCTACTGCTTACGATACACCACTATCATGGCATTGGTTGATCTCAATGACAACTTGAAAAGTTTATTTGAGGGTGGGCACCCTTTGAACAGAGACTTCGGCCGTAAGACCGACCAATCAGACCATTTGACAATTTGACGGTTTCTACTCGACAGATTATAATCCATCGAAAAATAATGCGTTAAATTGTAAATAGTTTTGGGAGTTCACAGTTTTTCGACAGTTTATACTATCGCGAGTGAGATTATAAACTGACGGTGTTCACAATCTTACGGTGACACATACATATTTTTCCGGGATCATAATTATCTCCATTGATCCATTCCGCCGTAAAAGTTACCTCGGTGTGTTTTTTACATTAGAATGGATTGACACAACGTCAACTAAGAACACATCCTATTAAGTCCAAAGACGAAAGAACCGGAGAACGAGCGAAATGTCATCAAGCTTGATTTTCCCAGTGAATTTTCCACACCGCCCAGTCGTCGGCGTTGACGCAATGCACGAATATAGAACGGAGATAACTTGGCCAGACGTGTTGGGTGATAACGCACTATTGCTATGCTACACATATTACAGGAGTCAAATTTAGATTGACAATTAATATTGCAGTGCGAATTCAATTTTCTGACTCGTGCCTCAAAGGTTAAATTAAAGGCACCAGTGATCTGCCGCTTTACCCTATGCAAAACTGAATCTTTAAAGGGACACATTTTGATTACATTTCCAAAAAATATTAAACTCTTTATTGCGCAACCGAGGCTTGAATACACGTAACATAATTTCTAAGTTCTTGTTTGCACAATTCATGGCACGTGGGATTTTTTTTTTGAGATTTACGTGTTTTTTTAATCTGTTCGTTACCAGAAATAACACCACGCGTATAGGACTGATAAGGTCGATTGAATTCGCGATTACTTTGTGGTAGTCATAGTTATAGCATATATTGCAACCATAGTTTGCAACCATAGTTGGTAAATGATTTCTAATGGAATAAGTGGTTCTGTGTATAAATTATGAGTAATGGTCGTAATGGATGATGGGTAAAATGGGTAGTGAACTATGTGCCATTGAAATTTTTCAGGTTATTAACTATGGAGATTTAATTGTTATAACCCTGTCATTTCGTGGCTGTCCTATCGATTGGATTCTCTAATTAAAACTCACTGCCAGGAGCCCACCCAGCGGGCGATCTGTACGTAGGCGCTATCCGCTACTTAGCGGAAAAACCATGGCAAAGCGGCACGAAATTATTGACAGTGAATGTGTGTCACCCGTCGATGTCACAGCCATGTTATAACAAGGTTATATCACTGTTCTATCTTTAAATCTTCAGCCGATCATAAATTGTGCAAGGTCAATTAAATAATAAAATGTTGGCAGGTAAGATATCATAAAATTTATGAATACTGGCGAATATGAACGCGTTGTTAATGATCAAACAAGCTGACTGCTCCTTCCTGGTCGACCAGTATGTGCCTTTGCCCTACGCGGCCTGACACAAATTTAAATCTTCACGACGCTAGCCTTTCTGGCTTTGAAATATGTCCGCACATACCTATTTAATAAATTTGTAGATTTTGTATTGCCAGACAAAATAAAATAGCTAAATTAATTTCGTTTCTATTACAAACATGGAAGCAATACGCGCGAAACACATTCAAATCACATTGCAATTGCAATGCGAAGAGACGAGTCAAACTGACCCCCAGTTTAGTATGAAACTATCATTTGATTTGCAAGACACTTAAAATTAGCAGATAGGCCGATATATTGTTGAAAATTAACTCAACCTCTCCCGTTTACTACCAATTTACTAGAGGGACGATATTCAACATCGATTTAAGGTACACCATAATGTACAAATACACAAAACATATGAAAATAACTACAAACGACGCTAAAAGAAGCCCCATATTTCTACGACAAGCCGTGGCGCTGATTTTCAGTGGGACCCTGACTATTTAAAACTACTACTATATCTATTTCCCACAAATCGTGACATGACCTTGGTAACAGGATTCGACCAATAAAGTGTTACGTGTCCGTCATGTTCCCTGTTTCGTGTCTATCTCTACTCTCTCATTGATATTTTGAAGTACAGCTGCAAAAAAATGGAAACATCTCTATGTCATGTTGGGGACACGTAATTTGCAAAAACAAATCGCGCTTCGGAATACTTGGGTATCATAATCAGTCAAAATAGCATACATTTTCTTAAACCAATAAGCATAGGCGACGGTGACTGCTCACCATCAGGCGAGCCTTATGCCTGTTTGCCACCGTCGTATTATAAAAATTACCTTGTTTATGAGACATTAGACAGATAGACGGTGACATTACCACTTTGGCACGATCGCCACGTGTCACAGTTATTGAAAACCGTTATTGATGTTGCCGCGCGAAAGTAAATGAAACTGAAAACTTTCACATGTAAAATATGTATTAGTGTACACATTACTATCTACATAAATGGCCGGAAGCAGCATACACCAGGGCAGTGGTTCTTAAACTTTTGTTAGGCATGGACCACTTTCTGAACTTCAAAAACACCGCGGACCCCTGTTGAAGAAAATGTTGAAAAAAATGACATGTTTCATGTGTTTCACCTACGTACGTCTACCTAAGTTAAGAGTAAACGAACTGGCCGTGAACCCTAGCAATCATGTCACGGACCCCTAAGGGGTCCATGGACCACACTTTAAGAAACCCTGCACTAGGGAATTATGCGGAGAGCTACAGAGGCCTTGGCTCAGTGGGACACTCGATGGGCTTGGTAAAAAAAGATGCCACGTATAATTGACATAATTTCAGGAGACAAAAAATATCCGCAGTGCATCTTTCAACTTGACGCTTCTTACTAAACCATACAAATATTATTAATGCGAAAGTGTGTCTCTCTGTCTGTCTGTTACCTCTTCACGCTTAAACCGCTGAACCGACTGAGATGAAATTTGGTATGGAGATAGCTTGAATCCCAGGGCACATAGGATAGTTTTTATCCCGGAAATCATCCTCTAAGGGGGTGAAATCAGGGGTGAAAGTTTGTATGGAGCTACGCGGACGGAGTCGCGGGCAGAAGCTAGTATTTGCAAATCAGAATCTATCCTTTCATCAGAAAGAGATTTCCACTTGTATTAAAAGTTACAAGCATGAGTTAAAACCAAATATATCTATACCCTATCCCACATAAGATTACAAAAACCGTGCGTTAATCAACGTGCGATTTTCGGGAAAATCATTTTGAATCGCAAAAACATTATAGTATTGTTACGTTTGAAATGCACCTGAACATCGAAATAAGTAAAACTGCTACAATATCTATATCTTAAATAAACAAAGCAACGTTGTCAATTTTTTCTGTTAAAATTCTTGTTACCTATATGGAATTAGGTATACGGCTGAGAACTAAATTCTTGGCCAGTAGTTAGCCTGGTTAGTCGATTGTTAGCCATACAAACTGAAGAAGTGAACAAAGTTCCGTTGTGAAACAAAGATTAATCATAGAATTGTGTTGTGTTGTGAATTGTGTTGTTAATTTACGTATCGCACACAACAGAAAACACATACAAAATTTAATTAATTGAGTGAAGATGGCCAAGAACTTGGTCCTTACCCAAACAAGTAGTCCTGTGCTTATTGTTATTATTATTTTTAAGTACGTGTCGTATCGCAACACATATTCTTAAACATTTGTACGCAATTTTATGGTAAAGTAAGATTGGTTTTGTTTTTATGTAACATCATTTTTCTCAAACATGCTCGGAAATGTATGCGTTAATATCACGTAATGAAGACATGAAGTTTCTTGTTTATGGCTCCCTACCTTACGCCAAGAAGTAATGTATGAAAACCCTAAGTAAAACCATTATTGTCCGCTACTCCAACTTTTTAAATTTGCTTACTAATATTAAACTGACAAAGGAAAAATTACATTCTGCCAACCACCACTAGACTGTGACATAAAAAAAAACAAAATCTATGGTAGGTACTAAACTTTATGTGCGGTTAAACTTGGTGCTCGAACGGCTTCTTCAAATGGCATGTTTAAAAAATTAAAAAGGCGGCAAATTACACAATTGTTTTCTGATCTTCCGTTCCGATTGTAATTATTTTTATATTTCCTCACATCGTTTGAGAAAAGCACTATACAATCCTCGGCCGGAACAGGGATTGCTGGATTGGTCTACCCCAATCTCGTCCAGCAATCCCTTACTTCACGGCCTCTGCAGTAATGTACTATTGTACTCTTAGTAATACATTTTTTTTTTGATGAATTGAAAAGAACTTCCCGTGACCACTCATCGTAGGTTACGCAAATCAGTGAAGTGTATGACTGTCTCAGAGCGTAGCGTCCACGTTGCAGCGGTCATAATGAGATGACGTCATTACCCTTAACCCCTGGGCCATTAGACCGAATGTTAAGCACCAAAACACCGCAACTTGGACGCGTGATAGCAGCTCAAATAATGCGCAGTATTGAAGACACTACGAGTACTATGCGTACTATAGGTAACTGGTTGTAAACGTAGTCTGCCAAGTCAAAAAACGTTTTAACAAAAAAATTAAACCGCCGAAAAAAAACTGAAAAGCAAAAAATTATTAACCTTTTTTATTTAGTTTAATAACTAAGTTCTTAAACTATTGTAAGTATACCTAAGTACATATTTTTGTTATTATTTCGAGTTTTTAATTAACCTTAATAACCATACACCGGTTTGGCGGGGGCAAAAATGTACCAGTGCTAGTGATTAATTAAAAATCGACTAAGTTTATCGACATCGATAAAAATAAATTTTTAACCATCATTATCATAACTAAACTAATGGCTAAGTTTGAATACGTTTAACTATGTGCAAACCTCTTTCATTTATACTTATCGGAAAAGAAATAGAACTGAGTCATATAGCAGAAATTCATCAATACTATAAATTATTTGAATTTGCTCCAATTACTACAGTTGAACTAGAAAGGTCATTTAGTTGGCTAAAATGGATATTGTCACCCAGGCGACGAAGATTAAAGTCTGAAAATGTGGAGAAAATTTTGATTGTATATTATGAAAATTATATTAAATATTAAAAAAGTTAATTACGCAAAAAGTTTATTTTTGTGTATGTAGTTTTCTTCTTCATTCAAATTCTTGAAATTACCCAACGGTTGTACGTCATTTTTATCGATATCAACTAATAAAATTAGTTTAATGTGTCCTCGCACTATTAAACGTCAGTACAGATTTGCCCCCGCCAAACCGGTGTTTGTTAATAACTAAGTTCTTAAATTAATCTAAGTGTACCTAAGTAATTTTGAGTCGGCGCCAAACAATCAATGAACAAAGATTACTCCAAACAAGTACAATTTACACCAAATCAAATCTGACTACTCTGTAAAAAGTTATGCGTGGTCATACATAAAAAAATATATACGCGTTGACTTGAGAACCTCCTCCGTTTTTTTCGTCGGTTAATAAAATTTCAATTTGAACAACATGCGACTTGAGAGTAATCTGCCAATAATCCCAGTCAGCAATATTTTTTCTCCCGCACGCCAGCCAGCATTTCCTCTTAAGCATTAATAAATAATATGAGGGCCTACCGCGAAACGAAAACGAACTTCGTTCGTGTATCTCCCTTTCTGTTGCAGTTGGTAATTCGAGCGACAAAGACGGAGATACACGAACGAAGTTAGTTTTCGTTTCGCGGTAGCCCCTATGATTTGCCAGTTCGCTCGATATATACCTACCTAGCCAGTCAATGTCAAACACGTTTTGACATAAAACTGACAGGCTATACGTGACTTAGATAAAACTTAGGTTAGGTTTAACTATACCTACATATTAAAGTCAACTGTCCGGCTAGTCACGAAATGTCATTGAATAAGTGGATTAAAAGTCAACTTGTGGAGAATAAATACGGCCTAATTCAATTCTAATAGCCAAATTTCACCGAGGCAGCGAGGTAGCCTCATCGGCATGTCATGGAGCATGCAATATGTTTGCAACATGACGAGCCAAAAGCTGGCGCAACATGTCAGGCTTGTCACCCGCATCAATATTCCATTTATTACACAGCCATCATTCTTGTGACAACCGTCATATCGATATCACGATGTTTGCCGTGTCTACACTTTCTATAAATGCATCCCAGATTACAAACTTTGATACATTCAATAGCATCACTACTTTCGCCGACGCCATGTACGCTTACGCTGATAATATTCTGACTTCGCTACCGAAGTGTCTCCTCTCCTCCTAGCGTTATTCCCGGAAATGCCCTGGAGCCCGGGGTCCGCTTTGGCACCTAACCCCAAGATTTGGCATATTAGAGGCGCTACGAGTAGTAATTACGAGAGCGACTGCCATCTGACCTTCCCAGAGGGAAAACTAGACCTTATTGGGATTAAACCGGTTTCCTCAATGTTTTCCTTCACCTAAAAGCCACGACCCCGTGTGGTGTCGGGTAAGAATAACACCATCCCTTTCTTTCTGTGGGTGTCGTAAGAGTCGACTAAGGGTACAGGGTTGAAGTGTGTTGTGGGCGATGGGCTAGCAACCTGTCACCACGATGTCACATTTTGTCGATCTTTTATACCCACATTGATCCTAAAAGTGGCACTGGAACACAAGTTTCATGTGCTCTGCCTATCCCTTTTAGGGATAAAGGCGTGAATTTATGTATGTAAAAGCCACTGTCAATGATCAAATATCAATTGATATTTCGTGTATGACTTTTTGGAAAAACCTATTGGTAACGGGCCGGGGTGCCTGCGTCCCCAGATTGAGCGTACCTTACCGCTCAACTAGCAGTGGCTTTTTATTTCGCTACTGAAGAGTGCGGCATGGAAAATGCTACCTATCCCAAAACTATTTTAGTACAGGGCTATCGTTTATAACGTTATTTTTCCTAAAAAGCGTTATACTCAAAACGATATATATCGGTATCCACTATAACGTGATAAATCTAAACCAATATATAAAAGCGATACTTGCTTAAGCGATAAAATAACGTAAACCCCTACCCCTTTCTCGCATTCAGTTTCGCTTACTCGTGGCATGCCACTCGCGCGGCTCGCATTTTACAATGTTATGATATTCATTATGTTACGATATTTATATCGTTATGGAGAATACTGATTTTGTTATAATGTGATTTTTCAACACTAACGAAATACATCGTTGTAATATCGCTTTTTTATAACGTTTTAAAGGCCTGACTATCAATGACGCCGCTCCGAGACTCAAGCGGATTTTCCATTAGAACTAATCTAATATACGTTTCCGTTCAAGTTGCTCAATAAGAAAGAAAGAAAGAAAAGCATTTATTTGTGACAAACACGTAGGTAACAAATATTACACCAATAGCTTCGTAGCTTAACGTCCGTGACAACGTAGCATAGCTTAGATCTACTAGAAAAGAAGCCTTACGCAATTTATTCCAAGGACATCTTGTTCCTGTAACATTTATAACGTAGTCTCCGTTCGACGTGTCGTCATGATATCAAATTTTCAACCTAATGTAAACGCTCTAAGTTTGATTTTGGAACTCCACTACTCAGCGTCGAAACCTTTCAAGTCTACATCGTGTGGTGACGTCACGTAGACTTTATTTACTGAGTGGTGACGTCATAGACGATCACGTATAGTACCTATGCTAATAGTGCTTCATCCCACGGATAGTAATTTCAGAGGCTATCAGTATGAAAAAAATAACTCAAAAATTGTATTTCAACTGTAATTTTACATTTCGAATGATACCCCACACGTCAAGTTAGAATGCCAAACTGCCCCCTTAAGTAGAGTTTTCCCCTTTTTGACTTTATCATGTAATTACTCGTATATCTATACTTAATTTCAGCATTCTATGTCAATCGGTCTTTGAGACAACTGCCAACAGACACCGACAGATCGCATATAACGCCTAGTGACTGCAATACAGCCACCATCTCAAGAATAAAATATATTTGAGATGTGGCTCTATTGCACAGTGCAATACGGTCACATCTCGAAAGTAAAATACATTTGAGATGTGGCCGTATTGCAGACACTAGGCGACATCTCAAGAATAAAATACATTTGAGATGTGGCTCTATTGCACAGTGCAATGCGGTCACATCTCGAAAGTAAAATACATTTGAGATGTGGCCGTATTGCAGACACTAGGCGACATCTCAAGAATAAAATACATTTGAGATGTGGCTATATTGCACAGTGCAATGCGGTCACATCTCGAAAGTAAAATACATTAGAGATGTGGCCGTATTGCAGACACTAGGCGACATCTCAAGAATAAAATACATTTGAGATGTGGCCGTATTGCAGACACTATGCGACATCTCAAGAATAAAATACATTTGAGTTGTGGCTCTATTGCACAGTGCAATGCGGTCACATCTCGAAAGTAAAATACATTTGAGATGTGGCCGTATTGCAGACACTAGGCGACATCTCAAGAATAAAATACATTTGAGATGTGGCTCTATTGCACAGTGCAATGCGGTCACATCTCGAAAGTAAAATACATTTGAGATGTGGCCGTATTGCAGACACTAGGCGACATCTCAAGAATAAAATACATTTGATATGTGGCTCTATTGCACAGTGCAATGCGGTCACATCTCGAAAGTAAAATACATTTGAGATGTGGCCGTATTGCAGACACTAGGCGACATCTCAAGAAGAAAATACATTTGAGATGTGGCTGTATTGCACAGTGCAATGCGGTCACATCTCGAAAGTAAAATACATTTGAGATGTGGCCGTATTGCAGACACTAGGCGATAAGTGTTCCGTTGGATATTTTTTGGGTGAAACAATAACTGAATACATTTTCCCACGGGCAAATAGTGCAAAGAATAATAATAACTTAAATCAAGTAATTTATGAGAATGACCGCCATCTTTTATGAACCAGAAATTATTATCTTGCATGAAACAGAAATCATATTGAATTTAGATGAATCTCTCAAACCAATAGAAAAAAACTTGGTTGTAAATAATTTCACTTCAATCCACATAATTCCTTCCTTTATAATTTCTTGGTTCAAGAACGTTTACCTCAAATCGAATATATGTATATTCTGTGTACACGATATTAAATTAGCAAAAGGGCACATTTGTCATATTTTTATATTGCCAATCGTGTTGCAAACGGCCGTATCTACTCATGCAATCGCAAAATCTGTAAATTTTCCGGTGACAGACACCTTTCACATAAGCTAAATATCATTAAAACCAGTGGAATACGCCCCTACGCTAAGGAAAGTGGAGTGCTAGCTAACAGCGGTACTGGCTCGAAAGTGATCAAATTAACATTGTCTCTAACCATCCATCGAGATGCACACAAATATAACGTAAAAGATACTAATATATTTCCTAAGTATAAGGCGTTTCTGCCGATTTTTCCCGCTGGGAAGGCAGCTTCCGCTCCGCTGACTCACGCCCGACATATATAAACACATTTCGTGACGCATCATATTCTGCCCGTTTATCTTACACGTAGGTGTATGCTACGTAACATTGTGAAGACTTGAGCATATCAAGCTGGTTTTCCACCAAAGGGGCGAGACGAGACGAGGCGAGACTTACTACCTATTTGCACTGATCGCGCGCGCGCGCGGTTGTAGTAGGTAGTAAGTCCCATACTATTTCAATTCTCGCATCGTCTCGTCTCGTCTCGCCCCTCCGGTGGAAAACCAGCTTCAGAGGCTATTTTTGGCAGTCGCAACCGTAAAGCTGGGCCCAGTTTCACGAAGTTACAATTATACTAGTCTAATCTGGCTCGACCGACTCGTCAGTGGCCATTTGATCAGGGTTGCTGGCTTAGACGGGTAAAATTGTAGTTCATAGTTTCGCAAAACGGGTCACTTGGGCGTTTGACTTGGCGTGGAACATACTCCGACATTGAATATTGACATTTAGGACCGATCCATCTGGATGGCGCGTCGGCTTTCCATCCGTTAGGTTATCCAACGGGATGCGCCAACTATTTTGAACGCTACAGCTTTGACATTCATGGACCGATTTTGACGCAGCGCTAATCCATTCGGCTCTGGAGCGGTCGTGAGCGCATTCACGACCGCTCCAGAGCCGAATGCCCTATTAAACCTTAACAATCCCATTTAAATCTCACGCATAAACTCGTCAGAAAGAGTTCGCGAAACATATAGACATGCTCTTAATATGTGAAAGATCATGAATCCTGAAGATCAGGAAAGGCCGTTCCTATCTTACGCTCCCTCGTATGGTACACCGCTGCCGCTCGGGGTCGTGGCCGAGACTTCACTAGACAGACGACGGCCTGCCTAATTTCTTTCACACGCTATTTTGCCCCGTACGCCCTCGAGTTCCATGATAGCATATACCTAATAACTTTTCTAACCTTTCGGAAGCTTCGAGTGACAGTGCTGAAGGATTATACATTTTTGAGTAAACATTGTCTAAGCAGAAACTATCGAAATTCCAAAAACTATTAAACTTTCACTTTGTTGAAGTATTGTTTTTTATCGAAAGTGTTGTTTGTCTAGATAGTTCTGAGCTATGGGAGATATGTGAGTATGAGCATGCGCGCACACACACTCACTCACTCACACACACACATCGCTTACCTTTTAGTAGGTATAAAACTGTTCTTTTTTCTTAATTTAATATTGTTTTTTCATCTTTTTTCATAAACCATTTGTTGTTATGGAGGATCGGGGTTTCCTGATACAGGTAATGCGCAATATAGGAAGCCCCAACTTTGTAATCTTAATGTCACTGTGTTCCTGTCGGAATATTTAGTTTTTTGTACATATATGCTTGTAGTTTAAAAATATTTAAGCACATGGTAGGGTCTCGTGGAGATCACGGGGAGAGCCATCTATACAGCAGTGGGACGCTGAATGATCTCAGAGAATGTTCAAGCTTTTAGCTTAGCTAATTACCGAAATCCCATCAAGGCTTTTTGAAAACAATAAACATTTAAGACGTCTTCATGAAATGTCGTGATAACTAAAGTATTAAACCAGCTGCAACAGCATATGAATAGCATAAGTCTTACAGTCTCAGGGACCCTCTAAATGAGCGCTCTACTGGTTCGCGCTTTCCTCTACATACGGATTTTCCCATGTTAATGGCTACGAGCGTAGCGCTACGAAATCATTAGCAGTGAATATATTTAATGAAATTGCAACGTTTGTGTTGTGGGTGAAAATTCCGGATAAGGGCAAATATTTATGTGATGGACCCGAAGATTTGTTTCCGAGTCTTGTATGTTTTTTTTTATTTATGTCAGTTTAATATATCATCGTTTAGTACCCTTGACAAGGCTTTATTGAGCCAACCATGGAGCTAGCTCGATTTGAGTAAGATTTTTCCTTATTTTTTTTACATATATTTTATTTTGTTATTTTTTGGTTCCAGGAGTAGCCAACGAAACTATTCGTTTGTTTTTCTTAATACAACGTATGGATCTGATCTGCAGAAGTCAGTTGTCATTTTCATATTTCTTTATTTAAGGTATTCAAAGTTTGAACAATTTGGTTTGAATTTCAAACCAAATTTCTATTTTCACATGTCACTTGACAACTATTTCTATTCTTACAAATAAAGTTAACATAAAGGTATAGCCGCATAGATCTATAAAATATTCTCATTAGTATTGAACAATCTGACTCGTGTGCTGATAATGAAAGTCCAAGGTTCGGGTTGCGTCAGTATCGGCCCGGATCTACACAATCAATACAGACATAGTTTGCACAGACAATGGCAGACAATATAAAGAAAACTGGAGCGTTAAGGTCAAGCTTCCCTGAGGACAGCCCAGTCAAGCTGGTATATATTGGCAAACATTCAGATCTACTCTTTGATTAATGATTGCTAGACTGTTGTCATGGTCGCTGCGGCCTATACTGCTTTCGTTGTGGCTGGTTGGTACCACACTCACAGGGTGTAGAGCCGTGGAGCAGATCACTCAACTCATCATTGAAGAGTGCAGTTAAACTAGGTATACCGGAGGACTTCTAGAAGGAGTGGACAATTTGAACGACGAAATCCTTAGTGGATTAATGCTCTGGAGATTTATTTATGATTTTTTATCTGCCTTTCGACTTCCCATCCATTCTAATCCATACTAATATTATAAATGCGAAAGTCTGTCTGTCTGTCTGTCTGTCAGTCTGTTACCTCTTCAAGCTTAAACCGCTGAACCGAATAGATTAATTTTGGTATAGAGATAGTTTGAGTCCCGGGGAAGGACATAGGATAGTTTTTATCCCGGAAATCATCCCCTAAGGGGGTGAAATGGGGGGTGAAAGTTTGTATGGAGCTGCGATATAAACGAGTTCCAAGCGGACGGAGTCGCGGGCAGAAGCTAGTATTAATACAAGTTAAGGTTGCTGATGGTAGGACAACATGTAGCCGCACTAAGGCCCCCTTCAATGGAACTTAACAGAATGTCATTTTATACAAAACTAGCTTCTGCCCGCGACTCCGTCCGCGTGGAACTCGTTTACCTATATCGTAGCTCGACACAAACTTTCATCCCCCATTTAACCCCCTATGTCCTTCCCCGGGATTCAAACTATCTCCATACCAAATTTCATCTCAATCGGTTCAGCGGTTTAAGCGTGAAGAGACAACAACAGACAGACAGACAGACACACTTTCGCATTTATAATATTAGTATGGATTGTCTATTGTTCTTGTCAAAATCTTTATATTATAAATATAAATAAATAAATACTAACGGCTGTATGAGCTGTAGAACTCGCGGAATGCGACACGTAGAGGAGAACAGCCGGCCAGCCGGATAATTTCTCAGTTTTTTTTTTTTATTCTTTCATATATATATGAAAGAATTTTAGATGAAACTGAGAAATTCGATCGCTTGTTCAATTAGGCAATGTTACACAAATCGAACTTGTCCCATAGACTTCATATAATTTCAAGTGTGTAGCTTATTTGCTTACCTATCCCTCATGTCTGATACTTTTGGTATATTTCTAAAAGTGTGAAGTATTTTTACACCTTTCCCATGGTGTGTAAGTATTTTTCTGACGGAGGGAGTGGAGGCCTCCCTCCACTCCCTCTGTCAGAAAGAGCACTCAACACGTTTTAATTGCATAGCGTGACATGGTGACAATACGATCATTTTCACAGTCAATCTGTACATAATTATCTGGTATTTGAAATGTAGTACGAGTATTAAGTCATGTGTGTGTGTGTGGCCGCGAATTCCTAGTCTCTTGGCTGTTCTTAACGCGCTTCTGTCGCTAGCACCTGATTGTGACGTGTTTGCAAGTAGATGGATGGACGTGTTTCATGAATGCTTGCAGTTTTGTGAGACGATGGATAGTCGTTAGAGCCGATTATTATAAATTTTGTATTGTACTGTTTTTTTCTTTTTTTGTTATCAAAATGGTAATTGTATTAAATGGTTATTGAATCTGAATTTTCTAGCGCCTTGGTGCAAGCTGTAATGCTGTGTTATTTTTTGTGCAAATAAATAAATACATAAATGTTTTACTAAACTTATGGTAAATTTCGTGATATGATCTCGTAGGTATTAGAAAATCAACCATGACATGTCTTATCTTATCATTAAAACGTACCGAATTGAGTCTCGGAATGACTTTTGCGCTCTTAGTGTATTTCATTATACATATTTGCACTACGACAAGCGATTTGGTATTTAAGTAATTAATGAATCTATTATGTAGTACGTGTGAACAAATACTGTGTGATGAATGATGAAAGCCTGATTAATGACTTAACCTTTAAAAATGCCAGTTATTTTTAGACGCTTGGTTAGTCTGCTTGGGAATGCTTTTAGATCTAACATTTGGAATAATCTAGTCCCCTTTCATTAAGCTAAGTGCTGTGTGCCTGGAATAGATATATTTGATGTTTTAATCTTATTTATGTTCGTTTTTTCGACACGACTTTTACAAATGTAATTGCATCGTTACCTACGTAGCAAAGTAAAAGGTAATATTTTGACCTACAGGTATAGTGTCACGCAAGCCATATGAAATACAATCATATCTCAATGTAATACAGACATTAACAGGGAAAAACCTACAAACTTAAAGGTTGTCTGATGTAGATAGCTTTAAGCAATAAGACCGATTACTAATTATCATTCAAATACAATTGTCTCATACAACTTTCTCGAGTTGTGTTGACCAAAGGTGACTAAGAAACTAAACCTTTTCTCACGCACAAGGGTGTCTATAGTTCACGGTCGTGTTTCTTTACAGAGCGGAAAACAATGCTAGTGGCATTAGTTTTATTAGCTACATAACCAATTGCACTAAGCACGATCTGTGGCTACCCAAATCCTGCTTTTCCCATCCACCCTGCGTTTAACGTCACTCTCACCTTTTTTTTGTGGAATTGCGGCTTTAGTCTTCTACACTACGTTTACCGATTTGCGGTCTCCACTCCAGCACACGTTTACCCCATCGTTTATCGGTTCTTCGGCTTATATGGCCGACGCGACCGAAGGTAATAAAGCAAAAGTTAGTAAGCTGCAGCAGTGGAATTTGGTGCAGAAGTAGTTATCATCATACGGATGGCCTATAAGTAATTTTATCGTCGCACCATTTTTGTCGAATACCTCACACGTACAGGCGGATTTCATGGTAAAGTCAAAGTTATTCTTTTTTCAATCTATTTGTTCATGCACTTATGTATGCCGATAAACACGAGAAGCACCAGTGTAATAACTATATCTATACTAGTAGAATAAATCAAGGTAGCCTAAGTGTTAAGCAGAAGTCTAAGTGCGATACGAAATGACTGGTGCACCGGGGTGCGTAACGAAGCCTATAATTTTTTTTTCAAATAATACCTATTAGTCGCAATAACACTCTTTTCATATAATTCTTGAGTCATATAACAACACTTAATATGTTTACATACGATATAATTATCATTTTATACACCGTGGGCCCGAGTAACCCAAAAGATTTTAACCACGCATTCCTGAGGTCATTAGGAGTGAAAAAAGTTATATGAACCCAACTCAAATTCAGCAAAAAAAAAACTTTTTTTTCTTGATATTTCGGTTTTTGTAAATAAAACTTGGATAACTATCGCTTCTCTATGGAAGTTATCCGTTTTAATAAAACGGTAACGATTTTTTTTTCAAAAAAGGATCAATTTTGTGAGTGGTAGCTGGCACTTTGATATCTGTCAATAGGTACGCGGAGCTGGCCAACATCGGTAGCAACGTCGCAATCAAAAGAGCTAAATTCACTTTAGTAATCACAATAAATATTTTACGTGAAAATTGGTAATACTCATATCTTCAAAACTAAGCCGGATTTGACTGGGGTACATAAAACATTTTTGCTTCTAATGACTTGAGGAATGCCTGGTTAAAATCTTTTGGGTTACTCGGGCCCACGGTGTATAATGATCATTTGATGTAGTAACATTTAATATAACATACTTTAAATATAATGCATATTTCCTATAATGAACAAATGATATAACGTTAATTTCTTCTAATGCACAGTTAGCATAATATTTTTTGGTAGACTAAGGCAGGTCGGTGTAGGTATGACGACGAGCGAAGCGAGGAGTGTTAGGTTGAACTGCGACCCTACAGCGCGCGAGCCGAGCGAGCGAAGCGCCAGAACCGAACACTTTTTACTCCCTAATATATACTTACATAGTACAATTCGCAAACCGTTATGTTTGCTACATTTTCTTTTGATAATAAAATATGATTCTACTTGATAGTTATGATATATAACTTGTATATAACAGGAGCATTATACCCGATAAAAGTTATACAAAATAAACATATATTTTGAAATTATAACCAACGTTTATTATATACAATGAGTGATTATGTACAGTCGAGGTCAAAGATATGTTTACACTTTTGCACCTTATTGCCTTGTAATAAGGTGCAAAAGTGTAAACGTATCTTTGACCTCGACTGTACCTTGAAAATATATCAAATGTTGTTATAGCGAATGAAATTATATTATATATTTTTATACGCATCATTACACACCTGGTACAGAGACCTCACTCTCATATTTAAAAGAAACGGGACACTGCATAGACTAGCCGCCGTATGTTTCCATCCTATGTAGTTGAATTCCCGCCGTGCCCCTCACGAATTAAGAAACTTATTACAGTTATGTAGCGTAATACCTATAATATGAATACACTGTACTAGCTAAGTTCTAGCGCTAGTTGGCAAGTTCGCCGTAATACGGATATAGCTGTGTAAACAGTATTGTTACATTTATTAGGCACGTGCAACGATTACATGTTTGCATGTGGACAAACACATTGTTTACTATTATCGGTGCAGTTGGTTGCTATTGGCGATAACGCTGGTTTTCCAAATGGGGGTATTGATTAGATTAAACTTGGATTCGTACCAGAAAGAAACCCTTATGAGAAGAACTACTTAAGGGTGAATCTACTATCTGTGCAACATTACGAGGCGGCGGGGGGCAAAATATCCACCAATATAGCATTGCCGAGCGCGCTCGCACATCAATTCAATTAAATTCATAACATGGTTACAGGTCAGTTTGTGTGGTCAGATCATTTTTCCTCGCTCGCCGCCTCGCAAAGCTCCGGTAGACACTTAGGGTGAAGATCCACAAAGATGTCTGAAGGTGTGATTTCATTTATCTGACACTACGCATGCTTGACAGCTAGGTGATAAATATATGAAGACACATCTTCGCACACGGTGGATTCATCCTTAGACTGACAAATGGAAACCTAAAAGCAACAACTACATTATAATATCTACTTTAAATTAGTAGGTACCTAAGAAACTACATCATTCCGGTTCATCTATTATTTGTATTTGTTCTCCTGTATCTAATAACCCACTGAGAAATTTAAACCGTGTATGCTCCAAAGAAAACATTGCGCTACTTCAATGACGTGACGTAACAGCTTAAGAGCGAGTATTCGAATCCGAGCTGTGCGTGGTAGCGACGCAGTATGAGAGGAAAATTTTCACCAATAGCAATAGCCTCGCCGCACGCTCTTTCCATTAATGGATTTCTGCCTCGCTCGCCGTTCCGCTACCTTACAGCTCTTGCAGCTTACAGCTTAGTAAGGAACGCCTTGCACCACTGGCTACAGCAGCTTAGCTATAGGAAACAATCGTGCCAAGTAGCGTCTTCTGAGATAAACATTAAAGGTCACGGCTAATTATTGGCCTAATAGTTATAGAGCGGTTACAAACCGTGACTTTTTGGAACCCTACAAACGCAATACAATATCGATACAGTTAATTTTGACAGGTGATCTAAGGCTAAACGCGCGTTTGTAGTAAATCGCCGTGTGTAGCCGCTCTAATAGTTACTAGTCATTGTCGCAAACCAAAACAAAGACACCTACGTTGACTACAGCACGTGCAAAGGAGCCTTCTCGCTTGCCACGGAAAATGCCATTTCTATTTTAAGATGTACGGTTAAGCTTAGCTCAAGTTATATAATTATGTCACGTCAAATCTGTCAGTTTTGTGACGGAACGCAAGTGATGACATTGACTGTCTGTTTTGTGACAAACCGTACACTTAAAGATAGGCATGCCTAAAACTCTCCCGAGAGAAATAGCGCACGCTAATCGGCCGCGGCGGGCTTTAGGTTCGACCCCACAAACTGGGAAGAAGATTCTCAATTGAGACCATTAGAGGGAGACTATGCAACGGAGTGATGATACATGATAAAGCTTGGTTTGATTTCTTATCCTATAGGCGTTAAGTAAGACAACAAAGTGCTGCTCTTCTCTTACATCTATGGGCAGAACATCCACTTGGCAATGCGGTCGTGGTTGTCGCTTCCTACGAGTAATCAGCCGTGCAAAACACACAGTTCTAATACGCCAACTTAAATCATCTTTTATAGAAGTATAAGGTCAATGATGATGAGAGAGACCTGTAAGGCTGTAGGTACGAGTTTGTTCCATCTCTTGGGTTCAAGACAACTCTTGACCTATTTTCTACAATAACGACATTTTAGTTTCTGACATCCCTGTTACTCGTAGTTAGTAAAACGATAAGGCAACCTACTTTCAAGTCTCCCCAATTAATTTCTGCCGATATAGAAACAAGTTCTAAGTAACAATGGCCACTGCGCAACATATGCAAAATAATGCTGGAAATATGCCTCGAGTTTTCTTACTTTTCTTGAACAACTTAGGTACATATGTATGTCTATTTGACATTTAAAATGTGATATCACTATATGACATCAGTACCTTAATTAATCCATACATTCACGTGATTCATGTGCCTTAGCGTTGTCACTGAAATGTTATGTTAGATGGCCATAATTGGAGATATAAATAGTATTTAAGTGACCTCGTGTCAATGGGTGTTAGAACAGCGCTATGCACCCGCATATTTCCTCCCGTGGGTGTCGCAAGATTCCGTTGTGGGCGCGAACCTTATCAACGTGATTCTACATTTTCTTGAAATTTTTATCTACAGTTGCTAGAAAGTGGTCTTTTCTTTTGGGAATAATGCCTTCATATTTTCATATTATTATCTATATCACTAGACTCAAAAGCTGAAAACTTATGTAAATTTAAAATAACAGAGGCAGATATGTGTCATACTAGTGGATAATAAAGATGCTTCAGAATGTGTATCTTGATACAATCAATAAAATAAATAACTTCTTGACACACTGAGTATGGGGATTACGATCATGTTAACAAATTGTGTCGTTAAACCATACAATTACAGACAACATGGTTTGACGATTTTTCGGATGTCCAGACACCCCTCTGTCTCAAATTAAAATCTTAATTTCATTTGCCATAGATGTAATGTTTGCCGTAATCATCATGTTAACCTACTCTAAAAAGTGTATTTAAATTGTCCTGAAAAAATGGCTGAAATCATGGATATCGAAGAATCCGGTCCGAGAGATGTACGAACATCTATGGCGTCCGTGGTAGACCTGCTAAATAATATAACTGTTCGTAATATTAGCAAATATCGTGCCCTTGCGCAGCGCAAAGGTCACAAAGCAGCAGTTTCGGGTATTGTGCGCACACGACGCGACCGTGTCGGAATGCACACGAATGGACGGATGCAGACATATATCCAGGTAGATCACGCAAACGCACCTAATTCGCGAACGATCCTGTGCAAAACGTGATCCCGAAAACTAAACATTAGTCTTTGTGCGCGACACTCGATTTTCAACACTGATTTCCGATTTTTGTGGGTTGGCGCATTATCAGGGTGCGACCACACCGGTGCGTAACGCTGCGTATACGCGTTGAAGTTTCGTATGCGACACGTCTTTTTCCTGCGTTTACGGTGCGTCAACATATTTTGAGGAAATGTATGGTCGCTCCCTTATTCATCGGCACCTAAATGTACCCAAAACATACATTTTCGGGTCATACAAATCAGATTTCTTCCAAATTTGAGTTAAGCGTTCCTTTAGAATTCAGTTGAAATAAATCTTTCTGTGTATACTGTCCTACTCTTTAGTCTCGATTCGTGTGTATTCGATATTAAAAGCGAAAAAACCCTGATTCTATAAAATACTTCGAGTTGACAAAAGGGCACGTCCATGTTCGACAATCTTTTACTCGGTGATGGCCACGCTCCGCGTTCATACCGATACACACATGCGTTGTCCACTTAAATATAATGATATAATGTCTTTGGATGGATGCAACGCTGTTGGATTCAGACGTGACGATAGCTTGAGCGAGTGTTAGGTTTCGTAAAAATAATACTTACTTACATAAATAGTACCTGGGTGACCGAGCTCTGCTTGGGTAGAAATTAGAGAAAACGATTTTTCCCAGATACTCCTAGCTAGGGTAGCTAGACCGGTTTATTTCCCTCGTAAACCCAAATTCCTAAACGTCAGGACGTGATTACAAATTACACATTTATTGCTCGTTTAATGTATAGGGTACATTATTAGGGGGCAATCTTTCTTACAAAAATCCATCTAGTCCTAGAATAAGCTCAATAAATAACGCATGGCTTATATGTAGGTACAAAGAGACGAAATACATACGTATAACGTAGATATATTCTTCACATAGATCATCTAAAACTCCGAAAAATAGTGCACATCACACAAATCTTGCCCTTACTATTCATGCAACGGGTTTCTTGATACAGTAAAACGTGGATAATTGACATCACAAGGGGCCAGTAATTTTGTGTCAGTTAAAGAGGTACCTATTTCATCTAACCAGGACGTACGAAGTAACAAGGTTCAACATTTTTTGTCTCGTTTATAGAGGTTATCTAACTATAACAGAGGTCGTAATACTGCAAATTTGTTTAATGTTTTTGTTTGAGTTTTCATTTGAAAGATAAAACAGATCGTATTTAAAATATTCATATTATTTATAAAATAATTGTTTTCTTGAAAATTTGTAGGTTCGGGAGATCATGAAAATCGCTATATAACATATTTTTGCAATACAGTAATCATATTTGTAGGTACAACGCGTTAAAACTACCTTCCAAAAGGTAAAAATATAATTTTAAGCCTGATGCCTCGTAACAATTAAGAAGTCATTTCATTTGAGGTAAAAAAATAGTTTAACGGCGTTTCGATTACAGAGGTCTTCGATGCCTCGTGTTAATTACAGACGTCATTTATGTTATTAAAAAAAGAATAACTTTATAGAGCTCTGATGAATGATGACTCATGTGTCATTTGCGGAGGTCTTCTTATTTAAAAATCAAGAAATAACTTAATGGCTTTACAATTATGGAGGTCTTTGACGCCTCGTGTGTCTATTACAGAGGTCATATTAAGAAAAAAGTTTAAAATCTAAACGTCAATCATAGGGCTCCCGAATTTTCAATTGTAGCGGTCTCTAGGTACCAAGGGACCGGGACCGGACATTTGGTTGCAATTATGTTTCTCAATTATCCAGGTACAAACTTTTCCTCTTTATAATAACAAAGGAACCCCGATTCATAGTATAGATTGAAGCTGTATCAAAGGGATGAAACCGAAACTTAATTTTGCACAGTTATATATATATGTAATTTTTCACATCTCATGCTCGAAAAGTGTGTCATATTAGGCTTAGCAAGCGGGGCTAAAGTAGTACATTTAGCCTCTAGGGAAAATATGTACATATATTTATGATTTTTAAACATTTAATTTAACCAATCAAAACACTTCACCGTATTAAATCCACCAATCACAACTCTTTCAAAAAACATTTGTATTTGCTATCAACTAACCAGAATACAGCTGCATATTCAAATCGACCATTCAGAAAACCGAATTCATGTCAAATATTAGGTGTTTTTATTCCCTAAATCACAATACGCCTCTGACCGTCAATAGCCGCGTCCAAACGTTCAAACGTGATTAACTACATACTTGGCATAATCTTTGATATTGACCGGGGTAGACTGCTGTCTCGTTTTATCTTATGCCCCGTATGCTGTCCGCCGCGCTCGGACGTTTGGACGCGGCTATAGACGGTGAGAGGCGTTTATTCGTGATGTCAATATTTTGTATCTGTGTCAAAGCAGTACTAAAAAAATCATGCCGCCAAATTGAACCATCGTGATTCGCCGTGAAATTTATTATTGATTATGGATGGATAATCTTCGTTTTTACTATTTTCTCGCAGTCGAAGTGAAAAGTAGAGTGTATAGTTAACTCTGGTCTAAAAGCCATATTACCCCTCGAACAATTTTCCCTCACTTCGCTCGGGAAAATAACCATCTCGTGGTAATATGGCTCATTTTAGCCCCTTGTCATACAATCTACTATTCATTATTTTATTGATTGCACTTACAAGCCTTTACTATTTTACATTGTGTGACGTAAAAAATCAAACGAATCTCTAATTAATGAATTTATTGTACTGGTAACACGCGCTTACATTTATTTATTATTAAATCAAATAGATTTAAGACTACCTATTGCTGTGCCTTGTCAGGGTCCATGTAAATCCAAAAACGTTATGTAAGACGACGTTATGTATGTACATGTACCATGGATGCAATAAATGACGATTATGATTATAATACATAAGGCCGCGGTCTGAGCGCCAGCGAGCAGCGGGCGACGAGCGCGCGTTCATAAATTTTATAGAGTTTAGTATATGAACTCCCGCTGCCCACTGGCGTCCAGGCCGCGGCCTTATGTATTGTTGTTTGTTGATGTTACTGAAATGGTACATCCACAACGTCTATCAAAAAAAAAAGTCTGTATGTACCATGTAGTACGAACTCCCATTACAATCGGACTTTACGCTCGAAGTTGTGGACGATTATGTATACCTAGGACAGACTATCGAGTTAGGCAAGTCCAACTTCGAGAAAGAGGTCAATCGTCGAATCCGACTCAGCTGGGCAGCGTTCGGGAAGCAACGGCACATCTTTTCGTACAATATTCCGCAGTGTCTCATGCAAGACGAGAGTCTTTGACCAGTGTGTGTTGCCAGTGACGACATATGGCATTGAAACGTGCTCGTTTACTATGGGCCTCATAAGATGGCTCAAAGTCACCCAAAGGGCTATGGATAGGGGTATGTTGGGAGTTGCGTGATCGCATCAGAAATGAGGCTATCCGCAGCAGAACCAAGGTAAACGATATAGCCTTCCGAATCGCTAAACTTAAGTGGCAGTGGGCGGGGTACATAGCACGTAGAACCGATGGCCGTTGGGGTGGAAAGGTTCTCGAGTGGCGACCACGTACCGCAAGGCGCGGCGTGGGTAGGCCCCCCCCAAGGTGGACTGATGACCTGGTAAAGGTTGCTGGAGTCCGCTGGATGCGGGTGGCGCAGGACCGGTCACTTTGGCACTCTTTGGGGGAGGCCTATGTCCAGCAGTGGACGTCTTTCGGCTGATATGATGATGATAATGATGAACGGGTAACGATCAAATTCTTGGCCAGCTTAACTCACTCAACTAAATTTTCTATGAAAGTTTTCCGCTGTGACACGAAAATTAACCATACAATTGTATGGTAATTTTTTGTGTCAGAACGGAACTTTTTTCACTTCTACAGTTTGTATGGCTAACTACCGACTAACCAGGCTAACTACTGGCCAAGAATTTGGTGCTGACCCAAATACGTGATTCGTCTGCGTATATAGCTCGCTATGAGACTGACTGTGCTTCGATTTGGAAACCGCTTTGGTAACTTTGCTCCGGCTCTCAATTATCTCTCCGTCTCAGACAGATGTTTTATTGAAGATGAATAGAATTACTAAGAGTTTTATTAGGTTTCTGTTTTGCATTATAATAACGGGTTTATTAAATATTAAAGACTTTTATTACTTTAGTACAGATGTCTAGTAGTACCTAAATTATAATAAAATAAAATAAAACATTGATACAGGAGTATATAATATGGTATTTTCAAATTATTGTCCTCAAACCAACATTTACTCAATGTCAGTTTTGTGACGACAATTAAGCATATAATTTAAGTGAAAATTAACTATATACTTAGTTGGACATGCGCATGAAGAAACGAAAAGGTTAATTTTCACAAAAACTGAATACTTAATTGACGTCACAAAACTGCCTCCGAGTTAATTTTGCAGGGTAGACAATAATTTGACAATGCTCTTTCAGCCCAAGGTACCTCCCCTAAATTCAATCGGAGAAGAAAATAGTAAAGAGGAAATAGTATATTTATCCCCGCTACAGGCAGGTTTACCAGTATCAATCAATATGAAAATGTCATGTATCAATGTGTATGTGTGTATGATGTGGTTTGACTGGTAGAGAATGCCATTTGGCATTAAGTCCGCCTTTTGTACAGTACGATTGCTGTTAGTTAAGACCTGACAGATGGATTGCCTTCATTTAATTTTCAACTTTAATCTTATACAAATAAAATAGTTATTACTAAATCGGTAGATGTGGGTAACAGTATTCTGAAAAATGCTTTATCTATATGAAATTAAAGTTGAAAATTAAATGAAGGCAATTCATCAGTCAGGTCTTAACTAACAGTAATCGTACTGTACGATAAGTTTTCTTTTGTGCAATAAAGTTTAAATAAATAAATACCTAAATAAATGTAGGTGTTCCAAGCTAAGTTCAGTTTTTACGATGATATTTATCCTCACTTCAGTCAGGTATAGTATTAATGTATGCAGGTATTCGAAACGTGCTAAATTGGCCGCAACAGGTGTAGAGCCCGCGCTTGAGAGGGCGTGTGCGTATAGACACGCGATGGAAGTGTTACACAGTAGATTCATCAAATACGGTATTGGACTATAGCAAAAGTAAAGTATTCTTACAAATAAAGAGAACTCACCAAAATAATAGGAAGACACGCATCGACTTGTTTTTGCTATTTTAAAACATTTGTAATACATTATTGAAATACAAGAACATTAAGACGTTTTTTGACCATGGAAACTCGTGACGTCACTTTGTTCTTATTTCTCACCCCACTGAATGATAAGCCTTTTGGGCCGGACTTCACACAGGAAGTAGCATAAATAGTTCAAAAATCTCGGAGACAAGTGGTACTTTTTTTCTTTTGGAAAGCCCACAGTTTTATACAAGCACTAGCTGATGCCCGCGGCTTCGCCCGCGTGGTTATTGGAAAAAGTAACATATTGCAATTTTCCCGTGGGAATTAGATGTTTTCCCGCTGGAAAAAGTAGCCTATGTCACTCTCCAGCCTCTAAACTATCTCCATACAAAAAGTCACAATAATACGACGCTCCGTTGCGACGTGAAAGAAGGACAAACAGACACACACATACACACACTATATATCGCATTTATAATATTAGTAAGGATTCTGACGACCTCTGTAGCCAAGTTGGTAGTGACCCTGCCTACAAAGCCGGAGGTCCCGGGTTCGAATCCCGGTAAGGGCATTTATTTGTGATGAGCATGAATATTTGTTCCTGAGTCATGGATGTTTTCTATGTATTTATGTATTTATTTATCTATATAAGTATGTGTATCATTTAGTACCCCTAGTACAAGCTTTGCTTAGTTTGAGCCTAGGTCGATTTTGTGAGATTGTCCCCAAATATTTATTTATTTATATTTATTGTCACTCCCACGACCAAGAGCAATCTAATGATCTTACATATTAAAATCAATCAAGCCATTTTAGCTGCAAAGCGAGCCTAACAAGTCGAGAAACATAACGCTCCTGCCGCAGTCGGGTAAGAATCCAGGGAAAACCTTAGAGCCAAGACTTCAGAAACATAAATAATTTACTTTAAAAACGTTTTTTTAACCGACTAATTCAGTATAAGTGAGGCTATAACATTTTAAGAGTTTCCTCTATTTCTCCGTAATCCCATCATCAGATCCTGACCTCCTGGGAAGGACACCCTCATAACCAAAAAAAGAATTTTCCAAATCGGTCCAGGCGAAGGCGAACACACGCAAGAAAAGATTCCGGCGAATTGAGATCTTCCTCGTTTTTCGAAGTCGGTTAAACACCTTTTATATTCATTAGTCTTATAAAAACTGGTATGCAACCTCATTTCCCTGACAGGTAAACTGATTACACGCGCGTACACCACGTATTCATGAATCAATAACCTAATTTTGCCTGTTTCGTAAGAAACACCAACAATATTTTTAATAATGCGTAGTCTAGTTTAGTAAAAATAATGTGTGAAAATCGCGAAAGTTTAAATCAATAGAACTCGAACATTATATTCAGAAGCTAAATTGTTTATTTATTATCATATAGAAATAGAGCTGTTACGCACTGTATGTATGGTGCAGATTTGCCAATACATATAATGTGCCTTACATATTTTAAATCTACACGTAACTTAGAAATATTGTACGTAAGATGGATACCTACGTGTGTATAAATATCGGTGATCCACGCTGGTTTCATCATAATGATTCATTCAATCTCAATAAGCAATGCTATACGAAAAACGAGTAGATTTTAAACGGTTTGTAACGAACAATCGATGAAATGGTGACGTCACTCAATATAAAATTACGCAATACAGAAAACATAATAGGTACCTAGAGCCGCACAAACCTAGTCTAGCAACTTTATAAAGCCCCTAACTACAAGCGAACCCGCGCATCTGTGTACGTCGGGGTAGACAATCAATCTGCTACAACGCCAACGCTATTCAACTTTCACATTCATTCGCAATGATCATCACTCATTTGCTAGTAAACTGAGCAATCTCAGACCTCTTGTATACAATAACTAATCAATGAACATGAATAAAACAGGTCCTACGAGAATTTACCAACAAAACTAAGTTTCCTCATCGAAAACGCCGACCTTACAGCCGCTTTCGAAAAACTATGTACGCTTACATAGAGGTAACAAAGATGGCGTCGGCCGCCCAATGCACTCGATTATCGCCCGGGCACATCGGCGAGCTGGCAACGGCGCGCGACGCAGGCGCATTCCTCGCGGCGGCAACGTCGCGCCACCCGCGCGCGCGCCTTTGTTGGCGGGTGACGTCGCCAAAAGATAAATAAAATGATCGCAATGACAATTTTATGGTGCAGTTTTAGATGGAGATGTTTGGTGAATTTATAGAATTTGTATTAGTAGAAAATCGGTCAAAGTACAATATTGTTGCATACATATGTGTTTTTCCCCACAAGTATTTTATAAAAGTCTGTGTTCACTACGTACCACGTTTTATTGAAGAATTATCTAATACACAAACCAATATATTATGTATCTGTTATCAGCTAAGTTGCTTATCTATCTAGGTTATACATGAACCTCTCTAGTTTATGATTAAGTAGTTATATCGACGACTGTCTTTACTTGACATGGCATACCTAGTTGATGTTACCTAAACTAAATTGCCCTATATGCAGCATTATCTGTTATCCTCTCACAGGCTCTACGACACAAAACATCTCTTAGCCTTCGACACAACTTCTCGCCACCAACGAGTATCCCGATCTATTATGTCTGTAGGTACTTATATTTAATCTTCTACATGAAAGATAAATATATATGGGTAATGATTTGCGCTATAACATTCAAAATTATAAACAGTTAATGTACTTACACTGTGTAAGTTACGCATAAACTAACCCTCAATAGGGTAAAGTTTTATAAAAACCATTTATGAATGCAAAAGCCATACATAAACATTTTTGATAATGCAAACTAGCGACTAGTAGTCTTTAAATACCTTTTATATTTTGTTATAACGATCAACATCTAACAATTTCAGCGACCGATTTCCATCCAATTTACTCTCACGTCATCCATTACTTTATAGTTTCGCCATATTACGTCACTGTTACTATGTACCTAGATAAATAAACGTATAGATTTTAGAACCCGCTATTGAATATTTACCAGACATATACACATTGTAATAAATACATATAAGAACAACGATACATCGATACGGATGTGGATGGTAGCCCCCTCTCTCGGCTACCAACGGTTTCATTGCTAAGCTGTGTGGCACAAATTGTTGTTAATAAACTTAACTCTATCATCGTTTTCTCAAATGAGTTAAATGGTAATGCCAGAAGGTTTTTTTATGATACTACGACGGTTGCAAACAACCATACAGCCTAACTGATGATAAGCAGACACCGTTGCAGATGATTTCGACACCAGAAGAATCATAGCGCGCTGCCGACTCTTTATTGATTTGAGGATTCGTTGCGTCGACGGCTAGAGACAACTGCAGGTCCCTCACTCAAGAGAGCGCATCATCGGGAGCTCTGGCGACCTTACCCACAACCAGGAACACAACACCAGATACCCACAATGAAAGTAGTGGTATTATTATGACTGCGGTCCTCTGTAAGGTGGGAGGAACTTCCCCAGTTGGCCCGCTCCAAGTGTGAGCGCGATGAAATTCCGCTGTGCCCTTACTCCTCTTAATTTCTCTCTCTAATTTCAATTTTTCAATTGAATTACTTAAATATTTAACATGGAATGATTTCCATTTTAATCCTACTAAAGTTGGGATGTTTAGATGTGTGTTACTCAATCACGCATAAACGGCTCAACCGATTTGGATGAAATTTTGCACGAAGATAGTTTATAGCCTGGATTAAAATATGGGATAGTTTTTATTACGGGTACATGCAGACGAAGTCGCGGGTAGAAGCTAGTTGAACTATAAATTGTAGACGATTAATTTAAACAGTGTCTGTCTGTCAATTTAATCCAATGACTTATATGTAGAAGTAGATAATTATGTATAGCTCATGTTTTACCACGATAGAATTTTTTGTAATCTCATCATTGAAATATAACACGACATGAAATGTTGTGCAACACTTTCAAGTAGCAATTCTTAATTTATTTTGCCCGCTGGCTCTTTCGCGTACTACAAAGAACGCAAGCGATGTCACAGGATAAAATATATAGCCTATATTCGGCCCGCAGGTCCATTCAATATACTGGTGAAGGTTTTTTTAATCGAATGAGTTTTCGGTGATCATTACCCCTATATACCTACACCCTTACAAAGCCACAAACTTCCATTTCTCAGACATTAATTAGGCACAGACCTACACTATTAAGTATCTATATTTAATCGTACGTATGGCATACTTTATTTCGCCTTTAAAGTTTGTGACTGTAGCTGATGCTACAGTCACAAACTGGGCGGTCCCAGGGGACACGTGCAGGGTTCTGGTAGGTAGCTCCTGCGGACGCGAGTAACATACCTATATATTCCATTTGACAAGGAAATATGAAATTGCAATGATATATTGTTAGCCCCATCGACCACAATACATATCAACCCTATTCTCATACCTCACTCCCAGAACAAAGAGGGTGGTGCTATTCTAACCCACAAGGAATCTCGGGTTCGATTTTATCGAGTAACAAGCTTTTGCAAGTTTTTTTTGTAATACGGTCAATATGATGGTGCCAGCTTCTGTCGGAGAGAAGAGCACGACATCGTCGGCGAAACGGAGGTTTGTCAGCATTCTGTAGCCGATCCCGATGCCACTACTCTCTCACGATGCCGTTTGGGTCTGAAAGATTTCTTCCAGAACACTGGAAAAAAGTTTTAGAGATAGCCCTGTTTAACGCCCAGTTCGATTTGGAATGTTAACCAGATGATTGTAGTTTTATGTCGGCTGTACCGCTATTGTAAATATTATTGCACTCAATGCTATCATCTATCACTTAGTGCGTTATACTATCGAATGCCTTTGAGTAGTCTTATTGACATTTTAACTTGTAATGAATCCTATTGTTTATATTATTTTTTTATTTGAAGTCGATCCATTTATTAATTGGGAATGTTATGTAATATAATCGAATGAAACATATTGACATTTTAACTTACACCTAATTAATCCTACTATTGTATAAGTTTTGCATGCCTACATGGCAGAACATTTAAGCACCTTAATGTAATCTAAATATAAGATCAACGCATCACTTGTGTTCTTGCAAATAAAAATCTTGAATCTTGAATCAAATGCCAAATACAGTGATTTGTTGAATTCGGTATATTTTTCCATATCCATAGGAATGAATACAAAAAAGAGTGAAAAGTCCGTGCGACTGTAGCTTTGTTCGTTTGTAAGTAGGTGGTAATCTCCGGAACCAAATATTCCATTTCAGAAATTCTCTCACCAGTGTATAGACTCTACTTTCGGGGTGGACATAGGCTATATTTTATCTTGCGGGGTTGCCTGCGTTCTTTGCAAGACAGCAGCTAGCGTGCGTCTTCACACGCCTAAGGCCGAATTATATCAATGTTAGAGCATAGGTCATATTCCACGTACCTACATAAATTCATATTGAAAGTAACTGATATCGCGAAAATGCATGTTTAATGAGTTATGTAGTAACGCACATTTATTTTCGAGACACAATAAGAAAACACGAGTGTTGTGCACACCAATAAGATTAATCTGCTTTAAGAGTTGTGTACTTAATGTAAAACTAGTCACTAACATGCAGGAATACATTTACACGTAATATTATTCGCAGTACCTTACTCCTCACGACGATTGTCCATACAAACGTATTTTTCAGATACATTACTTTTATTTGATTCAATCATATCATCTAATCCACTTACCAGAATTCATAAAATAGGCGAATAATACGTTATAAGTTGATGTGATTGATTAGATTAGATTTATTTATTAATCGATAAAAAATACTATATAAATTTGTATAAATGTCAAGATTACAAGAATTTCCACAATGTTCGTAAATTTTAATAATAAAAACTTAATGAGTCAACTGTTAATACAAAATATTATATCACTCTATCTCCCGAAAAGGATCGTCATTCATTTCACACAATAACTTAATATTTTCTAAACTATTATGTCAAAAACACATATTTAAAGCCGGATTGTCACGTTCAAAAACTAATAATAATAATTGTTCATAACATTGATAAATATAAAGTTAACAAAAATAATTAATGAAATAATTTTTTGAAATTAAACACAACAATACTAATATAAATATTTTCGTAATCAAGTTAGGTATATAACCCCGAAAACGTTCGAAGGAAAATTCTTAGCGGCTTTCCATTAAGCCGGATTCGACCGAACGGAAATAAGGACTTAATACCTGATATTAAATGTCATAATTGTACGGACCAGTCTTGGAATATTACTCTATGTTTGTTTCGTTGAAGTGAAGCTAAACTGCATTCAGAAAATTTTCCCCTATGGAGGCGAAATGGGGGGGAAAGTTCGTATGGAGCTACGATATACACTAGTTTCACGCAGACGGAGTCGCGGGCAGAAGTTAATTCGATATAAAGTGTATCTTAACCGCTCTTAAGTTTAGTATGAATTTTCTGTAAACATAACAAATTATAATGACAAGTAAATTAGCGTATGTGTAAGGCTTTGATCAAGAATTCCAAGCCGAACTAGAGCTTTACCTTTGAAGTTGTATTATCTGTGGCATAAGATATTACCTACGGCTTTATGGTAAACTAGCTTCCGCACGCGACTTCGTCTGCGTGGACCCGGGATAAAAACTATC
The DNA here is from genome assembly GCA_947049275.1 of Epinotia bilunana. Classification (NCBI taxonomy): domain Eukaryota; kingdom Metazoa; phylum Arthropoda; class Insecta; order Lepidoptera; family Tortricidae; genus Epinotia; species Epinotia bilunana. The sequence continues at coordinate 19,898,822 of OX346266.1, read as the reverse complement.
CTATATTTTAATCCAGGCTCTAAACTATCTCCGTGCAAAATTTCAACCAAATCGTTTAAACCGTTTATCAGTGATTGAGTAACAAACATCTAAACATCCAAACAACCAAACTTTCGCATATTTTTTTTTTTATAAAAGACTGTCCATTGTTTGAACCTAGTCTCACCTGATGGTAAGCGACGACTGTGCCTGATGAAACTTACTGCTCACATTTATAATATTAGTAGAATGATTTGGATATATAATGATAAGACTATATGATTTACCAATATAAAAATAAAATTAAGATATAATTATACGTAAAGGTTCCGGACGGAAGACCAGCGCTGGCCTCCTAGGTTAGCACCATGCTGAGTCGGGGCCTTTTCGTGGATAAGAACCACTTAGGCAATTGACTCAATTATCAAGAAAATCATAGTGTAGGTATGGACATCTGGCACCCAAGTTCTTTTAAGTTAATTAGCTTTAATAAAATATTAACACATTTGTACACCGACAGTGTATTAAAGAAGCCTTTTTTAGAATTTACGACTTTGCTTTATGCCTTACCATAACTAATTGCATCACAATTGAAACTGTCTAACTGCAAATCAAACGGTTATCAGGTATATTCCGCTAAACATAAATTAATATATGTTTAAACTCATGTCTATATATATTCCCAAAAGGGGTATGCTGGGACATGCGATTTAGTTTTCAGCGCCACTTCTCGATTGCCAGAAGTGCATCAGACGACCGTGAATATAAACCGTAATAAATGTATCACCGATTGTTTTGTCGCGTCACACAAATATGAATACATAATGCTTATTTTCTAAAAGAAAGTCTGTATTGTGAATGAAAGAGGATATTTTCCGTATCGCTCGTAGCAGTCCTTCATAATCAGAACATCATCATCACCCTCCAAGCGTTAAACCCGGTTGTGTCCTAGGGGAACCCGGGGTCCGCTTTAAATAAATGAATTTTATTCTGCAAGTAGGCCGTAATGGCACTTTTACAAGTCAACATTCTACCAGCGTACTTTTACACGTAATCCCAATATATTAGCACGTCAATAGAAAACTAATAAAATGTATGGGAATGACAGATCGACAGATGTTAACAAAAAGTGTTTCGTAGGCATCTGTCGTTCCCCTACATTTAATTATTTTCTATTGGCGTTAGCGCTTGTCGATAGTAACCTTGTATACGGCCACAGACCTTCCAACCCAGAGGGAAAACTAGACCTTATTGGGATCAGACCGACCGGTTTCCTCCCGATGTCTTCCTTCACCGAAATACCGAACCTTCATACTCAGAACGTTTTACTTAAAATGCGTTTTTATATTGAAAAGCTCCGGAGGATCTTAACACAACTCGTAGTATTATAAAAAGCGGACAAAAGCAAGTCGACATAACCCATCGAGGGTTCTGTACTTAATTACTAATTTATAGTTACCAGATGTTTCCTTGTACTCGTATAGTATAAAACGATATTATTTGCCATATTTCATAGTTCTGGGTCAACGGAAAGTACCCTATAAATTCTCATACGTACGATACGTTTTTTGCGGCATATAAAACGGCCGTATTCATTAATTTTTACGTTAACTTAGAAGTTTGTTTTTTCACAGCTTCAAGGAACTGTAGACCTGAATATGGTTTTAATTTCAACTCGAGACCTCCACGCGTTTCCCAGATAAAGAGCCTTGACAGACAGACGGACAACAAAGCGATCCTATAAGGATTCCGATTTTTCCTTTTTAGGAGTAGGAACCCTAAAAATACTGGCCCAATAAGCGTTCTATCACTTTGGGTTACATACATATGGAGACGCTCAATTCAATTCTCGTCCCAGCGGTAAATTGAGCTTAATCCTCCGTCTTGATGCACGTGTTTAGCATGCTAACTTAATCACATTCAAATTAAATCGTGTTTTATCACCCTCACTCTTGCGCTGTGTATGTGTCGTGAGGTAGAGATGAGAGAGAGAGAGATATACAGGTCTTTAAATTCATAACAGCATAAAATATTTAACATTTCTTGATAGAATGGTCCTTTATATCCTGTATTTAACATGTAATGGGTATAACCTTGAAGATAATAATATACATGTCGAAAAATAAACGAATGAAGGTGGAAAAACCGCGACACGCGAGAGATAGAGAGAGAGAGAGAGAGAAATATAATTATTTGTTAAAATATTAGCACTCAAAACATATTAAAGTTCCACACGTAACAACATCCACAAGTAAGTAGAGGAAAGACCAATTTCAGCTTACATACGCTCTACGCGAGGGAAGAATAGCTTGGCAGCACCTAGCAGCTCGCGACTGAGAAAACGGCTTCCACTCACTAAATCTTACCAAATCACTTTGATTTTGATGTCGATCGCTTCAGCATAATATATTCTAGGTTTACAGGTTATAAAAAATGAGGTGCTTAATGCTTGTAAGTTTGAATTTATTGCCAATTTTGAAAAAAACCTATAAGCCTGTTCTTTCATTCCGTTAATAACTTACTAAAAACACATTGAGATTGGGTGAATATTTAGAAGTGGAAAAACGTTTTCTCTTTTTGTATGGACGAGTACGAGGTATTATTCCCTCTTAACCCTGCTGAAAAACGATATTTTAGGAGAGGTAGGTCGCAGCGAAATTTCATCTCACTCATACATATTTGGAGCAGCCCAACCGGGGAAGTACCTCCACCTTACTGACCGCGCGTAGCCATAATAACACCATTACTACAGGTGTGTGGCAATGTTCCTGGTCGTAATTGAATGATGAATGTGGTGTGTTAGGAACATGCATTAGTCTGTATGTCAACAAAACGAATCCTCGACACAACAAAGGGAACTCTTTTGAGGAGTCGCAAGAATCTATAGGCTACGGTTTTTGCTTAGCAGTATAGGTGCCAGTATGGTCGTTTCCTACCGTGGTATTTAAAAAAAATCCAAGTCCCAGTCGCTACGTTAGTGATCTTTTAATTTTTATGAGCGTACGAAACCAACATAAACCAACAATATGTGTTTTTGAACCTTATTTCCGATTCTTTACTCTTTTAAATTAAAGTTAGATCTGTAAACATGTCCTTTATTCATAAAGCTCAATAATGCCTCTGCTAAATAAAATGTGCTTTGTCCCTTTCTGACGAACACAAATGTCAAAGTGGCAGAAAAAAAACTAATTATAACGCCAATGTTTGTTAAAGTAGGCTTGTAGAACGTTTATAAATACGGCCGGTAATATTTATTATCAACAGGATTTACATTCCTACATTAAAACTAACAGTGTAAGAAGAAGCGAGTCTCATTTTCCTGATAGCTTTATACATATTCATGGGTTTAATCCTGGCAGTGTTCAACATGGGATGCTAGGAAATAAAATACGCGTACACAATATGTACAATGTTAACAGAATGATGCAATAGTCTATTCACGATAAAAAATATTTAGAAAAAGATCGGATCCGGGCGGTCGGGCGAAATATCCGATTTTGAAGGCCGATGGTATCGCCTTTCCCAAATTTCCGTGAGCGAGCCTCAGCACAGGGTATCGAACTACCATTGGCGATCGCAGCGAGACCAACTTTATATCATTATTTAAACTTTATGGCATACAATACAGAATAGTACATTGTGATACAAGTGAGGTATGTTGATAAGTACATCAGAGGCGGAATTATCACGCGAACCGCAGGTGAGCGTGATAAGAGAGCCGAGGATTGTAATTATCAAAGCTTACGCGTTTCATACGACGTTTTTCAAAACATTTTGCGAGGAAAAAATCCTTTTCATAAGATGAAAATTTGATAGGCCTGTCAAGTTATTTTCTTTACTTATTGATGTCAACAGGTTTTTACTCACATGTTGTATACATCGTCAAGAATTTCTAGTGGCGTCCATTCTTTTTATCACTTTTCTAGTCACCACGAATCAACATTTTTGTTAATAACCCAACAAGCATTAACAATGTTTACAAATATCTGTGAAATAACCTATAATGACGCGCATCAATTTTTTTTGTGAAGTTTGCGCAGTGCGCGCGCATTAGATGAAATCTCTAAACAACCAATACAAAATAAAATAAATAATTTCGTTTTAAAATGTTATCTTTATTCATTCATGTAAAATGTTATCAAAAGTGAATAGTTTTACTAAATTAACCGTTTCTATATCATATTCAAAAAGAAATAGTCAATTAATTAACAAAAAGGATTTAATTTGTTTAGTCGGGTAAGAATCCATTTGCCGAGAATTAAAAAAAAAGCTGTACATTCTGTACAACCCGGTTAGTTTAAGAATGCACCGTGTGCATGCATACATCTTGCTGCAAGGTGCCAACGTGACTTAATCGGGATATAACCATAACACACAAGTATCGTAATGTTATTAAACACGCGTGTTTAATATCCAGGATTATGAGCCTAAAAGCGACACAATAAGAGGTACGTTACGAGCAATTGTGTTGAAAATGTACAAATGGCATTCTGTAGCAACTAACTATTGGGCTAAAAACAGAATTATAAAAGGCGCAAAATTTTTAAAGATACATGCTTGGGCTAATTCAGAGGGTTGCATTCGACTTAAAGGGTTTGTTTTGATTGAGTCAATCACAACCTTGAGGTTGCATGCATCCCTACGGAGTCTAGTATTATTAGGCGTGCCTTAACCACTGGGATGATTGTGTCAAATTGTTATTTAAATCATTACCTTGAAGTTAGGAGGCATACAAAAGGTTAAACTTGTTTACCACCATCTTTGTTAAAGAAGACAGAAAATTTCCGGAAATACCAACACAGGTAAGTAATGTGAATTCTAGAATAGTTTGTTCACAAGACAACGTCATCGTCGGCTATAGCATTATTTTCGGTATAATGTCGTTTTCTAAAGTTGCTGAGTAAAAATCTTTATTAATGATTTCGTCTAAAATTGGATTCTTAAGTCACAAGTCTTCTTCTTGGGTTGAAGTCAATGTTTAACCGCTTAGAATAGAAAAGCGTTTTTCAAGATCGCCATTAATTGCACCATATGCACGGCAATGTGATGTTTTTACATGAATAATATTAAAATATGATAATATTTTAAATCAATAATAAGTCAAGATTGTATTAAGCTGTTGTTATTATTTAGAACAATGCATAAGATGTTAACATATATAAGTTACGTTTTGCTAGAGATTCACGTTATTTAAATGAATGTTCTATAATTTGATTCTAATCTTCTACGCTCTTTATCTTTTATAGAGCGGAACGCATTAAACGATGATTATAGTGACTAGGACCACGTATATGATATGATGGTTAACCATTCTCGAAAACAACGAAATAGCCTGTATTTCAAGGTCATCCAGAGTGAAAAACATAAAAGTGCCTTTATTAACCGCTTCCGTACATTTAAGTTATAAAAACCCACCAATGAACCCTTTACATGGGATATAAAAAAACAAAGTGTCTGCATAATATCGAAAGACCGTTACAAATTGTGTAAATACTTTACATTGCAGAATAAAGCTAGGATACACAGGTACCTACTATGTCCTATATATCTATGAGTAGACTCCGTATACGTAAATTGTAAGTCAAACCAAAAATTCGGTGTTCTAGTCCTTATTCGCTTTAGGCTCTGTCCACAGGAATAAAACATAATTAGTAATTTCGAATATATAAAATCGACAGATCCACCATATATTATGACTGAGCCACATGAATAAGGAAATGAATAAGTTTTTAGAACAAGTATCCTGTGGTTAGATATTCCGCTAAAGGCCATGGATTGTTTTTATTACTTACTTAAGGGGCTCCCCTACGCCAATGACCTTCGATCTGAATCCCTTAGTTTTCTAATGTTTTTAGTAGCTTATTATATTAACAACAGCGGCTTTAAGCAATATAGTATCCCATATTTACTTCAAAGTTCATTGTTTTCGAGATACTTGGCATGAAAGTTGAACAATTTTAGGCCAAAAAACTGGTTTTCTGGCCATAACTTTTGTGTTAATTAGTAAGATTATAAAAACCCATATCAAAATTATAGGTAAGTTCAGTATCTATGAGTAGGTATGAGTTTCGAGTGTATAAAAGTTTTAATGAGGATGAGGTGTCGGGTTTTGTATTATTACAGCCCTTTCTTTAAAAATGGACAATTATTTCTGTATTAACATTTTTCAAGTTATTTAATATCAAAAATGTTAAACAGGAATCAAACTTTCCCATAAGCTAGCTTCTATAAACCGAGGACGAGTGTCGAAATAAAAACTACTATAAATTTCGTTGATTTTTGACGGGAGTCCCTTAACTTATCATGGAATTCCGAAAAGTAACGTCGGATGCAATCAAGTTCAAGGAAAATAAGGAAACTAATTCCGAGAAGGTAACTATCAAATGATCGAAATAATTATACTTATTCATAATCATTCAAGCAAATAAGACTAGGTAGAGGAAAATCCCTGAACATGGACCAGGTACATAATATGGACCATACCTAACCTACTCATATTTCGCCAAATATGTTTACAATAGTAGTGAAGTTGGTTGCTTTCGATGCCATCGAAGATCAGCTTCTTGCCAGTAAACAGCAGAGAAGCTACGTGCATGACCATGTCAGTTATATTTGATGTACTTTGTCAGTATACATTTCGTATGATTATTACGGGTATAACGTTAATTACACGCACTTGTGATAAAAGCCCCATATTTTAAGCAGCTTTGTATAGCACTACCCACGTTAATAATAAATGCGAAAGTCTGTCTGTCTGTCTGTTACCCCTCCACACTTAAACCGCTGAATCGATTTAAATGAAATTTGGTATAGATATAGTTTATTACCCCGGAAACGTGGGGGGTAGAAAAATTGTATGGAACTCCACGAGTCCCACGCGGACGGAGTCGCGGGCCAGAAACTAGTTTATCATACTGGTTTATATTATGGGCCAATAGTGTGGTTTCAAATATGGACCAAGCGTCTATGGTTACATCTCTATTTTATTAGTTTAAGGACATGGAACCTTGTAATAAGACTGCTTACTTACGAAGAGAACACTTTAATAATCATCATTCCGCAATACCATGGTCCATATTTCGAAACCTAAATTTGTAATAAAACTGTGTGGTTGATATTACAAAACTTTTTTCGGAGGTACGATTTTGAAATATTTTAGAAATACTTACGAATGTTTATTTCGGAAAATTATTTCTTTAAGTACCACATTCTGATTTTAATTTATAACGGCCTGATAGTTTCCTGACTGATTTGTATTAGTTGCAGTTCTTTTACTTTAAAATCCTGTGTTTTATACTTAGCAATATGAATACCTGGTGTTTCATATTTAAGGACTATCCTGTGAGTAATATTTACACGACAAATGGAATGCGGTTGCAATGACTTTTATCTATCAATCTTTGTGCCCTATCCGGCTTAATATAATAATTAGGTAAGTACTTGGTGGCCCTAAATAGCTATTTATAGTAATAACGTAACAATATCCACAAGCCCTCATATTATGAAAGTCGATTAATAAATCAAATTAGCCCCAAAAGCGTTCGGCCGCGTCGCAAATAAAACGATTCGCAAATTGGAACAACCTCGAGCGCGAGCGCACGGTGTCTATGTGTGCGTGCGAGGGTACGTCGCCTTGACACGAGGCCCCACGGGGTATTCGCCCATCCCTCTCACTCCCCGGCGTAGCGGGCACGCGCGAGCGAGACCGCACTTCCGTAGACGGATGCTTTCAGAGCTACGCGGACGCCATTTTGTTGTTCCTTTTGATGGATTTAGAAACCTTTTTTTTTAAGGCTTAGGTGTTCTGAATGCTGATCATTGCTCAAGTTAGTTTATTTTAAGTTGTTTAGGTTTATTTATAGTTGGCTAGATAACTATGAACCTAGAATTGTATTAGTTGTTTAGACAGATGGGTGACGGGTGACATTGTACCGATAACCTTTGGCAATAGAAGACGGCAGAAGGTTATCAATAGTTACAGTTCAATAAGTAATGCAAAAATCATTGTTTCTTTGCTCATAGACATACGTAGGTAGATTAGCTAGGTAATTATGTAATCAGTCTTAACAAAGAGACTGCGCAATACGGCTGCTATATGATGTATTTAGAAATAAACGTGATACATAGTAAATTATCTACATACGGACTATTACGATAAGATAAGCGAACGTTTTAAATCGACAAATACGTAGTATGAAATCGATTAAATAGATTAATTTACCTTAATACCCGTCTAAACCTTATTATACATAAAAGACAAGTACATTAATCATGTATTAAAATGATAAATACATTCAAACATAAATGGAGCACATGTAACCTGAAAAATTATATGACGATACATTTTCGCGCCTACTACCGCCATCTGTCCGCTAAGTTGGTAACGCGACAAGGTTGTAAGCCGGAGCGCTCGTGGTTATTTTTAGAACTATTTAATTGTGTCCAGGTCTTCTTATATCGTGTCGCCGATTAGGGTCCCGAGTTTAGAAATAGACGGTTGAGTTGTCGGCTAAGAGATATTGAACTTTCGTAGACATTGGTCGTTCTGAGTATATGTCCAAATTGAAGGACTGGTGCTTCAAAGGTGCATATTATGCCTAAATAGAATTTAAACTTTTGACTTTGATTTAGAGTTGTAAAGTTGAATTTGCATATTGATTTACCTTTGACATAGCTATATTGAATTCACGATTTACCTTTGACATAGAATCAGCGCGAACCCATTACTTAGGATTTTACACTCAATGGCATAATATTACATGTCATCTATGATTTACAGTTACGTTAAAGATAGTCTAATCTACGCTTAGAGGATACAGCGTAAACATTAATGCCCTTATTCATAAAACTTAAAATGCCTCTGCTAAATAAAAGGTGCTCTGTCCCTTTCTTACGAACACAAATGTCAAAGTGACAGATAAGAACAAACGAACTTTAACGGCATTTTAGTTAAAATAGGCTTGACGTACGTTTATGAATACGACCGTTATTATGCCCTTATTCATAAAAGTTAGAATGCCTCTGCTAAATTAAAGGTGCTCTGTCCCTTTCTTACGAACACAAATGTCAAAGTGACAGATAAGGACAAACGAACTTTAACGGCATTTTAGTTAAAATAGGCTTGAAGTACGTTTATGAATACGGCCGTAACTGTTTATTTCTCTAATTCATTTGGGAACACATTTGGCCCATTATTAAATATTTTTCGCTTCGTTCAGATTCAATTCTATTAAGAGAGTCACTTTAACGAAAGAAAAACTAGCCAGTAACATTTAAAACAAGGTATTTATTTTACAGAGTAACGTTCAATTTACATACACAGACTCATGCCTTTATTCCCAAAAGAGGTAGGCAGAGCACATGGAATTTTGCTCTGAAAAACCAATTCTACCTACTAAAACAATTTAAAGTTTGTGTTTGTGAAGAAGACCTAAACTCGGGAAGATACTTTGTGGCATGGCATACACAGTTAAGATGGCCATGCTTTTTTAACTCTGTTTGATTCTTACACGAGTTAACAGCACAAATCAATTTCCTAATTCCGCACTTTCAAACGAGTACAAACGGCAACACTGTTAACTGACCATCCTGTGTTTATATAGAACCTTATTACAATGCACTTAAGGTGCACCGATGGTCAGTTAGCTGTGTTGTCGATAGAACTACGTGATGGTTACCAACTTACGATTACAGACCGACCAACGTTAAACATGGCGCGGCAGCTGTCATTCCATAGAAACTTGTCAAACTATCAATACATTCCGATTTTAACGAATAACACTTACTATTACAGACGTTTTGGTGCAACCCGCCCTAAACAAAACATCGAGGGGCGTTATTTGCACTTGCTTGTCAATTTTCTTGGCTGTACATTGCTGGCATTTTCTTAAAGAAATGAATTCGTAATAATTTACGGGTAAATCAACTATTTCTTATCGTTTTTCGGTCCCATTGGCCACGAGACAAGACAGTTTCTTAGAAAAATGTTACAACATGGGCTTCTAACATGGCTTGAAGATGGACCATGAAAAGGGGTAAATATGTCAACAAGACCCTGAATTTAATAGATTTAAACATGAAATCACAGTTTTTAGAAGTGGCCCAGGATATAACTATGGCAAATAGCGACAATAAAGTTTGAATCCTTATAATAAATAGTAAAACTAAGCTCCAAAGTTAAAGTTTTGTTGCCCTACTTTAAGAAAAGCCCACTAGCTCGTAACACACCGTATATCTCAGACGTAAAATAAATGTAAATTATCTGAAAAATATACTGATCAATACCGATTTCTCACAACAACTTGAAAAAATAAGCAATTGATCTTAAATAATGGGTCCCCCGTGGCATGGTGCCGAAGATGCTGGCAGCATTTCCCCGCTGTTTAGCATTACTGATGCGTTAGGCGAGGAAGCTGCCAGCTCTGCGGTCACCGGTGGTGTCGGCATTTTTTTTAGAAGAGGTTATATCACACAGTTGTATTTAAAAGTCATTACACAGCACGTTACAAAGGGCTTGTTGAGCAACTTTGGACAATTACATTAAGTCGACTAATGCGTAAGATAATTACGTGTTTCAAATGCAGTCTTGTCGTTACGGTGGTTGGCAATGGTAATGCCAGGTCCTTACAAAGGCATTATATCGTACGAGTGATGTTTCTATTAATATTATGGATATACAGATATACCCACACTTTAAATAATATACAAGGTATTTGGGAGTATAAATATTCCCGACCATGTTTCTAAAATAAAATGTCAACGAGTTGAAATTTTGTACATTTTTTGTAAGCCGGGTGTCTAATGAAACCTGGTTTGATGATAGAGACGGAAGGAAGCCATAGGAAACCCCCAATTACATAAGATACACCCGTCCTGTTTAGGCTCGTTACAAACTTGAATCTATCATCATCATCATTATATCAGCCGAAAGACATGTACTGCTGGACATAGAATCGTCGTTACATTAGTAAAATACATTAACATAGAAATACCATTTAATGCACAACTATATGAAACGAATACAGACACAATTTGAAATTAGAGGTAAATTTGAAATTCGATGAAATCTGCAAAAGAGAGGTTTAGCTAGGCGAAAAATCGATCTAGCTAAAGTGGCCGTCAATAGAATTTGCTAACTATGTAAACAAACCGCCATATTAAAATTGTCTTTCACTATGGCGGTTTGTTTACATAGTTAGCAAATTCCATTGACGGCGACTTTAGGGCCTGTATCTGGGAAATTTTGTTTTCTCCCAGGTAGGTTCTACTATTTAAATGGCTAACATTACACAGGATTTGTGATATGTTTAAAATAATACTTTATTTAGAACGCAATAAAACGTCACACACTACTCGTGCTAGTCCACAATATATTCGTAGCTACGACTGCACTGGCGCGGCGCCAACTAAATTTCTATTAGATTGACACGATGCCGTTGCGACGCCTAGAAGCGAAGTGGCGACAAAGATACAGCCTCAATATTTTCAAAATTTAGAACTTCTTAAGAGTCCGCTGAAAGCTCGACCCTCCATACAAACGTAGTTACACTAATTTTAAAACTACGTGTTGGGTTGTAACGAAACTTTGCATATACAATGTCACGAGGAATATCTATGCCTGTAATTAGTTAATGTAGCTTCAGATACCATAGTAAAATAAAAACAGCGAATTTAAGTTTCCCATACAAAACTTGTTTTTGCTGTATTTCGTTTGTTTTATAAACTGGAACCATATAAACTAATTACAGACCACACGTCATTGTATATGCAAAGTTTCGTCACAATCCAACACGTACTTAGTTTTAAATGAGAGCGTAACTACGTTTATATGGGAAGGTGAAATTCGGCCGAGCTTACTGCGGACTCTTAATGATTTTTATCGGAAATGAGAGGTACACACAGCAAATGATAATTAACATCTGTGCAAAGTTGAAAAACTCCCCAACATTTTCACTTCAAAGTTCAATATCTCAAAATCAGCTAAACCGATTTTGTTGAAACGTGGCTAAGAACAATCTTGATCACGTCAGCCTTCGGACAAAAAAAAATCGCATTCAAATCGTTCCATTTGTTTAGGAGCTACGATGCCACAGACAGACACACAGACATGTCAAGCTTACGAGGGCTGCTACTTATGTATCCGGAATAGAAAAAATAATCAAACGTACATTACTAAATATAGTTTTATTGTTTTTCAAATTATTCTCCGTGATGACTGATGATCGATGCACTTTTGCATACGTGTAAACCAATTTTGAAAGCACTTTTGCCACTCTGATTGAGGTATCTCCAAAACGTGTCGTTTGAACGCGTCGACCGCATCTTCACGGGTCGAAAATCGTTGACCACGTAATTTATTCTTTACATTTGGAAATAAATAAAAATCATTGGATGCCAAATCAGGGCTGTACGGTGGGTGACCCGTTAATTCTATATTTTGACCTTCCAAAAATCGAGTTGTTTCGCGTGATGTATGACAACTGGCGTTGTCATGGTGAAGAATGATTCTGCGTCGCTGGTTGTCTTAACGTATTTCTTCAAACACTTCTGGCAAACAAATGGTCGTGTACCACTCCGAATTAACCGTTTTACGATTTTCTAGTGGCACTGTAGCCACATGGCCATTCATACCAAAAAAGCAGGCGACCATTTGCTTCAAGGTGCTTTTTGCACGAGTAACTTTCGTAGGGTTCGGCTCATTTTGAAACACCCACACTGTTGATTGCTGTTTAGTTTCGGGATCATACGCATATATCCAAGATTCGTCACCTCGCTCGTGTAGATATTATAAACAGCTTTTGAGTCATCACGGTTATATTTTTTCAACATTTTTTGCACCATTCGACGCGAGCCTCTTTTTGATCCTTAGTTAAATTGTGCGATATCCAACGCGAACAATTTTTTTTTACAGATGGTCATGTAATATCTTATTAATGCTCGTCATAGATATCCCCAGAATTGCCTCTATCTCGCGATACGTAACGTGACGGTCATGCATTATAAGTTTCCGCACTGCTTCAATATTTTGTGGTACAACGGCCGATTTCGGGCGACCTTCCTTAACTTCGTCCGTAAGCATACTACGTCCACGATTGAACTCACTAAACCAGTGATACACAGTAGTTTTTGATGGAGCTTCATCACCAAAAGTCAAAGTTAATTGATCTATGCATTGTTGTTGCGTTAAGCCACGCCGAAAATCGTAATAAATCATAGCACGAATATTTTCACGAGTAAGTTCCATTCTTGCAACGAGATACCATTTTAAACCCGCCAAAAACAAAAGACTAGCGAACTCAAGAAAAAAAAATATAGCGGTCAGTATTAAAAGAAAGTTCAAATTTTACCATGGAGGTCAAAAATTGTGTTTAAGAAAGTTGGAATCCTGGTTTCCGGATACATAAGTAGCAGCCCTTGTATAACACCCCTCTTTTGCGTCGGGGGTTAAAAATAAGAGAGGTTCCTAGCATATCGCCCACAATACACCTCAACCCGACCCCGTAGTCGACTTTTACGACACGTCAGGAAAGAAAGGGGGCGGTGCTATTATAACCCGACACCACGCTTACTCCCATGGCGTAAAATATTAATGCAACTTTTATGTCAACTGATTTCGGCCATGTCCATGGGTGTCAACGACTCCTTAAACAGGTTTGAAGGGTGCAAAACATCGCTGGGCATAAATAACTAAATCCTTTTGAATAATGTATCGAAGCAGAATTGGAATCATCAAGTATTAATTTAAACGATCTAATGTTCTTTCAGTGCGCATGTCATATGAATGCTGCGCCCGCGCACATAGCACAATATTCCTTGTTGTTCGAGATTTACTTGCTAGCTAGCAAGAGATAGTTGGGCATTTACATTTATGTCCCTTTAACGGACAGTTATTGACCGTCACAAAACCTAGACGAGCCTTAAAAATTACTTTAAATGAAACTCCCCAGTTAACAAATGAATTCCCCTTCAAATTATTGATTTCGTTTTAACTAATCAAAACGGCATAAGAATACAAACCGCAATACCTTTAATTTACTTCTCACAGACATAACATCTTGTGTGAAGTGATTCACAATAATGAACCAATGTTTCAACACCATTGGTAAACAATGATCTTCTGTTTAGCGTAACTAAATTGCTCAGCACAAGTTTACATTAGTCAACGTTTAACTGTCCGAAAGTCCGAAAAACCCTAATACATTTTTTTTATTTAGGAAACAAACGGTTGTTTACAGGATTATATTAGCTTATGAGATATACGATTAAACCTATAGGTATAGACAAAAAGTATTTTCTGCAAATCATTTACTTAGGTGGTAGAATATGATATGTAGTACTTTAATCTGCTGATCTTATTAACATTTCGCACCTATTATGTATATTTACATTCGAATTGGCCGCCTACAGGACAGGCTATGCCTAATGTAGCGATGCTCAGTGTATATCTCTTCTGAAAATTTGATTGTACACAATGTTCATTTCGTCCTAAGCCCCATGTATTTATGTGAAATGTGTAGTTTGTATATCCACGAAACTAATTGTATATTTGTGTAATAAATTATGAATAATTCGTTTCATTGTCCCGTTTCACGAAGCTACAAGTTACAAATGAACAAGCATAAACTTGGCAAATGCTCTCTCGAGCTCTCTGGCACTATCCGTCTCTCTCTCTCTCTCTTAGTAGAAAACTTAGAAAGATGCGGATAGTGCGAGAGAGCTCGCGGGCCGTTTGTGATAGACGAGCTCTCGAAAATAAACGAAATAAGGTAGGCACCTGCCTATCTAAAGATTCATTTAGCATTAGAATTTAGGTTGTGCAGCTTTATGTAAAAAATCTGAAAAATTAACGGTAACTAAGTTTCCATAAAAAAAAATATGTTTGGTATAGATAAATTAACGAGACCATGGAATTGCATATGTAGTAGTATTGTATGTTTACAGGCATTCTATATTTGAATTTTCTATTTTCTCGTACTATCAGCATAAAAAGAGGTTTGTTATATATTGAAGAAGTAAATTATACCAAAATAATGTCAGTGTCAAATTGTGAATATTATTTACGTTGTGCATATATTTTTACGTCTGATTTTATTGTATTCTCACAATTATCAGAATAATTTTGTGTCAGCCCGTACCTTAGTCGTACGTAAGTTACATAATTTTCAAAAAATATGGCAGTGAGTAATTTTGGTCCGATTGAGAGTCAAAGTAAACAAATTATTTTTAACTGTTATAAATATTTTGAACTTGAACTGAAGAAAAATTTAAATTCCCCTTACACGGCTGCCCAGTTAGTTGAACAAGCTACAGGTGTTTGTCTCTCTACTGTTTATAACTTTGTGTCTGAGAGCAACAGTGAGAAATTCGCATCAACAAAGAAATTCACCTCCCCGAGAAATAAAAAGTTACGTACTTGTCCGTCATCAGCAGTAGACGATTTTGATCAGGAAGTCATCCGGAGAACTATATACAATTTTCGGGATCCCCTTGGATCGCATAATGTTATTTAGGCTATTGTTGTTTCGCATAACTAGTGTGGCATAGTTTGTTTTGGCATAATAGTACTTTCGCATACTAATACTTTGGCCTACTACTTTTTTGTCATACTACGCTAATAGCATGATTTCAGTTGAACTAATCTGTATTGTCGAATACACATTACGCATACTATTGTTTGGGGTTATAATTATTTGGTATATCTGTCATTATCCATAATTTCAGTTTTCTAAATGAATAAAATTCAGTTTCGTTGTTACAATGCATTTATTATTATTGTGAAAACATTTATTATAATATTGACTTATTTTCTTAGATGAATGATAGTTGCTAAACCACGTTGCTATTGGTTCTGGAAGGACCTGGGGGACGGGGGACGGGAGGGGTTCGGGGGGCAACGCCCCCCGCAGTAAAAAAACCCAAATAATCGTAACAATGATATCATTAGTAGGTTAGGTTAGGGTCTGCTTGTGTCCCTAAGAGCGGAAATAGGCACCGTCGACACGCTCTGGCGGTTAGGTTAGGTTTACATAACTTTTGTTTAGGACATTACTGTTATGCATTTTGATATGATGCCAATTGATTATTATGCCTATTTGTGCTTATGCTTATTGACATTAGTCTTCATGAAAATTATGCTTTCAGTATTTATGCTTTTTAATGTTATGCGTATATAATTATGCGTAATGAGAATTATGCACATCACTATTTCGGCGAAAAGCAATTATGCGTAACAATAATAGTACAAATTACTTTATGCCTTCCAATAGAGAACCACAATTTTCATCTGTCTCATAAGCAATTTCCAACCTTAAAGGCACTCCACTCTGTGTCAAAATCCGATATAGATTACAAATTTGGCATTTCCACCTTACGAAAACAAATACAAAAATTAGGATTTAAATGGAAAAAGACCGAGGACAACCGAAAAATATTAATGGAAAGACACAACATACGACTGCTAAGAATAAATTACCTTACCAAAATTGCGGAATATCGGTCTAAAGATAGACCACTAGTTTATACTGATGAAACCTACAGCCACACTTCACATGTGTCCGGAGAGGCTTGGACCGATGGAACAGAATTTGGTGTAAAAAAATAAATCAGTACCGCCAGCAGTTAATAATAGTGCTCGCAGGAGGAAAAGATGGTTTTATTCCCAACGCTTTGTTAATGTTTAAGGCAAACCAAAAAACGGGAGATTACCATGACCAGGTGAACTTTGTCAACTACGAAAAATGGTTAAAAGAAAAATTAATACCGAACCTTAAACCGAATAGCGTACTTATCGTAGATAATGCGTCCTATCACAACAAACTTTTGAATCGTGCTCCAACGTCAAATTCTCTTAAACCAGAAATGATGGATTGGTTGACAGAACACAACATTTCATATAGCCCGTTGATGTACAAAAGCAGTTTGCATGATTTAATTAAACAAAATAAAGAGCGGTTTCGTGAGTACCACATAGATGCAATTTTAAAAGAACATGGCCACTCCGTTTTACGATTGCCACCGTATCACCCGACATTCAATCCGATCGAAAATATTTGGTCCATGGTAAAAGGATATGTAGCGAAAAGAAACGTTTCTTTAAACATGCAAGGCATTATGAGTTTAGTGACTGAACGAATGAATACTATTACTGCCGAGGACTGGGAAAATATTTGTCGCCATGTCGAAAGTGAAGAAAATAAATATCGATGTCAGGAAGGGGAAATGGATCGAATTTCAAACAATCTTATTATCAATACTTGTGACAGCTCAGATGAAGAACATGATAGCGACTAAAAGCAAAAACCAGAGGACTACTACTTATTCCATTTCTTAAGGGTACTTATGTAATTTTATTAGATTAAGAGAAAATTATTCTCCTTTTGTTGCAAACGGTACAACCACTACAAATGCAATTCCATGTTCTCGATAATTCATCTATACAAGCTTTTATTGCCAACTGCACTTTTCTGTAAGTATACCGTCATCAACTACTCGTTGAGACGATTCTAACGAGCCCAAACTCAACGGTGTTACGTCTTTTAAGTCCTGAATTCCCATGGCCACCTTCTGCCTCCATCATCAGATCAGCTCGATGGTACCATAATATTGAATTGTCATCCAAACTATACTTAAATGCAAAATTTCTGCTCAACTGGTTGAAGACGTCTGCTTCAAAATTGAGTTGCAATATTTCACCTGAACAAACATTGCAAGTTAAATAAAAGCTTTCTAAATATATTTTCGTACCTAACTTACTAATGAAAATATGTCATGTGCATTCATGACATATTTTCATTCATAAGGAACAAAGGAAACCACGTTATACCGCTATTTATTTCTTACACGTTTATTAACTTATTATAGAGTACGGGAGTGCTGTACTCTTAAGTCCGCAGTAAGCTCGATTCTCCATACAAACGTAGTTACGCTCTTATTTTAAAACTACGTGTTGGATTGTAACGAAACTTTTCATATACAATAACATGAGGTATATCTATGTCTGTAATTAGTTTATGTAGCTTCAGATACCATAGTAAAAAAATACAGCGAATTTAAGTTTTTCATACAAAACTTGTTTTTGCTGTATTTCGTTTGTTTTATAAACTGGAACCATATAAACTAATTACAGACATAGATATACCTCATATCAATGTATATGCAAAGTTTCGTCACAATCCAACGCGTAGTTTTAAAATGAGAGCGTAACTACGTTTGTATGGGGAGGTGAAATTCGGCCGAGCTTTTACTGTGGACTCTTAAAACCATGCACTCAAAAAAATATTTTTTTCTTATATTTGCAATTGGCGCCTTATGATCGAAAAGCATTAGGCGGTTAACATACAATTATGTACCTAGGTATTTAAGAAAGTATAGTCGAGTTCATAAATATATGTACAGTCAGCGTCATATAGTTAGTAGCAACCAGAGTAGCCAAATATTTTGTAGCACACCATTAATCTTACAGTAATAAAGACGTGTACCGAAATATTTGGCTGCCTTGGCTGCTACTAACTATATGACGCTGACTGTACGCTCCCAAAGTTTAAAAAATAATTTATTAGCCTGCCAATTACAATAAAGTAATTCCGACATATTATTGATAACTTGGTCGGTGCAGATGTTTACGAAGTCGACAGTGCCCGCTTATACATCTACCACTTTATTCCTACATAATTGTAACAACTACCACATTAATCAAGCCAATCAAATAGGTTGAATTGGCTCTTATTATTATCTCATACATGTTTTTCCAACTGTCCAACTAATTACAATACATAAAAACACAAATTACCCTATATACTCGTATGTAAACTAGTTATAATAGTAATTATCACATTAATTACGAGCGTCAGCACCGCGAACGTTACCGAACGAGAACAGAGGTTCAGTGGCCGGGGCCGCGGGGGGTCGGCGAACCCACGCCGCGTTCTGAAAGATAAAGCTTTTTCTTTGTTGGTTATATAAATGTCCGTCAACTTTATTTTGTTAAAGACTAAGTGCCCGCGTGACTGCCTTGCTTCAGTGGAACTGGGCCGGTCGTGTTTGCCGTATGCACCCCCACAGAGGTGGGCTGATGCGGCTACTTGGTGGTTGACACAGGACGGGCACAGGCGGCAAGGTAGGCCATGGCGGAGATGGCGGGATGACTTGGACGCATTTTCAAGTGATTGGCCAAGGATTACGGCGAGTGGAAATCCAGGGGGGAGGCCTTTGCCCAGCAGTGGGACACTCCAACAGGCTAGAAAAAAAAAATGTGCCCGCGTGGCTCCGCCCGGTTGAGAACGCAAGCAAAGCTGCGGGGTAATAGTATCTAATAGCCTATATGTGCTTCCCTAAGCTTCATTCTATAGGTATACAATGAAAGGTTACATAATATACTAAATAATATACTTAATAATATACTTTTTCACGAGGGAATCATCCCTTTACGGATATAATGGTGGGAAATTGTATGGGAGAGCCACTAGCAATTTCTACGTGGCAAAAGTCGTAACAAGTATAATAAGTTGTATATTATAATAAGTTAATGGTCCCGACCATTTATAATGAATTTAACTGGTTAAGAGAAGAGCCAAAAATAGTTTAAACGTAGTGAAAAGCAAGCTAAAACAGACCTTATTAGAAAAATTACCATTTTATTGTTGCAATTTCTAGTATGTTTAGTCAGATTTATATTTGTGTTTAAGTAGTAAGTAACTTAGGTGCATATACATATGGTTATATACCTGTAAAAAATGAGCGCGGTCTCGCCAACAAACTGTTCCGTCAGTTTGGCGAGTAAATTTGAAATGGAATATGTTTTTATGTACCTTCTTGAAGAAAAAAAAAGTGACAAAAATTTGATTTTTGGTACAAGCCTTTATTGCCGACTGTACTTTTCTGTATACCATCATCAACTAGTTGTTCTAACGAGCCCTAACTCAACGGGGTTACGTCGGTTAAATACAGAATTCCCATGGCCACCTTCCGTCTCCATCATCAGATCAGCTCGATGGTACCATAATATTGAATTGCCATCCAAACTATACTTAATAATAACCAAAATTTCAGCTCAATCAGTCACCGGGAGTAGGTCAAACTTAACTTACAAGATTTGATTACGGACAGACAGACAACAGGACAGGTGAAACTAAATAAAAGCTTGTAAAAAGTTAACTGTGTATAAAGATAATGTAATTTTGTAATTAATGTATGTTTACTCAACTAGAGGATTGCATACAGTATTACGGTACGAGAGCCACGCCAGAAAAAACCTCCAACAAATGGGTCTTAACAATTTATTTTCTAAAGTGTATATACAAGATGATTAATGTTAGTTCATTAACTAAATCAAATTAAAACTAAGTTGAATCTAAAAAAGGCCCCCGAGGCATTGTACCGAGGATGCTGGCGGCATTTCCTCGCAGAACTGCAATGCTGAATGCTGAAAGCCGCCAGCTCTTCGGACACCAGTTACGTCAACCAGACGTTTCGTGATTTCCGCAAAAAACTTTTGCGCACTGGACCCCACGGACCGAGGGTCTCGACGCCAAATGCGTTCCAGATTTAATGGGTCTTTATTTAGCAACTAAAACAGGTATATATTATAAATATTATCAATTTGATACCAACACCAAGTAGGTGTGGAGAGTGCCCTTTGTGTGGCCAAATATTGATAGTCCTAAAATCTTTTGGCCGAACATTTTTGCCATAACGTTAAATGGCATACATTACATTTAGCAACCTCGGGATAATGTGGGTAAATGTTTGGAAGATATTTAAAACGTTTAGATATTATGTTTACTATATAGGTAGATACTAGACCTATTTAATTAAATTATTGTTTTACACGGATATAACGCAAAATGTATTTACCTCACAAATAAAGATAAATAAATCGCGTTAGAACCGTGTAAAACAAAATTTTAAATTTGTGTATAATCGGGAGAGTAAGTGTTATAGATACTAGACCTTTCTAGAAATCTATTATCTTACTTATGGTGGTAAAAATACTTAAAAATATAACGCACCGAAGGGAATAAAGAAAATCGAAACACAAGAACGAATTTCCTGAAAGAAAGACGTTATTAGTTTCCATTAGTTCAATTTGAATAATTATTGTCCGCGGCGCCTATCTCTTGTAGAATAATAAGGTTTCAATAAGTACATTACCAACCAGTTTCTTTTATAAACTATGGGCGGGTTGCCCCGACTTACGATCACAGGGCGATCAATGTTAAATATGGTGCCAGCATCTGTCATTCCATAGGATATTCTCAAATATTTTAAAAGGGACTCCCTTATTGCACCAATTAACGTTTCATCGAATGCATTGCTTCGCCCAACTTTCATTTCATCAACCTTTTCTTTTTAGAAACCCACTATTTGTACAAATGTAAAATGTATGACGAGGTTTACCCTTGTTTTACCAATAAATATTGCCATACAGAACGTTTCTTGACATTCGCAGGCTAACGACGTGATTTTTAAGAAAATTATATAACTAACTTTAATTAATTGGCTTTCCATTTGCATTTTGAAAGTCAAATAACGTATGGTATGAAAAGCGAACCACCTTAAGTTAAAATCAAACTGATTGATGTCTAAAATTCCAAATAATCTAAGCAATGGTTGACTGGTAGAGAATGCCTGAAGGCATTAAGTCTACCTTTTGTACTTTTTGTTTTTGTGCAGTAAAGTATACATAAATAAATAAATGTAATCCGGAAAACGTTTCAACAAAAATGAAATGGCGCATAGTTTACTTGAAAATTGAAGTTGACAGACATAGCAAGTAGACACAAGGTGTGATTTTAGGTGTTAGAAATAATTAAAAATATGGGGTAAATCGCCAATAACTGGGCACCGTCCAATAACTGGCCACCTCATAATAGTGTTAATTTCTAGCCACCCTTCAATAACTGGCCACGTTAACTAAATTGAAAGTATGAGGGGGCCAGTTATTGAAGTTATTGGCGATTTACCCTATATTATTACGAACAAGCCATCCTGCGCTGCTACTTAACTTACAAAATGTGACGTGTGAAAAGTATAACTAGTTAGTCGCTTTATGAGTTATCGAACTTGCGATTCTATTCTATCATTCACTCAACACCGCCGGCTAGCAAGCTAGAACAGTTGGGCGAGTAACGGTTCATTGCGTGCTGACCAGGCACAGTGTGATCAATCGACCTTTACAGATCCGCAATGTAATGCTACTCGCCCAACTTTTCTAGCTTACTAGCCGGCGGTGGGACCAGTGCCTACAGGATTCAGTCAAGAAATCTGCGCGTAGGTGTTTCTTTGTTCAGTGGACTAAACAAATATGTATATTTTCTACCTTACTGCATTGTGATAAGGGCTAAAATACATGCCTGTGCCTTCGTATTTTTGTACCGGAAATTTTAGTGACTGCACGGTTGATCGGAATTCGCCGCAGTTTTCCTTTGAAGACTGAAACCTCGATGTTGAATGTAAATACAGCCAATGATGTAGTATAAATAAATAAGTGCGAGTCGGACTCGCGCACTAATGGTTCCGTACCATTATCTATAAAAACAGCAAAAAAATCACGTTTGTTGTATGGGAGCCCCCTTAAATCCCCTCTAAAAAATCCCCTTAAAATGGATCAAGTTGTCCGAAATAAATATTTTTGATTTTGATTTGATTTGATTTAAATATTTATTTCATTCTGTTTTTTAGTATTTGTTGTTAGAGCGGCAACAGAAATACATCATCTGTGAAAATATCAACTGTCTAACTATCACGGTTCATGAGATACAGCCTGGTGACAGACGGACAGACAGACAGACGGACGGACAGCGGAGTCTTAGTAAAAGGGTCCCGTTTTACCCTTTGGGTACGGAACTCTAAAAAGAGACAGATACGTTGTCTATACGAGATTCCGAGTTTAAAAATGGCCACCAAATCTGACAGCATACGTTGACGACGCGAAACTGAAGCAAGTTGGTGAAATTAACTCAGTTTTAGTAGGTAGTACACACTGTTGCCGCTATAACAACAAGTACTATTCACTACTACTATTTTTTTGTTTTTTTTTATACTAGCAATTTTTTTGTAAAATGTTTCTCTCGTGTCGATGTGCATTAAAGAGTATTTATTATTTTTATTATACTAAAACAAAATAAAATAAATATTTAAGGGGGGCTCCCATACAACAAAGGTTTTTTTAACTAATTTTATAGATAATGGTACGGAACCCTTCGTGCGCGAATCCGGCTCGCGCCTGGCCGGGTTTTTTTTTATATTACATCATTGAATTCAGCAATACAGATTAATCAACTATAGGTAAGTCTTTGCCAACTAGGGTTTTTATAGTTTTATAATTTAAAGTAAAAGAAAAACCATACCTATATTATAATTATTCAAATGGAAACACAAAGTGTTTCTTCGATCATAAATGCATTAATTACCAATAAAACCGTCCAATTTACGCGTATTTCATTAAAGGATACCAGATCATAAAATAGTTCCTACGCCAACAAGGAATTTGGTAGCCAACCATGATAGAGAAACGAGATACGGATATATGATAACTATGATGAGATTCCTACTTTTTACGTGAACAACATTACTATCTGAACAAAGCACACGTCAAAAATATCTGCACAGGACTGTACGTTTAGTTCTATGATATGAACAACATAGACCCGAGTATAGATGTTTTTGTCTTAAGTTTTGTACATACATACATACATTTAGCCTTTATCCCTAAAAGGGGTAGGCAGAGCACATGAAACTTGTGATCCAGTGCCACTTTTAGCATCAATGTGGGTATAATAGATCGACAAAATGTGATATCGTAGTGACAGGTTGCTAGCCCATCGCCCACAACACACTTCAACCCTATACTCTTAGTCGACTCTTACGACACCCACAGGAAGAAAGGGGGTGGTGCTATTCTTACCCGACACCACACGGGGGTTTTGTACAGATATTATAGATAAATAAATATTAGTGGGCAATCTTACACAAATCGAACTAGCCCGTGTTATGGGTACTAGGGGACAATATATTTAACAGATATAAATACTTAAATACATAGAAAACACCCAAGACTCGGAATCAAATATTCATGCTCATCACACAAATATTTGCCCTGACCGGGATTCGAACCCAGGACCTTCAGCTTCGTAGGCAGCGTCACTACCCACTAGGCTAACCGGTCGTCAAATATAATGTTTTTGCATATACATGCGACTACAGGGTTCTAATAATACACTAGTACTACCTACTAGTAGTTAACTAGAATTAGTTAACTAGAGTAGAGTAGGAGAGTTCCTAATGGGTGAAATCAGCTACGTATTAAGGGTCCTGCATATACTTTACTTCGGTAAATAACCCCCGACGTAAATGAGAGGTGTGATAAGATAAGTTCAGCATGTGACTGTCGTATCTGTCGGTCTGTCTACATGTGGCATCCTACCTAGCTCCCAAACAGCTGAACCGATTTCAGTGCGGTTTTTTTAAACGAAAATACTATTTGTCGTGATGATTCTTAGCTACGTTTGTTGTGTCGAGAGTTTAAAATTTTCAATGGAGCTACAGTCAGAAAGTAGCAGACAAAGTAGTCAAATATATCGCAACACGTCTACATTACTATTAGGAGTAACGATTTATTATTTTCGACTGTACATATGTTATTTTCGACTTTCGGTGAACAATACGAGTTACTTACTCCCATATTAGATTTAGTACATTAAATTACTACTAAATCGGCTTAATTAACAAAATTCAAACTAGCAGAGAACATAGCTTCCCATAAGTGACATTTATTAAAAGATATAGACTTTATATGATACTTAATAATTAATGTAAAGTCTATTCATTCTTACGTGTCTTATCATGTAAACAATCAATTCTCGAAGACATCATCACACTTTTCTCTAGGATTACACAATAATCATCACCTGAAATGTTGTTGTATACATAAAGAAACTCACAAGGTATTGAAATCAACCAAGTAACCACTGGAAAATATAATTTATAATAAGATTTTCTTCAATAATCGATGTAACGAACGAATGAACTCAAAAATATCTGACATAACGATGTCTAGGTTTTCTATGAATCACTCTTCATGTATGTTTTATCGTCAGTCGCAACAAACAAACAAACACATGATCATATGATCATATTATGGCCTATGATCATATTTGACGTCATGTTTGTTTACATGATAGGGACACGTAAGAATGAATAGACTTTAAGTATAATGTAACTGGTGACCGAGAGCTGGCGGCTTTCTCGCGCAACGCATCAGCCCCACTATTCTGTAACTTGTTTTGAGCTCACCTGAACGCTCACCCACAAATATATGTATCTTGACCCCGCGATACTACTACTACTACTACTAAGCGTAGGTAGAGGTCTAGTTTCGTGACGGGTGACCGGCGGGGTGAGCCGCATTAGCGCGTAGCGAATAATAGCCCAGCATTGCAATTCAGCGAGAAAATGCCGCCAGCGTCTGCGGTATAATATACCTCGTGGGCCTTTTGTAGACTTAACCTAATTTAATTAAGTTAATATTAATCATCATCTTGTCTTTATTATTTATATAATAAAGACATTAAAAAAAATATACAATAACATAACAAACAAATGTCTGAACTCTGAACAAGAGTACAGTTTTTAATAACGCCCGGTATAAATGGCAAGCCGTGATAAGCGTCGCCTTTGGACAGCGTTCGTTGACTCGCCGCCATTGATCGTGACGTCACATCCTGCGCCCGCGCGTTGTGCGCGGCGACATGCGCCGCGACTTCACATATTATATTTGTATTATCCGGCTGAACAATACCGCTGCGCTTGGGTGTATTCGGGGCTTGAGGCGTAGCATATGTTTCAAAACCACATGAAAAAATGATTTTAGTCGTTTGAGTTACCCCTACACCTCTGTTGACTAAATTGTGAATGTGACAGAACAAGGCAAACTTTTTTTACGTTATACCTAGCCATTAAAGTAGCAATTACGGCACGCGAAAAATCCCACTACCTGCACGGCTAGCATGCGACGGCGCACGAGCTCTCTCGATTTTTCTCGCACTATCCGTCTCTTTCTTATTAGAACACTTAGAACAAGAGATATAGTGCGATAAAAATCGAGAGTATGTCGCTGCCGTCGCATGCTAGACCTGCTGGAAATGGAAGGGAGAGCGACGTAAAATTTTGTACTCACCACGGGCGGTAATAAAGAATGTTTGAGATCGCATATTTATAGCCCGTGCCTGCGGCTCGGGGGTCATATACCTACCTGTGACCTGAAACATTATTTCTTTTACCGCCATAGGCTTTCTTTTACCATCCTAGCAGAAGCAAAACGGGTAAGAAACAACATAGGTCAACAGCAGAGGAGCCAAAATATCATTATAGACAGCGCGACGAGCTCCGACCACCACGTAGGCACGTACACGCCAGGCGAAGGCGAGAAGTGCCTTCACTGACTCGGCCCTAAGATTTACAACAAAATCTCAGACTATACATAAGTACATAAAACCGTTGAAAGCAACATTTCATTCTCATCGAAACTCAAAACCTACTTAGTCTCCGCTGCCTTCTATTCGCTGTACGATTTCTTGTCTTCCGATAATCCAGTCATAAGACGATACACAGTATGCTTTTCGACCCAAAAAATTACATTATCTTTCTATTAGACAAATCTATTGTTACATTACAAATGCGCGACGAGGGGGCTGTGCCGATTTTCAATAAGTTTGTGTGACCTTTTTTACGAATGGAAAAGGAAACTTAAGAGTCCGCAGTAAGCTCGATTCTCCTTACAAACGTAGTTACGCTCTCATTTTAAAAATACGTGTTGGATTGTAACGAAACTTTGCATATACAATGAAATGAGGTATATCTATGTCTGTAATTAGTTTATGTAGCTTCAGATACCATAATAAAAATAATACAGCGAATTTAAGTTTTTCATACAAAACTTATTTTTGCTGTATTTTGTTTGTTTTTTTAAACTGGAACCACATAAACTAATTACAGACATAGATACCTCATGTCAATGTATATGCAAAGTTTCGTCACAATCCAATACGTAGTTTTAAAATGAGAGCGGTACTACGTTTGTACGGGAAGGTGAAATTCGGCTTACAGCTTACTGCGGACTCTTAATTCCTATAAAAAACTATAGCATCGTTTAACGTGGCATTGTTTTATGTGCCAATTGAATGCGAATATTAATCCGATTTCACTTGCTCTTAAATGTGAATTGGTCGAAAAAAAGTATTTCTGCCTCGCATCCAGCGGACTCCCGCGACCTTTACCAGGCCATCACCATGTGGGGGGCCTACCCACGCCGCGCCTTCCGGTACGTGGTCGCCACTCGAGAACCTTTCCGCCCCAACGGCCATCAGTTCTACGTGCTATGTGCCCCGCCCACTGCCAAGTGGAATACATAGCCGGTTGAAATGATTACACAATATATTACTTGTAAGACAACCTTTAATTACCAACCAGTCGTATGTTTTAAGATTTTCCTTCCTTTCTTTGGCTACCTTCGGCCACCGTAATCGGACCAGGTCAATGGAACCTGTACCATGCTGTTGCATAGTCAATAAGTCACCGAAAAAGTTTCACGCTAGCACGCATATGTTATAAAATATTTCAAATTCAATTCAACAAATCATCAATGCAATGATATGTGCAAACATTGCGGAGATTGTTTTTTTTTAAATTATCATATAAAGTTATTCGGGATACATTGCTAGTCATCTGACAGCTGGTAAAATACGATACCAAACAACATTCCCGCCACTGAATGAACACAGAATCACAGCAAAGGTTACACTTTCACAATACTGCAACGTGTCACCCCGTCTAAAAAAACCTACCCCAGCAGTAAAGCCGCCCCAAGTAGAAACGGCACAAGTTCCAACTAAATTCCAGCACATACGCCTTTATATGATTCAATCATTAGAGCCCAGGCACCCTCGCAGACGGGGTAGCTAGGTATTAATAAGTATTGTTGGGGAAATTTTGGGAGCATTTAATAGTTCTTATGTTTAGTGGAATAAGAGCGTATTTAATGACGTAAGTTGAAGCTAGATGAGACTTTATGTTGTCTAATGGCGTTATGGGTACAGATGCAGTGGACGACTTGTTTGTGTTTGTTATACGTGATTTTCACTGTCTAGTGAAATGATAAAACGAGTTGACTCTGCAAGTTAGTTTCGTCAACTCACTGACGCGTTTCAGGGATTTTATCAAATCACTAAACAAATCTGGTGAAATGAAAAAACGAGTTGCCTTTTTTGGCCGATTTCATCATTACACTAAAGAGATTCAGAGGTTTGATCAAATGACTGATTTTTTCTAGGCAAATGGATTCGCCGTTTTAACGTCCTGCGTGATTTGATCATATCTCTTTTTGTTCAAATCTCTGTTTTGGCCATTTCCCTGCGACATATTATATACGTTAAGTAATTGATATGAAAATCAAAACAGAATGAACATAATAACGTTGACAAATTCTAAAATATTATAAAAATATTATTATTATTATTGTATTCTTATTTATAATGTATCTATGTTTGTAATAATTGTAATGTAATATGATATGGACTGAAGGGTTCGAAATAAATGAATATTTAATATATTTTTAATAAAAGCAAAAATAAAGCTTATACTATAGTGACAAAGTGAAAACATAAAAAAATAAATTACATTAGGAATAATACCTATTTTAAAATTATCTTAGTAATCCTTCAGTGTCATCTCAACTCGGTAACAGTGTCGGTTACAGTTGAAATTTTTACAGATGATGTATTTCTGTTGCCTCTATACCAAAAGATACTAAAAAATATTAAAATAAATATTTAAAGAGGCTCCCATACAACAAACGTGTTTTTTTGCCGTTCTTATAGATAATAACCCTTCCGACTCGCACTTGGCCGGTTTTTTAAATATTCCATATTCGGCGAAGGCAAATTGATATATTTCTATATAAAGTGACCACAGTACTGCCTGCATGGGATTCATTTTGTGCCAATTCCCCTTCCTCCCACCAAAAAAAAAGTAGCCTATATCAACCCAGGCTTAGCTAGCTACTTGCCAAATTTCATCACACTTAAGTTCAGTAGTTTAGGCGTATTTGGCTCAGCTTTTTTCCGTCGCTAGGCCATGCCATGGGTTCATCTACTAGATCACTTTTTAAAGCTGTGGTTTTATGGGTTTAAATCCACCATAAGTGGGTTTTTGTTGACATTTTTAAACCCGTTTTTTATGGATCGTCTTCAAAGCATGTTGGAAGTCCACGTTTTCTAAGAAACGCTGTTAAGTTGTCCCCTGGCTGGCGACGAGAACCGAATAACAACAACAAATGGTCGATTGACCCATAGGTAAGTTACGTCCGTTAATATGAAAGAAATG
Source organism: Epinotia bilunana (assembly GCA_947049275.1). NCBI lineage: Eukaryota > Metazoa > Arthropoda > Insecta > Lepidoptera > Tortricidae > Epinotia > Epinotia bilunana. Next base: position 19,869,467 of record OX346266.1, on the reverse strand, counting down.
AGTGGTAATTTTTCCATACAAAAGGTTTTCGACTGTTTCCCTCCGAGATTTTAGACTGTATACTAAATGATCTTTTGAAATAATATCAATATCACCAATATCTAGTACGCGGTTCTACTCACCTAGGTACGTCAGCGCGACAGAAATACTGATTAGATTCTTAAATCCGGGTTTAGGTAATGTTTCGTCTTAAATTCTGATTTTTATGGGAAGTTTGACAGTTCTCTATAGGATGAACACTGCCGGCGCCATATTTAACGTTAACATAATTAATTCCCGCATTGGCTTACACAGCCATGGAAGACGTTGTCTCCCTTCTTGATACTGCTTGCATGGTCTGTAATAGCCTTAAAGGCCATTGATTGAATTAAAGAATCGAGCCTCTGAAACACACTGGCGCGGCCTGCGCGCGTGGCGGCTAATAGTAAAATTGACAGTTATTTTCAAATTTACTATGGATCGCCACCGCAGGCCCTCAGTGTAATTCAGACCATGACATAATAAATGTCACTGACACATCATCCATCACATAGAAAAACGTGAAACTAACCACAGAATCAGATCCAGTGAAATCTTCGACGGGACTGCAAATATCAGAGAAACTCAATAAACCAGTCTGGTAACGAATCCAATTAAAACTTTCCTACTTCAGCAGATTCGCTTCAAGTTAGGATTCATTGCATTTAAGTAGGTATTCATAGGAGTAGGAGGTCTGTGAGGTAGCTTTGTAAGTGTCTATGTAAGGGGTAATCTCCGGAGTTACTCGTCCAATTTCAATATTTCTTTATTTCGTTTAACGTGTTATAATAAAATGGACACTTGGGCACAGAATAAATAGTACTACGTACAGAAGGTTCTCTGTTAACAAATCCCCTGTTTAGATATGCCAAACGAGCCTAAACGTCGCCATCCCTTTCTATCGCATGCAACGCGCTGCGATAGAAAGATGCGCGTGCGTGCCGCAGCAGCAGCGCTAACATACCGGCTGGAGCCGGTAGGCGCTGCATCTTGTTGCGGCGCGATGAAATCACAGAGTGAGCTGCCCCTGGTTTGTGAAAGACATAGGCTGTATTTAGTAACGCGGTTCTGCCTGTATTGAAGTGATACGCGGGCGTGGTCGCCCGGGCAGCTAGTTTGCGGAAGACTTGCACTGGCTGTAAAGCTAGCAACACGCTGAGCTGGGTCCATGTCGTGACAAAGTCTAATTTGTTCTTTTTATTTATGTGTACATGTTTGTTACGAATAAATATTTGAATTTGTAAGTAATATGATAATATCGCTGTTTTAATAAAGTTATAAATGCTTCCTAATCATTTCTGATACCATCGAAGACACACTTAACTGACCATCGGTCAACCTTATAGCTACTCATACCCATTTATTTATAATGGATAAAGTACATTATACGTCAACAAATATGAATAACACAAATAAATTTTCATCATTAAAATATATCGTAGAAAACGAAAGGCTATGCGAATAAGGTTGGCAGATGGCCAGTTAAGTGTGTGACTGTTTCTACAGCCATTTTAGAAAGTAAAAAACGTATTTCGTATACTTTGAAAACAATAGTCAGAATATTACTTAACAATAGCTGACAATTCTAAAATTGACAGACGGGCGTGTGTAGTTACAAATTCAAGCCTAAATGTTATTTGAATCGAATATTAAACAACACTATCCCTTTTCTATTCTAGAATTAAGCCTTATGTGATGACCGATGTACTATCGACAACACAGCTAACTGACCATCGGTGCACCTTAAGTACATTGCAATAAGGTTCTATATAAACACAAGATTGTTGTATTAACGGTGTTGTCGTTTGTACCTAGATCCTTCCTCGTATTATCCTCCTATTGTTGTTGCAAAATAAACTTATTCAATTCTATTGTTTTTCTTTCTTATTTTTATTCTTTAATGACCCTCTATACTCCTCTAGTTATACAATAATAGTACATTACTGCAGAGGCCGTGAAGTAAGGGATTGCTGGACGAGATTGGGGTAGACGGCCGAGTCATATCCCTGTTCCGGCCGAGGATTGTATAGTGCTTTTCTCAAACGATGTGAGGAAATATTAAAATAAAAATAATTACAATCGGAACGACAGATCAGAAAACAATTGTGTAATTTGCCGCCTTTTTTATTTTTAAACATGCTATTTGAAGAAGCCGTTCGAGCACCATGTTTTACCGCACATAAGTATAGTACAGTACGATTACTGTTAGTTAAGACCTGACAGATGGATTGCCTTCATTTAATTTTCAACTTTAATCTTATACAAATAAAATAGTTATTACTAAATCTGTAGATGTGGGTAACAGTATTCTGAAAAATGCTTTATCTATATGAAATTAAAGTTGAAAATTAAATAAAGGCAATCCATCTGTCAGGTCTTAACTAACAGTAATCGTACTGTACCTACCACAGATTTTGTTTTTTCTTATGTCGCAAGTATGCTTACAGAGTAGTGGTGGTTGGCAGTATGTAATTTTTCCTTTGTCAGTTTAAGACGATTATTAGTAAGCCAATTTAAAAAGTTAGAGTAGCGGACAATAATGGTTTTACTTAGGGTTTTCATACATTACTTCTTGGCGTAAGTAAGGCCAAGAAGTAATGTAGGGAGCCTTAAACAAGAAACTTCATGTCTTCATTTCGAGATATTAACGCATACATTTCCGAGCATGTTTCAGAAAATATTATTATTTTATTATATGTATTATATTCTAAACATGTTTAATACCCATGTCCACTTATTCCATGCCCACGTCTTGAATTTAGGCTCCCGGCATGGCTGTCTATAATTTCGCCCTTGTGTCATATTAAACGCAGTAAGTACATAACTAAGTTAGGCAGTATTGATTTTCCAGCGCTGATGTGGCTTCCCGCTCTCGGATATTTACGGTAGAATGATGCGACTATACAAGAACATAACTGGAGAAGACATGTTTAACATTGTTATTCGTCCTTATAGTGCTTTTCATATAACTTGGGTACAGTGGCACTATCATTAAGCTGTCATCCCAATATGATTTCTAGAACCTTAAGAGTCCGCAGTAAGCTCGATTCTCCACACAAACGTAGTTAAGTTGTAACGAAACTTTGCATATACAATGACATGAGGTATATCTATGTCTGTAATTAGTTTATGTAGCTTCAGCTACCATCGTTTAAAAAATACAGCGAATTTAATTTTTTCATACAAAACTTGTTTTGGCTGTATTTTTTTTGTTTTATACACTGGAACCTTATAAACGAATTGCAGACATAGATATACCTCATATCATTGTATATGCAAAGTTTCGGCACAATCCAACACGTAGTTTTAAAATGAGAGCGTAACTACGTTTGTACGGGAAGGTGAAATTCGGCCGAGCTTACTGTGGACTTTTAACTGATCAAAAAACTGAAATAATGAAAAATTAAGAAACCTACTTAGGAATATTATTTTCATATAAACAAATGGCAGGGCCTGATTTACTCACAGGCTAATAAGACTATAGAGCCTAGCGGGATCATACATTACTTCTTGGCGTAACCGGGACACGGGATAAAAACTATCCTATATTTTAATCCAGGCTTTAAACTATCTTCGTGCGAAATTTCATTCCAATCGGTTGAGCCGATCAAGCGTGATTGAGTAACAAACATCTAAACGTCCATTCATCCAAACATTCGCATTTATTTATTTATTTATTTATTTATTGACAAATACATTTACGTGACATTACAGTAATAACCAATGCGTCACGAAACTAAAAACAACAAATAATACTATTTAGGCGACGAAACGGCGTGGCCCCGTTGCATCGTCATCTCCGGTGTAGGATTCGGCAGATTGCCCCGGAACCGTCGAAACACGACACCCTTCGGCCAGAAGTCAGCACATGCGATGGTCTCCTGCAGCGGTCGCGGCACGCGCACCACAAACGAGCTGAAGTGCACATAGTGGCGCGAACGCAGCTGGAACACCCTCAGCGAGAAGCCGGTCTTCTGACGAACGTACTCCACCACATCATCAGCCGTGGCAGTGTAATGCAGGCGCGATACATATAGCGCCTTGCTCGGTGTGGCAACCCGCAGACCGGAACCAACCGGTTCTGCAGTACCACACTGACTCTTGCGCGGCTTGCGCTTCCTCGACACCGTTGTAAAACCCTCCTTATCCACATCGGTGCGCGGAGGCTTCTCCTTTGGAGGAACCTGAACTTCACGCGCTCTTGAGGGCGCATCGCTCCGGTCGGCTGCGACAGACCGACCAGCTACGGCATCAGCATAGCGATGACGTGATTTAGAGGATGGGGCGGGGGGAGGCCCGGCGCGGAGGGGGCACGCGTTTATAATATTAGTAGGATGGTAGGATAGATTCCTTTGTTTATTAGAACTTGGAAAACCTGCCATAGTTCCCTAATAGCAATGTTTTGTGTAACGGACTCCCGCTGTCATCGCAGCGCACCCTCAAGTGCTCTCAGGGGACGTTACCGAATACGTATACTTACACAACGCTACATAGGTATGAGGTATCTAACTAAACTAGCGTTGCATTATAATATTGGGCTAGTTGGCACCTTGCCTTCGACTGATGGACCTGGGTTCGAATCCTGGTGATGAGCATGAATATTTGTGCCTTCTGGCATGTTTTCTAAGTATTTAATTAATTTATCAAATATATTGACGGCTGGTGTATCCTAGTTGGTATTGACCCTGCCTACAAAGCGAGAGGTCCTGGGTTCGAATCCCGGTAAGGGCATTTATTTGTGTGCTAAGCACGAATATTTGTGCCTGTGTGATTGTGATGTTTCTATTGTATTTATTTATCGTTGTCTTAGAGTATCCATATATAAGTTTTGCTTAGTTGGGTCGATTTGTGCGAGATTATCCACAAATATTTAATTATTTAGTATCGTCGTTTGGTATCCATAACACAATCCTTATAAAGCTTACTATGGGGCTATAGTTCGCCTTGAGTATGATTTCCCCCTAATATTTACTTCATAAGTTTCGACTTATATTAAGCAGTGACGACATCTATCGTGCAATTAGCGTCGCAGTTTCGGCTCGGATGTAAATTGAGTCGACTACTGAATATTCACCCGCGTGACCCCGCGGACCGTTAGTAACGATGAAATTGGCGTTTGTACTTGTTTAATGTTTATCACAAATGAGGCTGGCTATCCGCAGCAGAACCAAGGTAACCGATATAGCCCTCCGAATCGCTAAACTTTAGTGGCAGTGGGCGGGGCTCATAGCACGTAGAACCGATGGCCGTTGGGGCGGAAAGGTTCTCGAGTGGCGACCACATACCGGAAGGCACGGCGTGGCTAGGCCCCCTCACAAGGTGGACTGATGACGTGGTAAAGGTCGCGGGAGTCCGCTGGATGCGGGCGGCGCAGGACCGGTCACTTTGACACTCCTTTGGGGAGGCCTATGTCCAGCAGTGGGCGTATTTCGGCTGATGTGATGTTGATGATGATGGATTAATGCAGGCAACTGTACAATATCATTATCATCATCATACGGGTAAAGGTCGCGGGAGTACGTACAACATAGTGCATTGAAATTCACCATATAGGTTCGAACAGCGAGTATATAAAAATAAAAGAATATGTAAATACAAATTGTTGCCGTGCGAAATGGGGAGCGGTTGCACCGTTATGTAGCGGCATCGGAATGTGCTCCGATCGCGTTGCTGTTAGATACGCCATTCATTACAAACTTATGTAATACCGAGAGATAGATTTAGTCTATACAATAAGTAGGCGTCGGAAAAGAGTGATGTAAATATATCATCATAATATATGTGGGGTATATCCATCAGACTCCAACCAGGGATGCCGCGGATCGACTTTTTAGACATCCGGACAAACTAGGCTAAGCCTGTATCTTGTCATGGCAGTCTGCGAGTGCGAATAAACAAGATTTAGATGCATCGTTAGTGACGTCACCGAGTATAAGTTAAAAATGTTCCATTTTGTAATCAAAATTAACCATACAATTTGTAAGACAAATAAAAGTTACAAAATGGAACACTTAACTTGTACTCGGTGACGTCACTAACGATGCATCTCTTCTCGCGAAAACGCCCAGTTACGTACTCGTACATTCCATATAAATATAACATTAGATTTTTTACGGTAAATTCGTTAACTTTTCATCGTTTAGGGAAATATTGCATTTTATTGCGTTTTAAAATGGAATTCCTGGAATACGCAATTATACGAAATAGGGTATTATAAGGACTAGAAAGTCCGCAGCCTTTGTGATGACGTTATCCGTATTTTGTTGCCATAAATAATACTAGAGTACGATGGTCGATGACGTAAGAGTTGTTGACGAATCAAAATTCCATTAACGGTCGTTTACTACGAGTAACAATACCATGGACCTATAAGTTGTCTGAAAATAAATGCATTTTTCTCAAACATGCTCGGAAATGTATGCGTTAATATCGCGAAATGAAGACATGAAGTTTCTTGTTTAAGGCTCCATACATTACTTCTTGGCCTTACACCAAGAAGTAATGTATGAAAACCCTAAGTAAAACCATTATTGTCCGCGCTACTCTAACTTTTTAAATTTGCTTACTAATATTAAACTGACAAAGGAAAAATTACATACTGCCAACCACCACTAGGCTCTGTAAGCATACTTGCAACATAAAAAAAACAAAATCTATGATAGGTTAGTACCTACCATAGATTTTGTTTTTTTTTTACGATACTTATGTGCGGTTAAACATGGTGCTCGAACGGCTTCTTCAAATGGCATGTTGAAAAAATAAAAAAGGCGTCAAATTACACAATTGTTATCTGATATTTCGTTCCGATTGTAATTATTTTTATTTCAATATTTCCTCACATCGTTTGAGAAAAGCACTATACAATCCTCGGCCGGAACAGGGATTGCTGGACTCGTTGTATCCGTCTACCCCAATCTCGTCCAGCAATCCCTTATTTCACGGCCTCTGCAGTAATGTACTATTATTTTATTTTATTTATTAAATTATTTCGATATATTTAGAACCCATCGAAGCTATTTAACTATAACAGATAAATGATTTCAATTGTGTTTGACATTGACAAAGATTTAACAAGCAAATCGTGTACTTAATTTGATATATTTATGGACCCTAATTCTTTGTAATAAGCACCGGACACCCTATAAGTCGTGCCTCTGTAGCGTAATAAGTGCTTAAACAAAAGTTGCAGTAATTTCATGATTAAATTTTTCCTTGTATCAAGAAAACCTGCCCGTTTACAAAGTAAACATTATGCACCCCACGACGCCCAGGGCGGTTAGTTCGGAGGCGGTGCGAAATGTCAAGTTTTTACACTTTCTACTCAAACGAGTTTTCGAGCAAGCGATGTCACACACAGTTGGCGAAGACATATATGGGTGGATCAACTATTTTCTGTCGCTAGTTGCCATGGTTACTTCTCCTGAGTCACTTTTGAAAACTCCGATTTGTGGGTTTTAAATCACCGAATGTGGGGTTTTCTTGTCAAAGTCGACCCCTTTTTGTATGGTGCATCTTCTAGGCATATTAGAAGTCCTTATTGTAACGATTTTTCTAAGAAACTCTGTAACGTTGTCTCCTGGCTAACGGGACAGAATAACAACAAGAAATAGTTGATTGACCCATATACATATACATATGTTAGATCTAAGCTATAAACCCTTTTATTGAGCAACATAAACACTGCAAATATATGTTAAGTTTTTGTGTGGTTTGTGAAATAAATTCTGTATATACTTTCTGTCTATCAGTAAAGAGAATGTTTAATATGGGCGACTATGCAGTTGGACTGCAAACCTTCGCCATTTGCAGTTTATTCAAGCAAGGAGTGCTTTCCAGCCAAAAAAAATGGTTTGTCAAGTCAGTCATTCAGTCTAAAGGCAAACTAAGCTACTGCAGAAAATCGGGTAAAACCTGAAAAAGAAACCTACTCTCATTGTTTGAAATAAATATAAATACCATATCAAAATAAATATTGGAATTAGCCTCCTAGCACCTCTAAAGTAGGTACAATTAATATTGTGACAGTTATTATGCGAAAAGAATCAAAACACGCTAATCTAAGTCAGTTCATTTCTTCTAAACAATGATGTATTAGCATATGAGCAAATAACCCTCCTCTCCTTCGGCAGTCGGGTAATAAGTACAGCTGTGACCTTAACTAGTCCTTGGCACGCAAAAGACTTCAACGCCGCCACTCGCTTCCGCTGTTTGTTTTATATTCCAACCTTTACTATTGTCACAGTATAGGAACAGTAGATAAACTTCGAACAAAGGTACATCGCACGGCTGCACACATGCGCGCGTGTTCGGTACGCACACACACATAGCCTTCGGGAATGATGGAGAATGCTTCAATCGGGGCCGTGCCGTTGCGGTGTTCGGTCGTTCTCACTCGCTACGCCAAAGGAAGCCGCCTCGTAGGTATGAAGACAGCGAGCGGCCAGTGCCACGATATCAAAAAGAGCCAAATAGGCTTATAACTAAGCACCTACCAGGCTAGTGCAGTTTAGCAACTATTATACTTACTAGGAAATATTTAAGGCATAGTATAGTGGTATTAAAATATTCGATGAAGTGTGAAACTAAAAACACATACCTAACTATCTATAATATTATAACTTTGTGTATACAATATTGTCTTTTAAACTGTAACAGAAATACTTTGCATACTTAAAATCAAAATCGAAAGTAGGTAACGAACGCTCCTAAACGGCCTCTGATTACCTACTGTAATATTAATAATTTCTTCTATACTGTGCTATTGTAATGTTGTCTCGCTCGCTCGCTTATGTTAGCTCGATATGCTGTGGTCTTTGTCCAATCACGGAAACTTGCGAAAACGGCATAAAAAAGGTTATTGTACGCATTCGTTTCTAGCGAGACCTACTTAGTTTTACTATTATTTTCTCCACTACCCAAAGGTTGTCTGTAAGAGATCGCTCGATAGCGATAAGATCACCAGTTGTTTTACCTATACCGTCGCGCTGTGTCCCTGTGTTTTCTCTTGTAACTCCTCTATCTCTGTGAGGTGTGCAATAATAGTACATTACTACAGAGGCCGGGAAGTAAGCGCTCGCTACGCTCGGCGGCCTATATGTTCTCGGCCGGCAACCCCTTTCACGCCGAGCGAGATATGTATAGTGCTTTTCTCAAACATGCAATGAAATAAATTAAAAAAACTCCAAGGAATCAATCTTTAATTTACATGGCTGAACGCCGTGATCCCGCTGTGCCACAAATTGTGTAATGGAATAAAAAAGACCATCTTGCAGGCCTAGCAGCCTCCAATTTTGTATGAAATGCCATTACGGGTCTCTTGTATGTATGTAATGTATGTATGTAAGCACTTTATTGTACACAATAACAGGTTAAAGAATATACATGTCACACAATAGATCAAAGTACAAAGGCGAACTTATTGTACACCCGAAATGGGTAACCGTTGGGGCCTTGTAATATTTTATACCATCTATGTAACACGGTTAAACAATAAAATTTTATTCTATTCTATTCTATTCTATCTTTATAAGGGATCTCTTCCAGCTAACCTTTGAGCAATTGAGAGGAAGGTAGGTAGAGCGAGATAGGCATACCTTATACCGTGTACAAAAACACAGAGAAAATGAAAACAAAACCTAACAGGTATTAATTCTAGACAAATAAAAACATGCCAATACATATATAAATATACAGTATACAATATAATACACACTATATATATCGCAAATATACAATAAATAAATCTCTCAGTCTCGCTGCGCCCGAAACGTGACACTTCGAAGCCCATTATTTATTTATTTATTTATTGACAAATACATTTACGTGCCATTACAGTAATAACCAATGCGTCACGAAACTAAAAACTACAAATAATACTATTTAGGCGACGAATTATGAAGAACACAAAGTCAATATTTCATTGCATGTTTGAGAAAAGAATATATGTATTGTATTGTATTGTTATTATCAAAACGGTGTACATTCGCCGGGTCGACGGCCAACGTTCGTGAAAGTGAACTATGTTTTAGGTCGGGTTGCACCGAACCGTCCGTTATCGTAAACGGTGTTGGTTAAAATCTGAATGTATGGGCAGTTTGACAAGTTTGTATGGAATGACAGCTGCCGGCGCCATTATTGACGTTGATCGGTCTGTAATCGTAAGTTGGTGCAACACGCCCTTACGGCCATTCCCAATAATCAATCCACGGATAGTTTTCCTTACCAGCAGTTACATTTTGACACATTTTCTATGGGTAATCTGTCAAAATGTAACTGCTGGTAAGGAAAACTATCCGTGGATTGATTATTGGGAATGGCCGTTAGTCTTATGAACGAGGTGTCAAAATATCCTTTCTAGTTTAGACTCAGGTAAATTGAAAGTTGATATAGCTTAGTTTTTTACTGGAACGGAGACCGGTTAAATCCCAATAAGGTCTAGTGTTGTGCCTACGCCAGCCACGTTTTGGAATTAGGTGAGTATTTCTCCAAAAAAATGCCACTATTATTAATTGTACTTCTAGGAATTTCATGTTAACTATTTCCACTCGGAATCAGCTCTCTCGACCCTGGTAGGACAAGAAACTGTCCCAAAGATATTTTTCCTATTGTGTTACCATTTACCTTATACTTTGTATGGTGGTAACACAATAGGGAAGTTCAAAAATGTATGAACTTTTTGGGACACTTTTATTCTCCTATTGGTATGGAAAGACATCGTGATTTTGAGTAGAAATAACATAAAAGTTGCAGAAATCTCCGAAAAAGTGTAGCGGCATTTTTTTTGAGGAACGCTCAACAAGCCAAAGCGGACCTCGGGGTCGTTTAGGGCACTACCGGGAAAAAAGCAAGGCAGATGATCTATAAAAATCGACATAAAAGTTGACAATCATTAAATGGGTCAATCAACTATTTCTTGTTCTCAATCTGTCCCGTTAGCCAGGAGACAAAATTACAGAGTTTCTTAGAAAAAAAAGTAACAATACGGGCTTTTAACGTGCCTAGCATCTGGTCCATACAACAAGGGGTCGAACTTGACGAGAAAACCCCACATTTAGTGATTTACAACCCATAAAACGCAGTTTTAAAAAGTGGCTCAGGAGACATCCATGGCCAGTGACGGAAAATAATTGATCCACTCAAACACTAATTTAACCATTGGTGTCAATTAAAAAAAAAGGATAATTACTTTTAAAGCGACATACGCCTAGAAACGTACCTAAGACCCGTGCAGCGGCGCGTGAAACGTGTATGAAAACGCGCACTCTAACACGTAAACACATACTGCGTCAGTCGTCGTCATAAATGCTTAAAAAAGGCGAAACAGTGTGTTTGGCTTGTTATTTGTGATTTGACTCTAGAGGTGCCTATGCCTAGAGATTGTAACTAAAACTATGCTGTTTTTGCTATTATTTAAAAACTAGCTCCTGTCCGAGACTCCGCCCGCGTGGAACTCGTTTATATCGTAGCTCCATACAAACTTTCACCCCCTTAGGGGATGATTTCCGGGATAAGACAAGATAAGATAAGATAACTCTTTATTAGGATTAAAACTATCCTGTCCTTCCCGGGGATTCAAGCTATCTCCATACCACATTTAATCTCAATCGGTTCAGCGGTTTAAGCGTGAAGAGGTAACAGACAGACACACTTTCGCATTTATAATATTAGTATGGATGGATGAGAGCGTGTTATTGGAGTTGCCACATTTGGCAGAATGGTATAGTAATTATTTTCTAGTGTTAAACCGATAATTTTCCCGTTTTTAACATTAAACAACCGTAACCGGTTTTCGGTTATTATTCCACCATAACCGGTTATGAACTATGTCCGGTTATTGCATTCCCTATCCAGAACAGACAGTCGCTGTGGCCGAAATCGGTTACGACAGCATCACGTATGTATATTATTTTTTCTGCATACCCCGCGCAAAGTATCGCTCGTCCAATATAACCAGGGCTTAGGATAGTTGGCATGACGTCATTAAGAAGGATTTTCAGTGACGTCATCGATAAGGATTACTCGGCATGACGCCATTGCGAATTTATGGTGACGGTGACGTCATTACGTATCGTATTTAATGATGTCATCACTACATAGTATAAAACAAAGTCGCTTCCCGCTGTATGTCCCTATGTATGCTTAGATCTCTAAAACTACGCAACGGATTTTGATGCGGTTTTTTTAAAATAGATAGAGTGATTCAAGAGGAATGTTTTTATGTATAACTAGCTTCTGCCCGCGACTCCGTCCGCGTGGAACTCGTTTATATCGCAGCTCCATACAAACTTTCACCCCCCGCTTCATCCCCTTGGGGGATGATTTCCGGGAAAAAAACAATCCTATGTCCTGTGAAATTTGGTATAGAGGTAGTTTGAGTCCTGGGGAAGGAATTAGGACTCAAACTACTTCTATACCAAATTTCATCCAAATCGGTTCAGCAGTTTAAGCGTGAAGAGGCAACAGAGAGACAGACCGACAGACACACTTTCGCATTTCTAATATTAGTATGGATGGATGGATATAGTACCCGTGCGAAGCCGGGGCGGGTCGCTAGTTATAGGTATAATTTGAACATTAATAAGCAACTAGCTTCTTGTCCGTAACCCCACTCCCAATACACCTACGTCTCATGACAACATGATAAAATGCATGGCAGCAGGTCGAGAAAGGTGTTCTTGAGCAAGAATCAGAAGCACTTGGCAGACGGTGCCCAAGCCACCTTTGGCACCGTCTGCCAAGTACTTTCGGTCATTTCAGGACTAACAGACTTAGGTTTACTCTCTCTACGATTAAACGGCTTACTGATACCACATGTCTCGTACCTTACCTATACACATGACGTAACTATACGACAGACAGACAGACACACCTTTGCATTTAAAATATTAGTATGGATTAGCTTTAGCCCCCGCGTATAACAAAGGACCTAGGCGCAGCCACGCGATAAAATATTAGCTTAGTCCATTCTATAATATTCCTGAAAGAATGTTTAAATCGGATGAGCAGTCCCACATATTACCCCATAGAAACAAACATACATTTCAGAGATATAACCTCTTTTAAAGTAAGCATAAGCGTTAAAAAACGAAACAAATCCTATCACGCAAAATCTACTGATGTGATGTCCCATAAAGAAAACCAATTACTCGAAAAAGGTACTAGATCTTTATTGTTATTGTTATTTCAAGTTTCGCTGTGCGTCAAGATATTATTGCGGGCAGTATACAAGCCTATTACTGAGTCGCACAGACTTTAAGACATGGCAGGTAGCCAACGATTGCACATTCATCGTCAAACTATGTAGTTCTAAGAAGAAGGCCTCTTTGTCACACATTAGTTGCGAATGTATGCTTTGTTCACGTATAAATACATAACAAGTAATGTTGAGTCAAACTTCTTCATAAAATTAAACACTACGTTCAATTAGACGGGTGAAAACTTACATAAACTGAACCGAGGCCACGAAAGAGAAAAGTAAAAGGTCATAGTAACAACGATAAAACTGCTACGAAATCGTTAATAACATCCTTAAATTTGATTAGACCACAAAACATAAACGCAGTGTATAACATAACAATAATATCGACAGCAAATATAGCAAAAAAAGTTAAGATATCAACCGCGTATTTAGGTTAGTTCTACATTTGGATACCACTAGCGCCATCTATCGGCGAGCGCTGGCACTACGTAAAGCGGGAGCTAGCGCGCGCGGTAACTATTGAAACTAGTCGGCTTATAGGCCTAGGTTGCTACGGCGTAGGCCGTAGCACGTAGCCCGTAGCGCTGCCGGTCAATTTGTGACCGGCTTAGTGACATTGATAATAATGACGCGACGTCATTAGGGTTTTGGGGTACACGGAAAACAATGCATTGTGTTAATGATTAGCAAATAGAATGAACACTGAGTAATTGAATCTTATCAATCAGTATCAGAGTATTTCAAAGTCATTGTTAGATTTCGACCGCATTAGGCAAGAAATGGTTTAAACCGCCACGATATCTTATTATATCGAACGGAGTCTATGTGACACGCACACAAAGATTTTTTGTTAACCTATAACAAAAAAACTATATGTATATGATTTTTATTCATACTCTATCTTTTTATTTGGTTCTTCTTATTTAGAATTAGTTCATACTAACGTTTCATGTCATGTAAGTTCAGTTTTTATTATCGCTCGATTGGGCTGTTGATTTCGGAATTCTCGCTCTTTGTCTCGGAAAATATGCAAGAAAGATAGAGCAACGTACATTCAAGTTACTGTAACGGTTTAAAATATAATTAAAGAGGATGTTCCTAAACAATATAGGGTAGAGCGTCAATAACTGGCCACCTTATATTAAAAAGGAACTCTATTCACCTATAATAGAATTAATTTTTAGTATAAGGTGTTAATTGCTGGCCACCCTTCAATAACTGGCCACGTTATACTAAATTGAATTCTGTTTGCAGGGGGACAGAGTTCATTTTTAGTATGAAGTAGCCAGTTATAGAAAGGCGGTCAGTTATTGGCGGTTTACCCTATTTAAATTCTTACTCAGACTATGTGAAATAATATTAACATAAAGCATGAATCGTTTTTTTTAAAAGAAGATACCTACTTTGTGATATAGTAAAAAACATAATAAAAACACTTACAAAACGCAGTTAAAAAAATGTTGTAACATTTTAATTAAATATTCACTTACCTTTTGTAGACTCGTCGACCTGAAAAGGTTATATCGTGGGAGAGGGAGAAGGAGAGAAAGGAGTGAAGAGAAAAGAGTATATGATGTTAGATGTATACCTACTTATAAGATTTTATTCGTATTTTTTTGGACTTTAAGTTTGTCGTTGTATGACATTTGACGTGATAACGACATTATTAATAATGTATTATACGTCACAACGACATTATTCGACTGCGACAGTGAAGAACAGCAAGAAATGTTTAAAAAATGCAAAAATGTGACAATGACACACAGCTAAGTATGAAGTGCGAAGTCTTTTATAATTACATCTAGATTAGTCTATAAGATGTTCTTGATATAGGTTTCTTAAGCCACGTTCACATTTGTGTGTCGTGTTGTGTTGTGACGCATGAGAACGCTAATCGGTTTCATACATTTAATATTTCCGTTGCGTTCACATTTGTCTGATCGTGGGCGTCAGACAAATGTGAACGCAACCATATTAAATGTATGAAACCGATTAGCGTTCTGATGCGTCACAACACAACACGACACACAAATGTGAACGCGGCTTCACTCAATAACGGATTACATTTAGGGATGAAGTCGACGTACATTCCCCTCTCCGCATATTTGAAGATGTAAGTAAAATACGCCGTTTGTGATACCTCACGTATCGTAAGGTTCTTAAATTTAAAAGTTATACATGTGCAAACAGATTCTAGATTTACGAGCTCTCTATGTACGAGTATCTATGTCAATATATGTTTGTAATAACCATCCATGTCTTTCAGCAAAAGGAGTCAGTACCTAAGGAATCAATTGGATAGGATAATCTTGGAAAAGGTATTTCAACCGGCACGCGTACTTACTGCTCCTAAATACATGCAACTTACCTTACAGCTGTTCTATAAAACTTTCTGTACATAAAACCCAGAGCGACTCAAGTACCTTTTGGTTTTACAACTTTCAACACACGATTTTACTTTTTTTTTTTAACCACGGCGGTCAACATGGACGCGTGCAACTCCAGTATTGTCACATGCGCGTTGCCAAACCTTTAAGAATTTATACAATTGCTAGATACTTATATTCCAGTTGCGCTGGATTTGGGGCACTCTGACTCTTAGGTGCAGAAAAAATGTTGAACAAAGAAATTTTTAAAGAAGATTGTCGTTGATTTCGATGTGTACAGTCTGAGAGCTCTAAGAACAGTATTCGGGTTCGCGTGAAATCGTTTATTTTGGCATAAGAGCGTGTAAGAGCGAGAGAGAAATATAGACCCGAATGCTATTCTTAATGCTCACGGGCTGTATGTCGATTCGAATACACTCGCGGGCAAAGAATACGGGTCGGTAAAATACCGTCATATTTCTTAAAATAGTGCGTAAGAGGTTGTACAGTTAATCCTGTCATGATCTTTATTTAATTTTACATATAAACTGCTAATAACAGTAAAAAATATAACGTTACCAGGTTTAAATCGGACTCGTAAAAACCCATGAAAAAAAACAACGCTAACGGAACGAGATATCGCAAAAATCGTGATTTTTGGATATCGATATTTATATGATAGGATCCAGGAAATTGTTAATACAGGTGGGTATTGTAAAGAATAACATATTATGTAAATAAAACAAGTATTAAATATTTAAAAAAACCTATGGCAGTTATTTAATTTAGGGTGACCCATATTCTTTGCCCGCGAGTGTATGTCTTATGGCCAAATTATTTTTGAAGAAATGTTCCTTTTTTGTTACTCAAATAAATTAAATATTTTAATGTAACGCCGTTGTTACTTATCAATTTGATAATGTATATTTTACTGAACTTCATCTTTCTGATAAATATATCTTTTTTGAAACTAAGTCAAATTGCGAATTTTGGACAAATGCTTAATACATTACGTTTGTAAGCTAAAAACATCTTTTAAAAACATTTTAATAGTGGTTGAATAAGTTAATGCAAGAAAAGCACAGGTTTTTGTTTTTATGAAAAACAAACGAGTTTGAGTGGTACAAGTTTCTATTAAAAAAATTTTTTTTATTAACATGTCAAGTCATTTTAATTTTTTTTGTCAGTTTAAGTTAAAGTTACCACGATAAACTGATGTTACCATGACTACAAAATTGTTAAATTATAGGCAAAATATCGTACACCAATTTTTATTTTATAAAAGACAGACCCATGACTGAGCCGGTTTGATGGTTCAGTAAAATGCCAAATTTGCAAACTGCAATTGTAAGTTTTGTGATACAGGGCCCGGGTCACTGTTCCGGCAAAACAGAGGGCGCGGGTTCGATTCCCGCCTTAGCCTACATTCGATCATGTCATCATCATCATATCAGCCGAAGAGTGCCAAAGTGACCGGTCCTGCGCCTTGCGGGGGGCCTACCCACGCCGCGCCTTCCGGTTCGTGGTCACCACTCATTCGATCATGTATGTTCTCTGAATTATAATGAATGTTACCTTGAAATGCTGCTGCGCCGCCTGTTCCTCCGCCTCGTATTTGTGTTTCAAGTTCTCTATGCGCATCTGTTTCAGTATACCGGCCACCTCGATCCTAAGCCAACAAGAATCAGAATCAGAATCAGAAATAATGTTTACTAGCTCCCGCCCGCGACTTCGTCTGCGTGGACCCGGGATTAAAAATATCCTATATTTGAATCCAGGTTATACACTATCTTCGTGCAAAATTTCATCTAAATCGGTTGAGCCGTTTAAGCGTGATTGAGTAACAAACATCCAAACATCCAAACTTTCGCATTTATAATATTAGTAGGATTGTAGAACATTGGTAGGCTGTAAAATACAGAGTTGTTAGTACATTATGTGATCTTCTATGTCTTGCCAATGGGCGTACAAACATTAGGTAGGTAAAAATACAAATCTACAGTCACGTGGAATTGAAGATAAAATACAATTGATTACATGTCAAAAATATGATTACTCTAATTAAATTTAAAATATAAATAAAATCGAGATTGAAATTGTGCAAGCATATAATGTATAATTATGAATAAAGTCACATCTAGAGCAGTCATTTAGGTTAAGTATTACTCAAATTTGTCATTTAGATAATCAGAAATAGAATAATAACATTTATTAATAAGTAATGTCAGCAAATCCTTTTTAAAACATGGCAAAGGCAGCAGTACCAAGTCAGATGGAAGCTTATTTATATCTTGCACCCTGGATAATAAATATGTGACATGTCAAGAAATGTGTGTCACATGACATGAGGAAGCCAAGTAATATGGTAAACTAGCTTCCGTCCGCGACTTCGTCTGCGTGGACCCGGGATAAAAACTATGCACAATTTCATTCAAATCGGTTGAGCCGTTTAAGGCGGTGCATTGGAAATTATCGCGTGCTTTAAAACGCCGTTCTGACCAGATTAAGAAACAATAAGGTCTGATTTTCAGATATATGATTCTTGACTATATGATTGTTTTTCTGATTTTACCGATACATGATTGCTTAAAATTTCCTCGATAGAAAAAAAATCCAAAGTTGGGTCTGTATTTTCCTTTTTTTACTCAGCCTACTCAGGCGATACATTATTTTACGACACAATCAAGTTAATACAATAGTATTTTATCTCATCTAAAATTTAAATAAAAGTTCTCTAAGTTAGGTATTTATCGAAATTTGTCCAAATGTTTTCCTTCACCGAAAAGCCAACGATAAATACTCCGTACATAAATAAGCTCCGAAAAACTCATTCGTAGGTACGAGTCCGGATTCAAACCCACGACCGCCGCTTGACCGCATGCCTACTAACCACTACGCTTCCGTAGCTTTTTCAGTATTAATCAGTCATCATTAGTTTTGCTATTTTAAAGACTCATAAAAACCAAAACGGATCGCTGCTTGCTCTATTTTATTGGAATACAAATAAAAACCGGCCAAGTGCGAGTCGGACTCGCGCACAAAGGGTTCCGTACCATTATATGTTGAATGAAAGGTAAATTGCGGTTTACGATTTATGACGTATTAAAAAAAACTACTTACTAGATCTCGTTCAACACATTTTACCACTTTGGAAGTGTCTCTCGCGCAAACTATTCAGTTTAGAAAAAAATTATATCAGAAACCTCATTTTATATCCTCATTTAAATTAAATATCATTTTTGAAGACCTATCCAGAGATACATCAAACGTATGGGTTTGAAGAAAAAAAAATTTTTTGAGTTTCAGTTTTGGCTATTTGGCTACGGAACCCTAAAAAAGACCGGGTTGCACTCCGGGAGTGCCGGCAGAAGTGAAAACTAAATGAAATTGTAACAGTTTTTCGATCAGGTCACGTGTCCGTCTTACGGTCACGTGACCTGTCTCGAATCTCACGTCTTACGAATCTTACGGTCACGTGACCTGTAGTGAGTTTAACAATTTTTCCCGATCACAAAAAGTGCACAGCGCCGCCCTGCAGGAGCCCGGGATCCGCACGCGGGCACCTAATTCCAAGATTTGGCGTAGGCACTAGTTTTACGAAAGTGAATGTATTTCACAAAATTAGGCCACGTTTGTTTTTCGCGAGATTTCTTTACTCCATTTCTTTACATCCTTTCGGGTGGGATTATTAATTTAATTTAACTAAGCTTAATTACTTCACGAATCGCACTTCAAGTTACTATACCGACGTGTGTCTGTGTGAGGGCGTCGCACCGGACGTTCCTACGGAGTTGTTTCACTGCTTGTAGTATCTAATGTAATTCTAATCTAATATAGCTGTAGCTTTATCGGCGATGGAGTCAGAGGTCAGTGCAGAAAAGTGCGAGTTGTTCTCGTGCAGCTCCACGGTGTCTACTTCCGACTTAATGTTTTGTCACCTGGTATAAAGGTGGTCCGTGGTAGATAGGGCATCGTTTTCACTTCTGGGGGTACATATTTTTACAGAGCGTCTTGCCGTCACAATGCAAAGAAAAGCGGATGCTGTCTACGTCAATAGTGCATTTTCAACAGCTTTCGTCTCATGTGGCTTTAGTTTTATTTCGTAACTGCTTTTCGATGCCACGAATGGTTTACATTTTGAGGACGGCACCTTCTTGATTGTCGTCACAACAGGTTCAAGCCTTTCATTTAATCATTAGGCGGGGTCTTGAAATTATAGTGAATGTCAACTTGGATGAACCACAATCGATTCAAGGAACCCTACCTATTCGATATGGTGGTCTCGGGGTTCGTCGGGTGCACGATGTCGGCCTGGTTGCTTTTATAGCATCTGCTCACGGAACTAGAGAGCTTGTCACTCGCATGTTGAACACAGATGGTGGCAACTATCAGGTTCCGTTTTTGCAGGAGGCTATGGTCGAGTGGAAGATTAGGTGCCCCACTGGTAAGGTGCCTGACGAGTTAGCGTCACAGTGATCCTGGGATGACATATTGAGTAAGCAGACATACGATAGCCTGTTGGGGGTAGCTTCAAGAGCTGACAAGGCCCGCTTAAAGGCTGTTTTCGAGCCACAGTCTGGGGCATGGCTTCATGCGTTACCCTCGTCACACTTAGGTACGTTGTTGGAAAATGACACTCTTCGAAAGGGTGTAGCGCTAAGGCTGGGATGTCCGGTGTGCGAACCTCATCAGTGTGTTTGTGGGGCCACAGTCGAAGCAAATGGTCATCATGGGCTAAGTTCCTTACGTTGCGCTGGTAGGTTTTTTCGGCACCATTCAATAAATGACATAATTCGGAGGGCAATGGTGTCTGCTAACTTACCGTGTGTGTTGGAACCTCAGGGTTTAAGTAGAACGGACGGTAAGAGACCGGACGGATTGACACTGGTTCCGTGGGCAAGGGGTTGTAGTCTCATTCGGGACGCAACATGCGTCAGCACATTTGCCCCCACACATCTCGCTCACACAACGCGACGAGCAGGAGCTGCTGCAGAGAATGCGGCGAGGCTAAAGCATGCAAAATATGCTAACTTGGAACCAGTGTACGATTTTGTTCCGGTCGCAGTGGAGACATCTGGGCCGTGGTGCGAGGAGGCAAAGTCGTTGGTGAAGGCGTTAGGGCGACGTTTGAGGGAAAGGGGCTGCGATCCCAGGTCTGGTTCGTACTTGGTACAACGGATTTCACTGGCAATACAGAGAGGAAATGCTGCCAGTATATTAGGGACATTTTCGCCGGGTACTTATCGTACCTGGTATTCAATACCGTATTTTAATTTTGTTGTGATGTGTTTTGACGAAGCATGTGGCTGATCACTGGTTGTAAATATATATTATTGGACGAAGTTTGTTGCGGATACTCGCTCTGTGCTCATTTTTGACGAAACCTGCTCTGTGGATTTTTAACATTTTGGATGGTTTTTAGCTTTCAATATCTAATCCATACTAATATTATAAATGCGAAAGTGTGTCTGTCTGTCTGTCTGTCAGTTACCTCTTCACGCTTAAACCGCTGAACCGATTGAGATGAAATTTGGTATGGAGATGGCTTGAATCCCGGGGAAGGACATAGGATAGTTTTTATCCCAGAAATCATCCCCTAAGGGGGTGAAATCGGGGGTGAAAGTTTGTATGGAGCTACGATATTAACGAGTCGCGGGCAGAAGCTAGTATATATAATATAATATAATTTGTTTTGTTCTTTTTTCTTCATGTTACTAACAGTGATGGAGTCTTGTGCTCCGAAATAAAGATTTTATGACGATATCTACTGTGCTAGTACCCACCGCATCCTCATGTTGTCCTGCAGCTGCCGCAGCGGGGCCAGGTAGTCCTGCGAGCGCCCGCCGCGCACCTCCGTCAGCTGGTACTCCACATGCTTCATGCGCTCCGAGTACAGTTGCTCCCGGAGAACGGTGAATTGGCGCTCCAGGTTTGCTGAAATGTTAACACAATTGTAAGGTAACTGTTATAAGAAACATTTTGTTGATATTAATATGTTACATATGTAAAAATAATCGAAAATGCCAATGACATAAATTAGGTCACAGGCCCAAACTAGATGCAGTTGCCCAAAGACAGAATGCCAAAAAACGGCACGGGATAAAGGAGGCCATTATCCATAACATAAAAACTCAACATAAAGGAAACACTGACAATATGCAATAAACAATACGGCCTTTGAGCTGTGAAGGAATCACTTGCGAGTAGTTTTTATTGTTCCGGAAATTCCAGCAATGGAACACTTATGCGACCAAGCAGGTTGGTCACTGGCTGTTTTTTCATTCGTACAATGTTATTCCCAACTTCACCCTCCATGGGTTGGTATTCTGAAAATCCTATTTTGATACACCTAGGATCTATGAGGAAATTATGTTCTAAATCTCAGCATCACATATTCAGCAGTTTAGGTTACATGTACTTACATTGCATTACGGTGTGCCACAGGGAAGTATCTTGGGACCCCTGTTGTTCCTTACTTATATAAATGATTTACCTGACTGTACTAAACATAACCGTTTTTGTTTGCGGATGACACTAAACTGATAATTAAAGGAACAGATAAAAACAACTTTGAAAATGAAATAAACGCAGCTCTAAAAGATGTCATACACTGGCTCAAATCTAATAATCTCCTAATTCACCTAGGGAAGACAAAATTTATGATATTTAGATCATACAAGTCTCAGAAGATTCACAATATTACTGTAAAACACGATGAAGAGGTAATTGAAGAAGTAGGTAGCACGGTATTCCTTGGTATGACATTGGATACACATTGCAATTGGAAGGAACATGTAGATACAGTCTGTAAAAAAATTAATAAGTTTATTTTTGCATTGTGGCGCCTTAAACAGACGGTATCATTCAAAACTGCTTTGCTGGCTTACCACGGTTATATCATGTCTACTCTGAGATATGGTATAATAATGTGGGGAAACTCTGTCGACGCCAACCGTGCTTTTGTCGCTCAAAAAAAGTGCATCAGAACTATCTATGGAGTAAACAGAAGGGAATCTTGCAAGCCTTTATTTATAAAACTTCGTCTGTTGACCCTTCCTTGCCTTTATATATATGAGGTAGCGGTATTTGTTAAACTCCATACGGAACTATTCACGTTTGTCGCTGATAAAGAAACAACTAGGCAACATAGACGATATATGTTAGCAATACCAAGTAGCAACAAACTGGTACTTAGACAGAAAAGTGCTTACAACATGTGTGTTAAAATCTTCAACAAAATACCAGCTGAACTTAAAACATTGCCACTTAATGTATTTAAAAGAAAGTTAAGAATATTATTGGTTGACATTTGTTTTTATAGTATAAATGACTTTTTGACATACAAATTCTAGAGACCTGAATTTAATTGCTTATTCTATTTTAATTTTATTCAGTGTACTCTTAGTATTTTAATGGTCATAATTGTTAATTCTAGTTCTTCTATTTTTATATTACGAATGTGACATGGCATGCTTATTACTATTGTTACGACATATTATTTCGAACTATTATTTTACCATATTAAATTATATAATTGTACTTTTAGACATTTTATATTGAGCCTCAGTTAACTATCATATTGCTTGCATTTGACGTCACATATAATAAGCATGAATCAAACGTAGGTAAGTAATGCAAATTTCCACATGCCTGTCTGGGCTAAACATATTAAGGGACAAGAAAATCAATGTAACACCTGTGCTTATACCATATGTTTAATGTGAATAAACGACATTTCATTTCATTTCATTGTGATATGTAGTATGCAATGTTATGCACCAAAACTATTCAAGGGAAGTGAATCAAAGAAGTATATTGTAGTTTTGCGAGTTACAGCTTGGCTGAGCCTGAAAGACTCAAGCTGTCAGGACTAAAATGAGTCTTCTTAATCCTACTAATATTATAAATGCGAAATTTTAGATGTTTGGATGTTTGTTACTCAATCACGCTTAAACGGCAGAACCGATTGGAATGAAATTTTGCATGAAGATAGTTTATAGCCTGGATTAAAATATAGGATAGTTTTTATCCCGGGTCCACGCGGACGAAGTCGCGGGCGGAAGCTAGTACTACATAATGCAAGTCTTAGCTTTAACAGCTCAAGTCTCCAAGGCTTGGCTGAGTGCTAAATCTTGTGATTTAGCACTCAGCCAAGCCTTGGAGACTGTCAGGTGGACTGTACTCTAGGCTCGTGTGTTTTTTTCTCTATTCTGTGTCCACTTGGTCTTGCTTTACAGCATAGGCCTCCCCTAGAGACTTCCACAATTTACGATCATGTGCAAGTTGCACCCCCTACCCTAACAATGTCATCCTCCCATCTGCGACATTGTCTGCCTCTTTTTCTTTTATTTTTTCCTGGGCACCACTCTGTAATATCTTTTGTCCATTTATCTTTGTTTCGTATCATATGGCCTGCCCACTTCCATTTTAGTTTCTTGATACAGTATTTTACATCGGTGGTTTTTGTCTGCTTCCTTATTATTTTTAGATTTATTTTGTCTTTCAGTTTAATGTTGAGCGTACTATGTTCTATGTTATGTTGGCTGACTTCTAGTTTATGCATATTGTGTTTTGTTTTCATACATGCCTGCAATTCCAGAGGACTTGCATCATACAAATGCTATTTTCCATGTGAATGAATAAAAATTACAAACTGGAAAACTCTTGAATTACTGCAAATTAAATTCTCCTTGATACCCTTAACTTTTCCAAGGCTGTTGTTTTACTTGCATAGGCACTCATTCCATTACACAAATGTTGCATCGAATATTATAAAAGCAAAAGTGTGTGTCTGTCTGTTACCTCATCACGGTAAAACCGCTGTACCAATTGCGATGAAATTTGGTATGGACATAGTTTGAACCCGGGGAAAGTACTTAGGATAGTTTTTATCCCGGAAATCATCCCCTAAGGTGGTGAAATGAATGTTTTAATGGAGCTACAAAATGAGTTCCACACAGTCATGGGCAGAAGCTAGTAATACATAAAACTTACACTGAGTTAGTGAGTGCTAATATAAACAAATAGTTAAATCTCTTCTCTCTCTCTAAGGGATAACCTCTAGTGGCCCAAATTGGAACAGATTTTGCATATATTTGGTTCACTAGATTTTAAAACAAAACAAAGTCTTCTCTATTTCTTATTACAGTTGATCCAAATGATGATGCGGCAGGCCCCCCGGCTAGATGGTCAGACAACATAAATACAATCACAGTGCCGGTCTGGGGGCAAGCTACGGCAAATTGGGCTGAATAGAAGAAAATTGAAGAAGTATATGCTCTACAGTGGGCGCATACATGCTGAGGAAGAAGAAGAAATTGGTTGTTTAATTGAATTGAGGAGCTAAAGCACTTGGAACTGCAACACAATTTGAAAACGACAATAACTCTGCTAGTTCATAGAGCACTGCAAGCTAAGGAGACTTAAGGGGGTCACAACTCTCAGACATCGGGTCGTAACGAGCAAAAGAGAGAACCAAGAAAATCCACAACAAAAAACCATTTCTTTTGTAAGAGATAAAGAAACAATCAACTGAAGAATAGGTAACAACAAATAAAGATCAGTCATCTATCTACTATAGGACGGATTTTTGCGCAAATACCAACAATCTATTAAAAACGCCACTGTTTATATCAAAACATAATCAGTTGTTAGTAAACATAACCTCAAAATACCGACCTAGATTGTCCAAGCACTCGTTTCTCCGCCGCTCGCATTCGCTCTCATCCATCTCTGAGGAGTCATCGGAGTCAGGTTCGTCTGCCTCTTCAGCGCTGGAGTCCCTGTCAGGACCTCTGGAGGATCCTCCAGACCTGTCCGTTTCCCCACCAGATAAATCTCCATCCCCATCACTGTCGCCTTCCACTTTCATTGACGGCATTTTAGAACAGGTTAACGTGATGATGCGCAGTTAGTAAGAGTTTTTGGAAAGTAGGACAGATTTTTATGTGATTTGACTGTTTTCGCTCCCTTCGTATCGTAGATGCCAAATTAAAATGTCAACTGTCAAAGATGGACGTACCTGTCAGTGTCATGTCATTTGTCATGTCCTTTTTTTTGGACCGTGGGGAAGGATTACACAGCAACAGAAACGATTATTGCAATAGTTCTAACAAATTATTATAGCGTTATTTAGAATCTTTACATTTAAAATATTGTAATATGGCGTGATGATACCAAGCCGGTAGGGCTAAAATAAGAGATTGGCAACAGCTACCTTATTTACTTGCGTATATCTATAGTTGGCGTGAGAGTGAATGAGACAACAATCCGTACGCGGTTTCACATTTTCGTAGGTTGTCACTAAAATGAACTCGGGAAATGTCAAATAGATCTCTTTTGTATCTCTTTTAGTCCAGCAAAATCAAATGTCATCATTGTTTGGTAGTAAGTTTTATAACGTCACTCTCACTCCTTAACATGCTCGCATTATAGCAGCTGTCATATTTTCTATAAACAAACGGACCGTCTCAGGGAAAATTAATTAATTTGCGTATTGTTCCGCGCTAAATCATTACAATACAGTAAAATTTACTTTCTTTATAGTTTACTGTAGAATATAAGCAAATGTCTTGTGCGATTGAAGCTAGCTACGGGAAGAAAAGAAAATGTTCAGGGACCATTAAGCTTTCACCAGTAAGTTTCAATAGATTTTGATGTTATTAATGTAACGATCTAAGCGAAAATTAATAATTACTATTAGAAGTTTATGTAAATATCATCGTGTTCAATCATTCGTGCAAAATCGGCAAGTAAATAAGACTTTTATGTGGATTAAAGAGGTTATGTTTATTTACATAGTGATGTGTTTTTTTTATCGAACTCGGAACACTATCTTATCGACATTGACATGGATGTATTTATCAGTATATAGAAAAATCTGTGTTAGAACATACGAAATTACAAGTTTGCTGAAGAATGACAACAAAATGGCTTTATGGCTGTCCCATGTATTGAAGACTTACAATTTAGTGTTACATTTAGGAATTATCTAACATAACTTGACTTTTTGATTTTAGTTTCCCGAAGGATAAGGAAATAAACTAAAATGGTTACTACATGCTAGAAAAAGAAATTGGACATGGGAAACCCATAGTCGCGTGTGCGATTCTTTTTTAGCTCATAAGGATTTAAATGGAGACGACTCAAAGCAGATGCTTTTCCCACATTATATTTGTCTGCCATTACAAACACGTACATAAATATGAATGTTACACCTAGAAGTATGAGTGAGTAATGTTTTTACATAGACCAGATGAATTTCAATCTTAATCTTTGGCAATATGCGGCAAAATATGGCCGTATATATTTTTTTTGCATCTTTACTTAGAAGTTCGATTTTAGCTGACCTCAAAGAGATTGTATTTAAGTATTTGATTTAGATTTCAACTTTATACCTTCACGCGTTCATGAGAAAAAAGATTATTGAATTTTTGAGTTGTTTGACAGACAGGCTGATAGACAACGAAGTGATCCTAGCATCCAGAGAAATCTAGTATGGTACTCCATAGAAACCACCTTGATTTGGTTGGAAGCCGTGCTTCCGACAGGTATCGACACGTGCCAAATCACGCTTCAGCCAGGACTACATGCTGGCCTGCCGATTTCGCTCGTGTAGCGTCTTCTTATGATAAGAGTTTGGTATGATTTCTGGAAGTATGCTACTTAAAATTATGCGTTTTGTTTTTATGACGACTGAAGGAAACCGTTTTACACACAGTGCATTATTTATTAAACTATAAATATATCATTACAATTTAATTTGTATAATTTATCGATAAACAAGTCGACACAGTAACATCCCTAGCAAAGACCAAACTTGCATAAAACTTGTGACTGTGTGCATCTTTATTCCGAGATGATACTGAGGGGCTACCGCGAAACTAAACGAACTTCGTTCGTGTATCTCCGTCTCTGTCGCACTTGATAGTTCGAGCGACAGGGAGGTACACGAACGAAGTTCGTTTTTGTTTCGCGGTAGCCCCTCTGTTTAAAAATGCCATTGCGGGTTGATGTTGTGCACTAGTGTTGCTAGCTTCAAAATTTGTAGATCAGCACGGCTAGCACGCGACGGCGCGCGAGCTCTCTCGATTTTTCTCGCACTATCCGTCTCTCTCTTATTAGAACACTTAGAAGAAGAGGTATAGTGTGATAAAAATCAAGAGTATGGCGCGGCCGTCTCATGATAGCCGTCAAGACGTGCTGGGTTTACACTTTTTTTTTATCTTCTCGGCTGTCGGCGGCGCTCGGACGTTTGGTGTCAGCTATTAACTGGAGCGCTTTATTGACTGCTGTTATTAGACAGTAACCGGAGTTAACGACTTAACTTGTCTTCCACTACACGGGGGCGCTCAGTTAGTAACCACTCGAAGCGATTGACACCACTCAGAAAATCGCAAATTAAAAATATCTATTCCATACAGTTACTCTCAGTTAAATCACAGTTAACTCTTAACTGGCTCTTATTTTTTCGCAAATCCCATGGGAAAAATTGTTCAGTATGACTCTCTCCCTTTTTGTCATTCCGAAACCCCAAAATCAAATATTAGATATTACCAGTAGGTATTATTTATTTTTCAGCGCCATCTAGTGGTGTTTAGATAAACAATGAATTCAACTGCCAGGGGCGGCTCATCCCGTGATTTGATCGCGCCGCTACAATAACATGCCTACCGGCCCCAGGGGGTATGTTAGCGCTGCTAAGGCACGCACGCGTTCCATCGCATAGAAAGGGATGGCCACGTTTAGGCTAGTTCGGCATACCTACAGGAGATTTGTTAACAGCCTTCTGTACGTAATAGGGGAAGTACGGACAAAATGTGTTTTGATTTTGAATCATATATCTTTATTTATTGTAATTATAATCATCTTAGGTTCATTGACTACTAGTAATACAGTCTTTTAATTGAATAGCAACTATATCAAATTAAATATTAAGAAATAAATGGACGAATCAAAAAAACCATTTTGTCCATATACTATGGACAAAATGAAACACTAAATATGGGTACTAAAATTTTAAGAAAAAAAGTCTTCTTTGATGCTGCCTCTGGTCCTGCGGCATCTCTCCTAGAGAGTAACAACCAAGAGTAAATAATAGAAACACACCGGTCAAAATGACATACGTCACGACATACGTGACCACACTATATCGTTTTGTCCAGCGTATAGGTATGTCATTTTGCCCAAATGTACACAACAAACATTAAAAATCATATTTAATTAAATCAATTGAAAAATGTATTTATACTAACTCAAATCACAAGTTTATATCATAAGTCTTAAATTTTAGTAAATATATACAAATATAACACAAAACTCACAAAAAATCCGAAGAAATCCATTTTTTTTTGTGGACACGAAACACGTTTTCACTCGTAACTTCAAAGAGACTGACCCAATGGCGCTGGGTTTCTCGCAGGATTGTAAAAATGGCCGCCGTCACGTGTTGTTATGTTTGTGACCTCGCTATAGCCCGCCAAATTCGAAATAAACCCGCTATGTCGTTTTGTCCGTATATGGCATTTTGTCCGTATTTCCCCTACTATTATTTTATTCTGTAATATTGCTTCCCCCCGCATCTCGGAATTCCTTGACAGATCTCGCTCATGTTTTATTATCTCATTTGCCTATTACTTAATTTCAAGAGGTTCCGATCAACGGTACTCGAGTTATCGACGAACAAACATTTTAACACACATACGTACCGCATACGTACATACGCCGGGTTGTTCCACTCGGAGAACATCGCTCGTTTCGGTCTGTCGTTTAATAAATATATTTTAAAAATAATTAGTAATACGCTACGTTTTACGCTAGGTAGTAAAAATGCTGATTGATTCAGCATCTAAATAAATCGACAAATAAAACCACCATTATATCTGATATTAAATTTAATATTCTATTATTTACATTAAATTGTTCTCTATTAACATGTTATTTATATTTTTTTATCATTTATTCAGTTGTTAATAAATTATGTACAGGACTATTTATAAATTAGATAATATCAATACTTTGAAGTCTGACAAATCCACATTTTATTGACACGATGCATGACAAAACTTGTCTAGTAAGTTCGTAAACTACTACAGCCTGTAATGTACCTAATATTTAATGTCCGTTCAGGCATGCATCGTGCCAATTGATTAAATACAGAAACTGAGGCTATATAGACGATCTAGTTTATTTAGCACCCCTGCAGGCTACCTCCGATAATCAAATTCAAATACCATTACAGAGTTACCTGAACGAGTCATAAGAATGTTGCCAGTGCGAATAAAGGAGTTCCAAAACGGCAACTAAAAAATAAAGCGCATTCAAACGGCCCCGCATGGTAGACCGCAATCAATTTACAAGCTATAAGAGAGCGAGATATGGAGATGAAACCGAAGGTCATCTCCAAATTTTGCTCTTTCTTGTATTGCAGGGCGATTGCAGTCCGCCACGCAGAACCATGTGGATGTGCCTTAATACAACTATTGATAGCGAGTTCAATGTGAATATATTTTAATATTATGCCCACCCCCTAAACAAAACTAGACACGGAAAATACAGAGTTTGGAAGCTGTGAAATCGAGAGGTGAAGAATTAGTGTTGCCTGTGGTACCGCAATTTATTTCGTTTATGTTTTAAGTCTGCTCTACACAATGCGTCATCATGGTGGGCCATGCGTGTGTGGGTGGGGTTGCGTGGTTCCCTTTAACGCATAGCCATGTCTTGTCTGATGGGTCATACAAGACATGGCTATGCGTTAAAGGGAGATATACCTACTTTCATCTCATTCCACAGCATAACTGCGTCCTGCTCCATGATGGCCTATTGTGTAGACCTTTAGACAATTGTGTTCATATAGATTCAATGTTAGATAAAAATTGTATAAAGAAACACAGACTTTAGACAACTATCAAATGACTCGTCAAAATAACATGAACTTAAAACTAATACAATGTAATGAATAACTCGAACCATAAAACATATGACACGATCTCAAAATCAGGATAACATGGAATGGTAATGGTATAACAAGCTATACATTTAAATTAACATATTTAATTGTGATTACTATAAAAGTGGAACGACCCTATCTCGGCCTAATATTTGGCACTAAGTTATTTGGAACGCACAATCTATCTACAAGATATATTGCAATGAAAATAATTCCAAGTTTATACCTACTTATCTCATTTACCTCGGACATTTAGAATATTGCGTCATAAAGTTTAAGTATTGCATTTATTCACGCCATCTAAAATAGTGATGTATAAGTACGACTATAAACTTTAAAAACTTCTGAATCGGTAAAGCGATAACACAGTAACGCGACTACTCTAGCATCTTGTAAAGTGGTAAACGCACCTAAAAGGAATGGATGACGTGGCATTGCACTATTTTTAAAAGTTTTGGCTGTGGGACCATTCGTTTTTAAATGGTACAATCGACAACACTGTTAACTGGCCATCCTGTGTTTATATAGAACCTTATTACAATGCACTTAAGGTGCACCGATGGTCAGTTAGCTGTGTTGTCGATAGTACCTAGCAGGTAGATAGCCAATACTATCGTCTGAACTTCTGCGACAAGCAGAAACAAGTAATTATTAAATTATACTTTAATGAAAACATACAGCGTCAAGGAAACTGAAACACGTAGGTACCATTTCTCTCTTGTCACTTTAACAACTCAAAAGTTTTCTGGAAGAGATCGTTCTTGAATGATAAAACCGCACGTTGTTTACCTCTATTTTTAGTGTTCCGTACCAAAATTGGCCCAACGGAATACTATAAGTTGTTGTTGTTCTGTATTAATTTCATATATTGAGGTTTAATAAAAATAAATAAATACATATGTTGGGACAATCTCACACAAGTCGACCTAGTCCCAAACTAAGCAAGCTTGTAATATGGGTATTAGGCGACGCAATGAAGAGTATTTGTATAGTAAGTCAATAAAGTATGAAAGTTTCCTTCGTGTTTCAATTTCTTTTTGTACACGGCACGCTAAATATCGGCACATACCTACCTACTAAGTAATGTATGTCGGTGCAGTCAGTTGCAATAATTTATTTACGTAAGACAAGTCAGGAAGCAAGAGTTCCTGTAAGTATTTTAGGTTCTGTCCAGAGTATTCTAGGTTCATGTTCGCATCCCTTTATCTTTATATCGTACAGCTTGCAGTCCACCAGGTAGATCCGTGTGAATGCGGCTTTAGGGCGTTTCCACATCCAACGAGAAACACCCATAATTGGGTGTATTGTATAATATTTGGAGGTAACTTCCGGACGGTCCCGGGTCTTATCGCTTCCAGAAACAGTGCCAATAGAGATAATATTTGAAATAGACACTATAAAATTCAGATATGTCGTTGTACAGTAGGCATTGGTTACATGGATATAATGTATTGCTTTTCTACTCACTAACAGCAGTGTTTTGTTTATTTATTGTTTTTAAAGACTTCATAAATTTTTCCTACCACCAATTCATTTCTTTAAGAGAAGACCCACAATAGACTACTGGAGAAATTTTTCAAAAATCCTATTTAAGAGCTAACGTACAAATTTGGCAATAGAGAAATAGGTATTTTATTGTATAATTTTAACGTTGTTTTCTATTAGAGCTAACGATTTCGAACTAGTTAATTCCATTCATTTATTGTTTTTTTTATTCGTGACGAGGAGTAAGCTTGTAAAGGGGAAAGACACTGTCAGTCATAATGACAGTATTTAATTTTTAGCCGCGTACACACTGAGTCAAAGAAAGCCAACGAAGTCGCAGCAATCTATAACTACTATCTCATTCTACCGGATAGTTGCGTCCCTGATTGTTGACCTTCGATAGCGCAGTATGTATGCGGCTTTACGCCTGTCATGTGTGTAGATACGATAAGTATTCATATTGCCAATATTGCCATTGTAACGGATATTGTCCAGCCACCTTCACTATATAGTATTAAACATTTCGTCATAAGATTACAGATTGAGTTAGTTACTATTACGGATATTTGAAAAGTTTTCTTTTTAAAATCTCCTAATGAACGCTACTGACATTTCAATCGGATTGTGAACGGATACAGCGTAGAACAGCATATTTTAAATTGAAATGACGCATCTTTAAGACTGAATGTTATTATCTGAATAGTCTATTTTAGATGGAAATACCACACAAAGAAATATTGTAAAGAACTTGGAAATTATCAACTGGTAACGCCCACTTGCTTCTTTTTCCATCTGCATGTATAGTCTAATTTTTTGAACGGAGCTCGAGAATAGGTTTAGATTTAGAGGCTTTATTACTCATAAGAACAGTACAGTTCTTATGAGTTTTTTTTTGAAGATTCCTTAAAATTAAACGGTAAAATGAATGGTCATTGTTTGTGGCCGGCGCGTGCCAATTCTCAAAAAAAGGTTACCGCATTTGGCGGTAACCTTTTTTTGAGAATTTGAGAATTGGAGGTATTTACCTACAATGTTAATTGAAAAAAATAACTGTTATATCGTCCTAGCCAAAGATGCAAAATAAACTAACAAACAATGAAGTAAACATTTCTCTGATTTATACCTGGCACGCTGTGTGGTATTTTATCTCGTAGTTCCTTTTGAATCTATTATATAAGACAATATAATCAACTATTCAATTAACATTTTACGTGGCGGTAACTTTTTTTTTGTGAAATATTTCCAACAAATAATAGTAATTCAAGAGGTGAGTAAAAAAAATTAGACTATATAGTGAACAGTAATCTCGAGATGGTGAAAGTTCCCAGTTGATGTTGGTATACTACAGCCTACATGTTTTTGGCATAGTGACACCAGTGAGCACTGAGCAGTCTTAAGTTTGGCAAAAATCGTCTCATTACTTCATTAGATGGCAAACCACTGTCAATAATGATGGCCGTTTGATTTATTTATATTATATTCTTTGCTCAAATGAAGATTTTTGTTGTACATAAGGCGGACTTAATGCCGTAATTATTCTCTGCCAGTCAACATTCGGGCGAAGCAGACAGATTGTGGCTGTCTGTCACAACTAAACTGCGTGGTTTCTTCATAGCAAATGTTTTTAGACTTGTTATTGCAATTATTATTACACTGCCCCCGGGCCCAGCCCGCGTATTGCAAAGAACGCAAGCGGAAGCCTGGCAGGTCTGTACCTCTTGCCACTTCGGCTAATCTCGGCTCTCGCACACCCTCGAGGATTAATTTATTGCACAATATTAATACAAATGTCACTGATTGATGTCGAATACAAAGGGCCTTAAACGAGCTCATCAATATTATTGACAGTGTGCAACCTATTTATTCACTATGACTTTATTCGTTTTATAAAAAAGTTTTACAAGGGCTACGCCAGGTGGAAGGATTTATTGTATCAAGTGACTAAACTAGACGCCCTGTTTTAAACAATAAACTACGAATTACATTACAGCAAAAGGTTTCTCTCTTATTTTCACACATCAAAGTGAGATGCCACTTTATTCACCGCACACATGGTACATAGAAGATAAGAAGTCGATACCGAGTACTATAACTTCAGTATAATATATCTATAACCTCAACATATTTTTTTAGGTTATAAAAAGTACTTACTGAACTGGTATTGCAGTATTTTCAAGCTGGACTCCTTATCATCTAGCGACTATAATAGACTTCGATAGTCTACAATAATACGGATATTAGAACATAATAAAAAGATAAGTAAGTCATCACATCGACAATAGAAAAGGACATATTCGGTATAATCTGGTTCCTCCAAAATTATAACAGGCACTTTTAATAAGTAATATCGGCACAAAAGTATTGAAAGATACAAATTGGAGGTAATAGTTGAACCTATGTTAAATATACCTCGTATGAATGTGATGGATATATACCGAAAGCCAACTTTCTGTTGTTTCGGAAGCAAAACGTTTCACTTAAACCGTATGGAACAAATCACACGACAGATTGAAATAGGCCTATATAAGGCCTTTTATCGTCGCAATAAGGATTACTTATCTCTTTGCTACGTTCCTATACAGATGAAGGCAGCCAAATAAGATTAAGGTAAACGCCCATTGGTTTTGAATGTTACCTTTAAATTCTATTAAAAGGTTTTTTTAAGCTTCTGTGTCAAACAGACGATCACCTTAAGGCGCCACTGACGGAGAAATATGATAAAATCAAACTCGCATGATTTATTATGATAACCTACCTATTCCTAACACTTTTGGAGCCAAAATTGGCGCGTGAATGCCATTTCAGACCCTAACATATCATGAGCTTCATACGTGTACATATTAAAATTACATAACTTTTTTATTGAGTAAGGCAGTATATTTTGTTAATATTCAAATAAATCCCCGTCATGTCAACACAAATCTCTTATTTATACATCACGTATGCACAAACCTAACCTAATATCAGACGATAATGATTATTATTGCCCAGTAGATTGATGTCAATGAACCTATTCGTATGAAAACTTACGAAACGTGGTCAACTATCATTACTGATAATAAATATGACTCTATTTCTCTCGTACATTTTATACAACTTCTATCATTCATAAGCATTGCACCTTATTCTACACACGACATTAAAAACAATTGAACAAAAGTGCCCAAATCGAAACCACCAAACTGTCACGAACGAAAAGACGAATAAAACTCACGCGGGGGACGAACGGGTCCGCTTCGCGCAAACTGAAGCCTCACGGAACACACTATTATCTACTTTATTTACTTTAGAATCCCCACAGCGTCCGGGCCGCAACCGAGTCCACGAGTCTTGGAAATACACAAGCAAATGTAAAACCATTTGCTTTATTAATCCTAGTACGAGGATGAATTTGAAGGTCATGATTGCCCGGTTGTTGTTGGCTCTCTTGACACTGGTACCACTGATTGCCCTTTTACTATACGCCTTGGTTTCACTGATAGTCCTCGCGCCTGATTCGGAATTTTTGGAGCTGTTGGCTCCAATGAAGGTGGTGCCGTTATCGCTGACGCTACAACTGTCGGCACTAGTTCCGATGTCGGCGGCCCCGGGGCCGCGGCGGGCCGGGCGCTAGGTATGCTTCAGCCAGTGCGCGGGCACCCACTGCGGCTCTCGCTCGAGGCTGTTGATCTCGTTGAGGAGTTGTTGGTACGCGCGCTGCGTGTCGTTGTTGATAATGATCATGTCGAAGAGGTGGCCCCAGCGGAGCTCCATGTCTCGCGCCGTCGCTATGATCTCTTTTAGTTCCTCCTCCTGCGAAGAACCAGGTATAAAAATTAGGATTTTCTAAAATCTAGACTGCTTATTGCTTCTGTTGTCGGTAACTTCACGTAGTTAACCATTATTATTGTTTGTCACATTCCCAAGCAAGGACCCGCCGTGGAGGTGTCTCGAATGAGCTATTTCCGTTACAACAAAATCAGAAATTTCCCTTTCATGTCAGACATCAACAGTGGGACCTTTTTCTTAAAAACCACACATTTTTAACAAGAAACTACATCTAAAAACGTTTACAAAAGTATATTAAATAAGTACCTTGAAGGCCTCTCCGTTCCTAATCTTCTTTTGTCTCAGTTTCTCAAGGCTAGGCGGCGCAACGAACACCGTGTAGGGTTTGAGGTCCGAGGTCCGCAAGATCTTCAGCGACTGCGGGTGCAGGTTGAGGACGCAGATCTTCCCCGAGTTCACCACCTCGCGGATCGCTTCTAAAGATGTGCCTGAAATATAAAGATGGTAGGTTATATTACGTTTCTTTTTGCTTTTGTAGGTCTGGAGCGCTCCCCCAATTACTACGCATGGAAATGCTTGGGTATTCAGCAAAAGTTAAAAGACGGGCGGGTTTCGATCAAACTCTATAAACGTTTTATGGCACGGAAAATTATCAATTTCTCCATTCAACATTCATCATTTGAAACAACCGAGCTTAAATGAGCGTAAATATTGAGAGCACATATTGTGCTTCCTAAACTTGGTCGACTGTTGATATAGATTAAAGACATTAGCGGAGAAGAAAAAGAGGTATTTCATCCGCGGATAGAGCTCGGCGGTGTGGTAAGTTATACCTATTCGCTGAATGTGTACACTATAAGTGAGTTAGGCACTGTTTGTGTAAAAGAATAAAAAGAGGCAGGCAATGACTCACAAATGCGAACAAACATAATAACATGTAGTCCTCACCATAGTAAGCCTTCTCGTATTCCCCGTGCTCCACAAACTTCCTGTTGAGTATGTCCGCCTCGAACTGCGTGCGCGATATGAAGTGGTAGTCCTGGCCAGGCACCTCGTGGTCTTTCCGCGGCCGCGACGTGTCTGGAATATCGTAACAGGTTTTTTTTTAATTTTATACAACGACGGTGGCAAACGTGCGTACGGCCCGGCCCGCCTGATGGTAAGCGGACACCGCAGCAAAGGAGTAACCGACCCTTGATATGTTTGAGGATTCGCCATGTGTCAACACGGCTGTCAAGCTGAAGGAACAAATTCCCTCGCTCTTAACACAACGCCTCCTCGGGAGCTCTGGCGACCTTGCTTACCTCCAGGAATACAACAATACTACAGAGCAAGTAGTAGTGTTATTATGGCTGTGGTCTCCTGTAAGGCGGAGGTACTTCCCCAGTTGGGCTGCTCCACATTCGAGCGGGATGACATTTCGCTGTGCCCTACCTACTTTTAAGACGGCATCTCTCAAAATTTTGTCTCGCTACTCCGAGCCATTGTCTGTCAGGTGACCAATGTCGAATTGGTGACAAATGGGCCTGATGAGCACGTGCAGAATTCGCAATAGCTTCGCTTTTTTGTATGCATAATAGTGCGTAGGAGGGTTAGACATTTTTTTTCATTGAAAACGCTTCTCTCATAGTTCTAAATACATACCTACAGATGTGCAAATTGCGAAAAGTTTCCAAAGTATGAGAACATCTCGGAAACAGATTCTTTCGCAAAAGTTATTATTTATTTCAGGACATTTGGAAACTTATCTACAGTTCTTTCCATTTTCGAAATGTTGGAAAGTTTCCGCATTAGTAGTTGTAAAGCATTATGTAACACTCACGTGGCACCGCCGCGGCGAATCTCTCGCTGTCTTCCATGAGCCTTTGCCGGAGCTCGTGCCGGCCGATGTTGGGCGGCCCGATGAGCACGATGGGCCTCTTGTGCGACGCGCGCGGGTAGTACAACGCGACCTCTTCGTACGTCAGGATCTCTTCTTGTTCGTAATCTGAGAACAGTTCATTGTGTTTACTTTACATTTCTTCAAACCGTCAACCAAAAATTCGTTATGTTTCTATCACGCAGTATGCCCGGTTATATAAAGATCCGTTACACCTTATTTCGGTAAGTAATGACAAAAAAGAGTTACTGAAATATGATCTGACGTTTATAACGAATCTTTTTAAAACCGACACTAAGAAGACTCATAACTGAATTATTTAGGGCAACATAAGGTATTTTTTTGTTGATAGTTAAAATAGAAGGCAGCAAGAAACCACAAGAGAAGGTAGAAGGTTTAGGTTAGGTATTGCAATAGCTAGCCTAATCCTTCTACAGTCAGCAACAGAAGTAGCTAAGCAAAATAACACTCTCAAAATGACCTACACAGATCCTTATTCACTTGACATTAGAGTTCGTGTGTAGATAATTTTGAGCACTAGAACTGCTTAGCAACTTCTGCTGCTGACTGTACCTTCTCTTGTGGTTTCTTGACAATACCTCCATCACCATACAAAGATAACATATACTTAAGTACATAAATACGGATGGCTGGACCGGACTTCAGTATGCACCCGAAACGATGTACTAAGATGAGTAGTTACGAAGTGGAGCAGCCGCAGAATCAGAGGCAGACCAAAATGGCAGGACGATTAAGAGTCCGCAGTAAGCTCAATTCTCCCTACAAACGTAGTTACGCTCTCATTTTAAAACTACGTGTTGGATTATAACGAAACTTTGCATGTACAATGACATGAGGTATATCTATGTCTGTAATTAGTTTATATAGCTTCAGCTACCATACGTAAAAAAATACAGCTAATTTAAGTTTTTCATACAAAACTTGTTTTTGCTGTATTTTTTTTGTTTTATACACTGGAACCTTATAAACTAATTACAGACATAGATATACCTAA
The DNA here is from genome assembly GCA_947049275.1 of Epinotia bilunana. Lineage (NCBI taxonomy): Eukaryota > Metazoa > Arthropoda > Insecta > Lepidoptera > Tortricidae > Epinotia > Epinotia bilunana. The sequence continues at coordinate 19,830,791 of OX346266.1, read as the reverse complement.
TGTCAATGTATATGCAAAGTTACGCCACAATCCAACACGTAGTTTTAAAATGAGAGCGTAACTACGCTTGTATAGGAAGGTGAAATTCGGCAGAGCTTACTGCGGACGCGCCTTGCTTGGGTTGGGAGCATGCAAGCAATAGGGCCGAGAGTAAACAAGACAAGTGGGAAAGAGTGTAGTCCTTTGTCAGTGAGACACCTAAACCGGCTACATAAAAATATATACAAACACAACACTTGCATGCAAAACAAGTTAAATAATAAAGTTAGTCCTCACCCTCACCTTCGCCGGTCGACGTGGAGTAGAGAGGGTACCCCGCTTCGCTGGTGGCTTTCTTTCCCTTCTTCTTTCTTGGCGGTTTCTTCGCGCAGAGCAGCGTACCACCTTTTCTGGGCTTGTCCCTGGCCGCTACTTCACCGGCTAGTGTCAGTTTCATTGACTCCCGTCTGTAATAAATATAATCAAGAATAAGGTCAAAAATTTCGTTCCGTTATACCTCTCAACTATAATCCAAATCACTAAGCTATGGTTCAAATGAACTCGAATGTCAGACAACTGTGTTGGCGTTTGTACCTAGAGGATTTATTGAATCGTATGGCGATAGTCTACAATAGGGAAAATATAAAACTTATTATTATAAGATTTATAAGGCAACATCCATGTTTTGTATTGCGTCTATAAGGTCCGTGCTTCCTGGGTAGGCGCGGAGTGGACACCTTTGTATTATGTAGTGTCTTTCAATCTTTTTCATGCCGCGATCTTTTTAGTACAGAAATAAATATTTCGCGACCCCTCACCCTACGCTGTTCAAAATACTTACAGCACTTTGGCTTTAAAAATATGAGTAGCCGCGACCCCCTTTAGAATGCTAGCGACCCCCTTTAGAAGACAGTTTGAAAAACACTGACGTAGAAAAGAGCGTCCGATGTGCGGGTTCCTGGAAGTAAATATGTTAAGTGTCGAGAATACTGACTGGTGCTGGAAAGCCTGGCTGGGTATGAGGCCGGCGAGGGTCTGGTCCTCCTCGCCCTCGCGGAACGCCTGCCACCAGTTCGGGTCCTCGCGACTGATCACGTGCAGCACATCGCCTTTTTGGAAGCTGATACCTGTGAAGAAGAAATGCCGGTTGATATCTGAGGGTAGCGTAAGGATGCAAGATAATGTTAAGTATACATCCGTTCGGTGGGAAGACGGTTTTTCCCTCACGAGGTCCATCCGCTCCTGTCCTTGGCAATGCGGAGTGCGTTTGGTATTGAGATTTAAAGGAACTGACCCCGTATCGTGGTTAGCCTTATCACGCGATAAGTGACAAGATAGAGCGCCCGTCTCATTCTATTGAACGGTGTCAGCTTGTGACGGACAACTTGTCGCTTGTCGTGTGACAAGGCTGTCTATGCTACGGGGTGTGGTCAGAACGTCTAAAGTAAGGTAGTGGTAGTGTGGTTGCTCACCCAGCTCCCGGCACGGTATGTAGACGTCGTCCTCGGGGTCGTAGTCGAAGTGCGCGCGCACGTGCAGCACGCGCGGGGGCGCGGGGCGCGCGCCCCCCGGGCCCCGCGCCCCCGCGCCCCCGCCCCCGCCCCCGCCGCCCCGCGCCGCCAGCACCACGGCCAGCGTGCCCGACAGCGCGCCCAGCACCTGGCACACCTCGTGCACCGACTTGCCGCGCATGCCCACGCCGTTTACTTCTAGAAGCTGGAACGGGGAATGGACCGTCTGAGCGAGTGCACGTGACGGCCCCTGGGGCCGGCGCTAACCGCGACTAGTCTGCGGCACATTAAACCTTTCACAAACTGGCGCGATCAGTTGTGTACTGATCTGACCCTAACGATGATTCAGAAACAGGCGGCCTCGATTATCATGGTGGGATACAACTGGCCGCCACCGAAGGCCTTACTAATTTCTGACATGGTTAAACCACTAAACGCGACTACTGTAGCGAGCGCGGGCCACTCCCAGAGTAGTGTGTCCCCCACCCAATAGTGGCTCAATATATGCGGCGCTCGCTCTAGCGGAAAGGTTTAAATGAATGGTGATCCTGCCTTCCTCGTAATGCAATGCTGTAAGTAAATATCTAAAATACTTCTTTGAAAGTGAACAACATAATTGACAGACAATTTTTGTTAATACGCCCAAAGTTCCCAAACAACTTCACCATGACAACTAAGTACCTCAACAGCCTGAATTAGGGAGCGACCACACCGGTGCTTAATGCTGCGTATACGTGTTGACGTGTCGTATATGCGTCACGTATTCTTCATAAACTTTGCTGCGTTTTACGGTGCGTTAGCGTATTTTGAGCAGCGGTGTGGTTGCACCTTAACATTGTGATTTCATTATACAGCGTGAACTTTTTATAGAAAATTCTAAGAATCTTTTATCCTTATACAACCTTCTCACGCGGCATGGAAACAGCCGAGAAACTCACGAATGAAAAATCCAACATTTTTGATGAAATGATCTTACATACTAAGAGTGATCTTTGTTGTTTTTTCACCATGTTCTTCAAACTGCAAGATCTTAAAGATAGAAGTAGAAAAGCTCGAAAGTCACGAATGTAAAGTCTTCTAACAGTTGGAAAGGTAAAGTGCAATAATGATAGTTACCTCGTCTCCCTCGTGCAGTAACCCTGACTTCTCAGCCGCGCCGCCGCGCACTATCCTACCGATAATAACAGCCTCACCCTCATTTCTCACTGTAGCACCTGGAAACAATATAGCTCACTCTTAATATAAAATAGTCTGGCCAGGGAAAGATGAACCCAGGAAAGAGCGGCAAATTTTAAAAAACAGCGTGCAACACGCACTGTTCATAAAGCGATACAATAATAAATACTTGAACAATTTTTTTTTCAATTCTCGATGCAACTAACTGATCAAGCAGAAGGAAATAAAGTTATATGAAATAAAACTATTTAACTTCATTCTACTATAAAATTTAAGAAGAATAATCAAACCACTCTACAAAATTCAAATTATGACAGGACATAATAATTGAACTTTTTATGATATTATTCTTCAATGTGAATAATATTAGCAAGCCAGTTTGGCTTAATTCTTTTAAAGAGCAAAAACGTATCATGAATAGTACATCATACTAATTCAAGACATTTGAAAGTGATTAACTGTTGCCATATAAAAATCTCTCTCATCTTTCCCTGGCCGGACTCTATTCAATTTTTTTCATGTCTGATTAAGTATAACATCAGTGATGCGGATGGCGATCCTGGTCACACTAATCAGTTTATAATTAGAAGAAGGTTACCAGACGAAACTACGTGACGCCATACCATGCAGCCAATGGCGTAATACCACAGTATTAAAGGGCACTCACTATGCAATTTATAAACACAACCCACCGATACGCAGCTGTAGTTGGCGAGACAGCAATACATACGTTTTACTCTAACTATGGTTCATATTTGTCAGGTGATTTTGAAAGCGTACGCTATACACGAGCCGCTCTTAAGGGTCGAACAGACCGCCAGCGGGACGGTAGCGGGGCTTGACGAGCGCGTGATGCGCGCGGGACGGCCGGTCACACAGAGCACGCGCGCATCGCGCCATCAACCAGCCAGCAACGCGCGCGCCTCGCGCTGGCCTCGCGCCATCGACCCGCCAGCATCACGTACGCACCGCACGCTCCGCTGTCTGGCGTCACACTGACGCGCCGCGCACCCGTCGCGGGCGCGCGGCGGGAGGCTGGCGGGGCGCGACAGAAGCGGGGCGCGTTGCCGACGGGGCGCAGCCTGTTTGACCACGCTAGCGGTTTGTAGGGAAATATCGCGCTGCGCGCCCGCGACGGGCGCGCCGCGCGACCGCGACGGGCGCGCCGCGCGACCGCGACGGTGCTGTGTGTTCGACCCTTTAGCGCTATAGACGTTCTTAGCACCGTGGGCATGGCAATACACAACGCTTTTATCAAAGGCAAAGAGTTAAGAGAAAATACTAGCTCCCACATGAGGAATTAGAATTGAAAGTATTCAATTCAAAGTTAACCATTAATAAAACAAAACAAGATTCTCTGAGACTAATAGTACACGTAAGAACTTCTGAACAGAGACTAGACAAGACTATTGTTTAAGTTAACTCACCAAGTGGTTCATTAGTCTTTTCTATTTTGATGATTTTGATGTGCTCGCCGGGGTCGTCTGGCGCCGTTAAAGCTTTGTCGTCTTTGTGATTCAGGTTGTTGCCAGTCTGCAAACAAAATATCCATGAGTATTGACATTAATATACAAATTGTCAAAACTAAGCGGGATTCAGTAAAGTGCTATTTCTCTGTTCCATGCTCATGTCATGCTAGTCGGATTTTTTTTTGTAGACTTCTCTGTAGTACCTACACACTCACTACTCACACACTACTTTGGTTAGTGCTGTACCTACTGTACTCGTTGGATCAGCTCTTCATATCTTTGCACATAACACTGGCACATAGTATCAAGCAGTGCACTTTTACGACTCCCAGAAAGGCGGCGCAGAAAGTCAACACTTTCCTGAAGTGACTCGTCATGCCATGTAGCCGCACCCCCACGGCCTATGAGCGATACAAAGCTATAAGATAGAGCGAGATAGGGAACAGAATGACCGTGGTGGGGGGTCTAAGGTGGACTGATGATCTGGTAAAGGTCGCAGAAGTCCGCTGAATTTGGGTGGCGAAGAACCGGTCGTTGTGGCTTTTTGGGCGATGCCTAGTAGCGGACGTTCCAGCAGTGGACGTCCTTTGGCTGATGATGATGATAGCTTATTCGTACCGCTCTGCACCTTAGCGCTCTGCAGCGAACAGCCGGTTTACTCGTACCCTGCTCACCTTAGATCTCCTCACGAAGCTAGCCGGATCCAGCAGCGCCGCTGCCTGGTCGTGCGCCTGCAGTACCGACTCCAGCTCGAGCCCGCCCAGCGCTGTGAGCAGCTCGGCGCACAGCGCGGCCGCTGCGCCACCGGTCGCCGTGTGCGCGCCCACTACGTCCATACACTGAAACAATGAGAATTGATGAGATTTGATAGCTTGCAGATTGAAATTCTTCCGAAATGCGTTATGAGACTAATTCAGATAGTTCAATGCACGAAGATATGCGTTCCACTCCTAGGTAAAAGAAGATAGCTTCTACGTAAATTTAACAATCCATAGTTTGCTATTTACTGGTGGGACTTACACTCCATCCTTCAATTCCTCACCATAAATTGTTTACTTTATTATTAATATATTGATGATAGAGAAACGTAATCTGCCAAGCTGCTTGGAGGCCCAAGTCCAGCTGATTACCGTGATCTGATTTCGGCGACTTACTTCGTTCAACCGACCCGTGGCTAAATGCGTAAAACAGAGGGCCAGGTTTTGTGATGCTTGGGAGAGGTGTCTTGCAGCCTCCAGTGGACTGGTTTCAACTTACTTCCTTCAGCCGATCCGTGGCCCTGTGCGTGACCGGCGGCGCCAGGCCCGGCCGCGCGGTCAGCACGGCGGCGCGCGTGCCCAGCGCCGCGCGCAGCTCCGGACACAGCAGCGCGCTGGCCGCGCCCGCCACTCGTGCCGCGAGCGCCGACTCGCCGAACGTGCCCAGCGCTTTTTGGACGCGAGTGAGCGCTGCTGATACTTCTTGGTAATCTGGAAGAGGGTTTGTAATCAATGAACTGATAATTGCAGGCAATACTGTCTAAATTGCGCTTGCCAATGCTAAACGACCAAACAAAATTATATATTCCCCCTAGTGAGTAGTTTTCGTGCAGGTCGAGCACCCGCACCCGAGGCGAGGGTATCAACCTCACAAGGTGTGGTTTCATGCACAGAGCAGCAGAGAGTCGTTTGGCACACCATTGTAATTGGCCACAATCCTCATTCATGAGGGAATGGCGTAGTTATAGACAAATACCCACTGATTTGCTCCTTAACTTCTATCAAATGGATACCATTATTGCCTCGAAAAGAGGTTCAAAACGCCAATAATTCGATGCTGATAATAAGTGGGCCTACATTAGCTTATTGTAAGGCCTGTGTGATAATTAGATTTTGTCCACTCTTCAGATGAGTCATTTTATATTGGTTTGATATTCGTTTACGACTGCAGTATAGTCGAGTGTTACCCACTCTTGACAAAGAGGCGTGTACAACAGTATATCCTAGTAATCATCTTAAACCTAGTTTTTATTAGTCATAAACTCGCACAATGCGGTATTTCGGGCTCGTTAAAACAAGAAAACTAGGTAAACAGCCACTGAGCTCGGTAGTTTAACTTAATGACCTAATTATGCTGGTTCACTAACAAAGCTAGTAAACATGACGCTTGCTTGTGACATATTTGCGCAGGGGTTATAATGGTGTGCATAATACAATGATAAGTAGGAATAATGATCATTACTACACCGAATTTTATAATTTTGATAGACTTTTCTTCTTCTTCGTCGTTTCACTCTTGACTTGACAGAGTGGTCGTGGTCATCGTTTCAGGTGTTGGTAGCAAGCTTCACAACACTCCGGCATTCCTCTCTGACAGTCGCCTTCCTTATGCTTGCGTGTGGTGATGCATCTACTGCAGCTTTAATCTGGTCTATCCATCGCATTGGTGACCTGCCTCGCGGTCTAGTGCCCTCGACTTTGATAGACTATCGATTCACTATATTGTAAGGGCGAGGGGAGAATAGTGAATAGCCCGATACTGTCATACGTGACAATCCCATTTAACCTAGACGTATTAAGGCGAGGTATGCCTAGGCCGATAAATTGCGTCTAATGATAGAAAATCGAGTCACAATAAACGGCCTAGGCCGGCGAACGAAAAAACCACAGAATGCAGCTCGCATACAAATTTACCTTACAAATTTGTACCCAAACACGTGCCTAACACCGGGTATGCGTATGTTCGAACTAAACAGCTGCCTGGCATCGTTTTGACACTCCGCCCCCATCCCCGCATAATGGCAATGGCTGGCACCCATTCTGTGGGCCCATTTTGCGGCGCTACTTAGACATCTATGGTTTTTTCGTTGGCTGACCTACGGCGCTACCACGAACTTCGAAAGTAGAAGTTCGTAATGCATGCATCCCTGTCACTCGAGTAAGGGAGTGCGATAGAGATGGAAATACCCGAACTTCGACTTTCGAAGTTCGTGGTAGCGCCGCTAAGGCATACTCCGTGTTACACTAAACGTGAACCTTAAACTATTATTCTCAGAATAGACGTAAAAAGTGACAAATAAAACAATCGACTCGTGACAGGTTTGCTTTCAATGATAATGATATACCAAGATAAATATGGCAGAACATTAACACACAAAACAACACGAATCTAATTAAAAAACGAAATTGCATTGGAACAACATTATGGTAAACGAGTTAAGTGACCTCGTCCCAGAATTGGCACTATTATATGACAGTTAACTCAGTTCAAGGTTTGAAAATCGTGGGAAAAAACATCATTGGCCATGTTTGGTCAATTCTGAAGTTAGTTATTCTGGGGATTATATTTAACTAATCGCATTGAATTGTTTAATATGTGTAGCTCGCGTGAAAGGCTGGTCCCAGTTACCGTTTTGGGTATGAAGGAAGACAATTCATCGGATCGCAGTTATTAGGTACTCAACCAAGAGGAGTTTCAGAATCGAATATTCTGTCAGATCAGTATGTTTTATAAACATATTTGACTTTGTCAAGAATAAAGTTGTTAGATGAAGTTAATTTTGACTCGAAAACATGAACCCTAAGCGATTTGAATAATGTTTCTGCTTCGGAGTAGTTATCCCGTCACCATCTGATGATTTGTCAAGGCTCCTACAAACAATGGGCCATCATGGCGCAAGACAGGGACGTAGTTAAACGTTGGAATGCTATGGAAGTATGTCTTTCTCCGCCTAACGCATAGATGCGTCGCGTACAATTGACCACGATGGCTTGATTGTGTGGAACGTACGTAAGTAGATACTCTGTGGTTCAGATACTTGGCGCACGTTAATGCGAGATGTGAACCTGATTTAAATTTAATGTTTTATCAAATATAGACCCTCTGTTCGGTTTGCAGCCCGCCTACACAATATAGCATTACCATAAGATAATAAGATTTCTAATGTTAGATGTACCGTTATTAATGATACACATTATTCCAGTATAGGCAAGGAAATAATTGATAAATGGTAATGATTATTATTAAAAAAGCGGCCTATAAAAAGTGTTGGAGATGACAACCACTTACCTAAGCGTGAAAGCAAAATCATGGATCCGCCACTTTACAAGTGCTAAGTACTGGGAAGGTGTTGAGCATTGGTTCTACCTAATCTACTAAGCAGATTACGCTGTTCAGGAACGAAAATGCGTTCACAACGTTATGGATTTGCGACTGCAGAAAAAAAATATCGTCGTCTAGTACCTACCCATAACAGAAGCCTTATTGAGCCTAATATATGATCTGTTCGATTTGTGTAAGATTGTTCACTAATATTGATTTAACAACACGAATTATTATCGTGACATTGTAAAGTATGACCATGTGAAATGTAAAACTAAAGCCTAGTCCTATTATTAACTTCATTGATGACATCATGAACGGCGGAACGACCTAGGCATTCGATGGCCTTTGACAACCACTCATGTGGACAACTGTTTCAGATATAGGTCAATACTTATAAGGGTTCATTGAACCACGTAAATGAATGAGCAAAAATTTACAGGTATATTATACTATTACTATTTAGTGTTTAGCCATCGTATTGATCGGGTACAAACTGAGACAGTAATATAATTACGAACTTACATTGATGCAAAGCATTATGCACTACATCTGTACAAAGTTTATCCTCGAATTTGTTGTCCTCAGCAGCGGCGTCGACTCGAACGTCTGAAGACCCTGTAGTTTGGCAGATTCACTTAGAAAAGGTGCTCAGTCTCTTGCTTTTATGTAAAACACGAGAGCCGCTGGGACAGCTAGAGTTCTGTACTCCTAACACTCGCCCTCGCATCGTAGGCATCGTTCACGAAGGCGGTGCCCCCGCTCGCCGTAGATAGCGCCTGTAGTTTGATAGATCGACGTGGCGAGGTGCGCTGAAGTCGTTCTGTTACATTGGAAAGTGAGAGCTGCAGGGATAGCTAGTATTCTGTACTCACCAACAACAGTATACAGCTGCGATTCGCCCTCGAACTCGTCGTCCCCTGCATCGTAGGCATCGTTGACGAAGGCGGTGCCCCCGCTCGGCGTAGACTCGAGCGCCTGTAGCTTGTTGGACCCGCGCAGCGAGGTGCGCAGGAACTCGTTCTGTGCTGCCGCGCGCTCTTCTGCTTCTTTGCGTTGTCTGAGTTGCTCCTGGAAAGAAGAAAGGAGGGTTAGTTTTCATTTGAATGGTTGTGTATAATATCAAAATATTGAAAAAGTTAGACGCGCCTGAGTGATGGCGAGGAATATGATAGACCAGCAACGGCTGTAGTTTCGTAAAAGGCGTTGCATCTCAATTGTTTTAACCTCGCCTATGACCATTCCGATCTGCCGAACTAAACATCAGATTTTGTGCACTGGAGTTTGACCATTCGACATCGTAGTGATATTTTCGGTAGAACTTATATATATTTCAAACACATTCAAAACGGATGTAAGTAGTACATGTAGAAGCAGTCATAATAGTGAACGAGTCAAATATGCTATTTTAGGCAGAAACTTTCGTGCAAGTGTATAATGTTTTGACTGTATTGTTGTTTTTTTTTGGGGAGGACAAGTCAAAACACTATCTCACTAAGGATATTTCGTTTTATCTGTCTGTGGTACTAGGTACCTTAATTGGTATAAAGTAAAAAAAAACACATATTATTAGATTGTTAACCCCGATTGAAGATCGATTGAGGATTGGATCCCCGTGTGGTGTCGGGTTAGAATTTCACCACCCGCTGCTCTGCCTACCCCTTTATCGCCTTCGTTAACCCCGACTGTACAACAGCGCTGCACCTGATGTAATCTACCTGCTGTTCCATAAAACCAGTCTAGTATCAAGTAATTTGCGTAATAGTTTGTACAAAAGCAGTAAATTCCTTTTAGTAATAGTAATAGCATTAAAGGGTCCAGTCCACTGCAGGTAAATTAATGGTTTCGGTGAGCAATATCCAATGGGGAAAGTAAAGGGGGCTTACGGAGATGCTATTCGAGTAGTTATAATGATAGCTTGTAACATGACAAGCGACAAAGCCATTTGCGAACCGACAGATTCGAAAGCGCGTGACTTACGATTACGAGTATAGTGTAGAGAGTGAGTCTGTTAATTTTACAACATTGGCCATGTCACGAAATACAAAAATAAAACAGCCAAGTGCGTGTCGGGCCACTCGCAGTGTAGGGTTCCGTAGTTGCCTATCTTAGATACATCGACGTGCGGTACGGTTGCGTCGGCCGAATTTGTACGAAAATTGGCCTTTCCAAGTACACATTAAGTTGGTCGACTATTATTCGGTAACTATAACTACTTAAATGCCTAATTATTTGTGATAGTTTTCCTTTTAAATTACTACTTGCTCAAAGGTTAGCTGGAAGAGATCCCTTATAGGGATAAGTTCGCCTTTGTACTTTGATCTATTGTGTGACATGTATATTCTTTAACCTGTTATTGTGTACAATAAAGTGCTTACATACATACATACTTACTACTGCCACGATTTTTTTCACATCCCCAGTAGAAGCCATTTAGCCGGCAGAGGGGAGGCACACATGAGTCGAACAAAAGTTAGGGCTTTAAAGCCCAATAACTTACAAAAGAATCACTAAGTAAAGAAATGGTTTTATACTTATAAAATCCATAATATACCATGGGCTTAACGAGAAAAAAAATTACATCCCCACTTTAGGGGCACGGGAGATACCGTAAAAAATAATATTTCAAGATTTGATTCTACTGCTTTGTCGGCGTGATTGATTTATATACCCATGCCGAATTACAGTTTTTTAGTAGTAAAGGTTACTGAGCTAAACCGAAGAAGGACGGACGGACATGGCGAAACATAAGGGTTCCCTGTTGACTACGGAACCCTAAAAAACATTGTAGAATTGCAATGCTGAATTTTAAAACACTGCTCGCGAATTCTAATTCCGAAAGCCGGAAAGGCGATATGAGAGATATTTTAAATTTAATTTCAAAGCGAACATACTTAGTAGTGTAAAACTTTCAATCGTTTTTTGTCAGCTAGCTTTTATTGACAACTTTTATCTTCTACATATTTTTTCTTTGTACAATCATCATTGTAGGATTTGTATTTAATAAGCAGGCAGATAGGTGGTGTTGAATTTTGCATCTTACCACCCGTTTTATTTTCCTACCAGATAGTTATTAAAGTCAACCATACATGATATTCGTTGGAGTTTAAATTAGAACTGTATTAAATCCGAATGCATGTATGCATTCGGATTTAATACAGTTCTAATTTAAACTCCAACGAATATCTATGTGTATTCAATAATTCATAATTCATAATCTTCACAATTATTATATGCCTCATTCTCACAAAAACGTGTGCCAATTAGAAACAAATGAATACTAATATGGTGGCCGTGTACATTATTTATCGAACGAGTCGCGTGCGCAGTGGTAGTCATAGTAACATGACGTCATCGCAAGCGTGGCGAACAAGCCATGCGTAGTCGAGTCATGAAACTCATTCAATTTTGCACCTTGAACCGTTGACATAAAGTTGATGAACGTTCATACATGTGTCAGACATTATACATGTACATAATTAGGACGAAAATGTTCCCCTGCCTCTGCAAGTACCCTAATATTTAAATGAGGCGCTGTTTTATTTTGCGGTAATGTGGATAAAGTATTTATTTTAAAAATGGTACGGTTTACACGGTTTTTTTTCGGATGTTCGGCAGGGCGTGTTGTGCTAATTTAGGGTTTATTTCTGTGTTAATAATGGTTTTAAACAGTGACGTGAGGTAATATTCGATTATCAATAACATCCTGTTCAATTGGACATTGCCATGATTCAATATAGACAAGCCTTTTACCCAAGAGCCGTTTTACTTTTCTTCAAAAGTAGACTTTTTAACCCCCGACGCAAAGAGAGGGGTGTTATAAGTTTAACGTGTCTGTGTATCTGTGTATCTGTCTGTGGTATCGTAGCTCCCAAACAGATGGACCGATTTGAATGCGGTTTTTTTTATTCGAAAGCTGATGTGATCCCGAGTGTTCTTAGCTATGTTTCATGAAAATCTGTTTAGCCGTTTTTGAGATATTGGACTTTGAAATGAAAATGTCTGGGGTTTTTCAACTTATCTAAGTTGTAGTTATTTTATAGACAATCTGTTGGTCATACTTAGATCATATGGACGCCTGACGCTTGGGCACTGATTAGCTGTTTTACAAGTGGTATTAAGTGGCAGTTAAGTACCTACCTACAGTCCTACATAGTCCCTTAGTATCTCTGGTGTTTGGCAGCTTAACTAAGTTGAATTTCATGTCATATAGTATTATCAAACCGCGATAGGAATTTTTGCCATAAAAATACTCATCGCTTTTGATGACGGCGACCTTAACTAATTATAGATTAGCCCTGTTATGAGCCTTGTATGACTAGCTAGACCAAATAATAAGTAACAACTTAGAAAAATTTAAAAACATCCGACATTTTCATCTCAAACTTCAATATCTCCGGCTGAACCGATTTTGTTGAAACTGTTTGTCTTTCTATGTAGGGCTGATTCCAAATTATACACGCAGACAGAGTAGCACTGGATTTATTTGCAGTTTATGATTTTAAACTAATTTACAAGCAGGAGCGATGTGCATGGCTCTGACGCCACGAGGAGAGAGAGGGAGAAGGCTATAGCTTCCGTCTTATTCGGAACAGAAACATATATATTTTTATCATGAAATAAATAATCTAATCTAATCTATTCTAATCTATAGCTAAAAACCATCTCGATGATTTCGTGATGTCAGCTTTCAGACAAAAATATCGCATCATAATCGGTCCATTCGTTTATGAGCCACGTTGCCAAAAACAGACACACTCACAGATACACATCCACACAGACACTTCAAACATAGAATACCCTTCTTCTTGGGTTGGGGGTAAAAATACGCCAAAGTTTTTATGAACTGACAGTTATTCCATTCGGAAACTCATCGCGGTTGAATAATATTCATCAAGAAAAACTTATAAAATTTAGTTTCCTGGGGTCTGGTGAGTAAACTAGCAGTCAAGGCAAGTTAGCTGCATGTATTATAAGTTAGCGAGCACTTTCCTAGGACGAGCGGAGTTGACTGCGAAAATGGAACAGAATGTTGTAAATTTCTAAGTGTTAGAAAAACCTGACGCAGAAGTAGAAAACTAATATTTTCATCTCTATCGTCTTATACAAAAATGACTGTATACAGTCAGCTAAGTTGTTCGGTACTTTTTTCAGCAGCTGACTGAATAGGTGGTATACTACTGTTTAAGCGAACTTCAGCTTAGCTTGGACCGAAAATCGTCTCTCCGGTGATTGTCCCGCAGTTCTCCTCTACAGCACGGCTATCACGCAACGGCGCGCGAGCTCTCTCGATTTTTCTCGCACTATCCGTCTCTCTCTTATTAGAACACTAAGAACAAGAGGCATAGTGCGAGAAAAATCGAGAGTATGTCGCGGCCGTCCCATGATAGACGTGCAGGTCGCATTTCTCAAGCGATTCTCGTGAAATTGTGTGGGCATAGATTATTTTTGTCGAGTGTATTTTCCGAAAGAAAATAAAAATATTTTGAAAAAAGGCAGGCTCGTGAGTAGTAGTAGACCTAGTTTAAAATACACTTATATTTATTTTAAATGGATGATCAATGCTAATCTAATACTATTAGGAGCATGAAGAAGTTTATTATCGTAGCTAATTGGTTACAGGCAGGCGCAGTGAATATAAAAAGTTCACAAATACTCGCGCACGAACTAAATAAACACCTGACACTCCTTGTAGTTACTTGGGTAACATATTACGTTCCTCTATTTCCAAGGCCTTCCGAAGCCTGCGCACGGATCGACAGCCGATGTTAGCGCATGTAATGTTGTAACGCTTGCGCAACCGCATTGCGTTGTGTGGCCATACAGTCGGCTTAGGGCGGGTATCCACCAGCTGTGCTGTAGCGGAGCGGTGTGCGAAGAAACATTCCATGGATAGGAAGACATGCGAGTGATGAGAGGTTAGCAATGCTATTTGTGGATTTTTCTCTCGCACACCGCTCCAACCTTGCACAGCTCTATTGGAATTTCACCCTTACTGCGCACATGTCGGCTATAGGTAGTCTTATTTATTTTAGCTGCCTGCGCAGCTCCACGAAAGTCCTGACTGATTGAATCTAGAAAGCTGATTTTTTCCCAAAAGGTAGCTTATATACCTAACGCAAATACCCAGTAAGAAGGGATTTTTCAAAATTCCACCCTCATGGGGCAAAAAGGGGGTTGAAAGTTTGTATGAGGATAGAGTAAAATTTTAAGTGAGAGACTAAATTTTGTGTATAGTCTCCTTATTACAATACAAGAAAAGTAATTTTAGGGTTTTGGGAAAACCCAACCCCAAGCGGGTTAGATAGAGGTGCGAAGTTTGTATGGGGGGGGGTAATATGAGTCTCAAAATATTGTAACCTATTTGGATGCAATTTGGTATAGAGATAGTTTGAGTCCTCGGGAAGGACATAGTTTTTATCTCGGAAATCATCCCCTAGGGGGTGTAATGGGGGGTGAAAGTTTGTATGGCGTTACGATATAAACGAGTTCCACACGGACGGAGTCGCGGGCAGAAGATGGTATTAGTATAGATATCGACTATAACCTCTCGCTCGCTCTCAGGCCCAACACGGATCACGTAATGTTTCAATAAGCTTGTTAGCCACAAGACAATCCATTATTACCTATAAGTATTGTTTAACACCGCTGTGTGAAACAGGTTAAAAAACAGCCCAAACGAAGGAACATGTCAGTGGCTTTAAATCGTGTGAAATACTATTGAATTGGTATAGAAAACGTTCAAAAGACTATGACTTGCACAATTTATGTTGGATTGTGAGTCTGCACGGTTAACACAAGGCAGCGCGCTAGCTGTGTCGCGGCGAGATAGACTACCTGTCTCTTTCTAACTGGAGCACTGAGAAAGAAACAGACAGTTTCTCTAGCCGCCACACAGCTGACGCGTCTTGTGGTAAGCTGGCATACTTTGCGAGATTTAAAAATGATCTAAGGTGGATGTCACACTGCGCCGCATCTTCGGAAAGAGATGCGGAGCTCGTTATATGCAAGTACCTCAGTTTGTATATAAATTCCGTATGGTACGACACACTGCACCGCACCTCCGTCCGGCGAAATTTGTATGCAGCTCCGCACCTCCGTCCGGAGATGCGGCGCAGTGTGACATCCGCCTTACCCGTGGGCTGAACGATGTACTAGACCCAATAGAGAACATATTCACTTTAGTTTTTTTTTTGATAATCCATTTAGGACTGTAATGTGTAGATAATTGTGTTAGCTACAGCCATATGGGAATTTTGCCAGGTAGCAGTAGTTGGTTGAGGATTTGCGTCCACTGGCTGGCAATAATTACGGTGTTAACGGGGGAGTAGAGAGGGCGAGTGTGGCCTGCACCCCAGAGGAGTTTATGGCAGTCCACACTGAGAGACACTCTGAAGTACTGTCTATACAATAGTTTTTTTTATTAATTAACACGGTATATATACACTAGTAGCTACATGCATAATCATTCATACATCTCGCACGTACTTAATCTATCGCTAATCTGACACGTTTTATACAATATCTTATCGGTACAATAGAAAGGCACATTCAGTCAGCACAGGAATCAATCCATATCCATATACTAACTATCCTATAAAAGCGAAAGTTTGGATGTTTTTTTTACTCAATCAAGCTTACACGGTTCAACCGCCGTCTTGGATGAAATTAAGCACGATTAGTTTATATCCTGGATTAAAATATAGGATAGTTTTTATCCTGGGTACACACAGACGAAGTCGCGGGCGGAAACTAGCTATAATATAAATGCGAAAGTGTGTTCTGTCTGTCTGTTTGTTACCTCTTCACGCTTAAATCGCTGATCTGATTTAGATGCAATTTGGTATATAGATTTTAAGTCGCGGGGAAGGACATAGGATGTACTTATCCCGAAAATTACCCCTAAGGGTACGAAATAGGGGGTGAAAAAATGTACGGAGCTACGATAAACGATTTGTATTTGATATAAACCGCGGGCAGAAGCTAGTGGGAAATAAGAAACAATGCAATTTTGATCGTTTTACCGGTAACTCAACATATTATAAACGCTGCAATTTTTTACTATTTAAGTTATTTCGAAATCAGTCATAAGTGTCATAACTTTAGAAAACTGTTGCAATTTCGCTGTGATGGAGGAAAAACGAAAAACTTTATCCATTTACATCTCGTGGCAAGATAATGCAGAAATATTAGTAAGACGAATTCACATTTCAGCTGACCTCTTACAGGTTTCTTGTTTTTTCTTTTACAACTATAATTACTTCCAAGAACCCTGGATAATCATCATCGTCATCATATGTCCACAGCTGGACATAGGCCTCCCCCAAAGAGTGCCACAATGACCGGTTCTGCGCCACCCGCACCCAGCGGACTCCCGCGACCTTTACCAGGTCACCAGTCCACCTTGTGTGGGTTAGCCACGCTGCGCCTTCCGGTGCGTGATCGCCATTCGAGAACCTTTCCGCCCCAATGGCTATCTGTTTTACGTGCAATGTGTCCCGCCCACTTAAGTTTATAGCGATTTGGAATTTTATTAGCTATTACATTTAATATTACTAATATAACAGATTAATTAAGCGATAAAGTAAAATTAGCATTACGGGCATTACGGGCAAATTGAGCGAATTACAGTCGATTCCCATCCCCACCAGAACGCTCTTAATTGTAGTCAAATTAATACAAAATGGCTTGATTGAGTTATTCCGTCTAACTAAGCAATCAAATCTGTGCCATTTGAACCTAACTGCGTTGACATTAAGTATAATTTTGATGGACTGCGCATTTTACGACCATAACTAGATTCGCAACAGTTGTAACACGATTTTCGGTCCTAACACTCTTTTATTGTGATCCAATGTTGTCTGCAAGGGTAAATCAATTATTTTGGTCAGCATTGTCTTTCAGATGAATAGGAATCCAGTTTCATAATAAGAATTGATATAACAATACTTCCCCATTGTCATTTTACGAAAATACTTTCGAGTTCTGTCAAGCGGTATTTGTCTTTTGGATTTCGTTTGTTTTAGTATATTATTGTAAAAAGGTGGAACTTTGTTAAGAAGATTGGGCTGATTAAATCTCAATTACTGAACCCCAATTAACAAATGAATACTCGTATATATATTTAAAATATTAAATTATGATGTAGATTCAAGGATCGGTCAGTGACCGTGACGAAACTGAAAGTAATGTCAAATTACTTAGATTTGAAATCGAAAGTTCAGACACGACATGCATACATACGTACTTTAATACAATTGTGTATTTATTTTATGCTGGGGTTACACTGGCGTCTAAGCCACGTTGAATCGTTAAAACAATATTAAGTATAACATTACTCTCAATACGGCCGGCCACGTCTGTCGCATGCACCCTGATAAGTGGGCTAATAAAGCTACCCAGTGGGTCATCATTACGAGCGATGAAGACGGGACAGGCCCAGATGCAGATTTCGGGACGACTGAGACACATTCCTCAGCAATGACAATAGGGAATCGTGGAGATCCATTGGAGAGGCTTTTATTAGGGATTCCTGGTGTTTGGGGACTCCTTATGGGCTATTTAAAAGCCGCAATTGTAATAAAAAGTAAGCGATGATTTATGCAAGTAAATCAAGGTAATTAAGGGCATTATTAACGGCACTGACAATGACCGTTAATTATGCCTTTAATTATGTTTGTGTGGGGCCAACATTTTGCAACAATGCCGTGAATTTCATTCAGCAAAATGTGTTAGCTTTAATAATGCTCTATTTATAGTTTACCTTCATTAGTCCAGTTCATAACACGATCCGGGGCGGACCATCGCAAACAACCCAGTTATATTTAACACAAACTTTCATATTGCATTATGCTACAACTTTTCATAACAACCTATAGAAAGTTGTTCCATTTCCCCATTCACGGGCTGCATAAAAATAAATACAAACAATACGAATACTTTAACCATACAAATACTCACAGAGTAGGCTTTTATTCTTTCTGGGTCGACGTCATGTTTGGAGCGCGCCTGCGCGCGCGGAGATGACGACACCATGATCTATGGATCACGATCTATAGATCCACCGCTAACGGTTTATCCAGTTTGTATGTGGCGCCATTTTGAAATGTCATTTCATAACAATCGTGTTTTCATTATGTTGCACTAGCACTGTGGTGGACGAATTTAGTATGTTTGGCTGTTGTTGATTGAGTTTACGTTTGACACGTTTGTAAGTATTGAGATTGTGTTTTACGCACGTAGGTAGGCATAATATAGATATATATATAATTATATATATGAAAGTAACGATGAATAATCAATTAATCTAGGTATAGTTTTTATCTGTAAAATTGTAGAAGTCACTGCAATAGAGAGATCTCTCAGGGACCGAAGTCCCAATGAGAGTTGTTTGGATTTTGTATATATGCAAAGTAATCTATAGAACTTCTATAGCGCTATGCAGAACACTTCAGATTCGACAGCTGACAGGAGGGACGCCACATCAGCCCCCCTTCGAGACAGAGGGGTCAGCGACGATGTATGAAGAGTGCAGCTTGCCAGTTGCTCAGAGCCAGCGTGGCGAGCGAGCGCTCAGAGCCAGGGTGGCGAGCGAGTAGGAGGGGGGGGGGGGAGAGAGAGAGTCTGGCTTGCTGAAAGAGTTGGGCGTCAGTCAGGATCCTCAGAGTTGCGCTTATGTCCATTGTCGGAGGTCACCAATGTAGAAGTCACTGCAATAGAGAGATCTCTCAGGGACCGAAGTCCCAATGAGAGTTGTTTGGATTTTGTATATATGCAAAGTGATCTATGAAACTTCTATAGCGCGATGCAGAACACGTCAGATTCGACAGCTGACAGGAGGGACGCCACATCAGCCCCCCTTCGAGACAGAGGGGTCAGCGACGATGTATGAAGAGTGCAGCTTGCCAGTTGCTCAGAGTCAGCGTGGCGAGCGAGCGCTCAGAGCCAGGGTGGCGAGCGAGTAGGAGGGAGAGAGAGAGAGAGAGAGAGAGAGAGAGTCTGGCTTGCTGAAAGAGTTGGGCGTCAGTCAGGATCCTCAGAGTTGCGCTTATGTCCATTGTCGGAGGTCACCAATGTAGAAGTCACTGCAATAGAGAGATCTCTCAGGGACCGAAGTCCCAATGAGAGTTGTTTGGATTTTGTATATATGCAAAGTGATCTATGAAACTTCTATAGCGCGATGCAGAACACGTCAGATTCGACAGCTGACAGGAGGGACGCCACAAAATCATTGACTGTGAAATGATTAAAGGTTTCTTATTTTAGTGCATATACACTCAGGAGTAAAAAAATGGGTAGGTATACCTACACTTTGCACGATGATTCAATAAAAGTGTAAGTACCAGCGAACGAAAACAATCATAGAATGCGAGCCCCTTACAAATTTCTACCCAAACACGTGCCTAAAACCCGGTATTCGACCTAAACTAAACGGCGGCCTGGCATCGTTTTGAAACCCTGCCCCCAGCCCGCATAATGGCAAGTGCACCCATTTTGTGGGGCCACTTTGCAGTACTACTTAGACTATTGTCTTTTTCGTTCGCTGGTAAGTACCTCCCCGTTTTTTTTTCTCTTGAGTGTACAAGTTATATTGATTGCAAAAATATAAGAACGGATCATATATAATCTTACGCTTAAGATTATAAACTAATCCAAGCTAACCGTAGTTTAAAATGTTTCGATAAAAGTACTAAATAATGGTTCTTACTATTTTACTGTGATATGACAGAAATATATTTATTTGGTGTGACAAGGAAATTACGCATACGTGTTTCTACAACTAAAATGCACCAAAATGGATGCCACTCAGCATATGCCAGCAGCAATATATTATGCTAAAGGCGCTGGTTTTTATTATGCATGTATTATTACAAGCTTTTATTTACTTTCACCTGTCCCGTTGTCTGTCTGTCTGTCTGTCTGTCTGTAATCAAATCTTGCAAGTTACATTTGATCCACTTCCCGGTTTCCGATTGAGCTGAAATTTTGCACGAATATGCAAATCGCGTGACAATGCAATATTATGATGACGTGGAGCTGATCTGATGATGGAGCTGGAAGGTGGCTATAGAACTCTGTAATAAAACCACATAACCCCATCGAGTTTGGGCTCGTTAGAATCGTCTCAAGGAGTAGTTGATGACGGTATAAAAAAAAGGACAGTCGGCAATAAAAGCTTGTACCAAAAATGAAATTTTTGACAGAAACTTATTAACTACTTTTCGTTCGACCTGTTTTCATATTTAATTATACGTGTGAAATAACGGTACAGCAAATTGGGTGTTACGCTTAATTTTTCTGGTTAGTTAATTATTCAATCTGTACATTGATTAAATTGCCGGACCAATTTCATAACATCTAATTTACTTAAATGACATTACATAAACATACTCATACTCATTTAATTATAATGCACAAATACATTAAACGTCAAAATTTTCAAATTAGATTCGATTAAATCAATTCGAATTTATTTAGAAAGTCAAATAGTTAATTTAAAAAAAAATGTATTCCTACTCATAGGTACATAAGATGAACATTACATAATAGTATGTAATAATGAAATGAAATGAAATGAAATATATTATTAATAACAACTGTTACTAGTCGAGTTACAATATTGAGCTTGCAATAGTTTTAAGTATAATTAATTACAGTTTTTCGTATTATACAAATTATCTTCATATCGTATTCGAATATTTTTATAAGTCACACTGTATTTTATACCTTTACAGAATTATTGGTAGACTAAAGAACTCGTCATATGAATAAAATGACTCCTGCGTCAACCACTTATTCAGCCTAACCTTGAATGCTGCGGTGGAAGTCGCATCTCTTAAGCCTGCTCTATACAGTGGGCCATCACGACCCATCGTACAGGACGCAACTATGCGTTAGAAGGAGAAAGACATCGCCGCGCCATAAGCCATCTGACACCACTGACCTCTCTACACGCTGGCCCATCCTAGTAGGCCATTAGGATGGGCCATCATGTAGAGGAGCCATTACAGAGTCCGGCAGGCGATTGTAAATAGAGGGGCCGGCATAGTACACGGATCGCTCGGACTTGGCGAGTCTATTACTGCGCAGATTGTAGTTGGTGTTAGTGCTTCTGAGCTTGAACATATATCCGGGTAAAAGTAATACTATTATGTCTATTATACTTGTCTGTGCTGACAGTAGAAAGTAGGAGATGATAGGTAGGCAACTAGGCACATCCAGTCTTCAACACAAATCGACTCAGAACTACTACTCCATTGCCAGTACACAAAGTGGAATACAGCTCCAAATAAGTAAAGGAAAGAGAAAACAAAGCTATACTGGCACTAGGAGGAACCATAGGTCTCGAGGCATGGTATTTTTCAGCAGGTATCACATTGATTTTCTATAATTTTTACGGCAAAATAGTATACCTATTCCGCTGATGAAATACGGTTGTTTTACTTTTAGTAAAATCAGCCACTTCTAATGGTACGGGACGTTTCATTAAAAGTTCAAAAACGCTCTGTAGAGAAACGCCAAGTTTGTCAGGACCAAAGTGACTTCACAATTACCTATGCTTAAACCGTGTCCATTTTTAGATCATTGTGTATCAAAAAATTAAAAAAAAAAAAAACGTGGTGTTTTGAGTTTAGTTTATTGGTAATTTAATCCAAGCGCGTACAACACGTACTATTGAGACTGTTTAAGTTACATCTCACATCGACCGCACATTTTTTATTTACACACACGGTATTGACCATATTTCTTACACAGCCGAAGGTCAGCGGTAACATCTGACAGTTACGCATATAAATGATCAGCTACAGTACGTGATCTGGCAAGGTTAGTCGTTTGTAAACATGAGGTAATACTATATAGTATACTATATTGCGACAGGTATTACGAATACAGTAATATTATAATAGCATCGGTGACAAAAGGTATCATACAAAATAATAACTATTTAATAAACGAATGAAAAGAATGATAATCGTCGTCGGATACTTTTCAGTAGGACGACACGCACACACACACAGTCTCCCGAGTATAATATACAATTCGATAGAATGTACCTAACTAAAACTAATTTTATTCATTTAGCTGTTACATGTAATATTATCACTCTAATTTCTGTACATGCGTACACAATAATGCTAGACTTGGCTGATTTTTAATTAGATGTTACATGTACAAACCTTTTAAACACTATCGAAGATTCCAATTTTATTATAGCTATATCCTAACACTTCATCACGATAAAACATTGATTGCATTCCTTGGCTCTTATCCTAGAAATTCCTCCTTCTTCTAGGTTCTATAAAAGTCCGCTGCATTTGGCAATGCAATCTTGGTTTGGTAGACATGTTAGCCCCGTAGATTTGAAACAAGCACATGTTGTTAATTTTTTTTTGTTTAGCCTAATGGTGTAAAACACGAAGAACTTTCCAGGTTGACCCAGTTCTGACGTGCTTTACGAGCACTCTCGATTAAGTTAATCGAATACCGTTCGTTCCGGTGCACTAGGAATGTAAAACAAACGGAATTTATGTATTTACACATAGTTATACTATGATAACTACCAATGTTTATCACTGTAACTTAGTTGGTGGTGGCCCTGCCCACGAAGCTGGACGTCCCGGGTTCAAATCCCGGTAAGATTATTAGTGTGATGACCGCGAGTTATGTGTTGTGTGTGTACCTAAAGTACAAACCTTGCTTAGTTTGGGACTATTGGTCGATTTGCCCCAAATGCATTGTTGTTTTCAAATAAGAGAGATGCTTCAGTATCCTACAGTGACACGACTTAAATTCGAATGACGAGAAATCCTCTAGTTCGAAATTAACCCACATATATTGCTTCGACATAAAGTACAGGTGCAACGTCGAAGTCTAGGACTCTTACGTTACGTGAACGTCAGCATAAAATTGAGATTAAAACTTAATGTCAGAAACGTAATAAAATGTATTAGATGATTATTGATTACTCATCTCGCATATATAAGGTGACTCTTTTATGTTTATCAACACATTCCGACCCTTCAAGTGTTTTGAGGAAGGTTGTATCAAGGACAGTTAGCATATGACGTTTTCCAATATTATTGTAGATATAATATAATTGTATGATTTTATCCTAATAACCACTTGATTCATGTTTGTCGTTTAAAACATAGATAATCATGTACTTAATTTCATAGTTACAGTCTAATTGAACATGAAACTGAAACAACACAACATGAAACTGACAGCTTATACCACAGGTAAAGATGTTGCCATGTTGAAAATTCTAGTAACACGACTCGCTGGCCAGAATCTAAAAGAAAATCTTAACCACAGACTAAATTCGTGTCACCATTTGCCGCGCCCGTCTGGCATGTCTAATTAGAAAAATAAAAAGGAATTGGACGGAGATTTCATTCCCCGGGAGTAGTCGCATCTTTTTAAATTACTGTTATGAATAGTTTATGAAAGAAACTGGCTTGAATTAAGAACTGAAAGAAATGGCATCGGTACTGAATGTTTTTGAAAATGAATAACTGTAATTAGTTATTAATAGAAAAGTAATGAAGCCTCTCATTCTTGCACTGAAACGTGCTGAAGTACCTATACCAAATAAGAAGTACTACGATTCTTGCTTCTGACTCTTGCTACATGTCTTTGTCATTTTAATTTTGAAAGACGAAGAAAGTAAACTGGGGATATCTATGGCATGCTGGAAACGTGTAATTCTGATTGGGTATCGTAGTATTATCTTAAATTGGATTGGTTCTATTCGGAATTGTTTTAACGTAACTCGTGACTTGGTAACCATAGTCAGACGATCGCTTTGGCCTGGTTGGTAGTGATCCTACTGACTATGAAATATTATTAAATGAGTGCAATTACGCACGGAAGTAAGTTAACCAGATGGAAAATAATTGGGCAACAACTACACTCCAGGTGATCCAGACTTATTTTTTTTTAAATAAGGTTATAAGGACCGCAGCGTGGGTAGACCTCTCACAAGGTGGACTGATGACCTGGTAAAGGTCGCATGAGTCTGCTGGATGCGGGTGGCGCAGGACCGGTCATGGTAGTACTCTTTGCTGCTTAGGCCTCTCCCCACTCCTCTCTGCACTCGCATATAGAGTCCCCAGAAAGCTCGACACACGTCGGCTCCCCATACAATTGTAGTTTGGCTCTCATTATAAAACGGCGGGCTGGAATAAAATGAAACCTTTTATACACAATGAGATCCGCCATAAGAAGAAACGATGTAGTTTACCTGTCATTTTTTTTCTTTTTTAATTTCTAGCAACAGAAGCTAGTTTCCGACCTAGATATGGCGGCGCGTTGTGTAATAAATTAAATATATAAATTAAATAAATAAATATTAGAGGACAATCTTACACAAATCGACCTAGTCCCAAACTAAGCAAAGCTTGTACTATGGGTACGAGACGACGATCAACATACTTATTTTGATAAATAAATACCTACTTAAATACATAGAAAACATCCATGCCTCAGGAACAAATATTCGTGCTCATCACACAAATAAATGCCCTTACCGGGACCTCTTGCTTCGTGGGCAGGATCACTCCAACTAGGCTAACGCGGTCATCATGGCGTTTTATTATGGGAACCAAACTACGTTTTTATGGAGAGTAGTATCCTATAGTCACTCACTTTGTCAATCAAATGCTTTACAATGTATATGTATACCTACTTAAATATCCCCTTAGTCAGCCAAAAGCAGTAAAAATGGAGCAAGTCCCAGTTCGGAGCATAAGAGGAATCTTTAGATATCGGTTAATCTGCCAGCCGTTATCTTTCGATACGCTGATAACGCTTATCAGTTGTATCGAGTGCCTGTGCATCGTACGATATGGGCCCGCCAGATGCTAAGTAAACCTTATTGTACGGGAATAAGGTTTAGAATTGGTCGGTGGTGGGTCTGTGTGTGTTTGATGTCGATTGAGAATATAGGAGAAAATTTTCGAAAGAAAAATTAAAGAAAAATTGGGAGCAATTGTTGAGGGGAGATCGGAATACCAGCTACACCGGCCCTACTGTCAACCCCGCCCGCACGCGCCGGATGGCGGCGGCGACCAACTGGTTGCCGCGGTGCTCCCTGCTATAGAAAACCAACGGGGCTCTGGCGACCCAGCAATGGCGGTATAATGCACACCCGACTGGGTAGCCTGTACGGAAGAGGCGTCAGAAACCTTGGGGACCAAATAAACCCTAGTGCTGGAGCAGAAGGCGACGGGAAACCACTGCAGTATTTTCCCACGAGAGTCATGAGAAGGTCTTTTGCAAAAATCGACCGTGATATGACCACGACCACTCTGTCAAGAGTGCACGACTAAGAAGAATTTTATATAACACTACTAGCGACCCGCCCCGGCATCGCACGGGTACCATATTATACATATAAACCTTCCTCTTGAAATCAATCTATCTATAAAAAAAAACCGCATCAAAATCCGTTGCGTAGTTTTAAGCATACATATAGGGACAGACAACGGGAAGCGACTTTGTTTTATACTACGTAGTGATAATAAATAGGAAATCTAGGAAAACGCATGCTATCTGTTGAACATATTATTACTAGAGGCTCTTTGAGCTGTGTAACTCACAGACAGACTCTTTAATACCATTTCTGTTTTAATTTCGAAACACTGAATAGACAAAAAAAACTGTGTAATTATTGAACTTGCTCAATGAATTTCACGACATTCCGTTGGGAAATACGGCTTGTAGAAGAAAACAGCCGGACACCGGGACATCCGGACATCAAGCTGAAGCAGAGTACGTTCGCTTTTTCAAGATGTAAAGTTAGATTAGCACATTAATCCATATACCTATGTATGTAGGTTTGCTGTGTCCATCCTATACGCGACATGTGATAAGTATTAACAGGCTAAGGGCTACGGCGTAGCATAGTAGCGTAATGGCGTGGCAAATCAATAAACAGCATAAAGAGAGTTTTAACGTAAGAGAATTTTGCTCGGAAACATTCTGAATGTAGGTCCTAATCCTGCTGGGTGGAAAAAGGCTTTCATTGTTTTAGAACTCGTTATATTTAGGTATTTTACAAATACTTTAGCCTATCTCACTCCCTACGAGTAAGATGAATCTTATGACACCTCACACGTTAAAATCCATCAAGTCAAGGCAAAGAAGTATTCATACATACATACGTACATACACACACTCAAAAATAAAACCCTTCGGGTTGTCAAGTCGTCAAGTCATCCACTTTAAACCATATGAAACCCGAGGTATTTTAACATGATTTGTGTAATAAAAATGTGATTGCCCGTTTGGCGAAGCGGTTCAAACCGGCTCGAATATGATGACAATGACAGCTGTTCATCTGCCACACCGTCAGCTGCGCGCGGGCACATAGGAATGCGATCGGCACTTGTTTTTACAACACCATAACAAGAAACCTTACCAAGTGACAGATGTCAACGATGTAGGACTTACTAAGAGGACCCAGTTCTACACCTCGGTTTTTTGGAAGATCCGTTAGGCTATGTAAGAGACCAAATATTGGTATCTACTGTTTTGGACTAGGTACGTACCAGCATATGATCTAATGGATCATTGGAAAAATAGGCCTGATGTCTTCAAGTACATATTAGAATAAAGTACCTAACTAGTAATTGCCAGTTGCAGAAACGGTAACTAAATTGAATAGCTCGTATAACGTAAACAACTTCAATAAAATATAGTTTCAATGAAAACTGCTTATAAATATTTCCCAGATATTGAATGCAGAAACTGAATTGAAACAAAGAAAGATAATACTATCAAGAACAGACGAAGCGATATTTTCAGAATAACGACACACTTACCAACCGAGATAGTTGAGGACGACAATGTTTCAGAATTTCATTATCTCCGGCGGAAGAAACAATTTTCCTTTGTCATAAACTATTTAAAAAAGTAAAAATTACCTCATTGTTGTCTAATTTGCGGCATAAACAAAACTGTTTCAGTCTATCCACACTAATGCAACATCTAGACGGCTCCAATAGAAACACGTTCAACCTCTCAAAAACCTTGGTCATGATTAAAGGAAAACTAAAACACTGGCAACATATTCCCGGTTTCGCCGTTTCGATTTTTAAGAAAAGAACACGCGTGCTGGCGTTGTGAAAAATGTGGTGTAACTGTGTTATCAGTAATCTCGAGTTAGCCACGCCAGATATTGTAACGCCTGATGTGCTTTGATGACGAGTAGGTACCTATATAATGTGTAGGTGTAGATGCAGATTGCAGGGGGCGTATTAGACTATGAATGCTAATTGACACAAGAGCACGACAAAGATTAAAATTTAGTACTCCGCCATAAGACATGCCTACATACATGCACATTTTCATATCTTCTTTCCACTTCATAGACTGCTTTCCAAGAGCAAATGTTTATATACATATCACAACTTGGATGGTGTATGGTGTAAAATTGAACCAAGGAAATTGAAGTGACTCTGTTTGCATTTTTTAATTATTTATACTTTATATATTATTTAATATCCGAATTCGCCTAAGACTCAATAACAATAAATACCACACCATCATCACAATCTACAGTTTCATATCATTTATTCTCGAAACATAACTTACACTATTTATTTCCGTACTAAAACTATTTTCAAGTTATGATCGTAATGGATAATGGATAAACGGTTTTGGAATTATTAGACCGTTTTTTCTATTTCTTAAATCAAAAACAGATTTTAGTGGTTTATAAGAATATTACTTGTATTATTTATTATGTATGTCTAATTTTTTGTTGCTTCAGAGCAAGGTGTTTGGACATGATTCCCTATCTCGATATTATTTGGATTCCTTAGTGCGTTAACTTGCTCTTAGTTCATTAGCCACATAAATTAGACACATACTTCCTAGGAGGATCCAACCTTTTCTTTTATAAACAATGATTGTGACCAAATAAACGATTTATCAAATAAATGTTTTTTTTTCTCCATATATTACGATCACAATGTTTGTGTTTAAAAATAATGCAAAGTGGAAATAAGTTTCGTTTATTTCTTCCCATATGTGCGTAGTTTACACGAATACCCTTTCTTTCTATTGTTAAGAATAAAACTTGCAAATCTTGACAAGCAATTACGATTTATGATATGTTGGACGTATTTATAGCCGACTAGCTTCCGCCCGCGACTTCGTCCGCGTGGACCCGGGATAAAAAATATGCTATATTTTAATCCGGGCTATAAACTATCTTCGTGCAAAATTTCATTCAAATCGGTTCAGCCGTTTAAGCGTGATTAAGTAACAAACATCCAAACATCTAAACTTTCGCATTTATAATATTAGTAGGATATTGGAATGGGTTTTGTATATGATTTATTTAAACTTAATTGCACTAACGAAAAAGCGGACTTAATGCCTAAAGCCATATCATTCAACCAAAGGACCAAACAGAAATGTACAAAGGTTGGTGCAAGATAGTAACAAACAACCCTAAGAAACAAGACATTTCGCGAGAGGTTTTTAGGTACAAATAATATTTCAATTCAATACATTAAATGGAACAAACTACCAGAACTGTAAGTAACTCGTTGGGCTTTAAGCCGCTTGTAAACCAATCAAAAACCTTCCTCGCCAGTCGAAAGCCCGCAATAATTTAAAACGCGACACACGTAAAACCGCGGGTACATTCCGAAGCATAATTAAATAATCAAGCGATGCATTAAACAAAGCTGTTTCGTTAATATTGCGCTGCGAAAATCCGACACCCACTTTCATAATATCTCAACTATCACGTCCGCTACTTTAATTTTGAACCTTACTCAGTGAAAACAAAGTAGCTTATGCAATAAAGCAATTAACAACGTTTGGAAGATTGCGGTAAAGCTGCCTGAATTAAGTTTCGCCTGAAGTCTTGCCTCCGTTGGTTAAATAAATAATATTAGCTAACTTTGGTTAAATAAATAGTACTCACAATAACATAGTACGCGAGGCTTTGTTGTTTCACTAAGCAAGACCGAAAACCACGGGAAGGGAAGTGTATGGCATAATTTAGTAACTTGTTTATATATGATATGAGAGAAAACGAAAAATGCGACACTAACAACATTGCAATGTTATTTTAAGAGATCCTTACCAATAGATACTTAGCAAGGATCTCTTAAAACAGATAACTAAAGTATACACATACGTTAAGTGTATCTTTGCCTAATCTCGAGAAAAAAACAACGCAAGAGGTTAAATAATCACACACAAAGATACATTACAAATGTCCAAAGTTTTAAGAAGGGGGTATGTTCTGTCCCTTTTTTCGCAAAACGCAACTTCATATGAAACGATGACGCTGGAAGATTGTGACGTCACTGTATTCGGCGCCGCCGTCGACGCGGCCCCCCGGCAGCATCCCGTAACGTGACGTCACACACTGTTTGCGTTTTCTCTCTAACAAGCAATATTAAAACGATTGTAGCTTCGTAATTCTTTGAGATATCTGATCTGAATGGGATTTTCGTCACTAGGCATATTTTTTTGCCTTCTTACTTTTGGAGTAATAATAATTTTCGAGTCTACACCCCTATTCCGGTCCTTTGATTGGACTGAAACAGCATTAGACAGGGAAGCCTGGCGAACTTTAGTGTCGGAGGACAAGATCCGCTTTGGGTCGTTGCGCCACAGCAGCAGCAGTAAGTTAGTAAGTAATCGTAGTGGAGCTTACAATAGCTGAGATCCATGAAATTTAACTATAAAAGTACCACAATACATTCACAACTGAGCTTTGTCTGTCATTTATACGTCTCTTGACCTAAAATATGTTCTAGGTCTCACAGAGGCATTCTATATATTCTACCCGTATAGGGCTAGGCCATCTGCCTCTCACCTGACAAGTCCCACGTATATTAACGATGCGTTGCTAAGTTACGAACTATTCTAGCAATAGTAACTACATATTATGTAATATGAACTGTGATTCCTGTGACATAGATTCTAAAATGAAACATCAGTTATTTTACTTTTGGGGTCACAAATGTATCAGTCACGGATTTTGGAATGAATTGCATTCCCGTGTTTTTTTTAGGAACTGAAATCAATTTTATGGTATAAGTACTCGGTGATAAATTAAATGAACACTGTATTAACACGACTTACAGAAAGTCTTCTATAATATAATAAGTAAACCAAGCGAGGACCAAGCTCCGTCAAGTGTGTGGCTAACTCGACTGTTAGAAGTTCGGAAGCCTTCTGAAGGGATTATAACACTGCCTTTATAACTTTGACGCAGTCATAGACAACAAACGGGATCAACGGCTTAACGTGCCTTCCACGGGAGTGCTCAGCTAGTAACCACTCAAAGTGGTCTACCCATTATACGCACAATCGTACCTCTTGCTATCATGTTGGTACTGCTAAGACATGCGCGCTACCACTGTGATACGAAGCGACGAATAAATTGTCCTGGGCTGTTTCGCTACGCGCTAATGCGGCTCACCCCGCTACGAAAATAGACTTCTACCTACGCTTAGTTATAGTTTAAATTATTTGAACTGAGCTCATGAATAGCCTTCGTTTGCCTTTTTTCCTTTGTAAAAAATTGTTACTGCCATGTAAAATGTTCATTAAATAATGAACTCTATCTTCTTATACAATAGCTACGAGATAAAATACCACACACAGCGCCTTGTACCTGGCTCGCTGGGAGCGTGTTGTTTTATCTTTTAGTCGATTTTGAATCTATTGAATAAGAAGATAGAGTTCATTATACAAAGAACATTTTATGTGGCGCTAACCTTTTTCTTGCAAAAAATGGCACGCGTTCGACACAGTCGTATTGTTAGACTTGAATGCTATTGTTCTGAAGGTAAGAAAATCAGTCCAGTTCAGAAAATCTCAACTATACTACGCATCGCGGTGTCAATATATATTTGTGGGTGAGCGTTGAGGTGAGCTGAGTGGGAAAACAAGTTACAGAATAGGAGGGCTGGTGTTTGAAACTTTACGTCATTGTGCTAAGAAGCATTAAATAGCCTGAATAGTTTCCGCGCGGTATGCTTTGCCCGTTGACCTTTACATTGTTTACTAACTTCAGGTAGAAGAATCCTGAGACTCTGGAACTGTGCTGTTTCCGACAGAAATAAGGCTGGATTACGTGTACGGCAGGTCATTGCGCCCTGTAGCCTGGGCATTTGAATAGGGCTACGGTATCCCCTGCTTGTCGTACAAGGCGACTAAAACGGGTCCTCGGGGTGGTACACGGATCAGTTGGGGGGGCTAAAATCGTTAAACAAAGGTAGGACCCACAGAGGCATGACGCTAGGGCGGCACTGGTGCGTTCCATAAAATGCGACGAGGAGGACCATCGGGGGGTTTTCAGTCGGTGCGAGGCATGAGCCTGACGCTAGGGCGGCACTGGTGCGTTCCATGAAATGCGCCGAGGAGGACCGTCGGGGGGTTTTCAGTCGGTGCGAGCCATGACGCTAGGGCGGCACTGGTGCGTTCCATGAAATGCGTCGAGGAGGACCATCGGGGGGTTTTCAGTCGGTGCGAGTTTAACATAACCTCCACGTTATCCCCGTGTCGCGGAGGTATCCATAAAAGATTTTCCTCACAATAAAAAAAAGGTTATTGTGGATAACATGTTTGCAGTCCAGTCCTGTGCAAGGTAGCGGAGACTGTGCAAGGAAAACCCAGTATGAAGAGCTCTTCCTAGTATTATTAGTACTTAGTAGTAAGTATTCTTCATTGATTTTTTTGACGGCTCGGCCTCTACGTCGGGGGGCGATCCGTGGGAGCGAGAGATCGGAGAACGGCCTCTCGTCCGCACGCATGCCGCACCGCTCTGCCGCTGCCGCCGCGGCTTAAAGTCGTCACTGAGTCCTGCGGCGCTAACACGAAAATCGGAAGTCGAAAGTCGCATGTCTCCCTATTTATTGTCGCTTGAATATGCAAGTGCGACAGAGATAAAGATACACGAACGAACGAACGAAGCGTTTCATATATAGTAGCGGCTCCGGGCGAGGCTAGAGAGGCGAGCATTGAAAGCTAGTCTTGAAATAAACTGAGCGTCTGTCTCTCGTCTCTTCAACTGTTAATACTTAAGAAATTATATTGAGTTTCAGAATGGCACATCTTTCTGCCAAGTCGCGTCGCGCGCGACTCAGCGACTCTTGTCTTAATCACAGCTCAATTTGAATGAGGGAGGTAGATTTTCTCTCGCGCCCCGAGCCAATTTCGTAGCTAGTCTATGGAGTTTCTTAGGCCGTACGAGGCCAATCACACGCATATGAGCCATGCCTCTACGTGCGCTTTCCACTACAGAGCGGAAAAACACTGCTAAGCGCTACAGCACGTAACACTACGTGACCTCGAATGGGCTGAATTCATCATCATCATATCAGCCGAAAGACGTCCGCTGCTGGGCCTCCCCCAAAGAGGATTCATACTTATCTAAAATCGAGTTCATACATTTAATATGGTTAGATTCACACTAGCTACGGCGGTCTAGCGGCCTAATCCCGGCTCGTACCAATGAGTTTTTCGGAACTTATGTACGGAATATCATTTGATATTTACCGTTAGCTTTTCAGTGAAGGAAAAACATCTTAAGGAAACTGCATACATCCACGAAGAAATTCAAAGGTGTATGTGAAGTCCCTAATCCGCACTGGGACAGTGTGGGGACTACTCTGCCCGTTCCCTCTCATCGATGAGAGGAGGCCTGAGCCCAGCAGTGGGACGTATAGAGGCTGATTTATTACTATAATATTATTATTAGATTCACCCTCATCTGACGCGCTCTGACGTGACGGCTAGTTTTGTTTTCAGACAGCATCACGTCAGATATCTGACTTTAGGCCCACTAAGGCTATTTCGTATCATTTTCTCTAGCAGATATATTTTAAGCCTTAAATAAAGTATTTTTATTATATCATAATTTACCGCGAAACCAGAGAAGAAAGGTTACCGCGGGGAAAATTACATCATAAATATATAATACGAAAAGTAAGAGTTTATTACTCTGTACTATGATAACCCTAAATTCGAGACGAGTTATTACATACTTACACAGACCAAGCGTACCGAAAAAGGGGTATATAACTTGTTTCCGTGATAATTTTGAAATGTTTTGAAAAAAATAATTTACTTGTGAAAATCCTGATGTTCTACCGTGATCTTCATATACGTGTAAAAATGGAATATTTTGACTAAATAAATCTAACCAAACCTAAATAACATGTATTTAGTCTTTACCTGACTAGACTCGAAAGTATTAAAGAGATATAGGTAAGGTGCTTTGGGGTATATTCGATATATTTGTAGGCGAGTTGAGAGCATGTTCGTGTTTGGACTTGAAAGTCACAATTTAAGAATTATTCCTTAGGAGCGATGGCATTTTTGTGTCATCATCAACCTAAATTTGACGTCTCAGTCATTCTGATTTTGAAAGACAGTGACTCGAAAGAGATGACGTGGTCTGTCAAATATCATTGATGAAATAGCGGCATTGCAAGTTTATAAATATAAACATTTCCTTTATAAGCATCCCAATCCATCGAAATAACAAACTCCTTAAAGAATTCAGAAAGCAATCCCGCACCAAGAAGCCCATTTAGACCAGGGAATAAAGTTTATGTTAACGCTTACGTTTCCATTTATCCTCGAGGCGCTCCTACTAAAACTTGGATAAAATGTCACAAGTTACTTGGAAATGTACGGCGCTTAGATCGTTTTGTGGAGAGGTGCCTAATAGTTAATGAGCCGGCAATGTAACGCGCGCATTCAATATTAACATGGCGTAATGCGAACAGAGCGCTTTAATATTTGATTCCACATTATAATTCTGTTTTTGGAATTGGTCGCTAATTTAGGAATTGGAAATGTTTTATCGATCAGCACGGTTATCAATCACAGGACGCGCGACCTCTCCGCATCTTTCTAAGTGTTCTAATTAAAAAGAGACTCGCGAAAAACTCGCGCGCCGTTTTGTGATAACGTGCACATACAGTTTTAGAGAGTTCCAAATCTTAATTAGAATTATATGAATGCACGCATATTCCTATGCACGCATAACATATTATCGATATTCTAAGTTATTTTTTCACGTACGGCATGTTTAAAAATCGTAAATTTTTTTCAATACCTATACAAATACTTACACGGTTAGGTTTGTTTTGTCAGGAACATAGACCCATGAAAATTAGTGAAACACATTAAGAAACACATAGTACCGAAGTATAATACATACAGTCAGCAGAAGTAGTAATATTGTCGTGAGTTTTGTTTCATCCTCCTAGCTTTATTCCCGGTTGTGACCTAAAGGAGCCTGAGGTCCGCTTTACGAAAGCACTAGGCACTAGTTTTACGAAAGCGACTTCTGAGTTTTGGGTATTGGTAAAAAAAATGGTTTCTATTGTGGTCAATATCAAATTGCTACCATACCATTGCTACCACAACAACAAGTCAATAAATCATGAAAAGCCTTTGAATTTTTAAATTGGAATACCTGCAAACTTAATCGTTTGCCATTAAGCGATCAAGCGAGGGAAAAATTACGTTAATGCTCGGGTCAAAGGGCACTGAAATTCGTTTCGATCTAATCTGGGGGCATGAATTGCCCTTTGGACAGTCAGATACATAATTCAATAGGATGAAATACTACGTGAGGGAAACTGCAGGGGAAATTAAGGCTAGTAGCATATGTAATAATAATTCTAATACCAGGGGGAGCCAGCCAGCGGTCTTAAAAAATATTTTTAACAAAATTCGGTAGAAATTTTAGTTTGAAAATCGCTCACACACACTTGGAAATTATACCAGTATTCAATACGGTTTTGTAAAACATGAATTGAATATATCGTGTTATTTTTGTTTACAAATATCATTTTAAAATGTTTTACTAAAGATGATTTATTCAAGAATCATACAAGCTTTCCATCCGGACGGAAGCAATTTTAGAGGTACCTATAAAAAAATGTATGATTTATCTTACATACATTAAAGATTAAAATGTTAAATAATATATTTTCCGCCTACATCGGAGCTAATCAAGTTCTTATTTTATTGAAGTCTAATATTGTTGGATTTTGTCTCCACGAATTACTTAAATGGTGATAAGATCTATCCGATACACAGAAGAAATGAATGGACTAAATATGTGGACGCAAGAGGCACCACATGAACCTAGATTCAAGTCATACGTCAAAGCTTTAAATTAAAATTGCGACCTGGACCTATGAATGAGAGAAACTCACCACTTCCCGAAATTGAACGGGACATTGAAAGATTACTCTAGGTACTGCAATCACTTTTGATTTCCACTGCCATTCGCACAAAAGACCCATTAGAATGATGCAGAATACAGCAGTCGCACAAAGTCATTTAATTAGGGCGATTTAGGTAAAAGGTAGGTATAATGACAAGCTAAAATCGAAATATCTCTTTAAATTTCGTCAGTGACCTTACACGTGTTCCGTGTTCCTTTATTTAGCCAGCTTCTAAGCCAAATGGTACCCTTGAACTAAATTAGAATACTAACCTAACCTATAGCTCTAGTTCTAGAATCCAAGAATTGAATACAAGTTAACTGTTACTCGACTACTAGTTTGAGGCTAACGCAGTCCAGTTAGACGACATTGGCGTAAATGTTATTCTTGCGGAACGTTATTGCCCGCAAACGTTCGAACAAATGTCATTCTGGAGTGACATAATCCGCAACGAAACGGAGAGGCTAAACGTCATTTGTGCGGAGCATTTTTCCACATTTTAGTCGACGTTGGGAATGTTTATCTTATACTCCTAGGATCTCTCTAGGACT
This sequence comes from Epinotia bilunana, assembly GCA_947049275.1. Classification (NCBI taxonomy): domain Eukaryota; kingdom Metazoa; phylum Arthropoda; class Insecta; order Lepidoptera; family Tortricidae; genus Epinotia; species Epinotia bilunana. The sequence continues at coordinate 19,794,801 of OX346266.1, read as the reverse complement.
CTAGACGACGAAGCCATTGCTGATGTAATTTTGGCGATGTGGTTCTTCTTCTTTTTTATGATTTAAATAAATTATTTTTATTTTCATAAACCTTTATATTATACTAGCTTCTGCCCGCGACTCCGTCCGCGTGGAACTGGTTTATGTCGTAGCTCGATACAAACTTTCATCCCCCATTTCACCCCCTCGGAGGATGTTTTCCGGGATAAAAACTATCCTATGTCCGTCCCCGGGATTCAAACTATCTCCATACCAATCGGTTCAGCGGCTTAAGCGTGAAGAGGTAACAGACAGACATTTATAATATTAGTATGGATTTCGCCTTTGTACTTTGATTTATTGTGTGCCATGTATATTATTTAAAATGTTATTGTATACATATATACGTACTTGCATACATACATAAATACACATACACACACAGTATAGTCATCCTACTAATATTATAAATGCGAAAGTTTAGATGTTTGGATGTTTGTTACTCAATCACGCTTAAACGGCTGTACCGATTTGAATTAAATTTTGCACGAAGATAGTTTATAGCCTGGATTAAAATATAGGATAGTTTTTATCCCGGGTCCACGCGGACGAAGTCGCGGGCGGAAGCTAGTGTAGGTATAAAAAGAGGAGTGTACACAGTATTTCTTACGTTCGGTGGGAAATATTTTTATACCACTTCGGTGGCGATCAAACGTACGGTCACCCTGATGGTAAGAGGTCACTGTAGCCTATGGACGTGATGAGAGGTGTCACATTTTCTTTTATTTTTATTCATAAACAACACCATGATTGTGTTTGAAATTTAAAAAGAACACGGTCGTTGCGTTGCAAGAATCGGAACCAAACTTTGTCAAATCCCGTAAATATTTCCTCTGCCCCCGCGTTCTATAGTCACGCGACCCCCAAAGGGATATCAACGCAAAAGTCCTCGCAAATTTAAAAGAAGCGGCATAACAGTTAAAAGTTTTTACCCAGCGTTAACTGCCAGTTTATTCCTAAACCGGGTTTTATGGCGACTGCTGAGCGCTGGGACGGTAAAGAAATAAAGTTGCTATTAAGGGCTCGGCGTTATTTAGCGTTTTATCGGTTGCATTTCACAGAAGTCCGGGGGCCGCTTGCTTTAATCCCAATTGGTATCATCATCATATCCAGCCGAAAGACGTTCACTGCTGGATATAGGCCTCCCCCAAAGAGTGCCAAAGTGACCGGTCCTGCGCCACCCGCATCCAGCGGACTCCCGCGAGCTTTTACCAGGTCATCAGTCCACCTTGTGGCGGGCCTTACCCACGCCGCGCCTGGCCGGTACGTGTTCGCCACTCGAGAACCTTTCCGGCCCAACGGCCATCGGTTCTACGTGCTATGTGCCCCGCTCACTGTCATTTAAGTTGGTGTAGACACTAGTTTTAGCGCAAGCGTTTGCCATCTGACTATAAACCTATACATAATTATACATACATTATAGATCCCTTACAGGGATAAGTTCGCCTTTGTACCTTGTTGAAGTATTTTGTCTGTATGTTTACCTATGTCTTGTGCACAATCAAGTATTTACATACATACATAATACAAAGACGAAACAATGCTTACATCATACTAGCTTCTGCCCGCGACTCCGTCGGCATGGAACTCATTTTTATCGTAGCTCCATACTTTCACCCCCTTAGGGATTTCCGGGATAATGGCCTTCTCCGGGACTCAAAACTATCTCTATAACTAATTTCACCAGTACAAACTTTGCTCGCCTATTTAACCCGATTAGGGGTGGGTTTTTCCAAAACCCTAAAATTACTTTTCTTGTATTGTAATAAGGAGTCCATACACAAAGTTTCAAGCCTCTCACTTAAAATTTTACTCTATCCCCATACAAACTTTCAACCCCCTTTTTACCCCCTTGAGGGTGGAATTTTCACAAATCTCTTCTTAGTGGGTACTTACGTGATATAAGTTACCTGCTGTGAAAAAATCAGCTTTCTAGGTTCAACGGTTTTGGCTGGGCGTTGATTTAAGTGAGTGAGTCAGTCAGTCAGGACTTTTACGTTTATATATATAGATTATTATGTTTAAGTACTAATATTATTTCACAAGACGGCGCCGTCTACTTGCCTATGGTACGATTTGTACGGCCCGCCTGATGGAAAGCGGTCTCATTAGCCCACGGACGCTTGCAAGCCAGCCCGGAGTAAGAACCTCATGCTGTACCTAATCTCTCGGGACAACAGGCATCAGAGAGCTCGTTTCACAACCGGAACGTTCAGGGAGGGCAATTGCTTTGAAAACGGGTCCGTTGGATCCAAATCGGTATTTTGTATACATATAGCGTTGAAACAAACTACGCTTATAGGTACAGTCAACTCTAAAAATATGAGTAAAAATATGTCAGCGGATTAAGGTTTTGGTACTTATTTATGAGAGGATTTTATCGATACGTATTTTTGACTGTACAACGTCATCTAGTAAACCGGTCGGCAGTCGTTTTAATTTACTAAATACTAAATGCAAGCAAAAATAATACCTCATAGTCAGAGCACAAAGTCGTTTTTCGCTTCCCTTCGTTTGTCAGAATTCATTCTTACTGTTTCGGATAGAATTTAGAACAGAGCAAAAATATCTTAGACGTTACGTGTACCTGATGGCCCTACGTTGGCATTGAGGTCCGCATTAAAAATCCGGCCTCGATTACCGCATGACGTCACCGCCCATACCGCACACAAAAAACTATAGTATTCAAATAAAACACGTTTTAATACCAACCGAGCCTTCTGGCACAGTGGAATTAGCATGAACAGTACCCTGTCTTCAAACAAGAAATCTTAGCACTTTATGTGCTATACAGAGATTTAGGTTCGCGTTTTTCCTGGATGCTGCGCATTGATGACACGAGAAACTGTTGGTAAAATTAGTGTCACGAAATTTAATTTCACGCCACTAATTTCGTAATGTAATTCCGGCTTAAGTAGCGTCTCCTTTTACACAATTGTATGCGATAGAAACATTTTATAATGCACATAAGCCTTTAACTATTGACTACAAACCACATACTTTTGTATTAGCAGTTGATTGCAGTTTTATGTCTTTTTTTCTATAATTGAAATATACCTAGGTATCTGTCAGTGACAGTTGTCTGTCTGATATCAGTCGAAGCAGACTAAACTGTCCAGCATCTTCCAAGCACTACGTAATGGCACGTACGAATGATAATTAACCTACATATAGACCAATCTACCTTGACATAAGATAAGCGATAATACTGATGTCATACATAATAAATAAAAAACGAATACCACAGAATAAACAACAACATTTACGAACAGATGTTCTTCTAACAAAAAAATTGATGGCATCTCTTACTTAAATTACTTACTACTTATGATGGTTGTCAAATTTATAATTTATCGACGTGGATAAGACATCAATCACCTTCTAACAAGCAAGTGCGAGAGTGACGAATATCTTATCCATGCCCACTGACGACAAACATGTACAAATAAGCAGTCAAGGTACTGATTATGTTTGCACCGTGCCGCGGCACAGTAGAGCCAGTAGAGCAAATGTACGTTACGTTCGTCAGACGTTTTTATGGAACGACTCGAGTTTATGTCACATCTCTTCCGCTAAATCTAGCTGCGCGGACCTACCGAAACCGGAATCCTGAGATATAAAAGCATTCTAGGCTGGACGGTCCAGTAATGATTTTACAGAAAATCGAATAATAGAGCTATTTACTTTATGAAAAGATCTATTCGATTAGGTTCACAGATTAAATTGGAATCGGTTTATTGGTCATGCGCGCTCGTTCTCTAACACGTTATGAAGTGTATTCTTAACCATATTCGTATGTCTTAGCACTGAGCAGTGATCAGTGCTATTGAAATTAGACTGTGAAAAGGGTAATTTATAATCCTTCTTCAACGTTTGTGTTAAGAGTCCGCAGTAAGCTCGGTTCTCCATATAAACGTAGTTACGCTCTCATTTTAAAACTACCTGTTGAATTGTGACAAAACTTTGCATATACAATGACTTGAGGTATATCTATGTCTGTAATTAGTTTATGTAGCTTCAGATACCATAGTAAAAAAATACAGCGAATTTAAGCTTTTCATACAAAACTTGTTTCGCTGTATTTCGTTTGTCTTATAAACTGGAACCATATAAACTAATTAGAGACATAGATATACCTCATGTCATTGTATATGCAAAGTTTTGTCACAATTCAACAGGTAGTTTTAAAATGAGAGCGTAACTACGTTTGTATGGGAAGGTGAAATTCGGCCGAGCTTACTGCGGACTCTGAAAGCATCTCCATTCGGGGCAAAATGACTCGCATATGAGTCACGCCTCTACGAGCGATTTCCGCTACCGTCCGGAACCACTGATCCGATTTCAAAATGTATTTCATCTGCGTGTAAAATAGACTTTCTGAATTGTTATAATATACTAAAGCTATGTTTTATCCCGCGGGTTCGCCTGCGTTCTTTGCAATAGGTACTTACGCGGGCGAAGGCGCGTCGGCAGCTAGTTATAGATAAACAGAGTTGCTGCGAAGCTGATATAATGCACTGCCTTAGTAATAGTCATAGTCATAGTATTTATTCATAAAAGAATACAGGTATTGCATTTGAAATACATTAAAAATTAATCCCTTAAGTCTGCAGTTTTGCTTCTGGTACGAAATATATAGTCCGTGAAGCCGATACATCAATATTACTCTGAACAGCATTGTAACTACATATCACTGCGAGTTCCAACGATATTTCGTAGATTTGGGTCCCCAGGAGCACTATTACCTCATAAAGCTAACGCTCAAATTCACAAAAGAAAGGAAATTGGAAAAATGACTAGTGGAAATCCGATAATAGGAACACAATGTTCAAAGTTCCCTCAGGACACAGGCAATTTAGAATAGAACTGGTAATGTTTCATATGAGTGTGCACAGCAAGATAGTTTCGAGAAAATAATGGAGTATCGCAGTTTTCACCACGACTTTATTTCGACGCTACCTATATTAGTGCCGCTGATAAGTAGACAACAGGTAAAAACCATACACATGTCATATAAGAGTCTAACTTATCCCTATAGGGGAAATGTTACTAAATAAGGATGTAAATGTAGATCACATAAAAAAAATTTTAGATTTAAGTAAATAGGTTACTATAGTACAAAATATGAGCGTTTCTCGCCATCAAACGTCACAGTTTGGCGAGTTTATAAGTTATAAAAAGTTTTTTTTTTTAATAAATAAAAAAGGATTTTGCATTTTTTATTATTCTATATCAACTTTTGTCAGCGTATAAAAAAATCCGTAACCCATAAAAAGCAAATAAGCCAACTCACATGTACTTACGTTGAGTTAATAAATACACGTAGGTATCTGAGCAACCTTTTACCCTTAAAAACAAAATCGGGCACGTATTTTCGAACTCGACTGTACTGCTTTGTCTTCTTTGTAGCACTGAATAGATAATATTTATACAAGGAGAATATGAGTGTTACGTATAAGAACACATTAAACAATAAATGTGATATGTCCCTTTTTTACGAACGCTGCGCTATTGTCAAAGTAGCAGATAAAAAAGTAAAGAATATTAACGGCATTTTAACTGAAATAGGAACTAAAAAAACTTTATACGCGCACGGCAACTCACAAAAAAAAACGAGTATAGGTAGAGTAGTAAGAGTATTCCTCTAGATTGTTCAATTTACGAAAACGCGCCCTACACTTTTTCATTGCACACAAGTTTGCTTTTTTGTCCATAACATTGGTTTATCTTTTCCACATCTAAATACTGAATGCGCCTGGCCGGAGTTTAGTCAGAAATCTGTACCAGATCTCTCGTGACGTATTACAGGCAATCGTGATAATTTCTCCGCCGGCTTTACCCATATTGACGGGCCGTGATAGATGGACCGTCAGTAATGGAGATTGGTCAATACCTACCGCTCATTGAGGGTATAGTTCGGCGATAGTATTCACAAAGATTTAGTGTCGGACGAACCACTAACCAGAATATTGCGGAGATTAGATAAGTAGGGCTTTGTAATACTAGGTATTAGATATACTATGACATGTAAAAGTGCCCCTATGGCCTATTTGCAGAATAATATTTGATTTTGATTTTGATTGATTTTGACTGTGGTATGTACGGTATGTCGTCTCGCTCAGAGGGCCTACCGCGAAATGAAAACGAACTTCGTTCTCTGCCGCACTTGCTAGTTCAAGCGACAGAGAGGGAAATACACGAACGGAGTTCGTTTTCGTTTCGCAGTAGCCCCTCTGATGCGGTAGTACGAGTTCGACGTTAAATTACGCATCGAAAAGTAATCGCTAGCGACTAACGTTCCGTAGGTGTTGCCGGAGAACATCGGCACCATGACTTATAGGCGGGTAGAATATGTGACAATCGAAACCTCTTCGAAGCGCGTTTATTCGCTATCGACAGTAGTAACGTAGCTAATTAGTGTTTTGGATACGCGCTTATGACTCCTTTGGAGTCGTGAGCGTCCATAGGCTAAGTTGCCCACTTCCCATCAGGCAGGCCGTCTGCTTGTTTGCCACCGTCTTTGTATATGCAATGCAGTTACGGGTCAAGACATACTAGGAGAGCACGAGCCGAGACAACTCATTACGTTAAGAATCCTATTGGCCGTCCAACGTAAGCGTTTCGTTTCGATGTTGATATGATTGTCTTAGTTCTTATGAAAATCGGGACGTTATACTGATTGCAGATATCGGTTTGTATATTAATGAAGCGATAATGGACACGATATTGATTTTAGACAGCATCATTTTTCATATGCTGGCCGCTTTGTATCTGGCTTTCGTATTTCATATCCTCGATGGTTGAAATTTATGATTAACGTTTTCAAAATTATTCGATTTAGTGTTGAGAGAATACATAATTTATAAGCTTACTTGCACAAAATTTAATGAACCGTTTTTCAGATATGTTTCAAGTCCATAATACGTGTTTGGATTACAAGTATTACGACTGATAAATATATAATTTTCATTATATTTATAGGTAACTACAGCCAACAAACACGTTAAACTTACGTTGTATATTACGCAAGCTTAAAATGAATTAAGTATATGTGCCGTAATATTTTTTGCATTGACCATCGTCCATAATTAATAATGTTTTCCGAAGTTTATTGTCTCACCTACGCAACCTGAACAATCAGTTGTTAATAAACATAATACCTGTCCATTGAAAGGAACTCTTATTGTGTATCATAAAATTCATAAACAGTTACAATGAGTTAAAAATAACTACGAGCGACAATGCAACGGAGTAAAAGTTACTCTTCCCATTCAATATCGATACTCAATGCAACGGGAAACGAGTGGCCATGGCTACTGTCTCAAAACAATACAATCTGACTTTGTCCCTCTCCCACCCAACGGAACTAACTCTGGGGAGATAAGGACAGTTGCGAACAATAACTAGCCGTCCCCTCTAGCTTTGAGGGACAGTTGGAGCTATTTTTAGTAGGAAAGTTTGTTGAATGAGTTGATTGTTGAATCGATTAGTTGGCAAGTTAGTTAGACTGTCAGGAACTAAAATGATTTTCGTTTTGTAAGGCGCGTATGGTAAAATGGTCCTATTTTATTATTAGTTTCAACTTATAAATGACGAGTAAGTATAAAAAACATTTCGTTTTGCTGAAATATTGATAGATACTTAATGCAACTTCTTTTCAGTATCATTCCAATTGATCCTAGGTTTTAAATGTTTTGAGAAATTGGCTTTGCTTATTTACGCAAGCGGTTAATCGACGAACTGTGGCTCTTGTTTTTATTATCATGAATATCATGATTCATCGTCGTACATACATTTCATCATCGATTTTCTCACGTGACTGATGAACTTGCGTCATCCAAATCACAATTCGTTGTAAACAAAACAAAAAAGACAGACTTTTCTTCCTTCTATTGCAATAAAGCCATTCCAGCGCGGAAGTTTAAAATTCAACCAAGAAATAAACAAAATAAATCCTGCATGCATGCTCAGAGCGCACCCAAAAGGCCGCGGCATCTCCGAGATACGTCATGCTTAAATAATGACAGTACACACATACTGTCATATGTCATATATCATAGGAGATAGTTGAGAATATTTTCGCAATTTATAGGGACATTAAGAATGAAGTTATTCGGTCACGTGGTATTGTATACAAAGGCATTCGCAGTCTTATCGTGGCTATTGCCTCATGTTACCGCTAGTACGTTAACGGTACCTATGGTTGTGATTATTTATTGTGGCCGACTTTTTATAAAAAGTCATTGGATTTGGAATCTTCCACATAGAACGGTAGAGTTGCTTTTTGAATGGACTACTTTGATGCAATTTGCCCAACTCAAATAATCTCAACGCACGGATTCACTATAATGGTACTTAAACCTTTTTTTTCTCCCAGTGGTTATAGTATTGGTAACAGCTGCTCGCCATTGCTGACAAACAGATTAGATCTGAATTAAAGAAGTAAATATGTGGTAGGTAATTAGATTGCGGAATGCGTTTTTTTACCTTATGTAATATTGGATACATTTTTTTCTAGTTAACGGTACAGTTGCCATAACGTTCAAGTGTACTAACACATTTAAACATAATTTAACCTAACCTAACCTGACCGTAACTAAGTATAGTTTTGGGAGCCCCTCACTTCAAAAGCGACTATGCAGTCATCACTGTCATCAGTAAATATCAGCCATAACAAAGAGGGCAATAATATCTATCATCCTTACGCCCTATGTAGAAGTAGAGTCGCGTCACATACACTTTTGGTACGGCAGTTATTAATTATGCTGGTAACTACAATGTAGAAGTTCTAAATTAGCAATATATTTTCTACTAGTTTCCGCCCGCGACTTCGTCTGCGTGGACTCGAGATAAAAACTATCCTATATTTTAATCCAGGCTATAATCTATCTTCGAGCAAAATTTCATTCAAATCGGTTCAGCCGTTTAAGCGTGATTGAGTAACAAACGTCCAAACATCTAAACATTCGCATTTATAATATTAGTAGGATATAAACAATTCTATTGCAACATTCAATAAGAACAGTTCGGATACTTAGGCCACTCGTTTTCACTGTTACTAGTACACCGCTATATGAAAATACCATTGAAACATGGGAAGGAAGAACATTTACGCCACTTTTTAATCCAGCAAGGCATCGGAGATGTATCGGGCACGCGCGATAAACCGCCGTATAAGTAAATGACTTATATGCTATAGTATCTGCACTGCGCATGGTACCTTTCTGATTTGGTTGGGTTACACAGGACGGAAGTCGCATGCGCAGCTTCGCGTCTCCCATACAAACGGGGTCATTATACTGCATACGAGTGAGAGATTTATATGACTTACATATTGACTGGAATACTGATGTGACGTTCTGCTGAATTTTTTTTAATGACATGAAAGTATTTTTTCGCTGTTAGCTCGGTGCATGAGATGCATTTCGTTAGGTTCCGTTTAAGGTATTAGTATGGGACGCCCAGATTATATTATAAGGAGCTTATATAATAAGGGACAAATTTGAGGTTATTTAAATTCAACAAAGCAAAGGTGATGGATATGGACCTACTCTTCATTATACTTATAAAAAACGGTTCGCGTCGGTTGGGAGAAGAAAACGAGGTCTGGAACTCGAATTTTCCATTGTTGCACGAAAACGGTGCCACCTGTTTACTGTAGTCTTCTTCATGTATACTTTCCAAAGCTCTGAGAGAACCAGAGATCCCGATTTAATTTAATAATATATTATAGTTATCTGGACTGAAATACCTCGATCACGAACATTACGATATTCGAAGTCTGCTCAAATAAAAAGAATAATTAGATTCGACGGTACCAGTAGGTTCGACTCCTAGCGCGTCTCAGTATTTGCTTAGGAATTTTGGGATATTTAAATTCATTCGATTCAGTCAGTTCACCTTTTTACTATAGCTTGGACTAAATTCCATTAAATTTTTTTGATTTTCTTTACTATGGCTTGGATTAATGTCTGCTTTTCCGAGGATTGAACGATAGAGGTATGTAAAGAAAGGCCCCTGTTGTAGATAGGTAGTTGTGACCTGTTCAAAGTTTAAACTGACTTCAAATCAGTGCCCAAATCGCTTCCAGTGTCCCATTCACAGGCATTTGAAGAACTCTTCAAATGCCTGTGAAGGGAACTCCCTCGACTTCTCCAGGGTCCCATCATCAGATCACCATGGGCCACCGGTAATTTTTTTTTAACACAAAAAGAATTTTCAAAAACGGTCCAGGCCTTTGAGTAATCGGGTAACATACCTACATTTTGAAGTCGGTTGAAATGAGTAACGCAAACAAAACAAATTCCTGTTCAAATAGTCTAAAGCAACATGCAAGAGGCTTACTTAAGTTTTTTTACCTAGAACAAGTTGAACCCTTTTTCCAACAGAACCTTTTAATTCTGCTTGGAGCCCAGCGAGTGGGCGAACCGGTTCCGAATGCTGACCTAGTCTCAATGGCACAATACTGAACCTATTAATGGAGACCTACTTCCATCTCTGCCCGTTGCAAGCGCAGACGAGTATGTACAGTAGGCTTCATAAGTGTATGGACATGCTTGAACCGTATTGCCATAGTAATACGGTTCAAATGTCCATGAACTTATGAAGCCTTCTGTATATGTGCTACGGGGCTTTCAAACTGACCGGGTCATTTCATCGGTTGTCTGTATTCATACACACCTAGCTATGCGATATTTGACCAGCGAGATATGTAAGTAACCGTTTCATTACCTACCAATAAATAATTCTATGTACTTATATGTCTAACCCAATAGGAAGTTCACTAGCTAAGACGATTTGCATAAGTGTAATGCGTTCCGACATTGTACAGTAATTACCTAAGTGTCATGTCAATGGTGTAAAGAGTTCGTACTGGATAATTAATTAATTATGAGCACTAGGTCACTATTGCTGCTAAGTGAAATATACCAGGGCTGTTATTCGCTAAGCGTAAAAGCGGCTCACCCCGCCGGTCGCCCGTCACGAAACTAGACCTCTACCTACGCTTGGTTACTACGCATCGCGGTGTCAAGATATATTTGTGGGTGAGCGTTGAGGTGAGCTTAAAACAAGTTACAGAATAGGGTGGCAGAGCTTTTTGCTCGACTACGGCAGAGCCGAAAGGAAGGGATGATTTTAGCAGTCTAAAGCTTGCTATCCACTAGAGGCAGCCTCGAGCCGAGCGGCTGTCTCGGCCCGAGGCAGCGCAAGTGGAGACGCTGCCTCAACGTCATGCCTCAGGTTGAGGCTGCGTCTCCACTTGCGCTGCCTTGGGCTGAGTCAGCCGCTCGGCTCGAGGCTGCCTCTAGTGGATACACGGCTTATGATTATATTTAATGTTCCACCTTAGCGTTTAAAATAAGATATTGAACCGATCATCATAAGGCACTGGTCCCACCGCCGGCTAGTAAGCTAGAAAAATTGGGCGAGTAGCATTACATTGCGGATCTGTAAAGGTCGATTGATCACACTGTGCCTGGTCAGCAAGCAATGAACCGTTACTCGCCCAACTTTTCTAGCTTACTAGCCGGCGGTGGGACCAGTGCCTAAATGAGATGTCAATCGATTCGTAGTTACGCTCTGGGTGACAATATCTATTGTATAAAAAAGACGTTACTTTTTTTAGTCAGTTTTCCGCAGGCGGAATACAGTTTCTTGATTTTCGAAATATTCTCCCTAATGCTGCACTTGCGTTTGGATCCTCTGTCCTCATCATCTTCCTAGCGTTATTCCCGGTTATGCCCTAAAGGGGCCCGGGGTCAGGTAACGACGTAAATATTTCTTCTTTCTTCTCCGATTTCGGTAAAAGGCAAAATCCCTTTTATTCATATAAAATCAGAGCAGATATTGAGCTCATTTGGTTCGCCAATTGACTGAGCTAAATCCCCGAGTTACACGAGGCAGCTAAATCCAGCAATCTCGGCTGGTAGGTATCCGTTATATCCAGTCATCTCAACGCGGATTAAAATTTATAAGTCTAATACCGAAAACGGAATCCGAATCGGCCGTCCCTTTCATTAGCATTCATCAGATCGAAAGACTAAAAGAGACGACTCCAAGTTTTACATTTGCTTTTCAAATTCCAATATCGGATTTAATTTCAGGAATATCTCAAAGGAATTTAATTTGGGGAAATGAAATTATAAAATATGGGCAAAGTTTAGGATGACCCGTGTGTTGTATGAGTGTAGCCATATTTGTATGTGTAGCATTTTCAACTTTATCTGACCGTATTAAAGTAGAAATTGTTTACATATTTGTGCCGCTCCGGACCTGCTGAATTCCCAAACGGGTCAGGGTGGCTACTAATCCGGTAACGTAATAAGAGAACTTGGTACGTTCCATCTCATCACAAGGTCTGTCTATCACTGATGGTTTGTTACGCCTGTACGTAGAGTAAGTAAGTAGAACACATTAATTTTGGTAATAATATCATTATATTTTTAAAGAGCTATGATGTTTTTCAACGCGTCAATAGACTAAATATAAAAAATGATGCTTTTCCTTCGATCAAAGGATTTATAACGACGGCTTGTTATCTTAGACCGCGGGAGCCAAAACAAACACCATAAACTAATCACTCAAGACTTTCAAATCGTTCCACGCACTCCACCGCTGCCATAAACTGGTTTAAGGAAGACTGTTAAAGTAAATGGGGCCATGGTCTGTAATCCAGGAAGGCGTGATAAATCGTCTGGAAGGCTCAGGTAGACCGCAGTCCGCAAATTGAGGCAAGAACCCACTGGGACCCTCGCAGCCCGCTGAACATAAAGCCTACCTATCTAAGATAAATTTGCTTATCGTGTTTATGGAAGATGTACTTTACCTGCGCTGAGTGTTGATGTTAGGGCGACTGGATATGCAAAATGCTACTTTTTGAAGCGCTTAGACTGTTAAATATGCCGCCGAATAATATTTTATTCTTCAATATGTGTTTCATCATTATTTCAATTTCTACCACGACACTACATTTCAAACTAACTATTGAAAAAAATATACAACTGAATTGAGAAGCTCCTCCTTTTTCAAGTCGGTTAAAAAGCGGCCGTTTTCAACTTGCAATTTCCTAAATATTACAACTGACATTTTCGCGGTCCTTACGGAAAAAAGATTAAGTAGTATAATTAATACATCCAAACTCTGAATGTAACTTATTATGAAATAATCATTCGTGCTGGCTGTATGAATTTCCATTCAATGTCGCCAGTTGGTCCGTGCGCAGGAGAAGAGAACAGCATACCTAAGACTAGCGAGCGAGCGAGACAAAAAAACTTGGGAGTATTCTCTGTTGTATTTATTAGTTTTTATGAGTGTCAATAACGAATTTAAACTTTTGTGCGACAAGTTTAAAATAATGCAAACACGGTTAAAATCACGTATTAAATATGACTACGGGCAACATGTTTCGAACTCTTCGCCAGTTCGTCTTCAGAATGAGTGTTTTCGCGACAGTGTCGTTTGAAGCACTGAGTGTTTTATTATTAGCGTTATAACACTTATAACTTATAAAACTATAAATTGTTAGCGGAACTCGAGTCCAGAATTATTATATGAACGTACATCCTGGATTAAGTTAAGAGAGAAGAAGAGCTATACATTAATAAGTTTTGCATACTCACGAGCAGTACAAGATACGTGATAGTTTTAATGCATTGGACTTTAATCCAGTCCGAATACTGCTATAACACTAAACTTTCGGGCATGTGTGTACCGAATTCGTACACATACGTAGGTGCACAGCTGAACACCCTGATACCTTGTCGCTTTCACCCGTTTGACTACTTCGAGTGGCAGTTTAAACGTGTCATTGAAGCGAAGGTATTCAGCCCCTTTCGGGTTTGATCGACGGCGTACAGAAACGTCAGTAACAAAGTTAAATATCGCGTTAGACCGCGTTTTAAATATACGTATCAGTCATCATCATCATATCAGCCGAAAGACGTCCACTGCTGGACATAGACCTCCCCCAAAGAGTGCCAATGTGACCGGTCCTGCGCCACCCGCATACAGCGGACTCCCACGAGCTTTACCAGGTCATCAGTCCACCTTGTGGGGGTCTATCCACGCCGCGCCTTCCGGCACGTGGTCGCCACTCGTGAAACTTTCCGCCCCAACGGCCATCGGTTTTACGTGCAATGTGCCCCGCCCACTGCCACTAAAGTTTAGCGACTCGGAGGGATATATCGGTTAACTTGGTTCTGCTGTGTATAGCCTCATTTCTGATGCGAGCATGCAAGGAAACCCCCAACACGTATAAGTAATTATGATTAAAATAATTTAGTTCCAAGTAAGACAGTTCATGCTATTTCTATGTTCCAGGCATTCGATAAGCTAGTAACAAGCCCGAATGCACCAGAACAAAGCCAATGCCCGGAACATGAAGTTAGTTTCCGAAAACACGCCGTAAATCCGACCGACAAAACTATGGAATACTGGCAAGATCCTAAACGTTATGTTAGGCAACTGACGCGAATTCATCATGACGTTCATGAGACATACACCCTTCCTTATCACTCCCGTGTAGTTTGGGCATGGAAACAATTTACGAGCCAAGTTTAACTTATATGAGGGTTAATCTTGGGAATTTAGATAGTTTAGGATGTCGAGCGGCGTTGCTCGTGTTGTTCAAAGCGCTATTGAAGCGAGACGTCAGCCGGGAGAGAGCGATTTACACGACCCTTATAAGCAGTTTGGTTGGGTGCAAAGCATGAACGTGAGGAAGATTCTTCATACATTTCATAATACTACTAATAATTATACGGTTAAACCCGCGTGTTTTAGTAGTAGTCGTAGTTAACACTTTATTGCACAAAAAATAATAAGTGCATAACAGAAAATACAAAAAAAGACATTTGTACTATTAAGGCGAGCTGGTCCCTTTAGGGGATTTCTTTCAAATAACCTTTGAGCAGCTGAGTAAAAAAGTGACATGGAAGACATACTGTCGACAATACTTTAATGTCGCTACGGGCGTCATGTTTCGAACTTCGGGCGTTCTGCAGGATGATTGTTCTCAAACATGTCACCCGTAGTATTGTTCACGTGGGTTTAACCATAACATGACTCACGAAAGTTATAATTCAAAGGTTCTTCATAATCAGATGTTTGCAGAATACAAAGTTTACAGTCAATATCAAAGATATGTTTACATTATTGCAACTTATTCCGTTGCAATAATGCGAAAACTGTATACATATCTTTGACGTCGACAGTACCACGACGTCCGAGTCTGCAAAATATATTTAAATGATAAGAATACGTCTTTCAATAATAAACACTAAAACCGAACCAATAATACTTTTACTTCTTAAGTCATTGAGGACATACAATAAGAGACTCCCTGCATAACAAGGTCAATGCTGCCTAGACCGTAAGACTATAGCTACTTCACTTTACTAGTTTTTACACAATATTGCAGACTGCAGGCAAACTGTTTATAATAAACAACAAAACAATAAAAACGATTGCGAACTTGCTAGTGACAGTTGTGGCTCCTCTAGTCCCAGCAGCATAGTAAACATAAACATTCGAAGCTAAAACATAATGTTGTAGTTCGTCTAAACAAGCCGCGATGTACCCTTCACTTATACCGCACACACGCCGAGGACGGATATTTCTGTCCGAGGAACGAGGACATCTGCCATTACGTAACAGCGGA
Organism: Epinotia bilunana; assembly: GCA_947049275.1. Classification (NCBI taxonomy): domain Eukaryota; kingdom Metazoa; phylum Arthropoda; class Insecta; order Lepidoptera; family Tortricidae; genus Epinotia; species Epinotia bilunana. Next base: position 19,779,104 of record OX346266.1, on the reverse strand, counting down.
TCACCCCACCATCCCCCCCACCATCTGAGATATTCCTCCTCCTTTATTGGCCATATAAGAGCTGTATAAGCAGTAAAAACGGATAAATAATTTGGTTACAACACCCGCACTGGTAACTTGGGTTAAGTGATTTCATTACCTTTAGAAAGTTTAACACGTTTGTTTTTTTTACGTAGGCACCGGTGGTAGTGATAATAATTTCAACTGTTTTAACAATCAAATATACCGCATTTGTAATAACAATAATTATAAATAAAATAAATAAATAAATAAATAAATATAAGGAGACAATCTTACACAAATCGACCTAGTCCCATAGTAAGCTCAGTAAGGCTTGTGTTATGGGTACTAGACGACGATATATATAATAGATATAAATACTTAAATACATAGAAAAACATCCATGACTCAGAAACAAATATTTATGCTCATCACACAAATATTTGCCCTTACCGGGATTCGAACCCAGGACCTTCAGCTTCGTAGGCAGCGTCACTACCCACTAGGCTAACCGGTCGATCGGTCGGTCGGTCGGTCGGTGATAAATAGCAGGATTGCTCGAATGTAATTGTAAGATGTGTATTTTGTAAAACGTTTAATTGTGGATTTTCCTTGAGGTAACAGGATAATGTATTTATTAAACAGTTTCCTTTCAATACAATTGACATTATACTGTCATATGTTTCATAAAAGATGATTCCATCGAAAGAACGAGGAATAAGATGTTTCCAAGAATAATAAAAATACTTAGCTACCACTAAATATAGATATTGCGTACTATACTAAATCTAGAAAAGATGAATATTTAAAGAATCTTAACTTGAAAGAAATGTATTCGAAATGCATTAGCGGTAATGAAGCCTTAAGTAAGGATCGGCTTTAATAGCTGAGGTCTCAAAATACTACGGAACCCAAAAACGCTGACAGCTCTATAGGAAATGTAGGAAAAAATGTCATCCAAATGATCAAATTAGATGCCGCCGGGCGGCGGTAATGGGCCAACTCGATTGACTCCCAATTCAGCGGAAACGTTCCCAAGGAGCATTTTATTCGTCTAATTTGTATAAGGAGATGTATTTATTACGTTTTAGTAGCAACTGTAACATAAAACTTTATGTGTTGTGTATAGTAAATATTGACTATGCTTAACGCAAGAAGAAAGCTGTTAAGTATACATTACGTGTTCTATCGTTGAACCATCGCAAAGCCTGAAATTACATCATATTATGTCATGGCATTGGGCAAGTGAATTCCAGTTTATTTTTATATTCATAAGACGTAACTTAGAGTCGGAGGATCATTTTGTCAATAAGACCAACATTTTGGACCGCAAATTCGTCGGAATCGCGTCAGAGCTAAATTCTCTCATACCATGCTCGACTGAGTAAAGTTAGTTGAATTAAAGACTGTACACGATAAAATCCGGCTATGCATGATATGGTATACATTTTCACCGAATGCACATATTCAAGCACTTATTTTATTTTAATAATCTGTAACTACTGGCAAATATAATTCAAATAAATTCAAATTACAATGTATTAGCTTCTGTGAGTTTTCGTCGAAAATACTCCACGATACCTTTAAATGTTTGAGCATCGTTTTTTGATAATCTATACTCACTTCCTACTACAATGCCACAAAGGTAATTATATTTTCATAATCATTAATATGCTCATTAGAATGTTATCTTACCAAAAAAGTACGTTTTGAAACTATTTTCCATCTTAGGTAGTTGGAGAGGCTTTCTAGTCCAAGCACTGAAAGTTGTTTTTGTATGGGAGGCAATAATTTGTCAAAAAGCCAAATTGACCAAAGTTAAAACACCTCAGATCTATCTTGATCTAAATGTAATTGTAAAAATGTTAACTATTGTAAAAATTAAATGTAATGAGGTATATTTAAGCTTATAAAATTCAAAGCACGAGAAAATAAATACCAGGAAAATTGGTAAAGCTTGTCAGAATACCGTGTGCAAGAAAATATACCTATATTTATATACCGTGGAATATAAAATTCTCTAAGTCATAGATGACCTAACTTTATATAATGTTTGGATGTTTATTATGTAGTTTGATAACCACAAAACTATTTTAATGAAGAGCTGCTCCAAAGATTTACAAGATTCAAAAGATTTACCATAACATACATGGCCGGATTTTATCGTGTACAGTCTTTAAAGCAATTTTTAGCAGCATTAAATAAGGAACTTTACGGTCAAAATGTCCTTTGTCCGAGTTTTATTTGTGTTGTAAAGGCAAGTCACGTTCGTTTTTTAATTGTCCTCGAGTACCTGACGATGACAATTGGAGATATGCCGCCTTTTGGATGTTGGTGTTGAATTTGTTGTACGAAAAATCTGTTACTGGGGGACAGCTTGAATATTAAAGGAATATAATTAAGAAGTGGCGCCCTAAGAGCACATGAAGATTATCTTAACTTAGTACCTATAAAGAGGAGAGCGGTGAATCGGAAAAAGGGAAAAGATTGGCGTCCGATTCGACGAGCAAATGCGACAAGTGTGACAAACGGGAAGGAAGCTAGGGGGAAAAGTATGTTTGTTTACTGGCTATGATACCTAGTTTACTGTTATGATTTCGAGTAACGAGTACACAGGGCTTCTGACTGAATAGTTGCGGTGGCTTACACCTCTTGCAAACTGGCTCGTTAAGACCGTACTTAAATTCTAAGATATCATTATCTAACACTGAATGAGTGATATTGGACCGAAATGCTTAATTATTTGTCTGCTTTGTAAGTTCAAAAGACAATGGTAGCCGTTGTCAATATACTTAGAGTAAGTACCTACACGTGCATATGTGGATTCCTATCAGGGACCGGACAACCCTTTCCGCGGTAAAAGTCTTTCAATGGGCATCCCTTAAACTCGGCTAACCCATTGAAAGACTTTCCAGTTTGAACTGCTAGCCCATTCGTTTGACTACCCCTTATCGAAAAACTTAGCAAAAAATAAAGCTAGCCCTTTGCAATTGCTTACTGCTATCCTTTATGGCTTGCAATTCCTTAATAAGGGTTACCCTTATCATTTAGCGCTTTTTATAAAGGTTTCCCTTTAGTAATGTCGTTGTTGAGCCTTGCGTAATAGAGACAGGATTAGTGTTCTACGCTAGTGTATGAAAAGGAAAGAAAATACGTGCCTACCATACCTACTACATACTAGTACGATTACAACTACCAGTGGCTGCGCTTACTATTGGATTCGGAGTAATGTGTGCTTTATGAACAAGGAAGACGATTTAAATTAGCCCGCTTATATGCTAAAAGGGAAGCCCTTTATAAGGCTAACCCTTACAAGGTATTGGTGAGCGGGTGATAAGGGTTTTGAAAGGGTATTGGGATACCGATTGCTCATATGGGTTAGCGTTTATATAAGGGCTTTAAAAGCAAAATGAATGGGTTTTGTCGGGCAAAGGGTATGGTTAGTTAAGCCTTATGCAAAACCCATACAAAACGCGATAGCGGGCCGGTCCCTGACTCCTATTTCCACAGTTGCTGGATAAAGGCTACCTCCGATTCGACACGAAACGAAAGCGTGAACACGCTTACAATGCAAGAGATTCGTGAAGAAATTTTAATTACGTATCCATTAAAGCTAAGTGGCATTTAAAGCTTACAATGCTTAAGCATAGCAGGCGTGACCTTTTGTTGTTACTAAACACACAAAGGAGGTCAAATGCAAAATGGTATGCTTAGCATAGTTTTAAAGATAATGCAACAGCAGGCTAGTCGGCAAAAATTAAGCGTGGTGCTTGTTAATTACTTAGTTGCTACATTTTTAAAAAGCAGATGGCGCCTAACTTTGTATCAAAGCTGCTGCACTGCTGTTGAAATATATATGTAGGTATGTATGAAAACACCATACAACTAACACAAAATTGTCTTAAAACTTAAAACCATCAATCCACGATTTAATTTCGTGGGAGAGTTACTGTCGCCGACGTGAGTTATAAAATCAATGTTAATAAACTATTCAAAACAATACTAGCTATGGGTAATAAAAAAATTACTCTCTACCAACAAAACAGGACTTATTTCAGTCCAAATCCAAACTAGACAACAGAGTTGTGAGTATATTTACAACCCCACTAAACTAAAACGTCATTTTCGTTATAAGTAATCCAAGAGCCAAAATTAATCATGGATATTTTTGCCCAAGGCCGTTTCAGAGTAATGGTCACACTGGGACGATATTTCGGGGCGGGCAACACTGATGAGGGTATATTTATATACCTACGCGCCAAAATAAACCGCTGGAATCTATGGTTCATTTGGAAATTGGATATTTAAAAATAATGTATTGTTCCCTTATTAGTGGGACTTGCAATAAATTGCTAATTATAATGAAATATAAAACTATGTTATTAATCTTTTATAACTAGTTAATTTTGTGTCAAGATCACGAACATCAACAGGACGAGATATGTGTTCAGTCATTAATTATTAGATATTGAAGTAATTTCCGATGATATACAGACTATAACACTGCCAGTCTGATGTTATTTTAAAATATTTTATCGCATGTATGTTTAAAAAAACCGAGGTAAACAAAAAACTTTCCGAATGAAATGGAATACCTAGACTATTTATAAACTTTTTTCCAATCAAAATGGTTCTTTATATCGGAATTGTTTTATTCATTCGAAACGGGGCAGTTAGATAAATCAAGGAGTTTAAAACAAAAGTAGTTGAACAACTCGCCCAGTCAATTTGGCAATGGATATAGGAATTAATTTATGTACAGGAATATATTCCAAGTACTTATTACCATTTTCTACGTGTTGTTTGTCCTCTCATAAATATGTACCGAAACTTAAATCCGCTGACATAACAGCGATGGGACTTCATGAGTAAGTATGCACCCATGATTTTTATGCACACATAGCACGTAGAACAGATGGCCACTGGGGCGGAAATGTTCTCGAGTGGCGACCACGTACCGGAAGGCGCGGCGTGGGTAGACAAGGTGGACTGATGAACTGGTAAAGGTCGCGGGAGTCCGCTGGATGCGGGTGGCGCAGAATCGGTCACTTTGGCACTCTTTGGGGGGAGGCCTATGTCCAGCAGTGCACGTCTTTCGGCTGATATGATAAATTTGATTAACTATATGTGTTTGCGTGAGTGTTCAAAAATAAACTCTTACTATAGCGAAAACCTTTTGTTTTTGTTGTTGTATTTCCGCGTCAGTTTCCTGAAGACTTTTCTAACGAGGGAGAAAACCGATTGCTCTCGCCGTACACACTTATGAATATCGAATACTCGATAAGGTTTACAATGTAAATGTAATGATGGGTTTCCCGTTTGAGTACTGGGATTCGATATTTGCATTTATTTACCAAGAGCTCAGCGATTTTCCTCTAACTCTGTACAGTCGTCGTCAATAAAATCAAAATTCAAATTCAAACATTTACACATTTTTTTTGTCAAAGATATATATATTATGCATACATTTTTCGCCTTGTCAAAATGGGATATGGTAACTACAAAAATGTAAACGTGATTCAAGATTCAAGATTTTTATTTGCAAGAACACAAGTGATACATTGATCTTATAGGATCATCATATTCATGATAGGTATCTTTGTCGTCTACCGTACATGACCAAGCTCTTGACACGAGTTTTTATTCTCTAAGTACTTATCCTACGTGTGTGTCTAATAGCATGGCAAAATGTATTTTCATAAACAAACACTTCATGCATTCTCAAATTTCAAGTGACATATAGAACAAAGGGACTCGTCACTCTATTGTCATCAATGGAAACCTCCCCGATTTAATACGGTATGTGATGAGTTGTTTTTCACTTTAGATTTCACTGATGATTGGATGCAGGAAGGTGGCAGAAAGCGAGATGCCTGCGAGTACTATAGTTTAACATACTTAAGAGTCATTGTTGTTTATGTTTTTCTTTTTCTTTTTCTTAATTGTATATATTTATAAGTTTGTACCGCTTTGGCCTTGCTGTTAAGGTATAAATGTTACTATAAATAAATAAATAAATGAATAAATAATTAAATGTACTTCAGTAAATGATATCTCTTCGGGAAGTCAATTTCATTTTTGTACTTAATTGAAAAATTATCGCATTTCCTCGCGGAGAAAATAGCGATACCACGAAAAAATACCGAAATTACTGTTCACTTTTTGTATAATTATGCTTACAGTGCATTCAATTTAATACGAAGCGCTTTTTACAAACATATGGTGACAATAATTAGTGTATAAAGATAATCGCCCATTCCACTAAATCAACATTACCCAAACATGAATAATACGCCGTTGACACAATACTTGTTTCACAATCGTAAATAACGCACGAACAAAACAACACGCAGTCAAATTAAATTAATCAACAACAGCCATTACTGAATAACAAAACGCACATATTCAAAAACAGAACACACTGGATACTGTCACATTCGTATTGGCGGCAAAATTGTGACGTGACACTTCGCGGTATACTAACCGCGCGCACGTCGGTTCGAGGCAATGGAACGCGGCATACTGCCTGCCAGTGGGTCGCGAGTGTCGCGACTTACGTCGACGCGACTAGTCAAACACGAATTTAAAAAGTTACCTTTTTTCGTTTTACTCCGATGTAGCTCAAGAGCATGTTTACTAATTAAATTAATTAAAACTTTCAATCTCGTTAAACAATAGTCGATAACGTATCCAGCGTTCTATTTTCGTTATTATAAAGAGTCCCGGACCTATTGATTTCATCTAAAAATAGCGTGATTTTTCGTGAAAGCTCATTATCTATTCATGGAAATGGGATAGTGACGGACGTCACAGAGTAACAGGATTAACGTTTATTACTTAGTTAAACAATTTAAGCAAGCAAGTTAATTTAATCCCAGTGACTTATCGACAGTTTCCAAACTGCGGTACATCAAATCTTCTGCCTAGCTAACCGGGCCTATGTACGAGTATATGCGTTTAAGCAATATTTATTTAAGTTACTTACATGCAGCTGATACCGTACAAAACTCCTTCACGGAAGCATTGCGCATTTTCGTAAGATTATAAGTATTTAGATGCAACTAAATTGTTTAGGAAAATGAGAAATTCGGATATTTTCCAGGAAATCTAGTCTTTCTAGCTTAAATATTCCAAAGACAAGTAATTTTAGGACATCCTATCAATCGCATGTCTTGTGTTAGAGCGGCAATGTTAGAAAAGTGTTGCTTATTCGGATTTGCGACTTTGCAAGCTTCAAACAACAGAGCTTACGTCAGGAGAGGCATTTGTAGCAAATGCCTCTTGTATTTCGTGAATATTCCATCGGATTTATCTTTCGTTCTAGAATACAACTCGCGTTTTTATCTGCCACGTGCAAGAGGCTTTGTAACCTAATCTAAACCTGCTGCTTTAAAGAGAACATTAGTTAAATAGCTGTATTCCGTTGACAACTAAGTTGTTTTTCTATATGTATTAGTGTGTATTTGCTGTCACGAATAAATTATTGATTTATGATTTTTATTTCATAAACTGTTCTTATAGTTCATTTGAATTTTTCGGGTAAAGACGAACGAATAGAAATCACTCTTGAGATTATTATTATAAGTTAATGGTAAAGCTCTATTGAGATCGATCTGTCATCAGGTCATCACGGATAGGCTTACTGTAGCCATAAGCCTGATATCGTGTTGACAGATTGATTGAAACGCCAGGCAATGCTCTTCAACATCATCATGACGAGAACCTCGTGAAGGCCGAAGCCAGCAAGGACCTGGCTCACGAGGTAACCGCCCCGTGGAATGTTGATTCGACGATCATCGTTCCGATAGTCGTTCCGGCGAACGGTCTAATAGCCAAGATACTTGACCAACACCTTAAGGGACTCTCGCCCGATGGCTGGATGGCGACACAGCGCGGATAGTCAGCAGGTTTCTCTCACTCTGTTGCCCTAACCAGTGACCACCGCTAGCTTGGCTCCTACCCCGCTGTTCTCCATAAACTATTTTAAATCTTGTAAGTTCACTTTTATATTTGGGTGTCTGGCTAGAATTTCACCACCCATTTTCTTTTCGTGGGTGTCAATAAGTCGACTAAGGGAGCAGGGTTAAAGTGTTGTGGGCGATGGGCAAGCAACCTGTGATATCGCAGTTTTGTCGATCTTTTATATTTATACCCACATTTATGCTAAAAATGGCACTGGAACACAAGTTTCATGTGCTCTTCCTACCCCTTCTGGGAATAAAGGCGTGACTGTATTTTTATATTTTACTTACTACCTCATGATTCCATGTTTACATAAAGTTTGCTCAATAGAAAATCAAACCGAATCTATATACTTAAGTATATATTATTTTTCAACACATTTGCTCGTAACGTACCTCTTATTATGTCGCTTTTAGGCTCATTGAAAAATCCTGGATATTAAACACTCGTGTGTTATGGTTATATCCCGATTAAGTCACTTTGGCACCTTTTGCAGCAAGATGTAGCATGAATACGGTGCATTCTTAAATTAACCGGGTTGTACAGAATGTACAGTTTTTTTAAAATTCTCAGCAAATGGATTCTTACTCGACTAAACAAATTAAATCCTTTTTGTTAATGAATTGACTATTTCTTTTTGGATATGATATAGAAACGTTTAAATTAGTAAAACTATTCACTTTTGATAACATTTTACATGAATTAATAAAGATAACATTTTAAAACGAAAATATTTATTAGACTGTTTAGAGATTTCATCTAAGTCTGGATTCACACATGCGCGCGCACTGCGCAAACTTCACGAAAAAAAACTGTTGCGCGCCATTATAGGTTATTTCACAAATATTTGTAAACATTGTTAATGCGTGTTTGGTTATTATCAAAAATGTTGACTCGTGGTGACTAGAAAAATGATAAATAGAATGGACGCCACTGGAAATTCTTGGCGATGTACAATATGTGAGTAAAAACCTGTTGCCATCATTAAGTAAAGAAAATAACTTAGCACAGGCCTATAAATTTTCATCTTATGAAAAGGATTTAAGTATTCCTCGCAAAATGTGTTGAAAAACGTCGTATGAAACGCGTGAGCTTTGATAATTACATCCTCGGCTCTCTTATTCCGAGCCTCCTTTTAATTATTGTAGAACAGAGATGTCATGGTGGTGGACAAGATGGAATCCCTTGAACTAACGTGACTTCCTAAGACAACCATGTCTGGATTGGATCGTACAATACAATACCAATACTCTTTATTGCTCACCAGAAATAGTACATACTAGAAAAACAGAGATAAATTAAACATTAAACAATCGCTTATATAATATAATAATCGCTTTGATATAATAATCGACTTATTAATTAATTTAATTCATTAATACAAAACCGCCATCAAAGCTACGTTAATACAATATAGGCGTCATCAAAACCGCTTAAAATCGTCTTCGCGTCCGAGATAGCCACATAACGCTGACGACGGCTATTTCAGCGCTCCACCGCGCCACGAAGCGTTAACGGCCGCCCGAGCCCACAAAAACCGTCGCTCGATTTTATAGACTATCGAAAAACGCCTCTGTTTTATTTTTGATTAAAATTTCCATGTGAGACAATGCGTCCAGTGCAAGAGTTAACGAAGTTAAAAAAAAATTGACAAACGTGATAGTTTTAATTAAAATAGGAAGAAGTGTCACTATTTTAAGAGAAAATGCGCCTTTCGTATATAGTTGTATGTTTTGTGCGGTAAATTTTGAACAACTATCCTTATCCGGTAGTAGATAAATAGAAAAACGGATAGCTAGAGGAACCGCATTTCACACAATATTAGATGATATAGTCAACTAAATAATTACGGATTAAAAGTTTTGAAGGGTAAGGAAGGCAATCTTGGTTTGTTTTACTGACTCATCATCATGAGTCATTATAATCCGTCTTTTCCATAAAAATATCGAATATTGTACGCTCAAAAACCAGATTTACAAACTATTTTGTGACGCTGCTCGTGACAGGCGGCGTTTGAATATTAAAATGGGAATGAAACTAGAAAGCTAAAAGATTGCCTGTCAGCACTGGTGAACGATTGGGGTGAAGTCTCATGTTTCAATGAGTGCATGGCTTGTGACGTCTAACAGTGAAAAATGCCTTTTCAGTAATATCTTAGCCAAATAAAAGGTGAACAAACATAAGTGTACGCTTCAGCTTTTCTTCTACTTTGTTGGTAATGTTACTTTGTTAAGGCTATACTCGCGAGCCTCTTTTTCAAAAACTTTTTTTTATAAAAATAACCCTCCTCTCCCTCGGCAGTCGAGTAAAAAAAAGCTTAATCACCCAATAATTTATATTTAATTATTGAACCTGGTCAGTTTTTTTACCCCTGTCGCAAAGAGAGGGGTGTTATAAGTTTAACGTGTCTGTGTATCTGTCTGTGGTATCGTAGCTCCCAAACCTATGAACCGATTTTCGTTTAGTTTTTTTTTGGGTCATAGATAATTTTATGCCGAGTGTTCTTAGCCATGTTTCTGTTCAGCCGTTTTTGAGATATTGGACTTTGAAATGAAAATGTCGGGGGTTTTTCAACTTTTCCAAGTTGTAGTTACGGGAATCGGTCGAGAAATGCGAGTTGTAGAGGAGAACAGCACAGCTCGAAATCCAGATCCTCCAGAATTGTTGCAACAAAGAATCGCTCGCTCGGTGAAAAATTGTTCATTGGAGGTTTTTTATTTTAATTTACAATAAGCGTGCGCTTTTTATACGTGCTTCACGCACAGCACCACGCGTCACCGAAGCCTACATGGCATTAGAGTAGACCTCGTCGGCGATGTCGAGGTGAGCTAGACTAGTAAAATCCTTTTTAAAAGAATGGCCTATGTTAACGCCAACTCTTTAAGCTGACAGCATTATTAGACATGTATTTATTATTTAGTCGCATTACAAAAATCATACCAACAAGACGTGTTTTCGTTCCTCACACAACTATGAACCTTACTGCAAACAACATATGGTCCAATCGAACTGGAATGTGCATCAACCGAGATGCGGCCGGTGGCAAGGAGTAGCCGCGAGAACAAAAGAAGGTGATTAGCGTAGCCGATAAAAACAAGTTCAAGTGCACGGTTTAACGCAATTTAGATTTCATTACTTTAACAACTCGCTTCAAAACATTGTGTTTACTTGCTGTTATACGAGACTTATACGAAGTGATTATACGAAAATGTCTACGGCGGATCAATTGATGACTGTCTTAGAAGATACGGCAGGTTTACTACGAAAAACTCAAGTTAATTTGAAGAAATGCCCTAAGGTACGACTAACAAGAGGTTACATTGAGGCGAGGTTAAATTGCATACAAGAATACTGGTCCACATTTAAACAGACACATCAAGAGTTAATAAAGGTTATGCCACGGGAAGTACGAGCTGTGACGCAATATTTCATAAATGAAGATTATTTTCTTTACGAAGATTTGTACCTAAACATCGAAGGTGACCTCAAGGACTTGTTAAACAACACACAGCAGGTCAACCCCGTTACAAGTAATGCGGATAACCAATTAGGGAAGTTGCCACGAATTAATCTTCCCGTTTTCTATGGTGGATATGAACAATGGCCAGCGTTTAAAGACTTGTTTATGTCAATCGTGCATAACAACACATCGCTTAGTAATGTACAAAAGTTACATTATTTGAAAACCAGTGTATCCGGCGAGGCAGAGGCGATATTAAAACACGTTCAAGTTTTGGAAAGTAATTACGCACAAGCATGGGACATTCTTCAAAAGCGCTACGGGAATAAAAGGTTAATTGTCAATTCTATATTAAAGAGATTAGTCATGCAAAGGAAATTAAGTACTCAGTCGGCCACGCAATTAAAATCATTGTTGGACACTACAACGGAATGTTTGAAAAGTTTGAACAATTTGAACATAGCCACCGACTCCTGGGATCCTATAATCATGTTTCTGGTAGTGCAGAAATTGGACTCGGAGTCACATAAGGATTGGGAGGAGTACGCTCACAAGGATAATTTTGAGGAATTACCTAAGTGGACAGACTTCGTCAAGTTTCTGGAGGGCAAGTTTAGAACATTAGAACTCATCACCGCCACTTCATCTACATCAGCCCCGCGCGAGAGAATTACTATGAAAGAACGCTCGTTCCATGCCACCGATACTGAGAAGAGTTGTGTTATGTGTAAAGAGAACCACACACTCGCTCATTGTAAGAACTTTACAAAGATGTCAGCTGCCGAGAGATGTGAATATGTAAAAAATAATAGGCTTTGTTATAATTGTCTGGCACCAGGACACACTGTCTACAGGTGTCAAGTGCCCTTGTCTTGTCGCATATGTCGAAAGCGACATCACTCCCTCGTCCATGTTAGTAAGAGTGCTGAACCCACAGAGCAAGACAACCAAATACAATCAGCGCTGTCCAAGGTCGACGAAGGCGAACCAGCAGCACAAGTACGAGTACAAGCGTCCATGGCGCTTGCATCTCACCATACTGCCAGACAAAGTGTTGCCTTATTAGCAACTGCTATAGTGAATGTTCGAAACAAACAGGGACATTCCATTGCACTCAGGGCACTCATCGACCAGGGGTCACAGGCCTCATTTATTAGTGAGAAGGCAGCTCAATTATTAAAGCTCACAAGAGAACCAGCAAGAGGCAGTATAGTCGGAGTAGGTTCCACGAAGACAAGCATAAATCAAGTGGTTCAGCTACAGGTTTCGTCGCACTATCAAACGTCATTCAACATGCAGCTTCGAGCCTATGTGATATCCAAGCAGTTGACCACTCAGATGCCTACGCGCACTATACCTGCAAGCAAATGGACTCATATACAAGATCTGCACCTGGCCGATCCGAGTTTTCATACACCAGGTCCGATAGATCTACTTCTTGGAGTCAGAGAATATGCACAAATTATTGAAGACGACATAATCAGAGGTCCACCAGGTACACCATGTGCTCACAAAACAAGCCTTGGCTGGATCTTATTCGGAGAAATAAATACAAGTACAAGTGATAGGTCATTATTCGTCATGCACCATCAAGTCGATGTTGAAGATTTATTGAAAACAATATGGGAAGTAGACACGGAAGAACCAAGAACTTGGACAAAAGAAGAACAAGAGTGCGAGAAAATATACGATAATACCTACACCAGAAACGAAGAAGGAAGGTATGTTGTCAAACTACCGTTAAAAACAGAAGTACCACGAGCATGTGAAGGAAATACAAGGGAAATAGCACAAAGAAGATTACTACAATTGGAGAAAAGATTTTTGAGAAGTCCAAGTTTGAAAGAAGAGTACAGAAAGGTAATTGAAGATTATGTCAAATTGAAACACATTGAAAAGGTACCATATGAAGAAATAAATACAAAAAAGAGTGTATACTTGCCACATCACCCAGTAGTCCGCGAGGATAAAGAAACGACCAAAACGCGGATCGTATATGACGCGTCTTGTAAAGGTACTAATGGGTCTTCGTTGAATGACGATCTTCTTGTGGGACCAGTATTACAAGAAGATTTGAGAAACGTGATAATGAGATGGCGGATGCACGCTGTATGCTTCGTGTCAGACATTCACAAAATGTATCGAATGGTGTTGACAACCAAAGAAGATGCAGATTATCAACGAATATTATGGAGAAACAAAAGTGACGACGAAATTGAGGATTACCGCCTACTCACAGTAACATTCGGTACAGCAGCAGCGCCTTATTTGGCAATAAAAACATTGAAACAACTGGCTATAGACGAAGGAGGCAACTACCCAGTTGCAGCAAAGAAGATAACTGAAGATTTCTACGTCGACGACCTGATGTCTGGATGCGATACCACAGAACAAGCAATTGAAGTTAGTAAACAGTTGCAAGACATTTTACAAAGAGGTGGATTTCAACTAAAGAAGTGGTCCTCCAACGATGTTGACTTCATGCGCAGTTTGAAACCTGAAGACCGATCGGTCAACGCACATGTCGATCTAAATCTGGATGGGACTATCAAAGCACTTGGTATCCAATGGAATATGGGAACAGATCAGTTTGAATACAATTTCCGTCCCCCAGAATGGAAGAACCATATCAGCAAGCGAACAATTTTGTCTGACATTCAGAAACTGTTTGATCCCTTGGGATGGATCTCACCGTGCATTCTCATAGCTAAAATACTAATACAAAAGCTATGGATGGCGAGAGTAAGCTGGGATGAGGAAATCAGTCAACAGTTGAAAGATGAGTGGATCAAATTGAGAGCAGACCTAAGACACGTCAACGACATCCGCATTGATCGATATGTAGATACATTGAGCACTGAGATAGCAAACATTCAAATACACGGCTTCAGCGACGCGTCGATCTCCGCTTACGGTGCATCCATTTATATCAGAGTGTTAAAATTGAATGGCACAGTCACGACAAAATTGATTGCGTCCAGAACGAGAGTCGCTCCAGTTAAGACTGTTTCATTGCCGAGACTGGAACTCTGCGGAGCTGTTACGTTATCAAAATTGTTAAAACAAGTCAGCCGTGCTATGAGAATACCAGCTTCACAAGTATTTGCATGGACAGACTCATCTATAGTACTTGCATGGATTTTTGGTGAACCACAAAAATGGAAAACGTTTGTGGCAAATAGGGTTGTAGAAATTACGAACAATGTAAATAAAGAACAGTGGCATCATGTCAGTTCAGACGACAATCCTGCTGACATTGCCTCCAGGGGAATGTTAATATCAGAATTAAAGACTTCAAACCTGTGGTGGAGAGGGCCGAAATGGTTAACAGAAAAAGAGATTGAATATAAAAAGCCTAACATCATCACAACAGATATGGAACAAAAGAAAAATATACAGGCAAATGTAACTTCACACGAAGACGGAACTGAAGGGTGTTTATCTGAAAAATTTAAAGACTTTGATAACTTAAAAGAATTGGTAAAAACTATCACACTCTGCCGCAAATTTATAAACATGAAAAAACTGCACATCGATGATCTAAAAATCAATACACATGATTTGGAGAACTCTCTACATATATGTATAAAAATAGTTCAAAAGGAAGAATTTCCAGAAGAAATAAACAGATTAAAATTGAACAAGCAAGTACCCAAACGGAGCTTAATAAAATCTTTAAATCCTTATTTAGAAGGCGATCTACTGAGAGTTGGAGGTAGACTAAGGCTTGCAACCATAAATGAAGACATTAAGCATCCTATAATTCTAGGAAATAAAAATAATTTAACCCCGCTAATAATAGCCGACGCACACGTAAAAACTTTACACGGCGGTATAACACTGATGATGAGCTATCTGAGAACTAAATATTGGATACTAAAAGCAAAGAACCTAGTGAAAACCCATGTTAATCGATGTCTAGTGTGTGTCAGACACAACGCTGCTCCTAAACCACAGCTCATGGGAGACTTGCCAAAAGAAAGAGTCACTCCCACTAGACCATTCTTACACAGTGGAGTTGACTTTGCAGGTCCTTTTGCCACTCTCATGTCAAAAGGCAGAGGTGCGAAGACAACAAAGACGTACGTGGCGATATTCATTTGCTTATCCGTGAAATGCATACACCTTGAATTGGTTGGCAATCTTACATCTGAGGCGTTTATAGCTGCCTTCAAGAGGTTTGTTGCCAGAAGAGGGAGATGTACTCATTTGTGGAGTGACCAAGGAAGAAATTTCATGGGCGCTAATAAAGATTTAATCACTGCATGGAAAGAAGCACAACTTGAATTTACGGGAGAGATCTCCGACTCACTAGCTCGAGAAGGTACACAGTGGCACTTCATTCCAGCATACAGTCCGAACTTTGGAGGTTTGTGGGAGGCTGGTGTAAAATCTTTAAAATACCACCTCAAAAGAATAATTACCACGCACCTTACATTCGAAGAAATGATTACCGTACTTTGTGAAATTGAGGCTTGTCTGAACTCTAGACCGTTAAGTCCAATCAACATTGATGACATAGACAGTATAGAAGCCCTAACGCCTGGGCACTTTCTGATCGGTGAAGCACCAATAAATGTTCCATCTCCCGATTTGAAGGCCACCAGGATAAGCTCGCTATCACGATGGCAGCACACGCAGAAAATGGTCAGAGATTTCTGGAAGAGATGGCAGGAAGAATACCTCTCACGTTTACAACAGCGACCAAAGTGGTTAAGGAGAGTAGAAGAATTGAAACAAGGACAAATCGTTTTAATAAAAACTGACAATCTTCCACCCGCCAAATGGGATCTCGGCCGCATTGTTGACAAACATCCAGGACCAGACGGCATTACAAGAGTGTACAGTGTCAAAAGTGGTGACAGTGTAGTTAAAAGACCTGTGACAAAATTATCTCTGATGCCAATAGAGATTAATTAATGTTTATCCACATTCTGTGTCGATTTTGCATGCATGAAAGTTACAATTGTTTATTGTAAGTGCTAGTAAAGGACTTAGTAGTCCTTTGGCCGGCGGTATGTTAACGCCAACTCTTTAAGCTGACAGCATTATTAGACATGTATTTATTATTTAGTCGCATTACAAAAATCATACCAACAAGACGTGTTTTCGTTCCTCACACAACTATGAACCTTACTGCAAACAACAGCCTACTAAAGACTTCTAGGAATCGGGACTATCGGGAGCAAGTGGAGGGTGTCGTTTTCCCAGCAACAAGCTCAAACTCATAAATGTTTTACAGTTTCCATCAACATTACACTACCGAACCGATACAGTAATTACTTGTTCAATCGAATCCCGCTTACAGCATTCAACAGCTATTATAAAATCATGGAACTCAAATTACAAAAACGCTTTTAATCGAAATCCATTTCGCAACTGCACTCAAAGCTTTTAAAACATCCAAATTCTCAAATTGATAAATGTGGAGCATAAAATACCGCATAGCTTTAATTCTCCGGCATTCATTGGAATATTTTAATTCACATTGCATTCCAAAGTAAACAAAGAGCGTTTATTGTGAGTTGGGAGGTTCTCTTTGAGGGAGATTAAAAGATGCACGAGTGTGCTCGTAAAGGGAAATATGTAAAAAGGTTTTTTTGGTGATGCTGGAGGGCTGTGGTTAGATTGAGGTTACGGGGATTCTGGAGTGGGGTTTTGTTGTTGGGGGGCAGAAATATCGCAAAGTGGATATATTATAGCACTTAAGAAATATATTTTTCAACACATTAGCTCGTAACATAACACTCGTGTTTTATGGTTATATCCCGATTAAGACACGTTGGCACCTTGATGCAAGATGTACGTATATGTATGAATACAGTGCATCCTTTAATTAACCGGGTTGTAAAGTTTTTTTTTAATCCTCGGCAAATGGATTCTTACTCGATTAAACAAATAAATCTATTTTGTGCATGAATTGATTATTTCTTCTTGGATATGATATAGAAACGTTTTATTTAATAAAACTATCTATTTACTTTTGATAACACTTTGCACAGTCATCATATCAGCCGAAAGACGTCCACTGCTGGACATAGGCCTCCCCCAAAGAGTGCCACGATGACCGGTCCTGCGCCACCCACATCCAGCGGACTCCCGCGACCTTTACCAGGTCATCAGTCCACCTTGTAGGGGGCCTACCCACGCTGCGCCTTCCGGTACGTGGTCGCCACTCGAGAACCTTTCCGCCCCAACGGCCATCGGTTCTACGTGCAATGTGCCCCGCCCACTGCCACTTAAGTTTAGCGATTCGGAGGGCTATATCGGTTACCTTGGTTCTGCTGCGGATAGCCTCATTTCTGATGCGATCGCGCAGAAAAACTCCCAACATAGCCCTCTCCATTGCCCTTTGGGTGACTTTGAGCCTTCTTATGAGGCCCATAGTAAGCGACCACGTTTCCGTGCCATACGTCATCACTGGCAACACACTCTGGTCAAAGACTCTCGTCTTGAGACACTGCGGAATATTGGACGAAAAGATGTGCCGTAGCCACCCGAATGCTGCCCAGCCGAGTCGGATTCGACGATTGACCTCTTTCTCAAATACGAAAATATTTATTTTATTTTGTAATGGCTGTTTAGAGATTTCATCTAAGTCTCGATTTAACAACAGCGCGGCGACCTGCGCAAACTTCACGAACAAAAATTGGTAATTTCACAAATATTCGTAAACATTGTTAATGCGTGTTTGGTTAGTATTAACTAAAGAAAAATACTTAGTAGCCTATAAATATTTCATCGAAAACGATTTTTTGCTCACAAATTTGTTGAAAAATGTCGTATGAAACGCGTGCTGTGCCACCTATGCGGCTCGCGTGAACAATCCCGCCTCTGATGTAATTATCAACATAGCTCACTTGTATCACAATGTACTATTACAAAGCGCCGCCCGCATATAAAATAGACCCCAGGCGCAGCCACGGGATAAAATATAGCCTATATCCATCTCGAAACTTCATTCTATATCATCATCCTTCTAGCGTTTTTCCCGATAGTGCTCAAACGAGCCCGAGGTCCGCTTTGGCACCTAATGCCAAGATTTGGCGTAGGCACTAGTTTTACGAAGGCGACTGCCATCTGACCTTCCAACCCAGAGGGAAAACTGGACCTTATTGAGATTAGGTCAATTCTATATACTGGTGAAAGTATTTTGGAAATTACCTCCTAAAAGCTACAACTTTACATAACTGTTTGCCTTTATGATATTAGTATGGATTAGGTAGTATAAATAGTTAAATAATGTCAGTTGCAAACTAAACGCACTTGTATAATAAAAATCACTGTTAACGCAAATTATTGGGAACGGTTCACAGACGTACCTACTACAAGGTCCCTAGAAACATTTGCGTGTAAACAGCGACCTAATTTAGATCCGTCATAGAGACAGATGTAAGCCGTCACGTTTTATGATAGTGAATACAGATGGAGTTTTTAAATGTCGATAATTGATGCAATAACGCATTGTGGTAGCCGAATTGAGGTAACCACAATATGAGCTAGTCAGCTTTTTATCCTCGATGCCAGTTACGTCTCTCCGCAGTCTATAAAACTACTCATTCACTCGCTCTGCTATACTCGTTCAGTAAACTTAAGTTTTGGTGGCAACCGTAAAACACGTAATAAACCCTCACTCTAAGCTAAACATTAACTAAACACAAACAATTATAAACCTAAAACCTGAAGTGCATGTGGGGTCGGAGTCCGTGCCACAGGTTCCCGTTGCAAAAAATCTAGGGCTCCTTATGGATGGCGAATTAAGATTTGAGCACCACGTTAACATTAAGATTCGCAATGCTTTCTACCGTCTCAAAACACTTTATAGTTGTAGGAAGTACTTATCGGAGAAAGTCAGGGAAATCCTTGTAGAAGCCCTGATACTATCACCATTTAATTACACAGATATTGTCTATGGTCCGAGGCTGCTAGCGAGAACGAAACAAGCCATACAGAGAGTACAGAATGCTTGTATTCGTTTCTGCTATGATATCCCAAAAAGAGCGCATATAACACCATACCTGAATAGCAGAAGCACCCTAAATATGACTAATAGAAGAAACCTGCATTTGTCTTTCACTCTACGTAAAATTATTGAGTGTGAGAAACCAGCTTACCTTTATCAAAAACTAAAGTGGGCAAAGGATGCAAATAGGCAAATGAGAAGTCATAGACAATACACCTTAATAGTCCCGAAACATAGTACTAAGTTCTTTAAGGGAGGATTCAAGTATGCAGCAACGAAGATATGGAATGATCTTCCACCACCATTACGAAATCCTATGCCTTTGCTGAAGTTTAAAAAACTGGTGAAAGATCATTTACTCAAATTACAAAAAGGAATCATCCCGTAATACTACTTGGTATATTTTAAATTAAGTATCTGTTTATTTATTTTTTGTTTATTTAACTAGGCAATAATTTATATGTACTTTATTACGCACACGCAAGCACACAAACACACGCGCGCGCACACACACACACACACACACACAGACACACACACAGACACACACACACACACACACACACACACACACACACACACACACTCACAAACACACACACACACACACACACACACACACACACACACACACAGACAGACACACATACACACACACATACACACACACATACACATACACACACGCACACACAGCCGCGCCGGTCGAAATATTGTAGCGACCGACCTGTAGGAATAGGAAAAGGACTCGTCTGAAAATCAGCGCTGGGTATTAGTATACCTACATATCCAGCAAATGGCTGAGACGGGTACCCATTGCCCTTTTGTTTGTTTTTTTCTTTGTATTCCTTGTTTTTTTTTATTAAGTTAGGTTTAAGTCTTATTATTATTATACTTTTTATTTAAAATTCAAATGTGGCAATAAACTACTTTTTATTTTATTTTATTTTTATTTTTATTTTTATTTTTAAACGTTTGCATAATTGATTCAATGAACCAGTTTATTTTAATTAAATTTATAAGATAACTAACCAAGGTTAAGTATGTACGTATTAACACCACTGTGGACCCCAGTTGTCTTAGATAAAGGATTTATTATTATTACTAGCTTCCGCCCGCGACTTCGTCTGCGTGGACCCGGGATAAAAATTATCCTATATTTTAATCTTGTCTATAACCTATCTTCAGGCAAAATTTTATCCAAATCGGTTGAGCCGTTTAAGCGTGATTGAGTAACTAACATACAAACATCCAAAATTTCGCATTTATTATGTTACTAGCTTCCGCCCGTGACTTCGTCTGCGTGGGCTCGGGATGAAAACTATCCTATATTTTAATCCAGGCTATAAACTATCTTCGTGCAAGATTTCATTCAAATCGGTTCAGCCGTTTAATTTTTTTGTGTCATTATAATTTAGTAGGTACGATTAAAAACAATGTTTGCGTTATGTTATCGTAATACAGATGTTTAATTGCTACACAAACCATACGCAACTCCATACTCCATACCTAAACTCAATTGAAATTTCACACCAATCCGATAACAACGATTCATAAAAACACTGAATGTAATTTAAGTGTATTGTTTCAACAAAACGGAAATACTCCGCATGGCTACCACAGGACGGCACGCGAGCTGTGTCGCTGCGAGATAGACTATCTGTCTCCTTTTAATTAGAACGCGTAGAAAGAGACGGGTAGTCTATGGCGCCGCGATCCCGATTTTTTTTCTCGTACTTATTTGGAGATTCCTCGACTGTGTACGCGTGGACGCGTTTATTTAAGCACCCGTGTCGTTTTGTCTGTAGAAATAAGAGAATCTGTGAAATCAGTAAAAGACTTATTGAAGTTCTTTTTCTTATCTTTTGGAAATATTAAAACTTAATCAATGAGTCATCATCCTCCTGGCGTTATTTCCGGTTTTACCCCATAGGGCCTATGCCAAATCTTGGAATTGGGTTTCGAAGCGGACCTAATTCCAAGATTTGGCATAGACACTAGGTCTACGAAAGCTTATTTTATTTATTTTTATTAAACCTCAGAATAAGGGTGCTTATATTTGACACTGCAACTGCAGCAGCTGTGCAGGTATTGTTTTAATATATTCACCTGTCCCTAATTTTGTTAGGTCCAACCCAGCCCAAGCTCTAGTAGGTATTAACAATTCTACTACGATGTAAAAATAACGAATGCCTCACGCGTACCTGGCCATTTGTTATTACATTGGAGATAACTTCCCATATCTGTTTCATAGCGTCTCATTTGAATAATAGCACTATCGTACATCGAGGGCGTGCTCCCGAGATCGCGATTGCATAATACCCAAGTTAACGCGTTCGGTGACACAACGTCGACAGCCATACTTTAAATGTAGGCTTATCTTAGGGTGCGACCACACCGGTGTGTAACGCTGCGTATACGCGTTGACTTGTCGAATGCGTCACGTATTCTTCATACATTTTGCTGCGTTTACGGTGCGTTTGCGTACTTTGAACAGCGGTGTGGTCACTCCCTAATTGACGGCACTGTCAGCAGACATTTTCAAATACGAATGTGTGGTTGTTTTTTAAAAATAAGTAAACATAACTTTATAAAAGCCATTGTTTACGTACAGATTGGATTGACACTGTACTCCATACATTATTCCATAAGTGTGAACATGGACAGTGACACAAGCGATAGTTGAATACATGAAGGTGACCATGAAAAAGTAGGTGCCTACGCCACAACACGCAACACATTTAGGTGTTCTTCAAGGGGTTAAATAGAAAACCTGATAACCTCATGTATTTGCCGCAAACTTTGAAAATTAAAATAATAATTCTATAAAGAATAAATATAAATATTCAATAAAATAATATGGTTCATAAAAAAGTTAAGTAAAATTATAGTCATAGAATATTTAGATAAATATTTTCATAATTGACAACTCCGGAACATTCAACGTTTACTTTACCGTTATTTTTTAAACATCTATTCAATTGCATTCAACAATATACTTGCAACATAAACAGTCAGTAGAAACAAAACACTGCGAGATAAACAAATGACGTCCACCACCTGTCAGTCATTTCATCTTTAAGTCAAGTGACATTGGACCTGTTGTCAAGGTGATAAAGGCGTTCATACCTATATCCTACTAATATTATAAATGCGAAAGTTTAGATATTTGGATGTTTGTTACTCAATCACGGTTAAACGGCTGAACTGATTTGAATGAAATTTTGCACTAAGATAGTTTATAGCCTGGATTAAAATATAGGATAGTTTTTATCCCGGGTCCACGCGGACGAAGTCGCGGGCGGAAGCTAATCACTAATAAATAAGTGACTAAAGAAAAACAAATGTTGTAGGCTCTGAGCACACTTTAGGCACCAGATAAGGTTCCCTGAAACGGTGTGGGAGTGGAGTCTCGTAGCGTTTATTATGATATTCGAGCGATTTTTGACAAAACGGTGAACAGCGCTCGAATATGCGCTACGCATATGGGTAAGAACAATATTCTTGGCCAGTAGTTAGCCTGTTAAGTCGGTAGTTAGCCATATAAACTGAAGAAGTGAAAAAAGTTCCGTTGTGACACAAAAATTAACCATATAATTGTATGGTTAATTTTTGTGTCACAACGGAAAACTTTCATAGAGATTTCATTGAGTGAGAAGCTGGCCAAAAATTTGGTCCTAACCCATATGCCACAATAAATCAAATCAAAACATTTATTCGTGAAACAAACAACACAGATAATAAAAGAAATAAAATAAAAAGCACATTTTGCTTTGCCACGAAAAGCGCTGGTCTTCCGCAGGGTCCATTCGCTGAGAGAAAGGAAAGTCACAAACAAAAAATTAAAAGGAATAATATACACCGTGGGCCCGAGTAACCCGAAATATTTTAACCACGCATTCCTTAGGTCATTAGGAGCAAAAAATGTTATGTGAATTGACTGGGGCAATACCGGCTTAGTTTTAAAGATATTATTAATTTTCATTTAAACTATTTATTGTGATTACTAACTGCATTTAGCTCTTTTGATTGCAACGTTGCTACCGATGTTGGAAAGTTTCGCGTCGCTATTGACAGATATCAAAGTGCCAGCAACCACTCACTAAATAGATCCTTTATTGAAAAAAAAAATCGTTACCGTGTTATTAAAAGTGATAATTTCCATAGAAAAGAGATAGTTATCCAAGTTTTATTTACAAAAACCGACAAAACAAGAAAAAAAATTTTTTTTTTGTTGAAATTGAGTTGGGTTCATGTATCATTTTTTACTCCTAATGACCTCAGGAATGCGTGGTTAAAATCTTTCGGGTCACTCGGGCCCACCGTGTATAAGACACAAAAAAGGAATTAACTGTCTTTTTTATAATATTGAATAGTAATGGTTTGTTGGCCTGCAAAAAGTTCCATCCCAACAAAACACTACGTAACACAAACAATAACCGCGTTATAGAACCTGATCCAGGAATCTGAAGTTGGTTGTGTGGGCCTTCGCAAAAATTACACATCAGACTAGGTTTTGGCCGCGACTTTCTCCGCAAATACTCGATAATCGCGGGATTATAAATATGCTATTAGACTTCCCACAGGCATCAATAATCGCATTCCCAAAGAAACTTCCACTACCTTTTTCACCTTTTTAGGGATTAATTCCGGGGTAAGACGATCCGTACGTCCTTCCCAGTCTCGATTTTTCTCTTTGCAACTTTTTATCTAAATCGTTTCATTGGCTTAAGCGTAAAAGAGTAACGGACAGACAGACTACGCGTTTATAACTGGTACTATTGTGGGTTGAAATTGCAATGAAAAGTTAGAATTTAGTTCGCGTTTGTAAGAAAATGCTGTTCGGTTCTACGTATGCAATTTTCACCTACAACTACATAGACAAAGAATTAAATAGTCCAATGGGTGACCTAGATTTACGCCGCTGAGCTATTGTACCTCAATCTCATTACACGGTTTGCATTTTTAGGATTCCGCGCGTGGAGACCCGCCTTGTCGTGATAATTTCGATAAGAAAAAAGTTGTAAAACCGAGTGCGTCGTAAATGTAACCTATATTTATTAGGACACATCGAGACAGATTGTGCTAAACAAATTCACCTATATGGAAACATGGATAAAACACAAACTATTAGTGTTAAGCAATCGAAACTGACGACTAAATTAATAATTTTGTTTCTTTCGAACATGCATGGTCTTACGGAGTGTGTCTCACCAATTTGATTGCTGGGCACGGTTATAGAGTATTTTTTCTAATTGAATTAGTGTTCAATTTATATGTTATATGGCAACAGTAAAAAATAAGTTCTAGTGGTCACCACACTGTTTTTTCTTTTCTGTCATTGTTAATAGAGTTTTATCTTTTTGAAATTCAATATATTTCACCATTATCAACAGCTAACTGTCAGTTTTTATTTATTTATTTATTTATTGATACATGGAAAACCAACAGCGCAACTTTGTTTAAACTCCTGCCTGCTCTGCACAAAAAACTATTCTTTCTATATTTAGTGGAAACACGGGACATGCTAATAGGACGAAAATGGCGGAATCTTCTTATGGGAGTATTGAAATAAATTTTTTCAAGTAAATTAGGACAGTCAACATTGCTTCTTATTATATTTAACAAGTATAACACATCAGCAATTTCACGACGCTTAACAAGGGGTATCAGGTGATGCTTTTTACATAAGGTTAAATAATTAGTTGAACTATAATGTATATGCATTTTATAGCAAAGAAATTTAAGAAACATAAGTAGCACGCAATTTCAAGCAGCTACAACTTATAAATAATACAGGGCTAAACTAGCAACAGTGACTTCAGGGCGCTTAAGGCCTTTCACAGACTGGAGCGGTCTGCGGTGGCGGTCAATAGTAAATTTGACAGCTAATGACAAGTTTACTATTGTCAGCCGCGGGCAGGCCGCGCCAGTGTGATGTGGGCTTAACCAATAACGGCTGACCAGATGAGCAGGATTGCCAGTTAGTCTTGTAAATTAAATTTAAACTGATAAAATTATGATACTTCAGGTGTAGGCTCGGGTTACTAGAGCTTATATATCTTAATTTACTAACTACTTTATACCTACATGTATATTGCCGTTGCCATAATTGCCTTCACTGCGTGATAGGATAGGTTACTGTGCGTAATGCACGCTAAGTTTAAATTAGGCTATAGATTTATTTGTGATAGTTTATTTCTATAAGTCCTGCAATTGGCTCTATAGTTTTACTATTGTGTATATAAATATGTTGCGCTGATGGTTATCCATGTATTAATAAATAAATATCTTGAAGGTCGAAACAGGCGAATGATGTTTTATAAAACAGACACTATAATATGCAACGCAAAGGCTCGAGGCGTGTTGCATTATGTATATAATACGATGAAGGAGACACGCTTCAAAATAAATTCAGAGATTGAATAGAAACCTATCCTGAGTATCTGTATAAAAGGGATAAGCCAGAAAACGAGTGTGGAGATTCTGATTCAGTAAGCCAAAAGAACAAGAACTTTCCATCCGTTGGCTTAGCTGCGAATATGTTACGCAGGTGGCAGGAAGGCAAATCTGTTTCAAGAAACGAATTAAAATGTACTGAACTAAAGTTCGTTCCTACGATAATCTACTTAAGTAACGCAGAACAACATATAGACATTATTGGCTATAGTTAGACGTGGTCACTGGTCATGTCAAGGATATAGGTAAACAAATAACAATTTAACTTTACGCTTAACGTTACTCGGTCAAGTTGGACTGCTTCATATACAAGCTGAGACCTACTTAAAAGCAAACTTTAACACACCTTACACGGTTATTTATAGTACCAGCAGCGTCCATTGTCACGGGTGATGTCATTAAACCATTCTTGCGGTTAGGGCAAGACACATGACACCTCATTTGCCTGGGTTTACCCCATTTCATGCGTATATTACAGTACCTATTTGTTTAACTAGCTCCAGTAAAGTTACTTTAATAACTAATAAGTTTGGTGTACCTCAGGGTAACTTCCTTTTCCTTCTACATGAAAAAGTATATTTATCTACTTAGACAATGTCACATAATTCAAAAGGATGATCGGGGACAGTGTTTATGTCAGAGCCCGCATGTTTACGGGGTAAACAGAGGATAAACAAATAATCCGGGAAAAACTTGGACGTTCCCTACGGGGCGAACACTTGGAAGGCCTAATTAACAGCAGGCTATTGACTAAGTGTGGGTGTATGAAAATGATGTTACTAGACAGGGAAATGTGAGACTTAGAAGGGGTCCCATGTTGGATGTCCAGTTGGGTTGATTTCGGGAAGAAAACAACTTTACCGTATCCGGTTACATAGGATCTATGTCCGATTTAGTGTTCAGAGGGGGCCCAAAATAATATAACAATGTAACGAATAACAGCACATATATTTCTATAAAAAACGCACAAGAAAATCGAAAATTACCGGCCAGAGGTGATTATCCTATAGGACAATCTTAATAGCGTGATTCGGACGGGTTTCGGACGCCGACAGTACATCGCCGTCTAGGGGCAAATTCAACCATCTTATGCACATTTACGCGACAGTTATATAATAATTATATTACGCGACTGATCATTGAGAAGGTATTTATACTCAATGTTCACGTATAACAATTGCACATAGGTCATAAATACTCAAGTGATAAGATCGTAAATAATGATAAACACCTAAACACAAAACTGTAAACAACCATCCAAGAAACGTAAGCAAAACCTGAAATGGTGCCACATTTACGACACGACGCCACGCGGCGCGAGATGATTTATGTGAATAATATCCCGCATATAAATAAGCGCATACTTATCCCGCAAAACGGGAAAGAGGCAGCGGTCCAATGTCAACATAATCCAAGAGAAAGACTCTGACTACTCGACTTTTGGTCAAACCTTTTGTTTCCCTCCTGTCAAACACAGACAAACAACTTAGATTTTTACACGCTGGGGATTCCAGCCGAATAAAGTTCACTAACTACATTTCACGCTTAGTTGTTAGGGGAAAACATAATTTCACGTCGGGACGCAGCCATTGCTTCAAAAATGAGAAATTATGCCAGTGACTGGTATACGGAATATTGATGATCGGATTTAAACCGATCGAAACCCATTACGGGGAATGACATCCTGAAATTCCTACGGAAAATTGCTTATTTCCAGGATGTTTTAAAAATTCGGAACTGGGAACGAGCTTACTCAATAATTTGTACAATGTTGAGAGGAAATGTTAACATGGCGGAATGCGTAATGATTAAACGGTAGTTTTGGTTAATAAAAGAGTAAATTCCGTGTTAAAAATCAACGCGCAGGAAGAGCAAACAAAGCCAAACAATAGAGCAACGGTCAATGGAATGTATTTAACGTACACTTAGCGGCGCAGCTCGGCTGAAAACGGGGAAAAGTTTTAAACCGTTGTATTTATGGTTAAAAAACTGGGTAAAAAATTGCTTTGCTAACGAAGCTGACGATTTTGTATAGAAATGATGCCTACATTTCATGTTTTATACTAAATTGTTTCCCAGTAAGTTATGAATACGAATGGCAACATTGAGTTGGCTAAAAATCATATATTTTAGTCGGGAACACACAAAAATTCCGAAGATTAATTTGTCCGAAAGCATCATTATTCCGAAATATCAAAATTACGAACGCCATTTACTGCTTAACAAAAACTTGGACGCAGATTATTAAATAAAATACATAAATAGGTTAGGTTAGGTTAGTATTATATCCTGAGTTACCTATGTAGTGTACCTACCCCACGCTTTCCGATCTATTTAATAAAAATGGTTTGAAACTATGTTTGTGCAAGAAAGACATTGGCCGATGTTATACCTACGGGGAAAATGACAAACACGCAATATAGGGTCTCGTAAACAATATCATTGCATTAATGTCTTTCTTGCACAAACATAGTTTCAAACAATTTTTCCAAACTACATACCGTATTAAATAGATCGGAAAGCGTGACATTGGTCCATATGTGGACAGTCCCTTAACATTCAATGTGATTTTGCAATGCAACAAAATCGGTGTTCAGATGTACGCGAGCAGCATCAAGGATTTTTTTTTAGATCAAGCCTGCTAGAAAAATAAAACCAACTGTGATAAAAAACAATAAGTGGACCATTAATAATTTAGTAGTGATAAAAGAAACGCAGATACACGTGTTCGCCACGCCATTCGCAAATAGAAGACAGGCAGAACGAGATAAATATCAGCTTGATTGAATCCTTTCACATTATGTCACTCGTAATGTGACTCAAGAAAAGGGAGCGAGGAAAAGTAAAGAGCTTTACACACTCCTAAAAGTGAAAAAAAGATGCCAAACATGACAGCTATCGAGAAATATTGAAAAGATAAGTGAGTAAACCACGCACGGGAATCGAACGAAAAACATGATTACTTACTAATGACAGATGGGCATGGCATATCGTGGAGACACAATTGAATAAATCGCTTAGAACGAGTCTCATGTAATTTATGCCAAGGATAAAAATCTGTCACTTCTAGCAAGCACGTAAGTGCGAAAGTGACGGCTGATTTATTCTGAGGCGAGTCCATTCCAATTTCTGATAGTCAAACGACGTATCACATCTGTTCCACTAGAATCCCTGAATAGAAATAAAGAATTAACTTAGAAGTATTCGTCTGGAGATTTAAAACTGCTTAATCAGTGATCAGTGATAAAATTATTAGTTACTTCGTTTATTTACTTACGAATTCTAAGGTCCAGTTTTAAAGATGCGTTAGACCGAATGTCGAATGAAATAAATTGTTAATTGATTGACAAAATCGAAATAAAGATCTTATTTCTGAAAACAGAAAGTTTATTTTCCCAGTACCTATGACTATCGCTAACCAGTTTCCTTAAACCCTGGCTTTTACCAGAGACTAGACTGAACTACGAGTAGGTAGTACTATTATTTATTCTGTGTCTGTACCAACTTTTGAAAACGGCATGGGATTATTCGATGCCAGTTAGCGCACACCTCTCGATACAGCCAAGCACAATGTGTCGTCGCCATGCCAACTGCGGCTTTTACGGCGCCGCGGAATGGTTTTAATTGAAAAACCACAGCCACAGTATAGGAACAGTAGATAAACTTCGAACAAAGGTACATCGCACGGCTGCACACATGCGCGCGTGTTCGGTACGCACACACACATAGCCTTCGGGAATGATGGAGAATGCTTCAATCGGGGCCGCGCCGTTGCGGTGTTCGCTCGTTCTCACTCGCTACGTCAAAGGAAGCCGCCTCGTAGGTATGAAGACAGCTAGCCGCCAGTGCCACGATATCAAAAGGAGCCGAATAGGCTTGTAACTAAGCACCTACCAACCTAGTGCAGTTTAGCAACTATTATACTTACTAGGAAATATTTTAGGCATAGGATAGTGATATTAAAATATTCCATGAAGTGGGAAACTAAAAACACATACCTAACTATCTATAATATTATTACTTTGTGTATACACTATTGTCTATTAAACTGTAACAGAAATACTTTGCATACTTAAAAGCAAGATTAGTATTATAGGTATGCCAAGCCACAAACCTGACACAGCCCTGCGCATCGAGCGAAAGTAGGTAACGAACGCTCCTAAACGGCCTCTGATTACCTACTGTATTATTCTTCTATACTGTGACACAGCCGACTGTACGTGTACAGTCGTCGCCTTCATCACAACAATAAAAACAGACGAGCACACATGAGACTCACGTCCCGAGAATCATGTAGTTTTTCTAGGAATGGCTGGTAGATAGCAGGCATTTTATTTTTATTTCAGTTATATGGCGAGCCGCGGTGGTCCAGCAGAGATGTGATTCCTATGAGTACGAGTTACTCGAAAGAAATCCAAATAATTTTACCAGCGTGTTCATGAGGTCGTAAGGAAAAATATATATATATATGACCTTTAATATTAATTATTTATTTATTATACCGTTAATTGTTCATATTGACACTAAAACAAAACAGAACTTATAAGAAACAAAATTGCCCACCCTTGACACACCCCACTGTTGCTCGGGGCAATATATGAACCCCTTCACGACATTAACACATCCGAAACGTCAAAGAGCTGCCAACATTTAATTCCACGCGATGAAGTCCCGTATAGCAAAAATAATCCGACTGTGTTGAGATTTGTGGTAATTTTCCTGCGTCGACTGTACCCACGTAAATTCCAATTAGGCGCCTCAACTGCCAGCGCAATTTCATCGTATATACTTGGATTTTTAATTAACACACGAATAAAAATACCTGTAGTAAAAGAATACATTGGGGAAGATTGGCAGCGGGAAATTTCAACGGTGGATTGTGCGAGAACAAAGTAATTAATATTTTTCAGAGGCCGTATTCACGACGTTTTTTGAGTGGTCCTGGCTGCTTTTGCAGGATAAATAGGTACCTAACGCGAAAGTTTTGCTAGTATCTACACTTCGTCAGTCTTTGATATACATTTGACAGACCAGCTACAATACAATACAATAAACAGTCTAATACACTCGTAACATCGTGTTTTGTACAGCGAATTGGTATATAACTACTGGGAATATTTTTTCCACCAGTAGCTACATGGGGAAAACATCCCAGGTGGTTAACAAATCTATGGTAACAGGTGGTAAATATCCAGTGAATACTGATCCGATTGCTCTCGTTCTCTTTCAAGAAATCGAACCTTGCCTATTCGAAAATTACGCCTAAAGCAAAGACATTCTAAGTATCAAGATTATCGCTCGACATTCACTTTCCGGAACCCGATTAGCGGACGCCTCCGCCGTGCTTTCCGCTACTTAGGGGTGAAAACACGGTATCGGCGAGCGTAGCGATTCTTGGCAGTGAATGTGTTTATAGTCATAAAAACGTCGATTTCTCCATGCGGCATCTCGTTAACAAATTAGGTTCACGTACGTACCAAGTAGTTTAGATGTTTGGATGTTTGTTACTCAATCACGCTTAAACGGCTGAACCGATTTGAATGAAATTTTGCACGAAGATAGTTTAAAAGCTGGACGTCCACGCGGACGAAGTCACGGGCGGAAGCTAGTAATATTATAAAAAGGAAAAGTCTGTGCGATTGCAGCTTTGTAAAACGAATCGTTTATCCGATTCAAATCAATTATTTCATCTGAGTGTAGAATACTTTCTGGATGGTTATCCTACAATTACGCTCAAACAGGTCAACCGTTTTGGATGAAATTTTGCACGAAGATAGTTTATAGCCTGGATTAAAATATAGGATAGTTATTATCCGGGTCCACGCAGACGATGTCCTGGGCGGCAGCTAGTAGGCTCTATTTAAGGCTGTGCATTGGAAATTATCGCGTGCTTGGAAACGCCGTTCTGACTAGATTAAGAAACAATAAGGTCTGATTTTCATATATATGATTCTTGACTATATGATTGTTCATCTGATTTTATCGATACATGATTGCTTAAAATTTCCTCGATAGAAAAAAAAACCAAAGTTGGGTCTGTATTTTCCTTTTTTTACTCAGCCTACTAAAACGATACATTATTTTACGACACAATCAAGTTAATACTATAGTATTTTATCTCATCTAAAATCTCACTTTATGAAATTCAAATAAAACGTTGAGACGTTTTATTTGAATTTCATAAAGTGAGATTAGTTAGGTATTAATCGAAATTTGTCCAAAAAAGCCATTCCCGAATAGTGTTACATCTCTTTTCCTCGTGCGCGGAAGGCATCAGCATGTCTCTGTCTAGGGGGCGTGTTCGACTCAAATCAAGGCATCGTCTTAACCAGAGGGATTCCCTGCGTTCTTTGCCATACGCGGGTAGCTCGTTTACATGTAAAAGCGACGCGGGCTGTCAAGCGAGTGTAAAATCGGTTACGCCTGCACCTAAACACGCCGAAACAACTTCATATATGATTGTGTTTTGGCGACTTCCGACACGTGTTTAATGCCCATTACTGGTATGTAAGTAGGTAAGAAAGTTCCCCATCACGTGTACGATAAAGCGAATTATCCCGCTGTCAATACCAAAGTTAATCCAAAGTTTATGGAAGTTACGAGATTGCTTTGAAGAAAACTCGTAGATTAAGGGCTATAGGCGTGCGCGCAGGAAATTGACTTATAAGAGCTGCGTAGGTAATTATGTATGCGTTAATTGTACCGCACACTACGCGTCCGTAAAATCCTACTTCCTGCCCATCCCTGGCAGAAGTAAAACCTTGTACTCACCACTGGCGGTGATAAAGCAAACCCCAAATCGCATATTCATCGCCCTTGCCTTACATGGGCCATTCTTTGTTTCACCGCCGTAGGTAAGTAACTATTATTATACTTTAGCACCTTATTTTTTTGCGAAAAATACTTGCATATTTATGACGTCGATTATCATCGTATTATCGTCAGTCAGTATCGTATTGTTAGTCGCAGCCAAAGTAGCAAAATATATCGTAACACATCCTTAGGTACTCTTACAGTAATAAAGATGTAACGATATATTTGGCTGCTGTGGCTGCGACTAACTATATGATAGCTACCGTGGCGGAGCGCCCATATAGAAGCCGATACTCACCATTCCCAAAATAAAATAAATAAACATTTGCGGACAATCTTACACAAATCGACCTAGACCCAAACTAAGTAAAGCTTGTACTATGGGTACTAGACGACGATAAACATACGTATAAATAAATACTTAAATACATAGAAAACATCCATGACTCAGGAACAAATATTCGTGCTCATCACACAAATAAATGCCCTTATCGGGATTCGAACCCTCTTGCTTCGTAGCCAAGGTCACTAGCAACTAGGCTAATTTCTGTTTAGGCAAGCCTATAGTTATATACGGTAAGCTCTTTCATAACTTTTTTGTTTCGGATTGCCCATCAAAAATTTCACGCGCCGCCACTAATACCTACATATACTTATTAATATTCTTTGATAGGCACTTACTGTCTGACACACGTCAAACCTATTCGTTGGTGTTTTCAGTGCGTAAACTTTGATTTGTATTAAGCCCTTGTAAAACCAGTTAAAAAGATGAGTTGTATATTTTTCAGACAGACAATTCAAACTGACAAAATACTTAGAGATATAAAAACCCCAAATATAAATAACATCAAAGGCAAATTCTTTAATCTTTTATGAAGCCAGCCCTCGAAATGTTTTCAATATCCTCTAGAGCTCGCCAAATCGCTCGCTTCGCTCGTTTTTCCAATAGGGATGATGACTAAGATTTTTTTATGATGTCATTCGAAGCAGTTTTTGGAGAGGAACAAATGTTTGTATGGGAGCAGCTACAATTAAAGAACATAAATACCCAAAAAATTGAGACAAGGATTGAAAGAAAACGCTTCATACTAATAGGACACCCATAGTAGAGCAGAGTGCTCGAACAAATTGTCGTAAATGTAGACACGCTGGACAAAAACACCAATTTTTTCTCAGGCACTTGTTAGGTCCATAGCTATTAGTTTTTTAAAGGAACCAACTCCTCCGTCGGCCAGTTGAATTCCTTGACCACAAATATGTATAATTAGACACTAAGTTTGTGATTCTACGTTATTTAGAACTCGAGATATTAATGATATACGTATAATTCAAAATGACCGCCATAAAATTAAAGATGGCTGACGGAGGAGTTGGATCCTATCAAAAACGTAAAGCTATGGACCTAATAAGTACCTGAAAAAAAATTGGTGCTTTTCTCCAGCGTGTCCACATTATCACCTGAAACTGCCCTACAAACCGGATATGACGTCACAACTGACCTTTGTACTTACCATTGTATGGAAAATCTGGTAAATTGTTGTTTCGGTCGCGAAATACTGCGTTTAATATTTTACGTAGTTACATAGTTGTCATACAATTTTGTTTCTATGAAAGCGTAAGGATTCTATTGGTAGCTTTAAATTTACTCTTGGACAATAAAAAAATGCATATTTTTTAAACTTTCATGGTTCATATCTTTTTATGATTTTAATTATATTTTATAATTTATACTTTATTACGATAATTTGATGGTTTACTATCCTATCATGCCTATTCTCGAAATCGAACTCCATACAGCCCGCGACCGTTACTAAAGTCATATCAAACTACGAATATAAACTCCCTCCTATTTCAGATTTTCAGTGCGTCCATTATATTATTGGTTTTGATATAGCAAAACTAACCGAGATAAGAGTTTTGCCCAATCATCATTTTAATTTTTAACATTATTTATTCCGAATCAGATTTCATGGAACATCACGATTTAAATCTGTGAAAAAATTAACAGTTGGGCGCTGTAAACGTGCCGTCTGGATAATGTTATTGACGTTTTTGTGTGACAGTTACGGGCGAGAATATAGCCGTTTAGGTTCAAAATCGATTTAGGTAAGCTTATAGATATCCACGTAATAAAAAACCGGCCAAGAGCTTGTCGGAACACGCAATGAAGGGTTCCGTAACGAAAGATCGTAGGTAAGCATCTTCATAGGAAACTAGAGGGCAACTTTTTGGCTAGCAAAGGTAATTTTTAGCGGTAACTCAAAAGCCAACTCTATAGTTGGAGCGGAAACAGGCTATGGTATCAAACTAGTAGGTGTAGATCAGGGATGTTGCAGAAATTCGCATCCGCATCCGCAACCGCGGAAGTTCCGCATCCGCATCCGCCAAAATCGATGCGGATGCGGATGTAGATTCACGACAAAAAAAAAGCCCAAACGGTGCTTACTGCGCCAGTCTTAGATACTTTCGACATTAGTAAAAAAAACTTCTTATCGTTACTGTGACCAAGAGCAGACACGTTTTTGATTTGTTCGCAACGATTGTAATTTAGTATCAACTTGTTTGATGATTGCGTTATATCATAAAATGTTGTATGTTTACGTTTTTGAGTGTTTGACCACAAAAAAAAAACATATATCCGCATCCGCGTCCGCGGATGTCTAAATAATCGCATCCGCGGCATCCCTGATGTAGATTATAGATACAGTCGATTTGCCGTTTATAGGAGATCGTTTGTTTAATATATATCAAAACAAACAATTCAATGCCGTCAAATTGTTTACGGTTGAAAGAAGACTATACAATACAGTTTATATAGTCATAGTGATTATATTCTCTTTGATAGTCATCGCTTTAGTTGTCCTGCATTGTCAGAACAGAAGTAGTACCTAGATAATGCTAAATAACTTCTCTTCGCTGTTAAAAGTTCAGAGTTGAGAAACGATGAGAAAACTTAGCTCGAGGCGAATAATGGGTAACAACTTCCACATACAAATGTTTTATAAGTTATATAAGATAGTTAAGAGGCAACCGTACTATCTTTTCCAAGATCTCACGGTTCTAAATACTCTGATTTGCCGTACGATAAATAAATAAGAGGTTAGAGAGACAAATGTATAACATACTAGCTAAATAGCAGTTTGTATGGCATTTAAGTTTGTCAATCACTGTAATGGATCACTTTCAATTAACCGTTGTGATCAATTGCGTGGAGAACAGTTTCTATTAGAAGTAGGTACTTAATTACGCCGAATTCGATTGATTAATTAATTGAACTTCTAGTGAAATAAAGTTTACACGATACTGTCCATACTTTTCGAACTTTATCTGTAAACTGCACCTGCTGTCATCTTCTAAGGAGGGCTCTCCTTCTCTAGCTTTAGAGTGAGACATCCGTACTGTGGTCGGGCAATATTGCCCGTGTAAGTCGCACTTCAACATGACATTTAGTGCAAAGTTAAACCTTATGTCGATGCATGTAGGTTGCCATCGTAATGCACTCCTTGACGGATTAATCCGTCATTAGCGTTGAACCAGTGGTGCGGATATATCCGTCATTGGCAAGTCAAGGTTAATTAAACTACTTTCCCTACTTGGATCCCGGTGAAGTGTAA
The DNA here is from genome assembly GCA_947049275.1 of Epinotia bilunana. Classification (NCBI taxonomy): domain Eukaryota; kingdom Metazoa; phylum Arthropoda; class Insecta; order Lepidoptera; family Tortricidae; genus Epinotia; species Epinotia bilunana. Next base: position 19,742,833 of record OX346266.1, on the reverse strand, counting down.
GTTTAGGTATCCACTAACCTGATATTTCTTGATAGATTCCATCTGTTCCTTCGTGACGTCATGCGCGGGCGGCCGCGGGGGTGCGTCGCGGAGCACCTCCCGCGGGGGGATGGCCGGCGCGGCGGTCTTCGCCGTGCCGTTCACTTGCTGTGAGAAAAACAACCGTGAGGACATTGGAGTAAGGTTTAATTTTGAATGATTATGCCTCGGCTAGCACAGATTATCGGGTAAAACACAGAATGATTACCACTCAGTAGTTGCGGACGCACATGTACAGTATCGATAATTGGAGTAACGTCGATAATATAGGTCTATATTGCTTTCTCGGTTGTCGCATGGTAGTCGCTATGTTTTTTATGTACAAAGGGGACTAAGTAACAAGATACGAATACAAATTGTGCTAGCCCTGTTGCCTTACTGTAATACTGTTCATTTATTTTTTAAGTTCTAATTATTGATACATTTGACGTTTAAAAATCCAAAAAAAACTACCTTAACCATGTTCTACTCGTACTACTAGTTTGTTTAAAGCTATCGGCAAACTTTGTCGCTCAAAACACGATCGATAAATACAGTCAGAAGCAGAAGTAACTAAGCAAAATGACGCTCAATACGATCGACATAAATCCTTTTGTATCTTGACAATAGACACGTGTTCAGGTTTTTTTTTACCATGTCGACGGCAAATAAGCTTACGGCCCGGCCGATGGTAAGCAGTAACCGTAGCCTTGGACGCGAATGTAACTCCAGGGGTGTAACAGGCCACGTTTGACCTTATGAGCGCCATTTTTCAGTAATTTTGATCATAGTGAAAACATTTAAAATTATTCGTCACGAGTGGGATATAAACCCGTGACCTCTGGAATCCGTCCATTGCTCTGTCGATATTTTTGTTTTTTTTTTCAATTTCAACGAAATTCACAATTTTTTTTCACGTTGCTGCCTACTAAACATTTGGCATTTTTCAGGTACCTACGGAAGTCCCACGAACTCGCCAACTTTTTTCTGGCACGACCACACGCAATCTCTTTAGGTGTTCTGGGCGTCCAAAGGGTTAAAAAGTATACACTCCATTCTTGAGGAACCTCATGCTGTAATCTCTCGGAAAACCTCGGCACGGGAGTTCATCATTTTGAGATTTATTCGTCGGATGTTCTCCACGAATAAGACAGAAGGTCTGCGTAGCTACTTCTGCTGTTGCCTGTCTACGATCACATAGGAAAGCGAGTAGGATAGCGATAGGCAGCCGACAACTATTTAGAAGCTGTGAGAGATAGCAGCCGCTTCCTATGTTCAATCTTTATTTAGTATTGCCATACTGACGATAATAAACTGAATATCTGTCATTTTGACGTTTCAATAAACGTACTGACACTACAATCTGTAGATAGATTGGTCTTGATTGGTCATCTTTAACCTTCGCTTGAATATAAGGACCTGCTATACTATTATATTAGTAAGTACGGATCTTTATCCAACAAATAGCTTTATATTTTAACCTCGAAAGTCCTTTCGTACTTAACAAGTGCAAAATAAATCGTTTAGAACTATAACAGTAGGTTTTTAGTACATTTTTCAAAATAAAAATGGCAAAAATAAATTCTGGACTTACGAGGTTATCGTAATCATGTGTTAGTTAAATATTCAGTCCCAGATATATTTGCATCATTAGGGCAAACCCCCCTATTGTTGCCACTCTCCCAATAACTGGCAAAAATATCTTGGGTGCCAAACAATGGGCGATTTACCCTACTTAATTACACCAACCGCTATAAAAAGCATAATAAATAGTTAGATGAAGTACATTATAACTATTATAAGCAGTTAAACCCTTGACAGTTTTGTCATCATTTCATTCAATAGCTGAATTATTTTTGTCATACAACGCGAAATAAAACATACCTCAAGATTAGGACGAACCGTAGTCGTCATAACTTAGAACCCATTTCAATTTTTTTTTATTTTTTTTATGATATAGGAGGCAAACGAGCAGTCGAATCACCTGATGGTAAGCGATAATCGACGCCCATGGACACTTACAACACCAGAAGAGTTGTAGGTGCGTTGCCGGCCTTTAAGATGGGAGTACGCTCTTTTCTTGAAGGCTTGAAGGTTATAACGGTCCGGAAATACCGCAGGCGACAGTTCATTCCAGAGTTTGGCTGTGCGAGGCAGAAAGTTTCGGGAGAAACGCACAGTTGAGGACTGCCAACCATCTACGTGGTGAGAATGGAAAAGCTGTCGCGTAGGGCGACAATCAATATAATATTACTTGGATGATACACAAACTAGACGCGTATACCTAAATGAAAACCATATAAGACATGATTGTTGTTGTCATTTAAGTTGAGCATATAGTTCGTTTTTCATAGCCTAAATATAATTATGTATAACTTGAACAATTTACAATGGGCCTTTTTTTTCTTTTTCTTTTTTATAGAAATCTGCCAATCCACAGTGCGACCACACTCGTGATTAATATTACAGGTATTCGTTTTAGAACTTACGGTTTTACATAATACTTACAGAATCTATTAGAAAAACTTGCATTTTAATTCACTGTTTAACACAATTACATTTACATATTGGAAACACTATGGTGTTTTTACAATTAGGTGCATAACCTTGTCATAAAGTGGCTGCCATATCGACTGGTTAATTAATCACACCATGGCAGGATTATATCTATCACTGTTAAACCTCGCTGAGTATGCTAGACCCACGACCCATCTCCAATTGTACAAGTTATATAAATGTATATATCAGAAACAAATGTAGTACCTATGTATCTAAAGACATACGCTATCAAAAACTTCAATTCATCTTCAGTTTTTGCAAAACATTGATCGCGAAAGACTAAGGTACGTAGTTAATTGGTACAAACTATTCTAGAAATGCTCGAAAAGTCAACTTTTCAAAAAACTGTCTTAAGGTAAGAGACTATTTTAAAGATGAATTGATACATTTTATGGCTTATTATACTTAGTATAATTATTTGCATGAAGTAATAAATTCGTAGTTCAAACTGTTCATAGTATTGTTAGCGAAATAGAAATGTGTGTACGAAAATATAAGTGTTGACATCATCAACTCACAAACATTAATTATTTCACTAACTACACGCACGCATAACCTGGCAACAATCTTATTAAGCTCTATTATTATAAATAGTACCTACATAGGTATTCATAATAATGAATTTGAAAATGCTATTGAGATAAGATAATATAACTAGATTGCATGTAGTTGTTTGTGGGTTATTCGAATAGGTATTTATTATGATTGTTTTTTTAAGGTGCTGAATAGACTTGAACATTCATATGTAAAAGAAAATAGAGCATTCGTCGTTATAAAATTTGCCAGACTGTCCAACGAACAGAGCCAAGCATCGCTACGGACATTTTTACGATAATTCTAGCGAATGGTCTAGTAAACAGCGAGCGAGAGGAGGAGGGTGGACAGGGACGGCGGTAGAAAAATAACAAAATTGCTCGGGTCGCCAAAAAGCCCGAAGCATTTATTGTTGTTTCAATCGAATGCTCGCTAGAACGCTCGCTAAAATGCTTGCCAAAGCGCTCCTGTTTATTTAGTGAGCTCTGTAATGTAACATTCCCTAGAATGCTCCAATCTATCAGCAACTTAGGTAATACATATTTCATTCATTTCATTTATTCAATGCAATTGTGTGTACAGACAGGACTTAAGATTAAAAATGTACATATGTAATGATGTAATGTCTTTTCAAACAGCACAACTACATACAGGAGGGAGTTTTCTAAAACTTAAGACGCTTTCATACAAAATTGGTACCAAGTTATAATTTTTTCTTAGTTCTTTAACATGCTTTCCCCCAATTAATTTTAACATTATTTTGCACATTCATGAAGCAGATATAGTACAACAATCTTATCTTAACAAAATATCATGCATTATTCTGGATAATCCCGCATTATAATATACCTGAAAGAAATATTCCGTTAATATTAGAATCTAACATTATAGGTACCCATTAGAAATTTTAACAAGGAATATGTCCAATTTTAGTATATATTTATATTATGTATAATTAATGTTCATAGGAACAAACTATACATAACAAAACATATTGGCCATTTAATATTTTTAAAAATACATTAGGTTTTTCACAAATTGGATCACTTTTTGGCAAATAAATGATTCCCATTCCAAAATCATTACTTTCACCAAAATTGTTGTATTATTTGTAAAGCCGAGTCCGTAATGGCTTTAACATTTACAAAATTGTAAAACATACTGAAACACAATAAGTTTAGTGATATAACTTTTTGGAATTGACTACTAGGGTAAAACACCTGATTTTCGCCACTGCTTGAACGTTCCAATAATGAGCAGTGTCGCAAAGAGGAAGGTTTACCCTAAGTACCCATTTATAATTTCAATCTTTTTACCGTTTGTCTTAAAGTCACAATTTCATATCGTCATTAGTTTTAACGACAATCATTACGCCGCGGACAGAGGAGCTGTGCAGTGAAGCATGAATAATGATTGATGACGTTGATTTAATGAATTCGTAATTAATTTAGTGATGACAGTGACGTCAATCGTGAGATGAGAGTGATAAATTGACGGTAGTACTATTAATTATTGTGCTGTTATAGGTGTGGTAAACTACATTTTTAGCTTATTTAGAGCAATGACAAATTATTTGAGATGTATACGCGACATGACAATCTGCATAGAAAATAACTGAGTTACTAGAATAAGCTGATTACGGGACGAAAGAACCACAATTTGTGCGGTTGTTGAAAATAAAATAGTAACAGATAAGACAGCTGCAGGTGTTGAATAAAATGAAATCGAAGGAGTGAGTTATTTCAAACATCCTTGCTTGCGACCAAGGACCTTGCAACATATATCAGGGGACCGATTTGACTTTCGAGCGCTCGACTCTTTCACATGAAAACGGTCAAAAACGATAAAATGCTATTTTTGAAATAAGTGCGTTTAAAAACTGTAAAACGAGTGGTTTTGACCACTCGTATTCAATTATATCGGTACAACATTTTGACACTTCACTTGTACCTTGTAACTATTTAATTTTGGACTGACTATTAATCTAAAAGATAGATATATTTAATTTAAATAAAATATATTGAATCGATGCTAAGTGATTGGCTGGTGTTCGGTTATATTCAATTAAGTTAAGTCTATTGGCGGGAAAATAAGCGTTTCGTTTACTATTACTTAGACTGTAGACACAAAATAAAATAACCAATAATGTTGTTGTTTTTTGTTTCGAAAAAGTATTAAAAATATTATCAAATGGATAAAAAAGTGAAGCAGGGGGATAACAAAGTTAACATTAATAATAAAGTTATAAGTGTCCAAAGTTTTAAGAGGGGTTATATTCTGTCCCTTTTCCGATAAACGCATTTACTATGACGCTCGTAGAGAGTGAAGTCACGATCTGATAGCGTTTTCTCTCTCCAACATGCAATATTAAAACGGTTGTAGCTTATCTAAATGGGATTTTTGTCACTAGTTTTTTCCCCTTCTTTCTTTTGGACTAATGATACATTTTGAGTCTAAACCCGCATTAATTAAAATAAGCAGCGGATTTTAACTCGGCTCTGACGGAACATCAGCCAGCGCAGCGGTTCCTAAATGCAATTGATTAATAATGTTTTTAATTATAAAACGATCGAATAAAAAAAAACTTAGCGACTGATGATGACATACTGTTTTAATAACTTGTGCTGTATGAATTTGAGTAAGCGAAAAATTAACTAAACTCACGAGTCACGACGAATATTGATTAATACTTAATAAAATCCAGAATGAGCTTACCTAAAGTGGGGTGTGACTAATCCATTTCAGATATAGAGATTCTATCCGTGAGACTACATTACGAAGTGAGCGACTAGAAATACAGAGAAGTGGGAACAGGGACGTAGTGGCAAAACCGACTCGGATCGCGGTTAGGTTATATTTTTATAAAAGAGCGGAAAAACCTCTGCTCAATATAGTATTTGTCAAAGTGGTTTTTTTATTCGAAACACTTCATTTAAGATAAAATACCGCTCAGTATAAAAAAAACATTTGCAAAAAAATATTGAAAAAAAATGCAGGACGTAACGTTGACACTTAAACAAATATTAGGTCACTCAAATATTATGAAGCTCCTAATTTTGTATTTTAAGGTACTCAAATTAATGTTTGTAAGTTGCTGTTCTGTTGATTTCTCGTCACTCCAAGTCAGTTGCTCACTTAGTAATACTATACTAGTAACGTAAATTAATTATGTTTGACACATAAAACTTTAATTTACAGTGACTCGCTTAAATACTACCTTTTTTTAATGTCGTAGGATAGTTTGCCAATACGTATGTCATGTAGTCGCGAAATCAACAATGTATTTAGGTATTCTAAAAGGCTTAGATGCTCTAAATGGAGCTATTTGCTCCCGCAAAGGTAAATAATCGTCGCTTGTTAAGCATATTGAATTTGCTGTAAAAGGATTTGTTATCAGCGTTCTGTGGATACACGATGACATGCAAACCTTTGCCGTAATCGTTTTGTTATGACATCACCAATATCACGGTAACAATAACTTCGAAATTGGCGATGACACTATTTGTTTTCGTGCATAGCACAGTGTGTTCTGTGACTTTTTAATAAAATTGTCACTAGGTATCCAACCTCTCTCTCTTATTGTAAAGTTTTCATCTCTTTATGATTTCTTGGCAAAATCTACAGAGCACAGTAATTTTTCCGGTGCCTATTCTCTTTTAATAACCAGAGAGACTGTTTTGTAATCCATCTTAAAATTGAAAAACAGTTACAATATTCAGTCACTTGGGCAATAATAGTTTTGTGTAATTCATGTAGGTGCAAATGATATGATATATTAATATAAAAAATACGTTTTGAGATATGTTAATTAACACCCAAATGGATTCTATTAAATTCAAGAGTAGGATCAATTAAAATATCTCACTGTTTTGATGATTTATACAGTTAAGAATACCTTTCCCAACAATGTTAATTAGTTAGCATGACACCTTAATAATACCAATGTTACGATTACTCCTCCAGATTAGTTACTACTCTTACCATTACAATTTATACCAAATTTGGAACTGATGGATGTATTAACCGAATGCACATTTTGCCTTTCAAATATCCACGAAGTTAAAGGCTCAATGTCAAAAACTACTTACGCCATTTCTCAAGTTGTCATGACTGCTCATCATAATTATAAAATATCTTATTTCCTCGTAAAATTAAGCCATTCAATGATCACTTAGCGGCCTAGTGACATAGGCATATCATATTTTATACGGTTTTGTTTTAAATGCCCCGTCCCGTCCCGTATACCCCGTGTGGTGTCGGGTTAGAATTTCAACACCCCCTTTCTTCCCGTAGGTATCGTAAAAGTCGACTAAGGGACCAGGGTTGAAGTGTGTTGTGGGCGATGGGCTAGCAACCTATCACTGCAATATCACATATTGTCGATCTTTTATACCCACATCTATGCTTATATGCAAAATTGGTCACCTCTATTATGTTTTAGCAATATGGTTGCAACGTATTTGAAAGTTTAATACAATTTCTTGCAACAAGCCAAATTCCATGGCTAGTTGCCAAGCATATTCCGTTTGCGATGGTCTTTTACTTACGACTACATTTCGCATAATTTTATTATAGCATCCTTTAATTGTCGTATTATCTGAATCATACTTTCAGCCGATGTGACAATCACTTATGACAAACTTATTATCATTCTCCTAGCGTTATTCCCGGTTGATCCCAAGATTTGGCGTCGGCACTAGTTTTACGAAAACTACTTTCATCCGACCTTTCTACCCTCCCTTTCTTATCGAGATATAACAGTGCATGGTATTCGTTTTCACATAAAGGTCTAGTTTTCCCTAAGAAAGGGAGGGTAGGAAGGTCGGATGAAAGTAGTTTTGCGAGGCAAAGTCACTAACCACGACACACCATAAGCATCTCTAGCATACTGATTTTAAATGAAGGAATGCGTTCTTCCGTTCAACTTTAAACTTAAACACAAAGGCATAATCTGCATTGTTGACAAATACATCAGTCCCATACCCCATAATACCATCACCAATGACCATGCGTTGAGTGCCTGTTACCTGCATCAAGCTCTTTCTGTCCACGGTACCCGGGTATTTGGGAGTCGTTTTCACGACCTGGACGAAGGACTCGGGGACATCCACGGCGACTTCCCTCCCCAACAGCACAGGGGTCGTGTCGAAGCCCGGAGGCAGCTTGTAAGACGCGTATACAGCCTCTCGAATCAGCACGGAGTCCGTTCGTGCCGAGTACGATACGCCTTCTCTACAATCTATCAAAGAATCGTCGCCATTAGATATGAGGAGTTGTATCTTATGGTCGCTCAATGTGTGGGTCGTGTTTGACGCTACTGATCCTCTATCGGAAAGTAGGTCGCATTTGGCTGTTTCAGAGGATCCTTTCGATTTTTTGCTTCCGAAGCTGGTTCCAGAACCTTCGGAGCTCTGTGGACCGGAGAGCAGTTCCATGGTGCTGTTGTTCTTATAGCTGGAGCCGTCTGAGCTCGGGCCGGAGTCTACGGCGCTCTGTAGGACTGTGGAGTGCTTGCTGCCGAAACTGGTGCCAGATCCGGAGGAGAGGAGGAGTGTTTCGTCGTCTCTGGAGGGACGCAGGCGTACCTGCGGGGGGCGGGGCGGGGGGTAGCGGGGAGGCGTCTTGTTGCGCGCGATGAAGCTGTCCGGCACGTCCACCGCCATCTCGCGGTGAGGACCTGGAATCAATTTAAAGGTATTGTTAGACCAGAATCCAAATGTATTTAGTTACTTTAGAAGACGATTGGTAGCGAGCAAGTTGTGTGTTGGGTCACGAGGTCTAGGACATCTTGTGAGAATCAACAGTCACTTCAGTCTTTGTCACGTAATGGGTGTCATATCGACTGAACACGGTAACCGTTTTTTTAACCTGTCGAAGTAGTGACGTCATGACATGGTTAAATCACTGTTGTATCTCGCAAATTGTTCATAATAAATTGACCAAGAAATAGTCGCTTCAAGAAAAACATACACCTGCGAAGAATTCAAAGAAACGTGTGGATAGCGTCGGACTATACACTATTTTCACTCAAAGGGATACCTATACAGTAAAACTATATGGGCGTATGCCTGATGGAGATGGTGATAATAATATTGTTAATGATGACGATTAATTGAATTATTAAGAGAACTGCGTGCAAAGCTGCAAGCAGAGTTCGTGTTTATCGAGTTACGAACTACTATACATAAACGTGTTGTAAACCTAATTTAAATGCACTACATTTATATCGGTCTCTTTGGAATTGAAGGTATCGGTAGAATAAAACGAAGGCAAGTAGTTGGTGGCTTTCAGTTAAAGATATATTGTACAATTTGTACTGAAATGGATTGAAGCACCAATTGATTGGCTTGGGAAAAAAGCAGATCAAATAAAAAATGTGGCAGCTTTGAAATAAGTTAAACGTGCCAATAATTGGACGGGTGTTCACTAGTGTTGAGATGATCTCCTCTGTCATATGCGGCAAACCTGATTGTAGACCAAATGCGCAAAATTTAAGATTACTACCTACTCAAAAAACATTCGTTCAAGCTGTCAACATCACTCTGTCAATCCTTTTACATCTATTAATGCCGTTTCCAAAAACAAGCGTTGATAAATGTCACACCGCTTATCAGAAGTACGGGCTCGTGGCGAGAAATGAGCTGGGAAATTACCCAGACGGCCGGGCGCAATTAGTGCACAATGCGCCCAGTGGACCGATAAACCACGCCCCCTCACTATGTGAGCATACGTGTTAGGATGTTACGTTAAATAGCTATAAAGCGAGGTAATTTGAGCGCAATACGGGTTTATGCCGATGATGATCAATTGATCAGGAACTGAGTAAACTGTAAAGACAAAGACTAGTGTTGACAGTTTCTCTAGCTAGTATTAATGGAGTCACATCGTCATATGCAACAATTACATGTTGGTTCAGCCTCCAGCATACATATCTGCCATAACAAAGCCGGCAAAAATTGTGACACTACATGTCCTAACAGCACTAGAAATAGATTCGTGTCAGATATTTATGCGCGCTTTGGGTATATACTGTTACGGCGCTGGTACTATCGACAACACAGGTAACTGACCATCGGTGCACCTTAATTGCATTGTAATAAGGTTCTATACAAACACAGGATGGTCAGTTAACAGTGTTGTCGTTTGTACTGTACGGCCGGCGGCATAGATATGCACCTTATAAAAATGTATATCTCTGACGTTATTGTATTATACACGCTAATTAAGACCTCACCTAGTGAAACTATTTACATTGCCAGTCTTCATGAACGATTATTAGCGACTAGATTATTAGCGATGTTTTGAATAAATGATTTTGACTTGACTTTGACTTGACTTGACTATCTTTACTATGTTTGACTTTTCAAGTGTGTATTTCACTACAACACGGACCAAAAATTAATTTAGATGCGTTAATATTACAGAACCTAACCAGAGTTTAGAGATTGGATTAAATAAGATTGTTATATCAGTTTAAAGGTAACGGGAAATAATAACTAAATAAAATACCGATTTAATAGCAATTTGATTTCAATACAATGCCAGGTAAGGAATTCTTAATAAACTTAACCACTCTTAGTCAAACAAACAGTGTAGGCAAATGATACACCGAATGAAAGGACCTTTCAAGAAGCAGAGGCGACTGCCGAATTTTTTGTTCCATTGTCTCAGTAAGGTCAAGCAAGGTAATGATTGGATGACGCACAAATAAAAACATAATTGAATTCTTTATCAACGGGAACTTGAGGCTTGAAAAATTACAACGCAGACAGAGAGTGGAAGAATTAGTATTAGGCACGTTCTTAGCTGTTTTTGAAATAATTGTGACGCGTTTTTCGTACAAAGAGAGATCAAGAGATGATATTATAAATTATTATATAAGAGTGTCAAAAACAAGTCAATTATATATTTACCGCGCCATAAGAAATCATATAAATGTTTGACAAAACCATTTAGGTAATTAGTGAAACGGCTATCTTCACGAACTTCGCGGTCCAAATTTTTTTTGAGTCGTCCTCAAAACTACGCAGCTACGTTAAAAACAATATATAAGTAAATAAGTACTCTTTATTGCACAATGACATCAGACAAAATATCTAACAAAAACATAGCTTAGGCAGAATAGTAGGCTTTAAAGAGAAAAGGGGGAGGATTTCACAAAAAAAGGTACATAGTTAAGAACCTTAATCTAATCTACGCTTTAATTTTTTCCGTTGTGTAACGACAGTCACCCATACTTTCGTTACATAATGGGAAAAAGTTAAAGCATTTGGATATAACCTTGGAGTGTACATTTTGAAATTGGAACCTTCTAAAACAAGTCATCGGTGAGTTTTTGTGGCTTGCATCTTTTTCCCTAAACTATGGCCACATAACAAATGGAAGAACTGCACCTACCTACTTGAATACGATTTGAAATATGACCCCGTATCATGGTCGGCCTTATCACACGATAAGTGACAAGATAGAGCGTCCGTCTCGTTCTATTGAACGGTGTCAGCCAGTGACGGACGCTCAATCTTGTCACTTATCGTGTGATAAGGCCGTCCATGCTACAGGGTCTGAACAAATCACAATACTAACTACAAGGTCGATACTTTTTTTTAAAAATTGTAATTGAATGTTTATTTTATTTTATCTTTTTATTAATGTGTAACTAACATAGATATAAGTTCCCATTGTAACTAACCAGATATGGATATTTATCTGAAATAAAGAAATTGAATTGAATTGATACACAAGAGCTGGCGCGGAAATTATATGAAACTGTCATTAATTTCATACACATTACGCGCCAGCTCTTGTGAATCGACCTGTACATTAATCAACATGTTCCGTAAAAGGTCCGATCGGTCGTGGGAAAGTCTAGGGTCCATTGTACGAGTTATGAAAATAAGGAAGTCTCGGGAATTACCTTTTACTTACGATAGGAATGCATTTATATCGTATTGCACGATTACAATTGTTGACGGTTACTCAGAACCAAAGGAATGAACTCCGTGATCCGGTGTGTGGAAATTGTGGAGAGCTTTGGAGATCCCATTGGGTTGACTGTGCATCCGAAAGGGCTCACACCGATAAGATAAGACAAGACAAGATGATTGTTGACCAAAACCCGGAGATATATGCTAACGTGTCGTGGTGACATGTAACTTTTAAGTGTTTCAATACTCAATGATATAGAAACTTGTTTATTCGAGTGAACCAACTTTTTTCCAAGAGTTTTGTTGACATTTTCCATCCCATTATTATCGCCCACCTCATCTTCTACGCATGTTAGAAGTAGGTATATTGTATAACATACTAGCAAACCGCCCCGGCTTCGCACGGGTACTATATTTTATATAGAACCTTCCTCTTGAATCAATATCTATTTAAAAAAACCGCATCAATATCCGTTGCGTAGTTTTAAAGATCTAAGCATACATATAGGGACAGACAGCGGGAAGCGACTTTGTTTTATGCTATGTAGTGATAGTGATAGTGATTTTCTCCCTATCATGTTGTCTCTGGCTAACGGGACGGAATAACATCAAGAAATCAATGATAGACCCATTTAGTTACACACTACAGAATGATAAGAAGAATAAAATAATGATTATATAGTCGTGTGCCAGCAAAAAGGATCAAGCTCAACATAGCATGACGGCTACATCGCTGAAGTTAGAAGGGAACATAAGTTATCTACGTTACCAATTTCCGTTTCCCTGAAGAGAACGAATGTCAAATAGATGATCTCTAAGAGCGGTTTACTCATGGCGGAGTTTTACAACGCTACAATCGCGATTAAAATGCGATGACAGTCACGCGTTCGTATCTCCGCAAAAAGCCGCCGTTGGTTTGGTTGAGATGTGGTAGAGATTATGTAATTTTCATATAACTATCATTGGAATTGGAATCTTCTACCATGGACATTAGAGTTGCTTTTTGAATGGACTACTTTGATTCGATTCGGCCAACTCAAATAATCTGAAGTATAAACGCTCTGGACACAGTGTTCGGCGGTGATCGTCGGTCGGCGTAGCTATATCTATACAATTCTACGAATGCGCACGCTGAGGGTACGCGCGTACGGTCGGCCGAGCCGTTGGTCCGGCTCGTCGGTCGCGTGTACGTCGGTCGACCGACGAGCTATGAGATTGTATGGATGCGTTCAGTGCTTCGCTGACGGAGCGCGTACACTCAAAGCAGTTCGCCATCAGCGTAGCACTGAGTGCATTTTCGCAACCGGCGGTCGGGTCGGCGCTAACGGTCAGGACGTACCGTAGGTCGAGCACTGTTTCCAGCCTAAAAGTCGATATCTAATACAAATATTATTATTTTTTTATTTCCGTTCTCTTGTTATTGTTGTGTGTTAATGTGTGTTACGTGCCGTGTCCTCACTGGATGGACCCAACGGAAGACCAGCGCTGGCTGCAAAATCAGCATCATGCTGAGTTGGGCCCATTTCGTGACACGGCACAGATTCACTTTTTCTTTTGTGTTTGTCTTGTGATACTGCGTGTTGTGCTGTGTCCACGTATAAAAGATCGATTCTTGTTTCTTGAAATACTGACCGGTGTCTGCAGAGAGCGAGAGCATAGTAAGCATGTCTTTCCCGTCATCCGAGGGCGGTCGTTTCTCGTCCTCGGCGCCGAGGACCACGATGCTGGAGCCCGAGCGGCGCCGCGGTCTGAAACATATATGTTGAATATAAGACACAATTACGAGGATAAGGTTGGATTGGGTTAGGTAACTGAAGTGCGTTCCCGGGGCTCCGCCAAAGGGCAGAACACCGTGGGGTTTTAGACGGTAGTCCGGGCGGTTCCCAAGAGTCCGGCATGCCCGTCCTGGTTCCCCAGCCAGACGGGACGCATAAAAGCATTTCCCCACGAAAAGAAAAGGTAAAACCATCTGTATTCGGAAGCGGTATTCGTCAATAAATATGGCGCTTGCAGCTGTCATTCCGGCGTACCTACACAATAGGGGTCTCGACACTAAATAAAATATTCAATCTTATATTTTCTCGAAACAGGATCAAAAATGTAGTCATATGGAGAAAAATCAATGCGAAAGGTTAAATAATCACGAAGTTATAAGTGTCCAAAGTTTTAAGAATGGGTTCTGTGCCTTTTTCGCAAAACGCAACTTCATATGAAACGATGACGCTTGTAGTTTGTGACGTCACTAATAGACGGCAACGTGCCGTGCCGCGCACGCGGCTCGCTCTGCGGTAGCCTCGCATATTGTGACGCCACACACTGTTTGCGTTTTCTCTCTCTAACAAGCAATATTAAAACGGTTGTACACAGCTTCGTAATTCTTTGAGATCTAGCTAAATGGGATTTTCGTCACTAGGCATATTTTCTTGCCTTCTTTCTTTTGGATTACTTAATAATCATTTTCGAGTCTACACCCGTATTGTCGAACTTTCCAAACAACCAGGTTTTATAAAGTTAAAAAAAAACATAATTAAGAATAGTTAACTACTTACATTGAATTCGTTTCTCTACGTCACGAGAACGAGCTTTCTATTATAAATTATTTTATAATGTATGCGTAACTTGTATTTTTTTTTGGAAATCCTCTTTAACATTAATAAGGATTACCAAATTACCGACAGGATTTTTTAAATTTAGAATCCGTACACAACGTAAACGCAGGTTACTTTAGCCCTGAAGGATAACTTTGGCTTTCGCGAATTACTCTGTCCACCGCTTTATGAATTTGAATAGGGTCTAATTGGCTTAGTTTTAGTTAGTTTATTTATTTATTTATTCACAATACAATGCAAGCTTACAGTATATACACCAAATCGCTTACACGCTAAAAAACAAAAAAGATAAACATTCACTGGTAAAAATGTCACAAATCGTAATTATAATGTCATTCCATTAATTAAGTGCCAATTCAAAAATATCCTAGCAATATTGCACAAGTATGTCAAACGATCAGCGAACATGTCAGCGTCTTCGTGCTGAGTGAGCATTAGATGCAGCCATGTCGGTGGCACGCCGGGCGGAGGGCGGTTTGAGCTAGCAGTAACAAAGCGAGCAGTTAGCTCACTGCTCGCTTTGTTACTTTTTACAAGCTGCAATGTATGTAAATACAGTCGAGTTCTCCAATATCCTATACAGACAACCTTTCAAAAATATCTACACATGTGTCTTATGTCAGTAACAATAAAGGCTCTGTATTTGATATTTTTGAAAGGTTGTCCGTGTAGATATTGGAGAACTCTACTGTACTTAACTATGTTCGAGGAGGAATCTTGCAACTCAATTTTGAAGCAGATATCTTCAACCGATTGAGCTGAAAATTTGCGTTTAAGTATAGTTTGGATGAAAATTCAATATTATGGTACCATCGAGCTGATCAGATGATGGAGACAGAAGGTGGCCATGGGAATTCAGGACTTAACTGGCGTAATCCCGTTGAGTTTGGGCTCGTTAGAATCGTCTCAATGAGTAGTTGATGACGGCAATAAAACCTTGTACCAAAAATAAAAATAAATGACAAACTTTTTTTTATATGACATTGCTGTGTGGTTTTTTGCGCGGGTCAAAGTAACTCGGGTTTACGATAATTTTCTTTTAGATTGCTTCTCCAACTGCTATCCACGGGTTAAATCTCTCAAAGCATCCCAGACCGATTATAAAAGCTTGTTGTAGCAAACCAGATGGTTTACAACCTCGATACAAAGTACGTTGTAAAGGTATAAAGTAACGTTGCAACGCACCCTATGCTGCAGTAAAATACAGGGCGGCTGATGCAACAAGACACCTACTGCGATATATATATACTATAGATATAGAGGGGAAACCTAGTAAATGCAGGAGTCGGCTTGTCGCGTACTATGTTCTACTTTACGAGTTTCCGTACAACATTATTTATAAGGTTGTGGGTTAGTCTGGCTGAAAATGTGCTCGATTGGAAAACTATGTATGTACGTATGTATGTAAATACTTTATTAAATCGGTACAAAGGCGAACTTATCCCTGTAAGGGATCTCTTCTAGTGATACCGGTATACCGGATATATATAAAGAAAAATAGATCAGTGGAAAATTGAAAAATTATTCGCCGCGAGCGGTATTTGAACCCACAACCTCTGAGGAGCTACCGCGAAACGAAAACGAACTTCGTTCGTGTATCTCCCTCTCTGTCGCTCGAACAGGCAACAAAATCTAGGCAAACCTAGGCACAAAAGGTACTTACAGCGAGCTTCACGAACCTCGACACCAAGTCCGGGCAGTCACTGTTTCCCCTCAAAGCTTTGCACACAGTGCTCAGAAGTTTGAATAGAATTACTATATGTTTGTGTGGAATTGGGTGGCTGACTGCCGAGAATGTCTAACTTGTCTAAGGACTCTAAGGTTTTGTAAGGTGACGGATAACTTTGGTACGGTGACAGATAATAGGAAACCTTAGGAGTCACATGTTTACGTTGTTCTTCCCTTTTTGATCTTGTCGATGTAACTAGTTTTTCGGTACTCGTTTTTTTTGTATATTTGTGTTGTACTGTGTCTGTGTCAATTCCCCATCCCCACTGCAGGTAGGTACTTATAACAACTCTCATTTGCGGGGAATGTTAAGGGCCTATGCAGACTGCCTTTTTTCACGCACCTAGCAATAGGTAGTAGGGGAACGCGCGTCAACGGCGCGTGGAAAAAACGCAGATCTTGTTTGTTTGTTTTTGTTTTGTATAAGTATTTCTTTTGTGCTGTCTTGTCTGTGTCAATTCCCCTTCCCCACCGCTTGTATTTCTTCAAAATCTGCGACAAATCGCAGATCTCAGTTTTCCACAACCACTTCTTATATCACTGATTTCGCGAATATAATTCAGTTTCTATACATCTAGACCAAATTAAATGCAGCCTTAACCTCTACACCACAAAAGTCAAAATCCATTGACAAATTGCGAAGTATGTTAGGACGCGCAAGCTGAGTCGCGCAAGATAGACTCTCCGTCTCTTTCTAATTAGAAGACTTAGAAAGGGACGTGATAAACTACAATAAACATCTCACGCAATTCCCCCCGGCTCGGAACAATGCAGAGCCGTAACGTGGAACAAGAAACTGATTTGAAATTATAAAAGCCGTTACATAAGCTGCAGTGAGCGTGACGTCACGCGTCCGTGCGTATGCGCATGTGAGACAGACGTTTCCTTTCTTATCGACTATCTTGTGGGGGTCAAGTGGAATCTCATTATTTATTGGGCTGGTCAAAAGAATCAGGGACATTCCATAAATAAATAGAAATATCTGTTTGACAAAAACATGTTACATCAAAAATCAGAAATTAGAATTTAATTGATAAAACACATTATTTTACATCAGGCATTCATATATTTTGGGTTCTGATCTAGGTTTTTTTTTCTACGACGGTGGCAAACGACCATTCAGCCTGCCTGATGGTAAGCAAACAACGTCGCCCATGGACGCTGTGGCGACTTCAGAAGAATCACACGTTGCCGACCGTTTATTGAGTTGTAGGATTTGTTGTGTTGACAGCTAGAGACAAATGCAGGCTCCCATTCTCAACATCAATGGATATCCTACCAGCAGTGGATATCCTGCTAGCAGTGGATATCCTGCCAGCAGTGAATATCCTGGCAGCAGTGGATATCTAGGAATGAAGCGGTTCCCTTGCAGCAGAGCTTTGCGCGATTCAAATTTTGAGGTGGCGACTGATATGTAACTTTTCAGTGTACCGTAACACGATAGGTACAACCCGAGCATTACAGCAGTCAGTACAGCGAACCGAGCCGGTCGACGCTAGCGCCCCGTGGTCCACTCGGCTGTCGGTTTTTACGCGAATCCCTTTGAGTGTTAAGGCCTCCACACACCGAACGCGGGTCGTGCGCGGCGCAGGGCGGGCGTGGGTCGTGCGCGGCGCAGGGCGGGCGTGGGTCGTGCGCGACGCGGGGCGGGTGCAGCACGATCGGTAGGTATCTCTTTCACTACCAACGCCTTTAATATCTCTCTCACTGTCTTTATCACACAGTGGCGCGGGCCCGCGATGCTACCGCGGCGAGCCCGAGGCGGACCCGCGCTACTGTGCGATGGAGACGCCGCGCTACTGTGCGAAAGAGATAGAGATACCGCCCGACCCGCGCCGCGCACGACCCGCGTTCGGTGTGTGGAGGCCTTTACATAACAGCAGTCAGTACAGATTCACGAGTCGCCGCAAGAATGCACAAATGAACAGAGCGCTCAAGATGAGCGTTCACCGCGTACCTAGCTGTAATGTAAATGTAATGTAACACGATCGCCGTAAACGATACATTACACCGAAATGGTATAAGTCAGTCGCCACCTTTAGACAACGTAGTGTAATGTAACTAACCACAATCCGTGCAAGTGAAATAAAAGCTCATAAAATAATTAACAACTTAGACAAGTTGAAAACACTTAGACATTATCATTTCAAAGGTCAATATCTCAAAAGCGGCTGAACCGATTTTGTTGAAACGTAGCTAAGAACCGGCCTTTATCAGTCAGATTTCGGACGAAAAAAAACCGCATTCAAATCGGTCCATTCGTTTAGGAGCCACAATGATTTTATTATTTTTTATGTACCTATACCTATTACTGCAGGGATGATGGCAATAAAGAAACTGAAATACTGGATGCCACAGACAAACACACAGACACACGGCAAACTTGTAACACCCCTCTTTTTACGTCGGGGTTTAAAAATGTAGAAAATTAGAACGACTTCCATTAAGGCGATCAAGGATTACGCGCAATTTTGAATAAAGAATAGCGTTGAAGAAACGCCCATCCAATGAGCGGGCTTAAAAGGAGGCATTGTCAAACAAATGACTGCGGAGTCTTATGGCCTGGCTGGCCAATAACCGCCGGGACGGGGTAGCGTGCGGCATAAGAGGCAGCGATTTTTTGATATCGCTTTACAGTTTACACTAAAACAGCACATTGAAAAATAATAAGTGTGCGGTAAATGTTTAAAAATTAAATAATTTACAGATAATTATAATCTAATGAACATTCTTAAATCCGTTATTTTGGTCCTGTGAGGGCTGTATATACTCACAAATAAAAGTAGGAAAGTTTTAATTAAATAATGTAGCCTAGACATTGTTTGTCTAACGAAGAATTGGATTCATTAGACATGTAATGTTTGTCTTATAGGGTAATCAGACGAAATTATGAATGACTAAGTTCAATAACCTAATCCTGTGTAAACACAATGTTCAGTTCAGATAGATATCCAGCGCTATATTAGCGTAAAGTTGAATTTCAATCATACGTCAATGTCATAAACACTTATCTGTAAGCAACTGTGTCTACGTAATAAATAACCCAAAACGAATCTAAATTCGCTGCACTTGTCAAAAACGCCAATCCGATAAAGCCAAGTTACAGCAGTATTATCAAACAAGCAGATGATTACGGAACCTCGGGCTGCTTCCCGTAGAACGGCGGAACTGACGCGAATTTCCGGCTGCGTTACAACGTTTTGTGTAAACAGTATAGCCAATAACCGTCCGGGGGCTTCCTGGGGTGAGACGACGCCAGATATGGCCCAAATATAAGCGTAGGCGAAATGGATACAAAGCGTGAGCGATTATGATTTTAGCGGAGTAAAAAAATGCATTTTATAAAATTCTGCGGCATTTTTCTGAGTCCACTTTCAGTTCAAATAAGTCAAATAACATGCATTCATCCTGATAATATAACTATTCTGAAAAGTATATTAAAATAAAAACTTAATTTTTATTCATTAGTGTGGGTATTAGTGTGTGTGGGACAGGGACGCTTGTAGAAGCGCTTACTGCGAAAGGGGTGGACTTCATTAAAATTAATGCTAGTCCAAGAAAAGCACTGACATGTCACAAAAAAATCGATTGCTTGCATGATGATTGACCTTCAGTCAATAAATAGTACCTAATCGTTAAACAGGACTGGTCTTCTTGCTCGATCGCATCTCGATTTCCAGGCCGAGGACTACTAGCTACTTTTATCATATTTGGAACCTATCTTAAATGGACTGGACTGCTTGTCCATAGCACTGTTTGTTGATGACTGAATGAGAAGTATGGAAGAAAAAGGCATGCTGTGCCAACCCCTAGTAAATGTAATTATGCAATAAATGGTTTGAAAACGAAAGGGAGAAATGAAAAATACTCCACCGACAAGAGACAACTTTTAAATTTATGATGATGGTGATGATGAAATAATTTCAGTTTTATTTTAAATAGGTTAAGGGCAATCGAATGAAGGTGAGTATTATTCGGATCGCGGTTCAGAAAATAAAGTTGTTAAATCGCTCACCGCTCTTAACTTGTACCCCGAAGGGGACTATTTCCAATTTCAGCGGGGCAAATAAAAACCCTCCGTTAGTGTGACCACGAGTAAGCGGGACTTTACAACAGGTTGGGGACAACGTGTGGACACCGCGCTTCATGGTAACATGGCCATGGCAACAATGTTACTCTTTTGTTTTAACGTACGTGTGAAGGGGGAATTTTGAGAGAAAATAATAAGTGAGCTGCATTAATTTCATCATTGCATGTAGAACCGATGGCCGTTGGGGCAGAAAGGTTCTCGGATGGCGACCACGCGCCGGAAGGCGCAGCGTGGCTACCCACACAAGGTGGACTGATGACCTAGTAAAGGTCGCGGGAGTCCGCTGGATGCGGGTGGCGCAGGACCGGTCATTGTGGCACTCTTTGGGCGAGACCTATGTCCAGCAGTGGACGTCTTTCGGCTGATATGATGTTGATGATGATGATGATGATTAATTTCATCACTGGTAACACGTTCAAAAGTATCTTGACACTGATTCTCACTGAACACGATCAACTTAATTACAAAATGATAAGTATGACTGTGACAACTGCAAACGAAATTCAACAAAAACACGAATAAACATGCCTCGGAATCTACGAGGCAACCCTGAGCGAATTTCCAAAGACTACGGTGGATTAAAGGCTTCGCGAGTTCTCAGCCCAATACAATTATCGTAAGCTCAGCGATAGGGCTGCCACGACATCACTACGCGATCTAATCTCTGACGCCCTCTACATACAATTTAGAGAATTTGTTTGTTGTGCTGTTTTCACAAATTAGTTAAATCAGTGATTTTTCTTATTTTATTTCAGCACTACCTTTGTACAATATCTAATACATACTAATATTATAAACGCGAAAGTGAGTCTGTCTGTTTGTCGGTTACCTCTTCACGCTTAAACCGCTGAACCGATTGAGATGAAATTTGGTACAGAGATAGTTTAAATCCCGGGGAAGGATATGTCCTATGGGATAATCTTTATGCTGATGCAAGTTTGTATGGAGCTACGATATAAATTTGTTCCACGCGGACGGAGTCGCAGGCAGGCTAGTTAATAATAAAACTAGTTTTAGTTTTACAGATGGACTAATGAATTAAATGTTTTGTGATAGTCGCATTTTTACTTCAATACAAATATCTATACGACCGGGCGATATGACGACCGGTTAGCCTAGTGGGTAGTGACGCTGCCTACGAAGCTGAAGGTCCTGGGGTTCGAATCCCGGTAAGGGCAAATATTTGTGTGATGAGCATAAATATTTGTTTCTGAGTCATGGATGTTTTTCTATTTATTTAAGTATTTATATCTATTATATATATCGTCGTCCAGTACCCATAACACAAGCCTTACTGAGCTTACTATGGGACTAGGTCGATTTGTGTAAGATTGTCCCCTTATATTTATTTATTTATTTATCTATATAGTCTACATAGCATCTTTGTATGTATGGGGTAATCTCCGGAACCCTTCATCCGATTTTTACATTCCTAAACCAGTATTGGACATTTGGATGAACAAAGGCTGTTATATCATGCAGCTCCAGCTGCATGGCTGTAACACGCGAGAGGAGCTAGTCTAAAATAAACTAAAACAACATAACCTAAATTAATAACTTTCTATAAAAGGACCTTTTCAAATATCTTATATTTTCCACAAGGAGAGGTGTTGGTGTCCAGGCTTCTCAGCAGGAATACAAAGTTAAGGATCTATAAAACTGTCATAAGACCCATCCTTATGAATGGTTGTGAGGCGTAGACACTAACACAAAAGAGGAACGTCAACTCCTTGTAGCGGAAAGGAAGGTCTTGCCATGCGTAAGATGGGACCTGTCAAGAGAGACGACGGCACGTGGAGGATTCGTAAAAACAATAGAGATCCAGGAGCTGGTGGTCGAACCCAACATCATCGGCGTAACCCTTCGCTGGTTCGGTTACCTACTCCGAATGGGAGAGGATCGTGCTGCCAAGAGAGCGTACGTGGGACGACCGACTGGTCGCCGCCCGGCTGGGCGACCCAGGTACCGCTGGAGGACGGTGTGCAGGCAGATCTGCGACATCTTCAAGTCGGCAACTGGCAAGAAGTTGCTCACGATCGGGACAGATGGCGTGCTCTCGTTTCGGAGGCCAAGACCCTCCTTGGGTCCCTTAGCCAAATTAGTTAGTTAGTTGGTTTAGTTAGTTAGTTTTCCACAAGATAGCCAAGACCAAAATGGAATGATAAAAACCACGTCCATTTCAAAAGATGGCCATATCACGAGTTGTCAAAAGACAAAGTCAAATACCGCCCCTGTAATACGATTATCTTGCTCTATCCGACAAGGCGTGCCAATCTCATTGACAAATATGAAATACATAATCCTTATGTACAGGGCACAAGGTTCAAATTAGCGCAACATGACTCAGGCCGGGCACGTGAAAGTCATAGAAAGTTAATGCTCATTCAATACCATTATTTATTTTATGACGTCGGGACTACGTACTCGGTCAAAATCTCACGTGAATGATCCACAGATATTTTACACCAGAGTGCGTTTAAAAAAAATTGTAGCCCGAGTATTAAAAAAATGGCGTCCATCCCGTAGATCCATTCTGTATGGTACTGGTGTTTTTTTTTATATCAAATAAGTTCTATGTAGATATTAATTACCGTCAACATACAAACCCACAACCTCACAGGTTTTTCCTGTTTATAATATATGTAGTACATTTTTGACAGCGTGAGGTTTTGTTTGAATATTCTCATTTTTTTACTCTACGATATTCTAGCTATATAGTTTCTGAATAAAGTTAGTAGAAGTAGGCTTTATAAATATCGGTTAGTTAGACATTAGTTCGTCTAATCTAGAATTAAAAAGAATTATCAAACATAGTATTTTTTGTAGCATTGTCGGTGCAGCGTATAGTGTTGTTAACGGAATGTGTGTAAACAATTTTAATTGTTTTGTTGTTGTGTAATTGCACAAAAGTTAGCTGGAAGAAATCCCTCACAGGGATAAGTTCGCCTTACGACATGTGTTATATGTTCTTGTAATAATTGTTCTGTGGTTGTGTTCTGTACCATGTACAATAAATAATTTACAAACATATCATTTAAATCGTAATGCTTATACCCAAGTAACACAGAAAGCATTTTATCACACGAATAGTAAACTTATGTAGAACTTAAGGTCCGTATAAACTCTTATATAAGTTCACCGAA
Organism: Epinotia bilunana; assembly: GCA_947049275.1. Lineage (NCBI taxonomy): Eukaryota > Metazoa > Arthropoda > Insecta > Lepidoptera > Tortricidae > Epinotia > Epinotia bilunana. The sequence goes on along the minus strand of OX346266.1, from coordinate 19,719,228 downwards.
CATCTTAACGCTTTATATTGGCATTTCAAAACCATTATGATGCTTTACACTGTATAACGGTAAGATAATGGCATATCAAAATGCTTTTATAAAGCCTTTAGTTTTACTGCAGCAAACCACAACGCAATTGTACAGCTTTCAGCTGTTTTTAGTGCCATTGGATCTATAATAGCATTGTTAAGTAGTAAATAAATGCTTAATGCTATTTAATAGCATAAACGTGAACCATTATAATGCCATGTAAATCCGTTAAACAGCTTTCAGCTGTTTTTTAGGCCTTAGGGCCTACTATAGCATTTTTAAGTAGTAAGATAATGCCTAATGCTGCTGAACAGCAGAAACGTGAATCAATGTAATGCTTGCATTATTAAAGGTCACCCGAGTTCTGTTTTACAGCTAACAGCTCTTTAATCTAATACACGTGAGTGCGTGTAATGCGTAAAGCTGTATATAAACATTTATTTTACAGTATTCGTAAAACGATGTGTCCGCCATGATTGGGAAAAAGTTGCAATCAAGTAATGGCACTATTTTAGTCCACATCAAGTCTAGTGGCATACCGGTGAACCCATATATAACTACTTTATAGACAACGGCACCACAGTGGTTCACCAAAAGTCTTCTCTCTGGCCTCTGGCTTAATAATCGTTCACATGTGAGTATTTCTACTGCTTGCGGCATTAATTGGACTTTTTAAAGGCTCACCGGGCTGCTATAGCCCGACACCATTTTGTTTAATATTATAACCAAAAAATATTACCATGAGGACCTATTTATAAAAGTAATATACCTGAATAATAATGATATAACTTAATTTAATACTGCCCAACGAAAACTATTATGTCAATAATGCAAAATTCGTTGTATACTAGCAACAAAAAAAATGTTTTGGTTATTTCACAAATATCTTTATATAACACTTTATATAAAAACCACAAAATATCGAAGGCGCGTGAAAATATTGAATGAAACATATATAGACCTTTACAGTAAACTACATTGCGCAGTAATATTTGAAGGCATAAAATAACTAAAGAGTTAAACACTTTACCATCTATCATAAATTTTGCAAACACTCGTCACTGCTGTCAGTTTTGAACACTCACGCATCCATATATTATATATTATTGCGAGACAATTAACATTTGTACTAGCGATGTATTCGATCGATGAAATTTTTATACTGATGTAGGCCTACATGTGAAAATTTATAATTCTTTTAGTACATTATAATTCTAGTCTAATGCTTTTGTAATGCAATTAACATGTTCATTATCAATAATATTGCCGGCTTAATGCTTCTGTAATGTCATTGGCAACTTCATTGACCATAATAATGCTGCTTTAATGCGATTGACACTTTCTTTGACCACAATAATGCTTGTATAATGCGCCTGTCATGCAATTAAACAACTATTGTGAACCTTTTTAGGATCTAAAGCAGTAAAATTTGTGCCCAAATAAGCACTACAATAGCCGTATAAACGTTTATAATGCTACTTTAGAACTAACTCAAAATGCCAAAACGATACACAAATGCTGTAACTCGGCTGTTATACTGCTTTGATGTGTTACTTGGGTATAGCGTTAATAACATTAACCTTAATCAACATTTTTGATCGATATTGTCTAATGCATCGCCGTTAACACAACCGCACCGAAAACGGTACATCATACATATACGATGTCTGAGGGGCAACCGCGAAACGAAAACGAACTTCATTCGTGTATCTCTGTCTTTGTCGCTCGAACCAGCAAATGCGACAGAGAGGGAGATACACGAACGAAGCTCGTTTTCGTTTCGCGGTAGCCCCTCTGGTTATTAATGATCCGAATAACAACTGTATTTCAAAATGAATTGCTACCAAGAAAACCGTTAAAAGTAACCTATAGATTCCAATTTTAAAATTGGAAAACGTTCGAACACTATCGTGTTGAACAAATGAAAAGCGGTAAAGCTGCCCGCAAACCGCAAATTTATGAACTATCAATGAATTTGTTTCCATCCAATTGTTCCGGGTGAATGGAACGAATGGTAAAATCGTTCTTGTTTGAGGAAATAATGAAAATAGACCACCTATTTTAGGTGAGAATTTTGGTCAAACTAAAGAGATTTGCTTTTTAAACCCGACTGACTATTTTTTGACAGTCTAGACCAGGCAAAGAGTATTACGTAATTAGTAAAATGGGTTACGACAGTCAGCTGAAACGGAGAACCTCGTTGGCTTCGCTCGCTTGTTTAATAATAGAATGAATGTTTAGAATATAATAGCATAGAATTTATTGGCATAAAAGAAGTAGTAGGTACATCAGTGTCATTAGGCGGTAGGTGACAAAAGGCAGCTTAAACTGATATTTGTACTACATACTAGCATGCAAATGAATTTGGGCCGTACCCAGGCCCAAATTCATAGCCAGTAGTTAGCCATACAAACTGAAGAAGTGAAAAAAGTTCCGTTGTGACACAAAAATGTACCTTTGAATTTATTAAAGAAAAACAGTCAAAACATTTACATTAAATTAGATACCTAGAATTGCACAACGGAAATCTTTCATAGTCAATTTCATTGAGTGATATAAGCTGGTCAAGAATTTGGTCCTTACCCGTTTAGTTCAAATCGAATGACAGCAAAAAGCATCAAACCGTCGGTAATCGTCGGTTACATGATTGTATGCGTAGTTTGACAATTGACAGTTCTCTCAGAATAACTGCGGCGGCGGTAAGTATTAATATAATCAATATGAACGAGTTTCCTCCAGATCCATTGAGTGAGGGATAGGTGCAGGGTGACCCAATTGAGCTGCATCCCTATCGATCGTCGGTACTGGTCATACGAGCAACATAGAACACTCCTAACACATTCACTGCCTAACGGGCGCCTGCGCTGTAGTCCCTTTCCGCAACATACGGGGAAATACACGCGATCGGCGACGAGCGTAGCGATTCTTGGCAGTGGATGTGTTCATTCAGTGCCAACGGTTTCGTAGCGCTACGCTCGTAGCTAATATCCGTTTGTAACGAATAGCGCCTACGAGTGGGATGGGTGCCATTTTATCACTTATCGCTGACGATAAGGATGGTATTGTCCAAGATCTTTGTCCACCGTGTATTTGCGTCTCACATTTCGCTTAAAGCGCGAGATGCAATGCACATTGGACAAAGATCTTGGACAAGTGGAATACCAATACCACCATAAGGCGTTTCACGTTCTGACAAGTATGCGAGTGCGAGATTGACGGATATAGGATCTACTATCCTCTCCGCACGCGCATTACAAAGTAGTAGTAGCGTAATACAAAGAAACCGGGCAGAGCCACGGGATAAAATATAGCCTATATCCATCCCGAACATTCGTCCCATACTGGCTCTGAGATCTGTGGCCCTCGCTATATGTCGTTCGTTAAGGGGGTGCATTGGAAATTATCGCGTGCTTTAAAACGCCGTTCTGAACAGAGTTAAGAAACAATAAGGTCTGATTTTTAGGTGTATGATTGTTTATCTGATTTAAACGATACATGATTGCCTAAAGTTTCCTGGATTAAAAAATCCTGTTGGGTCTTTATTTTCCTTTTTTAACTCAGCCTTATCAAACAATACATTATTTTACGACACAATCAAGTTAATAAAATAGTATTTTATCTCATCTAAAATCTCACTTAATGAAATATAAAAAAACTTCACTAAGTTAGTTATTTATCGAAATTTGTCCAAAAAAGCCAGTCCTGAAGAGTGTTGCATCTCTTTTTCTCTTGCGCGGAAGGCATAATTAAGCGAGTCTCTGTCAAGGGGGGCCTGGTCGACCCGAATCAAAGTATCCCCTTAAAAATTCCATATAATTAACGAACCTGATCACAGAATTGCATGGTAATCGGCTGAGAAATGCGACCTGCAGATGAGAATAGACGGATACACGAACAGGCATATTATGAAAAAAATGCACAAGGGTTGATTACCTTCGCTCGCTCTTTCAATAATGGCAAAAGAATGTTCAAATCAAATGGGTAGGTATAGCATCAAACCGTCTGTAATCGGCCGTTAAAATCAAATTCGACAGTTCTCTATGGGGTCTAGTGGCTGGCGCCATTTAAAACGTTAACCAGTCTTCACAATAAATAAATAAGTATGTTTGTCGTCGTCAAATACCCATAGTACAAGCTTTCCTTAGTTTGGGACTAGATGGATTGGTGTAAGATTTTCCCCTAATATTTATTTATTTATTATCACTAGCTTCCGCCCGCGACTTCTTCTGCGTGGACCCAGGATTAACACTATCCTATTTTTGAAACCAGGCTATACACTACATTCGTGTCATCGGTTGAGCCGTTTAATAGTGATTGAGTAACAAACATCGAAACATCCAAACATCCAACGGTCTAAACATCTTCGTATTTATAATATTAGCAGAATTTAATGTAATGTATTGTTCTAGTAACACATACTAAAACGCCTAGCCTTTGTATGCCACACGTCTCACACCGCATTGACACAACACAGAAACAGTAGTATCGTTCAATAACTATGATGGCGCCCCTTCCTGTCTCGCTGTCATCCTTTGTGCCGGGACATGTCCGGCGCTCAGAGATAGGATGCTTGTCTTGCCGCACAATGTAATGTCTGTCATCTACGGGAAAAATGGACGCATACGTGTTATAACTTCAACTGCGGGAGTTGTCAAGGGTGGCCCGCCCCCCTAATTCTGTAACTTGTTTTAAGCTCACCTCAACGCTCACCCACAAATCTTGACACCGCGAGGCGTAGTTACTAAGCGTAAGTAGAGGTCTAGTTTCGTGACGGGTGAGCGGCGGGGTGAGACCGAGTGAATAACAGCCCAGAGGCTCTAGTATAAGTTTTACCGAAACAAAACGTTACGACCGCGTTTGCGTCGAGCTGTTAAATCTCATACAAATTGAGGGTAAAACGCAAACGCGATCGTAACGTTTTGTTTCGGTAAAACTTATACTAGAGCCCCAGGACGCTCAACTCGCACACAAACGTAATTTAGTTCATGTTAAATTTCAAATTGATAGCATAAGTATTTCGAGAGATATTTAACTCTGTGACAGACAGTCAGAGTCGCACCATAAGAGTTCCTTTTTTAACCTTTCTCGGTACGGAACCCTAAACACATACTTGAATAACATGAAACTTTATATACACAATTGGAAACTAGTTTCTGTTGATAAAAAAAAATTGAGCGAGTAGAACATGTAAGAGACTTGATGAAAATTCTAGAAACATCCAAAGAGCGAATGGCGGTTAGGCGGACTTAGAAGGGATTTATATATTTGAAAGTAATTATAAGTAATTTGAATTTGAAAGTAATTTATCAGTGCCATTCACACTCGAAAATAAACTCAAAAGAAAAAAGAATGATGTCCAAATTATGCGATTTCGTTTAATACACTCAAACAAGATGTGTCGACGATTTCGTTGCCAACCAGTTTAACATAATAGGGCCTCTATTTTGTTTTTGAATATTAAGAATTGAGTTAAGAAGAGTTAAGAGTCGAGAAATATCTCAATTAACTTAGCTGAAGTACACGGGAGCGATATATAGGTAATTATTTTGGCATGTTGAAACAGTTCCTTTCAACCTCAAAAATATTGATTAAGTATAAAACTTTGAGGCTAAAGTTCGTCGCGCTGCATAAAACAACAACAGTTAATTAAAAAACCCTTCAATAATAATTCTACGAACGCAATTCATAAATATTCCAAATTTGAATACACCGTTCTGCGTTTCGTGTTTCACTGCTGCTCACAGAACAAAATTGATGCCGCGCTTTTAAATTGAACGATTTATTGGGTATCGACCGCTTGGCTGTCTTCAACAAAATCGGATTATTGTACAAGCAACCCAGATATGTGTGATATAAGGTTTCAGTTTGTGATGTTATAGAAGCTGAGAGGTTGGTATTCCGATACATTTGCAGTTAAAAGCGTTCTGTTATTGCAAGTGTTATTTAACATGCATTTAATTGGTTAACATGCAGCGCTTGGCGTGAATTTATTTGCTCCGGCAAGTGTGCCAACATTACGTGGAAATGCAGTTCACGTAACTCAAATACATATAATATCACAGCTCTGAGAACGTGTTGACCTGATTGAGACATACAAGATACTAACCGGGCACTTGATCTCAGAGATTTCCGTAATATGTTTGAAAAGGACAATAACACCCGGCGCAGAGGTCATTCATTACCTAAAGCTGGTCGCCCGCAGGCCACACAACAACCCCCATAGACACTTCTGTAGGGTGGTGAAAGCGTGGAACGAATTGCCTGACGTTGGGGTCTCAGCTCTCAATGTCAACCAATTCAAGAACAAAACCAGGGATCGGAAACGGGTATTTTATGTATGGGAACGAAACCGTTATTTTTTCGTTCTTTGTTAATTATTTCATTTCTCATTGGGCAATCTAATAATACGCAGTCGTTACCTGAACACAACTGAGTCCTAACATATGAAGTATAAAATAGTTCGACATATGTGGTTATTTCGAGGTTTTTGCAAAAAACCGGTTCCGATCCCTGAACAAAACGATGCCTTAGTTCACACTGATACTAATTAAACTAATTTCAATTTTTTGCCGTTGAAATTTCAACCTTAAATTTTGTGCACTTAGGTACACTAATTGCAACGACTTTTTCCAAAATGTTAGTACGAGTGTGCTCTAAGGCATCGAAATTAGACAAGCACATTTGTACAAAAATCCGTCAATTAAATGACTGACAGCGATATCTAAATCAACTTCATTTGAGTTGGGCCCATAAGATGACTGCTAGCAGTCATCTTATGAATATAACGCGACGACCGCTTTAGCCTAGTTGGTAGTGACCCTGCCTACGAAGCCGGAGGTCCCGGGTTCGAATCCCGGTAAGGGCATTTATTTGTGTGATGAGCATGAATATTTGTTCCTGAGTCATGGATGTTTTCTATGTATTTAAGTATTTATTTATCTACATACGTATGTATGTCATCGTCTACACTCGAGAGCAAAAGTTTCGGGTCACTAGCATTTACTTCAATATCTTGAAAACGAATAAAGCTATCGTATTGAAATAAATTGAACCTTATAGACAATTTAATGTTACTAAAATAAAATGCATTACATTTACTACTGACCATTTATTTTATTATGTTTAAAACGACAAATTAAAAATGGCGTCATTTTGCTTCCAAAACCAAAACTGAAAATATTGAACTTTTTATATTTACAAGTAGTTTTAACACAGTTTAGTACTTGGTATTACCCCCACGTGCTGTCTGGACTGCTGCAATGCGATTCGGCATGCTGTACACCAAGTTTCTGAAACACTGTTGGGGAATGTTCTCCCATTCCTCTACCAATGCATGTTTCAAGTCACGAAGCGTAATTAAAGGAGGATCTCGTTGTCTTAAACGTCGTCCGAGCTCGTCCCAGGCGTGCTCGATCGGGTTGAGGTCGGGGCTACGTGCTGGCCACACCATGGGACGAATATTCACCTCATCAAGGTAGTCTTGCACTACACGAGCAGTGTGGGGAGGGGCGTTATCGTGCATAAAGATGGCATTCTCACCTAGTCTTGCCATAAATGGACCGACGTGCTCGTTGAGGATTTCATCCACGTATCTTACGCCATTAAGAGTACCGTTTTCGATCAGTACAAGCTCTGTTCGGCTTTCCGCAGAAATTCCAGCCCACACGAGTACCGAACCACCACCGTATGCCACCTTTTCTTCAATACAGGCTTGCATAAATCTTTCTCCTGGTCTTCTGTACACCTTTGCCCTTCCGTCGTGTGTATACAGCATAAATTTTGATTCGTCCGAGAACCCGACATTTGACCAATTTTCAATCGTCCAATGCGAGTGTTCGCGTCCATAAATTCGTCTTGCTATACGATGGTGCCTCTCGAGTTTCGGACCATTTGCGGGTCTAAATGGTTTCAAATTACCTTCAGCAAGTCGCCGTCTTACAGTCCAAGCAGAAGGGTTGCTTCTACCAAGCCCTAAAAAATTATGAGTCAGTGATGTTCCCGTAAGAAACCGATTTCGCAGCATAGAGTTGACTAGATATCGATCTTCCCGTGCCGTCGTACACCTGGGTCTGCCTGTTATTGGTCTGCGTAGGTTTGAACCAGTTTCTAGAAACCGCTGGCGAATACGCTGAACTGTAGACAACGATACACCGACTATTCTTGCTGTTTCTCGCTGACTGCTTCCATTTTCCAGGATCGTGAGGATTCTCGTACATTCCTCAGGTGTGAGTGACATAATTACTACTTTAATAATGACTATTGGATACCTAGAAGACTTCTTATAAATACATTTTATGACAGAACAAAAACAAAAGCAAAAATAGTTGCGAAAATTAGAAGTTCTGATTTGAAAAAAAGGGATCATTATGTTTATAACTTTTTTAATGCCATTACTTCACGCCAACCAATAAGTTTTTATACGTGTAATGAAGGATTATTAAATTGTCTATAAGGTTCAATTTATTTCAATACGATAGCTTTATTCGTTTTCAAGATATTGAAGTAAATGCTAGTGACCCGAAACTTTTGCTCTCGAGTGTAGTACCCATAGTACAAGCTTTGCTTAGTTTGGGACTAGGTCGGTTTGTGTAAGATTGTCCCCAAAAAAAATTATATACGATAACTGTGTACAAAACTAAAATTAATTTTGACCATTCAAAAGGCTCGATTTCCAGAAGACATCAACGCGCAAAAATAAAAAAAGCGGTTGGCTGCACTTCGTTTCAGCAGGGCGAATTTCAATAGATACCAAGTTTGTTTCATAAATTATTATTTCCGTTAACTCGCAGAAAAAGTATTGTATGCAATAGTTATATAATTAACTTTATAACTCTCGTACCTTAATTAGGCCACTCAGCAAGCTTCGTGGCCTCAACTTGGTACTCGACTGAAAAAGCATACATTATATAACGATTGCATAATAGTACATTACGTACCAAGGGCGGTGAATTCGTGAAAGGCCCAGATCGCAGGTGCTTGTGGCAGGAACCGAAGGTGAGGGCCATAAATATGCGATCTGGGGCTTTACGAATTACCGCCCGTGGTGAGTACACAATTTTACGTCTTCACCTGGCCACAATGCGAGTTTTACCGTACGCGCAACGTGCAGTAAAACTCGCATTATGGCCAGGTGTGACGTAAACTACTATTATGCAACTGATCCATAATGAGGACCTAAAACGTGAGTTTGGTTTTATGAAACGAGCGTCAGCGAGTTTCATAATAGGATCACACGAGTGTTTTAAGGCTTAATTATGTACAGTTGCATACACTAATTTATCTACACACATATCATAAGTAGGTTAGGCCGTTAGAGTTAACGGCCATTCCCAATAATCAATCCACAATCCACGGATAGTTTTCCTTACCAGCAGTTACATTTTGACAGATTACCCATAGAAAATGTGTCAAAATGTAAATGCTGGTAAGGAAAAATATCCGTGGATTGATTATTGGGAACGGCCGTAAGATGGGTTCACGATTCTACTTTCGTAATAACAAAATAATCACAACAGCAATGGCGGCAATTCGATCCTTCGTCAAGACAAATGTTTTTTTTTAATCATTGATAAACGAATGAAGTCTCTATACTCACTCATGCATGTCACTGAGATCAAATGTCGTGCGTAAATATAAAAAAAAAACATACTGAAGTGACGTTTCGTATCGATAACTGTTTTCATATCTATGGATACTAGAATAGTGACACACTTGAGTTTTGACAGCTGCTCCAAATTTAAACTCATAACGTTACAAAAATCTATACTGTTATAACATTAAAGTACAGATTTTACCTACTACCACAGACAAGAAAGTTCTCATAGTAAAATCGGTTGTAATAATACTGGTAATTTCCTACGGTTTATGAACGCATTTTAGAGCACTAATGATACGAATATGTGCGTAGATAATAGTACATTGTGATACAAGTGAGGTACGTTGAGAATTACATCAGAGGCGGAATTATCACGCGAGCCGCAGGTGAGCGTAATAAGAGAGCCGAGAATTGTGATTATCAAAGCTCACGCGTTTCATACGACGTTTTTCAACACATTTTGCGAGGAAAAAATCCTTTTCATAAGATGAAAATTTGATAGGCCTGTCAAGTTATTTTCTTTACTTATTGATGTCAACAGGTTTTTACTCATATGTTGTATACATCGTCAAGAATTTCTAGTGGCGTCCATTCTTTTTATCACTTTTCTAGTCTCCGCGAATCAACATTTTTGTTGATAACCCAACACGCATTAACAATGTTTACAAATATGTATGAAATAACCTATAATGGCGCGCATCATTTTTTTTGTGAAGTTTGCGCAGTGCGCGCGCATTAGATGAAATCTCTAAACAGCCAATACAAAATAAAATAAATAATTTCGTTTTAAAATGTTATCTTTATTTATTCATTAATGTTATCAAAAGTGAATAGTTTTACTAAATTAACCGTTTCTATATCATATCCAAAAATAAATAGTCAATTAATTAACAAAAAGGATTTAATTTGTTTAGTCGGGTAAGAATCCATTTGCCGAGAATTAAAAAAAAAGGTGTACATTCTGTACAACCCGGTTAGTTTAAGAATGCACCGTGTGCATGCATCTTGCTGCAAGGTGCCAACGTAACTTAATCGGGATATAACCATAACACACAAGTATCGTAATGTTATTAAACACGCGTGTTTAATATCCAGGATTATGAGCCTAAAAGCGACACAATAAGAGGTACGTTATGAGCAATTGTGTTGAAAAGAAAATTAAAGCTCAACAATAGGGGTGTAGACTCGAAAATTATTATAACTCCACATGACAAGGCAAAAAATATCCCTAGTGACGAAAATCCCATTCAGATATCTCAAAGAATAACGAAGCTACAACCGTTTTATTATTGCTTGTTAGAGAGAGAAAATTTAACGCAAACAGTGTGTGACGTCACATTACAGGATGCTGCCGGGAAGCCGCGTCGAACACGACGGGGCGCGGCACGTTGCCGTCTATTAGTGTGACGTCACAATCTTCCAGCGTCATCGTTTCATATGAAGTTGCGTTTTGCGAAAAAGGGACAGAACATAACCCTTCTTAAAACTTTGGACACTTATAACTTCGTGATTATTTAACCTTTCGCACTGATTTTTTCTCCATTTGACTTCCTTTTTAATCCTTTTTCGAGAAAATATGGCATTATTGATTATTTTATTTAGTATCTACACCCGTATTATGTACTTAAAGTTAGTTGGATACAGGCATCATCAGTTGTTCCAACTGCCTGCCTGATATATAAATAAATATATGAAGATGATGATGACGTGTCCGTCTAACGGTCACGTGACCACTCTCAAATCTCACGTCTTACGAATCTTACGGTCACGCGACCTGTGGCGAGTTTAACAATTTTTCTCCATCACAAAAAGTGCACAGCGCCGCTAAAGAAGTTTCACATCAAAAAAAAACAAATGGATAATTTTATGAACAATTTGGCTAACTGATACAGCCTAACGATACATTTACACACCGATTTATCAAATCAGCTGATAGATGTCCGCTGGTGTGCATAGTAGGAAATGCAAATCGGTTATAACCGAAACCGAAAAAATCGGTTACAATCGGTTATTTATTACAGTCGTACAAATAATCGGTTATTTTTATTTCATAATCGGAATCGGTTATTTAATTTTTGTTTTATGTCATTACATTTTCATCATTTTCGTAGTTATAATAAAAATTATGCATGAAACTACAGTTACTGTAACTACCTATATTATGTTAGTGTAGATTTTAAATGACTTATATTATTGTTGGTAATTAAAACCTTTAATAGTTCAATGTTCATTGATTTTTGTTTGAAATCAGAAATTATTTTATTGTTTTTTTTTGTTGATTAAAGAAATAGATAAGTACCAAACATCATTTGCGTTTCATGTATTAGTCGTACGCAGCATAGCTTTCCACGTTTAAACCATATTTCATCGATTTTTGTTAAGTTTGAAATAATCGGTTATAACCGATACAATAATCGGTTATGAAATTTAGTCGGTTATTGCATTCCCTAGTGCATAGGCAACCTCAAAAGCTGCCACATTGACCGGTCGGTCCCGCGCCACTCGCATCATGCGGATTCCCGCGACCTTTACCAGGTCATCAGTCCATTTATACATTATTCCACATTTTTTTTATGTTTTATAATATAACTAGCTTCCGCCCGCGACTTCGTCTGCGTGGACTCGGGATAAAAACTATCCTATATTTTAATCCAGGCTATAAACTATCTTCGTGCAAAATTTCATTCAAATCGGTTCAGCCGTTTAAGCGTGATTGAGTAACAAACATCCAAACATCTAAACTTTCGCATTTATAATATTAGTAGGATATTAAGTTCACATTGCGTCGATATAAATCTTTGTCGACGTATAAAATCCGAAGCAAACAGCAAATCTATTATTATATATTATTTATCGCGACTATCGCGAGGCGTGCCATTCACTAGCTCTGTACGTGATTTGATTCAGAAGTAAAGCCTTCGCGCTACGATCTAAAAGCAACTGTGACTCAAGGGAATAGGGTTTATTTTTAGTTGACCTCGATCTCGATATTGGTTTTACTTTGTAGCCAGCCAGCGTTATTAAAAAACTAGTATTTGTTTAGTTTTATATTAGTTCGTAAAAATAGAAAATATTCGTCAAATATAAGTAAGTGACTAGAATGTTTTATAAGTTTATGCAACTAGGTACCAAAAGTGCGTAAGTAATGAAGTCATATGCCAATAATAGTATGATTTATTTTTATCGATCTACATGAATAATTAACTATTAACACATTTTATAAAATAGAACCCTATAAAATTACCAGATTAAAAAAGTCGTATCTTGCGTTGTTTTTAAAAATAGTTCTTTCAATAAAACTTAAAAAGGCGACTGAAAAACGTGCTCCTTCAAAGATACACTGCCAAGTATGGGGTTAAAAAACACGGCATAGAATAAAGTAAAACACCATATTCCACATTTAATGAATTACGTAAATACGTAATTACAATAACTACTTAGTTACAAAAATATATCGAACCCTTTACCAAGACAATTAATATCTGCACGTTTCAAAACAACCAATTAAACGCAAACAAGAGACAAAATTGCGCAGCGCAAATTCCTTCGCCTAAATTAAATTAAAAAAACAAGGATCCGAACGCGCGAAACCGTTGCGTTTCAAATTGGTCTTCTCGTCACGTACCCTATCAACCAAATTAGTTAGAACCCCCGCCTCCCATGTAAGATTTGGGATTGATAGACCAGTGTATAATGGTCACTGTGTTATTAAAACGCCCACAGAGCGTATTCCATTCACTTTTGTTTTTTCACAGACGAACGTTCATTCATTCAGAATGCATAGGCTTTATTAATCCTCTCCGTGGGCCAACATTTTCTTTTGCTGATTCTAATCTGGCTAGACTCAAAGAGGCTATTCGAACATTCGTTGTGTTACGGACAGCATGTACCTACTATGCCGAGAGGTATTTTTGATAGCAGCTATCAAAATCCAATTAAATTTATTTATTTAAGGCGCTGCTAGCTCCCAATGATCTTCGATCTGTAACTGTCGGTTTTTTCGTGTTTTTTATGGCTAATCATTAACAACAACGTGGTTTACCGAAATAGTATCCCATATTTACATCAAAACTCAGTTTTCTGGATATATGGCACCAAACTTTGGCAATTTCAGGCTGTTTTCTGGACGTAAGTTTTGTGAAAAAGAGTTAAAAATAAAAATCTCTCGTGGGTTTTTAGAGACGTCAATAAGGAACAGTTATATGTAGATTTCATATATAAAAGTGCATATAAACAACGTACTAATATCAAAAACAGAGCTTTTCGAATAAATCATAAAAAATAAATATTAATTATTTTCAAAGAAACTCGTGCCAATTTGTAAATAAAGGATTGAAGAACCGATAAGCGTTTGTGCCATAAATATATCAATAGTTTTGACGGAGGCATATTAACTCAAAACTCGTCAAAACTAGCCAAAAATCGCGTGGAGTCCCTTAATCGTTTTCTAAGTGAACAGCATGGAATTTTGAGTCAGTAACCTAGCATCTTAGGGGGTACGGCCAACCCCCGGAGGACTACTTAGCACACGCTCGTTGACTATAACCAAATTACAACGTCAAATGGGTGTAATTGCGTACCAAATTATCCGTTTAAACTTTAGTGATAATACTAATAAATTCACAGTTAAACTCACGTATTAGTAAGTAGGTAAGCACTCACAGAGTCATGCTTCAAGCGACATTGCCGCGAGAACGCTTATCCTGGAGAAGAACTCCCGACGAAAAACTCGAAACATGTCGCCCGTAGTATCATTGAATACGTCAAAGTCAAAGCTAAGTATTAATTAAAGATAATAATTCAATTCAAGCATATAAGTAACATGCACGTATAAATGTCGAAAAACTACTACCGGTTCGGAAAGAAAGCCACGAGAAGAACCGGCTAAAAAACTTCGTGAATTTTAACGACTTATTACTATTATTTACCTATTCGCCTGTGAGCACAATTTTTTAGCATTCTAAATCCAAATCATGATGATAGAACTCATAAAAGCGCTCTAAAACGTGAATTAGGACATGTGCAGCGACAATGGTGGCAATTTCGAGAGCTGCCACCGTAACCAGCTATAATCGCCCGCATGGCTTTCACCGCGGCAACCGCAGCCGATTACAATACTATTGTAAAGGTTCTATAAATGTATGTAACAGGGAATGTAACAAATGGAGAAACTAACCAAGCTTACATGACTACGAAAGGTCAAGCAAGCTTCTGTGAAATGCTACGACTAACTGTATACGAAATCTCTCATTCTCAATCCTTCATGCTGCTGTATGGTCTATAAGATCATGTTTTTCGAACGAGCGAGCAAAGCGAACGAGGTTTTATGCGTCAGCTTGAGCCGAAAATCGTCTTTGCGGTGTTTGTCCTGCTGTTCTCCCCTACAGGTCGCATTTTTCAACTGATTCTCGTGAAATTTTGTGAGCAGGTTCGTCAATAGGGAATATGCATGTGATTTAGAAATGGCCAAAAAAAAACATGAGTAATCTTTATTGCTTAATAAATATACTCACATGATTATTTTTACAAATGATCATGTTTCTATTAACAAACTTAATTATTTAAAAGTAGTATTTTTCAAATTCCCTCGCAAATTTTCAAAACGCAACGCTATTGGCCGAGCGAATCGTGACGTCACCGTGCACTCGGTGTCTACTGTTAACAGGTCGTTTGTATAATTATTGAAAGTTATTCGCATTGTTTTACGCTGTTTATGATAAATAATCAGTGTTTTTTGGGAATTATTAACTGACTGAATTATCAAAATCAACACTCGTAGTCAGCTGTTGATCAACAAAAATCATAATATTTTGTAACATTAATAACTAAAAAAATGGGAAACAGAATAGTTTTATGAATAAGTATATACATTTTTAGGTTAGGTTATTGTTTATATTGTTCGGGAGTCGTAATAAAAAAGATTTTAGGTACAAACATATTTAATAATCACTTCGAAATGCAGTTCATAACAATATAAACTACTTATATCTCCTAATCGCCTTACACCCCTTTTTCCTTATATTTTGCATCTTTGGGCATATGAAAATATATCATGTCAGGTGCTGTTTTAGTGTTATTTTCACAAATAGGGGCAATAGAATATTTATAATAAGCTTTTGTGTGCTCTTCCGTTACAATAAGTTGATCTTACAAGCTTTAATAACTCACTTTTACTAAAACTGTGAATCAAACACTTCGTTGTTTATTTATTCTAAGTGCACGGTGACGTCACAAAATGAGCGCGCCAAAATGGCGGCGTTTTAACCGTCCGAAAATTATAGTAGTTTTAATTATTATTTTTTAGCTTATTCAATAATATTGTTAAAGTGTTATATTTTTTCCGGTTATATACTTATAGAATAGTAAAAAAAAATGCATGAATATACTCTATTATCACACAAGTCACTTTATCGGAACTGTTTTTTTTTAAGACAGGCTTCCGAGCCAGCTACTGGTCACTAGTTGACTCTAGCTGCCCGCGCGGGTCCGCCTACCAACGATAGTCTTTTAAGCTAAAATGCCACTAACAACCGTAATCGCGTGGAAAATATCCAATTTCCAATTATATTTCCACGTACGTAACTCACGATAGCAGAACGAACAGACCATCCCAATAAATATAAAGCTCGTAAAGCAGTGCCATTTCAAACAATCTCCAACAGATGCTATATCAAGCCCCATTCACAATGTGTTATCTATGGTCCAACACAAGCCGGCCTCTAGGCTCATAGTAATTACATGTAACCGGGGTTCAGTATATACTGGACGTTAACACTGTTGTGAACGGCCCAGGGGTCCCGTAAATGGGCCAATATCGTCGACATTGGGGTTTTATTCATGCAAATGTGGCAAAGCGGGGCCTTACTGGTCTTAAACGTTCTTATTTAAGGTTATGTTGGCGGAAGGTACATTTTCTTTTATATTAGCTCGATCATTTTCATGGCCCTTGTGGACCTACATCGTTTAATGTGGTTTTGGGCTATCACAAAGCAAAGCAATCTTATTGTCACATTCATCAACATCATCGTCTTCATCATGTCAGACGTCCACTACTGGACATAGGCCTCCATGGCATGTTCAGATGTTTAATCTCATTAATGTAGGTAGTCCAATCTTGTAAACGGTCGTCTTCAATGACTTCCAACCTTACGCGCACAAATATGGCCGGAAAATTCGAGAGAATATCGTGTTCGGTATACTGGAATACAATCGCACGGAAGCGTCACGCTGTTGATCACGTTTCCGGTATTAGTTGAATCCACCCGTTTTTAGGCAGAATACCCTACCATTCATCGTTTAAAAAAGTCCGCAAGTCATGTTTGTTTATGTCCGTTTTTGTTGCTAGTCGATAGACACGTGCACACGCCCGAGTGCTACGGACTATCGCGGAAGGTCAAAGGGACTTTATTACGGAGTGACCTTGATTTTGCCTTACGCCGTGCAATCCTGCACTGCACCTATCCAGACGGGCCAAAATCACGCGGACTGCATGCTGGGGACCGATTTTTGACTTTCCAGCGCTCTACTCGCTCACTCAATAACTGACAAGAACTGAAATGCTATTTAAAATAATCGTGACAAATTTTCGTGTGTGAATATTTTCTACCAGTCTGATTTCGAGCGCTCGAAAGTCAAAAATCGATCCTCAGGACTGCCTGTGACTTTGCTTAAGCACTCTACGCACGTGTTGGCGACTGTGCCGATCAAGGTCATTGTCTATGATCCGTGAAGGTCTGAAGATCGTCGTTCGTACACTAATAGGATGGACCGCGTCCTTCAGAATGGATAAATAAATGAAAAATGTTTATCTGTGTGGAATCACACAACACCATAAGTATCTATACTAGCTAGAATTAAGTAAGTAATTTTTCAACACAATTGCTCGTAACGCAAGAGGTATCTTATTGTGTCGCTTTTAGGCTCATAATTCTGGATATTAAACACGCGTGTTTAATAACATTACGATACTTGTGTGTTATGGTTATATCCCGATTAAGTCACGTTGGCACCTTGCAGCAAGATGTGTGCATAAACACGGTGCATTCTTAAACTAACCGGGTTGTACAGAATGTACAGGTTTTTCTTTAATTCTCGGCAATTCCATTATAGGTTATTTCACAGATATTTGTAAACATTGTTAATGCGTGTTGGGTTATTAACAAAAATGTTGATTCGTGGTGACTAGAAAAGTGATAAAAAGAATGGACGCCACTAGAAATTCTTGACGATGTATACAACATGTGAGTAAAAACCTGTTGACATCAATAAGTAAAGAAAATAACTTGACAAGCCTATCAAATTTTCACCTTATGAAAAGGATTTTTTCCTCGCAAAATGTGTTGAAAAACGTCGTATGAAACGCGTGAGCTTTGATAATTACAATCCTCGGCTCTCTTATCACGCTCACCTGTGGCTCCCGTGATAATTCCGCCTGTGATATAATTCTCAACATACCTCACTTGTATCACAATGTACTATTAAATCGTCTATACCAATATTATAAAACATGCCTTGCCCAGGGGGTCTACGAAACTACCTAGGTACCTACTAATCCGGTTTAAAAAATCCTTCACCAGTAGGTTATATTCTATAGGTAGCATGGACGTTCCGGTCGGCCAGGCTATAGGTACATTATATCCCGTTAGTGCTACGCGGGCGGAGTCGCGCGGGTAGTTAGTTTGTAAGTATTTGTTTATACATAAGTACCTAAGTAATAAATAAACTCAATTGATAGTTTATTTTTCATGATCTAAATATACTTACTATAATGACTGGTAGGTACTCTTATAAGTCTTATTACTGGCCATGTACATTTGACTCGATTAATAAAAGTGATTGGATTGTTAATGATTCCATACTATATACTCATACTTCCTAATTTAGAAACACAAGAGCGTACTCTTGGTCTTAGGATGTCGTATAATTTATATAAACCGATATAGATAATATTTTAAAATACACCCTCTAAATAGTCTAAATCAATAACGTGTCTTATGCGTCAATCTGTTCTATTATCTGTATCTAGGTAAAATAGACAAGGCAATTAGGTTGCCCACTAAGTCAGGTCAATAGACACACAATTACATTAACTAACGGGATCGCACGAAGCCAAACAAAATCGAAAACCGACAAGTTCGCAACCTTTGCGAATTCGCCCTTCGAATTAGGCTATTCAGAACTATGACAACTAGTCTGAAGACTCTGAAGCGAACCAGTCGACTTCAAAGACATGTCTACATTTCTCTCATTATAAAATCCATACTAATATTATAAATGCGAAAGTGTGTCTGTCTGTCTGTTACCTCTTCAAGCTTAAACCGCTGAACCGATTTAGATGAATTTTGGTATAGAGATAGTTTAAGACCCGGGAAAAGACATAGGATAGTTTTTATCCCGGAAATCATCCCCTAAGGGGTGAAATGGGGGACGAAAGTTTGTATGGTGATGCGATATAAACGAGTTCCACGCGGACGGAGTCGCGGGCAGAAGCTAGTGTTGAAATAAATATTTTACGTCACACCAGCAGGTCGATCACGTAACGCATTGTACGCACGTTAGGTAGATCTAATGACAGTTAAACCGTCCTAAAGCGCGTACGAAACGTTACGTGATTACCCCTCTGGCCTCGAGACGCTCAGGATTCTATTGTAGACCCTTTCTCTTCACTCAGGATTTAATATACCGCCCTCGCCTTAAATATATATATAATTTTGCTCCCTTTAGCACAATCTACTAATCAAACATTGAAATACAGTGGTGGGCCCAAGATTATGGTTTAGAGGGGGTAGCATCACGCGCAGTTTTGTTCAAAATTCGTTCGGAACGCTTCCGAGGTTACGCACAGAGAAACATCGTGTATGCGTACACGAGTATGATCCAGCCTCCTTTGTAAATAATAAAACATTTATGCAGAAAGTGTTTACATGCATACATTTATATATCGAAATATCTGGCCATTTGTTTGAAATCTGATAGTCGGCTTTCAGTCAATCTAATAGTTTTAATTAATAGTAATAGCTAATAAAAAGGTAAAAAAGCCTATAGAAGTGTACACAGGACAAATTTTATATTGCGCTGCCTACTAATGAAGCCTTGAGGATGAAGAGTTCCCAAACACTATTCAATGTGAATTAAATATTCTACCTGAATTACATTCCCACATGTAGTGAACGAGCTAACAACTTTAAAAACAATACCTCTCGGCATCCTCGACGTTGTTTGTGAAAATTTCACAGAAAAACACCTTCTTCAACATCGATAACAAACACAAACACTGCACTTAACGAAAAACACCTGTATTAAAACACTGGCCACAAACTTTAAGGCATCCTATATACACATTAACACTGAAAAATAATAAATTTTCAAACGTGGAATGTTATTTTTATAAAGTGGGCGGATTCGACGACGCGCTGGCAGGTATGTCACCGGCTGACTAATTGGTATGGTAGATAACAACACGCCTGATAAAACAAAATGGAGGCCCCATTAGTATACCAACTAATGTGATTTACTAGGATTCAACCGTTTGATAACGCATAGACTGTATTATAAACGAATAGAGCACATAATCGAATGCCTAGTGGTGGTTTATCATAGATTTTTCCGGCATTATAGTGGTGAGTGATAGCGACTATTTTGTTTGGATACTGCATTTACCTGCACGCTCTAATCGATACTGCTATTAAGTCCGCAATAATTATGAGTAAGTATACCTAGCATGCCAACGCAGAAAATTCAAAGAATGTTACTTCACATTTTGTTTCATGTTAAAGATCTTTAGAAATACTTAATATGTTTTCTTTGGTAGTATTAGTAGGGTAGACGTGCATAGTTACTTAAATAGTCGAAATAACTATGACTCACAAATGAGGTTTATTGAAAATTATAACAATCTTGTGATCTATTTTTTTTAGATTTAACTTAGTTTTAATTTAATTTAGTTTATGTCAGTTATCACCTTGTGTATACTTTTAAATAAATCTAAATAAATAGTTTAAATGTTTATATTATATTTTCTGTTTTTTTTTCTATAGTGTGATCTGTTATTCTTTTTTTGTTTTTGTGTACTAAACTTGTTGCACGCCATGACGTCACCAGTTGGCCCCGACGGAAGACCAGCCCCCCTATTTCGTAACTTTTTTTAAGCTCTCCCCAACGCTCACCCACAAATATATCTTGACACCGCGATGCGTAGTAACTAAGCGTCGGTAGATGTCTAGTTTCGTGACGGGTGAACGGCGGGGTGAGCCGCATTAACGCTTAGCGAATAACAGCCCAGCGCTGGCCAATTAGGTCGACACTAAGGCACTATGCTAAGAATTAAATCATTCACAAAAAACACAAGAAAATTCATCAACACACAAATCTATGCTAAGTCTGGGCCATTTCATGACGCGTTAATTATATATTTGTGTGTTGATGAATTTTCTTGTGTTTTTTGTGAATGATTTCTTTCTTCATTTATTTCTGTCCTATTTTAATGTTTTATCTGTCATGGAATATTATGACAAGGAAAACGAAAGTAAAGTAGATATATAAGTCTATACCTAGATATTTTTCTAGCACGAACGAGAGATTGACAAAATAAAAACATCGACAGTCCTGTTATCGATAAGTACATACTTCTATTCTACCTACGAGGCCTACCTAGGCGCCGCGTGCACCGTTCTTGCACAAATTGAACAAAATCCGAACACTATTGATAAAAATTATTTTAATAATTTGTAATTAATAGTTCTTTATATAGAGCAGCCTACATGAAACTTTCAGGGTGTATTGTTTTTTTTTGTTTATCTTGATTGTAGTATAAAAAAAGAGTTACAAAAATATTCAAGGCAGGGGAAGTTTATCAAGTCAACGTTGATGTCTACTACAAAAACATTCTACTAAAGTCACGTTTTATTTGTTCAGAGTTGTGCATGGTTACTGACGTACAAATCACTGTACTTGCGGCTGCTTGTACTTCATTATAAGTCTGTGAGGAAAACATGCAGTATTGCTATTTGAAAATTTTCACATGTCATTCAAACTCATCGAAGTAATGATAAAGAGGAAAAATCTTAATATACATTTCATTTCATTCCTCTACTTATTACAAATGTAAAAAAGTAATCAAACTTTTTATATTCATAGACGTTATTCATTAAAAAAGTAAATAATTGACATATAATGTGACGTTTATTCACATTGCATATTAAGGCAAATATATTCTTAACAAAATATATATTATAATTAAAATATAATTAAATATATATATTCTTAATTCAGTAACACGAAGAAAGAAAGTTATGAAAGTATTCCAAATTGTTTTCTGAAGCATGTAAAATATAAATAAATTGATAGTTTTGTTACTTTTAATACTTTTGTATTACCTCTGACGTTGAAGTGGTACTTATCGATAACAGGACTGTCGATGTTTTTATTTTGTCAATCACTCGTTCGTGCTAGAAAAATATCTAGGTATATATATAACTGATCTCATAAACCAACAATAACAATGCGCAACGTTTCAATTCTAATAAACTGCAATTATTTACACTGAGCAATTAAATTAATTAGTTGATTTACCACACTATGTGTCGAAGCCATTTATCGTGCGACTAATCTATCGTTATGTTACGAGTATATGGCGTATAAATATCATTCCGTTGCGTCATTTAACAGACATCGTAAATTTTGTAGCAGCTTTGGTGCAGTGTAGTGTTGTTAAAGGAATTGGTATAAAGAATTTCAATCCTAATGCTTAATTAACGTTAATAACAATAATATTTAACCTTAATTAACAATTTTGATTGCTATTGTGTATAATAACTCCGTAAACACAATCATGCTGCACCGAAAATGCTACAAAATGTACGATATGTCTCGTCATATTCAGATTCAGATTCATTTACTCATTATATATGATATTTATAGTAATAGGAGGTAGGGCACAGCGAAATGTCATCCCGCTCGAATTCGGAGCAGCCCAACTGGGTAAGTACCTCCGCCTTGCAGGAGACCACAGCCATAATAACACTACTACTTGCTCTGTAGTAGTGTTGTGTTCCTGGAGGTGAGCAAGGTCGCCAGAGCTCCCGAGGATGCGTTGTGTTGAGAACGAGGGAATTTGTTCCTTCAGCTGTCAACACGGCGAATCCTCAAACATATCAAGGGTCGGCAACGCCCATGTTACTCCTTTGGAGTTGCATGCGTCAATAGGCTGCGGTGTCCGCTTACCATCAGGCGGGCCGTGAGCTTGTTTGCCACCGTCGTTGTGTAAAATAAAAAAATATTATACATGTCAATTTAAAAGAATCTCTATTGTGATCGTCAAATAAAAATCATTGGAAGAATAATAACTAACAATTTAAATATAACTATGTCCACTTAATTTAAATTTATGTCATAGTTATTAAAGTTCACATAAAAGGATCGTCAGTACATAATATAACATTAATTGAATTACTTATATCAAAAACAATAAATAAAAAATCACTTTTAGAATACAGTAGATTTCCCAATAGAGTTTCTTAATCGACGCTTGAATATGGTTTCTGATGCTTCCATTCGTATTTCGGCGGATAGACGTTCATAGTAAGTTGTACCTATGATGCGCGGGTTTTTCCTGCAAGTGCCATGCGACGTGGGACTGTTCTTAGTCGGCCTGTGGAACGAATAGTCTTACCTGATACCTCGCACACTTAAACATGGGTAAGTTTCGTCTCACAAACATTAGATTTTCATAAATCCTATACTGTTAAACGAGCAATATTTGTAGTAACGAAAACGGTTGTAACGATTTTCAAGAAATTTGGAATATAGGGGTTTATTTATGGCGGCGAAAAATCGATCTAGCTATAGGTGTCATGTTTGGGAAAATTCGTTTTCTCCGTATTTTCTCTGTTTTGACCCGAGCTTCGCCCGAGTCGAGGAGGAAGTCGAGGGACTTGTGTTTATCAAACAAAACACAAATAGCCATTATTCTTTTTATACCACGCCGGTGAAAAACAAGCAAATGGTATGCCGTAAGCATTGACAAAGCTCTATAGATCTCAGGCTTCTTAAGTTAGTCGGTCTTTCTTGATAATGAGCTGCAGAGGAATATTTTTAAAGGATACTTCAATAGCTAATCGTCTTACAACAAAAATCAATTGTATCGTTGCTTTCCAATTTATATTCCTTCTGTATATTTATTAGTAAATTGGTTCTCAAAAACGGCGCCAATGATTTCGACGAGATTTAAAATATAGTAGTTTACGGGGTTGAGAAATCGGTCCAGCGGGGTTTCATTTCCAGGAAAAAAAATATACTCAGAGATTACACAGAGAAAATTTCGACCTCGCAGGTAATGATTATTACACCAAAGCTAGCCAATTTCCAAATAAACTCAAACTCAAAATTGATTCGTAACAAAACACAGAAAATAAAAGAAGAAAATAAAACACATGGCTTTGTCATGGACCCAGCTCAGCACTTTAAATGTTCAAGGTCCATTCGGTGAGAGCAGAAAATACAAATAAGTAGGTATATCATCATCATATCAGCCGAAAGACGTCCACGGCTGGACATAGGCCTCCCCCAAAGAGTGCCACAATGACCGGGGGGATAAGTATGTATTTAAATGTTATTTATTAAGCTGATCCTCTACTCAAGCTGTCTGAATCAACATTTTCTGTATATATCAAAACACTGACTCAAAGCTTTATACAGTAAAACGTCACCTAGAAGATATTTATAATTTCACTTCGGATCTCGTCGTTGAAATTTGAACCCTTAGCGAATCGTGATAAGGTTCAGTTACAAACACAACGGGATAACTGCAATAGCAGTACCCGTTGCACATTCAGAACTCCGCTGTGTAATTCATAATCTGTCTGTATTCACCTCAACATTCGTCTACAATACATTTACCCCCTTATTCATAAAACTTAAAATGCCTCTGCTAAATAAAATGTGCTTTGTCCCTTTCTTACGGACACGAATGTCAGTGACAAATAAGAACAAACGAATTTTAACGCCATTTAAGTTAAAATAGGCTTTTAGAACGTTTATGAATACGGCTGTTAGGCACGTATAGCATTATTAAATAAATTTCAAATTATGGAGAAATGTTGAAAAATGTATCGCTCCGAGCAGGATTCGAACGTGCGACGTGCAAACGCGGCCGTCTACAACTGAGCTATCGGAACGATCTGCTCGGTCGACAAACCTTTCAACGAGTTCCCTCATACAACGACTTAGGTTAGGCGTCGCGTGTAGCGACATCTACCTAGAAGACTCAGACTTTCTTAACGGCAACGTCTTAAATTAGGGACATTGAGAAATCGTCAGTAAACGTCTCTTTCTAATTAGAACGCTTAGAAAGGGACGGATAGTCTTTATCGCCGCGACACGACACAGCTCACGGACCCGTCATGTGATAGCCATGCTGATATGTTGACCGGGTAGTTTAGTAGGTATAACGCCGCAATTACGCCGTTGGTTCAGCGAAGTTAAGCGAACAGAGTTTTTGAAACAATATAATGCGTCTCTTTATAATAACATAGTTTCAAAAAAATACGAATAGTAATCTTGAGGCTTTTCTGCAGCGAGATCAGTGATTCGAAACATGATTAAGCAATTTTCGCTCGATAGAAAAAATCACGAACATAGGTCTAAAATACACTTAAATATTCGTAACAAATTATGCACAAAAGCGAAATATATTAAAATTGGATTGATTACTTTTTTATTTATTTAAACGGCCTAAAAATTAAAATTAAAAAACATGATATCCGCGCTTCCGAGCACGCACTTCCATCTCGATCACGCTTATGCTCAGTGAGGTGAGAAGACCATGAACCTACGGCGCCTTAAGGGTGAGGCGCGTATAGTGCGGTTGTAGCATTGGCATTGTTGCCTTTTTATCGTTATCGTTGTCGATAAAACATCCGTCACTCAATCGCATACTCGTCAGAATGCGACGGATGTCTTATCCACAGCGATAAGTGATACAATGGCAACCACGCTACTCCTGCTGGTTTATTGAGGCGAGTCAGTAAGCTTTGTGAATAAGGGCCCAGCTGATGTTTCGCAATCTAGAATTCTAGATTCTAGGCTAGACTGACTAACAGTGAAAACGCGGTGGAATGCAACGAGAATCTATTTATTATCAGTATTGTTGGCTTAGTGCCTTAGAATTGATGATGAATGATTTTGAATTGACGCAAAATCTATCTTATTCTTCTTGATATTATAAATGCGAAAGTTTGGATGTTTGTTTCTCAAAGAGTCCGCAGTAAGCTCGATTCTCCATACAAACGTAGTTACGCTCTCATTTTAAAACTATACGTGTTGGATTGTAACGAACATGAGGTATATCTATGTCTGTAATTAGTTTATGTAGCTTCAGATACCATAGTAAAAAAAATACAGCAAATTAAAGTTTTTCATACAAAACTTGTTTTTGCTGTATTACGTTTGTTTTATAAACTGGAACCATATAAACTAATTACAGACATAGATATACCTTATGAAATTGTATATGCAAAGTTTCGTTACAATCCAACACGTAGTTTTAAAATGAGAGCGTAACTACGTTTGTATGGGAAGGTGAAATTCGGCCGAGCTTACTGCGGACTCTTAAACGGCTCGCTACCATATTTTTTTCGCTACTCTCAGTCCTACCTACCTAATTACTTTTAATACAACGACGGTGGCAAACAAGCGTAAGGCCCGCCTGATGGTAAGCGGACACCGCAGCCTATAGACGCATGCAACTCCAAAGGAGTGGGTATCATGGGCGTTGCCGACCCTTGAAATGTTTGAGGATTCGCCGTGTTAACAGCTGAAGGAACAAATTCCCTCGCTCTCAACACAACGCAACCTCGTTCTTGCTTACCACCAGGATCACAACACTACTACAGAGCAAGTAGTAGTGTTATTATGGCTGTGGTCTCCTGCAAGGCGGAGGTACTTCCCAGTTGGGCTGCTCCAAATTCGAGCGGGATGACATTTCGCTGTGCCCTACCTCACCAAAAAGTCTAACAATAAAGAGGTAAAGTTTGTGCAATGTGACTTTGTATATAGTAATACCTCCTATAGAGGAGGTAATTTAATCAGGAATTAGTCATCCGAATTAAAAAAATGTGGATAGTTAAAATGCCGGGCAAAGGAAGACAAAGGATACTTTTTATACCGGAAATCATCCCCTAAGGGGTGAAATGGGAGGCGGAATTTTGTACGGGGAACGGAGTTCCATGTGGACGAAGTCGCGGGCAATAACTACTATATAACAATGACTAGGCTAATAGCCTATGAAGGACTGTCCCGGGGCGGCCTGGGCAATTAAATCATGGTGTAGTTGCAAGTGTACACTCACCTTAATTAACCGGCACTCAGACAAATGCGCGCCCCATTAGAGCAGGCTCTGGAGGGTCATTTGGGGAGTGCGGGGCGAGTGGGAGAGGGGACGGACGCGGTAGCGAGAGCGGGAGCGGAGGCGGGCAAGTGTTGATAAATCGTTTATTTATTTGCTGCAATCACACAGAAACCAAATCCAGTGTGGTGTCAGGTTAGAATTTCACCACCCCCTTTCTTCCCGTGGGTGTCGTAAAAGTCGACTAAGGTTGAAGTGAGTTGTGGGTGATGAGCTAGCAACCTATCACTGCAATATCACATTTGTCGATCTTTTATGTCCACGTATATGCCAAAAGTGGCGCTGGAACATACGTTTTATGTACTCTGCCTACCCCTTTTGGGAATAAAGGCGTGAATGTATGTACCTATGTATGTATGTACACAGAAGCATAATCGTACAAAAACAAAATTATAACAAATATTCAATACACAATATGGAACAGAACAGACATAATAGTAACGTAATAAAAAAAAAATAGCATAAACATACTTCAATTGCTGTGTGCGTTGCAAAAGGGTTCATGGCTCAGTTATACGCTTCTAAGCACTGATATTCTGCCTGAACGCGAGACGTAGTGACTAAGAAACTGAGACTGACTGACTGAAGGGTGGTCATTTGATGGTTTTATGCGATCACTCGGTGTATGTCTGTCACATGCAGATTTCTCAAATACCGTTTGACATAGAAAGCTCAAATTTGGTATGGATATAGAAATTGATAGACGTATTACATAAATAAAGTCAAATAGGAGTAAGCCTTAATTAAGGGGTCGGTTTTGGGGGTAATAAGACACGATTTTTTTGCTCAGAGAGAAGCGTTTATAAAGTTTAGAATTAGATACGACAAGGGCAATTGTCTCGTCGCATTACGAGATTTCTTTCCGCTCCCACTGGCCCCCGCCCCGCCATTTTGTGTAACGAAGGGGTTAATTACTACTGCGCGATATTATGAATGTCGCCCCGCCCCGGAGGAGCTGCCGTATTGTCGCGCGTTTGTGAGTTATCGCTTATCACCGGTGAGACGTTTGTCGAGCGCTTCTTAATAGCCAAGATATTTCGTACCTATGTATATATGAACGACCGAATTTCAGGACTAGTCGGGGCCTCAATCGGGTCTTTTCTTTCCCACGATATATTCGCATTTCAATATGTTTTGCACACTGGTTCTGTCTCATAGGGCATGCCATAAGAACCCAAAACCCGTTGCAGGTGAGGTAGGGCACAGCGAAATGTCATCCCGCTCGAATTCGGAGCAGCCCAACTGGGGAAGTACCTCCGCCTTGCAGAAGACCACAGCCATAATAACACTACTACTTGCTCTGTACTTGTAGTAGTGTTGTGTTCCTGGTGGTGAGCAAGGTCGCCAGAGCTCCCGAGGATGCGTTGTGTTGAGAGCGAGGGAATTTGTTCCTTCAGCTGTCAACACGGCGAATCCTCAAACATATCAAGGGTCGGCAACGCCCATGTTACTCCTTTGGAGTTGCATGCGTCTATAGGCTGCGGTGTCCGCTTACCATCAGGCGGGCCGTACGCTTGTTTGCCACTGTAGTTGTATTTAAAAAAAGACCCAAGTTGTGGCGCCGTAGAAATCCACGGCGCGGCATCGTGGATTTCTGCGGCGCGGCGCCGCGCCGTGGACATGTGCACAGTATAGAAGAATAATACAGTAGGTAATCTGAGGCCGTTTAGGAGCGTTCGTTACCTACTTTCGCTCGATGCGCAGGGCTGTGTCATGTTTGTGGCTTGGCATACCTATAATACTAATTTTGCTTTTAAGTATGCAAAGTATTTCTGTTACTGTTTAATAGACAATATTGTATACTCAAAGTAATAATATTATAGATAGTTAGGTATGTGTTTTTAGTTTCCCACTTCATCCAATATTTTAATACCACTATACTATGCCTAAAATATTTCCTAGTAAGTATAATAGTTGCTAAACTGCACTAGGTTGGTAGGTGCTTAGTTACAAGCCTATTCGGCTCCTTGTGATATCGTGGCACTGGCGGCTCGCTGTCTTCATACCTACGAGGCGGTTTCCTTTGACGTGGCGAGTGAGAACGGGCGAACACCGCAACGGCGCGGCCCCGATTGAAGCATTCTCCATCATTCCCGAAGGCTATGTGTGTGTGCGTACCGAACACGCGCGCATGTGTGCAGCCGTGCGATGTACCTTTGTTCGAAGTTTATCTACTGTTCCTACACCTGACACTGACAATTCGCCAAACATTGCTTGTTCTAGAAGTTAAGGTAGTCGCTAGGTTACAATGTACGAAGAATTGTAGTCGTGAGGTGACAATTGTCAAGTTTGTGAAATAGGGGCCTGGACGCAGCGGGCAGCGGGGCGACGAGCGGTAGATTGAACTTGATCGACCGTAATGGCCTGCCGCTTATCGCCCCGCGCCAGACGGTCTTGCAGAAAACTCTCATACCTCGTTTACACTCTCGTACGAGTCACGAGACGAGGCGCGAGACGAGGTACCACGAGGCGAGTGTGAATAGACGCTAGCGGCTCGTCTCGCGCTTCGCCTCTCGCGACTCGCAGCGATCGCGTTCGAAGCGGTTTTTTGGGCACGAGGCAAAGGACCTCGCCGCAAGACGCGCGAGGCGAGCGTGTGGTTACATTCGCGCTCTCGCTTCATTCTATTGCGATGAATCGATAACCACCATCTTCATAGGCGCCGTTTTTTTAAAGAATATTCTATTTAAATTAGTTGCGTAGTAGTAGAAGCTCAAGCAAGCAAAGACTTGTTGCCGCTAACACTTCGACGTCCTGGAGGACGTGTTAGTAGTTGATTTTGAGCTAGCAACAATGGATTGTTGCTAGCTCAAAGACAACTGAACTCACGACGAGAGTGTGAACAGGAAGCACATTTACCATCGTTCACGCACGCGAGGTGCGAGCCGAGACACGAGACGAATCTCGAGACGAGTTACGAGGCGCGAGTGTAAATCGGGTATCATGAAGAATCTCGAGCTCATCCAACTGTGGGAAAGTTTTAAAAACTATAATTGGTTAAATATGATTTAAATTAAGCCTATAGTGGCTCTGTGAGCTGTAGACCTCGCGAGGACTTTTTTTTCTAATGTCTAAAAATTTTATTTGTTAAAAAACTATATAATTATTGAGCCTGTTCACAAAATTTCACGAGAATCGGTTGACAAATGCAACCTGTAGAACTGCCGGAAACCTGTAGAACAGCCGGACAGGGGGTCATCTGGACAGACGAAAGAATTTTGGCCCAAGCTGAAATGACCAACAGCGTTCACTTCGCCCGATCGTTCAAAATAAGTAACGCACAACGCGATATTAACAACAGGCCTTTATGTAAGAAAACCGTTAAAATCATAAAAGGTAATTAGTTCAAACGAACAATTGCCGTCATTACGTTTAAAGGCGTATCCAGTACCAATGTCGAGAATGAGCGTATTTACTAACACACTTTTAAACCTTATTCCATTGTGATACAGTTTATAACTGAGTTATTTGAATGTGTTTGACGTAAAATATGTAGACGAAGCAATACGGTTAGACGTGGGAAATAGTGTTCTATAGTTAATTCTATGGTGTTTACTTGTATGTATCGATTAAGATGAGATAGCTATGGTAGATTCTCAACATTGTATACGTAAATATATAATAGATTCAGTTTGTTATTTCCTAACGCATTTATGAGTTAAATATAAATATGGGAATATATACCCTAAGTAAGTTGGTATTCATATAGGTTACTATAGTAATTGTGTTTATTTGTAAACTTTTGACTTTTAAAAGAACCCACTTGTAGAATAAATATTAGAATTTTTAATTATGTTAGATTTTCTGTTCTTAGTCCAATTAGTAACCCAGGTAAGAAGGTACCTGCTACATAATTATAAAGCCATGTGCAATATTTTAACGTCACCATGTTGCATGAACTGGATAAAATCAACTGAATCTATAATTCAAGCAATGCTTTATCAATAGATCAGTTAATACAAATACATATCTTGATGACTACACAAAATGTTTACTGGAAAAATTCATTGAATTCCAATCTCTAAACCAATTTTCATGAAGGCTGGTAATGTTATGATATTTTAAATAGATGACGAAGAAGGACAAAGGACAGTTGATACTATCTACAGTAACCGCTTACCAGCAGACGGGCCGTATAGTTGTTTGCCGCCGATGTGGTGGATATCAAAAACATTCCCTAAGGAGGTCCCTAATTCGGGGGTAGATTTTTTTCTGGGAGCGTTAATAACGCACTGTTCAGACGTATAAAATACACATTCTAATTATTTTAAATGCCATCGCAAACAGCGACTCTGTTATTAAGTTGCCAAGCCACATATAAAATCGAATGACTTTATTACTTTATACGCTAATTAAATAAAAATGGCGATTGTAGCGAGAGGGAGAAAGTGTGAAAGCCGTCGGACATTGTTCCAAAACGAGTTAGATTTTACGAGACAGACAGACCGTTTAGAGATGTGACGATAAAATGCCAACACACGAAACATACTGACGTGAAGTTTCGCCACCAAACGTGTCACTAACATTGCTTGAAAACACTCTCTTAGCGGTAATAGTGCAAGAAGCATTAGAAAACAGTTGGTATTAGGTTAGCCCTATTCATAAAACTTCATGTTAGGCATGTACAAATTTCACGCATTTATATCCAGTCATGTACTCCAGTTACGAATTATAAATGATAAGAAGTTCCATAATCACATATTAGGCTGTACACTAAGATAAAGTTTCACATGCCTAACGGCCGAAAGTATTAAGGGTTAAATATTACCACTTTATATGATCTTTTGTAGGTATGTAGTACCACATGTTCTTGTGAAATAAACTTCATTAATTAAAAGTGGCTCTAAAGGGTTAAAAAAAAACGTTAGTATGGAATGAATATACTTTTATAATGGCCTAAAGTATACCACAATTAATAAAGAAACAGAAACCACCATAATCCTGATGAGACTGATAAGAAAACTTCTCCCCTGATTGACCCAATCTTCGATTCCCATGAGATTACAAGTATAGACCCACTAAACAGTTTCGCTTCCTCAAGTAGAAGAAATTAGCAAGTAGGCTTCTTCTACTCGGAATTTTAGCAAAAATTAATAGGACTGGTTTTTTGTTTCTATCGTATTTAATATAATTGATCTTGCCCTCCAAGATATTTAAAAGAAGCTGTCGTGCCGTATTAAGTGTCCGATCATTTTGCAAGAGGCATTTTGAATTGTTTTTAAATAAACACCGGCTTTTTCCCACCATCGTCAAAACCTCTTGTGGTTCTCAGGTAAATACCGCTATTTTCGTATAGCGCTACCGTTTATTAACATTTTTTTTTTCAAAAAAGCGTTATAATCAAAACGAAATTTGACGCGCTGTATAGCAGTATCCATTATAACGTTATAAATCTAAACCAATATAGAAAAGCGATACTTGCTTTAAGCGATATAATAACGTTATAGGCTATCCCTTTGTCGCCTTCAGTATCGCCTACTCGTGCGACGCAGCGCGGCTCGCATTTTAAAACAATATTGTAACGTTATTCGATCGGTATTTTATAGTTTTATGACATTCATTCTGTTACGATATTTATATCGTTATGGAGAATACTGATTTTCTTATAACGTAATTTTTCAACACTACCGAAATAGATCGTTATAAAATCGCTTTTTTTCATAACGTTTTAGCCATGGTGGTTCTCCATATAAATAAATAAATAAATGTTTTATGAGAGGTCTAAATTCCCTTAAACGCTAAGGTATATTCTGAACAATGGGCGGCACGAAGACTAATGACTTGAAACTCGTAATACAAGTGGCTATGGCTATGCAACAGGCCAGTGCACCCTTTTACGGAGCCACTACAGTGAGAATGCCCTTACATCCAATATTTGACAGCTGTCATCCCAGTACAATTCATGTCATCATATGTCATCATCATCATTAACGCTTATTGTATCGGGATGACGGCTGACAAATATCGGTTGTAAAAAAATCTAATTATAGTTACAGTTTTACAAATCTAAACAGGCCACACTGTTGAAAATAGGGATGATGAATAAGATTTTTTTTATGATGTCATTCGAACCAGTTTTTGGAGAGGAACAAATGTTTGTATGGGAGCAACTACAATTAAAGAACATAAATACCCAAAAATTTGAGACAAAGATTAAATTCGCTGGCGACAGCGCAAAACGCTTCATACTGATAGACACACAAGTATGACGTCACATTTGTACATTTGTACTAATCGTTGTATGGAAAATCAGGTTAATTGTTGTTTCGGTCGCGAAATACTGCGTTTAAGTACATAGTTTCGTACAATTTTGTTTCTATAAAAGCGTAATTATTCTATTGGTAGCTTTAAATTTACTCTTGGACAATAAAAAATGCATATTGTTTCTAAACTTTCAAGGTTCATATCTTTTTATGATTTTAACTATATATTATAATTTATACTTTATTACGATAATTTGATGGTTTACTATACATATAGCACAACGTTATCAATATGAACATGAGGCATGCCTATTGTAGCTAAACGGGCCCCTGGTTTAAAACGGTTCAAAAACCCCCGGAGCATCGGCCACGATGTACTCTTATTGGAACAGGCTCCCACGCGGGTGTGCCAAAAATGCCACAATCGGACCATTGTGAGGATCATAAAGCGGTGCTAAGCCTGTGTGATTGATCTCTCGACCGCTCTATCGTAAATTAAATATTTTTTGCAGTGGCTTCTGTTAAATAAACGACTTTATATTGTAGATTAGTTCTAAATTAAAAAGACGATACCTAATCACTAGACCCCGGATTGTTGTGGCACTGACGTCACAATAGGGTGATTTGGGGAGTAAATGGAATGGTAGAACAAAATGATACATAAATTATAAGATAAGATAAAAATGTATATTCATTTCACCAGAGAAAAACATAATTTCATTTACGGTACGTAATCGAATAAAATGTAATAGTCACAATAAAAAATTCCCAGTGAATCGATCGATATTACATTTTTGCTATATAACAGCAACACTTGAATTTCTACGTTTACTAGTTTTCGAAAAACTGAGCGGTCGAATAATTATTTCGTTCCACTGTTCCATTCGGGAAATGGAACATACATATATTAGAATTAACTTTATCAATGTATGCAACCTATGCAAACCTATATAAAGTTTGATTCGCAATAATATGTATACCAAAAAATTATAAGTACAATTTCGTATTCATTAACACTATATGATATTTTTTATATTATCTTATCTTAATAAATCCGTATTAATTAATACTGTTCCATTTACTCCCCAAATCACCCTATTGTGACGTCAGTGCCACAACAATCCGGGGTCTACTAATCACAATCAGCCTCGTGGAACGGATTCGGCCCTGACGGGAGTTTTAGTAAACCGGCACTGTACTACATTTCAGGGGTCCAATGTCTCAAGGACCCCATCATCTGATCCCAGTTCTGTCAAAATGGGATCTTTTAGGCCCTAACAGATCCCATTTTCACTGCATACAATTTAGGCGGTAACCGTGTTAAAAATATTAATAACACATGAATTGAGAAACATTAAAAACAAACAGGAATTTAAACGTTCGTGAGACATGTTGAAATAATGCTTATAATTACACGGTTCAACTCACGTCTTATTTCACATAAAAAAAAACACCACAATACCTAGTAGCCTAAGGATTCAATTATATATTATGTGACTCTTTGAAGCCCTATTGAGTTCACCATATGGGGCTAATTCGATTTGAGTAAGACCGTCCCCTGACCCCTAATATACCCATTTATTCAATGATTTAATACCTATAAAAAAAGAGGTAGATACGTTGTCTAAACGAAATTCCGTGTTTCAAAATGGCCCCCAAATCTGACAGCTGAGAGACGGTTATACGCCGCGAAACTGAGGAAAGTTGGCGCAATTGACTCAGTTTTAGTATGGCATTTTTGGAGCGCTTTTAACCTATCTACCTCTTTTTTATATATAAATCATTGTATTTATTAATAGTTTCGGTAGGTAGGTACTAAGAAAGTGCGTTCACAATTTTAAGCTCAGATTCCCAACTTCAAACTACGTTGTCAGCTTTTAATGTTAGTAAATAAACTGTTATAAATAACATGTTTTTATAGGTACTTATTCGTTTTATATGCACATACTTAATCAACATTGCAAGTCGGCATAACAGTATATAAACAAAAACCCAGTAAATAGAACCTGGGCCTTTGAAGCGTAGACTTCGACCGCGAAAAGTGCGAAGCAATGTTTACAGTGCTGTCAATACTGGGGTTACATGTGTTTACTTGGGCAAGTAAATATTATTGTTAGGTTACTCGTCAACATGAGTGTTATGTTACTATTACTTCATAAAATAGCTGTTAAAGCTAGAATGTAATTGGACTATAACCCTCTTATTCTCTCTATAGACTCATCGATTTAAAATAACCTACTATACTAAATCCTAGATTCCTTTTCGTTGGGCACTCGTGTAACAAACCTCTGTTAACTAAATTGTGTTTTGTCCCTTTCTCACAAACATATATGTCTAAGCGACTTATAAGGACAAACGAATAGTAACGGCATTTTCACTAAAATAGGTTGGATGGGACGACTGAGACTCACATTAAACAATTGTGCTTCGTACAAACGCAACTGACCATCCCGTATTTATATAGAACCTTATTACAATGCACATAAAGTGCACGGATGGTCAGGATGTTGTCGATAGTACGCATTTTAAAAAGATTTACACGCGTCTAAACGCGTGTCACCGGCGCCCGAGAGCTGTGTCGAGGCGACATAGACTATGCGTCTCATTCTAAGCGTTCTAATTACGTTAAGTTTATTAGTACAACCTAATAATGAAAGGTTTCACTATCGTAAATATGATAATACGAAAGATATATAGAATATAGGAACCGGCCGTTAGCCGCTTTGATTACCACACGACGGACATAGCATATGCATAATGACTTGTAACGTATATTATACTAGTTTCCGCCCGCGGCTTCGTCTGCGTGGGCCCGGGATAAAAACTATCCTATATTTTAATCCAGGCTATAAACTATCTTAGTGCAAAATTTCATCCAAATCGGTTAAGCCGTTTAGGCGTGATTGAGTAACAAACATCTGAACATCCAAACATCCAAACTTTCGCATTTATAATACTAGCTTCCGCCCGCAACTTCGTCCGCGTGGTCCCGGGCTAAAAACTATCCTATATTTTAATCCAGGCTATAAACTATCTTCGTGCAAAATTTCATTAAAATCGGTTCAGCCGTTTAAGCGTGATTGAGTAACAAACATCCAAACATCCAAACATCTAAACTTTCGCTTTTATAATTTATAATATTAGTAGGATTATAAGTGAATCTCTTTAATAAAAGGGGTTAAAGGTGCTCCCGCTTGTAATGCCAGTTACAAGTCACTATGCAACAGGCTATGTATGCATTTGGAAAATAACTGCCTAGAGAGACGACGGAGATCAATGAAAATGCACGGAGGAAACCTGTCCACAGGCGCGGAACATTAACAGGGTAATAAGAAACACATAAAAGTATACCTACTTTAAAAGTGGTGTCTTCCAATGGCTTACGATAAGTCACGCTAATAAAAGCATGCCACAATGGCTTCCATACAAAGTAAGTATGTGCTCGAGTTTATTTATAAAGATAACAATGTTCCACAGGTTTGTTTGTAGTAACCAAGTCAATGGGCCATTTGACTAATTGAATGATTGGATTGAATAAACAAACGATGTAATTAATTGGGACTCTGTTTAGCGCATTGAAATGACGGCTCGAAACATGACTACTATGTACAGTCGACGTGAAAGAAATGAAAATTTTAGGACCATAAAAGGTCCTAAAGTTTTCATAAAGTTTTCGTTAAGAGAATAATCTCTTATAATAATTAAATAAATGTACACTTTAGGACCCCTATTCTCTTGTATTAAGAAATCTACACTTTCGGACGTTATTCTCTTGTACACGATCCAATCCTAATAAGGTCTAGTTTCCCTCTGGGTTGGAAGGTTAGAATGGCGTGGCGGTCGCTGTCGTAAAACTAGTGCCTACCTATGACAAATCTTGGGATTAGGTGTCAAGGATATCGGGCTCCTTAAGGGCACAACCGGGAATAATGCTAGGAGGATGACGATTTATGGCATCTACGTGGGAGCACGCCGGTGAAACTAAAATGCGTGTTCGACTCTTCTTTAGGTATCCACATTTTGAGCAAATTCCTTACTAGCCCGCGTACCCCCCCTACACCTAGGTAACTAGCTATACTTACTTACATCCTATTCCATTGTATTCGTTGAGAACATGTATGGGTTAAATATGAAAATGGTTGAGGTAGCGGGGACTAGCGGGGGAAAACAGTATATTATATAGAACTAGCTGATGCCCGCGGCTTCGACCGCTTGGTTATAGGAAAATGTAACATATTGAATTTTCCCGTGGGAGTTAGATGTTTTCCCGTTGGAAAAAGTAGCCTATGTCACTCTCCAGCCTCTAAACTATCTCCATACAAAAAATCACATTAATACGATGCTCCGTTGCGACGTGAAAGAAGGACAAACAAACACACACACACACACACACTTTCGCATTTATAATATTAGTAAGGATGGTCAGGCCCCGTATCATGGTCGGCCTTATCACGCGATAATTGACAAGAGCGTCCGTCACTGGCTGACACCGTTCGATAGAACGAGACGGACGCTCTATCTTGTCACTTATCGCGTGATAAGGCCGACCATGATACGGGGCCAGGACGTGAGTTCGACGATAACGAATAGGGAGCCGTGGTCGTACTTGCGCTACCCGAATATGAGTCGTATGCTTTAGACGTTTTGAATGCGCTCAAATTGAGATCGAGGTAGCTATAAGGTAAACATTATCAGCGTTATTTAACATAGGGAGGAGTAGTGTTTCAGTATGCGCAATTTTGGTAGGAATGAGAGGAACATTCCGAAGCCTTCTGAGAACTAATTGCACCAAACATCTTCCTGCTGACCTTGCCTATTTGAGGCACCCAAGATAAATTGATTTGATTGTTGCGCAAGCATTTTCTCAACGATATCTCTGGTTAGTTTAGTGACATAGTTTTTTGCACTGGGTACGCAAAATATGTATATTATGTTTTTGTATTTATGTAAGTAAATGTATTTATTTATTATATTAGGATATGTATTTTCATTAGTGTTTTTCTTGGTCAACTGCCTACACCTATAAGCTTTTCTGTTTAGCCCTGTGGTTAACTGGTAGAGAATGCCTTAAGGCATTAAGTCCGCCATTTGTACTTCTTATTACTGCAATAAAGTTTAAATAAATAAAGTTCGGTCTA
The DNA here is from genome assembly GCA_947049275.1 of Epinotia bilunana. Taxonomy (NCBI): domain Eukaryota; kingdom Metazoa; phylum Arthropoda; class Insecta; order Lepidoptera; family Tortricidae; genus Epinotia; species Epinotia bilunana. The sequence continues at coordinate 19,680,870 of OX346266.1, read as the reverse complement.
TGATAACGCCCAGGTTCAAACCAGGTATACCAAAGCGAAATGACCAGTAACCGTCTTAGCCACAGATAAGGGGGTCACGCGGGTCCCGTGTCCGACGCTGACCGTTAAACCGCCGTGTCTTCTTCCTGGGCTTCATATTTTTATTGACTTGTTTGCTCATTGCATTCAACCTTTGCCACTTGTTATGGCAATGAGTTTTTGGGTACCTCTGTACGGGTTATCATTTAATATTTACCATTAGCTTTTCGGTGATGGAAAACATTGTTAGGAAACCTGCGCCATTTCCAAATGAGAGACTACACAGTATGGGGTTCTTCAAGAAAGGAATTTAAAGGTTTTTAAAGGGTCGGCAAGGCGTATGCGAGTGCCCTGGAGTTGCATGCGTCCAAAGGCTACTGTAACCTACCATCACGCGGGCCGTACGCTTCTGTGCCACCGATGAGGTATTAAAAAACCGGCCAAGTGCGAGTCGGACTCGCGTACGAAGGGTTCCGTACCATTATCAATAAAAACGGCAAAAAAAAATCGCGTTTATTGTATGGGAACCCCCTTAAATATTGATTCTATTCGGTTTTTTAGTATTTGTTGTTATAGCGGCAACAGGAATGATATCATCTGTGAAAATTTCAACTGTCTAACTATCACGGTTCATGAGATACAGCCTGGTGACAAACGGACAGAGAGAGATGGACGGACAGCAGAGTCTTAGTAATAGTGTCCCGTTTTACGGAACCCTAAAAAGACCTCTCGCCTCAGTACTGCCAGCTGGCGGCATAAATCCTGAAAAGCCGTCATTCCGTATTTACGGTGATTAATACGTGAATAATCTCAAGCCGTCGACCGATAAGAGCGCCTTGTTCCTAAGAGCTGCTTAATCTACCTGCGGGCATAGCCAACACAGGACACAGTAGGCCAGTTTTGATAGTTAAAGGGAAACGGTCGAGGTAAGAAATTATGACACAAATGGAGGAAATGTACCCATGACCACGGGTATATAATTGTATAGATTAAGTATCAATAATTCATATTAAATATTAAATAAATATTAGGGGACAATCTTACACAAATCGACCTAGTCCCAAACTAAGCAAAGCTTGTACTATGGGTACCAGACGACGATAAACATACTTATATAGATAAATAAATACTTTAATACATAGAAAACATCCATGACTCAGGAACAAATATTCGTGCTCATCACACAAATAAATGCCCTTACCGGGATTCGAACCCAGGACCTCTTGCTTCGTAGGCAGGGTCACTACCAACTAGGCTAAAGCGGTCGTCAAAATTATATTAATTATATTCGTTCGTTTATTCCTTCATGTGGTTTACAATGGTCTTACAGGATAATACAGTTCGCAACATGAACCCTGCTTGGGCACAGCAATTGTAACTTCAAATAATTTGGTAAAAACGAATAATGTTTACATAGAGGCTATACTTATACGGTCTGAAGTAGGGAACGACATGAATAATTTTTCGCATACATATATGTATCTTGACTATATATAAGCTATTGCTGAAAAAATGATCTACAGAAAATATGCCTAAACTGGGCATATATAATCTAATGGGTATAATCTGTTTACGCTTTCATTAGTGATTAATGCGAATTCATACATTTGCTGCAAGTACGAGTGGCTTTTGTATGGACTCACATTATCGTTGTGTCATTCTTTTCCTTTTTTTTTACCTCCGCCAACCCAATAAATACATTAAGAAACGAACTTAATTCAACGATATAAAACCACTTCATAAATCATATTGTAACGTAGAAAACCCAAAAATTTCGTCGGGATCTATCCACTCCAAAGATCAATTTTAATTCCCTAGTTTAGTATTTTTCTAAGGGCCGATTTTTCAATTCCCAGATAAAACTATCTGTCAGATAAATGTTAGATCTGTCCTTTTCTTTCATATGACTTAAGAAAAAGATGGTGATAATTTTAACTGACGAATAGCTTTATCTAGAGATTGAAAAATCGGCCCTAAACCAATAAAATAAACGAGAAAAGAACTGCCGCTTCCTCGCGGATTGAAAAAATCTACAACCATTTCCTGGTTTAAACAACACATTTAACCCGTCTCCAAACGACATTACCCGCTGTCCCAGTCCCCACTTTGCCCAAAGAATGCCCCAAATACTTGCGCTGCAACTTTAATGGGAATTTTCTAGTTGATGCCACTTATTTATAGCCCGAAAACGCGCGGCTCGCGAATGCCGAGAGAACAGTGGGGTATCCGCCAATTGTGTACATCTTTTTGACGCATCACCTTGTAAGTTTCAACATGAGGGGGGGGGGGGATAAATTTGAGGACGATAAACGTCAAAGCATTTTACGCGGATATTGTGTGTTTATTTAGATATTATCGTTAGTATACTTGTGATAGTTTACCTAACCTTAGGGAGGTCACACATGGCGATTTTTTGCAGTTGACACTCTTTGGGGGGAGGCCTTGGTGCAGTGGACCAGCAGTGGACGTCTTTCAGCTGATATGACGATGATGATAATGATTGTCATGTTCATAATTTAGATATTATTAATGGTAGGAACTGAAACAAGTCAATCTTACTTACAATTGAAAATCAACAATACCTATACTATAGCTTTTGCAAAAAAAAACATAAACAATATCTCGCTACAGAAGAGATTGGCAAAATGTAAGGTAGCAGCCGTTTTTTCACAATTTTCCCCGTCTTCCTAATTCGATTTTCTTCTTCGACAGAGTTAGGTTAAAATTTTACCATTATTAAACCGTTAAACCATTAAACCAAGGTAAGTATTTATATGTAAAGAGCAGGTCTGACATCCTCTAGCTTAAGCTTGCGCATACAATTGAACCTCCATTTGCTTAATCTGTGGCGGGCACTATTACTGATATTACAATGATTTAATTACAAGGCGGCCTGATGGAAGGCGTGACTAAAAATGATCTAGGTATCCAGTCTAATACGTAGTAAATAATAAGTCAATGGGTTAACTGACAAATAATACCCGCGCTTACGTCATTTCTAAACATTATAAATTCCCACGAATTCGCCAGTAACGCTGGAGCAAAAAAGCAAACATCCGAACATGAAAAGAAAAAGATACAATGCAGCGCATACCACGCTAATCGAAGCCCAAAAAATGCGCCTTACGGAAAAAAGTCACAACTGCATTGCACCTCCGTTTAACTTGAATCTTTTCACGTTGCAATAAAGTTCAATTTTGTGCCGCATGTGCTGATCATATGTCATTTTGAGAGTGATTTAGAACCCAGGTAAGTTGAACGATGACGTAAGGTACCGTGGACCCCAGAGGCGACTTCCCCGGTATTGTTATTATCATTATCGTAAGCAGACAAAACAAACCTATTGTTTTATGGAAAAAAAAACTCATAATAAAGACACGTGTTATTAATTTAATTACCTGATGATAAGGAATGAGTGATAATATATAAAAATACTGTAGTAAAATATGGGGCCAGCGACTATTCGTATCTCTTTGTTTAGTAAGCAATGCAATAGGTGCAAGTGGGTAGGAACTAGGTCACGAATTAGTCTTCGTTTATGGAATTAGGTACGAGAAGCGTAATTGTAGCACTGTTAAAGTCACGTCTATAGACATACAGTTTCACGTAATAATGAAACTTTTACGAATATAATGACGTACACAACAAAAGGATGCCTTCAGGCATTAAGTCCGCCTTTTCTACTTTTCGGTATAGTGCAATAAAGTTTTACATCTAAATAAATAAACAGGAATTGAATAATTATATTTTTTATAGAATACCTAATACTAACAATAACTCTTAATTTTTACGAAACGCCAATTCCTTCCACGGCCTCGCACATTCAGTTAACCTTTTGTCATGTTTACTGTCACTGCTGCTTTAATTGTGATGTAAATGACCAATTGACCACCTCGACGAGCCTGGAATAGCACGTTTTATGTCATGGGAACGAATGTCATCGGATGAGTCGTTCCAGAGATTATCGCCTACGTACAAACTTTACAATATACACCTCTTTTATTATCCTATACTATTAAACGAGCAATATTTGTATAAGTATATATTTATAATCCTATATTATTAAACGAGCAATATTTGAGTATATATTTATAATCACGTTCTCGAAATCGGCTCTAACGAATTCGATGAAATTTGGCATATAGTGGTTTATAGGGGCGAAAAATTGATCTACCCAAGTCTCATGTCTGAGAAAATTCGTTTTCTCTGTACTTTCTGTTTCCGCCCGAGCACAGCTCGGTTTGCCAGGTACCTACTTATAATAAACATAGATTATCCCGTGATTTGTGTCTATTAAGAACAATAATCGAATAGAACATTAACCGGATCTAATATAGTACAGTCAGCATCAGAAGTAGCTCAGCAAAATAACACGCTCAAAATGACCTACACAGATCCTTATTCCCTTGACATCAGAGTTCATGTGTAGATCATTTTGAGCACTAGAACTGCTTAGCAACTTCTGCTGCTCACTGTACCTATAATAGATTTCTCCTAATTTAACATTCTTTAGAAAAATCGAAATAAACCTGGTGTCTAAGGCGTGACACATAAATTATTTTCTTTCTTTCTTTCACATGCCGTTATCCATGTGAAAATAAAGTTAAAGCCACATTGTAGACTGCAGAATGCAGTAAGGTTTTAAATAGTCACTGGAATACCTCTGATTGTTGCAAAGACAAATTAAGGAAGTCGGTCTAAATGTTGACTAAGTTTAGAGCGTTTTATTTTAATTTGCATAATGGGTAGAGTCATGCTTGTGAAGTTTTGGAGGAAGGCAGTTAAGGCAAAATGTTTCGAAACGGCCAAACAACAATCTGTTAGATTTACTTACTAATTTCTTCTAGGGATTGTATGAAAACCACAATATAGAGTATATACATCATATAATGCTGGTATTACAGTATTAATCAGTATTGAATTATTCTAGCCACCCGAATACAACCTCTCCCAAGTTCAAGTTCCTCCTTCTTTTTTTTCCCGTTCCCCGTCTACCCTCTCTATTTTTTTTGTTCGGATGGCCGTTCCGATCCTGCCACATTAAGTCTAATACTTTAGTTTATGAAACAATGTGTGATACAGTATTTTAAATATTAATTTAACTTAAAATAATCGATAATTATACAGTAAATAACAAATTAAAATGATTCGCTAACAAATCTTTAATGGAGGACATGCTTGATTGACAAATTCAACTTCGGATTTCGGAAGCATGCGATCACATGGTGTTCCCCTTCACACGGCGGCGAGGGTTAACGCCGCAGTGGGTATCCCTTCCCTTACGGAAGGGCGAGTCCCACATACCCCCTGCAGGCCATCCCTAGCTGGGGGGATGCGTAAAAGCATTACCTCTGCGTGAAAAAAATAAAGTTACCTATTTCTAGATAATGAGAAAAAAATGCCATTTACGTGACATTACAGTAATAACCAATGCGTCATGAAAGTAAAAGCAACAAATAATACTATTTAGGCGACGAAACGGCGTGGCCCCGTTGCATCGTCATCTCCGGCGTAGGATTCGGCAGATTGCCCCGGAACCGTCGAAACACGACACCCTTCGGCCAGAAGTCAGCACATGCGATGGTCTCCTGCAGCGGTCGCGGCACGCGCACCACAAACGAACATAAGTTAACACCCTCAGCGAGAAGCCGGTCTTCTGACGAACGTACTCCACCACATCATCAGCCGTGGCAGTGTAATCCAGGCGCGATACATATAGCGCCTTGCTCGGTGTGGCTACCCGCAGTCCGGAACCAATCGGTTCTGCAGTACCACACTAACTTTTGCGCGGCTTGCGCTTCCTCGACACCGTTGTAAAACCCTCCTTATCCACATCGGTGCGAAGGGGCTTCTCCTTTGGAGGAACCCGAACTTCACGTGCTCTTGAGGGCGCGTCTCTCCGGTCGGCTGCGACAGACCGACCAGCTACGGCATCAGCATAGCGATTATAACTTAGTCCTCGTAAAACATTGGTTCTAGTAATCGACCGTTCGACAGAATGAGACTGACGCTCTATCTTGTCACTTATCGCGTGATAAGGCCGACCATGATACGGGGCCTGAAAAACAAGTGGTATTTCCTGTGGCCAATAATTAAATATCAATAGTTTATCTATCGGATTAAATTATAAAAGAGATGCCTTTTATGCGGATTAAGGGTGTAGTCCAACCAAAACATTTGGGTACTTTATAGCACTTTAACTTTGGCAATGTCCACAGGAAACACGCGAACCTAACTAAATCTCGGATAACTGTACGTTAGGCACTGGTCCCACCGCCGGCTAGTAAGCTAGAAAAGTTGGGCGAGTAACCGTTCATTGGCGCGTGATCGATCGACCTTTACAGATCCGCAATGTAATGCTACTCGCACAACTTTTCTAGCTTACTAGCCGGCGGTGGGACCAGTGCCTTAAGTGTAAAAGTAACTTTCCGAACAAACTGAACACTAAAATCACAGCCAAAATTATGCATTAAACGTGTCTAAACAAACCGTCCCGATTCGTTATTACAAAAGTAAAAGTTACTGTATTTGTTCCACTTGCCAATCAGTTCCGCGAAATTCGCGGAACCAGATAGTTCCTCAAAACTTGGAGAAAATACCCGTTGTGCCAACTGTTTAAAACAATGATGTAATGTAAAAAAGAGGTAGATAGATACGTTGTCTATACGAAATTGCGTGTTTAAAAATGGCCACCAAATAGGTTTCCATTGACGACGCGAAACTGAGGCTCAGTTTCAGTTTTTGTGCCACTTTTGAAGCCCTTATAACCTATTCCTCTTCTTTATATTATCATTGGTTTTAAACGCGGAATCCTCTGGATATTCAGGGCTTATTTATTTACATTGCTACAGACTAACCATATAACCCTGACCCCCTACAACGCAAGTATATCACACGCCTGGAGCTCAAGATATGCTAGCGAGTATAGCGATTAACTACCGTTGATGATCTTGAAATTATTTGGATAGGCCGAATTGCATTACAGTAGTCCATTCTAAAAGCAGCTCTACCGTCCAAGGAAGAAGATTCCAATTCCGATGAGAGTTTAAAAAAATGTTGGCCACATAAAATAATCTCAACCATGTCGTGAATAGACGAGTTCAACATGGACTACAAGCGAACTTGTCTTCATAAGAAGGTTTCTGCAAGCTCATATTACGCTCAGCCACGCTACTGAATAAGCGACCTAGATGGATCAAAAATAAGGTTTAGATAACAATAGTGCTAACTAAGAACTAGAGGCCTCGGCGAGTATCATTAGCGATCCTAATTATTATGGTATTATAGGTGGCTTCTCAGGATTGCTTATCTCTCTTTAACCATCACAGTCTGAAGAGATGGACGATGATCATGGGAATAGGGCCGAACTAAATACTGTGTCTAATGTCTATTACCTTGGTACAACGAAGTAATTCCCTAATCTTATAGTATTTAAGCAGGCTTATATCGTACGCTAAAAGAGTCAAAGTAATATACCTAATTAAACTTTTACTCTATGATTAAATGTCATTCTCGTACAATAGAGTAGACGAGTTGCGTAACGCGACTCTCACGACCATGGAGAATTATCATAAACTGGCGTCTGGGTTAGTAATCACAACTCTTGCTTAGCCTCACGAGAACCAATTTAAGTCTGACTCGGAGACAGTGGCGGCTCCAGGATTTTGGTTTGGGGGTAGCTTGACACCATTGGGGCCTGGGGGGGGCGGTAGTTTTTGGCACGATTTTGGACTCAGATGCTTTGAGGGGTTGCCTTGACTTATTTTACGGCTTGCACGAGAAAAAGACATGCAACACTTCGCGAATGGCTTTTATGGACAAATTTCGATTAATATCTAGCTTAGTCAAGGTTTATTCATGCTTCATTCAATGAGATTTCTGATGGGCTAAAATACCAAACTACAAACTTGAATGGTTCGTAAAATAATGTATTGTTAGAGTAGACAGAGTTAAAAAGGAAAGAAGACCCAACTTATGTTATTTTATTCTATCGAGGAAATTTTATGCAATCATCATCATCCTCCAAGCGTTATTCCCGGTTGTGCCACGAAAGGAGCTTTGACACCTAACCCCCAAGATTTGGCTAAGGCACTAGTTTTACAAAAGCGACTGCCATCTGACCTTCCAACTTCCAACCCAGAGGGAAAACTAAACCCTATTGGGATTAGAAGGGTTTCCTCACGATGTTTTCCTTCACCGAAAAGCTAACGGTAAATATTCCGTACATAATTCATTCCAAAAAAAATCATTGGTACGAGCCGGGATTCGAACCCACGACCGCCGCTTGACAGCCGCATGCCTGAACCACTAGGCTACCGTAGCTCAGGAAATTGTATGCAATCATGTATCGATTAAATGAGATAAACAATTATATAGTCAAGACCCATATATCTCAAAATCAGTCCTTACTGTTTCCGAATTATGTCAAAACAGCCTTTGAAAGAGCGCAATGTTTTCCAATTCAAGCATTTAATATTTTTTGACAACCTCTGTAGCCAAGGTATAGTGACCCTGCCTATGGAGCCGGAGGTCCCGGGTTCGAACCCGGTATGGACATTTATATGTGTGATGACCACGATTATTTGTTCCTAAGTCATGGATGTTTTCTATGTATTTTAAGTATTCATTTATCTATATAAGTATGTATATCGTCGACTAGTACCCATAGCACAAGCGTTGCTTAGTCTGGGACTAGGTCTTTTTGTTTAAGATTGTCCCCATTGTTTTTGGCACCTAAGGTAAGCCGTAAGGTATGGTAAAGGTAAGGTAAGGTAAGGTAAGGTAAAGGTAAGGTAATGTAAGGTCGCCAGAGCTCTCGAGGACGCACTGTGTCGAGAGTCAGGGACCTACATTTGTCACAACGAATCCACAAATCAATGAATGCTCGGCACCGCAACTCTTCTGGAGTCGCAAGCATCTATAGGGTACGGTATCTGCTTATCATCAGGCAGGTTTGGTTGTGGTACTAAAAAAAGATTACGCATAGGTAATAGGTATATTAGGGGTCAAAATATAATAGGAATAGACAGTGAGGAATGAGTGGCAAGTCTAGTCAAGTCAGGTAACGGTGGCCACCTTGTGATGGTCGTGAGCAGCGATTTCGGCACGGTTTTGTTTGTGTTCTTTCGTTTGAGGTTGTTTTTGGACATTTGTAGCAGTTTTCTATTCAGAACGGCAAGTAATGTAACCATCAATAGGTCTTTACGATCTAATTACATTGGTTTCCGTATTCTGCTTAATTTTAAAAGATTTTCGGTGAGGAGGTTTCTGAAAGTGTTTGATAATATGACATGTAAGTTTATAGCAAAGCTGTAGTAGTAGAATTCAATTTTGTAACATTAGATTGCCATCTGTCAATTTATATACCTAATTGATAATTGTATTAATAGTATTTATTTGGTTTATTGAATAAATTTATTTTACATTTATAATGTAATCTTATATTGTGAGTAATTGATAATTATGGATCAATATCCAATTATGGATACTGATGCATAATTGTATTCTCAGTCAACCTCCTAGTCTAGACATAACAATAAATACAAGCTACACACTGAAAAACATTCCTCTTAATTTTATTAGTACAGAATACAGCGCCGAGCGACATTCTTGCTAAATGTCCTTCCAACTGCACACGTTTTCGTCAAGCCACCAACGAGGCACATCAATTTAAAGCCCTTTTATACGTAAAAACCAGCCGACTAATCACCCAAAAGGCAGATAACGAACGTCTTTCGTCTAGTTGACGCCACGTGAAAGTATCAAGTGAAGTGGCTGAGTGTTTACTTAAATCATACGGACCTGACAGTTTGAGAAAAAAACACTTAACACGCCCGCACAAATTTACCGATCCAAAAGAACTTAAGTCACTACAGTATTGTATGGTGATTTGACTGTTTAAGTTAATACGTTAAAATGTGGCCATGGGAAGGAATGGGTAGAGATTTTTAACGTGCATGGTTAGGCATGTTCGAGTTTCTTAGTATCTTGGGAGGGAAAGTCCATTGAGTAAGGCATATTCAACTACGCCTAATGTTTTAATTAGTAAAATATTCATATTATTGATTCCGCTGTGATTAATCTATTGTTCGCAAATAATAAAGGAAGAGGTTCGTTAGATGTGTCACAAGAGACGTCTACAATCTATGTCATAAAATCAATGATGTTTTTCTAGCATGATGGTGGCTTAAACGTTGATGATTATACGTGTGGCTTCGCTCGCGTATTACACAGGAGCCAGACGGAGTCGGGAGATAAAATATAGCATATGTCCATCCTGAAGATTCACTCTATGTACTGGTGAAAGATTTTTTGAAATCGGATGAGTAAAAAGGACAAAAGACGTTTTAACTCACAAACTGTACTTACATTTCGTGGCAACCTATTCCCACGATAAACATCACGTAAAAACACGTACTAAATTAAAAAGATACTAAACCGACGCATTTCGATCCTAACCCAGGATCCATAATCCGAAACCATGCTCGAATATTAACTCGACAATCTTGGAATCTCGAAGCTCGGTAGAATACTGAATAACCCCATTGTGTCTATGCTTTTCAAAACAAATGACGTAAACGCCTATTTGAAGCAAGCTAATTTAAACCGTGGTGTGTTTATAAAGAATTGAATTCCACTTGTCGGCTGTGATGTTCTGAAGAATGTCGACGCATGACATGATAGAGACAATGCAGGTTTTGATACAAATTGCCATTGTACGGACGGTTTGTTGTTAAATTTTCATTCGTTCAGCGGAAATAGCTGGATCCCATACTTGCCATGTTTGAAGTTCATGTTTAAATAATGATCAATTACTTGTTTTATAAATTACTAGGTGCCTACGTAGGCATTACAAAGAATCCAGGCAGTACCATGAAATAATTTACTTTAAAATCATAGTTTTAAGCGACTTCAATTCAGTACTTCGCCTTCATTGAAGTTCCCAAGATTTCTCCGGGATCCTATAATAGTATAATCAGATCCTGACCTTATAACCTACCACCTGAGTACAACCTGGGAATGGAAAGGGTATCCTTTCAGAAAAAAAAATATTTTCCTAATCAGTCCTCGCGTCTTCGAGTAATCGGGGAACATAGGTACATAAAAAATAAATGATTCCGACGAATTGAGAACCTCCTCCTTTTTTAAAGTCGGTTGATGTGTAGCCTATATCCATCCCGAAACTACATTTTATAAACCGATAAAAGAATTGTTGAAATCAGTAGAGTCCTCCTATAGAACTGACACCCTCACAAAGCTAATGCACACTCGCCAATTTTAGCTGTTTATACCTACGTATAATGCAGCTTTATATAGTATTAATATTAGTACGAGGATACATCTATCTACGGAGTTAATAGTATTGTTGTGTTTGATAATTGCGAGTGACGGTTTAGATTGAAATGTGGATATGGGTATATACGTATACACATGAAATACATACAAATTACTACAAAGCAGTGGCGTAGGGTTCATGGAACTCCATTAGCACTGGCTTACGTTTGTACACCAATTAGTATCTAAATTTCGATCAAAGTTGAACATTGAAAAGCGGGAATGAAGCGGGATTTTTGTAATAAGAAGTGGAAGGGAATGAAAGAGTCGTCGCCACTGGCGGAGCCCACGGTAGATCAGTTGAATAAGAGCAATGGACGGATTCCAGGGGACGCGGGCTCAAATCCCGCTCTTGGCGAAATATTTTTAAATTTTCCACATTGATCGAAATTTAGAATTTCGTTAGCGGACGTTCCTGCTTAGTAAACATTTACTGTCAATGAGTATCTATTCCACAAAGCTCCCGAAGAAAATTATTTTAATTAAGTTGCGCTCTCCTACGATTGTTGGCTCCACCTCAATGGTTACTTCGTTAAAGTAAATACAATAATAATAGTAAAGATAGTAAAGTAATAATGTTTTATAGCTTTGGCCTGTGGTGCAAGCTATCAACGGAGTGACAGGTCAAAGGTGGTAGACACGACACGGCAACTAGAATAAACTATAGCTACAGTATAGCTTATATCAGTCTCCCGCCAGCAGCGACCAGGTTATCAGAACTCAGGGCGTGGCGGGAGGTTAGGTATTGGGGGTTCGGATACCATTAAAGCACCACAAAAGGTTCAACGACAACCATGAATACAGCGAGACAATGCCACGATATAGGCGTTCCCAGCGAACCGCTATTGCAGCATGGGACAGCAGAGGCGCTAGTACTGGCCGAAGGCCGAAGATGCACAAATCTGGATGGGCTGTATGATGGTTATTAAGGTGTACCAGCAACAGTTCAGAGACAGGTTACCGACCACTTTACCCCGTTGTAGCCTAGTTGGTTGTGACCATGCCTACGAAGCGAAGGAAGAGGTCCTGGGTTCCAATCCCGGTAAGGGCATTTATTTGTGTGATGGGTGATCTTTCAGTTGTTAAACACGAATTTTGGGTTACATTACAAAATCATACCCACTATTAGTACAATATTTTACTATTTATACATATTGATACACTAAAGTAATTTTATTTCCGGTTTAATGAAGGATACGTTTACTCGTATAACCTCTATTTCATTCAAAAGCGTGAGACGACAATATAAAAAATGAAATTTCCTTATAAATTCATTATTTTCCTCAACCTACTGTACTGTTCTACTAAACAAACGTACATCGATATTAGTGATTGATTCAAACAAAACATTACCCTCATTCATGCTTACTCAGTGAGGAAAAACGAATACAGTAATAATGGTTTACACAATACAATGTATTTACATCTTATTACGATATACATTAGTCTTAATTTCATTTGAGATACATCTTAGGCCGATTCCCAGCGCTTCAACGGTCGAACTTAACTTATATCGGAGAATTTCAATCGTGTGTAGATAATAATAGCGTTCATCTTCGTTTGATGGAGCCTCAACCCGCTTCCCATGCTTAGGGCGAGTGCACACGGGTTCTAATTACGGTGTCGTTGCCGCTCTGCTGCAGGCGATCGTGTGTAACTGGCCTCACGTTACTGGGCTTGAGAAAGTTTTAATATTGTTGTTTGTATGTTTATATGTATGTATGTTTATGCACACTATTTTTTTACTCACAGTTTACGTATAAAAGCCGTGTAGCCCTGAGCCACCGAGGAGCGCGCGAGGAGAGAATTGAAAATCAAAAAACCACCCAACACATCAAACTTCACAGTAAACACATAAAACCGAAAACAACGACGAAATCCAGTCTTACCTACTGAATAACATAACAATCAACCTACCTAACATTGTTTGAAATTATGCAATTTGGAAGTAAAGGTTAACAAAACATCTTCCTACGTCCTGTGAATGTCAGGCCATCCTACGCAGATTAGCTGAAAATTCATTAGATTATCATAACATTGATAACATGGCCTAGCATCAACTTGCTCGCACGCGACTCCTGTCTCTCTCGCACTGCTCAAGTTAGAAAGAGCAGGGTACCTATATTTTCTCGGCTCGCGTTGACGCGTCAGTTCTGCTCAGACCCACAGATACGTTGAAGTACGTGTTCTTGAGACCCAACAGAAGACCAGCGCTGACTGCAAAGCCAGCATCATGCTGGGTTGAGAGTTGGGCCCATTTCATGATACGGCACAGATTCACTTTTTCTTTTGTCTTTGTCTTGTAATGTGTTGGCTCAGTTTGGGTTGCACAGGGCGGTTCCACAACTCTTCGGGAGCTCAAATACCGTGGAGCCATCCGGTTGCTCCTTCACGCGTCATTGCTCTAAATATATAATGACTAGACAAATTTAAAACGCCTTGTAATAGCTTTGTTCCTTGAGCATCTTTGCTGATGCTTGAGAAACAAAGCAACTGACGTCGAAACGGTTGTTCCAAGTACAGTTGTTGCGCTGATGTTTGCCCGCTACAAGCTGCCGCACGCAGCACGTCTATCATGGGACGGCCGCGGCATATTCTCGATTTTTCTCGCACTATACCTCTTGTTCGAAGTGTTCTAATAAGAGAGAGACGGATAGTGCGAGAAAAATCGAGAGAGATCGCGCGCCGTCGCGTGATAGCCGTGCAGGATGTCAATTCTGTCAGAACCTCTTTGACATCATGTACGTCGTTTCATGCACGGGCACGGGATGCCAATTATTATACATAAAATATAAATATTAGAGGACACTCCTTAAGGCTGTGCATTGGAAATTATCGCGTGCTTTGAAACGCCGTTCTGACTAGATTAAGAAACAATAACAATAATGTCTGATTTTCAGATATATGATTCTTGACTTTATGATTGTTTACATTAAGCGCATAGAAAACATAACAACAAGCACAAGACTCGGAAACAAATGTTCATGCTCCTCCAACGTATAAATATTTATCCTCACCGGGATTCGAACCCACGAACGTCAGCAAGTAGACAGCCCGAAGTTGGCAAGTCAATCATATAAACTTACATGCATAACTTTAACGACTTCCTGAGCAATGTCTGAGTAAAATAATGATCTAACCAGGCCTATGTTTTCCGAGCCAGAGCGCCAGGCTGCTAAGCCTAGCACATGCTGAAACTGGATCCGATTTGCCATAGGTACTAAGTAGTTAATTGTAAAGCGAATTTTGTTTCTATTCCTTGTATTGCATGTGTTTTGTTTTTCTTTATCTTTATGGCAAATAAAAAAAATCTTATTCTTAATCCGACTCGGCTGGGCAGCATTCGGGAGGCTACGGCACATATTTTCGTCCAATATTCCGCAGTGTCTCAAAACGAGAGTCCCTGACTAGTGTGTGTTGCCAGTGATGACGTATGGCACGGAAACGTGGTCGCTTACTATGGGCCTCATAAGAAGGCTCAAAGTCACCCAAAGGGCAATGGCGAGGGCTATGTTGGGAGTTTCTCTGCGCGATCGCATCAGAAATGAGGCTATCCGCAGCAGAACCAAGGTAACCGATATAGCCCTCCGAATCGCTAAACTTAAGTGGCAGTGGGCGGTGCACATTGCACGTAGAACCGATGGCCGTTGGGGCGGAAAGGTTCTCGAGTGGCGACCACGTACCGGAAGGCGCAGCGTGGGTAGGCCCCCCACAAGGTGGACTGATGACCTGGTAAAGGTCGCGGGAGTCCGCTGGATGCGGGTGGCGCAGGACCGGTCATTGTGGCACTCTTTGGGGGAGGCCTATGTCCAGCAGTGGACGTCTTTCGGCTGATATGATGATGATGATGATGATGATGATGATTCTTATTCTAGCTCTAATAGAACTACATATAGGTTCTGAGTAACAAATATAGACCAACTTGCTTACATAGCCTATCCTTACGATATCGTTATTGTCAGTTGCCATTAACGTGTCTGTGGTATCGTAGCTCCCAAACGGATGGACCGATGTGAATGCGGTTTTTTTTATTCGAAAGCTAATGTGGTCCTGAGTGTTCTTAGCTATGTTTCATGAAAATCTGTCTAGCCGTTTTTGAGATATTGGACTTTGAAATGAAAATGTCGGGGGTTTTCCAACTTTTCTAATCGCTGAAACCGTTACATTTTTAGGATAATGTGAATAAACATTGTTCGGTTCGTTTTACAATCCTGACAAGCTTACAGTTTCTGAGAACAACAACTTAGGACAATTGATGTTTTTTGAAACGTTACGTTTATGTCAAATGAAATCATGTATTTCATTAGTAACCGTACATGATGAATTGGAGTAAGGCATAGGAAACTCCCAAACTCCGAACGGCAACCAAAATACACTTAAACAACACGACCATTGAAGGAATTCCCATCCGACCGACACCGGCACAGGAAAACCGGTTTCGGCCGTGAAGTGACGCAGGGGACATGACATGTGTCGGAGAGAGTCCATTACAACTTACTCATTAAACACATTAAACAGTATTTATAGTCGTTAAGACTAAAGAAATTCCTCGCAAAACTGACTCGAGTCTTTGAAAGTGTTTAAAATTGTGTCAGACCGAAAATTCGATAAGTAGTATTTCTTGGTGATTATGTGCGCAGCTGGGTGCAGTTATAGAGGTATAGCTGTAATAATATTTATAAACAAATGCTATGGTAATGTTGTTTACCTAACTCAAAACGTCTATTGTTGATGTCTGATAATATATCCTATAATGTGGGTATAGTAACCATGACGCACTTCACTGGATTATGAGTTACCTACCGCGCGACGTTGAATTATTATTAATTTTGTGATAAAATACTAGGTAGGTATTAAAGTATCAACATCATGGCGAACTCAAAACAGTAACCCTTCCTATTAAATATCGCTTCAAACAAATGTGCAACGGTTTTTTTAAAGATAGAAATAATAATAACATTAGAGCGCGTTCAACGACACAGACAAACGGAATCACTTAAAACCAAAACAACTTTTCCCACACTTGTACAAACTACGATCACGTCTACATTACCTGAACAGTTGCTTGTAATGCATCCTTACACACGATCACAACACATAGCACAGCACGTATTTGATTACACAGGAATTCCAAAACACAACACAACATACGATACGTCCGACGGCAGGTAGGTTTGAAAAATTCTAAACAGTTGGATAATGGGAACGGGAGGGAGGGGGAAAACGGGTCGCGCAGGTAGAGGGGCAAAATGGGTAAAGCGGCGCGGGCGCACGGGCACAGGTGACGGCGACAAGTGTCACTGTCTCTGTGTCGGCCGCTGTAAAATGCCAGCGCGCCACTGGCGCGGGCGCAGATATGCAAGCCTCGCAAGGCTAAGGCCGTTCCCACAGATCATTTACATGAAAACGTCTATTGATTACGCTAAATGACGTTTAAAGCTTTTCTGTTGCATTGTCGCGGCTCGGTGCGTTAGTGCATTGCATTTCGCAGTCACAATGGTCTATTGAAGAATTGGGTCGTGGAAAAGCAATTATTTAACTTTCATCACGCTACATGAGTAGTAACAGTTTAAAAAGATATATTTATTGATTTAATCCTTATTGCACAAAAAAAAGAATATATCGATGAAAGGACGTAGGTACGGTTAGTTAATTTATTTAAAAAAACAATGTGAATGTGGATTAGGATGAAAAGGCAATATGCTATTTATACGTCTATGACTCAAATTAAATATTTTATATGTGTGTATTCTGTAAATGCAATGTAAAACAAACCAAGCAAAAATAATTTGAACTCTTCATCCAAACTTATGCCTTCGGAAAAGAGTATCTAATTTTGAGTGCCGTGCCGACCCCAAATAGAAATAGCAAAAGTCCAATTATGACGCAACCAATTAATTTTTATATTTATAAATCATAGTTTTTCACCAAATGGGTTCTTCTTCTGTTGAGTTAATAAGAAGTGTTTAAAAAAGGTCACAGTTATTTAAACTTTAAATAGATTATGACGAAATAGGCCGCCTCATTAACAACTTTGTAAAAACACTGCTTTAATTTATAAGATCCATGCAATCGTCTCAAATATCATCGTCATCATATCAGCCGAAATAGGCCTCCCCCAAAGACTGCCAAAATATCCGGTCCTGTGCCACTAACATCCAGCGGACTCCCGCGACCTTTACCAGGGCATCCGGACCACCTTTTGGGGTCCCCATGCTGCGCCTTCCAAATCGCGGCTCAAATATGCTGATATGAAATACATTCCTTTTCTCTAACTACTTATCAGTTACAGTTCCAGACCATATAAAAACTGGAAGCCAGGGAGGATCCAACCACTTACACGATACTGTAATCTCAAAGCGTGCAATTTACAGATCGCGCGTCTAATGAATGCTCTTGCGACTTAATTGGGGCTATCCGTTGGACACTGCAACGTTGTTTGTAATAAGTATGGGAAACCTGTGCTAATTTAGTGTACGAGGATGTACAGTCGACGTACAAAAATCACATACACTTTGGCACCTTATTCTACAGTAATAAGGCAAAAAAATAATCGGCCGTACCTACCAGGGTAAGTTGTACGTTTTATTAATTTCTTAAAACATCTACGTCAATTTATTTAATTTACTTTAACTTGGACGTGGGTGTGGGACGATATTTTTTGTACATTATCCACATCGATTTAACATTAAATACAAATACATAGAGAACATCCAAGACTCAGAAATTTTGGATGGGATTGAAACCCAGGACCGTCACTTTGTAGTCAGGGACACCATTCACTAGGCTAAACAAACCGTCGGGAATGGATAGTATGAAAATTAAAAATGCACAAACGGCGATCTTCAATATCAGTCTATATAAGATGTGTGATAAATTAACTTTCAACCTTCTGCCCCTCGGTTATATTCAAATGTTGACCATTCGAGATTTTGACCAATCGACTATGCTATCTGGCTGGCCTCAAAAACAAAGAAAAAACAAACATAAAAATTATTTGACTTGACCGAGTTGCATCATGTTAATCCGTTGAAAAGCAACTCTACTTTACAACAAGTAGGTTCAAATTCCAATGACAGTCTTGTAAGAGGTCGGTCACTTTAAAAGATTTCATCATTTCAACTAGAGTAAAATAAAAAAGCCAATTTCGGCACGAGATGTAAGCGAGTGCGATGAACGTGTGATAAGATGTTCTAATTATAACCGGTTCCATAGCTTTAGTTAGATATAGCCCATGATGACAGAAGTCGTCTTCGTTCGCAGTTTTTATCTGATTGCAATATTAGCAAAGCAGGTTAATCGGCGACTCCGCTCACTCGAGCTTTCGTCGAAGTTTCTTCATAAACCATAATTATTATACCACAGGAAACGTGTTCTAATTAAGCAATGCCCAGGTAATGCGGTATTAAGTTCCGTTGTCAGTTTTTAGGTCTTACGATATCTAGAAGACATGACTCTACTAAGTAGTACCAACGTGGAAATGTACTATGTAAGCACTTTATCGTACACAATAACAGTTCAAAACATAAACATGTCATAACAGATTAAGGGCATGCCTTGATTCGAGTCGACCATGCCCCCTTGACAGACACGCTTATGCCTTCCGCGCACGAGAAAAAGAAATGCAACACTTCGGGAATGGCTTTTGTGTAAATTTTGAGAAATACCAAACTTAGTTTAGTTTTATTTATATTTCATTAAGTGAGATTTTAGATGAGATAAAATACTATAGTATTATGTTGATTGTGTTGTAATATAATTTATTGCTTCAGTAGGCCGAGTAAAAAAAAGGAAAATATACTCAACTTTTTTTCCTTCGAGGAAATTTTAGGCAATCATGTATCGATTAAACCAGATAAACAATCGTATAGTCAAGAATCATATATCCGAAAATCAGACCTCACTGTTTCTTAATTAATCTAGTCAGACCGGCGTCTCAAAGCACGCTATAATTTCCAATGCACCCCCTTAAAGTACAAAGGAGATCTTATCCATTTTACACGATGAAAAAAATACTGAAAATCATTTAAGCCATCGTATGCTTAGGTACCGATCCGTGCCAAACCCATTGTTTTACATCTGAAAACCATCATTTGATTGGACAATTATGACATCCATGCGAGGGGTTAAAAATCCAATAGGTAACACTGAATAACTGTTTTATTTTAAGCGAGTAATTTGACTGTAATGAGTAAGTGTGCACTTTAACATTTAACTATGACATAAAATCCGAGAAAAAACACAACAAATTCATAAAAACATTAAGAGAATTCCTTATTAATAAAAGTTATTATACACTAAGAGAATACTTAGGAGAAAAACCATAAAATAAAATGGAAATTTAAACTCATTTTATACACAAATATAATACATAAAACCAAGTTCCTATAAAAAAAAATATGTATAAATAAATGTGCAGTAAACAAATTTTGATACTTAAATATAATGCTCTTTATAATTTGAACATTGCACAGAATATACAAATTATAAAAAGCAGAACTTTACATAACGACTTACATACAAGTCGTATTCTCTTCACTAATTGTGCGGTGCCCAACAGGGTCCACAATTAAGTTTTATTCTCATCACTTAGCAACTAAAACTTAAGTTTACCTAAAACCCTGTAAACTAACATTGTGGAATGCAATAAATGATTGAGTAGATATTGAGTATTGAGTATACTTGAACTCAATATTCCACCTAACTAATCTATCCATCTGTCTGGGCTATCTATTCATATTCATACTTATAATGAACCGAAACAAATTCTCTCTTTCGGAAGCTAACAAGATCATTTCCAAACACAGCCACGCCTTCATAAACAACGAAATATTTACTTAATTTGATACTGCTACTTGAATTATGACACGTCACCACAGTTTGAAGAAACTTGACTCCCGGGCCATACACGTCATGTTAACATTGCTCACGTCAGTAAAGTGTAATAAAAACCACAACTTCATTATATACTATGCGATTCAAATTCCATAAATAAATATGCAATACAAATTAGCAGACAACTTCACTAGGTACCTACCTGTCAATTTTAGAATCTCCAGCTACTGAAGAGTGATTTAGTGATTTAGGTACGCCCTTATTCATAAAACTTAAAATGCCTCTGCTAAATAAAATGTGCACTGTCCGGTCCCATTCTTACGCACACAAATGTCAAAGTGACAGATAAAGACAAACGAACTTTAACGGCATTTTAGTTAAAATAGGCTTAAGGCGACGCCTTGATTTAAGTCGAACACGCCCCCTAGACAGACACGCTGATGCCTTCCGCGCACGAGGAAAAGAGATGGAACACTCTTCGGGAATGGCTTTTTTGGCAAAATTTCGATAAATACCTAACTTAGAGACGTTTTATTTAAATTTCATAAAGTGAGATTTTAGATGAGATAAAATACTATAGTATTAACTCTATTGTGTCGTAAAATAATGTATCGTTTGAGTAGGCTGAGTAAAAAAAGGAAAATACAGACCCAACTTTGGATTTTTTTTCTATCGAGGAAATATTAAGCAATCATGTATCGATAAAATCAGATAAACAATCATATAGTCAAGAATCATATATCTGAAAATCAGACCTTATTATTATTATTGTTTCTTAATCTAGTCAGAACGGCGTTTCAAAGCACGCGATAATTTCCAATGCACAGCCTTTAAGGAGTGTCCTCTAATATTTATATTTTATGTATAATAATTGGCATCCCGTGCCCGTGCATGAAACGACGTACATGACGTCAAAGAGGTCCTGACAGAATTGACATCCTGCACGGCTATCACGCGACGGCGCGCGATCTCTCTTGATTTTTCTCGCACTATCCGTCTCTCTCTTATTAGAACACTTCGAACAAGAGGTATAGTGCGAGAAAAATCGAGAATATGCCGCGGCCGTCCCATGATAGACGTGCTGCGTGCGGCCTTAAAGTACGTTTATGAATACGGCCGTTAGTGTTTTCAAAATATAATCATCCCCCTATCATTATTCCCGGTTGTGCCCTGTAGAAGCCCGGACCCCTTGGCACCTAATCCCAAGATTTGGTACAAGCACTAGTTTTACGAAAGCGATGATTTTTTCAAAATACGATGGGCAATATTCCAAGATATTTATTTTCGTAAACAGAAATTACTTACCTACCTATTATTTTAAAACAGGCATATTGCAGCCGTATGTTTTGTTTAGGTAAGTAATATTTTTAATTGATAAACGACATAGTTTGATTTTAAAAAAACATACCTTGAAAGTATTTTTATGGTTTACTATATACGTGAACACTTTGCTAAGATTTCAACACGAGGCAACTATCCAATTACGGATATAACTAGTTAGTCAAATCCAACGTGGAACTAAGGAACACTCAATTCAAATACAGATGTTCACACAATGTGTTTATTAGGCCGTGCTCTCCGGATTTCGTCATTCATTAGCCTTAATTCACGTAGGTAGTTCACGTACGATACGACGTTGTTCAAATATTAATTAGCTACACTATATTTTAGTAACACTGTGGTGTCTTGAAGCATCTACGACGGTTAAATTTAAGGGTTATAATACATGTTGGAGAAGGTTAAACTTACTTGCTAGATACACTCGCGGTCAAATATTTCGGGTCACCCTAAATTAAATAACTGCAATAGGTTTTTTAAAATATTTAACACTTGTTTTATTTACATAATATGCTATTTTTTACAATACCCAACTGTATTAGCAATTTCCTGGATCCTATCATAAAAATATCAATATCCAAAAATCACGAGTTTTGCGATATCTCGCTCCGTTAACGTTGTTTTTTTTCATGAGTTTTTACGAGTCCGATTTAAACCTGGTAACGTTATATTTTTTACTGTTATTTTAGCAGTTTAGATGTAAAATTAAATAAAGATCATGCTGTCATTCAGTCAGGATTAAACAAAACTACAACCTTGCACTATTTTAGGCAATATGACGGTATTTTACCAACCCGTATTCTTTGTCCGCGAGTGTAGTTTAATATCGCTATCGATTCGATCTTTAAACCACATTGCTAGTTGGGTAAGGCCGCGGAGCGTTTCAACCGCCACACTTTTATGTAACGATTTGTGGAGGGTCTAGCGTGACAAAAACACCAAGATTGAATTAAAACAAATAAGCTTGCTTTTCTACTTGCAATATATATTGAAACTAAATGCCACCATCAGGTTTTATTCGGCAATAAATCGTTACATAAAAGTGTGGCGTTTAAAACGCTCCGCGGCCTTACCCAGTTACGAGTACAGTTTTAAATCAGATCCTACTTAATATTATAAATACATAAGTTTGTACGTTCAGACGTTTGTTACTCAATCACGCATACATGGCTCAACCGATTTGGTTGAAATTTGGCACGAACATAGTTTATAGCCTGCATTAAAATATAAGATAGCTTTTATCCCGGGTCCACGCAGACAGTCGCGGGCGGAAGCTAGTTTAAATATAAATTTAAAAGTTTATCTATGTACTAATAGTGCCTATGCCAAACCTTTAGGAGTCAAAGCGAACCCTGACCCCGTATCATGGTCGGCCTTATCACGCGATAAGTGACAGCGTCCGTCTCGTTCTATTGAACGGTGTCAGCCAGTGACGGACGCTCTATCTTGTCACTTATCGTGTGATAAGGCCGACCATGCTACGCGGTCTGAACTCCTTTAGGGGCACAACCGGGAGGGAGGATGATGATGCGTGAAAAGCAGTCTATTCATGACTATTGACTGTACCGTGCATATACATTTATGAAATTTGTTTATTTGTAAAATTTAATCCAAACTTATTTAATAAAAAAAGAGACTTCTGTAAATTTAACACCAGATACCCTGATCCACTGGCTATCTCGCATAAAAGAACCAAATTGTATGGCAATAATGCATATTGTATGTCAATTAGTATATATAATAGATTGCATGATGACATTAAAGAATTACCACTTACTTTATTTAAATGTAGACTAAAAAAATGGTTGATACAGGAATGTTTTTACAGCGTCAATGATTATTTTGAATATTATAAATCTTGACATGTTTATTTTTATTTTATACGTATAGGTTAAGCAGTGACATATTATCTGAATTATTAATTTCTTGACATTATTATTATTCTGAATTGTACATAATTATTGTAAGTATATGATCATTACTCTTATTGTTGAATTGTTTTCGTTTTGCATGCCAGCTACTGGTGAAATGTGTGTTTGAATTGTTTGTATACTGACCATCTTTATGTACCATGTTTTATGCAAAATAAATGAATTATGAATTATGAATTCGTATTGGGCATAAACTCCAAAACTACTCAGTAGAGTGGACATTCGGGTCGGCTATATTTTGTCCCGCGGGTCCGCCATGTTCGGATAGAGCCCCGCGGGCAGCTAGTGTATAGGTACTTATATATAACAAAAAGGCAAAGTTTGTGAGTTTGTAGCTATGCGAGGGGGTACAGTCAAGGTCACCAATATGTATGTACCCAAAGTTTCAAAAATATGTATACAAACAACAACCTTTTTTCCGTAGTAATAAGGTTTTTATACATATTTCTGTAAGTTTGTGGTGTATACATATTGGTGACCTTGACTGTACCTAAGTTTCTATGTAGGGATAACCTCCGGAACTAGGTACCTACGCATCCGATTTCAAAAAATCTGTCACTATTCTAGGTACACATTGAAGAGTACGCGAAACATCTTAAAATGTGATTAGGTTATTAAAATATCGGGTCGTAACGTAAATCGCTCGACATGTTTCGATCTGCGGTTCTTAATATGAGCACTCGAGTTGTTGGCGCGTTCAGTCACAATATGCTGAGCTGGATCCATAATATTTCGTGGCAAAGCAAAAGGTGCTTTTTCTTTAATTGTTTTATAATCTGTGTTGTTTTTGTCACGAATAAATGTTTTGATTTGATTTGAATATAAGTAGTTAAGCATTTTATTTTAATATGTCTGAAACTCGCGGGAGTTTAACTATATAAAATTGTGATTAGGATATCAAATAACAAAGACCAAGGACGAACGAAATAACAAAGGTAACAAAGTTTCGTTTTCTCACGACCATACCGGCCTGTGGGCGGGTGATCCTCGAAAGGAAAATGAACTATTAGTAAGCATTATGGCTGTACCTCGCATCGCATTACTTAGGAATGTGCCGGCTGGCCTTCCGAGGCGAACGAACTAGGAAGGCTCATATATTAAACATTATCCCATTGGAGTATAATGTATAATACAAGAGGGCGATTTTTGACCTTCGAGCGCTCGACTCTTTCACTCGAACACCGTCAAAACGATGAAATGATATTGTAGTAGCAACAGCGAGTAGGTAGGTAACTAGGTATTCAATTATATCGGTCAAAAATAATTGCCTACAATTTTCACACTACAGATATTTCGGCTGCCCCACGACAAAACACCGCATAGGACGTTTTAGCAAAAATGGGATTCTTAAACGAATCAAGTCACTTTTTATGGCGAATCAGAAAAAAATCTATTGACCGCGTGCTCAAAAAAAATTGCTTTCCAGAAAAACACAGTAAAGGAACATTTTTCATATACATTTCTTAGTTTAACTTAACCAAAACACAGCAAATGTACCAAAACAAAGTAAAGACGCGTTCTTGAATTTGTTATGAAACGGTTTTGTGAAATAGGTAAGTTGGTAAGCTCTAATTTGTTGTGTGAAAGTTTTATTTTCTTTCTAAAACAGACTATGACTTTTTTATTATTTATTTATTTATTAAGAAAGAAACGATACAACATAAACAAGTACAGGGTCCCGCAAAACCGTTAGCACAGTTTGACTGTGGGATCGAGCAGTCTCTACTCTCTTCTATTTATAATATTTATCTATAAGTACTACGGTCTACAGGTCCACGGGTACGGGTATGCCGTATGGTCTACGGTCAGGTTAGGTCTACTTCCATAACACCGTAAGGAGAATCGCCTTACTTTGTTTTTAATTGGGAATTTAAGTCATTTGTTTTGTTATGTATAGTTATTTCCATTCAAACTTGTTCAATTCATACAAAAAACCTTATTTCGTGTTGTGGTTCAAAGGCATACAGTGTTACTTTGTTTCGAAGTGGGAATGCACATTTGATATAAATAATAATAAATATTAGGGGACAATCTTAGACAACTCGACCTATTCCCTTAGCAAGTTGAATGAGGTTTGTGTTATGGGTACTAGACAACGATATATTTAATAGATATAAATACTTAAATACATAGAAAACATCCAAGAGTCAGAAACTAAAATGCACCTGCTCATCACATAAATATTTGCCCTTACCGGGATTCGAACCCAGGACCTTCAGCTTCGTAGGCAGCGTCACCACCCACTAGGCTAACCGGTCGTCAGCCGGTACGATGAAATGCTATTTTGAAATAGCGATGGAAAATTAAAAAAACGAATGGTATTGCACTCGTCTTCAATTACATATATCGGTTGAAAATAAGTGCCTACAATTTTCACATCATACATAATTGTTTTAATCGTATTTAATTTTCGAGCGCTCAAAAGTCAAAAATAGTTTTTAAGTTTGGGGCCTGATGCCTAATCAGGCCACAAACTTGAAAACTATCAACGCTACAACTTCTATATCTTTATGATATAAATAAAGCATAGATTATATTTAAAGGATTAATTCATTCATTTGACTATATTTAGGTACTATTTCGTTCTCGTTTCGTGAAGCCTTTTTCGGACATTTCCTTTCGCATAAATTATGTTATCGGAGTCTCTATGAAGAACGCAACCATTGCGACAAATGCACAGGCATAAATCTAAAAATAGTTCCCCTGAAAACCGAATAATCTGTCATAAAATCGGGTAATAATATTGCAATAAGTTACGTGTGACGGAATATTATGTAAAGTTGCGATAACGGCGAGTCTACGGTATTTATAGAACCATTCACAATTTTCAACCGTGAAGTGTATTAATGTACGCTTTTCTTGTTTAGGTGCGTAAATTGGGAAGAAAATATGGACCTCTTTAAATATGACAGATCAAATTGATACTAAGTTTCATTTAAAAAATCCAAGAACGATGAGAAAGACTTCAGAAGATGAAAAGAATTGTCTATCGTCACAGGTCATCAAAACACTGTCATGCTTTGATTTTTTAGGAAATCGGCAAACATATGACACATTCGACAGGCTGAGGATGTATGTAACATGCATACCTCGATGTTTCTTTTCACTCTCGTCAGATAATTCAACTAAACTAATAAGCAGCTGTAACCTGTAAGTATGTGCACGTGCAAGACGCACGTGTTTGCCTCTCTTTAATTTTCCGTAGGAAGGAAAAAGATGCAACACGAATATTTAGGCAAATACCGTGGAGTGAAGTGCTTTCATCGCTGTGCGTGCGCGTGCGCCTGTAACGACGACAGCCAACCGTGTCACTGTCACACAAAGCAAACCTGTATAGTTACAAGCACATGCACATACGCGCATAAAGATGATTGAAACTATCTGTACTCGTATAGCTTTCGGCTAGAAGGTTTGGTGGAAGTGCTTTCCACTCGTCAGCTGCACTCATGAAACAATTGCCATAGCCTAAAGCCAAGGAAATGGCGGGAACTAGTGGTAAACCGACAACATAAAGAACCAAAGTTCGTTCCCAACACCAGAATGGGAACTTTGGGTCCTTCTTCGCCATCTCGATGGCGGACTGGGGGAATTCAATGAATTAAGTACTATTTACTCACCCTTTTTCCCCGGGTCCAAGCTTATTGTTCTCCACAACAGCGGACGCCCTGATCTTGTAATCAGGCTCTCCGATCAGCTTCTCGCACCTGCCGTTGCTAAGGTGCTCCCTGGCCACACTATAAAGATCCTTCTCACTATGCACTTCACTATCAACACTATCCACTTTAATTTTCAAACTTTTCTCACTAATGTCCTTTTCATGTTTTTCTGGTTCCACCTTCACTTCGACGATTTCTTTCTTGTCTATGCCGTTGGCTATGATTGGGGTGGGCTTGGCCTGGAGGGATTTTGGGAGGGACTTGGGGGAGGAGATGGTGGGTTTGGTCTCTATGGCTCCGTTCTCGTTGATGGAGGTGACGTAGACGGTAGAATTGCCGATGTAGCCGTTCAACTCCTGTCTGTTCTCGGGCTGCGTTCGTTTCCGACGGTTCAACTGGAAGAACAAGAAATTAATTAATTAAATCGTGCCGTGGTTCGGTGGTTTAACTATTATTTTATTTCTTAGTAAAATTATATAGCTTGTACTCAAAGTCTCTCTTTGTAACCCATACATAAAGAGAAAGAGAGAGACACGTACCGGGACGCGGATTTGTTTACCGTCCGTACCTACATTAAAAGTATAAAAACTCCTGGTTTTCTGTGTAATTAGTCTGCGTAAAAGAACGAGAAAGATTGGCTCAACAAGGGATATAATACCTGCATGTATTTAGTAGGTATAGCTCCGTTACTCTATCGTGGATGTTAAAGCGTCATTAAGATTACGTTACTGCGGCAGCACCTAATTACACCGTAATATTGCAATACGATAGTTTAATTAGGGCTGGTGGTGAAATGGAGCTGAACACACTGAAACGAGATATGACCGTCGTAACTTGGGACCGAGTTAACGGCTTTCCAGGGGATTGAAAGAAAGAAAGAAAGAAAGGACATTTATTCACTACACAAAAGACACACAGAGACAAAGGGAGTACAGATACAATACAATTGACACATAATGTGTGTGTCTTCGCGGCAGTGAATCGGTCGCTGTCTCAGCATTATGCCAAGGTGTCAGACAGACACCTACAGCGCTGATTTTCAGACAGCACCGTACGTGACCCACGGAACGCAACACAACATACTGCCGATACAAACGTATACACATAATAAATAAATAATGTATATACTAAATCTGTTAAATATGTGACACAATCACAATGGGATGAGAAACAATGTGAAAAACGCGAAACGGTTGAGATGTTAAAAAAAATGGTTAAAAATGGATTGCCAGCACGGTTGTCCACGGGCGAGGCAAGGAGAGACGAGGCGACAGTTGTCATAGTCATTTATCATTGGCGACCTTGCCTGTGAAAAAACCTTAAGTAGACTTTAGACCTGGCCAGGATGCCGTGCACTAACTGCACTCACACTCACTGATTAGAGCGAGCGAGATGTTTATCTCTCCTCCAGTACCAGTTCGTGCACTGTGTGTAGGCAGGTCTCAAAATATAAAATAAAAATATGGTGGATAAAACTGCGATTTGATACTGCTGATTTATATGTTGTAAGATTTCTTTTAAGAAACTGTGTAATTTTGTCTCCTGGCTAACGGGAAACCACCAGAAATATTTGATTGACGGAAATACGACACGACTTATATTTTAAATATCACTAGTGGGAATATTGATTGTCCGGATTTACTCAATAAACTTTCATTTAATACGCCTACTCGATCTAAAAGACACTTTCCCCCTATCTCTCTTAAATGTACGCTAGTCGCACTTTGAATAATTTGTCAAGAGAGATGGATATTGATGTATTCAACTGTTCGATTCCTTCTGTGAGGCGAAAACTAGCATGCCGTTTTTTTTCATGATAACAATTCTCCAATCTAGAAGATAGATAAATTGCAAGTGGTGATTTGTTCGGGTACGTGTGACTGCTGTCCTTCTTTGTTAATTAGTTGCTATGTTTTTTATGTATTTTTTTCTTTTCTTTTTTATGGTGCACTATTCTGTATTAGCAGTGTACATATGCCTAGTGCGATATTGTGTGCTAAGTGTGTCAAACTTTTTTTTTTTCTATGCCATTTCTATCTGTGAGTTCCTTTAATTGGCTTTGTATTAGTATGTAAGACTTATATCATGTTTTTGCAGCTGTTGGTACTCCTTAAGTATAAATAAATAAATAAATACCCATCATTTCCAAGACCTCTGTTATCGCTCAATAAAATCGAATGTAAATCGAAACTGGTGACCTTATACCATACAGCTGAAACAGCACCACATACCTACATACAGTGCAAATAGTGTTATTAATTATGGCTGGGAGACGGAGGTATATCCCCAGTCGTGCTGCTCCAAATATGACACCGATGTGTTGACATTCATGCGCCCCAGTTGTAGACGTTGAATGTGAATGGACTTATCTGAATTCCCAGATCACAGTCAGATAGTGCCACTATCTGTCATATTATCATATTAATTAAACCAGTTTCGCGTTTTTACCGCCGCCATATTTGCGCTCCAGTTGCTGTATACTTTCTCCGTTAGTGTGCTAATGCAAATTGCTCGCCGAAATGAGATATGTGTTATAGCAATGAATGAATAGCAATTGTGATAAAGGGGGAACCAATGCAGGTACGGGTATGGGTATAATGAAAAAATACTTTCCATAGGAAAAAGTGACATTCAATCTAAAAGATCCACATTTTTTTTACTATAATTTTATCAAAAAGTTAGAGCTCGTTATGAAATATTACTTAGAATTAAAATCTCATTAAAAAAAACACTATACATTGCGTGTACCCTTTATCTTATGTCAATATCATAAAGACTGACATGTAAAAACTTTCCTCACTTAATTTGTAGGTCACTTCATCTGTACAGTCAGCATCATAAACATGTATAAACCCTTCGACTTTATCTCTAGGCAATAAGGTCCGAAAACCATCTAGAATATATACAATGTTTACTATGGTGACTGTACCTAGTTTTTTGTAAGTGCACTCAGCTCAGCACACGTAATCGCCACTTAATGTCACAACTTTTTGACGAGACATGTTTACTTATTGAGGTTTCTCTCGGCGATGACGGCGATGAGATAGCCATTTGTTTTAACGTCGGCAGTATACAATTTGCCGCATCGTCTCGCGTCTCACTGCCGGCGAGCAAAGACCTGATTCCATGTCATGACCCTGACATGTCAAAGGGGCATCCTGTCTCAGTCTTTCAAAATTAAAATAGCAGAGACAGCAGACACTTCTGTTAATTTTATTAATTGAGTCTCCGAACTCGAACTCAAAATGATCTTTAGGTATTCACGTAGGCCTAGTAACAAGCACTTTCAAATCGTGGTAACGCGACCTGCTCAGCTCCTAGAGTACTCAGCTCAGGAGGAACCACCCAGCACCCAGCACGGCCATCACAGGACGGCTAGCGAGCTATGTCGCGGCGAAATAGACTATCCATCTCTTTCTAATTAGAAAGCTCAGAATGAGACGGACAGCCTATCTCGCCGCGACACAGCTCGCGGGCCGTCATGTGATAGCCGTGCTGGAGGGTGCTAAGAAGAAACGCGAACGAACGAACGTCCGGTTGCTCTTCACCGAATATTTTTTAATCTGTTTAATGTTTGATAGTTACTTACCAGGCAGGGGTTAGGTTCTCGAGTGGCGAACACGTACCGGAAGGCGCGGCGTGGGTAGGCCCCCCAAAAGGTTGACTGATGACCTAGTAAAGGTTGCTGGAGTCCGCTGGATGCGGGTGGCGCAGGACCGGTCACTTTGGCACTCTTTGGGGGAGGCCTATGTCCAGCAGTGGACGACTTTCGGCTGATATGATGATGATGATGATGATGATGAGTTACTTACAATATAACTAGGTTAGTTTTAGACATAATTACAGGATACTTTGTTATTTATTCTTAGTTGAATCCATACATCATTGATTCCGCATCACACGATTGTTCGCTAAGTCCGCTGTTTATCAAAAGGGAAAAATACGTACATGTGCACCGTTCCGTCCCATTGTGTGCGTTTCCCATGTCGGACTGATTTACATGTAGCTAGTAACTATAGGAATACATGATACTGGGCCACGTCTAGATACGTTTTTACAACGCATTTGGCGACATAGACATTTAGTAAAATACTGGGGTGAAGGACACGAAGCTGCATGCTACAATTCTTCACGTCAGAACGGGCAACACTGGTCATGTGCCTCACAATGGTAGTTTAAAATTGAAAAATTGTTACTTCTACTAGCTACAGCTTCGTGCCGAATTTATGCATTACTATCATTCCAAACTCATCACAATAAATTTCAACTCTATCCAAGGGAAGGTCACGACGCTAACTAAAAGATGGTAGACTCGGGCATCGTAGAGGGAAATTCTGAAAATTAGTTTGGTACAAAGAAAAAAGTAATATCCAATTACTTTTTTCTTTGTACCAAACTAATTTTCAGAAAATTTCAGATTTTCATTAACCCTTCCACCGATTGGGGGAGCATATCTATACGTATAGGTTTTGAAAATCGTAAACGAAAAACAGTTACATGGGATTCAAACGCGTCATATTGATAGTGTTTGGCCGCACGTACCTCTGATAAAAGGTATGTTTTAAACGGCGGATTTGCGTGGTGAGAGTGGCCGTGCCGTATGAGTGAATCCCAGAATCCCCTATTCGGCTCACCTACTATTTATCACACGACCTGAAATGCTACAGCGATACCCACTTCTACAAACTAACTTCAATGGCTCACCGATTCAAAGCGAGTCTTGAATGGCTTGTCCGGAACTTGCGCCATTTCCCGGTAGTTCACGGCTTGATGATACACCACTCGGTCCACAATTATAGTGGACTGGGTATCGCTGCGCGATCGTATAATAACGTAAGGAGGATGAGATACTCCTAATTATTAGGAGTATTCCCGGTCGTGCCCTAAAGGTGCCGGGGTCCGCTTTGGAACTTAATCCCAAGATTTGGAATAGGCACTTACGAAAGCGACTGCCATCTGACCTTCCTACCCAGAGTGAAAATAAGACCTTATTGGTTTCATCACGATGGTTTCGATTACAGAAAAGCCACTGTTAAATATCAAATGATATTTCGTACATAAGCACTATTAGAGACATCCCCCCTCAAAAACCACGTTAACCCAAACGGAATCAAACCACATAATCTTAACTTAAATTCATTGCCTCCGTTCATAAGTAAACCCGAAAGCGATTGCGTAAGTCAATTTGAGGTTTCATAAAACCGTACCCGGACTATCAAGCGGACCAGTCCCCGGCATTAGCAATAAATAACTTATTTTAAATGGGGTCATATTTTTTATGGATCGCGGGTTCGGTGGACACGGGAAAGCACTTATGTGTTTTATATATTTTGTGCAACAGTTGGTTGGAAAGCTAGTTTTGGTATGCTGGAATCTGGCAAGAAAAAGTTAAACGCAGTGTTTTATTAAACAGCAACACTTTTACTATGTCATTGAATGTGGGACTAGTCTAGTATAATCTTGATACTTGCTCCTTTATGAAGTTATTAGCTGCAGTGATCGGCAGGTGACATGAAAAAATGTAATGAAGTAGTATAGACACATTTCGAACCAAGACTAAGTTAGTCAAATGATTCCTTCCGCTGTTCAAATATTTGGCAACGGGCTTAGGTAATAAATGATAATACTACTAACAAACTACGTATATTGACACTGCCGGTTAAATACAATCGTCATAAACAAAGTATTGCTGGCGCTAGATCAAATAGGCCGCGCTATTCTGGTTTAACTTGCGCTTGCCACTCTGTTTATAAGAATAACTACAAATCTAAAATCGATACTTGGCACTTCATAATGTATATTTTGTTTTTAACCTGGCCTGACGCTAGATGCACCGGCCTATAGACGCTTGGAAGCTCCTTCCTCCTGTTCCTCTGAAAGACCCTCAAGTACTGCTGACAGCTAAAAAACAAATGCAAATCGGCAGAACGCATCCAGGAATTCTGGCGACCATACTAAGGACTACGCGGCGCGATGATTTTGTGTAATATGAAGTTCTTCATCTGCATATTTCCCTTCACCTACTTTGAATTGGGACTGGAACCCTACTCCCCTCCCCTCTTCTGTCACCAATCACCATGATAACTCACCTCTCTACAGACAGCTTGCACATGTCCACGGGCGTGCGTGATCCGCTTGAGCGCCGACCACCGCTGCGCCTGTTCCACCGCAATGAGCGCCCCCTAGCTGTTGTGGACACTCACCTCTACAGACAGCTTGGACATGTCAACGGGCGCGATCCGCTTGAGCGCCGACCACCGCTGTGCCTGCTCCACCGCAATGAGCGCCCCCTAGCTGTTGTCTAGGACACTCACCTCTACAGACAGCTTGGACATGTCGACGGGCTTGATCCGCTTAAACGCCGACCACCGCTGCGCCTACTCCACCGCAATGAGCGCCCCCTGGCTGTTGTCAAGGACACTCACCTCTTCAGACAGCTTGGACATGTCGACGGGCGTGATCCGCTTGAGCGCCGACCACCGCTGCGCCTGCTCCACCGCAATGAGCGCCCCCCTAGCTGTTGTCTAGGACACTCACCTCTACAGACAGCTTGCACATGTCAACGGGAGTGATTCGCTTGAGCGCCGACCACCGCTGCGCCTACTCCACCGCAATGAGCGCCCCCTGGCTGTTGTCTAGGACACTCACCTCTACAGACAGCTTGGACATGTCGACGGGCGTGATCCGGTTGAGCGCCGACCACCGCTGCGCCTGCTCCTCCGCAATAAGCGCCCCCTGGCTTTGTCTAGGACACTCACCTATACAGACAGCTTGGACATGTCCACGGGCGTAATCCGCTTGAGCGCCGACCACCGCTGCGCCTGCTCCACCGCAATAAGCGCCCCCTTGCTTTTGGTCTAGGACACTCACCTCTACAGACAGCTTGGACATGTCCACGGGCGTAATCCGCTTGAGCGCCGACAGCCGCTGGAGCCGCTGCGCCGCCTGCTCCTCCACCGCAATGAGGAACGCATCCTGGATGTTGCTGAGACCGATGTCCGATACTGCGGAAGAATACACACAATTAGAATTGCAGCCTTTTTTCTAAAGGCATCCATGATATCCATCAGAGATGTGCTACGCTATGTTTTATAAGAGACAACAATCTAGACGGCTGTCCTAGTTGTCAAACTAGATAGGAACACGATTCTGGTAGCACTGTGAATCAGTGTTTTCAAATTCAATATTTGAGTGACTATTTAAACTAAATAACTAGGTGCCAGTAAATAACTATGCGCAGTAGACATTATATATGACTAGCTTCCGCCCGCGACTTCGTCCGCGTGGACCCGGGATTAAAACTATCCTATATTTTAATCCAGGCTATAAACTATCTTCGTGCAAAATTTCATTCAAATCAGTTCAGCCGTTTAAGCGTGATTGAGTAACAAACATCCAAACATCCAATCATCTAAACTTTCGCATTAATAATATTAGTAGGATTTTAAGTGAGACTTGAAACTTTGTGTATGTACTCTTTATTACAATACGAGAAAAGTAATTTTAGGGTTTTACCCACCCCTAAGCGGGTTAACTAGGGGTGCAGTTTGTATGGGGAAACTCTTTTTTTGATGTTTCAAATTAAAACTTTATTTTTGGATTAGATTCCTTATCGCGACGATAAAACGAGTTCCACGCAGACGGAGTCGCGGGCAGAAGCTAGTAGCAAATAAAATTACATGAAGAACACGGGGCTCTTGGGCCTTCTACCCTTAGTGTACCTTATATACATACAAATATCCAGGCCCCTATTTCATTAAGCTTCTTTAGAATTGTCACCTGACAATGACAATTGTTCATAGTTTTCTGGGTTCTCAAATAAAAATGGTTAAAAAATATCTCTGTGACGAAAATCATGAAATAGGGTTGGGGGGTCCGATGGTTGTGTATGATTGATTATAAGTAAATACGATATCCACGTAAATTATGTGGTTGAAAGCTAGTATATGTGAGTAAATATGCATAAATGTTCGATATCACAAAACCAGTATTATACCAACTCAACTATCTGCATAAATCTCTGCCTCGGCGCAATCTGTATTCGATCCACGTGTTCGAGTCTGCGCAATGACTCATGCGCTCGCGCATTACTTGCGACGCCTCTTCATTCAGCCATTGTATGATTTGCATGAGCGTTTGATAGCGAATGTTGGTTTGAGATTCGTTATGGGTGCTGTTGATCACAATGGGGTTTCCTTGACAATGGTTTTATAAGCTTGTCTGAAATATGCGCATGCGATAGAGCTAGGTGTGGTTGATAAGAATTGAGTGGGATGGAATAGATAGATTTACATTTGATTTAGAGAGATAGAGACGAATAAAGAGACGACTGGACAATTAACATACATAATGGCACCCCTTTACCTGGCCTGTTTTCGGTACGGCAGAAATTTCGACCGTAGTACTGTGTTCTTTGGTCTCTGTCTACCCCGTTATATTTACCAAACTACAAATCTATATAGTCAGTGGCAACGAAAGTGTTAAGCAATTCTGTTTGCAAAATGCGAACAGCGTACGTCACATCAAAAAGCTAAAAAATCTTATGTTTTGATGAAGACTGCTTGCACATGGCGCCTTGCCGACTGAAGAAGCTAATATTCCAATTTTCTGGGCACTGGGCTCACTCTAAACTCTGTCTGAAAAGCTTAAATTAAAAGTACATTCAGAGAATAACTAAGCACTAAGCAGAAGTCCGTACGTTTTCCTAATGACCTCGCCAAACCCACCAAGCAGCATCAAGTGCAAAACGAAGTTTCAGTCCCTGAACCACACAAGTCGGATCAAAAACGAAAAACCTCTCCGCTAACAAACGTGGTAACGCTAATGAACATTTTAGCCGTTCGTAAATACAACATGACACTTATCATGTGAGGCGTAAGGCTTAAAATGGACTAGGCTAGACCGTAAACACGTTGTATGCGGATTTGTTTTAAAAGATACGTTAATTAAATCCGTCTAAAAAAACTTCGTACGGTTTATTTCATTTTTCGCGTCGCCATGTTAGTTTTCAGACTTTCGTCGATTGCGTATAGTGAACACGATTCTTTGTTGAACTGAACACGATTACTAAAGCCGCTTCTCGTGGGATGTAAAAATGTTTTTCCAATCGAAACAATACCCTATTTCTTTAACATAAACTTATAACTGATGCCCTTTCTTGGGTTATTGGTAGGTAACTCAACGTTTTCCTGTGTTGACATTTTTAAGGAAAAAAAGCAGTGACGAATCAAAATTATGAATTAAAAGTGAATTATTTCAAAAACGCTTCACTCTTGCGTAATGCATTATGAGCTCCAAAAAATGGAATTAACGTCCCCTTAAAAAGGAAAGTTGTTTTTTTACCAATACTAAACCCTATACGTTTGAAGGT
Organism: Epinotia bilunana; assembly: GCA_947049275.1. NCBI lineage: Eukaryota > Metazoa > Arthropoda > Insecta > Lepidoptera > Tortricidae > Epinotia > Epinotia bilunana. The sequence continues at coordinate 19,644,388 of OX346266.1, read as the reverse complement.
CACCGCAACTCCAAAGATTCGCTATGTTGTTAAGTAAGAGTGTGGAACACCTGCATTTCTCTCAAGCTGTCAACACAACGAATTCTCAAATCAATGAAGGGTCGGCAGCGCGCTTGTGATTCTTCCGATGTCGCAAGCGTCCATTGGCGAGGATTGCTTACCATCAGGCAGGCCGTATGCTCCTTCGCCACAGCCAACGTATTAAAAAAAAATGTATGCTACGCCGAGGCAGGTACGAGTATCCTATCGCAATCACTAAATGTCATTTCGCGGCTGTATCGTTTGTCCGAATTTTAATTTCGGCAAAAAGCCGAAATCTATGATTTTTTTAACTTATCGTGTAGAGCCCATTAGGTTTGGTAAGGTTTGGGGACGGACGGATTACAGAGGACGCGGATTCATATCCCGCTAGTGGCGAATAATTTTCCAGTCAATCGATCGAAATTAGGTAAGGTTTGTTTTATAATCATTGTGGTGGCGGGCTGTGGCCTCATTCTGCGAAACAGTTATGTGCGCGAAGGGGGAGAAGGCGTAGAGAATTTGCCGCTGCTAAATGCCAGATCCCCATTAGGGCCAATAGCCATTAGCCCTAATGGGGGACCCTACATCACCAGGCTCCAAACGTCTTGGAGAAGGGTTTCAAGCGTTACCAACCCTTCCCATGATGCACCCCCTTAACGGCAGTGAGGGTTGACGCCGTAGAGCGGTTCAGTGGGTATTCCCTCATAAGGGCGAGTCCCACATACCCCCTGGGCCTTCGCCGGGTCCGGGGGGATGCATAAATGCATTCCATCTGCGTCAAAAAAGTTAATAGTAAAAGTATTAAGGACAAATGAAAATTCGGACAAAATATACACTTGGGAAACAATTTTTAGTGATATCGATAAGTAATCCCCACGCAGGCACTTCCAAAGGCAAAAGTTATTGTAAAAAACCGGCACAGTGCGAGTCGGACTCGCGCACAAAGGGTTCCGTACCATTATCCGTTGAATGCAAGTTAAATTGCGGTTCTGACGTATTGAAAAAAACTACTTACTATAGATCTTATTCAAACCCATTTCCGGTGGAAGTTTGCATGGTAATGTACATCATATATTTTTTTAGTTTTATCATTCTCTTATTTTAGAAGTTACAGGGGGACACATTTTAGTAAGTAAGTAAGTAAGTAATTTATTTTGTGAAACATAGGTAAGTATACATTGCAGATCTTAAATTAGGTTGGAGGTCCTCTATGTTCTGCCTTGCGGCGTACAAAAATAAAATAAAACATTAATACAATTACAATAATAAATGGTTACATCATAGCACATACCACTTTGGAAGTGTCTCTCGCGTAAACTATTAAGTTTAGGAAAAAAATATCCTCAATATCCTTTTTGAAAACCTATCCATAGATACCTACGCACACCCACATATGGGGAACCCCCAACATTTATTATTATTTTTTTCGATTTTTGTGTGAAAATCTTAATGCGGTTCACAGAATACATCTACTTACCAAATTTTAACATTATAGTTCTTATAGTTTCGGAAAAAAGTGGCTGTGACATACGGACGGACAGACAGACATGACGAATCCATGAGTGTTCCGTTTTTTGCCATTTAGGTACGGAACCCCAATTAGTGTTCCTGTCTCGTAGCTATCTAGAATACTCCATTTAAATCGGCGAGCTAATAAATATTAAAAGCATTCGGCAGTAAGCCTGTAATGAAAATGTTTCGTCACTTATTGCGAGCGTCGGGCTGCTGAAGGAATACTAAACAGGATAGACCTTGCCCCAGTCTACGTTGTATAAATCGTGTTACTAACTATAATGGCGAAGTGATATACCTATACCTACTCAGTTAAAAGGACGGACTGGCGCGGTAGGTACATACAATAACTTGAATTTCGAACCTCTTATTTTCTCCGTGTTAATTTAAACTTGTCTTAAATGCATTTTCCAACAAAATTGTTGACTTGTGTAGCCCAGTTGGTGGTGAGTAACCCTGTCTTCGAAGCCGGACGTCCCGGGTTCTAATCCCGGTTAATTTAGTTTAGTTTAGTTTAGATTTATTTATCTCATTACACAATAAGGGTATTTATTTGTGCTATGAGCTCGAATTTGTTCCTGAGTCATGAATGTTTCCTATGGATTGACTATTTAAGTATTTAGTTTGGTACTAGGTCGATTTGTCTAAGATTGTCCCCTCATATTTATTTATTCAATTAACTGTATTCTGTTTTCTTATTATTATCAACCTAGACATCTGTAGGCGATGGTATAAAAGTAAGTGTATTTAAGCTTTTTATAAGCGGCTCTAGATCATTAACAAAACCAGTTATCAAAGCTATATCAGCAATGCGGAACACGAGTATCACTGCGATCATTGCTGGTCTATTTGTGATCGCAGATAGACGGTCAAATCTTAAAAAATAATCCGAAATTAATAGTGTACGCTTTACTCTGTAGCACGCCCACTATTTTTATTACCACCCTATTTTTATGGCTCGTAACATTTTCACCGGATTCCTCTTGCCGTCATTCCTAGCTTTGTGTTGCGTTATGGACTTATAGCGTAATTTATCTTATTTTCGCCGTTCTTTTGTCTTGAATTTTATCCCGTACGAACAAGGTAGTTTTCGGATTGAAGTTAAGATACGAGACTGGCGGAGTAATTTGTTTTATTTTCGCCATACTGTCCTCTTGTTTAAATTTGGACTTTATGCCGTACTGGCAAGGACGCTTTAAGACTTAAGTTAAATAGTATGGGGAAGTAAGCTGTGCTATTTTATTTTGAGGTTAATTTTAATGTCTTAAAAAAGGAATGTTTTTGTAGTAGTAACGTTGTTTAACAATCGCAGTGTTGACAGGGACAAATATTAAGGCTCTCCACCTTCAAGCAGTGCGTTCTCGTGAGTATAACGTCTTTACTCTTTACCAGTCACTAGTATTTGGGCATATAAGTATATGTAGATTTTTGGTACATCAAGAACGCATATTTCTATCGCAGCACGTTGCATGCGATAGAAAGGGATGGCTACGTTTAGGCTCGTTCGGCATACCTATAAAGGGAATTTGTTAACAGAGAACCTTCTGTACGTAGTATTCTTTTTCATTCTGTGGCAGAGCTACTCCATTCGGCTTGTTACAGCGGACGTGAATGGCCATCTTAATAATGTACTTACTTCGCGTATCTAATAACTCTAGTTGAAAACTAATTGACATGTGCTTGAGATGAGCGATAATAGATGAGTCGGTTACACCAGTCACTGAGAAAATTGTCTATTTTTTCTAGTTCCAGGAACAGTCGTTCAGACCACAACTTCTCTTGTAATGACAGTTTGTACCGTTCGTAGCTAAACCGGTTCTAAATATTCTAATACGCCCATTCTAAAACTAACTATATTCCATAGAGAATAAAGTTTACTTTTCATTGTACAATTATTTTACATCTTAGATGCACCGTCATTGTTCAAGCGTGGATGAATATGGATCTTATTAATAATGATTGTAGGTTTATTGTAGATTGTACTCGACCGAATGATCCGGAGTACCCAGTTATGTGATGTCGGATTATAATTTTATTTACATACAATACCATACTCGAATCATAGTGCTATGATGAAATTATAGGGTGAGATAAGGTGGAATCAAATAGTTACGTAGAAAATTTTAATTTTTTTTTTGTTCTTTAGAACACCTTGAATTTAGATAATTTACCAGAGTATTTACGTTTATAAAATATCTCTTGCATCCAATTCACAAAAATGGTCTAAAAACAAGGGTTTACATTTTATTTATTTATTTATTATTATCTCTGGATGAGACTAGCACGGGACCGGGATAAGTGGCGTGCTCGAAGAGAGGCTTATGCTCAGCAGTGGGCGATTAAAGGCTGAAAATGATGATGATGATGATGATTCAATTATGCGAGACACCAACAGAGTAGGTACATAAGCTGAGTTTGTTTTATCTGTAGCACAATTATTATTTGGGATTTTATGTACCACAAATATCGGTGAAGACATCATTGTTATAATATTAAGATGAGATAAGAGCCTACATTTCATGCATATTTTTAACAATTTAGTGAAGTAGGTACTATTGACAACTGAATCCTGACCCACCAAGGAACCTTGTTACAATTAACTGACATATTAACGTCATATGATCTTACGTTTGTTCGTTAATTGTAACAAGGTTCTATGGTGGGTCATGATTCAGTTGGTTCGATAGTACAATGTATATTAAGAGTAATAGTATAATTAAAGCTAAAATCGGATTATTATATTAAATGGATTGAATTGAAAAATCAATCAAATACTCATCATTTTAATTACACAGTACCTACTCGTTGTGACCCGGGGTGTCCGGGCCCGTACTCAAATATATAAACCACATTTATGACGGAAACTTATATTCCGATACTAAGTTTGTCATTTTTTTTTTGTCAGATACTTTTTTTGCTAATGTACTTTTTTGCAGGCTCCATAAGAGGATTCTAAACTAAATACGACGAGTTCATCTTGTGGGGAGAAAGGAGAAAGTCGCCGGGAACGGGGAAATGTAAGTCTAACTGAACTAATATTATAAAAAGACGAAATCTGTGAGATTGTAACTTCGTTAACTTGTCTATACTACTATAATAAAGAGGATTTTTTTATTTTAAAAAATGTTAAATAAAAAGAGGAAGAGTCCGTGATATCGTAGCTTTGTAAAAATGACAGTTTGTATATAATGATGAAATATCCGGAAACAATTATCCGATTTCAAAAATTCTTTCACCATGGACTTTCTAAATAGTTATAACTTTATTTATAAGCTACTAGCTTCTGCCCGCGACTCCGTCCGCGTGGAACTCGTTTATATCGTAGCACCATACAAACTTTCATCCCCAATTTCACCCCCTCTGGGGATGGTTTCCGGGATAAAAACTATCCTATGTCCCCCCCGGGATCCAAACTATCTTCATACCAAATTTCATCTGAATCGGTTCAGTATTAGTATGGATTTATTTTATCCCGTGTTCTTTCCAATATGCGGACGAAGCCGCGCAGGCTGCTCATCATTATCATCATATCAGCCGAAAGACGTCCACTGCTGGACATAGGCCTCCCCCAAAGAGTGCCAAAGTGACTGGTCCTGCGCCACCCGCATCCAGCGGACTCCCGCGACCTTTACCAGGTCATCAGTCCACCTTGTGGGCGATCTACCCACACTGCGCCTTCCAGTTGGTTGTGTTAATAAAGACAAATTCGCGGGAGCTCTGGCAACCTTACCCACTACCAGGAACACAACACCACATACCTACAGAGGAAATAGTCGCCAATCGAGAACCTTTCCGCCCCAACGGCCATCGGTTCTACGTGCTATGTGTGCGCGGGCCGCTAGTAGAGTATAATTGAATCAAAGCATTGGGACGTTCCATAGTCATAAGATAATGACAAAGCCAACCATTACCAGGTCACGAGGACCTTACGTAAACGTCTATTCCTCCTGCCGATATTATCTTATAAATAGCCTGTCAATTATACACGCTGTGGTCGTTGCAACTATTGTATTCGCTACTTGATTCACCTCGCCTCACCGCTCACCGCCAGTTTACCTATTCTGTAACTTGTTTTACGGTCACCTCAACGCTCACCCACAAATATATTTTGACACCGCGATACGTATTAATTAAGCGTAGATAGAGGTCTAGTTTCGTGACGGGTGACCGGCGCGGCGGGGTGAGCCTCATTAGCGCGTAGCGAATAACAGCCCGGGGGTTATTTCGTAGGCGTGACGGGTGAGCTGAGGCACATACTTAAGCGCGATCCAAATAACAGCGCCGGTCCCTTAGCATGTCTCTATCTAGTCACTTATCGCATGATAAGGCCGACCATGATACGGTATCTGTGGGCGTAGCATGGTTGCCATTTTATCACTTATCGTTGTGGCAAAGACGCCCATCACGCTCTGACAAGTATGCGAGTGCGAGAGTGACGGATGCGTTATCCACAACGACGTGATAAAATGGCAACCCTGCTACGCCTGACAATACAGAGGAGCCTGATTTGCCCGCATTCTAATTCTTCAAATATTAAAATACATGAGACGGCATCCTACGACTCTACATCTCCGCTTCACTCTTCAGCCATCACCTCACTGACGAGGAGCTTTGTGAATAGCCAATTACTTAAGTAACGCGCCAGCGCGTTTTGCGCACTAGTAAATAATCACAAAATCTGCCTGTTGCATGCGGTGCTGTATAAAAAAGTTTGGTAAATTGGCCAAAGAAGGAAAGTAGTTAAAGCAATGACGCGTAGTTTCAGTGTCCGAGAGGCAAGTGGAAGGCTTGCGGTATTTGAGCTCCCGACGCGTGGTGGAACCGCCCTGGTACTTATGTTATGTCATTCATATAGAGACATAAACATAGAAATGTTTTGCGTATACAACATCACGTGACATAACTTATAAAATACCGTTAAAATTCGCTTTGTCAAATGGCAATGTTTTATGCTGTTATGTAAACGCACTATGGTAAAACTCTGCCATCATTGCGTGATAAAAAGAAGATAAATCATTGGTCTATTTTGAACACGACTGGAAAAATCATTAAAATGTTCTTTCTCACCTAAAAACGTGATTATGATGAAAAAAAAACCCTAGACGTAATTAATCTAAAAAATATGATGACAATTGTTAACTCGTTGAAGAATTCATTGCAAAAATTCGTAAAGTATATTTTTAATACATGTCTCTCTGTCTTAATTGATGCTTAATTTCTTGAGCTATGATCCATGTCTATGACTATAGCGTGAGTCAGAGAAAAACCCGTTTGCGTGACTTTACAAAGACCGGCGCAATATCATTGCAATGTATAATAATTACAAAAATAAGTAGGTAACCATCTAGCGACGTAGGTATGTGAAGTAAGTACGGGAACCGCTAGCCGCGGAACACAAACAGTTTTAAAGAGTGAATAAAAATATGTGTACGGTTATCTGAGGCTCTAGTATACGTTTTACCGAAACAAAACGTTACGATCGCGTTTGCGTTTTACCCTCAATTTGTATGGGATTTGACAGCAAAACGCAAACGCGGTCGCAACGCTTTGTTTCGGTAAAACTTATAGGTACAGCCTCTGAGTTGTTTATGTCTTTTATTGCTGAGGATAAAACATTATACGTCACATTTAGAGTAGCATGTTCTATAACAGCTATAGATTCCCCTGTCATCATCCTCCTAGAGTTATTCCCGGTTGTGCCCCTTAAGGAGCCCGGCGTCCGCTTTGACACCTAATCCCAAGATTTGGCATGTGGAGAGAAAAGGCTCTGCATTGACTATCGAGCATTGAATAAAGTCACAGTCAAAGACAAAAACCCCATGCCGCGTATTGAGGACCTGGTAGATAGGTTTCAAGGTCACAAGCTCACAAGTGCTTCACAAGCTTAGACTTGAAAAGCGGTTATTATCAAATTGCGATGAGTAACGAATCGATTCCTAAAAGCGCATTCATCACAGAAGACGGTCACTACGATTTTTTTCGGTTTGTTTAATGCTCCAAGCCGTTTTCAAAACATGATGAACAAGGTCTTGGGAAACTTAACTTAAGGTTCGAAAATGTTTTAATTTATTTAGATGATATTTATCTGGTAACTGACACAGTAGAAGAGAATTTGAAGCTGTTAGAACAGGTATTAGACGTATTTAAAAATAATGGGCTGACTTTAAACCTAAAGAAGTGTAATGTTTTCAAAAAGGGGTTGTGTTATGCCTAATGAAAATAAGCTAGAGGCTGTACGGAAATATTCCGCTCCCAAAACTGTCCACCAACTTCGACAGCTTCTCGGTTTAATTAACTATTTTAGAAAATTTATAAAAGACTGTGCCGTTATTTCGGCCCCTTTGAGCAAACTTTTGAAAAATGACATTTCTAGGGAGTGGGGTTCAGCTCAGGAGAATGCATTTCAGATGCTCAAACACAAGTTAACGTCAGATAGCGTTTTAGCAATGTTCGATCCAAATAGGGAGTGCGTCTTATATACTGATGCAAGTAGGGAAGGTCTTGCCGGAATATTAATGCAGGTAACAAGCGAAGACGAAAAGCCCGTGCACTTTTACAGCAGGCAAACCACAGACGATGAAAAAAAGTTCTATTCATTCGAATTGGAATTGTTGGCAATCGTTTGTTCCCTGCAAAAATTCCGGTTATACCTATTGGGATCCATATTTAAAATTGACACTGACTGCAACGCGGTTCGATTTGCGTTAACTAAAAGAGAGATAATTCCCCGGATCGCACGATGGGTTTTATCCACCAGCAAGTCAGATGAGTCGCTTTCGTAAAACTACCCTAGTAGCATTTTCGTTGGCATTTCGTTGGGCCAACTCGGTGATCAATGGCCCAACGTGGTGCCAACTTAAAATGCTACTAGGGTATATAGTGCCTACAGTTTTACGAAAGCGACTCATCTGACTTTCCAACCCAGAGGGAAAACTAGACCTTACTGGGATTAGACCGGTTTCCTCACGATGTTTTCCTTCACCGAAAAGCTAACGGTAAATATTCCGTACATGAGTTCCGAAATACTCATTGGTACGAGCCGGGATTCGAACCCACGACCGCCGCTTGACAGCCGCATGCCTTAACCACTAGGCTACCGTAACTCTCTCCTCTGTACGTAGCGTAGCGTATCCATTCCCCTCTGTACAAGTGATTTAATTTGTTTAATTAGTCGTTGAAACTTTAGACAAACAAAACATTGATTAAAGCTGTTCGGAGCCACATTTGTTCAAGTAAGTGACCCGATTCATAAAACTTAATAAACCTATGTTGAATACAATGTGTTTTTCCCCTTACTCACAAACGCAAAAGTCACAGTGACAGATTTCTAATGACGTTTTTGTTAAAATAAGTTTAATTAACGTTGGTGAATAAGGGTACGTGCACTATGAGCAGCGTGTAGCAAGAGGTTTACGGTTTACGCTAACCATAATACTATCACAATACTTTTAGTCATGAAAACAACGTATGTAGTAGTAAATAAATTGACATTTAATATGTATGTCAATAAATAAGGCATATCACATTTTTGTGTCCTTAGTTTCGTTTTGCCCTTTATTTAATGTCCTTAGGTTTTGTTCTACATATAGGTACTTAAGAGTCCGCAGTAAGCTCGGCCGAATTTCACCTTCCCATACAAACGTAGTTACGCTCTCAGTTTACAACTACGTGTTGAATTGTGACGAAACTTTGCATATACAATTATATGAGGTATATCTATGTCTGTAATTAGTTTATATGGTTCCAGTGTATAAAACAAACGATACACAGCAAAAACAAGTATTGTATGAAAAACTTAAATTCGCTGTATTTTTTTACTATGGTATCTGGAGCTACATAAACTAATTACACTCTTATATACCTCATGTCATTACACTCTTTCTTTTTTACACTCCAACACGTAGTTTTAAAATGAGAGCGTAACTACGTTTGTATGGATAATGGAGCTTACTGCGGACTCTTAAGAAATGTATATTGTATAGTTAGGCACAGTAGATCTAGGCAGTTATTATGTGGTTATGATGATTTTTATGGTTTCAGAACGGCACTCGGCGCAAGGCAAACCGGTTTTTGTCATGGATTCAGTTTTTATCGTCAGTTATACCTAACTCAGTCCATCCATTCTCATAACTAGAAGTAACTTGTTAAGACTGACGGCCATTCCCAATAATCAATCCACGGATAGTTTTCCTTACCAGGAAAACTATCCGTGGATTGATTATTGGGAATGGCCGTAAGTGAGGTATCATCCTGATATTTTAGACTTCAAAATGTACAATTATGTAAGTGTATACCTACGACATATTTAAACAAGTCACATTTATTTAATTGTAATTATTGTAAATGAGTTATCGACAAAACCTGTAATTAAAAATTTCGATGAGATTTACAACACAGATTTATAATATTACTAGCTTCTGCCCGCGACTCCGTCCGCGTGGAACTCGTTTATATCGTAGCTCCATACAAATTTCACCCCCCATTTTAGGGAAGTGGGGGGTTAGAAAGACAAAAAGTAGCCTATGTCACTCTCCATTCCTTCAACTATCTCCACTTAAAAAATCACGTCAATTCGTCGCTCCGTTTTACCCTGAAAGACGGACAAACAAACACACACATACACTTTGCCATTTATAATATTAGTATGGATAATACGAAGGCGAATATCGATCTACGAGTAGCTAGGTCTATTTTCGGCAAAATATGTTATGTATATGTTTCGTTTAATTAATCTTAATCTTTACGTAATGGTATCAAGAGCACCAGAGCACATAATAGCTTAATCATCCATAATTTAATAGCATTTGTTCCATCTTGACGACTTGTATTACTGCAAATATATTTTTATTACGTACGACACACGAACAACGTTAAACATGGCGCCGGCAGTAATCATCCCAGAGAAACTTTAAAATTTTCCATAGTATCAGATTTCAAAGAACAACACTTACGATTACAGCCGGTTTGGTGCAACACACCCTAAGTATAAACATGTCTTTAACGTCGAATGTACCCTAAGTATAAACATGTCTTTAACGTCGAATGTACCCTAAGTATAAACATGTCTTTAACGTCGAATGTACCCTAAGTATAAACATGTCTTTAACGTCGAATGTACCCTAAGTATAAACATGTCTTTAACGTCGAATGTACCCTAAGTATAAACATGTCTTTAACGTCGAATGTAATATTCCCCTGTAGGTACCTCATACGTAAATTAATTATAAATAACCTTGCACATCTTTCAAGGGTACTTTGTTATTTTTTGCGGTTAATATCGGTTATTACACGTCACTATTTGAGAATGCAAAAAAGAGGCAAAACAAATATCTCAGTCTCTGGGAATTGAACATCGACCCAACTTAAGCATTATTGTATTGTCATAAATGATTTTACCTTATTTATATGTGTATTCATATATTTTATTGGTAAAAGTAGTACATTTTCGTTTTCATTTATTTTGTTCATTAAGTGCTTGTCAAACAACAATACTATTTTTATTACGTTTCACAAATCGCATGAAGTCTTTTCTAATCTTTTATGGAACAGGGTATAAGTACATGGTACATGATCATATTATTCGTGTTTTTTTATGAGGGCGCAAACAAACTTGCCTGCCTGATGGTAAGCAGACACTAGCCTATGGACGCTTGCGACTCCATAAGAATCACAAGCGCGTATATTAGTCGGGTTTGAAGTACCTAAATAAAAAAAGTCATCCAATAATCAGGTACAGAACGGCCACAAATCTAATCAAACTTTGTGCAGGGTGCTATAAGTTCGATTCCCGGTCACATCATGTTTTTAACCCCCGACGCAAACAGAGGGGTGATATAAGTTTAACGTGTCTGTGTGTCTGTGTATCGTAGCTCCCAAACGGATGGACCGATTTGAATCCGGTTTTTTTATTCGAAAGCTGTTGTGAGCCCGAGTGTTCTTAGCCATGTTTCATGAAAATCTGTTTAGCCGTTTTTGAGATATTGGACTTTGAAATGAAAATGTCGGGAGTTTTTCAAGTTATTTTTTAATTAAGGGTTGATGTAACTATTGACCGAAGAGCTCGCGGCTCGCGGCTTTCTCGCACAGCGCGCGCATCAGCGCTGCAATTCAGCGAGGAAATGCCGCCAGCATTTGGGTACAGTCAAGTGCAAAAAAATGTATCGATAACATCCCCTCATAAAATAAGCACCAAAACCTTAATCCGCTGACATAAGAGTTATGGGACATATTTATGAGAAAGTTGTATGCACCCATTATTTTACATGACATTATGATGATTTTTTTTCATTGTATTCATATTCAGTTAGAAATATTTTAAGTAGGTTCAGAATTATCATTGTAATAATATTTTTTTGGAAATAAATGACTGACTGTCGAGTTTATTTCGGCGTTTCTTCTTAACAGTGGTCTTCTTTTTCAGAAACGCTGGTAGAATTTTTACTTGTAAAAGTGCCATTACGGCCTACTTGCAGAATAAAATTCATTGAATTTATTTAACTTAGTTTTAATTAAGTGTTAATTATCATCTTGCAAACTTTAATTAATCAGATATCGGCGATATCTATGAATCTGAAGATGATGTTACAAACTTGGTTATGCGAGAAAAGACATCAAATTCAGAAACTATAAGCCATTAGGCATCCATTTCTATCATCGTAGTTGGCTAATAGGTACAAGATTTTCTACTCTGCTTTCAGTTGGCAGTGTTGCCAGGGCCCCTGAGTCGTAAGTTACGTTTCGTTTCTTAAAATGATACATTTTTGCTGCAAAAGTTACGTTTTTCATTCTCACGTCTTAAAATTGTATTCGTTTGCGCGAGTCGAGTGACAGAGATCGAGATGTAACGAACGTTCGGTTCGTGTTTGAAATTAAATATCTCTTTTGCTATCACTGTCACTTCTGTCAGTGTCAAAAATGATATCAATGAAACTCCTGTCCCTTATGTCACCTATGTCAATACGTTCAAAAATAATAATATAAATCGTCGTATACTGTCCCGACCACGAAATACTTTTGTATGAGTAGGTTTTTTTTACCAACATAAGTAAGGTGTCAGTCCTACTCTTAATGTTACGAAAATTCCCTGAATAATAAATGTTACGCGAGCGGGTCAAAAGTTACGAAAAATGTAAGAAATGTAACCATCTGGCAACGCTGTCAGTTGGACTTTTGAACCTTACTGCTGCGCACACGTCTCGTAAAACCGAAAATCGGCAGGCACTGTTCCCCAGTAGGTATACCTAATCTAAATCTTTGACTCTAGCGTAGTGTATTTAACTGCATTCCTTAGGGAAGAGAAAAAAAACACGCAACAGGAATGATTACGTTAATACTATAATAATGACTTAAAATATTAGGTAATTCATTATCTCACGATTCTGCATTCCATAACTCGTACATGTATTTTATTATGCTACGGAATCAAAATGGACGTGTCAACGTCACTATTTTTTTAATTAAAAAGAAAGCGATAGTTAAAAGCAATACCGGCATTTTTCACAACACTAGCAGTCAGAAGGGCATCCTTGGACTCGGCGCAGTTCACTCACCTTTCACAGAAAATGACCACTCAATACCGACTCACAGAACCTCACTATCACACTGCACACAATGTTATTGAACTATTAAATAACTTTGATTGTTCAAACACTGTTTTCGCATAACGTAACACGAGTATTGTTGCCGAAATATGTTTGGAGGAGTTTAAAAACACAGTACGAACGAACGGTGGCCGCGACGGTTCAGAAACCTGTTTTCCCTCTCTCTCACTCCGGTTTTGCGGCGGGTTGCCATGATGATTGTTAATTCTCCATTGTTTTTTCTGGTGATGACGTCAGGCTTCGTCAAAACTATAAACGTAATTCTAATAAGAATCTTATTGGCAAAGATCCCAGTAGATAATTAAGAACTAGGTACAAACTCAAATTCAGTGGAATATTGGTTGAATCTGACTCACTATAGACTCATCATCCTCCTAGCGTTATTCCCGGTTGTGCCCTAAAGGAGCCCGGGTCCGCTTTGACTCTAGACTACGGTGCTACTAACTAGGCTAAAACGGCCAATCCGAATCAAAGAAAATTATTACCTACCTGCTAAATGATACTTTAGGTATAACCTCGACTTCCAGTGCTCCTTATTTCGTTATAACTAATTACTATTAAATACACAATTTGGATAGAAACCATTATTATTATCGTTAAAACGTAAAATTGCAAATAAATCTAGAACAGATGTTGCAAGCGTCCATTGCAGCGTCAAGCAGGGCGTATGCTGTCTTGTTTGCCATTGGATAAAAAAACGGTATTTAATTAACTAAAGCTTTTTGGAAATCTGTGGATGTACCTAGAGAGCGTCAACCTATTTATTTCCCTCAAAATAAATGCCCTCCTCGCCCCGGATGACACGATTAAGTTTAAAATAAATGGACATCGTCATCGGCGGTGACCCACTGGGCTATATTTACCGCCCCTTTAATGGCCCCTTGTAACCTCGCTTGGAGCACCCTTATATCGCGTCTATAGCCCTTGTTTTACATATTTTCCGAAAATGAAGTCTGCTTTAATCAGTTTCTCCCGTGTCTACACATCAGAGAGTAGCTTTTTATCTAGAAAAAAAATCTCAACAGCTTGTTATTTTTAATGTTTTTTTTTTATTGTTCATAAACCTTAACAAACCTCTGTTAACTAAAATATGTTTCTCTCTCCCAAACACAAAAGTCAAAGTGACAAATAAAGACATTCTATATCTCATTTTAACTGATGTAGGTTTGATGAATGTGGCAAGGGTATTGATGCTTACTTTTGCGCTAGAAAGTCATTTGAAGTAATGCCAGATGATGTTGAATAATTGAAATATTTCTACACTACTTATTATTAAAGTCTATAGTCGTATTTCGTTCCCACAAATATTTTTGTAATCAAAACAATCACGAACTTCGTCATGGGAAATCAAAGGAGAAGATTAAAATTCTTCAGCGCATCGTTAATACAAGCCAAATTTCCATTTTCCAATCCATGTTCACCAAAATTAAGTGCCGCTTTCGCGGGAGATTTCCAATTATGGCAACACAGCTTTAATATAACCTCAAAGGCTGTCATGTCCGAGCGAATACGTAGCCAGCGCGTTCAAACACGCGAACGGGCAGCACTACAACCTCAATCTACAGCGACACGGTTCCAATAACGCCTTTACTCAACGACTTTAGAGCTCCACCGCATCAGGCTACATACGCTTTATTGCAGACGCGAAGACGAACGTGAAGTAATGTACAAATGTTGACGCGGCACCACTGCTGTTGTTAAAATCTTTTTTAATCCAAATTAGCTTTTATCCCGTTGACTCAAAGGTCCCATTAGGTTACGGAGTCCGAACGCCTTTGACATTACTAACTTAATTTTGCGCCTAAAATAACCTAATCTAATCTTTCATTATGGACTTACTTCATAATCCTATTATTTGCGCAGCGCGGCAGCTATACTTGCAATACGCAAGAAAACTGAAGAGGTCCGAAAAATTTAGATTTACTTTCTAGAAAGGTTTTTTCCATTCGGAATCAGGGCATGCTGGAATTCTTTCTTCAAACTTGGGAAGTTGGAATTCAATCCCGGAACATCTGGAAAGTTTGCAGTTGGAAATTTGCCGATGCGGAGGGGACAAATGAAGGGGTGCAAGGTTTGGAAATTCTCAATTTCTGAGATTGTATCCTTATTTAATACCAAAACATACGTCGAAATGATAACATAAGTAACATGTAGGTACCTACATATATGATATGACAAATATTTAAAATGATATAATTGTAAAATCCATTTCGTAATCGTGTGGTATGGAAGACTCGTTTATAATTATAATACGGTTAGTTTCGCTGTCTTCTGCTAAAATTGTAACTAATCTCCCACTTTATTGAAATTCCAAACGACAATCCTACTAATATTATAAATGCGAAAGTTTGGATGTTCAGATGTTTGGATGTCTAGATGTTTAGATGTTTGTTACTCAATCGCGCTTAAACGGCTCAACCGATTTAGATGAAATTTTGCACAAAGATAGTTTATAACCTGGATTCAAATAGAGGGTAGTTTTTATCCCGGGTCCACGCAGACAAAGTCGCGGGCGGAAGCTAGTCTATGTATAAAATTGTAACACACAATTGGTTACGCGAATGCCGTTACCAATACAATTCATAATCTACTTTAATTCGATTCTAGCGACACGACAATAGAGCCATGCCATAGTACAAACTTGGGTATTAATTTATGAAACGGTAAGGAATATTGACTGTTGAGTCACACTGTATATTTGATTATGCCACACGGCACATCTAAAATAAATATAATAAAGTATGTGACGCATTAACACCACAATTAACTAAACAATAATGAAGGCCAAAGACCACCGTTTCTGCAACACGTGCAGCATATCATTACGTTACGTATTCATGCCCGGTGGCATAATGTGTGTCTTTTCTTTACCCGCTACGTCGGTTAAAAAAAAGAAATTTACACCTTTGTTTAAATTATACGGTGACATAAGTAAAGCTTTGATCAAATGTGCAGTTATATTGCCATTATACTACCTTCCTTTTATACCACGAGTGACAAACATGACACTATATATATAGTTTAACTTAAATTACTTTCATTGTTTTTCCCTTGAACTCCTCAATTATTTTAGGCCGGATTCTACCAAACTGGAATAAGACCTTAATCCGAGATAATGCATCAAAACGAATTGGGCTAATTTGAGAATACACTATTCTTCTTAACGGTCAAAATTACACAATAGGTAATTTTGAAGCTGAACCGAGTTTTATATACTTATAATGAAATTCTTGCTTAAATGTGTTACGAATGATTCAAGATCGTCAGGAACAAGAGATACATTAAATAAACTTAAACCATATGCGTCACGTAGTACCTAGTTTAATCGGCTGCCTCGCAACAAAAAAATATTTTTCATAGTTTTTTTTTTTCCGCCCCAGTCTAAGCTGTTCTGCTCAGTTCGGGTAGCACAGGGCGGTTCCACAACGCTTCGGGAGCTCAAATACCGCGAGCCATCCGGTTGCCTCTTGAACTGCAACTGCGCGTCATTGCTCTGAATATATCTATTTAAGGGGGTGAATTGGAAATTATCGCGTGCTTTGGAACGCCGTTCTGACTATTAAGGTCTGATTTTCGGATATATAATTCTTGACTACATGATTGTTTATCTGATATTGCGTAAAATTATCTCGATAGAAAAAAATCCAAAGATGGGTCTTTATTTTCCTTTTTTTACTCAGCCTACTCAAACAATACATTATTTTACGACAGAATCAAAATCTCACTTAATGAAATATAAATAAAACCTCACTAAGTTAGGTATTTATCGAGATTTGTCCAAAAAAGCCATTCCCGAAGGGTGTTGCATCTCTTTTTCTCGTGCGCGAAAGGCATAAGCGTGTCTCTGTCAGGGGGCGTGGTCGACTCGAATCAAGGCATACCCTTAATCGCGAATTGCCACACAGCCAATAGGAATTACAGACTGGCGCTTTATACAAAAACTAGAATTTCGAACCAGGATAGTCTCTTATTACCCGACTGCCGAAGGAGAGGAGGGTTATGTTTTGCGAGAGTACGTATGTATGTGATGTGACCTTATTTTTTGGCACGCCCTGCAGCCTAAACCGTTTGACGGATTTCGATATATGAAGGTACCTATCATTTAATTCGTCTCAGTTGCAGGAGTGACATAGGCTATGAAATTTTCCAAAATTTCCACCAGAATCAAAAGTTTGCGTGAAAAACAGACGTAATAAAACTAATTAATAAAAAAAATCAAAAAACCCGACCGTAAAAAATGAACTCAAAAGATAGAAACAAGATGTAAGATTTAAAGAATCAATTTAATAAATCAAATACATCTCTACTTATAATATAAAGCGGTATTGTTTATATGTTTGCATGTAGAACTAGTGTGGTGTGGATTTGAAAAACAGTCCGAGGCATAAAATTAACGGTATGTTTAACTTGTCGCTATATGCCTCCGACTGTCTTTTCAAATCCACACCACACTCTAGTTCTACATGCAAACACCGGCTTTATATTATTAGTAAAGATGTATTTGTTTGATTAAATTAATTCTTTAAATCTTACATCTTGTTAGTCTATCTTTTGAGTTCATTTGACGCAGTCAGGTTTTTTGATTTTTTAAATTACCTAATTAGTTTTATTTGGTCCAAAATATTAAGACAATTTTTCCAGTATAGCTTAACGAAAAGTTTTAGCTATTCCCCCAGTCTTCTTTTAATTAGACTACATAGAAATCTGTCTTTCGTACCAGGAGCTCAAAACAGTGGCAGGGAAAAGAACAGAATGGCCATTACTCCACCGACATGAGCCCGGCTCTTAACTTAACGATGATGAGCCAAGGCGAAGGTACATTTAGTTTAATTTTACCGATTCATAAGCGGGTCTTGTTCATTAACAAAACCAGTTTATCAAGTAAACATCAGCAATGCTCACTTGTCTCAGTATGAGTATAATTGAATCAAAGCATTTAGGACGTTCCCGCCCGTGTGGTGTCGGGTTACAATTTCACCACCCCGTTTCTTCCCGTGGGTGTCGTAAAAGTCGAATAAGGGAGCAGGGTTGAAGTGTATTGTGGGATTTATGGGCGATGGGCTAGCAACCTATCACTGCAATATCACATTTTGTCGATCTTTTATACCCACATTTATGCTAAAAGTGGCGCTGGAACATAAGTTTCATGTGCTCTGCCTACCCCTTTTGGGAATAAAGGCGTGAATGTATGTATGTATGTATTATGACGTTCCATAGTCATAAGATGACAAAGCCCTTTGTATTACCAGGTCACGAGGACCTACCGTGAGCGTCTGTTCCTAAATCTGCCGATATTATCTTATAAATAGCCTGTCAGTTATGTATTAACTACACTAACACGCTGTGGTCGTTGCAAAATATTGTATTCGCTACTTGATTCACCTCGCCTCACCGCTCACCGCCAGTATACTTTGACGCTAGGGCAGTTATTCGGAACGCGCTAATGCCCCTCACCTCATGCCTAACGAACTAGACCTCTGTAACGCTTCATCATCCATCATCATCATATCAGTCGAAAGACGTCCACTGCTTAACATAGGCGGAGGTGTGCCAAAGTGACCGGTCCTGAGCCACCCGCATCCAGCGGACTCCCACGACCTTTACCAGGTCATCAGTCCACCCACGCCGCGCCTTCCGGTACGTGGTCGCCAACCATGTATATATTCTGCCTATATAACGCATTTGCAACAGTACCAGTGTATAGTGTCCTTTTGAAAATTGACTGAATTAGTATTTGGTAACTAAATATACGGAAAAAAAGACAAAAAAAGATTGGCAATGTGTGGTTGGGGAAAGGAAAGGAGGATGGGCACATTTGTATGGACTCTGGCCTAGAAACCAATAATGACAAGCCATAAAAGATTGGAAAGGTTTTTCATATTCTACAACTTTTTATAAGACGGGAAATCTTGAATCGCTGTGTAAAAAAAGTTAAGTTCGTTCATCCATGATCAATTAACATGAAGCCAATCTTGCATTAGATCACGGAATCCAATAACAAAGTCAAAGATCAGGAAATCGCAAGGAAGTAACCAGCGACGGTTTAGAGGAACCGATAAGAAAAACAGAATATTAGCAACGACGGAAAAATGCAAAATCCATTTGAATAGCTGAATCAGAATGACACAAAAAAAAACATGAAAACGCATAAAAACTAAAACATGACACAAAATCAGTTACAAAACCTTAATTTAGTCTGTTAAGCGATGCGGGAACTTAGTATCGAAAAAACCTACATACCTAGTAAAGTTTCAACTCAAACTACTTTTATGCAGCGATAACTTGTTTCACACAAAGATTGGGACTGCCTGGCATAGTAAAAGTTTTAGAATAAGCTATCCTGTGACATATCGCTTGTCCTTATTGGTTATATAGGCCAATCTGCCCATCCTCCTTTGGCCAGAAAATATTTAAATAATAGGTTCGCTCTCCCATTAAAACACTATGGAGTCTCAATGTTGATTATGATTATGCCTCTCAAGACATCTAAATAAATAGATATGTATACTAAAGTGTGTGAAGCATTAACGCTACAATTAACTAAAGGATAATGAAGTCAAAAGAAAAGATTAAAACATTTTTCGGTCACATTTAATTGGTTTAATTACGTATGCAGCATATCATTACGTTAATGTCCGGTGGCATAATGTGAGTCTTTTCTTTACCCGCTACGTCAATTTAAAAAAAGGAAATTTACACCCTCGTTTAAATTATACGGTGACATAAGTAAAGCTTTGTTCAAATGCGCAGATATGTTGGCATTATAATAACTTAATTTTATACAACTACGGTGGCAAAGATGACATTATAGTTTTCGGACGACTCTTCTTAGGTTTACGGATTCGCTGTGTTCATCATTCAGCCGAAAGACGTCCACTGCTGGACATAGGCCTCCCGCAAAGAGTGCCACAATGACCGGTCCTGCGCCAGCCGCATGCAGCGGACTCCCGCGACCTTTACCAGGTCATCAGTCCACCTTGTGGGGGCACTACCCACACTGCACCTTCCAGTTGGTTGTGTTAATAGAGGCGAATTCGCGGGAGCTCTGGCGACTTTACCCACTACCAGGAACACAAAACCACATACCTACAGAGCAAATAGTGGTGTCTTTATGGCTGCGGTGGTAAGTGGAGGTACTTGCTCAGTTGGGCTGCTATAAATATGAGTGAGATGACATTCCACTGCGCTCAGCTTTTCTAAAAGGTCAGGTAAAGCCTCTAGAGTGCCTCTGCCTACCCAAAACCAACGATTAACCATGAGTCAAGAACGTTATGAAAATGAAATTCAAAAATTAAATAGGAACCTGATCTTTGTTTTGGCAAATAAACACGTCTCTTATATACAATTGCAAATATTTCGTTCTTTGAGAATCCATACTTGTCAAGTTCTTGCGCTTCTTATAATTACTTATTTATTATCGCTAAACACCCATTTCACGCAAGTTCCAGTATGCACGCTCCGTTATAACACAGAATACTATAAAGGAGCAGAGCATCATCCATTCCTTATTCGCCACCATGTCGTCTAAACAATCAGACTCTTTCAAACAAAATCGATTCTTCTGGACTATCTTTGGTCTATGGCCAGGGAACATACCCAACAGATACTATAAATACTTCTCATTCACCTACCTAATCCTCACTTTCGTCGCCTACAATGCCCTATTGACACTAAATCTCTATCACACCCCGCGCAGAATCGATTTGCTTATCCGAGAAGTAATTTTTTCTTTCACCGAAATCGCAGTGGCCAGTAAAGTGTTTACGATTCTTTTTAAAAGAAAAAAACTAGTCGCTATCTTTGAAATGCTCGACCGCGATGAATTCAAAGGAAACGATAATATTGGCAGGGAAATTGTGCGGAAACATAACTACTATTACAAAACTTACTTAATGATGAATACTATTTTATCAAATTTTACTTATTTCTCTCAAGTACTTTTTCCTGTTATCGGGTTTCTAATTTTTAAAACTACGCTGGACTTACCGATTTGCAAGTATTATTTTCTCTCGGATGAAACAAGGAAGGATTATTTTACATTAATTTTCTTGTACCAAGCATTCGGCATGTATGGACATATGATGTACAACGTCTATATAGATACTTTGATTGCGGGGTTTATAGTGTTAGCTATAGGTCAAGTGAAGGTGCTTTGCCACGATTTAGAAAACCTGAAAGTTGAAAAATCTGACACTGGCAACCAACAAGCTTTGGATCTGATACAACAACAGAAACTCCGTCAAATTATTAATCATTACGCGCTACTTTTGGAGTTAGTGGTATCTTTATTTTGTTCGCACACACAAATTTCTGTTAAATATTGACACTACCTGTTACTTGACTGTCCTTTCTTCATACAGCACCTAACCATCAATTATACATCGAGACTATTCTATAGGGCCTAACTAGATGGGATTACGCTGTTTTACGGTTAAACATCTATGGCCATGCACAGTAAGATTCCAAAATTGCACTTCTAAAATAATTGCATTGCTATTCTTTTCTAAGAAAGAAGAAAGAAAGAAAATACATTTATTTAACGTCACAACTTAAGTACACAATAAAGAACAAGCAAACGATAAGGCTTAAATACGAGGACGTTAAACAGGATCCCCACTCAGCATAAAGCCACTGCAAGACACGGCAAGCAGAGGCGCTGATTTTCGGTGGGGACCTGACTTAAAACTATTATAGGTGACGGCACAAACGCCAACAACTGGTAATAACTAAGGAAAATTAAAACAAAATAAATAAACCTAAACACTTAACATAAGTAACAGAATGAAAAATAAAACATTTGATAACACAACAAAACGCAACAAGAAAGTTTAAAAGTTTAATAGCTATAGCAAGCATTTTACATGTTTTGCAAACGTAACCTCTTTAGATTTGTTTTCATGTTGGTTTTCAGATACTGTAATGATTTTCAAAACGTGATTAGCGGAACCATGTTCGTACAGTTCGGAATTGGAGCTGGTATTATTTGTGTCATCATGTGTGGCTTGTTACTGGTAAGCAAGGCTTTAATATTATACCTTAGGAACAGTTGTTGTAGTCCCCTAGAAAATGCGGATTGTGTAGTATGAACCTTTTAATCGGAATCGGACACGGTAAGAGCAACGTAGGCCGCGGTCAGTTCTTGGATGGGTGACCGTATTGAGTGTTTACAGACGTGCTTTGGTAGACACGATAAGCCGTTTTTATACTGATTGTTTTGAGCGGCTTGAGAACTTTTAAGCAGTCATGTAGCCTACTCACTTGCACCAAATGCATGATCCAAGAGGATCATATAGTAGTTAATACTGCAAAAACTAGTCCCTATGTAAATTGTTGCTATAAGAGTCCAGGTTTGTCGTCCATTTTTATAAGCTACAAATTACAATAAAAACCAGCACATACTTTATTTACGATATTATTAATATTGCGTGAAAGTAGCAGTGGTGGTTTATAACCCAAATGGCATTCTGGTAAATCTATAGTGACCATAATTGTGTCTATTGCTTTATTGTCTTCTCATTATTTTAAAGCCTTCTACAGTGGAAACGTTTATGTTCATGGTGGGCTATTTCATCGCGATGAACCTGCAGATCTTCGTCCCAGCTTGGCTCGGCACCCAGCTTAGTTACCTGGTAGGCACAGGCAAGGAATCGCTAATAGAGCTTTGTTTTCGCGGTCGGTTACCTGACACAACAAAATTGTGCACGACGTCGCATTAATTGTGCGTTTTGTAGTTATTCACAAATTTGAATTGATATTTATTTATGTAAACCTTATTGCACAAATATAAAAATAAAGGTACAATTGGCAGACTTAATGCCTTAAGGCATTCTCTACCAGTCAACCATTAGGCTAAACAGAAACTTTAGTGGTGCAGGATCCTAAATACAGAGACTCGAATGGAAACACAAATCAATTAATTTCATTAATATACATACATATGTAATGAATACAATATAAACTTACTTATACATACATAAATACATACAATTATATGTACCCGAACAAAGATATCATGAGAATCATCAATCTTTAATAGTTAATAAGAGATGCTTACGCAACTTGCGTTTAAAGGAGAACTTGTTCTGAGCTTGCCTGACGGTCAGAGGGAGATCAGTCCACAGACGAATAGCCTGAACAGCGAAGGATTTTGAGATATGTCTGTTAGTCTTTAAGGTATTTGTAGTATATATAGGCCTTGTTGCCTGATTTAAATAAATAAATAAAATAATAATTATACTACGATGGTAGCAGACTGGCATTCGGTCTGCCTGATGGTAATAAGACACCATAGCCTATGGCTTGCCATTCTAGCATAATCACAAGCGCGTTACCGACCCTGCGTACCACTGCGCAAGTCATTCAGCGTGTACAAAACGCATGCGCAAGTTTTTGTTTCATTATCCCACGTCGAGCGCACATAACGCCTTATCTTAATGAAAAAGGGATCCTTAAGATGATTTTTAGTGTGTATTATATTTTATATTGTACATTTATATATGTATTAGCATGTTTTTTATTTTCTCTGTGTGTTTTTGTACACGGTATAAGTTTGCCTATCTCGTTCTATCTACCTTCCTCTCAATTGCTCAAATGTTAGCTGGAAGAGATTCCTTATAGGGATAAGTTCGCCTTTGTACTTTGATCTATTGTGTGACATGTATATTCTTTAACCTGTTATTGTGTACAATAAAGTGCTTACATACATACATACTTTTCGTAGAGAACTGCACATGGCTTCTTTTGTTCATAAAATTGTAAAAGGTATTCTGGTCGGTTTGTGTGCACCGACCAGAATACCTTTTTAGGAAAATAGCGTGGGTAAAAAACACCTAATTAAATACCCGTAGTAAAATCCTTACTAATATTATAAATGCGAGTGTGGGTGTGTGTTTGTCCTTCTTTCACGTCGCTACGGAGCGTCGTATTGATGTGATTTTTTGTATGGAGATACTTTTTTCACCGGGAAAACATCTAATTCCCACGGGAAAAATCAATATTTTACATTTTCCTATGACCACACGGGTGAAGCCGCGGGCATCAGCTAGTATTATATATAAAGCCGTCATTCCTAAACATAAGACCAAAGGATGTAAAGGGGGATTTAAAGTCAGTGCAGCCAAAATCTGGAGCAACATTCCGCCACCTATTCGGCTTAACATGTCACAACCATTGTTCAAATCTCAACTGAAAACCTTTTAAACCTTGTTGTTTAAACAGCAGACTGACTTTAAAACTTCGTCCTTGTTCAGTGTGCGTATTGATTAGTACTTTGTTTATTTCCTTTCTTGTTTTTGGCTATGTCTTTTTGTGTTTTTATGTTAGGTATTTTTTTGTGTTGTTACTATGCGCTGTTTGTAGCAGTCGCTCTGCGTCACCACTTTTAGCTTGGGGCAGGCTGAAAATCACAGCGCTGCAGCCACACCGCGGTGGCGAGGTTCCAGCACACAGCTGAGACTGTCCTATTGCAACCTTTTTTTTTACTTGTTTCTTTTTACATTTTAATTGATCTCTTTTTGTATGCAACATTATTGTAATGAATGTATTGTGTTTTGACTGTGGCTCTAAATTATTATCATTCGTTTTCTTTCTTTCTTAACACGGGTCCTTATTCATTTCGACACCACCAAGAACCCAACACATACCTAGAGAGCAAGAAGTGGCGTTACTATGGCTGCGGTCTTCTGTACGGAGGAGGTACTCGCCAGCAGCTGTCAATACGAACTAGACCTTTCGCTGTGCCCTACCGCTCGTAGCTTGTCGATCGGGTCATAAATTGCTCCTACGACCCGACCGACGATCGATCATTAAATCAGTCAATCTTTGACCGCCATAGACTATTCGCACTTTTATCCTGGAGTAGCAGTAGCAAACAACATTTCAGACCGTTCAAAAAGATTCCCTTTACTCATAACCTAGGCTATAGCAAAAGACAGACTAGTACCAGAGACTAATAAACTGGCACTGGCAGTCTATATAAAGTACTAGGCTCTACTAGAAATTACCAGTGGGCGCTTCTTCGCTTATTCGCAAGGCTCTTTCCTCAACAATTCCACCACCCTTTTCAAGATTTCTCTGGAACTCCCAATTATTCTCCATACCAATTCTTATCAAAATTTGTTCAGCGGTTTAATCGTGAAAATATACGTGTATACAGCAGATTTTGATTTATAAATATGTGTTAATTAGGCAATTAACAAAAAAAAGTACAAAACACACAATTTTAGATGCTCTTTTAAAATTTTTTGCCCTGCATGTTGCATTTTTTTATTTGTGAATTTAAGGTTTAATTACAGTACGAATTGTATACAACAGAGTCAAGAGCTAATGGTAGCCGCGTACAAAAGTGAATGGCGGCCGCGCTCCGAACGCTACAAGCGGAGCGTCAAGCTGTTCGTGGAGCGAGCCAAGCAGCCTATCACCATCACTGGCCTTTCGATATTCCCGCTGTCTCTGGCCACCTATATCTCGGTACGTATTACTTTATACGCCAGAGTCAAGAGCGAATGGTAGCCGCGTACAAGAGTGAATGGCGGCCGCGCTCCGAGCGCTATAAGCGGAGCGTCAAGCTGTTCGTGGAGCGAGCCAAGCAGCCCATCACCATCACTGGCCTTCCGATATTCCCGCTGTCTCTGGCTACCTATATCTCAGTACGTATTACTTTTTACATCAGAGTCAAAAGCGAATGGTAGCCGCGTACAAGAGTGAATGGCGGCCGCACTCCGAGCGCTATACAAGCGGAGCGTCAAGCTGTTCGTGGAGCGAGCCAAGCAGCCCATCACCATCACTGGCCTTTCGATATTCCCGCTGTCTCTGGTTACCTATATCTCAGTACTTATTACTTTATACATTAGAGTCAAAAGCGAATGGTAGCCGCGTACAAGAGTGAATGGCGGCCGCACTCCGAGCGCTATACAAGCGGAGCGTCAAGCTGTTCGTGGAGCGAACCAAGCAGCCCTTCACCATCATTGGCCTTTCGATATTCCCGCTGTCTCTGGCCACCTATATCTCGGTACGAATCTTAGTTATTGTTACGTAAACAATTACTCATCGCACTGTTACCTTTTACGCTTAGTCTCTGAACGGATTTAAATGAAATTTTCCGTACAGATATTTTATTGAGACCCTTTGGAAGGATATAGGATAGTTTTTATCTCAGAAATCATCCCTTAAGATGCTATTTAGAAGTGTGTTTGGGACAGCGATAATTAAGCTTGCGCCTAAGATAATTTAATAGCAATAATTTTCCTAAGTTGATAACAAGTTCTACGCGGACGAAGTCGCGGGCAACAGCAATTTTTTTATATAATAAATAATTGTTTTCATGCAACTGGTATTTTAAATCCAAGCTGATCTTCTTAATATAAAAAATGTGTTTGGTTTTTTATGCGAAGAATATACAATAAAAAGTTTGAGTACCACTGTCTTTTCCCTGTAAAGCGGGGTAAGAGTAAAATACTTTTTTTTTAATGCAGTTTTCTCGTTACCTATCAGGAATATTTACGCAAAAATCATCTGTAATCTGTTAAGCGTAAGGAATTCTATAGAATAACGAGCAACAGTAACCGTTTGCATTCATTCAAAAGTCTTCAGATACTATGTCAATCTTACCCCTCGACCATTCCATTTTAAGACAATAATATGTTTTATTTTATTATTTTTATACGTTAGAATAGGCGTAGCCGAGTTTTGTCGACAGATAACAAAAATAGAGTCCTTGCCCATAACTTCCAATTTATACAATTGAAAGGAAGCTAATAGTTTTTTATTTTACAATGGTTTTACCACAACACTATCCCACTCATCAAAAAACCATTCAATCTTCCCCCACCTTACCTTACTTAAGTAATTCGAATTTTAAAGTACATTAGTAATAGTATATTTTCTCGTCTCGCGTCGCGCCTCAGCATCCGTGCTGCTAGGCTGGGCTAACCTCGCAGTTGGCATCTGTTCGTTTTTTTTAAGTAGGTCGTTCATATTATTTTGTTCACCAACTCAGCTGAGTGGTCGCTAACCGGCACATGAAATTAGGTGGTCGCTAACCAGCGAAATGACCCTATACATTGGTGTGTTATAAAAATAATCATATTTACGATTATTTACGAGGGTAAGCTATAATAAAAACCCCAAAAGCCCCTTTTAAGTCCGCAATCAGTAACAGACGGGTAACTGCGGAACCCTACCCTGCGTGTGGCCCGACACGCACTTGGCCGCTTTTTTTTTAGATAACGTTGTTCTTTTTAGAGTCATTCGAATCCTTATAGATAACGAAATGTCGTGGAATACCACATGTGGATTATGCTATTTTTTTTCCCTACCGGGATGTATTCATGAGTTACCCACTGTTTTTAGTTGACCTATATAAGTTAGAGATAGGTCTAGAAATACTGCGATGCTAGCGAGATATTGTCGTTGGGCTGGATTAGATTAAAGTAGTGAAAATTAGCTTTGAAGTAAAAATCATCAAAAAAATAAGCTTACCCAGGCAAAATTTTGAAATAACTCTAGTCATAGTTTTGAAAAAAAAAGACTTTTGATTGTCAATTTTCAAATACAAATACAGGCCTGGAAAAGGGTTAAATATATGTGTACTATCTATGAGACTAAAATATATTTGCGACGATTCAATCAGAAGTACTTAATGAGTATAATTGTCGAATGCACCGGAAAGCATTATTTGACTGTGCAATAAAAGTATACTTAGAGCGAAATCGTCCCTCTCTTTCGCACTTATGATATTTCGCACAAGTGCAAATAAGACGGATAATTCTATAGAAATCATCCGTTTCTTTCGCACTTGCATAAAATATTGTAAATAAATGCTAGAGACGGATTATTTCTCGGATTATGATTCGGATCGGACGCAATGCAGAAGCGCTCGAAAGTTATGACAATCGAGAATTTGGTGTATTTTGAGAAATGGCCGTTTTGTGAATCAATCATTATGGGAATCGCGTGTTCTGCGATATAAAATTTAGGGTCTTTGGGGAATGGTGCCTTCTGTGTATCAGTTGTTATGAGCTTCATTCCATTTGAAATTGGCTCGTATTGAGAAAAGTGAAAACAAGAACGGTTCATTTTGGTAATAAGTAAGTTAAATTGGGTTTCATTCCTTATGAGAATAGTTCTTTTAGAGATTGGGTCGTATTGAGTATTTGTGTATTTTGAGTTTAGTGTCGAGTGCACCGGAAAGTTCAAAATGAAGTTGATTTCTCTCCTGAACTCTTCGAATATTTTAGGTGGAATTCAACCAAACTGGAATAAGTAACCTTATTACAATATTCGTAAAGTACACATTTGTGTTCAAAATGAAGTTGATTTCTCCCCTGAACTCTTCGAATATTTTAGGTGCAATTCAACCAAACTGGAATAAGTAACCTTATTACAATATCCGTAAAGTACACATTTGTGTTCAAAATGAAGTTGATCTCCCCCCTGAACTCTTCGAATATTTTAGGTGGAATTCAACCAAACTGGAATAAGTAAACTTAAGTATTACAATATCCGTAACGTATACATTTGGGTTAAAAATGAAGTTGATTTTTCCCCTGAACTCTTCGAATATTTTAGGTTGAATTCCACCAAACTGGAATAAGGCCTCAATCTGAGATTAATACGTCACAATAAAATGGGTTAATTTGAGATTAACGATTCTTCTTCACGGTAAAATAGACAGTGGTATTTAATTTGCAATTTTCTTTTTTTTCAGATAATGAAAACAGCATATTCCTGCTTTGTTCTGTTGCGATTTATTCAAGACAAACAAGGGATAAATTAAAAAAGAATAAGCTGTTTATTGCACTTGAAAAAAGCTTAATTCTACGTTCAATAAGTTCTCGGTATCGGCATTAAAAACAGAAGTTATACGTATGGTATTCATTTTAATTTATAATGCACTCTATCTTGTTTTACGTGCATATATTATGTGTTTAAAATATTTAAATTTTGCATTTTTTAATTTAGACCTTAATAGAAAAACTACTCACTTTAAAATCAATATTCTGGATTACCAAAATGGCACCTAATATTCCAAAAAAAATCTCTCATTTTACTGACGTCAAAATATGTGCTACACCATCATCTTCGCTTAACTATTAAAGAAAAACAAATTAATAATATCTTTTTTTTACGTATTCAGTGTATTAAAGTATGAAAAACTATCTGAAATTATTATCATGAGACGTAATCATGCTGATACAGAGAACTTACTGAAGACCCATTGGTACGAGTATGATGCGACGCGTGCACGGTACAGTTGGTGAGCTGTGCGAATATAGTATTCCGATTCGGGTGAGATCGTTTATTTTGTCACCTGGTAATGATATTCCAACGTACGTTTCTGGCTCTAGAATATTCACCGGGTTTAGGTAATCATACTAAACTTATCGGCTCGAAAATTTGTGGAACGATAATCAAAATTAGTGGCGGTGGCGTCTTTGAGACGGAGCAAGCAATTAGGAGAAAAATTAACCACTTATCAATTAGTACCTACTGAAAGGATACGTTATTCAATTGTCATAATTTAAGCGGGCCGGTAGAAATATAGTATTAAGGACTCTACCGCACGGCAAAAGAACATTAAAGTATAATACACATAATATAATACACCTCGTATTTTCAACAACAAATCTTTCCTGAACATGAATGTACCTACTAAACAGCAAATCTTCAAGAAAAGGCAAACAAAATTGCTAATAGGTTTTTATTCTTAATTAGAATGTAGGGAGGTACACTTTTTTTTTTTAAAAGTGATTTAAATACTCACCACTCCTCCTTAGTCTGGGTGCCCTGAAAACCAGCGCCTTTAGCGTGTATTTGCTGGTGGCATCCATTTTGGTGAATTCCAATTGTAAGACACACATGTAACATGATATCACACCAAATAAATATATTTCTTTCTTTCTTTCTTTCTTTCACTAATTAACGATGTGTTTGGCTAACTAATAAGTCATAAAGATAGTAACCTTTTTTGGCAGAAAAAAAAGATTTGCTGTTACTCGTACTGAATAGAATAGAATAGAATAGAATTATTTTATTTGCCAGTATACTTATTAAACGTAGTACAGGGTGTTGAGGTACAGCAGTACAGCATTCAGTCGGTGAACGACATGCAAAAATTATACAGGATTACTTATTATTAATTATGCAGGACTGAAACCAAAGGGCCCGTGATTTTCCTAGAGCTGATGGGGATGCGCTGTGTTGGGAGTGAGGGACCAGCATTTGTCTCCAGCTGGCAGTACAGCAAATCCTCAAATCAATAAAGGATCGACATCGCAATCGGCACTCTAGGGCTCCAAGCGTACATACGTTACGTTATCAGCTTACAATCAGTCAGGCCGTACGCTTTTGTTTGCCGCCGTCGTGGCATACATCACCGTCATAGTAGAAAGAGTGGACTCTTGGTGCACTCTTGCTACTAAGTATGTCACCGTTGTTTATCCGTCGCTAAAAAACGTCAAGTATCCTTATGCCGCCATAACGTACTCTATACATGCCACAGTAAATGTAAAGCAGTAAGACCACAGTCCAACAAATCCGTACAAACGTCCGCTACAATAAACTTATGCGCAAGTCGGGCTGGACGGCGGTGCATCAGTCCGCGTGCCGCGCATGTGTCACGTAGAAGGTTTTGATTGGAGCGCAGATGTGAAAGTTTCAGGGCCCGCTCTGCTCGTAGGTGCTTTCCTCGCAATTTTTGACAGGACTACGAGCGAGTTACAAAACCATTCACACTGAATGTACCCATTCAAGGTCAGGCAACAGTACGTGTGCTACGCCGTCGCGCGTAGCAGCATTTTTCCGCTCTGTAGCGGAAACCGGACGTAGAGGCATGACTCATATGCGAGTCATTGGCCATGAATGGCTTGAGACTCTAGTTGAGACACTGCTTTAGCTAATATATTGACTGTGTGCATGCTGCGCCCGCGCTGATCATTATCACAACAACGTGAGCATTACGCGATGCCGCGATTATACTACAGTTAGCGCCACAGGAATTTCAACCTTACGGTAATGGATGCTGTACAGTCAAGGTGAAAAATAACATGTTACCAAAAGGATAAATACTAACAAAAAGAAGAGAGACGGTACGAATACAGAACCTACTGCATACCGCCCCGTCTCTGTGCAATATACTCCTGCGCAAATGTGACACTGTATTGACAAGTAACGAAATCTGGGTGACGCTAGTAATCTCTCGGTAAAGTACAATATAAGTAAGTATAGTACAATATAGTATAGTACCACATACCGATCCCGCCCCACCAAATGCAGAACTGGTGCATCGTCATTGAATGCAATCTGAGCAAACAATTTGCAACAAATAATAGAAATAGTGACTTAGGTATTGCGCTTATATATAGTGGAGGGAACTAGAGGGTGCCGTCTAAGAACCGGGACTGAGCCAGTACTTGGAATTCCCTGTACTTTTCGGTACCGTTTATTTTTTTGTAATTAATTGACAAGTTCTTGACCTAAAACGCCAATTTTAATTCAATGATATTATTCCGAATAAACACAACCGGGAAAATAAACAGACAAACAAAAGACTACTTCATAATTTGACCCCTAATTTGGCAGTGTCCATCCGGCTATACAAACTCTTTGGCCGTCTTTGTGTATTTTTGGCCTGATCAGAATCGTTGGGGCTGTCCTGCGTCATCGAGACTTGAACTATGGATTTTCGCTATTTTTTGTCTTTTGTTAAATCTATAAAAATCTTAATTATTAGGCGGGGATTATAAAACACTGGCTGCCAATGCGGCTTCACCAACGTATTGCAAAGATTGCCTGTGTGCAAACCCGCCGAATACAATGTAGCCTCCGTCCATCCAGAAAGAGGAATAACTGGTAAATTCTTTTTTGAAATCGAATAACAGGGCTTCCCTAGATTACCCCTACAATACGAACTTACAAACAGACAAATACAAAGCTATACAATCTCACAGAATTTTCCTCTTCACCATATTAATATAGAGACTATATATAGAGTATAGATTCGAACTTCGGGGTATGCCATTTGCATGATTCTAGGTTTCTAGGTACCACATTATTAAACTACACCGTTTACTACAAAGATTATATGACCACTATAACAATAACAAGTTATATTATTCAACAAAATTTTGCACCGGGATTGTTGTTCATTCCATTACTTTTCCCGATTGTGTTTATTCAGAATCATATTTCCCGGGATTATCACCCGCCAGAACCAATAAATACTGGGTTTTTTGAAAAATACTGGGATTTCCCGGTACCAGAAACACCGGTTATTCGCGCGAATTCGTATTAGTTGGAACGCTCGTTTTAGCAACCCTCATTAAAATCATATTATTTCAGGGCTAGGTTCTTGTCCAGTTAATTCCAACTCATTCTACAGCAGGGGTTCTCAAACTTTTGTTAGGCATGGACCACTTTAAGAATTTCAGAAATACCACGGACCCCCCTTGAAAAAAAATATCTCATGTTTCATATGTCTATTTGTGAGTGAACGAAGTATAGCCGTGGACCCCTATAGCAATCATGTCACGGACTTCTAAGGGGTTCATCATGGACCACACTTTAGGAAACCCTGTTCTACAGTATGCCATTAATCCAATTAAGTGTGTGAAATGGTGTCCCTCTCGCCTTCCACGTCGCTGTTTACGAACCGAGTTAGTCTCGCCCCGTGATAGCTGAACAAAGAGCCCTACCAAGGGCCCAGATTTCCTTCTGGGTGGCCCATGAGGCCTCCAGAGAGGTTATCCCGCAATCCGCGATGCAGACCAAACTAGGCAAAAAATGAAAAAAAAGGGGACCGAGCATAAACGCTTGCAACTAGTAAGTAGTAGAACTTCTGACAGGACATTGCAAATTAAACAAGCACCTGTTTCAAATGGGTATGAAACAGGACGCAACTTGCAGGTTCTGCCAGGAGACGGAGGAAACAGCAATGCATATTCTCTGCTCCTGCGGACCACTCATGCACAAAAGAAGTATCTACCTAGGGCGGCACGTAGTGCACCCAGAAGAGGTACAACATATCACCGCCCAAAGAATCTGGAACTTCTTAGAGGCAACGGGACTAAACGGTGAAATATAAACAAAGGGCTGCCACAATAGATGACCTGCTGGTCGAAGCGGCATATAAATAACACAATAACACAATAATAAAAAAGTAGTAGAAGAGGACGCCTGTTTCCAACTCATTTTTACAAGCTTTATTTAACTTGCACTGTTCGTATGTATGTAAGTTGTCCGTCATAATTCGCAATCCATTTTTCAGTCAGTTTCCGTTATCCGATTGAGCTAAATTTTGGACAACAATTCAATATTATAGTTACATCAAGCTGATCTGATGACGGAGACAGAAGGTAGCCATGGATATTCAATACTCAACCGACGTAACCCCGTTGAGTTTGGACTCGTTAGAATTGTCACAATGAGTAGTTCATGAAGGTATAGAGAAAAGTACAGTCGGCAATAAAAGCTTGTACCAAAAATGAATTTTTTGTCAGTAAATTATATTAGAAAGATTTATACTCTCGTTATCTTGTCAGTACCTACCAGTGCCAATGCTATTTAAAACCAGAGGTTTAGCACCCCCATATATAATTTGTTGGCGATTGTAATACAACGATTTACGAAAAGTTTTAAAAATAAATAATAACGGAAAGAGCATTCCTTCACATCCAACTCGTATCGTATCTCACACGGCTTTTTGTGGACATAACATAACACGGATGATATCATAACATGCGACATATGTACTATGAGAAGAGCTCAAAAGGTAGATATACTTATACTCTAATGCCCTTATTCATAAACAGATATCAAACTGAATTTAACTAAAATGCCTACAAAATTCGTTTGTCTTTATCTATAACTTTGATATTTGTGATTGTAAGAAAGTGACTGAGCACACTTTTTGAAAAAGGAGGTTACTCTGCTGCTCGACAATAGTATATATGTGTTGATAACTATCCACGGTATATAATTATATTATCTCGGTTTAGAGGCTCTAGTATAAGTTTTACCGAAACAAAACGTTACGACCGCGTTCGTATCGTAAACGTGTCAAATCCCATACGAATTGAGGGTAAAACGCAAACGCGATCGTAAAGTTTTGTTTCGGTAAAACTTATACTAGAGCCTCAGAAAATCTTGTCAAGTTCAGCAATAAAATTAATGTTTACCTATGTGTTCACAAGAATATGTAGAACAGCCGCCGACAACGTTGACAGAAACAATAACATCGTATGCGAGAGGAATATTTATGTTTATCGATATTGCATGTCATATAATAATTTTATTATGGATTCAATTTAATAATTTAGGAAGATAAACTGCGCGATTAAGCGCCTACTAAAAACCAATGAGCAATAAACGTCGGATCTGAGTATTTGGATCACGTCCAGGACTGCCGTATTTGAAACAAACCCGCTTCAAATTAAGTTTTTAATTGTTTTAATAGCCCTGCTGGCTTCGCGTTATCTGTGCTCTATTATTCTGCTTAATTTCGGTTCGGTTGGACATTTTGTTCCACTCCCCCATCGCCTAACGAATCCTTGTGAATTGAGACGTACCTAATTTTCCCTTTATTCGAAACTATCACATAAATAGTTACGTCATAAAACAGTGTGGAGAGCTCCCGGTTATCCGCTCTTTTGAGAATGGGATCAGCACAGAGTCCTCTAATCAATAAAGGGTCGGCAGCGCGCTTCTGATTCCTCGGGTGTCGCAAGTCTGGGCTTCTGATGACACGCGCTGCTGAAGAGAACCGTATTTCGCTTTGAGCTACTTTAAAGTGACACCAAGGGCCTAACATGAAACTCACTGGTTGAGTAATAAGCCTATTCACTTTTGTTTTGAAGACACCTAGAAACCTAGATTATTGTCGGGGAACACAGAAGCCGCCGGGAACAAAAATATCCGCGATTAGTTCATGTCGGTTTTGGATACGTGTTATTTCTAGGCCAAACTACTATAGTGTAAATTAAAGGGACTTACATAGTTTTGTCTCGCTGCGCCGCTTCACCCGAAGCTTTATGAGACAGGACGAGATGCACTGCAACAATACATGCAAGATTAAGGCGGTGCATTGGAAATTATCGCGTGCTTTGAAACGCCGTTCTGACTAGATTATGAAACAATAAGGTCTGATTTTCAGATATATGATTCTTGACTATATGATTGTTTATCTGATTTTATCGATACATGATTGCTTAAAATTTCCTCGATAGAAAAAAATTCTAAAGTTGGGTCTGTATTTTCCTTTTTTTACTCAGCCTACTCAAACGATACATTATTTTACGACACAATCAAGTTAATACTATAGTATTTTATCTCATCTAAAATCTCACTTTATGAAATTTAAATAAAACGTCTCTAAGTTAGGTATTTATCGAAATTTGTCCAAAAAAGCCATTCCCGAAGAGTGTTACATCTCTTTTCCTCGTGCGCGGAAGGCATCAGCGTGTCTCTGTCTAGGGGGCGTGTTCGACTCAAATCAAGGCATCGCCTTAAGTAAATAGGTATTATCGATTACACTAGGTACAGATGTAGTGCATAATGGTTTCCCATCGTATTTTCACGGAAACGTACGAACGTGTCTTGCTATTTCAGTCAGTCTCGGTACAAAAAGTACTGAGGTTGACTGAAGTAGCATGACAAATAGGAACGTTTCCGAGAAAATACGATGGGAAACCATATGCACTACATCTGTACCTAGTATAATCGAATCGCCAATCTCTCGTCTTAACAATTGAAACCGCCATGGAGTTTTTAGTGGGTAGAAATACCACATTTACCTAACCCAATCATCCTCCGACTTACCCCTAATCTAATAATTGACGTTACTCTAGTTGTCACTGACCGCGGAAAGTGGCAAGTTGTCCAGACTCTCCTCACATCGAGTGCATAGCTAGACCTCATTAGATGAGGAGCTAACGTATATAATTTTAGCCGTAACACCCCAGTTGGCCTGGTTGTCACTTACTTCGTGGATGTGCCCGATGACCTCCGTGTGGTTCATGTCGTCGAGCCGCGTCTCGTTCACGTCCATGATCTCGTCCGCTAACTCCAGGTTGTCCATGTTGCCGGCTGACGGTGACCCTGCGACAAATACGAAATCATTAGGTACTAGATACATTCAAAGATCTCCTCCGTCTGTTGTAAGAGGCGATTAAAGAATTACAAACTTTCTTGAAACGCAACGAGTGTGACCACGTTTGCTCCGTACCATTTGAGTCACGCCATTAGATCTGCGGGGTTTGCGGCTCGGATGAAACGTGCCAAGTACTCTTGGAGGCAATGTACGTCTTCGTGCCAATGGCGGTGGGGACCTTTAGGCCAGGCGCGGGACACTCCACGATTTACGTTCATCCCTACAAGTACATGCCGGTGCCCCAACGTTGGGGAACCGGCATGTACTTGTAGCGATGAACGTCGACGTCGTCGTCGACGACGTCAGAGGGCCATAAATCTTTATGTTTTGGCTGAGAAAAAAGCGCCTTTTGTAAAGATCAAAGGAGTGTCCCTTCTGTACTTGTACTATTGTCTATTCTGTGGTACGGCCAAGGATGTTATATATGATTTGGTTCGGCAGCTTAGGGATAGGGGTTGTGATCTTCGTTTCGGATCGTTTCTGACTCAACAGATTTCATTATAGAATAGAATAGAATAGAATAGAATAGAATAGAATATAATAGAATAGAATAGAATAGAATAGAATGTTTTTATTGTCCTTATTTATTGTCCTTTTACTGTCCTTGCATATACTATATTAACTTTATTTACATTCTGTAGCTGTATGCATCATCAAAAAAATCTTTAAGATTGTAGTACACCTTCTCAATCAGCCATTTCTTTAACTTATACTTAAATATATTACCTTGCAGCATTTTTAATTCGTTAGGTAATTCATTAAATACACGTATTGGCCATTCAGTTGTGGACACGCCGGCAGTTATTCTTATTATGGGAACTTTTGAACCACCAACGATCCGGGGCTGTCCTTTTAATTCGCCACATTTAGAATTTATCGTTTACGAACCCTGTTGCGGATTTCATCATTGATATGTATGTGACGAAACCTTATGATTTACAAACTATTTGTAGGTCCAGAACCAATTATACGACTCATACAGGGAACCATAATATCCGCTTTAAAAGACTAGATTAAAACACGAACAGAGGAACGTAGCTGACTTAAAGGCACTCTAAGCGTAATGTAAAGAGTAGACCCAAGCTGAAGGAAAAGGATTCGGAAATTCGGCAGGAAATGGGTCGAAATTATAACTGACATTGTAGAATGAGTGTCGAATAAGGTAAGATAATGGAGCATTTATTAAGTCATGCTCTCGACGGATAAAGAATGTTTGAATTTCAAATTACTTAAAGTTTTTTTTTTTTATGTGTGGCTCTGAGCAGAATTTCTAACAAGCACATTCGTTAATGAATGGTGGCTGAATAGTGCGTAATGCAGCCCGACGCTTTGGTCAACCGAGCTTCTTTTTTCTTCCTTGTTTGGCCTGTAGCGCGGCCACCTACAAATTTGCTTTGGGATAATCTCTCTGGGAGCCTTAGCCCAGGGGTAAAGGCCAACTGAGCTATCGGAAAAATCTTCCTATTCCCCAAAACCAAAGGAATTCAGAGAAGGTTTATGGAGATGGCGGAACGAGCTTCGGAGTTCAAATTCAGGGAGCAATTAAACAAAATATCCCACTGGGACGAAAAGAACACACAACTTGGATAAGTAAAGGGCTCAACGGAAGTATTATGCACCCATGTCTCCGTTGACAACTTGCTGGGACGCCAGTCATCAGTCGAAAGACCAACCGAGGCAACCCGTGTCGAAACGTCAGAAAGAAAACGTCAATTAGATACAGTCGTGCATACGTAATAGCGCCATCTTTTGTTGTTAAGAGGACGCGGACGCCGCGTGACGGCGATGACAACCAGTACATTTATGGTGGTAAATTTTAGCAAAAAATGCTGAACCGATTTTGATGCTACTTTCTAATATTGTAGTTTAGACATCAAAACAGGACATAGCGTGGCGTTTTTTTTATGCCAGCAAAAGCAGAACATTGTCATAAAAGGGGAGTAGAATCAAATAGTAGATTTACAAATACTGCAAACACGAAAAAGTGGCATTTTGCCCCTCAGTTATAGGTAATTAAAATCGTTAGACCAACTAACTTTAACTAACTGTACTGAAAAATTAATTTATTACTGTTCAAAAACTTCCTTTATCCTACGAATGTCTCTATATTATATCCAACTAGGTATCCCCTATTCCATATAACATTAGAAAAACCGTGCGTAAATCGTCTAGCGATTTCAAGGAAAACCATTTTCGAACGCAAAATCATTAGGGTACCTATCGTTATATTATTATATTTACGGAAAAGCACTTAATGATCGAAATAAGTAAACCTCAGTACAATGTTTCCCTTTGATATCCTGATCCTGATATCCTACTAATATTATAAATGCGAAAGTTTAGATGTTTGGATGTTTGTTACTCAATCACGCTTAAACGGCTAAACCGATTTGAATGAAATTTTGCACGAAGATAGTTTATAGCCTGGATTAAAATATAGGATAGTTTTTATCCCAAATCCACGCAGACGAAGTCGCGGGCGGAAGCTAGTAATATAATAAATGCGAAAGTTTGAATGTTTAGATGTTTGTTACTCAATCACGCTTAAACGGCTGCACCGATTTGGATGAAATTTTGCACAAAGATAGTTTATAGCCTGGATTAACATATAGGATAGTTTTTATCCCGGGTCCACGCAGACGAAGTCGCGGCCGGAAGCTAGTCCTAGACAAACCAAAAAACGTAATACGAATGATTGAGGTAGGTACATAGCATTTTCGTTTGCGCAGAAATCTTCAAGTTTTTGGGTTTTAGTTATTCGGTTCTCAAAGGTGTATTTATTCAAATACAAATACTTTATTCGTCGGACATAGGTATAAAGTGATGATAGTGGTAAAAGCGGTATTGTTTCACTATGTCGTACCCGGAGGCATACGAATTTTCATGCAGTCACTCAGTAGGTAGTAGAAGTGGCATGCATTAAATTATAATTGTTTACAGTCTTATAATTATTACTATAAATATTATTACTATAAAGGTAGGTACAATGGCAAGTTTCAAATCTAATTAACGAATATTCTAACATATAAATAATGTGCTAAAAAAAGTTTATGTCAGAAAATATGCTAATTACAATATTAATAAAATATGATTTTATAAGATGCCAAAGTTTAGAATTCAATGAAGTTACAAAACCATGATGTGCCTTTTGACGAACAAATTGCTAGTTTTACATGTCGGATTAAAAAAAAAAAAATTTATAAATGTCATATCACTAATAGGTATCAATCAACACACAGAGTTAAAAAATTAAGCATTAAAATTATCCAATAGTTTTAAGTTAATATAGTATCTACATTATATAAGCATTTGACCAGTAAGAATCTATATAGTAAATATTTAAATTTAGAGGAGGTTTCAGACTTCCATGTTTCTGGCAATTTATTGTTATTACACATTTTCTTTTTTAATCAAAAATGTTTGAGTTGGTTGGCGCCGAGCGCTCACGCCTCTGCTGGAATTGGCGTGCGATGGATCTAACCTGGGTGAAGGTAAGGGGTGCCTGGCGGGAAGTAAGGGGTTGCTGGCCGAGTACATATAGACGGCCGAGCGTAGCGAGGTCGGATAGTTATGAGGCTTAGCAACCCCTTTTCACGCCAAGGTATGTATAGTGCTTTTCTCACACATGCAATGAAATAAATTTAAAAAAAACTCCAAGAAATCAAACTTTAATTTTCATGGTTGAAAGCCGTGATGCTGTGCCACAAATTGTGGAATGGAAATTAATAAGACGTCTAATTAACAACTGCGACTGATTTGAGTGGCTCTCGGAACGCGTCACATTTTCGTGATTTTCGCTCAACCACACAAATAAATATCGCGTTAGACCCGTATAAAACAATAATTATAATATGTGTACAAAACGCGAGAGTTTAAAGTGTTATACTTAAGTAAGGATCACGAATGTTCTTCGTGGCGGGAGCCACGGCAGAGCAAACAACAGTAGGGAAGGCGGAGGGACCGTGTGTGTTTTTAAAGAGTATTTTGCCTTGTTCCTTGCAACGAGCTATACTCTGCCCCTTCCTATAAATAACCCGAGACAAGGGACAATCGCACGAACTTGCGATGTCAATTAGGACACCTATTCGAGTTCAATATGTTCGATCGCGCGTTCGCGCGAGTAACATTCGCGCGAACTTGCAATAATCGCGTAGTCGCGTTGTATTAGGACGATACATAAAGGTGGTTTTCCACCGGCGAGGCGGGGCGTGGATGGGCGAGAATTGAAATTAGTATGGGACTTACTACCTATTTCTACCGCGCGCGCGCGCGCTCCGTGCTAATAGGTAGTAAGTCCCATATTAATTTCAATTCTCGCCCATCCACGCCCCGCCTCGCCTCGCCGGTGGAAAACCACCTTAAGGGTGGGACGCGATCGCAGGCGTACTAGCGTGAGAAGGGCTACAGTGCATTTCATTATGAAACTTATCTAAGTTTATTTATTCATCTGAATGAAAACCAAGTATAGGTAGATAGGGTGACGGTCTGGCGGTTGAATATTCGGAGATTCCTGTTCCTTTTTAAAATATGTTTAAGGATATGGTATGCTTATATTTCATTATACTTATTTGAATAATATTCTTCAACTTTTTCTTTAAAAACAGGCCTCCATCTAAGTTGAATCATATTAATTTACGCATAAAATTAAACACAACAATGTCAAATGTCACATGACATTTTCAATATTTCATTTAGTTAACACAGTGACAAACGAGTTTGCTAGACACTTACCCCCTTATTCATAAAACTTAAAAAGCCTCTGCTAAATAAAATGTGCTTTGTCCCTTTCTTACGAACACAAATGTCAAAGGGACGAATTTTACGCCATTTTAGTTAAAACAGGCTTGTAGTACGTTTATGAATAGTTGAATACCTACGGCCGTTAGACGCCAGCTGTCCTCTTTTGAACAGGCATAATAAGTTAAAAAAAACTCATAAAAAATTATAATCCGACCACGGAAAAATAACAGACGAGGCTTGAGCTCGCCATCCGGAAAATCAACCCCCAAAGGGATGAAATTAGGAATTGAAGTAAATACGAGAGTTCACGCAGATTAAGTCGCAAGAAAATGCCGCTATTATAAAAACAATGGCCTTTAACCGCTTTTCAACACATATCAAGAAAATGATTTATTTCCATGGAGCCCTACACTTGCGAATGCGAACCGGACGTTTTTATAAATTGGTGAAATGATGGAGCCAAGGGTAGCCAGAGAAGAGCCAATTTATGCAAACATTCAAAGATTTTAGATATAGCTACTCTGTGAGCCATAGCAATCGCGAGCCCGGCTTAAAAAAAAGTATTATACTCGTATGTATATAATTATTGAACCTGCTCATATTCTCACGAGAGTCGGTTGAGTATGCGACCTGACCCCGTAGCATGGACATATCAAACGATAAGTGACAAGATAGAGCGTCCGCCACTGGCTGACACCGTTCAATAGAACGAGACGGACGCTCTATCTTGTCACTTATCGCGTGATAAAGCCGACCGTGATACGGGGTATGTACAGGAGAACAGCCGGATAGCGGGACAAATGGGAGATATACGAACGAATTTCGGCTCAAGCTGAATACTTCGGATGAAGCAGAGAACTTCGTTCCCTCTCGCTCGCTTATCCAATTAGAAAGAGATAAGAAATTGATATTTTCAATATACTCCTTTAAGGTACCTACAAAAACAAAAAAAAATACTTTCAGTTCTTGCAAGGTTGTCACTAATTGCCTATAGCCTAGAACGTTAAATGATGTAATTAGTATATCAACCGGTAGATTTACCCAGCTTAACCATCCATACTAATATTATAAATGCGAAAGTGTGTCTGTCTGTCTGTTACCTCTTCACGCTTAAACCGCTGAACCGATTGAGATGAAATTTGGTATGGATATAGTTTGAAACCCGGGGAAGGACATACGATAGTTTTTATCCCGGAAATCATCCCCTGAGGGGGTGAAGTGGGGGATGAATGTTTGCATCGAGCTACGATATAAACGAGTTCCATGCGGACGGAGTCGCGGGCAGAAGCTAGTTAATTTATACGTTGACGGTACTCAACAAACGTCCCTACGACCACCAGGCCAGTACAGTCGAAATCACATACATCTGAGCGGGCAAGGTGTTCACAAACATCTGAACACGACTTTATTGTCAAAGCCATAGAGTGCATGTCCAGATATTTTTGAACACCTTGAAGAGTACAGATGTATGTGAGGCTGACTGTACCTAACCGGTCACCATTTATAACCATATTTTAAACATACATAAACGATTTATTATTTAAACATTGTTACACAAATACAACACGTACAATTGACAGACTTAATGCCATATCAATGCGAGTAGGTAGGTATTTATATTGTGTTTTGGTTAGATTAATGGTGACCAAACTATAACTGATTTATCGACGACAGAAAGTCAGACGCCTCATCGCTCGTCGTACCTAAACTAGGGGAACTCGTATACCTACTGGATATTTGCGAGCGAATTATCTCTATAATAGGGAATGAAACACAGATCTATTATAAATAAATTACATTGTGTTACTTCTAAAACTACTTACCATACAGCTTGACTTTGTTATCTTTGGTCTGGGCCACGATAATAACATATCCCTCCAGATCGACGGATTTGCATTTCACTGTTGTCATTTTGTCTATAGCGTTTATTTGGGTTGTTGGGGCATTGAAGGAATTCATCTTGGTGTTATTATAATTGTTATCTTGACTATTAATTATTAACTAGTTATAACGAACGTTCAAGCGGAGCGAGGCGCGGCCAACGCTTCCTCCAGCACCATTTTAAACAGAATTTACGCTTAGAAAACGAATTTATCCCACACATTTTGGTAGAACACATCTCTCTCACACTTATCCCGGGCAGAATTCTTCGGCCATGTCCCTATCCCCGCTTCCTTAGAGCACACGGCACGCAAAACACATGGTTCGATTTATTAAACTTTACGTACAAGTTACGGTTTTTAATTATTGATATTTAAGCGTATTGACGAGATTTTTGGTCGATTTAAGCTGCTGGAAGTCACTGGTCATGCTGGTTTTCTGACTGATTCGGTTTTTTAAGTTTGACAAACGCGCGCGGTGTTAATATTTGGGTAATGAGTCGCGAACGCCCCAGCAGGGACTTTGTCGTGGTATTTTGGTTTATTAAACTAACGTTTCAGATCTTAGAGCGTGTTTTTGAGGTTGAGACGACGGTCCCACGTCCGCGGACTGGGTGTTCGGCGCGAATGGATACGTCCATCCCATTTTCGCACGATCAATAATGCTCCCTTCCCAGCATCCCTTAACTCCCACAGACACGCCGCCATTCACTATTCCATGTGCTCGCGGTATTATTTCTGATGTGAAGTAAAATTATCTTTTTAAAATGCCGAAAATACGAAAATTATTCTCGTAAAAAAATCAAAAACAAAATCAAAAATGGTTGTTGTCAAGGTCCCACCGAGATTTGAACTCGGATCGCTGGATTCAAAGTCCAGAGTGCTAACCATTACACCATGGG
Organism: Epinotia bilunana; assembly: GCA_947049275.1. Lineage (NCBI taxonomy): Eukaryota > Metazoa > Arthropoda > Insecta > Lepidoptera > Tortricidae > Epinotia > Epinotia bilunana. Next base: position 19,600,590 of record OX346266.1, on the reverse strand, counting down.
ACCTTATTCTGGTTTGGCCGAAATAACGGAATACATAAAACAACCGTAATGAACAAAGAAATTAAAAAAAAAACGCTTCGAATTCGGATTTCTTACTATTAAAAAAATACCGAAACGTCTATCTTTAACAATTTTTAACAGTTTCATTTGATTCATTATAACAACATGATAATACTTCATGTCCATTTACAATATTCGATTAGATAAGTTCCAAATATTTATCCTAGGTGGGGCTACTATGACCATGAAGTTAAATGTTTGCTTCTCGGAATAAGGATAGTTTGCTTTACTTCACCTAAACTTTAAGCGCCACCTATGAATGATTTTCTGTAGTACGCTATAATGTGCTGCCAGCGCTAAAAAATACGTAGAAGTGGGTAAATTTAACATACCAATCAACGTAGTAAAAGTTAAATTTTTCTTTGTTTTGTATGGTGTAAATGATGTACCTAAAGTGCTTAATAACTAAAGTGGTGGCAACTTTGCTGGTTGATGCATATTATATCGCCGTAGTATTAAATATTATTGGACCGTTGTTTGAAACAACGGTGAAAGAGAGTCTTGGACCAGTCCAAGACCAGAGTAAAGAGTATCTTTTGTCCTCAACTGACTGCAGAAAAGGCTGCCGTCTGTCAATACAAAAAGGTCGCTGACAGCTCTAACAAGGATGGCGCCACAGTCTCATCAAAGTATACATTCCAGTAAGTAATATATTTCAGTGTATTTTTTTCATAATATACGCTAAAAAATCGTTCCACTGGCCCCTTAAAAGAAAAATCACGTAAAAGCCCCATCCCGGTCTCCCACGTTCCGCAAGGCATACTGGTATAAAGCTATAAAGATAGAGCGAGGTAGCTAACAGAATGTCCGTAAGCCGTCGGGTACGCTGGAACCTAAAGATGTATCTAGAGAAGCCATAAGCGTGCCACCGAAATTGACGGAAAGGCTCAGCTGAATTGAGAACTTTTTAAAATGGCTAACGGCTTTCCATTTGTTTCCGAATATGTCGTATATAAATACAAATATAGCTCGTTTAATAGTATAGGAATAGAATATGATAATGTCTATTCGAATACGTCTCCACTACATACAAGAAGGGCTATACTTATGTTTTTTACCTATACCTGCAGCTGCAGGTGGAATTAGTCCGGCGGATTTCGGTCGGAAAAAATAAGCCTGTATGTGGCGAGCCTAACACAGATTACTTCAAAATTGAATGAGAATGTTAATGTCTGTTGACAGCCTCGTTTATAATTCGTTTTTAAGGTGTTTGTAACTCTTAGTTAGCAACATTAGTCTGGAACAAAAATATTGCCAGTAATATCTGTCAATGTTATTCTGACTTTTAACATATACACGGTTTAAAAATATATCATTATGTAGATTTATTAACGCAAATATTTTTTTTTAGCGTTCATGAAATAAAGAATTAACATTTTCAAATAGATGTTTTTTTCTTTTGTTTAGTGTATCCTTTTTTATTGTCTACTACACTAGTGGAAATATAAAATCTTTCTGTAGCAACACTGACACTGAAACGTCAGTTTGTCACTGACTTCGCCGTGGTAAGGTTGTCATTTCGTCTATCTGATAACGTGATAGATGAATGGAAAATAATTAACAACGTCGCAGCGAAGTTTACGTGTTCCGTAATTCCGAATATAATCGCCGCGAGTGTTAAAAATCAGTGTCAACGTAAACACCGTCGTCGTTCGAACCGCCATGATCAATGTGGGAAACAAAGATGGCGGAATAATATCGCGATCATAACCAAACGCGTCGTCGTTTTGTGGCGTCTTGCGTTATGTGCCGGGCTGGGCGCGGGCCGCAGCCGTGTCGAGGCGCGTGAGCGCGGGCGCGGGCCATGGGCGCGCCGGGCTGATGCCGCCGGCGGGCCGCGCGGCTATGGCGGCCGACGAAGCTCGCCCGCTCGAGCTCTTCACCGCCGTCTTCGAGTACATAGCGCAGGGCGGCGACGAGCTCACCCTCCGCCGGGGCGAGATCGTCGAGGTGCTCTCCAAAGACCCGAACATCTCGGGGGACGACGGCTGGTGGACGGGGAAGATCGGGGACCGGATCGGGATCTTCCCGGCGCAGTATGTGACTGAGGAAGACCCGCTAGCGGTCACAACGGTTATCGGGGACGTGGATCCCCCGCGCGTGTCCTTCTCTGAGCTTAAGCTCGAGGAGGTGATAGGGGTGGGCGGTTTCGGGAAAGTTTACCGAGGGTACTGGAACGATGAGGTGGTGGCGGTTAAGGCGGCGAGGCAGGACGCCAACGAAGACATTGAGGTTATCAAGGAGAGCGTGCTCCAGGAGGCTAAGCTCTTCTGGATCTTACAGCACGAGAATATAGTGTCGTTAAAGGGTGTGTGTTTGGAGGAGCCCAACTTGTGTTTAGTGATGGAGTATGCGCAGGGGGGCTCTTTGAACCGAGTGTTGTCGGGGAGGAAGATCCGGCCGGGGATACTGGTGGACTGGGCCATACAGGTGGCTCGCGGGATGGCATACCTGCATGATGATGCACCTATATCCCTCATTCATCGGGACCTCAAAAGCTCTAATGGTAAGTGGATTCATTGATGTGGTTTTGCCTTTATTTTAATTATATTTATACAAGATGATAACTAACATTAACTAAATTAAATTAAAACTAAGTTAAATCTAAAAAAGACCCTCGAGGCAATTACTGAGTATGCTGGCGGTATTTCCTCGCTGAATTGCAATGCTGATGCGTTGCGCGAGAAAACCGCCAGCTCTTCAGTCACCAGTTACGTCAACCAGACATTTCGCGATTTCCGCAAATAACTTTTGCGCATTGGGTGGCAAGAGACCGGCGGATTATATCATTAAGAGTTGCATGTCTTGAAAAGCAGCCCACACTTTTTTGACAACATAGTCTGTGGTGACCCAATCATATTTAAAAACATACCTTACTCATTAAGCCTATCTGCCCAAAGGTCTTTTAGAAGGCATGCTCTTCTAGGAGTAGCTTTTGTTTTGTTGGATTTCAAAACGAAACGAAACAAATGTTTTATGTTTCTTGCTATGATTTAATAAAATTTTATTGCCTATTTTTCTTGTGGGTCATAACTCAGAGCTCATAGATTCATACTGCTGGCTCTCACAAAATGTCCCGAGCTTGATCCGTCATATATTGATCAAGGAATTAAGTGTTATATCTAAATACTGGCTAATCAACTTTTACACCAACTATATTTTGTTATATTCTACAGACTTTCAAATTCATTTATTGCAAAACTGGAGGACAAAAAACACTTAAAATACTGTATTATCCCTCAACTGTGAAGTTTATACATTTGTACCTCATTTCATTGTAATAGGGTGAAAACGATATGATAATGGGACTGCCTTTTAAAAACGTACGGCAGGTCTATGAGGCTTCACTCCACTGTTCTCTGTAAATTACCTCAGCTTATATCTGGATTGAAGTCTCACTTGCAAACATAAAATTAAAAAGAAGATAAAATAAACCTAAAGTTCAGGAGAACCTATATTGATTTCTAAGGAGAAACTTGGTTCTCTCCGTTAACAACAAACTGCTCATTTACAACTAACCTAAACCTATTTTGACTCCATAGTCAAAACACACTCCCACTACCCCACTCCCCCTCTGGAGCAAGGCCAGCAAATCAAACATTCTGTGTTTACATTGAATACACATTGAATTCTAATTGGAATGTGAAACATATGTCTCAAATTGACCTGTTGAAAATACACCTAATTACCCATACAACCCTGATAAGAAGGCCACAACAGTTAATCTACCAAGGCTCCGGAAGCATCACATTCCTGAGATAACATTAATGAGAACAATTTTATCAATCATGCAAATATGTCAAAACATTTGACCTTATCACTCAAGTGCCAATTGAGGAATTGAATGTTGGATGATAACAGAATTTATTGTACTGATGGATTTGAAGCGGTGTTTGTAAGAACCACTGAATCCATGCTTTATTTCTGTGAACGCCATTTCCTGCATAAGAGAAACATCAATGTAGAAAACATTGGAAATATAGGTTGGTTACCTACATTGGCAAAAAAAATACCCTGTAATGAAAACAAGTTCTAGAAACAATTTTTGCATAAATAGCTTTTTCTCCTTGCTGATTTTAGCAAGGTGGATCTGACAATATTAGTGTAATAGGTGTTGACATATTTACGCACGAGTAGAATGTTGGGTATAATTTTGACGATTTTCGAAGGATCAGTCTGGAAATTTAAAACAAAAATATAGCCTCTAGTATTCAATCTCTATGAGTTGGTTTAATGGATATTGGGAGTGGTCTCCGCTAAACTGCCTATTTTATTGTTAAACAATGCTAATAGGTATTGAACAAATAAGTTACATGGGCAATAAAAAGCCTTGTAAATAAAACATATTGGATTTCAGTCATAAAACTATGTTTAACAGATAAACTCACGAATGTATTTCCAAAAAGGAAAGACAGAGCAAATTTAATTTAATATTCAGCGCCAGTTCTCGCATTTTTTCGTTGATAATAAAGATGTTAAATGTGATATTTTTGCAGTCAGGGGTTGCTAGTCCACAACGCTCACAAGACACTGCAACCCTATTCCCATAGTCATTTGTTGCGACACCCACGGGAAGAAAGGGTGTCAATCAAATCCATAACAGGAATGTTGAATATGAAAGGATTTTTGCAAAAGTTCAATAGGCTTAAGCTACCAATTAAGTCCAACCTTGACCAATGCAAATAAGTGCCAATAATATCTCGACTTGGTAAACATCTTAATTAATTAAACTGACCTTCACTCATCAAATTAATCAAAGCTCAAAACTGTATTATTGGGGTCAGTCAGGCATCTGTCCATTGGCAGATTTTTATGGCCCTTATGCAATCTTGTGGCATATTGTTCAGCCCACATCAACTCTTATTGAGCACCACCCACATCTGAACCTAAATCTTGTCAAATTATACTTTGAAAGTGTTAATTTGGCTGTTACAAGGATAGAAATGACTGGATTATAACGTTCATAGGTTATAATGCGTTTTTATGAGTGTCATTATTGTTTTATGGTGAAAAATTCTCAGAGCTATAAAAGGGTTATTATTGACATATTCATAAAATTATCGCTCATTAAGTATAGGTATTCAATGTAGATAAACTCCCAGCCACACAGATAAGCCCCTTTAATGGACACACACACATATCTACACATATATTTTTAACTCTAATGTTAATCATCAAAGGGAAACGTGTCATTTAATGAGGGATTCTAAATGCACATTCAACTGTTATTAATACTTCATTATCAGCATATAATATAACTTTGTACCTATCCATAAAAAAATCCTTGACACAATTTAAACAAATGTCCAACGCTACAAAAAGATATACGAACAATAACAATCAAGTAAATATTGACTTCCATATTTGTACCTACCGTTTGTCATTTCCTTGTTTAATCATTTCACTGCAGCTTTATCCATGTAACTTTCACCCAAACAAAAAAGGACTTAGGTGCCTTTCCAAGCCCTAAAAGTTACTCCCTTTGGCAGTAAAGGCTTTGTTATCTGGGCCACTACCTATTGTGATTTGTAAATGGGCTGCATCTTGTGCAATGCAAAGCACCCTATTTCTGCATAATTGCGTTAAATTATAAATGCATATCAGCGTTATTCTAATAATACGCGATATTATACTGCTGATTACAGCAAAACCTTGTTAAAATGTATTTGTTTCTTGAGGCTGTTTGGATGATCTTTTATCGTTTAATGTGAAAGTATATCGATCCTTGTTTCCAATATCGTGTCACGAACTTAGACTATTTACTTACAAGTCGCGCTTGAAGTTCACTTGGTTGACTACTACATTTAATTTAGCAACATCGTTAGCCAAAAATAAATAAAAAGAAGCTTCATTTAAATGCAAAAAGGTGACCAAAAAACTGTGCATTTAAAGATTCAGTGCAATAATAGAGTTAATATTTAGGTACATTGGCATAGCATCGACGAAAAAGTAGTCTAATAATATTATGGACTTTTTGTACTGCGAAATAGTTAATGTACTAAGAGTTTTAGTCTACCTAGTCTAATACGGTAATCGCTACCATTATGCATGACAGGTTCCTCCCTAAAATAATCTTCAGTAATCGGTTTCATTTCATTACATCCGAAAGCCTAATAACAATAACATTACATAACAAAAGATACATATTTAAAGACGGGCATTATTCGTCACCCCGCCCCGCCAACCGTGGTGAAAACCCCTTTTCGCGATCCAATCACCTGAAAGCATCCCTCGCTTGTGTCAATTTTCACGCCGGCCAAGTAAAATGAAAGTGTCCGAGAGCCTTTTCACGTGACGGGGGCAATTTTTCACCAGAAATAGGGCGTGATTGTCTTGTTTTTGTTTTCGCTACGGCAGTTGCATATAGGCGTAATGTTCTATATAGTAAGGGGCAAGTATGGACATCTGGTCGATCCTACAAAGATATATATCATATGAAAAACTAAAGGGATTTTTTTATTTCTCCGAGCTGGATTCGAACCAGCGCCCTGAAGGCATACGCGGCCAAACGTTCTCAACCAACTGAGCTATCGGAACCATGCTCGGTTTGAATCATTTTTCAACTAGTTTCTTATTATTTTTACGTTAGCAGACGTTATTGCTTCATACAACATTTATTTAGACGTTGTTTAGGCAGAAATCCAGGTCAGTCGCTGTCAACACAGCGCATTTTCTCATTCTTTGGTGACTTTATTCGACAACTAGAACACATAGCTACATAGAGTAAATCCCCAATTCTAGATAAACATCCGATAGATGATAGCCTACTATTTTATGATTAGATAATGTTGGCTCTGTAAATTAAGTGATTGTAATCGTATTTTAATCTGCCGTAATTAACGAAAGAAATGAAGGATACATTTTTATCAACCCTTACTTTGGAAAGAGAGAACCTTACATGAGGATAGAGGATGTTCTCAATTTCTATAGTATTTTTTTTATAAAAAAAGATAAATAAAAGTTAAAAACGGGTTCTCAAGCGTATGCTACGTGATATCTTTTCTAGTCATGTACCGTTCCTGGCCTGGGTTATATTCCCCAGAATTACCGATTCCTACTGGATCCCGGAGAAGAATGCCAGCTATCATAAGACGGCACGTGAGCTCTCTCTCGCTCTCTCGCACTATCCTTCTCTCTCTTATTAGAAAACATAGAGAGAGACGGATAGTGCGAGAGAGCTCGCGCGCCGTCTTGTGATAGCCGTGCATAGCTGTTAATATCGGCAGACAGTGTAGCCAAAGATCGGACATAGGTTCCTCTCACGCAAAATATAAGTGTAGTTAATACTATTTACCAACCCCGGTTACAGTAACCCAAACTATGCGAGCTAAATGTCCAATTAATAGTCACAAAGGCGAGAACTCCTCATCAGAGAATTCAATTACGGCCCGTGAGTGCCGAGCATTATGGCCCGGGCTGAATAATTGGGTTACATCTGAATATCTTGCGGAACTTCCGATAAGAATTAAACTAATATGGGACTGTAGTGGTTCTTGTTAGTGTGTCCGTGAGATTAGTTAAAACACGATAAATAAACCACGTAAAATAAAGACGCCTCCTGGACTGGGTGGGGACGCGAATTTTGGAAATTTTATAAAAATAGGGGCTTGCGTTAGGACTACTGCCCATTCCCTCTCAACCATGAGAGGAGGCCTGTGCCCAGCAGTGGGACGTGTGATATAGACTGATGATTATGAAATAAGGTTCTGTCAAAAAAAGAATGTAGGGACAAGCTTTTATTGTCGACTGTACTTTTTTACGTTTCCTCTGATCACAGACCTGAAGTCTGTTCTTCATTAAAAACCTCAAAAGGTCTTCATAATGGCTCGAAGTCATACCAATTACGATGACGCAACTTTTAATTAAACTATCGTAAAAATGAATAGTTCATGCTTACGGTGTTGTATTATTTCGACAATGCGAACGCTCATTACGAGCACTCGAAAAAATGGTTTCGCTTTCGCCAGACGATTCTATATGGATAGGTATTTATTCGGGTATATTGCACAGAAGATTGGCCTAAATAGCTTGTAAGAAGTTGATATTTAACGGGTAAATTGGCCACAGTTCGCCGGCGGCGCGAATGGAAAAGCGGACACATTTACGTGAATTTACAACTTAGCCAGTCCTAGCGAGTATATATAAAAACAAAAACATTTTTTTTTGTAGTTTAATTTATTACGAAGTTCAACAGCACTCACGAAACATTTTAACCGACAGTTTTAGATTAGTTACCAATTATATAATAAGAGAGAGGACGGGTGATGATGATTAAAAGAACAAAATCTGGAATACTGAATTAATATCATTAGCTGATGCAGACCTTATATCGAATGTAATAGTCATATTTTGCAATTTTGTGTTGTTTTCATTAACTTGGTAGCATTTAGTAAATTTATTTTAAACTAGCTTCCGCCCGCGACTTCGTCTGTGTGGACTCGGGATAAAAATTATCCTATATTTTAATCCAGGCTTTAAACTATCTTCGTGCAAAATTTCATCCAAATCGGTTGAGCCACTTAAGCGTGATTGAGTAACAAACATCCAAACATCTAAACATCCAAACATTCGCATTTAGCACCTACCTATGTTGAACAAATAAACGATTATTATTTTAATATTAGTAGGATTACCGTTTGACATGTAAAAGTGCCCTTGTGGCCTATTAGCAGAATAAATAGTTGAAATTGAATTGAAAATTCTTATTTTGTGTATAGTGTCTGTATGTCTCTGTTTCTCTCTCTGTGTGTGTGTCAAATGATCTAACTGACCACTCAATAACTCGGGCGCCTTTAAGGGTGCATACTCAAAAGAGATGTGGGAATATCTGTTTTCATGTATTCGACAGCTAGGTGTTAAATACCGACCGGTTAGCCTAGTAGGTAGTGACGCTGCCTACGAAGCTGAAGGTCCTGGGTTTGAATCCCGGTAAGGGCAAATATTTGTGTGAAGAGCACGAATATTTGTTTCCGAGTCTTAGATGTTTTCTATGTATTTAAGTATTTATATATCGTCGTCTAGTACCCATAACACAAGCCTTACTGAGCTTACTATGGGACTAGGTCGATTTGTGTAACCTTATATTTATTTATTATTTTATTTAAATACATGAAAACACGGCTTCACACATATCTGGTGTATATCAATACTAATATTTTAAATACGAAAGTAACTCAGTCTGCTGGTGAATCCTGCTAATAATTACACTGTTCAACTCGCGTATTAAATGTCACTACATGTCATGTATTTATTAGAATTATTTCAACATGTCTCACGAAAGTTACAATTCGATTAGTATGGTATGTGTGATAGTTTAAGACCCTGCCGGGGAGGACAGGATTGTTTTTATCCCGGAAATCATCCCTTAAATGGGTAAAAAGGGGAGGCGCAGTTTCTATGGGACTGCCATAATTTATTCTGCGCCTGTTCCCGCTAGTGATTTTCGTCCTCTGGTCAGATGTTATAAGTATCACAACTTGACCCCAAGAAAAGGGAACGCAGCCAACATAAGGGAATTATTCTGCAAGAGGACGATCTACAATTTAAATCAAGCTGCCAAGTCATAAAAAACATAAAGAAATTCATGAATACATACATGGTTGGTTACTATCGAACTTATTTTATGTGATTATTTATTTTATTCGCCAATATAAACCTATTTGAACTTTACAATTAGGCTGTCGTATAATTTTATAGTTTGAAAAGGCTTAGTACCGCAATAAAAGATTTTATTTGTGACATTTAGAGTTATATCTCTGTTTAGTACCCGAATAGTGAAATAGACGGGATTTTATACAATTTCATTATGCATGGTATAATAATGTGTCCTAGTTTCCAAATAAATATCCCCGATAGTCATTATGACCAGTATTAACATGTTAAAATCCTTACTAATATTATAAATGCGAAAATGTGTGTATGTGTTTGTTTGTCCTTCTTTCACGTCGGAACGGAGCGTCGTATTAATGTGATTTTTTGTATGGAGATAGTTTAGAGGCTGGAGAGTGACATAGGCTACTTTTTCCAGCGGGAAAACATCTAACTACCACGGGAAAATTTCAATATGTTACATTTTCCTACACGCGGGCGTAGCCGCGGGCATCAGCTAGTATTAAATAAACGGTTCAAATATTTGGCACGGATTCGTACAGTCAGTTGTAGAAATATGGGTGCATGCAACTTACTCAATATGTCACATCGCTCTTATGTCAGCGGATTAAGGTTTCGGTAAATATTTATGAGAGGATTAAATCGCTCAGACCAAGAAAAAAAGACAGACGGAGCGTTACGAACAGTCTAGTGAAGCCAACCGGTTTTCAACCAAGCCCCATAAGTTTAGCACACGCTAAACAAATTAAATCGCACAAAACTCATAATAAATCATCTTGACAGCATTGCGACACGTGCAGAAGAGTTTTGTGCGATTTTATTTGTATATGTGTGCGTGAGCGTGTGCTAAACTTGATGTAGCTTGGTTTTGTTTGTATGTGGTTTTGCTTCACTTGACTGTTCGTAACGCTCCGTCTGTCTTTTTTTCTTGGTCTGAGTTAAATCTTTACGTATTTTATGCACTTGACTGTACCTTCATCAAAATTAACTAATCAAAAGATAATCTCGAGATTTCAATCTAGCCTCAAATGCATAGCGCAGTTCCGTGCATAGGCGTACAATATGACAAGATATGTATCTATTTGAGTCCTTAGATTTTTCGTTTCCATATGCCTTTTTCACAAAGCTCAAGTCGTTTGTATGTCAAATCATAAAATACCGAGTGTGAATCAAACTGAACTATAATTTGCACAATACTTCATTGGTCGTGGGACTGGGATACTTAGCGAGGGTTAACAGTGATATACCTTTAACCTTGTCATTACGGTGCGGTCATATCGATTGGACAAATTAACTAACTGGTCGATGAAACTGCTGTATATCACTGTATTCACTGTAAAATCTCCCAAGCCCGTAAGCTAGTAAGATCGCTAACCTAACCTAACCCAACACCGATCGTAAATTGTGCAATAATAAAGTTATTTCTCTCTAGGGCCGTATAGCGTTATGTCCCTTCATTAAAGGTTATTTGGTCAGGTTGGTCGTGTTGTTTTTGGACAGCAGTTATTTTGTAATTGTGTAACGAATGCATGTAAATTACAGGCGTGTGTAAAATTAAGAGGCGGTACGTCAAGTACGAAGCTGCCAGTTTCCAAAATAAAATTAAAGCTACTGGTTTATAAGGCGCCGTCAGATCGGCCGCGGGAACGGGGCGGAGCGGTTTGCGCGAATCTGAATGCACGGAACGTTATCTTTGACCGACTTGAACGCTGACCCGCGCTGAAGCCGAAAGCGGCGCGGGCGCAGGGCATGCGCGAAACTTTTAATTAGATTATGATACTAATAATGGTTAGTAGCCAAAACCCAATGGGTTTCTGGAAGAGATCGCTTTGTAGCGATAAGACCGCCTGGTGTTAACCTCTACTTTTAAGTTTGTATTTCCTGTATTTGATTCTTGTATTGAGCTGTGCAATAAAGAGTATTTGCTCCCTCCTAAGTCCTGTTCTGTTTTCAGCAAAAATCGTCATAAGTTTTTCTTTTTTAAATCAAAAATTAAAATTCGTTTATTTCAAGCATCACATAATTCATAATTCATTTATTTGCATATAAAAAGGGTTTTCACATAGGTGTTATAGAGTTATAAAAGTCCTATCCTTTTTAGCTGTTTTTTGCCAGCATGCAAATTGGTCATTATAAAACAGTAATGTGTACTACATTAGACTACCTTAAAATAACTAATTAAATACTAAGCTACATTAACTTAAACTAAGATAGAATTCGCAATGAGTTTACAATATACACATACAGTCCTAGTCATCATCATCATATCAGCCGAAAGACGTCCACTGCTGGACATAGGCCTCCCCCAAAGAGTGCCACAATGACCGGTCCTGCGCCACCCGCATCCAGCGGACTCCCGCGACCTTTACCAGGTCATCAGTCCACCTTGTGGGGGGCCTACCCACGCTGCGCCTTCCGGTACGTGGTCGCCACTCGAGAACCTTTCCGCCCCAACGGCCATCGGTTCTACGTGCAATGTGCCCCGCCCACTGCCACTTAAGTTTAGCGATTCGGAGGGCTATATCGGTTACCTTGGTTCTGCTGCGGATAGCCTCATTTCTGATGCGATCGCGCAGAGAAACTCCCAACATAGCCCTCTCCATTGCCCTTTGGGTGACTTTGAGCCTTCTTATGAGGCCCATAGTAAGCGACCACGTTTCCGTGCCATACGTCATCACTGGCAACACACTGGTCAAAGACTCTCGTCTTGAGACACTGCGGAATATTGGACGAAAAGATGTGCCGTAGCCTCCCGAATGCTGCCCAGCCGAGTCGGATTCGACGATTGACCTCTTTCTCAAAGTTGGACCTACCTAACTGAATAGTCTGTCCAAGGTATATATAATCGTCTACAACTTCGAGCGTAAAGTGTCCGATTGAAATGGGGGTTGGCACTACATGGAGGTTTGACATGATCTTTGTCTTATCCATGTTCAATCCTTAGACCAACTCGCTCGGAGGCTTTACTGAGGTCATCGAGCATCGTGCTTAAGTCCTCCATGGTCTCAGCCAAGACTACTATATCGTCAGCAAACCGAAGGTGAGTGATGTACTCGCCGTTGATGTTGATGCCTAGCCTTCTCCAGTCTAGAGTCTTGAACACGTCATCCAGTGCAGCGGTGAACAGTTTTGGGGAAATAACATCCCCTTGTCTGACACCCCGCTGCAGCGGAATAGGCTTCGAACTCTGATCCTGGAGTCGGACTGACATAGTGGCGTTCTCGTACAAACACTTCAGCACTTCGATGTAGCGGCAGTCTACTTGGCACCGTTGGAGAGACTGTAGTACAGCCCAGGTTTCGATCGAATCGAAAGCTTTCTCGTAGTCCACGAACGCTAAGCAGAGAGGCAGGTTATACTCTTCAGTCTTCTGTATAACCTGGCGGAGCGTATGAATGTGGTCTACGGTACTAAAACCTCTTCGGAAACCGGCTTGTTCGGGAGGCTGGAAGTCATCAAACCTGCGTGCGAGACGATTCGTAATGACCCTTGAAAACAGCTTATAGACATGGCTCAGAAGTGAGATGGGTCGGTAGTTCTTCAGCAGAGTGTCTATTCCACGCCTTTGGCGCCGTCCAGTAGGACGGTGTTGAATAACTTCTGAAGGGCCGTAAGGATCGGTTTTCCACCCGCCTTCAGGAGTTCGGCTGTAATTCCGTCTTCACCGGGTGCCTTGCTATTCTTAAGCTGTTTCAGAGCCATTCTAATCTCGTACAGGCTGATGTCCGGGATGTCGTCGGTGTAGTGTCGGGTAAGTCTAGCTCTAGGGTCTTCTGCCGGACCAACTTCGGGTTTGCGAGTTGACGTGTATAGCTGTCCGTAAAAACGCTCTATCTCACTCAAAAGCTCAGGTTTGGAAGAAACGACTCTGCCGTCCTCAGTTTTCAACCTTGCGCGCTGGCTCTGCCCAATAGACAGATCTCGTGCGAATATTTTTGAGCCCTTATTTCGCTCGATGGCCTCTTCAATACGGTTCGTATTGAATTGGCGCAGATCGCGGGTAAGAGACTTGGAGATCCGTTTATTGAGCCGCCGGTATAAAGTCGCATCGGCTGAAGACTGCAGAATCATTTCACTCCTTTCCTTCATGAGCTTCTGAGTGGAGCTAGAGACCCTTTTAGTTCTGTTGGCCGGCTGGGCCTTGAAGAACTTAGATCCAGTGGCACGGACAGCTTCCACAAACCCGTCGTTGAGTTCGTCCACATCGCCACCTAGGCAATCGAAACGGTTTTGGAGTTCCAGCTGAAAGCTCTCGGGGGTTTGGATTTGGGTGGATACTGGACGGAGCGTAGACTTCATCAGGCGAGAGCGCTCTCGCTTGACACATATATTCAATATGCCTCTTACCAGGCGGTGATCACTCCCGGTTTTAAACGTATTGATCACAGAGACATCATTGAATACATGCTTCCTCGTCGACATGATGAAGTCAATCTCGTTTTTAGTCACACCATCGGGACTCATCCAGGTCCACTTTCTGTGCTCGCGTTTCTTGAAGAAGGAATTCATCATGTAGGTCCTTCCTTCTCCAAGAAACCAGCCAGTAGTTGGCCCCGGTGGTTCCGACTTCCGACTCCGAATTGCCCCACTATCAGCTCCTCACCATCTCTCTTGCCTAGTTTAGCGTTGAAGTCCCCCATGACAACGGTGAAGTAGGTTTTGGAACTATGCATGGCCTTAGATATATCTTCATACATAGTCTCCACCTCGTCGTCGGAATGTGTCGAGGTCGGCGCGTAAACCTGTATGACCTTCAACGAGTACCTGTCGGATACTCTGAGTATAAGGTACGCCACCCTAGTCGACACACTCTCGATCTTCACCACGTTGTTCACTAGGGATTTGTGGACGATGAACCCGACACCTCCCTGGGTCTGTTGGGTGCCCTCCCGGAAATAGAGCAAGTTGCCCGATTTAAGGGTTATCGTGTCCTCCCCCTCTCTTCGGACTTCCGATAACCCTATGACGTCCCACCGCAACTTGCTCAATCCTACTTCCAGTTCCGTTATCTTTTCGTCGGTCCGCAGTGTGCGCGTGTTGTATGTTGCCAGGGCCAGGGGTCGTCGGTGGTGGTAGCCGGATCTTCGCCGGAGATTCTTAGCACCCCTGACCCCGCCAGTATACCATAACCAGGGTACCGGGGGTCGCCGGAACCTCGGGGCCGTGGCTTTATTGTATTCTGCATGGGGGGTATATGCCATAATCGCCACGCTTGGCATGCGGGTTGGCGATCGCAGTGTTTCCACCGAACTCCAGGGATGCTGCTGCCTATCCCCCGGTGGTCCTGGTCGTAGTTTTAGGACATACCCGGGTCCAAGTAATTAAATTACAGTCCTAGTAATTAATGATAAAATGGTTAAGTATGTAATGTCATGGTAATAAAATATTTATAGTATATAGATAGTATACACAGAGGCTCATACAAGAAAACTAAAACATAAAACACACAAATACAAATTAAAATGATTTAGAATTCAGTATAGTATTAAATTGGCTAACAAATTTTAAATATTAAAATTTAAATTAAGATCTAGAAAAAATACATTAAATTAAATTGGGTATTGTCTTTGGTGCATTAAACATTAAATAAACATAGTTTCACTTTCAACGGAAATCCAGATCCTATTTAATACTCTATTACGGTCCCACAGGCTAGTATCAACGAATGTGTTAATCTATATAGTAAGGTGGTAAGATCAACCTGTTCTGGAAGGTCAGCACAAGACGGCGCGCGTGCTCTCTCGCACTATCTCTTATTAGAGAACTTAGAAGGATACGGATAGGGCGAAGAGAGCTGTCTTGTGCTAACCGTGCTGGAACTGAGACATAGCTAAATCACACCGCACAGACAGATTTGGAGATATGGCCATGATTCCCATCGAACCGGCTCGCTATAAATGTGCGAGGAAAGCGAGAGATCGTGGGAGAGTTCGTGGATTATAACAGACACTGTTTCTAATCATCGACACATTACTCAATAGTGTACCTTACTGCAGCGGAATAAGGTCGGCTAATAAAGGATTTCTTTGTAAAAATGGCCCAATTTGATACGAGATTATCTGCAACTTTTATGCAATTCCTACTCAAAACTTTCCTTAACCTTCACCATATCCTCGTATTCGTTCTGATCCTTATTATATAGTATGTTCGTCTATAGTAACGAAATATACAACAGCAACATCCTAATGTAGTGTTTCTCAAAAAAAGGCACTAATATTAATTGTCATTTATATTTTATTGAGAATCTGAACTTTCGTATTGTGTTACGTTTGTATAAACAAAGAATATAGGAAATGGTAACACAATAGAAAATAATCTTTGGGATTTTTTTTTGTCCTATTAGGATCGAAAAAGCTCAGATCCTCAATAGAAATGACAATTAATAATAGTGCCTTTTTGAAAAACGGTCAATTGGGATGATGGTGTGTCGTATATTACAGCTCCGCTGTCATTGACGCACATACTATAATGAGGTTCAGAACGAATATATAGTTACGGTTAAAGAATGTTTGAAATCGGGTAAGTGGTTCCGGAGATTGCCCCCTACGTACAGTCAGCAGCAGAAGTCAGTCGCTCAAAATGATCTAGACAGTCCGTATCCTCTTGACATTAGAGTCGTGAGTATAGGTCATTTTGAGCACTTGACCCGCTTAACTACTTTTGCTGCTGACTGTACAGACTAACAAAACTACTACATCACACATCATCATTAAATACTAGCATCTGCCCGCGACTCCGTCCGCGTGGAACTCGTTTAGGTATATGGTAGCTCCATTTCCCATCCCCTGAAGGGGATGTTTTCTGGGATAAAAATTATCATATATCCTTTTCCGGGATTCAAACTTCACATACCAACAATCATCTCAATCGGTTCAGCGGTTTAAGCGTGAACAGACATACAGACAGACACACTTTCGCATTTATATTATTAGTATGGATAAATATTCCCAGTCCGAATGCCATTGTTTTGCAGCAGTCACAATCCCTTATCTAATCAGCCACGTGGCTTTATCGCCATAAAACATCAATATAATTATCCCCTGCGACGCCGGCTCGCTGCGAGCGAAACGCCCCATAACAATATACCCAGCTGTTGTTGAACAATTTGAACATTCGTTCACGCAACTTGCCATTTTTTTTGCTTAATTGGCACTCATTTAGTGAGACCCTGTCACGCTTGCTTTGGCGGCGGCGGTGAACCCTGCGTGTAAGTGACAAGGGTGCCAATAAATTATGTATGCCTTGTTATAAAGTCGTGTTTTTCTTTTTTCATTAAGTTTTCAACTGAGTGATGTTCACATGAAAACTGCCATTTAACTTATGACGGAAAAGCGAGTAGAATTCCATAGATATGGATAAAGAAAAAATACTATACAGCAGTATTCCAGCGAGTTGAGCTTGCATTGTGCCAACAGAATATCCATGCAAAAGGGGGTAATTTATTGCCCTATGCAAGATATTCTAAAAATCCAAGCTTAGGAGCGGAGTCCTTGTATCTGGTTTTCACTGGTTCACTCGAATTCGACGCCCGAGAATGTCATGATCTAAGTCGTAATCGTCTTGACATACCAGAGACGCTACCGCGAAACGAAAACGAACTTCGTTCGTGTATCTCCCTCTCTGTCGCTCGAACTAGCAAGTGCGACTAAGACAGAGATACACGAACGAAGTTCGTTTTCCTTTCGCGGTAGGCGCTCAGTGTAAACGAGCCCTAAGTTACAGGCACACTATAGTAGATTGTGTCTCAAGGGAGCATAATGCCTCATTTAAGGGCAACGATGACTCTTTTCTCAACAGGATCAGAGAGGAAATGTACACCTTTGCTCCCGGAACTTCTGAACAGCAGGTGTGAAATAGTAGATTGAGTCTCAAAGGAGCAAAATTATATATTTACGGCGAGGGCGGCATATTGAATCCTGAGTGAAGTGAAAGATTCTAGACTATGACTATGCTCAGTATGAATGCCTATATATGCTGAGAATGCCTCAGTATCGAGGCATTCTAAAATATAATCTTGAGCGTAACAAGGGATTCAAGTGTTGGCACCAAAATGGAAATATTTTTGCTACCACATACTGCTTTTCACACCTTCTGCGAAGAAAATTGATCTCCCTTATTTGAGGGCAACAATAGGGTATTTGACAACAGTGAAAAGTATTTTTTTTCATTAGCAGCAGATAAACATTACGAAAATACTCGGAAAGTATCAATCTTTCATTTATGATCGCTATTTTAAGATTTTTAAATTCGTAAAAACGAACAATAAGGACGTTGTTTGATTGTGACGTCACAAGCAAGTAATCCTTGCAAATTCCATACTTACGGAGCGTTTTGACGTTTCATAAAAAGAAGCTGCTTTGACTTTCGTCAAATACCGTGTTACTCTTTTCTGAGTAGCAGGTGTGAAAGACTAATTAGTAGATGAATTACAATAAAAAAAAAAACAACTCCCTTCCGTCTTAAATCGTTTTTTTTTTCCGAATTATATCCTCCCGATTGAAATGTTAGCGAGATAAGTTGGCCGGTTTCGTGACGGGGTACACAACCATTTATTCCCAGTAGCTAGCGATCACATCCTTACAGCGCTCCAGCGCTCCAATCACACACTAACTGCTACTAATCGAAGAGTCATATTATACTAGATATAACCTCAGTCGAGTACAGAATGTGGTGAATTGGTAGACGGACTAGCGAAGATGAATGGATCGCCGAGTGGTTGCTTAAGCTGCTATTTGGAAAGGGTATCTTTCTACTGTAGGCTTTTTGTTTGTAGATTGAAACTTTGAGATCTCTTTTACGGGGAGTAAGTATGCAATAAATAGAACACAGTAATATCGAAAAGGATGAGGTTCTTGAAATGTACCTGAATCTAACCGATCTAAAACTATCCGATCATATAAATATTCAATATAATAAAGACGAGTTGCATCGAACAAATTTACCAGGCCGGTTGAATGTGGTGTCGGTAGCTGCCATTCCATAGACAACTGTCAAACTCTCCATGTCTGAATTTGACCAAATATATAGCATAGAATTAATAACAGAACAAATATCTGTTATATTAACGAAATCAGTATGCAATCACGGCAGGATATAATATATAAGCGCCTAAATTATAAGCAACACACGCGACCGATTTAAGTTATTATGTTGTTTTTGTTATGTAACGCTTTATGTTTATTGATTGCATATATTAACGATAACGACATTTGTTTACTTGTTTGTGGTTGACCTCGCTACCGGCGTATTTCTATCCGGATTCTATGTACCTTGTCTGGCCATGTGTCTGGTTAATACTTATATATAAATGAGTTGTATATTTTTGAGTATTTCATATCCCTCCATAGGCCAAAATCCATACTAATATTATAAATGCGAAAGTGTGTCTGTCTGTCTGTCTGTTACCTCTTCACGCTTAAACCGCTGAACCGATTGAGATGAAATTTGGTATGGAGATAGAATCACGGGGAAGGACATAGGATAGTTTTTTTTAGGGGGTGACATGGGGGATGAAAGTTTCTTTCGAGCTACGATATAAACGAGTTCCACGCGGACAGAGTCGCGGGCAGAAGCTAGTACATCATAACATCATAAGTGCGCCTATTTTACTTATAAAGCTAGCTTTAACTCTATTCGGATATTCTTGAAAGACCAAAATTAGACTCTGTGATCTTTATTTTCATCAAAATTTTAAGTGTTTCGGGACACCGTCCTGACCTACAGAATGGCGTGTTACTGTATCAGTTTTTTTAAATATTTCACAATACTTATTTTTTAAAGTAGAATGATATTCCGTTATCCGCCATGCAACTCTTATAAAGCTGGAAAATGTCCATCGCCTTTCGTTCCTTTCTTTTGATTCATAACTGAAATAAGTATATGTATTTAGTTTATTATTTCCCAGTTTCCCTCAATCCTAGACTAGATAAACGAAGAAATATATATAGTCAATGCATTCTGAAAGCCCTAATTTCATAAATTGAACCATCATCTTATATGTATGTACCCCTAACGTTTTATTTCAAATTCGAAATTCGAACGAAATGGAACGTTATACGGGAAGACAGCACTTGCCTGCAACCTGCAATGCGGCGCGCTAGAGTGGATTTTGATTTTCTTTACTGGTTTAGTATGTAGAGGGTCTTGTAAGTTTTCGGGAGACACTTAATTTATTGTAGTTTCGTTGGATTCTTTAAAACTTAATTAAACTGATGATGAAGTAAAGTTGGTCTTGGAGTTAAAACTTCATGTAATTAACGGGTTTTGTTTTAGTTTCTCATATAATGTAAAGAGTACTTAGGCAGGACCTTTATCAAACAAAAGTTAACACCCAGAAACGCAAACCAAAAAAAACAAGCCATTTGCTTATGGGACCCTCGAAACAATTACAAAACACGCCACTCAAAGAATGACAAAATATTTCAATAAAGAAAATCAAGGTGTCATTGTCATATAACAGTCACAATACAGTATCTCGAGTGTTTAAAAAAACGAATGTAAGCCTCGATGCCACGAGACGAATCGGCACGGACACCGCACGCGCCTCTGCCAATGCGACACCGAACTAAAGTTCTTAACCGACATTCATTTACTAGTAGCATATGGCGTTTTGTATCATGTTGTTATTGTAACGTTAGCTCATTGAGGTGTTTATACGCAGTTCATTCTTTGGCCGGGTAACCCAAGAGTAATGTAAATACTGCGGAAGGTGTGTTGGGGTTTGCGGAAGATTGTTTTGATGTGCACGGGGGTATTCTCCTTTTGTTCAATAGGAATGCTGAAGTAATAAAAGTCGTAGAAAATCAGTCCTGCGGCGATATTCAACTGAAAATTCTCTAAATAGCATAAAGCGTGTGTCCCACAATAATACTAATAGATGCTTGATTTAACGATTATGAGGTCATCATCTCAGGAAAAATCTCCATAGCACGATGCAGAATAGGACGCGGACGGTAGAGCGCCATCTATATAGCGAGTTTAAGAATAAAGCATATATTTTCGCGACATTGAAGTCCTAGTCTCATATAGCAACAAGTGTTGGTCAAAATGTATGCGCATGACGTTCAGTCTTGCCGCGTAATTGAATCTAGTGGGGTGAACTATTGTTTGTCATACCCTCTGTACCTTATGGGTTGCTGGTATGGGCGCCCATAATGGTTTAACTGGAAACTGAAAGACATTTAATACGTTTGGATTTTATATCAGAAATCAAAACGGAGTCATTCTTTTTTAGTTACTAATCACTGGAACACTCGAAATTTACTAAACTATTTGAAAAAAGGTGTTCTTGATAAATAAATATTAGGGACAATATTATACAAATCGAAGTAGCCTTAGTACCTAAGCTCAATAAGGCTTGTGTTATGGGTACTAGACGACGGTATATTTAATACATAGAAAACATCCAACACTCAGAAACAAATACTCTTGCTCATCACATAAATATTTGCCCTTAACGGGATTCGAACCCAAGACCTTCAGCTTCGTAGGCAGACAGCGTCAATACCCCCTAGGCTGAGCTAGGCTAACCGGTCGTAACCAGTAAAATATTAAGCTTTTGTTCTGCTTAGGGGGCATTCATAAATTACGTCATTTCAAAATGGGGGGGGGGGGGTCTGGCCATTGGATGACGACGGTCATTTTATTAGGCGGGGAGGGGTCCATTTCAAGGAATAACAGGATGATCCGGGGGATCAAAAATCGTCAAAAAACTATGACGTAATTTATGAACGGCCCCTTACACGATATGCATGTTTATATTGTTACAACGATTAGTAAATAGGCCACTGGGCAATGCTCGGTTCGAGAGATGCTGCGATAGTGCCGAGTGGACTTGCACGGGTGACGAGCATGCCAAGGTTTAACTTTACAAAATATTAATGCTGTTCAATGTTACCTAGAAAAAACACCTTAAAATAAAATATAACAGTTGTGTAACGAAACGTGCTTGCTCACGATATAAGCACCACATATTGGTTCGAAAATGTCGAGCGATATTCGACATCAAAGACATAAGTGACCCATTTAATTCTATTTTAATATGTCTGAAACTCACGAGAGTTTTCTGTATGAAAACACCATGTTACAATTTTATAGAATTTTGACAAGTTCTTATTCCTACTTAGTAATAATCATGTTTTTGCAGCTGTTGGTACTCCTTATGTATAAATAAATAAATAATCCGATAAGGAGCTGCTTCCCGAAAGCAAATACCTGAAGAGTCTCTTCAGATAAAAACGAACCCGGCACTTATTCATAAAACTTTATAAACCTCTGTTAACTGAAATGTGTTTATTCCCTGTCTCCCTGTCTCACAAACACAAACATCTTATTGACAGATAGAGACAAGCAAATTTGAACGGCACTTTCACTAAAATGGTTTTATTAATGTTTTAAATTAATGTTCACGCCGCGGGATAGAATATAGCTTATAATCATCCAGAAAGTCCATTCTACACGCAGGTATAATATTTTTTTTTTTAAAGGATAAGCAGTCCGGAGATTACCCAAAACATAAAAACTTACATTTAACAAAGCTACAATCTCACAGACTTTGAGACGACACATTAGACGTCTTAAAGATTTTTTGAACGACATAAAAATGCAATAGAATTCAGAAACACCTTTTTTATATCGTAGTAAAATGTCAAATTAATTTCACGGTCTAAATCTGTTCCGTAGTTATTGTTTCATATAGAATTACGATTTATTAAAGGTAAGCTACATGTATGAAATATCGTTTGATTCTACAGTAGCTCTTCGGTGAAGGAAAACATCGCAACGAAATCGATCTACAATAAAAAAGTAAAAATATTCAAGAACACAAATAAATAACAAAGGTGTCTTCCCCACTCCCCGGCGAGATCTAGTTTTCCCTGTGGGAAACCATTTGGCAGGTCAGAGGGGCTACCGCGAAACGAAAACGAACTTCGTTCGTGTATCTCCCTCGCTGTCGCTCGAACTAGCAAGTGCGACAGAGACGGAGATACACGAACTTCGTTTTCGTTTCGCGGTAGCCCCTCAGGTCAGAGGCTCTAGTATAAGTTTTACCGAAACAAAACGTTACGATCGCGTTTGCGTTTTACCCTCAATTAGTATGGGATTTGACAGCTAAACGCGAACGCGGTCGTAACGTTTTGTTTCGGTAAAACTTATACTAGAGCCTCTGATAACACTGGTGGCAGACGCTTTCGTAAACCACGTGTAATCTCGCTAGCATATCTATAACAAACGTATAATGATTCGAGATGCTATAGCTCGATTACGCCACAATCGGTTAAGTACAACAACATTCAGGAAACCATAATAAATAATGGAATACCTGTACTAGGCATAACACATCAACGCCCACGGCCTTAGCAACTATACAGTTGGCCGAGTTGTATCAAAACAATCACTTCAACTATCGACCCTATTGTCTGTGCCAGAATATTCAAATTAATCCACAGTTCTTGTTAATTGTCGGACATTTAAAATGAATTGAACTACAAGTACAAGGGCCGTGGGAAAAATAACGCCATTCTCAGTATGGCGTGGTTTTTTCTTAGAACCATGACGTCACGGACGTGTTATTATTTAATGCCATTCGTATATAGCTGTAGCTCAATTCTCAATGTCATGCGATTGATGTAATACGATTTAATTAACTATGATACCAATGCTACCCTATGGTTTTTCATGGTCGTATTCTATCCATACTAATCCATACTAATATTATAAATGCGATAGTGTGTCTATCTGTCTGTCTGTTACCTCTTCACGCTTAAACCGCTGAACCGATTGAGATGAAATTAGGTATGGAGATAGTTTGAATCCCGGGGAAGGACATAGGATAGTTTTTATCCCGGAAATCATCCCCTGAGGGATTGAAAGTTTGTATCGAGCTACGATATAAACGAGTTCCACGCGGACGGAGTCGCGGGCAGAAGCTAGTCATATTATAAATAAATGAATAGAATAAATATTAGAGGACAATCTTACACAAATCGACCTAGTCCCATAGTAAGATCAATAAGGCTTGTGTTATGGGTACAAGACGACGATATATTTAATAGATATAAATACTTAAACACATAGAACACATCCGAGACTCAGAAACAAATATTTATGCTCATCAGACAAATATTTACCCTTACCGGGATTCGTACCCCGGACGTAGGAGGATTATACCCACATTTAGTCTAAAAGTGGGCACTGAAACATGAGCTTTATGTGATCTGCCTGTGCCTACCATGTTTGTATTCTAACTAAAGGACACCGGGATCTAAGTTGGCGTGGACACTAGTTTTACGAAAGCTACCGGACCTAACCCAACAAGAAAACTAAACCTGACCGAAAAGCTACAGTTAAAAATATTATTATTATCTCTTTATTCATATTTCATCTTAAGTTCGGTTTGTACAATAATTTTATAAAAAGTAAAATATAAAACTATACATACAAAACATAAAATCATTATAAAAACCTGACCTAGGGTGCAGCCGGCAGCGAGGCGGGGCCTAAGCTACCGGCGGTCAGGGCGACAGAGACAGGAACCTCCTGACTATCCGCGCAGTATCCAGGAGTACCGCCTTCTGTATCTGTCCCTTGATCCAGCCATCTAGCGAGAGTCTCTTGAGGTGATGGTCGAGACTCTTCGCTATTAAACCGCTCGTTATTATTATTATGTATGTCTTTCCCGCTCACGGGACAATGACGTCCCGGACCTTTGGGAGGCGTGCGTGGAGCTAGGTACCTACAAAGTACCAACTGACCCAACACGAAGAGGCCCTTTTGACAATTTAATAAAATGCAAGGAGTACACCGAGCGGATGCTGTCCCTGCCCGTGTCATGGGACGCACACAGAGACAGCACCCGCTGAGGAGTATAGGGCCTATTGATGGTTGATGGAATCTAAATGAAACGGGTTATTGGGTGAAAATGATGGGCTAGTGGCTGGGCTATTGGGTGAAACATCGGACGCCTGCCTAATAAAACTGTCTCACTTTTTATCTCTGGCAGACGGTGACTCGCCAACTGCTAGATGGGCCCCTATTAATAGCGACATTAAAAATGGCCTAAGGGCAACACCGGTCAGAAAGCTGGGGGGAAGAGAGGTGGCACTGGACTTTAAACATATAGCCAACTCGCCACTTAGGTGTCCACATCAACCCTCGAGCAACAGCACTTGCGACTCCACTCTGAACGGCCAGTAAAGGCAAGCCAGAGGCAGGGGGCCTGTCCAACCATCCACCCGATCGAGTAGATGGTTGGACAGGCCCTTGGTTATTTGATTACAGACATAGTATTATTATTATTATCCTATTTTAGACAGGCAGCTGACGCTGATACGTCTAAATCATAGTTCACTTGGCACAGGTTCCCACTGCTTTAGATAGTTGGTCGAGTCTGATTTTAAACTGGTTAACATTTCTAGAGTTCACTACTTCCTTCTTATTAAACGATATTTCCTAACTAAACCCATGTGGAATAAAATCTAGATACAATAATTCGTGGCAAAGTAGAAAGACAATTTAATCAATCGCTTATAATGTTAAATGAGTGTCCTTATATGTCACGATTAAAATTAGTAATGCCGATATGAAACAAAAATTATCAAAACAAAACCATTTGTCAAGTCGGCATCCGTATGTTTCAAGTGCCGAATGCTGACTACTATCTCTGGGCTGTTATTCGCTACGCGCTAAAGCGGCTCACCCCGCCGTTCAACCGTCACGAAATTAGACCTCTACCTACGCTTAGTTACTACGCATGGCGGTGTCAAGATATATTTGTGGGTGAGCGTTGAGGTGAGCTTAAAACAAGTTACAGAATAGGGGGGCTGGTTGCGAAACGACGATCTTCGTGTTATCGATGACTTCATGACCTCCTTACGAGCCGAATGGCATTTCCGGCCAATTTATAAAAGTCGGCAGCCCCTTACGATACGTATCGAATGGTGACCGCCGAATTTAAGACGTTACACGTTTAAGCTATTTTCAAAATACGAGTAGGTTTGAGAGTAGTTTGTTTTGGAAATTTTCGTACTTGGTGGTTGAGTCTGGATTTAGCGGTAGCTTTTGAGAAGAGGAGATTACACTTTTCAAGTATATATACGGTCGGCGTCAAAATTACGACAAATACACGTAATTGATTGTCTGAAAGTAAGTAATTATAAAGTTCACAAGCAGCCATTAGGTGTATGGCGTAAAATATTTTAGAATCATGTCACAATATTATACATATTTTAGAATTACAAGCATGTCATTGAAATCTTATGTCCTAAAATTAAAAATTAAATTACACATCATCGTCAATATTAAGAATATGAATTATTTAATAATAATACAAAATATGAATGGCATGCTATGTGATATTTCGAACGCAGACACCTCTGCCTATGCTTCTTATTAGACGAAACATTTATATTATATTACTTTGCGAAGTCGACTGTACGTATTTCAAGCTTGTCAATTTTCCTAACTAGCATGATCGCATTTATGCCCTACGAAAAGCATTCGTCCCTCTCGCACATGTACCTTCGGCATGGACAAAGACTACTAGTTGGTAAATATGCGGGCGGAGTCTTAGGGTAAGTATCCACCAGAGCTGTGCGAGTTTTCGAGGGAAAATCCACCAATAGCCTTGCTGGCTTCTCTCGGGCATCGCTTCCTATTGATGCATTTTTCATCGCCTCGTAGCCTCGCACAACTGCGGTGGATACTAATACGAAAGGGTCCGCACAGAATACCGCGCCGCGCCGCACCGCTTTGTGCAGATCCTTTCATATTAGCTCGAATATTACAACCGGTACCGCCTCCGCGCCGCTCCGCCACCGCTTCGCCACCGCTGTCAGTGTCTTAATTTTAGTCTTCATTAAATTCAACTTCCATGAGAAGAAGCTACTACACAGCATTAGTGAGAGACCTTTCTTGTAAACTTTCCAAAGTAATTCGAACTGGCGACCTTAAGCCGGTTAGACCACCGACCGAACACATCATTCCCTCTTCATTCCTTTCCATTTGATTACAACGCTGCTATGAAAGTTGACGTATTGACGACATTGTTGATAAAAATTATGAAGCGTGTACAACCCGCTACTCTTACCATTTGTAGAGCTTAGCTCTTTGTATTAAGGTACATTATTGGCCAGATTGTCGTGAGCCTATATCGTGAACATGACTGTCGATCGGCCATAATCACCAATCAATATTCGTGCCCACGACGTGCTTCAATATTAATGCAATATTGAAGCCATAAATATTGCCTATAAAGACTGTACACGATAAAATCCGGCCATGCATGATATGGTATACATTTTCACCGAATGCACATATTCAAGCACTTATTTTATTTTAATAATCTGTAACTACTGGCAAATATAATTCAAATAAATTCAAATTACAATGTATTAGCTCCTGTGAGTTTTCGTCGAAAATACTCCACTATACCTTTAAATGTTTGAGCATCGTTTTTTGATAATCTATACTCACTTCCTACTACAATGCCACAAAGGTAATTATATTTTCATAATCATTAATATGCTCATTAGAATGTTATCTTACCAAAAAAGTACGTTTTGAAACTATTTTCCATCTTAGGTAGTTGGAGAGGCTTTCTAGTCCAAGCACTGAAAGTTGTTTTTGTATGGGAGGCAATAATTTGTCAAAAAGCCAAATTGACCAAAGTTAAAAACCTCAGAGCTATCTTGATCTAAATGTAATTGTAAAAATGTTAACTATTGTAAAAATAAAATGTAATGAGGTATATTTAAGCTCATAAAATTGAAAGCACGAGAAAATAAATACCAGGAAAATTGGTAAAGCTTGTCAGAATACCGTGTGCAAGAAAATATAGGTACCGTGGAATATAAAATTCTCTAAGTCATAGATGACCTAACTTTATATAATGTTTGGATGTTTATTATGTAGTTTGATAACCAGAAAACTATTTTAATGAAGCTGCTCCAAAGATTTACAAGATTCAAAAGATTTACCATAACATACATGGCCGGATTTTATCGTGTACAGTCTTTAGCTGTATTTATCTTGGTAGCCAGAAATTTGGTTATTTATTCAAATCGACATCAGTTTTTCAGGTATGTTGTTTTGATGCGCGTAGCCGCACCGCATGTAGTTGTAAATTATTTAAGGCTCTCCGCTAGGTAAAGTAAAAGGTGTTTATTTATTGTATGTATCTATTATCACTATGATTTAGATTTAGATTTAGATTTATTTATTTCATAAAATAAATTTACATTATAAGTTAACTTTAAGCTAATTTACACGAATTTATTTAATGATCGTCAAATAATGAATATTAATTGAATGAAATCACAGGTACAATACAACATTCATATTGACATATATTAAGGAGTAAGCCGTTTGACGAAAACCATGTTTGCAGTTGACCACACGCCTCATCGATCTTCATCGCGAGTTGTTCGTAAGATTTCGCGCTCACTATGACTGTAGTGTCGTCTGCGAACAGCACAGATAAGCCACTCGTGACTGCCGATGGAAGATCGTTAATAAATAATAAAAATAGCGTATTCCCGATCGCTGATCCCTGCGGAATACCCAGACAGACCTGTCCAGCGTCAGAAACAAGTGTTTTGCCGTTGGTTGACATTTTGACTACTTGTTTACGGTCACCTAAGAACGATGCAAACAGCTGATGGGCGGACCCTTCGATACCTTAGTAGACTTTGCCTGCCTGTAGGCATACTGATTTTCTTCTGTATGTTTTGCTTTAAGGCGTACAAAATCATACACATTTAGATATTTTTTGAACCTAACGTATTTATCTAACGTAACAGGATCACAGGTGGTTTGAATCAGACCATAGAATAGATATTGTGGTAATAAGGGTCAATGTTGTTAATAACAGGTGGCTGCGCGCGCGCCGCGCGATTGTCACTTGTCAGGGAAAAACCCAGCTGATTAGGTCCGTAGCGAGCGTCTCTGGCTGGACTAAGTAGATAAATAATGTACTTTTAATGTCTTTAATTAACACTCAGCGCAAATTCAATGTATTGACCAGGTAATTACGGTTCTTTCTGGCCGATTGTTTCAGTTTTTATTTTTTGCAAAACGGGGTAAGCTAGATGCTAAACTATTACCTTAGCCTATAGACGCTGTCGTGGACGCCATAAGTTGTTACAACGCCGCCTGTATTCAAACAACATCCTTAATTTCTCGACTGAAATACAAAACTACACAATAATAAGCGAATTATGCAAATTAAAATGAATTTATGACGACATTCGGTCCCTGTTTACTGGACAACTGGTTGTTGTCATTCATTACCATCCAAACTGACACACCAAAGTCAGTTAACCTTTTCTCATATGATGAGGTAAGGTATCATTCGTATAGTTTCTTGAAAAGATTGTATTATGGAGTATTTATAATTTTATTCATCAATTTTTTTTGCTGGATTGCCTCCATCCAGGCATGTTACAAAACGTAGGTATAAACTTTTTTCTAAAGATACTGTTTCATCATTATTGTATTGTTTCAGACGGGGTTTTGGCCAAAATAACAATAATAACTGAATCGACCCATGCATAATCAAGGCTGATAAGTGTAGCTACGTCCGTATATATATCCCCTAAAATCACGATACCCATACACGGTAAGGCTCAGCGTCAAACCGTTAGGTCCCTTAATTAAAGACAAAGGTAATAACCGTTGCCGGCGACAACGGGTCAATCACACCTGGTGTGTGGGCGGAGAGGTGACCTGGGCTTGGGTTATTCACAACTCAACCCTGCGGTGGGTACCAGTGTAGTTCTGATCTTCAGTTACGCATATCCTAGGTTGTTACACGGGTCTTGGATTCCGGACACTTTGTGGGATTCTACAGGTGCCTAACGGTTAGAAGCTGAGCTGACCATGTATTGGTATCGTCATTTTAGGGTTCTCCATACAAAATGGTGTATTGATCTGCCCTTATTATGCATATGGGTCGATTATATTATCGGTACTGTCCTGGTCAACAACCTGTAATATTGGGGACAAAAATGATGACACAGTCTATATATTCTGTTAGTAGACTGTATAAACTGCCAGCCAGCACAACGCTAAGATGGAACCATTTCTTGGCATTATTTGTTGTTTATCTATACTGGTCTCTGTGCATATGTTGTTATCATAAATAAATGTATATAATTGAACTTTCAAATACTCGTACAGCATGTATTTTGTATGCCTTGAAAAAATCCGATATGAACATTGATAAGTTGGCGTGAATGGACAATGGATCGCTGTTGTGCATGTTAATGCGCACGCGGCGCGTTTGACGGAGCCTGCTCCTATTTGTTTTATCTGAACCGCTTGTACAATTTATCCCGTTCTTACACGGTTTAAATATATTACAGAATCTTGACTTCGTAAGGCCCAGTCTCTTCTCATTCGATTCATAAATTTATTATTACAATTTTGACCTTATACATCTCTAAGAATTAAGAATTGGTATTTTTTATTTTATTTTTTACTATTAAAAACATTGATAATGTAGTTTATTTTCTTGTAAATGATGTATATTTTAAAAGCAAAACTAGATAAACATATACTTGTAAAAGTGACATTGTGGTATATTTGAGCGTTTCTCAAAAAAATGCCACTATTAATTGTACTTCTAGGAATTTTATGTTAACTATTTCCACTCAGAATCAGGAGCTCTTTCGACCCTGTTAGGACAAAAAACTGTCCCAAAGATATTTTTCCTATTGTGTTACTATTTACCATACACATTGTATGGTGATAACACAATAGGAAAGTAAAAAAATGTATGAACATTTGGGGACACTTTTTTTCTCCTATTGGGATGGAAAGACATCATGATTTTGAGTAGAAATAACATAAAAGTTGTAGAAAATCTCCGAAAAAATGTAGTGGTATTTTTTTTGAGAAACGCTTATTTGCGGAATAAATATTTAGATTTTATGCGTTTGCAAATGTCGCATTAAACCCTATCCTGTTTGACACCCAACATGACCAATATGACCATATACGTTATCGTTTATGTATACACGCCATCCGATTAAATAAATAAAACCATATACGTAGCAATGGGGATGAATATCCACCAGAAATGTGCGAAGATTTGTTTTCTAATATTTTACACCTCGCATGCTCGACCGCTAGGGTTATTTGATAACAGCTTCGCACATCGATGGTGGATTCACCCTTTGGCTTTAACTTTAATTTTTTACACCGGATAACACTTCAACTCCAACACGGCATAACAAGTGCGCGCAAATACATATTTTAATAGGTGATTCGGGCATTTTCCTTCCAGCCGCGTTTTCTGTCGCTTTTCCTAAAATACTAAAGGCGAAATGAAACGTAACGGAATACGCTATACCCTAGTTATTGTAGTAAAAGTTATGTTATGGTACCGAAAGTGAATAATGCGAGAACAACATGACAAACTACTCTCTAATTTACTTGTGTTTAAGGTTTGCACAACCGCTCTTATTTACCGAAATACAACCACTGACAACCCACTGATTGACGGATGTGGGGCATTCTGCGAAAAACTCACGTTTACATACGGTTATATACGCTGGAATGGACTTTAATTAATTAATCCGATTAGGATTACCATCAAGAATTGGGTTATTAATGATTTTCAATGAATATTCATTAGAGGACATACGAGCTAGGTTACATATGTTAAGTACTTGTCATTAACATATCTTTGTGGTCTGTTTATTGAGACTAGTTCGAGGGTCAGAGGATTGTGATCAACGTCATCATATCAGCCGAAACACGTCCACTGCTAGACATAGGCCTCCCCCAAAGCGTGCCACAATGACCGGTCCTGCGCCACCCGCATCCAGCGGACTCCCGCGACCTTAACCAGGTCATCAGTCCATCTTATGGGGGGCCTACCCACGCTGCGCCTTCCGATTGACAATAGCTAACAACAGTAGTGTAATACAGTACCAGTGGTAAATCGTCATGTGCATAGTTATGTGCCCAAAATACGGGTAGCACAGAGAGCCATGGAGCGTGCCATGCTCGGTATTAAACTACAATTGAGCGAGTGAGGAATGTTGAGATCCGACATCGCACTAAGGTGCGCGACGTTAGAGATACCATTACCAAACTCAAGTGGAGTTGGGCAGGACACCTTGCCAGGGAGAATGATGGTAGGTGGACCAAAAAGGTGTCAGATTGGTGGCCACTTCTAGGTAAAAGGAGTGTCGGCCGTCCACTAGCTCGATGGGTGGACGTTATTAGGAAGATTGCGGGTCACTTCTGGATAAGATTAGCTCAGGATAGTCAGGATAGGGGCGGGTGGCGTACTCGAAGAGAGGCCTATGCTCAGCAGTGGGCGATTACGGGCTAAAAATGATGATAATGAGTTTATGGTCATCAACCATCATTGTTAAGAGGTTTCCAATGAGGCCAAACATAACGCGATGCGTCTCGTTCCGACAAGTAGGTATGCGAGTGTGAGAGTGACGAGTGTCTTATACACAACGATGGGTGATAAAACGGCAACCATGTCACCCCCGCAGTGTAGCTTAGTTTAGTTTCGCTTTATAGTCCAGTCAATGAACTGACAACTTGTATGGAAAAAATGACAATTTTGGAAATAATTTATAATAGGTAGTTTGTTTTTTATGTGTAACGGATATATTACCAATAGTTACCCAGCGACAGAACCCGACAAAATTTCAGACATCAAAAAAATTATAAATTAACTGGCTTCTGAAAAGTCAGAAAAAATATGAATGAATATCTTTGTCTGTATTTTGGTTGGTATAAAAAAACAATGCATGCTTCATTTAATTCTACATAACTACTTCCGAGTTGAAAGTTTGTCGGATTGTTGAATAAAGCATCTTAGAATTTTAAAATGAAATCAACAAAAAAAACGCTGTTATAAATTAATCAAAACCGTATTTTTCCTGGAGTATTATTTAAAGCCATCGCTCGCAACGCTTTCAATCACGCCCGATGCACTGTATTTATCAACAGGTTTGTATTTAGTCATATCTAGTGTTAAACCAAACATAAAGTTGAGCACAGATTCGTTATTCTTGCATCATTTCATATCGTCATTTGTAGTTGCCATTATCATAAGTTATGAACGTTATAATCTCCGACCCTCTTAATCCTAACAAGGCCTTATGTCACTATCAAACAAGTAAGGAGATACAACTTTTTTGGTTTACCTTCCTAAAATATTGTATCAAATAATCTATTATAGCTGGCATCCCGTTTATGTCCCAATATCAGTCGCCGGGAAAGGTAGCCACATGAAATCTGATGTGTCTTACATGATACATCAAACACGCTTGTTTCCTTGAGAGGCATATATCACGGTTTTCCACTTGGTACGAGCTGGACTCGCGTCACTCGCTTTCACGACATTCTCCGTGCATGCTTGTTGATTTAGGCTCTGCTGCATACGTACCACAGACAAAAAACGGAGACCTAAAGACCACTGGTTCTCCTTTGTAAGACCTAACTACTTTAGTCCTAAATGCTTCATTTGACCTAATGTTTCATTAGAGCTAATGCATTGTTTTTTTAAATTGTTAACTTTAAATTAGTATTACTGCAAAACAAACCTAATCTAAACACTTCTATTATTCGATGATATTCAAAGAAAACTCGCTCGTTTCGCTTCGGAGAAAAATGCATTATGACTAGTCTGATGTGTGAGTAATCTCTGGAACTACTGACCCGATTTCATAAATCACCTGTATATAGAATGGACATTCGTTGTGGACATAGGCCATATTTTATCCCGTGACTCCGCCTGGTTTCTTTGCAATTTGCGGGCAGCTTAGTGGGTTATAATTTTAAGAGTCCGCAGTAAACTCGGCCGAATTACACCTTCCCATACTACGTAGTTACGCTCTCATTTTAAAACTACGTGTTGGATTGTGAAGAAACTTTGCATATACAATGACATGAGGTATATCTATGTCTGTAAATCCAATATTCTGTTATATAGTCAGTTTCCTTAATACGCGTAGTACTTAATATGCATGCAACTTGCCAGTTTATATAGTTCCAGTTTATAAAACAAACGAAATACAGCAAAAATAGTTTTGTATAAAAAACTTAAATTCGCTGTATTTTTTTACTTTGGTATCTGAAGCTACATAAACGAATTACAGAAATAGATATACCTCATGTCATTGTACCTATATGCAAAGTTTCGTTACAATCCAACACGTAGTTTTAAAATGAGAGCGTAACTACGTTTGTATGGAGAATCGAGCTTACTGCGGACTCTTAATGTTGTTGAGGAAGCTTCAATACATGGCATCAGGCTTTGGATAGAATCCGTTACAAATGGGAAAATCTCCCAGAACAGAACACTATTGCGTTGTTTTTGGCCAGCCTCCAAACCGTTCATTGTCATTTTGATCTTGACATCAAACTGTTTATTTACTACTTTTACACCGAATCGCAAACGTATCTACAGCTCGAAAACCAGTGGCTTCGCCGTAACTGTCACCAAATGAGTCAGAATCACGATTTTAAATCTTAATAGAAAACACACTATGAATCATCTCGGAAGCTGCTTTCTAACTTGACTTTGTATGTTAAACATTAGCACTTCGTTAATAGGCAATACGTCTGTGGTAAATTTAAATCTTTCTTAATGTTTGATAATCGGTCTCGACTGGTTTAAATGAGTCATAATGGTTTAATTTAAATTGGCGTACGGTTGACGCGGAACGGTTTTTGGATGAAAATTACCGTTTTTAAGCACGTTTAGAGAGATTTTCCCCTCTCCTGTGCTTCCATAGTCTAGTACAGCCATACTCAATTTTTTTTCTACGAGCCGCAAAGACATTTTGGCCAAGGCCACAAGATGAATATATGGTTTCCTTAGTCAACAAGGAACTCTTATAATTTTGCCCGTCTGTCTGTCCGTCTTCGGCTTAGCTCAGTAACCATTACTACTAGAAAACTGTAATTCGGCATGGGTATATAAGTCAATCACGCCGACAAAACAGTACAATAAAATCTTGAAAAAAATTTGGTTTAGGGTACCTCCTCTACACCTGTGGGGTATCGTTGGATAAGCTCGTTCAAAAATATTATGGGTTTCCTGAAACCATTTTTCAAATCAGTTATTAGTTTGCATGATATTGGGCTTTAAAGCCCTAATTTTTGTTCGAGTCATGTGTCCCCCCTGCCGGCTAAATGGCTACTACTAGGGATGTGAAAAATTCGTGGTAGTAGTACATATAGTGAATTTAAAAGGAAAACTTTCACGGACGAGTAGGCTTAAGTAGTTACAGAGTAATATTCGACCAACTTAATGTGTACTTGGAAAGGCCAATTTTCGTACAAATTCGACCGACGCAACCGCACCGCACGTCGATGTAACTAAGACAGATAGGCAACTACGGAACCCTACGCTGCGCTTGGCCCGACACGCACTTGGCCGATTTTATACTATGATCGCATGGTGGATGGCGGGTCACTCGCAAAAGCTTGTCGGGCCGCAGGTTGAGTGTAGCTGCTCTAGTGGCTTCGTCCCAAGACTAGTAATGGCCGCAGGTTGAGTGTAGCTGCTCTAGTGGCTTCGTCCCAAGACTAGTAATGGCCGCAGGTTGAGTGTAGCTGCTCTAGTGGCTTCGTCCCAAGACTAGTAATGGCCGCAGGTTGAGTGTAGCTGCTCTAGTGGCTTCGTCCCAAGACTAGTAATGGCCGCAGGTTGAGTGTAGCTGCTCTAGTGGCTTCGTCCCAAGACTAGTAATGGCCGCAGGTTGAGTGTAGCTGCTCTAGTGGCTTCGTCCCAAGACTAGTAATGGCCGCAGGTTGAGTGTAGCTGCTCTAGTGGCTTCGTCCCAAGACTAGTAATGGCCGCAGGTTGAGTGTAGCTGCTCTAGTGGCTTCGTCCCAAGACTAGTAATGGCCGCAGGTTGAGTGTAGCTGCTCTAGTGGCTTCGTCCCAAGACTAGTAATGGCCGCAGGTTGAGTGTAGCTGCTCTAGTGGCTTCGTCCCAAGACTAGTAATGGCCGCAGGTTGAGTGTAGCTGCTCTAGTGGCTTCGTCCCAAGACTAGTAATGGCCGCAGGTTGAGTGTAGCTGCTCTAGTGGCTTCGTCCCAAGACTAGTAATGGCCGCAGGTTGAGTGTAGCTGCTCTAGTGGCTTCGTCCCAAGACTAGTAAAGGCCGCAGGTTGAGTGTAGCTGCTCTAGTGGCTTCGTCCCAAGACTAGTAATGGCCGCAGGTTGAGTGTAGCTGCTCTAGTGGCTTCGTCCCAAGACTAGTAATGGCCGCAGGTTGAGTGTAGCTGCTCTAGTGCCTTCGTCCCAAGACTAGTAATGGCCGCAGGTTGAGTGTAGCTGCTCTAGTGGCTTCGTCCCAAGACTAGTAATGGCCGCAGGTTGAGTGTAGCTGCTCTAGTGGCTTCGTCCCAAGACTAGTAATGGCCGCAGGTTGAGTGTAGCTGCTCTAGTGGCTTCGTCCCAAGACTAGTAATGGCCGCAGGTTGAGTGTAGCTGCTCTAGTGGCTTCGTCCCAAGACTAGTAATGGCCGCAGGTTGAGTGTAGCTGCTCTATTGGCTTCGTCCCAAGACTAGTAATGGCCGCAGGTTGAGTGTAGCTGCTCTAGTGGCTTCGTCCCAAGACTAGTAATGGCCGCAGGTTGAGTGTAGCTGCTCTAGTGGCTTCGTCCCAAGACTAGTAATGGCCGCAGGTTGAGTGTAGCTGCTCTAGTGGCTTCGTCCCAAGACTAGTAATGGCCGCAGGTTGAGTGTAGCTGCTCTAGTGCCTTCGTCCCAAGACTAGTAATGGCCGCAGGTTGAGTGTAGCTGCTCTAGTGCCTTCGTCCCAAGACTAGTAATGGCCGCAGGTTGAGTGTAGCTGCTCTAGTGCCTTCGTCCCAAGACTAGTAATGGCCGCAGGTTGAGTGTAGCTCCTCTAGTGGCTTCGTCCCAAGACTAGTAATTTCTGCATGCACCTATTATAATAAAATAATATAAATAATAAATATAAGGGGACAATTTTACACAAATCGACCTAGTCCCATAGTAAGCTCAGTAAGGCTTGTGTTATGGGTACTAGACGACGATATATATAATAGATATAAATACTTAAATAGATAGAAAACATCCATGACTCAGAAACAAATATTTATGCTCATCACACAAATATTTGCCCTTACCGGGATTCGAACCCAGGACCTTCAGCTTCGTAGGCAGCGTCACTACCCACTAGGCTAACCGGTCGTCAATTATCGTCTGTAACAATCTGTCATTTGAGCGCTAAACTAGATTGGGTCAACATAGAGATTTTCTAATCTAAGAATAGTCTTGCCGAAATTTTGCAATAACGAGAACACACTTATGGAATCCCCCCAGAGTCTGTCCGTCCGTCTGTCACAGGCATTTTTGGTTTGACCTCTGTTCAGTGGTAGCATTTTTCAGCCATCCGATTAAGTTGAAATTTGACATAATATTATTTCACACCACCTATTGTGACACCACCGAGTTGATCTGGTGATGGAAAAGACACAGTACACAATACCCTGCCCTCTCAATGAGTAAGTGATGATTTTGCAAAAAAAAAACCTAAACTTCACAAGACACCTCTCAGTAAGTAATTGGTGATTGTGCATAAGAGTACAGTCAGCAAAAAACGTATTTCTGACCTAAACCGGTGTCCATTTCAGTACTGTCTCTGAACTAAACGTTTTACATCTAATTTTTTGCTTCCACGATTATTTACGCAATCGAATCGAACCGCCACCATGACTCTCGGTTTCATGACACCGTTATTGGTCAACGCCCGAACTAAGGATGTGCTCAAATATTGACATTGACTCGCGATCTACGACGACGAAGCCTACGCGTAGAACTGTACGGTACCACTAAGGGTATCCGGTTATGTCATTTATACTGAGTAAATCGAGGGTTGCATCGAAATATTGCTATATAGTAATGATGGTATAGTCTTTGAAATTGATGGAACCTTATTTTATTGAGAGATGCGCGAAGCGGGAAGCTTAATCTGAATCCTCACCAACTGAAGGATTTTCTGGGAAAAAATTTCGACTCGCACTTTGCCAGTTTTTTTTAGTAGACCGGCGATGATGCAGGGGTAATTCCGATGTATTTAGAATTGAGAAAACTTTATGACCACAAAACATGAGGTATTTACGATTATTAATGTAGAGGCCATTTAGCAACCACACATAGATTCACTTGGAAATTCAGTCTGAGAATTTTATACTGTTCGACAAAATCCATTGTATATACCAATATGACTTATTTCGAAAATGTCCTTTGCTATGTATTCGATAGCTGCTATTGATCCTATGGTATCAACTAGCATGTATTCAAAGAGCCTGTTGGAAAAAAAAAACAATAAAAGGGGTTGTTTCTTATATTGGACGTGCAGTAAATTTATTTGAAAAAAGAAAAAGTTTGAACTCGAACACAGACAAAACGTTGAATCCACGTTTAGTCTAACGGCAGCATAGCCTTGGCCTCCCGTGCCAAGCGCAGGCCGGCACCCGCGGCCGCGTCGCGTGCGAAGTGTCACGCTGCTGCGAACATTAGGTTAGGAGGCAAGACCGAATAATGTAAAGCTGATAATTAGAGCATTGACACCGTTTCAAGGGCCAATTAAGGTTAAACAACGCAGGTGACAGCTGTCCCCGACAGTATTTAAACTGCAGTTTGTGAGTTTTCGGAAAAGTTCTGTCACACTTTTCTAGGACTATTCTCATGGTCGCTCAGTGTCGAGGATAAGGACTATTGGGGATAAAACATATTCGGCCAATTAGACGAGATTTGGGAGGTCCGGATAATGAACATTTAAAGGATGGATTAACTATGAATAAATCGGCGACAGTCAAAAAGAAAAACGATTAAAAATCTTCTGAATTAATAAACCGACTTGCACTGATCCGATCTTGTCAAATTTATATAAGAAACATTGCAAAAACAGTTGCCGAACACCTGATGTAAATACTACATGATATAATACATGATCATAAATAAAAATATCGTCTGGGGCAAGTCGACTGAATTTAGTAGCGTTTCGTTTCTGTAATTAGTGCAAATTCACGAGCAAATGAGTCATTTCAGTAAATCTGAAATATTTGCCCATTTAAATATTTATTTTTCTGGCATTTAAAACTAATTAAACAAACCAACCATATAAAGCTATCAGCGACTTGCCGAGTGCCGGTCAAATTCCACGCTTATTGGTAACTTGGACCATAAACCTTTAAGTACGTGTGACGAACCCAATTCGTCGCAGTTACCCAACAAAACCTTGTCCAGGGCAATTAGGAAGCTTTTAAAGATAACATCACATTCACTGGAATAATGTCTTATGTAATTATGAAACTATAAGACACATTCATTCTTCTCAGACATGGGACATATCAAGGATAATAGATATGACTTATTATACAGCTTTGAATTTGTTCAAAATGTGACTTTTAAATAGTTAGAATAAAGCCCTTTTTAAACTAACCAATCAACGAGATGAGTCCTTGCTGAAGCTATCCCTCGTTACCCCGCAACATAAGGCCGTACCGATCGGAATGCGTCGGCTACATCCGATTCGAAACCGATCAAATCTAAAATAGACTTTAAACTCCTCTACGTAAAGTTGTAATTCGGTTGCGCGTGCGCTTGTTTACGCCGATGGACTGTCGAAACGTGTGCCCCATAAGGTGTCGGTAGACACTTGTCAGAGTTGAATGCGTGGAATTAGCCATTCAGTGCATTGGAGAGTTGCTCCCGCGACAACCGTGATTCCATATGTGTGTGCAGATTGGCACATTGTGGTATATCCTTATGAATGTATATGTTACTATGTCTATTCCATTTTATTAATAAACGATTAGATTACCGGATTACTACCTCGTGCGTTCATAAGTTTTGATACAAAATGAATACTCGAATTATAATAAACGAAAATAATTTATTTTTATGATACAGTTATAGGGTTAATAAAACACATTGTCTTAGTACCTAAAGTAATAACTACAATTTAGAAAAGTTGAAAAACTCCCGACATTTTCATTTCAAAGTTCAATATCTCAAAAACGGCTGAACAGATTTTCATGAAATAGCTAAGAACACTCGGGATAAAATCTATGACACAAAAAAACCGCAGTCAAATCGGTCCATCCGTTTGGGAGCTACGATACCACAGACAGATACACAGACAAGTTAAACTTATAACACCCCTCTCTTTGCGTCGGGGGTTAAAATAGAATTTACTCGAAATGTCCACCCTTTTTGAAGTGAAAACTTCTTTAGCGGCGATGTGCACTTTTTGCGATGGGGAAAAAATGTTAAACTCACGACAGGTCACGTAACCGACAGATTCGACAGATTGAAAATTCGTAAGACGGACACGTGATCTGATCGAAAAACTGTTACTTACAATGTCATTGAAGCGAGTTGTTTTTGTACGATAGCGCAATAAATGAATATTGTATTTTACCACGTAAATGATAGTACTTTTATACTGATAATTAAAGCAATTCGTGCAAATTTATTCCCTAAGCATTCCAAAATATCAAAAATGCACAACGTTAATATTCAAGTTTTCACTTCTGCCGGCACTGCCGGGGTGCAACCCGTTGTTTTTTTTTATAGCTCGGCTCTTAAGCGTGGTTTCCAATCGTCAATAGCTTCACGTACTTTTCAATAGGGAATACGCTTCGCTTCTCTCACTAATGCCCGTTTCAGGGTCTGAAGGTTTGGATGGGACTTTCGACATGCCCTCAGCTCCAATTCCGTCCACAAAGAGTAATCCAAAGGATTTAAGTCTGGGCTGGAAGAAGGCCATTCCTCAGTACTAATAAATCGGGGCAAATTTTCTTTTAGCCACTTGTGTAGATTTCGCTTTATGTGATGGTGCAGAATATTGTTGGAAAATCCAA
Source organism: Epinotia bilunana (assembly GCA_947049275.1). Taxonomy (NCBI): domain Eukaryota; kingdom Metazoa; phylum Arthropoda; class Insecta; order Lepidoptera; family Tortricidae; genus Epinotia; species Epinotia bilunana. Next base: position 19,560,041 of record OX346266.1, on the reverse strand, counting down.
TCCTTGCCAGCGAATAGAGTGGTAGATATGGGGTTTACAACGTTCTTTAGACTGTCACTCTGATAATCTTGTGCTTTGACTTTGACCCCTTGTTGACAAAAATGGAGTGGCGTAACGCCTTTATATGAATCGCCCCACCATCATAACGCTAGCCGGATGATGCGTGCGTTGGACATTTCGCGCGTTAGACGGAATGTCATTTGAGCTTTTGGCATAGATATTATCATTCTGCCTGTTAAATTTTTCCTCGACGGTAAATATCTTCTCATCCGTGAACAACATTTTTCTAGGATCGTGCTTCTTAAGCAGCATCTGACATCGTTGGAGCAGCAATTTCCGTAGACGATCATTTAGATAATGCACTTTTCTCTTACTACGCTAAATGCCAGTCTAAAGAGCCATCTTTAACTGCGTGCGGCACGGATTTCGACGAATTCGTTCTTTGATAATCTTTATTTTAGCAGGAGTCCTTACAGATCGCGGACGGCCAGTTCTTTTGAGTCTCCTTGTACCTATTATACAAATTTGCGACTAGCTCCAATACTCTTTAAGTCGTTAAAAATTTCCATTGGTTTTTTTTCCCGCCTTATACAAAGAAATTACAGTACACCGCAATTGTTTCTTCGCCGCTATTTTGTCAAACAATGACAACAAAAAGAAAAATACTTCTTTTTTCTTAATTAAAACGTTCCAATTTAAAATTCTGAAACAGCCACGCAGCGATCAGCACGCTTTTCTTTAAAATTAAAGGTTTGAAATGCGTCTCAAAACTTATGAACACGAGGTAATTGCCTAATTATATGAAACCCGTGTGGTGTCGGGTTAGAATTTCACCGCCCCCTTTCTTTCGTAAAAGTCGACTAAGGGGGGTCAGGGTTGAAGTGTGTTGTGGTTTGTGTTGTGGGCGATGGGCTAGCAAACTATCACTGCGATATCACATTTTGTCGATATATTATACTCATATTTATGGTAAAACTGGCACTGGAACATAAGTTTCATGCGCTCTGCCTACCCCTTTTGGGAATAAAGGCGTAAATCTATGAATACATGTAATTATATGCAATAATCTGCACACAAAAGCAAAGTACATGGTTACACAAACGCGTAGAAATCCTACACAGTCTGCCCGTTCTCATCGGTCTTGAATTTATTGTCTTTTCATTAAATTATTGTGTTGAATGAAAACTTAATTATTTTCTTCTATTTACAGGTAAGTTCGTCGACTGATAATCGTGATAGTAGAGAGTCATTGACATAAAATGTAAGTAAAACTTTGGGATCGATGAAGCCTATGAAAAGGCAGATATTTGGACAATCGTACGTGTACTGTGTACGTGTACATATATTGTTGTCGACTGCCTGCGTCGACAACCCGCCTGCTTCGTCCAAAGATTGACTTGATGCGATTTAACGTAGCTATAGAATGCAGATAGCATTTTAAGAATCAGGTTTTTTTTTTCAATGCAACGATTTGCATTCTAAAGCTCTCGATGTTGAATGAACTTTCTCGCAACTTCGTGTCAGCGGATGTCGACTTAATGTTAATTTACCCTACGTAGTCGGTCCCAAAGTTCTGTCACTGGCATATTATTTTTAAATTTAGAAGATGATTTTAAGAAAATTTTATTGAATTCCATTTTTGAATGTTTGACAATTATTTTAAAACAAAAAACAGTCATTCGTTGCAATTTCTCACGATGGAGTGGACATTGAAAGAAAACCGAATAGCTGTTTTAGCATTGCACCGCTGTGGGCACTCGCCAAGTACCATTTTCAAGTTGCTCAAAAATTTAAAAATAACGCTTCATTTGTGTACCGTACTATTGATAGGTACAATGAAGTCTCCAGTGTTGAGGACAAGAAAAGAATTGGCCGGCCTCGCTCCGTACGAACACCAGCAGTGATCAAAGCGATCAAGGCGCGCATAGCAAGAAATCCTGTCCGAGAACAGAAATTGATGGCTTTGCAGATGGGTGTCAGTAGAAAAACCGTCAAAAAGGTTTTAAACGAAGATCTTAGTCTACGAGCATAAAACAAAAAGCGTGTGCACTTACTTAATGCCCGTCTAAAAACAATAAGGCTTAAAAGATCCCGGAAGTTGTTAAAGCGGTACGCGAAAAATCGACACCGTGATATCCTCTTTACAGACGAAAAGATTTTCGATATTGAAGAGAAGTACAATAAACAGAATGATAGAGTGTACGCTAGGAGCTCTGAAGAAGCAGGAAAAAGAGTTCCGCGGGTGCAACATGGGCATCATCCATCATCAGTGATGGTCTGGTTGGGTGTATCTTATTACGGGCCAACTGAGGTTCATTTTTGCGAAAAAGGTGTCAAAATCAGTGCGAAAGTATACCAAGAGACAGTTTTGGATAAGGTTGTCAAAGATCTGCCCAACACGCTATTTTCGGGACATAATTTTGTGTTCCAGCAGGATTCTGCGCCAGCACACAAAGCCAAGACCACTCAAGCCTGGTTTGACCGTCAAAAAATCGACTTTATAAGACACGAAGATTGGATTCCTCTAGTCCGGACCTTAATCCTTTGGACTATAAAATTTGGCAGGTCTTAGAGGGGAAGGTCTGTGCTAAACCACATAAAAATTTGGAGAGCCTAAAGTCATCTTTAAGAAAAGCAGTCACTGAGATAGATATGATAATGGTGCGTGCTGCGATAGACGACTGGCCGCACCGATTAAGGGCCTGTATTAAAAACAAAGGAGGTCATTTTGAATAATTTTGAGTAATTTTAATTCTTTATTAAATGTACTTTAAATCGGTATATAATTTATTAAAAATTGATTGTTACTTTTGTTTTTATCATTATTTTCATTTGTGACAGAACTTTGGGACCGACTACGTATAAGCCCAGCCTTGTTACGGTGGTTGCCAAATAGAGACGAATTATTGCCTTCTTGTACCTTAACGACGTGTCTACTGACACTTTGATAGTTTCTCCACAGTTCAAGTATAAGCAGTACATTGTTATTGATATCATCGCATCAGTTTATAAAGCAAGGACATTAAGCCGCGATCGGCGCGACTTATTTCCGTTTTTGTTATATCTTCATTGCTTACATCAGAGTGATAGATTTATGATGAATTGTAAGGCGACGATCAGATATAGTTATATACGGTTAAACTCCACGATCATTGTTGGGTCATAATTAAATGTAGGTATTTGACAATCACGAGTTACCATTATTTTTGACTCGATGGTGCTTATTTGGCTTCGCCCGAAAGCAAGTCGCGGGATATAATTCTTATACCCTATGACCATTCCAAAAGTCCACTCTAATTATACATATCTACTAGTGAAATATTTTTTATAATCAGATGACTAGTTCCAGATCTTTGCTGTTTTACATTAAAACCAAAACACGGTGTTCTGCAGAAAATTATAATTTCAAAAAAGGAGAATGAACTTTACCGCCGCCGCTCCGCTACCGCTGTCAGCGTTTTCAGCTTAAGAGGATGCCTTGATTCGAGTCGACCACGCCCCCTTGACAGAGACACGCGTATGCCTTCTGCGCACGAGGAAAAGAGATGCAACACTTCGGGAATGGCTTTTTTTGACAAATTTGGATAAATACCTAACTTTTATTATATTTCATTAGTGAGATTCTATATGAGATAAAATACTATAGTATTAACTTGATTGTGTCGTAAAATAATGTATATAGGGTAAAAAAGGAAAATAAAGGCCGAAAGAATTTTTTTTTTTTGAGGAAATTTTAGGCAATGATGTATCGATTAAATCAGATATACAATCAATCAGATATATAGTCAAGAAACATATATCTTAAAATTAGACGTTATTGTTTCTTAACCTAGTCAGAACGGCGTTTCAAAGCACGCGATAATTTCCCTTAAAATAGGATACTGGTCATACCAATACTGTGGTTTCTCGGTATGTAGCCGTGAAGAAAGCCAGACGAAACCCGAGATTTATTGCCAGGGAGCACAATTAAGATAAGAAGCTGTATAAGGCTTAATCGGGACCGCTCCCGCAGTTAGCTTTCGTTGATCGGAACAGGGTCATTCACGAGACGACTCGCTGTAGATCGACTAGTGTAGCTCTGACCCCAAGTACGCTTATTAGTTAATAGTACAAATGAATATTGTGCCAGTGTTGTAGAGCCCGTTCACACGGAGACGCTCGAGTTAGTGGCAAACGTATTTCAATGCACGCGTTCACACAAGCATTACTTATTATCCGATCCCGGAACCGTATGCTTCTCCGTGTGAACTTTGACCTACAAATTAATGCTGTGCTAGTGTTGTGATTCGCGCTTGACTGAGCATTGTAGATTCGAGCCGTTATTTACTATATTTACTCGTAACAGGTAATAAGGCTTGGCATCTTCTTGTTTGGCCATAGCTATAGAAAATATTAAGAACTAGCTTCCGCCCGCGACTTCGTCTGCGTGGATCCGGGATAAAAAACTATCCTATATTTGAATCCAGGTTATAAACTATCTTCGTGCAAAATTTCATCTAAATCGGTTGAGCCGTTTAAGCGTGATTGAGTAACAAACATCCAAACATCCAAACTTTCGCATTTATAACATTATAGTAGGATACTCTAGTCAGTGTCAGTAGACAGTGTGGGGATGTTCGAGAAAGGATATATGTTTTTCCAAGGGGCGGCAGCGGGGATATGACATGCCTAAATTCGCAAGCGTCCATAGGCTCCGCTGACCCTTTTTTATTTGTACATCTCGTATTTGTTTCGACTTTTGATTAAACGCAGTTTAATAAAACTAAGTTAAAGTCGCTTATTGACAAAAAGAAGAGTTTCATCCGAACTACAAATCCGATTTAAAAAAAATGGACCTTTAGGCACGGCTATCACAGGACGGCGCGCGAGCTCTCTCGATTTTTCTCGCACTATCCGTCTCTCCCTTATTAGAAAACTTAGAATGAAAGTTATGGTACGAGAAAAATCGAGAGAGCTCGCGCGCCGTCTTGTGATAGCCGTGGTTTTGGCTATAATATATATCGAAGTCCGCCTGGTTTTACTGTAATAGCGAGAGGAGCCGCCCGGGCAGCTAGCACTGTATAAACAGCTTAAACCCGCAAGCTCATAAAGTTAACAGCGGACCATAAAATTAATCGACTCTGTTTTATCGCGCGTTTATCTCGCGCCTGGGACAATTAATAAAGTCACAAAGTTTCGCTAATCTCCGGCGTTCCGGTACGTTTACTAGCGATAAAGCTCTGTCCATTAAACCGTTGCCGACGTCGCTTAAAGCGGTCATGCTGCGCCTGCAACGACATAGACGACTATAGTTGTAAAATATAAGTGTCGAAAGTAACCAGAGGGCCTACCGCGAAACAAAAACGAACTTCGTTCGTGTAACTCCGTCTCTGTCGCACTTGCTAGTTCGAGGGACAGAGATGGAGATACACGAACGAAGTTCGTTTTGGTATCGCGGTTGCCCTCCTGGACGTATTATGATCATGGTTGTCTGTCGCGATTGCATCCTTCCCATTATATCCAGCGGTATAAGAAAGAGCCAAATACTTGGTCTATTTATAGTCGCGATAAACGCAACGAGAAGTCTATTTATTTATGAAGTAAACTTACATCGCTTGACTTTGACGTCACATTTGAGTGATATTATGATATATGATAATGATTATCAATAGATAATCCACCATTAGGTGGACAATATTTTAGAACGACATATTAGAAACTATATCAAAGTAATCTAAACTTGTCATAAAATTAAGTCGCTTAAGTTGCAATTGCGGTGAATGGATAAATAAAGATTTTCAGCATGCAACCGAGATAGCGATAACATGAGGAAGATAAAAACGCAAAAACCAATTGAATCACAGACTACATATACGTGTGTGATTAACATAAAGCATAGAATAGACAAGGTCGTTCCCGCCAAGCGGTGCGTTGATCTCGTGTGACGTCGACGTTTCTCGGAAACGGAGTCAACGTATCGTCGCGACATACGTATTTTTGCTCGTCTCTGTTTGAACGGTGGCACGTGTAGTGGGTATATAGGTATTTATTTTTGTAGTTGTGTTTTGAACGGGGTTGATGCTTTGTGTTAACACTTGCAGTGCCAGCTAGGTGGGAGCTCTGGGTGCCGATTTTTGGTTTTCGAGCGCAAGTAAATGCGATTATGGTCTCAAAATTGTAGGCACACACTTTCTAACGATAGAATTGAATACGAGTGATCAGTACAGCTCGTTTTTCAATTTCCTTTCGCTATTTAAAATGGCATTTTATCATTCTTGACAGGTCCCTCGTAGCTGCTTGTAGTCGCTTTTCTGTGGAGTTCCCCGTGTTATCGGTTCACTTTGAAATATTTGGCACTGAATGTGTTGAATGTCGCGAAAGTCATGGAAAACGCAGGAAATCAGTGTGTTCCGGAATTAATACGATTTATCCGTAGTAGCTCGGTTTTCAAGATCGATTTAAATATTTTGTTCGTATTAATAATTTATATCTATACATTCTATTAACACATTATTAAATTGTAATTTATATTGTACCTTAGCTATATTATAAGTTTTTTTTGTTTTTTTAGTACAAGCCTTAAAACGAATGCATTATTTAACATGGTTTCATATGATTAACATTTGTTCTTAAGGAACAGAACCATTGGGTTGTACGCTTTCATACTAAGTGATTTAAATTACACAAGCATTTACCACATGAAAATACGAGTACGTATTTCGGCTGTAACACTAAAAAGTAAATCTGTTCTGAAATTGACGCAACTCTCCATGTCAACTCAATACTACTTATATAATACATACTAGCTTTTGCCCGCGATTTCGTCCGCGTAGAACTCATTTATATATCGTACCTCCATACAAACTTCCGCCCCCATTTCACCCCCTTGGACCCCCAGTGGATAACCTCCGGGATAAAAAGTATCCTATGTCTTTTCCCGGGATTAAAACTATCTCCTTACCAAATTTAATTTCAACCGATTCAGCGGTTTAAGCGTAAAGAGGTTCCTTTCGCATTAATAATATTAGTATGGATTACAAGTATGTTGACACGGCATTAGATCATGGGGGCTAGCACACCGCGCCGCGACGCGATTCGAGAAAGATCTACCCTCCTCTTTCTAATTTACACAGTGCGAGTGAGACAGGAGACGCTCAGTCGCGCGCGAAGCGACTTGTCAGCAAGTTGTGCTAGACATACAGGATCAGAGGGCTTATCGCGAAACGAAAACGAACTTCGTTTGTGTATCTCCGTCTCTGTCGCACTTGTTAGTTCGAGCGATAGAGAGGGAGATACACGAACGAGGTTCGTTTTCGTTTCACGGTAGCCCCTCAGGGCGGCACGGCATGGACATCGACAAGATAAATCTTATCACCGTTTCCTCCGGCGCTGATGCATCTATCTAGGCTTAACCTCTAGGCTTTTAGCCGGGATAAGGTTAGCATGCACTAGAATCCCTAGACTATCCGGTGGATTGCTTCCCGTCCAACCGGCTCCAGGTCAATTTGCAACATTATTTGAGTACAGTACGCAAATGTCTTTACTACTAGAACTAGCTGCCTGGCCGCCCGTGTATTGCAAAGAACGCAGGCAAACCCGGGGGATTAAATATAGACTAAGGTCAACCGGGGCAAAGGCGTGTTCGGGAAAATGCGTTTATTTGAGTTTTTTTCTTAAACAACGTGATCTTCAACAACTCTTGCCCTCGAATGATATTCATTTAAATTACTTGGACGGCATGAAATAACAAAGAGGCTGTTTAAAGGATCATAGACAAACCATTGGCTATTTTGAAATTCACCGCCTTAGTAGACCAACGTGCTCAACCTATAGGTGAACAAATCCGTCTTGATCGTGGTTTTAGTAATAAACGCTTTACTAGCTTCCGCCTGCGACTACGTCTGCGTGGACCCGGGATAAAAACTATCCTATATCCAGGCTATGAACTTATACAAAATTTCATCCAAATCGGTTGAGCCGTTTAAGCGTGATTGAGTAACAAACAGCCAAATATCTAAACATCCAAACTTTTGCATTTATAATATTAGCAGGATGTCCGTTCAGTTCAGTCGATCAGTGGTTCCGGAGATACCTCCTACATACAAATATTACACTTACTTACCTCTCACAGACATTTCCTCTTTATGATATTAGTACTAGCTCGGGTGACACATGACGTTAAGTGCGAGAAAATGTCTCTTTGTCGCGGCGTTTCAGGTGTCGCGCGCGTATTAGGCTATATAAAACAGACAACCTTTCGAATATACCTATACGTAGTCTTTATTGTTCCTGAAATAAGATGCATGTGTAGATCTTGGAAAAGTTGTCTGTATAGATAATGGTAAACTAGAAAGTACAAGACTGCAATCTACTATACGTCTCTTTCTAATTAGATCACAGGATGGAAGGGTAATCTCACTGTTTCTCTTCTTGGTCGCGTGTTAAATGAAACTATGTTGCCATATCAATCAATCAAGCTAAGCTACTAAGCTGTGTAAGAAAATTGTATAGAAATTGATCTGTAAAAAACCGGACAAGTGTAAGTCGGGACTCGCCCACTGAGGGATGCGTATAAAATTAGAAAAGTATAGTTTTCAGATTTTTCCCTGTACTTGTAGTATTAAGACGATTTTGATTTCTTTGAGAGTATCGAAATATACGTTTTTGTACTCGTCGATTAAAATCTGTGTATTAGATTTCATAGAGAATACTACAACGTCACTCTTTTCATCGTTGAATAGTCTATGTTACTTCCGAAACAACCGAAATAACTGTTTCGATACGCTCTAGACAACCGAAAAAAAATTGAAAATAGAACTTCGTATTTCAATAATATGTGTCCTTGTTTAAGGAGACTTGATCCGATACAAAATTGCCTATCTATGGCGTTTCGGAACGAAGCAGCGTCGCGTCATCTGTCAAAAATCTACTTAAACTTGCATAAAAAACTACGCTTTGTGATTGGCTAGTATTTAGACAATCAAAGCACAGCACAGTACTGCAACATTACGGACGCCGGTGGTGTGATAACTTTTCTTTTCAAAGCTAAACTTAAAAAGTTGATAGTGACGAAACATCTTTAACTCCTCAAGAAATAACTAATATGGCAGAGGAAGCCACACTTACCTTGCTACCTGAAAAGTCAAAGAGCTCATGTTTGCGGAGGCCCGCACGGACAGTTTTCAGGCACTTATGCGGAAGAAGATCGCCTCGCTGCTGAACAGGCTCAGAGGAAGCTCCAACGGCATCCTGGGTGTCATTGCTGGCAAGTACAACTGCCCTATTTTACAATACTGGGTCAGCCAAATAAAAGCGGTTGCTCAATTTAGAGTTAAGTAGATATAAACACTAGTCTAGGTACATACTAACTAACTTAGATTAAGACTTACTAACATTATATGGATATTGCAATAATCCGAAATAAAAATATATTTAATTTAATTTACAATAGTACCTAGAACTAGTTACGATATTTCGTTTTCTTATATACTCGTATTAATGACTTAAATTATTAATTTTAATGAACTCGTACAAAAAGTATTGTTCACAATAGTGTAATAATCAAGCTTCTTAATCTCGTACCTTAACACGGTACTCGACTGAAAAGCTCTCTATTATAACACGATTGTGAAAAATACTATTTTGCGGCATGAACGGCCGTATCTTTTTTACGTTAACTTAGAAGTTTGACTTTTTTTACAGCGTCAAGGGACTTATAGACCTTGTAGTTTTAATTTTAACTCGATACCTCCACGCGTTCGCGGGATAAAGGGTCTCGACAGACGGACAGACAGACGGACAACAAAGTGAACCTATAAGGGTTCCGTTTTTTCCTTTTGAGGTACGGAACCCTAAAAACAGCCTTTTAATGTTCTTATTTACCTCTGATGCACCGAGAATGTGAGTCTTATTTTAGTCTAAAGACGAGGAAGAATTTCATAATGATCACAGACCAGTTTGGCTCATGGAATGTCCATAATCAACCCGTGAGCTTGAGAAACATTTGCCCGTAAATGATGAGGCGCAAGTATAAGTAGCTAATACGAGAATGCGGTTATAATAAATCATCTGCGACGTTGGTTGCCTTATGTCTCTTGTGAGAGCGGGGTGCTTGAATAGTGCTAAAATATTACCCATGGTTTGAGTTTGTGCTTTGATGTTAGGAGGTCATCACCAGGCCTCGGATTACAATACAATACAATACAATACTTTATTGATTACCCCATAGTTACATTGTTTTTCGCATGGTAAGATGAAAGAAAACTATGGAGTCGATATTAAAACTATTAACTCATATTCATATTCATACTCACTAATTTCCTTAGTCCCGTAATACTTTTGTCCCTTATGCAGGTTGACAGATCGAAAATGTTAATCGAAAATTAATCTTACTTAATGTAATTAAAATGAATGTATGCAGTATGATTTGGAAAGTGTTAAGCCTTTATTACTTTTCAGTAGAGATGCCGTCACAATTTTAAACGCCCAAACTGTATTATTGAACGTTAATATGCCAAACGAGCTAAGTTATATAAAAGATAACTTTGAAATCATTGTTGATTCAATCACAAAATTGCAGTGTACCAATATGTCCATTAAGCAAAGTTTTCAAATATTAGACGACGTAACTAATTATACCTAACGTAATTTTTAACAATTTTCGGCCCTGAAACGGAAAGTGTAAGTACTCAATAGAAATTCGGACTTCATAGACTTAAGGCACATGGCAAGTACTGAACAATTTGAGCGAGTCCTAGAATATGCTACACTAACTTCCGTTGACGTAGAACGATCTTTTTCAAGTCACAAGTGGGTTTTTAACCAATATAGAACTAGTTTTACTCCAGAAAATATGGAAAAAGTTGCCATTATTTACTCGTTTTACAATTGTAATTTTGAAATGGACAATCACGCACTGTATCTACAAGTTCTATGGATATTGGAAACTAGGAGCACATTACGAAAGTAATGTTTTATTTTTATTTAAAATATAATTTATTTCTATTACAATGATTTATTTTTATTATAATTTAATTTCGTTCTTAATTAAATGAATGAGTATGAATATAAATACCAATTTAATATCGACTCCATAGTTTTCTTTCATCTTACCATGCGAAAAATAATCCGAGGCCTGGTCATCACATCATACTGCCGCCGCATCCAGTTGCGGCGTGCGGAGCTACGGTTCGCAACGTTGTATGCCAGTAGTGATGGTCGAATGATTTGCCTATTCGAATAATTAGCGATTACTAATGTCAATATTCGAATTGGAAATCAGTTGTATTCTAATCCTAATAATCGAATGGTGACTACTAATTAGTAGTAACTAATCGTTGCTACTAGTACCGAACGATAACTATATCATTGTCGATCAATGAGCGGGTATTTCCACCATTCATATAGTATGTATAAAATTTCATTCGTTTCGTTCGACATTGTTTATTAGGGTGCTTTTTTATGGTTCACCGGTTCAAAAGCCATGAAAGATTTTGTACACGATTGGAATATTTAAATTGTGCGATGTTCGCTCGGTTTCCATATGTCGAGATTCTCAGTTTTGACACAGGTTTTCGACATACGTATATTAACATATGCAGAGGTTTGTTTTTAATGTTGGTAGACAAATTTTCGAGTAGGTATGCAATCTCGAAGTACGCGTGATTATTGTGTTAGTATTAGTAACCATTTTTTCTGATTTTCATTACAAGTTTTTATCCAAGACTAAAAAATCCGGTCTATTTTAATTCTAAATTGAACTGTCTGTCCTAAGAAAAATAGCGCCTTTGCAAATAAATGTGATTATAATTAGTTATTTATCTTCTGTGCCTAGATATCATTTGCAATAAAAGCACTAGCGCCTCCCGGCAGTAACGAGCGGATTTCCGCGCGATTGCAAATCAAACAATATTTGCATATATGAGTATATCGAGCGAGATAATTTGCCGACTCTTTGTCACGCGATAAATATTGAACACTCTGATATTTTGAGACCCTGGTACCTTACTCTCGTGTATATCGACTGTGGTTGTAACCTTATACTTCGAGAATGGTGTTCTCGTGTCTTACAACTATTTTACAGCTGGCTCTATTCAGACGAAAAATGGATAACACCAATTTCTATCCTATCCAGGATCAAAAGACACAGAGCTCAGCCACTGAACTATGTCATCGCTCGGTGGAGACAATGGAACAAACATTGTGGGCGCAAAGATCCAATTACGTTGAACTGCATCCAATATGCGACAATCAAATTAAAGGCGGTGTCCGGCAAGAGGTGCAAGTGTCCATAAGCTACGGTAACCGCCTATCATCAGGCAGACAGCAAGCAGTGTTCTAATTTCTAACACATGTCATGTTAGAGTTTATGACGTAACCATTTCATCCGTTAGTGTTTCCATAAACGAAAACTCGTGACCGCCGACTACCGTTGAAAGTGCCGTGCTTTATGTTAACGATGACGGAGTATAAACTGTTCCACTTACCTGTGTTTATGGTGGCGTAATGGATCCATAAATGTGTCTTCGATACGATTATTTGATGACCGGAAGTATTTGGTGTTATCTAGTTTGTTTATGTTCTAAGGAGATTTTGTTTACTCTGGCTGGTAAAATTATTAGGCTTGGCAACCATTGACCATTGAGTGAACCCAATGAACCTTCGAGTCGATAACCTAACCAAAAAGGATAATGCCAAACATAGCGACCAATGGGATTATAGTCTAGGTCATATCAGGTGATGTTAATAGATTTATCTTTAAAAATGATTTAATTACGTTTAGTTTTTGAGATTAACGTCGCATTAATTTATGGCATTGCCGTCATGTCTGTTGCTAGTTATAAAATCATTATTGACTGGTTGGACTTGAAGCATTAAGTCCGCCTTTTGTTCTTTTTTTAACGTTTAAATAAATACATTATGAGCTATAACAATAATCGAGTAACTTACCTACTAATTACACAATAATGCTACTAACTGGTGACAATATCCTATCAAATTCGCTAATTGGTTTTAAAATGGCATATGTATATTAACATTAAAGTGGAGTTATGTCCATTAACGCTAATGATTATCGTGGGTGGTCGGCGGTGCTGATGGCGCCGACCTAACCGCAGCTTTTGATTTTTATATAAAATATAAGTTATGAAGTATTGTTACTTCTTACGGAATGTTATATTAAGAGACTGAATTACATGTTGGTTACTTTAATGTGATGATATGATAAATGATCTTGAACCTCGGTCACCGAATGATTCAAAAGTGGTATAATCCTTTCATGAACTTACTGTCACATCGAATGTTTAGTAAACCGTTTAATGAGACAAAGATAGGTATGATTTGATACATTTCAAATTGTTACTTTACTAAATGATTTTTTACTAGATTTCATTATTTCTAAAGCTCAATATGAGTCAGACCTGTATAAGTATACTCGAAGGGCTACGCGCCTCCTTGCAGTTATAATATTTGAGTTTGAATAATGTTATACGTCAGGTGTGTCATCGCGCAAACTCTAGTATCCAATCATACAATCTGTCGGTCAAACGATCAACCAACTGAAAGTGTTCGCCATTTTCTTGGCCCATCTATCTTATGTACAGTCAACAAAGGGCCACTGCGTCATATTAATTTCTATGCATTTACCTTTCTCTGCAGCACTAGCACTACTAACAAGCTTTGCCTTGAAAGGCTAATTTAAATATTGGTGTAAGAATTTTGATAGCTTATAAATAATTTAAGGGACTATATAAGATCAATCTCCAAAGCTTTTCCCCTTTGTAATAAGAGTAAAGAAAATGTTTAATACATAAATGAAATGCCCAGCCAGATGACTACGTATATTTCTACGGATTTAATGTTTCACTGAATAGTGAATAGTCTTCAGAACAAAACCAAGCCTTATCATCATAACTCTTCTGAAACAATACCTTTCGATTCCTCTACCTCACCAAACTGTTTTTTCAAAATAATCCTTGCCCCATGCAAATAAAGTCCAAATCTCAAGTTACACCATTTCAATACGAGCATGCAAAGGTTCCTTTGTAACTTATGCGTTCTAATGGAAAAATGATAGGTTTCCTTGCGTTTTTGAGAACTTTAATCCCTTCTTCCTCTGAAAACTTAAGACTCACAATTCCCACCTGCGAAGCTTCTCCCCACTCAGATTAATTGGCGTCTGAGTGCGTGCTCCCCGCTACGTGCATTTTTAACAAATACCCGCGCCTTCGCTGACAAGGGTCCCCTTGAGCACCTCGCTCCAGAAACAGCCCAAGTCTCCGTAAAACTTACGAGTTACGACCTTTTCTGTTAGCCGGGTTTAAGTGGTGTGACGAAAGCCAGAATTACTTTATTTCCTCGCTAATTTGACTGTACGTTGTGCGCGGAAATGGTCCAAACGTGTCTGAGCAGAGGCGTAGCCTGGTGATGGATGGGTTCCGATAGCTTTAAAGACCGATGGAACATAGGCTAAGTAAGTGTATGATCCCACACTAACACATGTCTTTCTTGGAGACCACTATCTTGCCTAAGTGCGGGAGGTGTTTAGGCCATTACACTAAGTAGGTATGTACGAGTAGGCGCACTGCCGCCGTATCCCGCTGCGCCGTGCGGAGCGGAGCCGCGTACAAGTTACGCCGGACGGAGGTGCGGTGCATTGTGAATTACCGTGCGGAATTTATACATACTAATGTACTGGCATATAACGTTGCGAATCGTCGCTCCGCACGCCACAGCGGGATGAGGCGACAGAGTGATGACCGCCTGAGTGCGACGTGCGCGTAAGCGCCGTTAAAAGTCGAATTGAGGACCGTAAAGGTCGCCAGAGCCTGAAGATGCGCAGGTTTTGATAGCACAATGAATCCTCGAATCCATTGGGTCGGCAATGCGCTCTCGTTTCTTCAAGAGTCGCCAATGTCCATAGGCTACGCTACGGTTACTGCTTACTTAGGCAGGCCGTATGTATGTTTGCCTGTTACCACCGTAGTTGTATTTAAATAAAACTGAGGACCTTTTTAGTAACGTCATAAATTAGACCGAAACAAGTTAATGCGTGCGACAGTAATGTATCGTTCCGCGTCCGAAACGCCTCGTTTCCGTAACAATGTTTTAGTTATTCAGAAGTCGTTTGTCAATGTCGCCGAACAACCGCAAACCAAACGCCTGTGATGGGCCCTTCCTGTTGTTACGCCGTTCGGACGGTCATTTGCTAAAGTTCCCTGTAATAAACTAATAGGTGTTGTTTGTTTGCCCTATATAAAATGCTACGATCAGTCCTTGGTCGTTAAAGCGTCAGGGTTACCAAATGCCTTTGCATTCTTGTGTCAGCTGGCTTCCCTAAAACGAATCGTGTCAATTATATAATCATTCATTTGATTGGTGAATAAACCTCTCGCTACAGTGCTAGCAGCTGGATTTTATCTAACAGAAGCGCCTGCTATCAAAATTGTAATTTCCAATATATATTTTTTACTTTGAAAATTTGGCATAACTAAATGAAAACTCAGTTTTTTCAATCATTACTTAGCTTATGTATTGACGTACTTTTAGCTTAACTAAGGGTTTCAGCGTTACCAATACCTGCTGAAACTCGAGCTTGTCTAACCTACTCGGTGGATCCATACAATTTTATAAACTTTCCAACATTAGGTCCTTGGAAATTCGAGTGCCATTAAAAGAACTTTGAGCAACACGAGAGTTTTGCCTTGAGTGTTAAATTAAGTTTTTTGCTGTTACTGGGATGGGATGGTTGTATGAAAATACTTTCCGTAAGTAATATCATGAACGAATGACGTTAATATATAAGAAGGGTCCCCGGAAAGAACATGTCTAGTATGACCTTATTACGTGACATTAAAATCTCATTTTGAAAAGAAAAGTGACTAGACATGTTCTCTCCGTGCACAAGTGCACCCTTCATATTTACAGCCCATGGCCTAGAAAGTATGGATGTCATCTCTGATCGAACTTATCTATTTTTAAAACACTTACTCGATAGTCTAAGTATAGTGCGGCACTCTTCACGTGTCATAGTCATATCTAAAAATGGAAGATATTCTACGACAAAAATGTCTACACGAAAATGAATCAAAGTGTATCAGGTTCTTAACGGGCTTATAGTTCTTACGCCAAATATTATCAACATTCTAAAATAATAACCACAAATGTTTATCCAGCCACACATTAACAAACTGGCCCTGACACCGGCGGCAGCAAACATGAACTTGTCGACATAAAAGCGATCGTAAGCGTCCCTCGCGGTGGACATCGCTATAAAAATACAATCTCATAAAAAACATTCCATGTAAAAAAGAGGCCAAGTCTCGAAACTCTTCCACCGCAAAAAGTTGTGAGATATTTGGTAGTACCAAGTCTCAGGCATTCTTATTATTCTTTATTTGCTGGCTAAATAAAATTCTGCAACTTGGCAATCACACAACTTTACTGCATTTATGGATTTTTGCATACCTAAAACTATATAGTAACTATTGTGTGATTGGCAAGTCTCAAAATTTTATGTATCGGTGTATCTAGAAAACTGGACTTAAATTGCATTTTTTTTAGCGTCCCCTTGATTTATACACTAAACACTAATTGTATTCTAAATTTGAAGCTTCTATGTCTGCTAGAAGTGCCTTAGACTTTTGATGATCAGTGAGTCAGTCAGTGAGTGACAAAATTAAGAAACTTGAAATATATTGTGTTTATACAATGCGTGCTTAGTTAATGGAAATGCAGGCTTCTAGTTTTATCCACAACGAAGTTATAGGGGGGTCGAAAATGGCCTGAACTGCTTCGAGAAAAGGATGGTACGGCCGTGCCGCTGTTTTGCTCGACTTGGCGGAGGCACTACCGTGCCCCCAGATTAAATTTAAATTAGAAGATGTGTCCCACTACGCTGGATTTTTGCAATGACAATCAATTTTTTTATGTACCAATAGTAGAAGGGGGCATTACCATATCTCTAATACAGCTGAGACCAGCTGAGGTTTCTTCATCAGATACTTCAGACCTTCGATTTTTGACATCAAATGAAGCGGCCCACCAAGTTGAATATTTTTTGTAAAGGCAGTATAGATATATCTCTAATAGTTTGGTTGGGCTCTTGTGTTTTCTAATCAGGGTCACCAGGTACTCCAGATCTTCGATTATCCTAGTTTTTATAGTTTTCCCTTTATGTGGCCATTAAACCCTAACTCTGTACCAAATTTCAGCTCTCTGAGTTTATGGGAAGTACTAGTTCTATTTTGATGATCATGAGTGAGTGAGTGAGTGAGTGAGTGTCATAAAGGCGAAACTTTGCTTTCGCTTAACTTCGGAACTAAATGACCTACAGACTTGACATTTTGGATTTTAAGTATGTGATTATAGCTTACTGGATGACGAAAATTTCTCCGTTCTGGTCTTATCACGAGGTTCTCAAATAGGGGCCTCAAAATGCGGCGAAATGGTTCCAGTAAAGGATGGTACGGCAGTATTTGCTTCGCGCTCGACTTGGCGGGGGCACTGCCGTGCCCCCAGATATCGTCGGGTTCTGGACATAAGTCCGTTTAGCAACGGACAAGTTGTCAATTTTACACTATCTATGAGAAGTTCTGAAGTCTTCTTTAGCTTATAAACCCTACTACTGCTGGACAGGCCGCTTTCCATGTCCACTATAGTCCTTGCGCTGATTCAGTGCGAGTTTGGGACTTCACATACCCACATACCATTCACATACCATTGGATTTCTTTGCAGATGTTACATCATGTCAATGTTTTTCTTTCGAAAAGCATGTGACAAATGTCAAATGATATTTTGTACAGTCGAGTTCTTCAATATCTACACAGACAACCTCTCAAAAATATCTATAAGCAGTCTTTATTGTTACTGACCTTATGTGCGTCTTAACGCATGCGTACATTAGGTCAGATAAATGTATTATACTGGCTAGTATTGAAACCAAAACGTACCTCCATTTGAAAATCACACGCCAACTCTTTCAATGTTTTCAAATGATGATATCCTACGTTAGAATACCAAATGAAGAAGAATATATTTTACCTAGCCAACACGCAGGGAATATTCCCCCTCAATATAAACTTCGCTGCAATAAGTAAACAGAATTCTTTAGAATTGGCAAAATACAAACTTGGCGAACACTCCCGGGGGATCCGTAACGGGCTTCTTTGTCGGAACTTTACTGAATTAATTTCTTCGCAACCTTGCCAAAACCTTCTCGAAAACCCCTCATTATTGTGAAAAATAACCTCGCACTAGTGCGCCAAGCTTAAGAGAAAAGCTTTTATTTTTACTGTCTTCGTAAATGGGTATAATAATGTCGATATTGTAGAAAGTGCATCGTTTCAGTCAATTTAAGCCAAAAACTCGCGGCTGCAGGAGGCGTGTAACTGTCGAGATAACTTATGCGGTTTCATTAAAACGGCATCCCGCACCTTTTGGCTATCTGTAAACAAAATTTCACCTTGTTTACCATATTATCTACCCTTTCACCGCCATTTTTAAAATATCCGTTCCGTGCCCGACAAACAAGATAACAATATCCCTCGGAGGTATGCATGCACCCTCACCCTTCTCTTCCTTCTCTATATATGACAACTTTCTATAGATTCGCAAGTGAAGCGTGACACTTCATATTGCTTTCTATATTAATCCGGTGCATAATTTGATTTAATGGGATGAAATGACCAGGGTCTTATGCCCAAGGACTCAAAACGAAGAAATACCTCGTCGATTATGGCAGGATGACATGGATTCCTTATAATGTAATTTGTAATGTAATATGTAATTTGTAATAAAAATGAACGATGAAACCCGATATGTACTTACTTACCTAACGCAACTTATTCGAAAAACTTATGTATGTGTAATAAATAAGGGCCTAAAATATGTTACATGTACCTTCTTTATTCTATTTAATAATTTAGTTTACTTAAATCATTTATGTTCATTAATGCGAATGTACGAGTAATGCGAATGTTCCCCTTGCCACTAGCTATTATTTTTTGCATCCCGTGAATCCCGTGATGTAGGTGCGGGCGGAAAAGTACTGCCGCCAGGCTAGCAGCAAACGCGGAGCCCCGAACCTATTGTCGCATCTAACCTAATTACCATTTTTTCTTCTGTTTGATTTTGTGGTTTTTTTGCGACACTATATTTTTTTTAAATAAAAGGCTGGCTTTATATAGCTGGAAACCGAGACTAGCAAAAAGATATGGAAAGAGAGAGTAGGAATGTGACATAACAGGTTTCTATATGATAAGTTTTTTAAAATAAAACAAAACATTTTAGCGTCTCATCGTCTATTGAAACCTTTTGTAATAACTGTCGCTAAACACGCCTTTATCGGCGTAAGTTCACGCCTTGACATTCAGAGTAAAGGTCAGAAGTCGGCCACGTGGTCGCACGCTGAATCTAAGTCTTCCAATAATTGGATAAGACAATATAAATAAACAATCTCCTCGGCCGAGCTAGCGACATCTTATTATCTGCGTCCACTAAAAAGTTTAAGTAGCCAGTCGAGCCGAGTTCTCGGAATCATGTTTTGTGCGATACCAATTTGCATGATATTTGTAAACATTTCTCGAAATCCGTTAATTTGAATATTAAATACTCTGTTTCCTATTTAAAACACACAGTGTTGGTACACAACAATGGCCTAACATTAACTAACTAGCTATTTTTTCCGTTGCTGAATTTTAAATCGGTGTCAAGTCGAATCTGAACGTCACTATTCTTTTTAAAACGCTTTTGCTGTACCTATTCCTGGAATTTAATTCTCTACGCTGTCACAGACGTTCATACGTGAGCGAGAAGAATATGCGCGTTCAATATTCACTACAAGTTGCGAAAACGATGCCGCTTCTGACGTGCCACGAATCAATAGCTTTTTAAACGTCGATTTAATTTCACAGTGTCAAATTAATAACGCTGATAAAACGGTGACTAGATCGGATGTGACGTACAAGTGACATCAAATGCATTCTCATGAACAGATTGAAGAAATTAACTGGTAGAGTGACATCATCTCCGATTTGAAATGGTGATAAGTTTCTAAAGATACACATATACTCGGCCTTCCTGGTAGATAAAGCAACAATCGCATTAATTTTACTAAACGGGACTTAATCACGTATAATTAACTTATTTATCTCTTTCTGAGGTCTCCCGACGTTTCGATTGTGTCCTAACATGCATGATCACGGGTATCAACATCTTCTTGCTGATGCTTGCTCCTTGATACCCGCTCGAGCCAGTTGTCCCGTGACATTGGATGTTGCGACATACCCGAAACGTCGGAAGACTTAGGTAAAGAAATAAGGTCAATATACGCGATTAAGTCCCGTTTATTAAAAATTATGTGTGAGAATCGTGAATGTTTCAATCAATATAAAGCAATAATCGGCCGTTTTTCTAGCCGTTGACGACGTGCCCCATGCAAGAGGAACCGGATCTATATCCTGTTGGGTTTACTTCCCGCGCGTCTTGTGAATTATTCAACGCACGAGCACTCCAAGCCTCCGACCGCTACGGATGAGCCAATTCGATTGAATTAATATTTGAGATGCCCACTATACTTAACGTCCGTTGAAGGCCGCATTTGCTAATTACATTAAAAGTTTTTCCAACATGGTCGTTAGAATGCCAGAAAATTTAGTTCCTACTTTTGATGATGATAATATAACACAGATGTTTTTTCATTTCATTTTTGGTACAATCTTTTATAGACACATGTACTTTTCTGTATACGGTCATCAATTAACTACTCATTGAGACGATTCTAACGTGCCTAAACTCAACGGGGTTATATCGGTTAAGTACTGAATTCCCATGGCCACCTCGATTGTACCATAATATTGAATTGTCATCCAAACTATACTTATCCCAAAATTTCAGCTCAATCGGTTGAGGAGGTAAACTGGTTTAAAATTCAGTTCCAAGATTAGTCCCATACTAACAAACGAACAAGTCAAGTTAAATAAAAGCTGTTAATAAATCGAGAAACTACGTTGACGTACCCTAAACCAACTTGACCTTTGGATAAAATGCCCTCACATTGTCCACAAATCTTTTCTCGACAACTCGGTATCCGCACATATCACCATTATCACAAACTGTTGTTGCCAAATTGATTCGCACACGACTTTCGCATCCGATCACTCGTCGTGTCAGAAACTTATTCGACCGGGATGATGTCAGATGTCTCATAAACCTTTAGTTTACGGTTACTGGTGATCGTTCGCGAAATGTCTGGCTACGAGAACGGAATGACTACAGTCGGTTACTCTTTATTTGCGGGTGAAGACCGGGTTTTTCTGTTTATATTCATCTATGCAAAAAGAGTAAAAACGCCGTAGGTATTTCATGTTTAATTTTACAACATGTGTCATAAAAGGCATATGAAAGTTGTCACGTGTGCTTGCATGGTTAGGCCGAAGCTTGCACGGTCGGAATACAAAATGATTCCTCATTTGTCGGTATTGTTCGTTCTGGAACATCGTGTGCTGTATCTAGATTAAAATCAATGGCTATTAAAATGTTTTACCTGTCCTGTCCCAATATCGAATTAATGGGGCAGATTAAGGCACTTGAATCCTGCTTTGCGTGCTACGGCGTTTACAAGGTGTAACAAAAATAACGCAAAACCGTTTAAGAGCATAACAGGTATCGTGTTCTGATAAGAAAAAAACTAAATTTGTAACGATGATGGAGCGGCGGACTGGGGCGACCTGCTCCATACAAATGTAAAAAAAAATCGTTGTATAAATGAAGGGATTGCCTAGTTGAAGGTTTGATTTGTAGTATCCATGCATAAATGTATAATCAATATTTTATCATATCTAGATCAAATCAAATCAAATCAAAACATTTATTCGTGACAAACACAACTTGACAACACATTTTTTTACCACGAAATGGACCCAGCTCAGCATGTTGCTAGCTTTGCAGCCGGCGCTGGTCTTCCGCAGGGTCCATTCGGTGAGAGCACGGAGAGTAACAAACAAAAATTTTTAAGGAAATATATACATAACTAAAATACAAACATAAAAAATGCACAAAAAAGGAATGAACGGTATTTTTTTTACAATATTAAATAGTAATTGTTTGTTGGCCTGCCAATAGTTTCATCCCAACAAACCACTACGTGCGTATGGGCCTTAATGGTAAAAGTGAACGCAGCCCATACACGAACAGTACCACTAGCGCCAGTGAAAAGAAGACAAACTAAACTCTAAACGTAAAACAGCATGGCACGAAATTGGGCTTACAAAAACAATACTTAATTATAAATTAAACTACGTTGACAAATTACATATTAAATTACGTTGACCAGCAACCGTATGGCAATGAATGAATTGCAGATGGGGCATAACCAACAGGTGAGGGAGTGTTAAATGCAGCTAGTTTCAAGACAGAGATTCTCCTGTTTATGCTGATGTTCTTGCATGATTTTTTTGAGATTAATTATAAATTTTTGATTAACGCCCGACAGCCTTCTGAGCGGCGGCGGCGGGACATTGTTCCAGCACTTCGTGGCTGCATAGCAGAAACTTCCTCGGAAAGCAGCAGTAGCATGTCGGGGAGTCAACAAACATATTACGCGCTAACGGCTTCTACCCCGAGACGAGTTATTAAAGGAGAGTTTCTCGAAGAGATACGCCGGCGCCTCGTGCTTCAAACATAAATACATCGCTTGAAGGCAGGCCGCATTTAATTTATCATCTCTTACTTATTCTGAAGAATAATGAAGTCTAAGTACTATCTTTTTTTTGCGTAAGATGCTCGATTGTGCTCTAGAACATCGATATGAGCTTAATACTTAGGTCTACTGTCCCTTGGAGCTGTGTTAAACTTCTAAGCCATCGCAATCAAAGGATACAGCCGTTTATGCCGCAAATTTTCGGAACTCGCAAGAGAATCAAAACATACAGGGTACCCCGTGGAGGAGGTATCCCGTGAACTCAGAATCTTGAAATTTGGTACGAAGCAACGTCTTATAGCACAGATAAAGGAAAAATTGCGAAAACCGTAAAGTTTTAGTTACATCATATAATAAAAATATTTTTAATCATTTTAAAGTTACTACTTGTATACCTACAGGTTTGTACGGAACCCTCGGTGCGCGAGTCCGATTCGCACTTGGCCGATTTTTATGATTTAATGAGCCGTACTGTAGACCAGCAGATCGCTATTTTACTAACAACCGCGTCACTGTATTGACTGGAAAGTTCCGCGCTTGACATTTGCTGAAGAGCTATTATTAAAATTGAAAATGCATGAAGTGGCCGGCCAATCGATCCGTTACACTACTTTTAACCACAACGTTACAATACAAGTGGAGTTGGACAGTTGCAAGTGTCATGGTTTTATGAGCAGCAGATAGAATAGAATACAATAGATACTATTTGCTTCCCACATCAGTAGTAGTTAGATATAAATAATATAAATGTATCTATTCAGCGCGTAAAGTCCCACTGCTAGGTATAGGCCTATTCTTTATCGCCACTCTCCTCGGTCCGGTGCCAATTTTATCGCTATCCGGCAGATGTCGTTTGACCATCGAGCTGGTTATTAGCCCGCTCATCGTTTCCATGACCTTACAGTCACCATTTAGTTGCCCGCCGGACCCCCTATCATTGCTCCCCGCCGAGTGTACTATATTACGAAAATAATTAAATTCACACCGATACCATTGAATAGTTTTGTATATGCTATAGGCCAGGCCCTATCTCATTATTCTGTCCGTAAATGTTAGCTCTCCCTTTCTT
This sequence comes from Epinotia bilunana, assembly GCA_947049275.1. Taxonomy (NCBI): domain Eukaryota; kingdom Metazoa; phylum Arthropoda; class Insecta; order Lepidoptera; family Tortricidae; genus Epinotia; species Epinotia bilunana. Next base: position 19,536,296 of record OX346266.1, on the reverse strand, counting down.
GTGCTTGTTTTTTTTTTGTTTTGACATATTCAGGTGTAAAATTTTGTGACTATTTACTCTATACAATTGCGTTGCTTCATTCAACATCAAGTACCAACCTAAACTCGGCACGCACCCATTTAATTAACCGCGTTAACCTGCATATCGGAATGGGAGGAATCTGGTTTGCCGGACGCGATGTATCGCTGGGCGTAAACCCGCCGATTTATCGATGCTCCTGAGTGGAATGCGATCGCAAACGAGTGGCTCTACTAACATTTAACAGAATGCCTTATATATAAATACTAGTTGCCCGCGCGGTTTCGCTCGCGTATTGCAGGCAAACGCGCGGGATAAAACATAGCCTATGCCCTTTCAGGAAGTTCATTCTGAGATTTTTTTAAGATGAATATTTCTGGATATTACCCACCACAAACAAACGAACAGACACTCAGACTTTTCCTCCTTATAATATTTGTATGGATGTACAATACAATACAATACAAATGTTATTTATTGCTCACCAGAAATAGTAGATAAATGAAAAATGTAGGTAAATGAAATATAAACAATACGATCTCTTCCAGACAACCTTTGGGTGGTGGAGACGATGCAAAAAAAGATATAATTTGAGTAGGTGAAAACCGAAAAACAGAATATAACTTAACTATAAGAAACACTATACACGAAGATAAGATATAAATTTACATATACATATATGATATGATATTATAAATTTGAAAGTTTGGATATTTATTACTCAATCACAACTGAACGTACATATTTAGAAGAAAATTGGGATGCAGTCGTCGACAAATGCACGTGCTAGCGTCGTTATTTATACACTTTCTCAATCTGTCCTTTATATAGGCCATCTTATTTACTGCTCCGCGATCTTCCTAAATGTCGTCGACCCATTGAGCTGGTGGACGGCCAACTCTTCTTGCCTAAAAGTGGAATGAATAAGATTTAATCAGGAGCCGGGACCTGGAAGGGCTGGAAGCGAGGCATATGCTCAGCAGTGGGCGATTATACCTAGTCTAGCCATAAGTTCTGTTACAAATGAAATGAAATATATTTTTAAAAGGATGTAATTAATTTACCATAAGTAAATGTTTATTTATAGGTAAGTTAATAAGGTTTCTAAACAATATATTTTTTATTCAAAATGCCCGCCTTTAGCTTTAATACACGCCCTCAAACGATCCGGCCACACGTCTATAGATTCACGCACTGTATCCATTGGGAAATTTGCCACTGCTACCTTCAAAGATTTTTTTAGAGAATCGATATTGGCATGGCGTTTAGAGCAGACCATGTCCTCTAACACTGACCACAATTTATAGTCCAGGGGATTTAAGTCGGGACTGGAAGAGGGCCAATCATCTGCCTTGATGAAGTCCGGAACATTCCTTTGCAGCCAAATCTGGGTGGTGCGAGCTTTATGACCCGGGGCTGAGTCCTGCTGAAAGGTCCAGTGTACATTTTTGAACATTGTGTCGTTTAGTGGTTTAACTACTGTTTCTAAAATCGTGTCCTGATACACTTTAGCTGAAATTTTCACTCCTTTTTCGCAAAAATGGATCTCAGAGACGCCTTGATACGACACACCCCACCAAACCATGACGTAAGCGGGATGATGACCTCGCTGAAAGGATTCAGCGAGGTCATCATCCCGCTTACGTCATGGGTTGGAAGGATCCAACTATCTCTTTAGCTTCTCGAGAGTTGTGTGCGTACACTTTATCATTTTGTTTGTTGTAGTGCTGCTCGATAGTAAAAATTTTTTCATCCGTGAAAAGAATATTTTTATATTTCCCATGTGCGTATCGAGATAAAAGGCTTTTTGATCTTTCAACTCTCTTGTCCTTTAGTGACTGATTTAACATATGTCCTGTATATCGTCGGTAAGCTGCAAGACTCAAGTCATCTTTGATTATACGCGAAAGTGTCCTAGGTGGTATTTTCATTTCCTTAGAAAGGATCTTCTGTTTTCTTATGGGATTTCGGCGAATTCTGGCCCTTACAGCATTAACGGCTTGTTTTGTTCTAACAGTACGTGGTCGGCCAGATCTTTTACTGTCATCGACAGAGGACGTTTTGGTGTATCTTTGAATGGTACGATACACAAACATTCGACTGATCTCTAACTTTTTTAGTGTCTCAAAAATGTGGGACGGCTCCATTCCTACCTTATGCAGAGCAATCACAGCAATTCTATTTTCTTTGACACCCCACTCCATTATTAATTTACTTATTTTAATATTATATTGTATATAAATGGTGGCAAAAACATCCAAGTACTTACGTCAAAACACAACATTCGAAATTCGAATTATTATTTTTCTTAAAATCATTGTTAACTGCCAGTAACAGAACTTATGGCTAGACTAGGTACAGGCTGATTAGAGATCGCTAATAATATTGGTTTGCCGGACGCGTTCGATAGATATTGCTGGGTGTAAATGTAAACGATTTATCTCTATAATACTCATGAGAGGAATGCTACTGCAAACGGGAAGTTCTGCTCATTTTATTGTAATGTCTTATTCAGTGTTTATAGCTTGCTTCGAGTGAAGAATAATGGACCCGATTCTACAGTGGCCTCTAAACTTCCTGATTTTATTTGGTTGTCGCTAAAACACTTGGCTATTCTATGAGCAGCTGTCATAATCAAATGACAGCGCTAATTTGAATCTGACGTTTCTTATTTTAGGCGGTCTATACAACTTACTAGCTAAGTAAGTTGTATAGATTATTATTATAGATACATTTAGGCAACTAGCCTAAATGCTATTCTAAATAATGTCGTTGTTAATCTGCCGCCTAAATTATGTCTAAAAATTTGACAATTTAGTTTTAGGCTAGTTAAGCCATGTGCACGTAGAATCGGGTCCATCGTCCTACTATAAGTACCGACGTAGCCAATAAAGTTTATTCGCAGAACGCATCTACTTATGCAACCGTGGGATTCATGATGGTCTCGCGATAGGAATGCGATTGCAAACGGGTAATTTTCTCCGTCATTCGTTTTTAGTTATTAACTTAGTTCACTAATACCTTCGTATATGCACGTCGCCGTATACTTAAAATTGACCTATATTTAGGACATCGCCCAGGAATGCGATCGCGAATTTGTGTCTTAAGTTTATGTCGTCTCTAGTTTCATGCAATCTTATTTAACATTTTGATGTTTTGTACTCAACCCATCCTTCTAATCCGTAAGTACTAATATTATAAATGCGATAGTGTCTGTTTGTCTGTTAAGTCTTCACGCTTAAACCGCTGAACCAATTTAGATGAAATTTGGTATAGAGATAGTTTGAGTCCCGGGGAAGGACATAGGATAGTATTTATCCCGGAAACCAACCCTGGGGGGTGAAAATTTGTATGGAGCTACCATGTAAACGAGTTCTACGCGGACGGATAAAAGACAAGCTTTTGAAATTAATAATACGTCTACTATGTGACTTTAGAAGATCCCTTACAGGGATAAGTTCGCCTTTGTACCAACTTAACACCTATTTTCTCTTTATTTTTACAAATGTCTTGCGTACAATAAAGTACTTACATACCTTCATACATACATACATACTTTAGTTTGCCTTGCCACGGCCAATCCACACGCAATCTGTCCCACACAAAGAACATCCTATGACTCTTTCCCCCGCTCGTAAATACTGTTTATTTAACGCTAGTAATCACGGTTCTCCCAGGAGAATACGAGCGCAAGCGAGTGGTTCTACACACGATTTAAAGCTCCTTAATTAATGTTTATTTATCGCAGGCCTAATTCCCTTGGAAGTTGTTAAATTAGCGTAAAATACGTACTTTTTCTCCTTTACTAGTACCGTCAAATGCTGCAACTTTGCCAACTAACATTGCCTTTTTTTTTAACTTCGATTATGTCCCAACCTAACATTTATTTCTTAGTTGCAATAATGGCAGCAAAAGCTCCATTTTACTGGCAACCCGTTTTTGCGGCAAGGTTGAGGACTGGTTGGAAAATGGTAAGTGTTGCCGCAAAACCATCTTAGTTGCAAAAATGGAGCTTTTGCTGCCATTATTGAAATTAATGTTAGTTTGGGAGATAATTGAAGTTTAAAAAAAAGCAATGTTGCACCTAGTTGGCAGAATTGCAGCATTTGACGGTAACACAAGAGTCCAGTATTCAGTACTCAGTAGTTTGTTTCAAATGATGTTTAAGATTTACCCTGAATCCTGATAATGTCAGTAAGACTAACAAACTTTGGCATGTGCGATGTCCTTTCCGGACCACACCTGGAAAGCAAAATTTTACTACCATGTGACTTGGGAAATACTAAACTTGATTTGTCAATTGAGACCTCCCGGATAAAAGTCTCTGAGTCACGAAATTTGGATACACAAACGATAGGCAATAAAAATGATGCCATTATTGTTGAGATTATATTAAAAGAGTTGGCTAAATCAGGACCGATTCACTGCCGCGAAGACACACACAATGTGTCAATGTTATTGTATGTCTACTCTCTGTATCTGTGTGTCTTTTGTGTAGTGAATAAATGTCTTTCTTTCTTTCTTTTTACCGACGGTAATTGGATAAAACAACAAATTTGATTTAATAGTCAGCGCCAATAGCAAGAGAATAGCTTCGCAGGCGAAGAGCTAAACAAGATCTTATCAAACTCTTAATACTCTTTATATTTGACAATAGATGTGACGATCATTGCTCTCCATCCAAACACACCGTTTCTGACAGGATAATTATGAATAAGTGAATGAATATAATTGCAGTTCACCATTCACGCATTTCAACGCCGACACAGCTTTTTGCGAATTAGACCACATTAGCATGCCAGTGATTGTGGCCGCCTGTCGTGCCAGCGTCTTGTCGCTTTGTTCCGTCCAGTGATGGACAGATGAATCGGTATCGATACGGCCTCGTTTTCGGACTCAAATGTACCTGTGTCTCCATTTTACATCCCGTTTAAGGCGAGTTTGATCCTTAGAATTTTGTCTCGCTTGGTTTTTAATGTTAGCTAGATATGCTGTGCGGAAAGCCAGTGGAATGGGGCTGGTGGCCCATTCTGCATAGCAGCAACACAGTTGAATTATTACTGACGTGTTACGAACATGGCACCACCCAGCTGATCTGATGATGGAGACAGATGTTACCCGTAGTAATTGCTATTAAACAAGATAAAGCCGTCGTTTTTGGGCTCACTGGAACTCTCTCAACGAGAAGTCAATGACTAAGCTTGCATTTCTTTGTTTTTTCCAAATTACTGATCGTTAATTTTACCAAGTAAAGAGTTACATTAAATATTGGATGTTGTTAGTTTTCAGTCGGTAATCGTTAGTAATATTATATCTTATGTCCATTAAAACTTGTTCGCAGGGGAATTTGTCAGATACTACGAAAAGCTATTTATTTTATATAAGCTATTTTCAGGTCTACTGAAATTCTCTATTAGACATTTCGACATTTGGAAGCGAAGGAAAGCCCTGCTCCATAATGTTAGACAAAACTAGGTCGCCCTTAAAATAGCCCGCATTCTGTTGGAAACTTGGAATAGTAAGTTGTTGCGCAAATGTTATTATTAATTATTATTCCAATAGGTCGTGGATCCAATTAGGAGATGTCATCATCATCAGGCCTGTATAAGTTCCACTGCTGCTGGTAGCCTTTGGGCGCATGGCTTCCCTTGATGAGTACTTGAGTAGCAAGCGTGTTGGTTATATTTTATTGGTGCAGGCAAACCAGGGACGCCCTCCCGATAATCAACCCCGGATTGTCAAGGAAGCTAAAGCAGCTAAAGAGGCCGGCATTCCGTCTCCTGACAGGAGCCATAACTGGTCATGCACTATTAAACAAACACCTTTTCACTCTAGGTATCACAGACAGTCCTCTCTGCAGAGCCTGCATGGAAGAGGAAGAGACAGCCGCCCACGTCATTCTGACGTGCCCAGGGGTGGCAGAATACCGGGCAAAGCACCTCGGAACACCGGGGTCACTACCGGAGGCCGCCGGCAACAAAAAGGGTCTGCTAGGCTTCCTGGTGGAACTGGGCTGGCACGAATAACAGTAGTGCCAATAACCCATACGCAAAATAGGCGCTATTATGACGTCGAGTTGCGGAAACCCAGCCCGCGTACACCTATACCTATACTACCTATACCTATTGGTGCAAGGATTCATTGTATCGACTGTTAGGCTGGAAACAGTGCTCAACCGACGGTACGTCCTGACCGTACGTCCTGAACGTCAGCGCTGAACGTCGGTTGCGAAAATGCATTCAGTGCAACGCTGACGGCGAACTGCGACGCGTGTGTGCAGTATGTACGGTCGGTCACTCCGTCAGCGAAGCACTGAACGCATCCAATCTCATAGCTCGTCGGTCGACCGACTACGCGCGACCGACGAGCTCGACCGACGGTCGCGGTACGCGCGACGTAGCTGTACGCGCGTAGCAGTTTATCAGCGCTGCACTGTATTTCGTCAACCGATGTCAGCGCTCACCGTCGGTCGAGCACTGTTTCCAGCCTTAGGCTGGAACTCTCTGGAGCACTGTTTCCAGCCTTAGAGACAAATGCAAGTTCCTCACTCTAAAAACAGCATAAGGGAGCTCCGGCGACCTTACTCACCTCGGGACCACATACCTGGTTGAATCAACTTTTTCTGTCGCTAGTTGCCATTGTTACATTTCCTGGGTCACTTTATAAGACTGCAAGCTTTTGGGCTTGAATTCGCCATAGGTGGAGTTTTCTTGTCATTTTACTGGGCCATTTTCTACGCATGTTAGAAGTCCATGTTGTACCAGTATATTTTTCTCAGAAACTCCATACATATTGAGTCTGGGATTCCCTTGTTTGGCCTAATAAAGTTTTGTCAACAACTTTTAGTATAATGCATTGTTTGTATAAAGTCAATTTGTTTGATTTAATTTTTCATAATATTGTTTGTTCTAAATACGTTTACCCTAAATGACGATTTTCATACATAACTCTTGTTTTACCAAATAAAATGTTATTTCAAAATCCCAAAATAAAAAAGGTCGGCGAAGCTCTTTTTTTCTAAATTACTTAGCGATTGTTTTTCTCAAAACCTACATTAGTTTCTGGCGAGAATCGGAGCGGAGGGCGGGGAGTGATTAGACAAATTGAAATTATGCGAAATCTATGTTAGACAAAATGTAATTAAGTCAGTCAAACAGTATACAAAATAAGATTATACAAACTAAAAATTAGGTAAAATGAAATTACGCAAAATAAAATTAGGCATAATGAGCTATTATGCGAAACAAGATTAGTCTAAATAAAATTAGGCAAACCGAAATTAGGCAACACGTTGTTAGGCCAAACATAGGTAATCCATTGTCTCCTGGCTAACGGGACAGAATACTAAAAATAAATAGTTGATTGACCTACCTATGAACAGGTAGTGCTTACCAGATATGCTTTGGTTCAACAAAATGTGAAGTAATAGTTTATGACCGCGTTGTTCCATTCGTTCTCACCTCAAATAAGGCTCTAATTACACAGATAAATATGGGTAAGCCATTGGCGCAGCGACACAACCTGTAAACTATTAACCCGGGTGGCGCAAGCTTCAAACGAGCTTTGCCGCGCGCGCGCAGGCTAAGGGTTAAGACATACATTAATAATGGAGTATTTTAAATTTTACAGGTGACATTGGCACAAAATATACTTTAAGGTCATAGCATAGCAGACATAAACTTGTTATCCTTTTGTGCAAATTAAAACAATGTAGTATCTGCAAGCATCGTTTTGCGACTTGCAAGAGTGATAAATTGTCTACAATTCAAAAAGAGTGTCAAAGAATAAAGAAAGGGTTTAACTTTGTACCTAATATATGTATAATTTAGTAAGTTATTGTGACAAAAAGCGTACTACAGACTGACATATCAGGTGCTTACGAAACCTATGACAGGAAGTAGGTACACCCTTCCTCAATAGGACTGGTCCAAATTTGATCAATTTTATATTCCTCTGTGGTCTATACCCTACATCTCTAGTCGCGCGGCGTCAATACATGTAGCTATGGCGTAACTTTTCTGCAAGATCTGAAAGGAAAGATTCATCACTCGTTTTCAAGTAGGCCTGCCGATGTCGGTAATAGGTGGGTGGCCTCACCACAACGCTTGTCTCTACAGCACGTCTAGCACACGACGGCCGCGACATACTCTCGATTTTTATCGCACTATACCTCTTCTTCTAAGTGTTCTAATAAGAGAAAGACGGATAGTGCGAGAAAAATCGAGAGAGCTCGCGCGCCGTCGTGTGCTAGACGTGCTGGTGAAAACGTCTATAAATGCACACACACCTTAATGTCGGTGGACAAGTTTCAAACGGGCGGTCCGCTTTGATCGCGCGCTCAGCCGCACGGGTCGAAATATTGGGCTACGAGGATAATGGCGCATTGTGCGCAAAAAACGTGCGCAGAATACTAATTTATGCGGTTTTACAATAAACTGCCAATGGGGTTTCTGTCCTTTTGCGTAACTAAAACGTACATACTTCTTTAACACAGATTGATCCAACAAAAATAAAATCATACTGGGTGAAATATTATTCACCGTTCAAATTTTGGGAGGTGATCCGGTGGGTCATCTCGATCAAAATTGATCAAATAAATTGTATCCAAATCGCGAAAAAAAACCAGCTGTTCCATACAAACGGTGTGAGCTCAGCCGCCAAAATGTATGGAACAGCTGTTTTTTTTCGCATCTTTTTTACACAGTATATTTTACCCATGCCAGACACTTTACCAAGTTTGCTCCTTGCTAAGGCGACGAGATTTAGTTTGCGTTGATTCGACATACGGAAGGCATTGTAGTATAACATGATCTTCTCTAATCGGGAAGGAAAACTTCACGTCTAGTCAGTTCAAAGGGCCACTTGGTTCAAACGCAATCACCATTGTTTTTCCTTAATTGAATGTTTCTCAATCGCGCCGTATTTAGAGACCGCTCGACCAGGAAACACTGGGATCAACGCATAACATCCACCCACAACTTCACAGTTGTGGTATGGACAGTACTTTGACTCTTATTGTCCACGGATGGCCACAGAACTCAGCCCTTCTAGCACATCTTGCACGCACCGATGCCTGTGTCACTCGCACTGTGCGAATTAGAAAGAGGAGGGGAGATTTACTCGTGTGGCGTCGCGTCGTGGTGTCAGCTGTGCTAGCCTTAATGATGTAGCCCGCCAATCCCGCCATTGATTCTAGCGCTTTCCTGCCATTGTCACAGTCGCTATCAGCTTACAAACCCGGCGTATAACTGCTCTTCACATAATAACAGAAGGAATGAAGAACCCATAGCCTTATAATAGGGATGTTGAATTGTTGACTGCTAATCAAATAACTAACTTTTTATTAATAGTCAAAAAGAAAGAAAGAAAGAAAACATTTATTCGTGGCAAAATAAAAATAAAAATACAAACAGTGGACACATACGTACTTACATACAAATTTGCCACGAAATGGCCACAACTCAGCGTAAAAACGCTCTTGTCAGAAGTTTATACGATTATATTATTAAAAAATCTTTAAAATAGCATATACAAGTTGATGCGTGTTGTTTTCCGAGTATTCTCCTGGGTTTTGTTTTCTGGTATGGATGATTTATTTTTACTGCTGTCTTGTCAACTACCGTATAAATAACATACAAGTCTCGCACTCGTATTCCCCGGAGTCAAGATACTGATTCTACTTTATTGTTCAAACATCGTACATCATGGGCATAATGCCAGCCGGTACAGTCTGGAGGCTCCGCAGTAAAGTTTACCGCCAATTGGCTTGATAGGTGCGGAAATCAGTTACTTTATTGTTTAAAGATGGCTTACGCTTTGGCGGGTAACTAGAATATATTTACTACTAGATTCCCGCGCGGCCCCGCCCGCAAATGGCGAACGCAGGCAAAGCCGCGGAAAATATTGCCTATGTCCACCCAGAAAGTCATTACAGTCACACACAGACACAAGTACACTTTGTATCTGAACCTATTGGTCGCAGAACATGTTTTATAAAAAGGGTGTTAGTGTAATAATACAATATTTGCTTATCAAAGAAATAAATAAAGTAAGACAGTATTTATTCGTGACCGTAAAAAACATTAAATATTGCCCACATACAGATCTCCATCGAAATGGCCACAACTCAGCGTAATGCTGGCAGAGCCAGCGCTGGTTTCGTTGTAGCCAAATGGACAAGCACGGCGCAATGACGCCACGACCGTACCCGAGGACAATGTACAAGAAAACAAAAAATAGAAACCAATGACATTAAAATTAAAAACCTTAAAAAATACACCTTATATGATTACAAATTAAAACATTTTAACACCGTGTGGTAGCCGCTTAACATTAAGAAATGAAGACGCCAACATGTATAACCTTATAAGTACCCAGCTAGCTGCCCGCGCGGCTCAGCTGGCGCTATACAAAGAATGCAGGCGGGGCCACGGGACACTAATAGTAGACGATCATGAGCTCGAACTCATAAAATCAAAGCGGAAATGATATTAGATCCATGACGTATCTCATTAGCACGAGCAGGGGAAAACCCCAGTTCATTGAAATACGTGTAAAACTGAAACAGCTAGACTGATTTATAGCTTCCAGTTCGTAGTAAGATGAGCGTAAACGCTATAGACCGGGCGTAGGCGGACCACGTCACCTGAAATTGCTGAGATTTACTGAAAGTGCGTTAAGATTGCATTTGGATTCTACGATTTAACGTGACGCGCTTCTTGCTCACTGTGACTTTTTAAACGGATGATCTCGGATTGCCTAGAACGCGAAATGACTAGTGTGTTGTTTTGCCTACATTGCAGTTTGACCACCGAGCATTGTGCCTAAAACGCAACAAACACGACACTAGTCATTTTGCGTTCTAGGCAATCCGCGTATAACCCTTTTTAAATATACGTTGTTTTTAGTTTTCCATAGGTACTAACGGAACCACCAACGGAACACTTGCGATGACTGTCTGTCTTACTCCAGGAAAAATACGGTTTTGAAAAACATTAATTTATAATAGCGCTTTTTGTTTATTTCATTTTAAAATGTTATTCTAAGATGCTCTATTCAAGAATCCGACAAACTGTTCAGCATGCATTTTCTTTCTTTGTATGATTTATCTTGATTAATATAGAGCAAATGTAAATGAACCAAAATAAAGACAAAACATTGATTAATATTTTCTCTGACTTTTTAGAACCTAGTTAATTTATAATTTTTTTGATGTCTGAAATTTTGTCGGATTCTGTCGAAGGGTAACTATTTAATTGATAATATATCCGTAACACAGAAAATATAAGCTATTATAAATTATTTCCAAAATTGACAGTTTTTCCATACAAGTTGTCAGTTCATTGACTGGACTATCTGGCACATGCATTTCTCGAAGACCGCTTGACATGGAAATCTGATAATATAGATGTGGCGTGACATAAACAACGACTACTTTCTACAACATTGTTGTTGGCATACATAAGTCACATTGCGTAGGGCATTTTTATGAAAACGACTGCCTTCCCGTAGTATCAATTAGTATATATGAATATTTAATATACAGTTTTCACAAATGCAATACAAATACAAATAATTTATTGTTCGAAAGTGAGTGATTATAATAGGTCAAAATATGGTTATTGTTCGGCACAATCAGCCAGAGTATGGCACACAATATTTGATGAATTTATTCATTGCATGTCATTAAATTGAATTAATGTATTTTTATATAGGTAGGTATGTCAATAATAATAATAAAAGTAAAACAAATGAGAAAGAAAATAATAATAATTATAAGGTAAATAAAAATTAGAATGTCAATGTCATGCTACGAATATTATAATGATGAGATGTCAATTATCAGTTATACAATACAGAATAAAAACAAAATTACAAGTCACAGAAAATGGTACAAGAATTTGGTCACATACTAATCAGGAATTGTTAATTTCAAAATGTTCGTTAATTCTATAATATATTTTATTTAAGCACCAGTTAAATAGACGCGTTTTACCTACCAATAAAACGCATATTAATTTACTTACCTTATTCGAAGCTTATTTAATTGAGATAGGCAGTACGTTTCCCGCTGTATATTGCTATCTCTTTCTAATTATATCCCCACTCTTCCATCCTTGCTTGTGAAAGCTGGGCGAAGGATTCGATGCCCTTAGTATACCTTGAGCCTTCATTTGATTGATGACTGATGTCATTTCGATTGAATGTTGGCATTCGTAAGTATTTCCCAAAATATTCGGATAAACGAGTGGTGGCTTCTGAAGAAAAGGTATGCGATACCCTTTTATGATCCGTAATAAGAACTCGGGAGCTTTCATTTCTCTCCAAATATTGTAAAATCTTGCTAAACGGCCCGCCCTGAACTGTATTGAGTCAATATCGTCTTCGTTTATTCTGTCTTTGCCCCCTGGGGGACGATGGCCGTTTACGTCCACCTCGCGGTTGAAATATTTGCTGGTACCTTGGCTGACGCTCTCGAAAGGAGTTAGTTACGTTACCTGGCGCTGTATTAGATCGAGGGGCCTGATAGGTGTTATTATACCCTTGCGAAGGGTACGGATGTCTGTAGCCGGGGGGTGGAAAATTGTTTGTATCAGAATAGCCATGGCCCTGATACTCTTGGTAAGTGCTTGTGGCATGGGCCTGATTGTAACGAGTACCCTGCGAGAGTAGTACTTTATGAGGCGCTACTCCCTGCGAGGGAGCGCTAGTTGCCTTAGAAGGACCTGCTTGCGAAGCAGGGTTCTTTTGCAAGGGCCAAAAACATTTTCGTATACCGCCATGTTTCTCAATTGTAGCCGAAAAAGTTTCGGCGTTAAACAGCGCTGTTCCTGATTTAGGAATCTTACGCAATGCTGATTTAACTAGCGGATCTTTCACATGTTTAGTAATTCCATTGCGCCGCATTTGAATCACTTCTGCCCTGTGGCCGCAGATGAGCTGTAAAAAATATTCAGAAACCTTGTTATATTCCCCACCTAGAAAAACACTGTGAATTTTGTCACGAAGGGCTTCTTGTGAAATTTCTGTGCCTACCCGGGCCAGTCAGTACATCCTGCACGGCGACGTGTATAGCTTCTTGCTGCTTTATCATGCAGTATGATAAGGCACCAAAGGCCCTATCGGACTGCACTAAGTGAGGATTCTGATCGTATTCCTTGACCTCGTCGTTAGTTTCCAAGTCGGTATAACCTGGAGTGTGGTTATAGACTTTTTGAATCTCTGCATAACGAAGGTTAAACCATTCACTGTGATTCAGGCATTGTATGTCACAAAGTAATTTTAATTCCGCCGGCTCTTTTAATTTAGTACCGAGGCCAAAAGCAACCGATTCTACTGGCAGAGACACTTGAGGTGTAGGATCTAGCTCGTTTTCTACATAAAGATCTCGACTACAATCTGAAATGACCGAACCGTTATCGCAAGGCCGATCGTAACCGTGGGATCTAGCAACTAGTAGCTGTGCCTGTAACTCGTTCACCTGTTTTGACAATTTGAGTAACTGCTTCTTTGCGCCCCCCTTTTTCTTTGACCTACGTTGACGTCTACGCTTTGAGTCCGAAGTTGAGGAGCTAGAGGAACTGCTGCTACTACTCGACGAACTGGAACTGGACGAACGGTCGCGATTTCGTGAAGGGCCCGCCTGTGAACGCGCGTTATTACGCGCCCCTTTCACATCGTCCATATTTCTAAACAAAATAAACCCTTAGGCTTTACGTATATAAAACAATTTAAATTCACATAATCGAACGGCAAAGCCGTTTAGAGTTCAATAATTTTATCAACAAATTGAGGCTAGATGGATGTATTTTTCCAGTTCAATACTTTAGTAACGAATTGTAACATACTTATGTACTGAAATAATATGTGCGGCACTAAAAGCACCCATTATTAAATGTTTGCAATCGTTTGCATAAGTGAATAATATCAAGTACACTGTGATAATTTTATAAAGACACGTGAATTGGTGATCACAATTAGTGGTCAGTCGGTCGCACTTTTTTAAAAGAGTAATCGTTACTTATAATAAGCACCTTCGTTCCAATTTGTAAGTAGATTGTTAGTGCGACCTGTCGCGGCGGGAAACTAGACGCCAATGAGGAATAAAATGATTTCTGGGAATGAGCAAAAGTCATCCCCACTGCCAGGTGGAGGGAGAAGGATGGAAGAGTGGGGATATCATTAGAAAGAGATAGCAATATACGGCGGGAAACGTACTGCCTATCTCAATTAAATAAGCTTCGAATAACGCTCAAGTCAATTAATAATTTTGAATTCTGGTAAATTCAGTTTTTAGGTCATTTGGCAAATGGTTAAAGATTTTGACCGACATATACAACATACTTTTCTTAAAGTGAGCAGAGTTATGGCTTGGGTAACAGCTTGGGTAACAACAACAGACCCTATGCGTTCAAGTCGCGTTCACGACGCCCGTATGCATGAACGGTTCGGTGGCAAATTCTAATGCAGTCACGACACGAACGTAAGTGGCCATCCTTACTACCTTTGCCTTTTCATGGCTCCACTGTTCCTAACCTACTCGAAGGCAACTGGCCTCAGCTATTGCCTTTTAATTGCTCCTCTGTTCCTAACCCGTGCACTGCGCAAGGGAGCTCTCAACTATCAATGAGCCCTGTCGGTGGCGCGATCGTAAAACTGTTTGTTGGTCCGGTCACGCCCGCGGTGGGAAATACGCGACTTGCGGTTAGAGCCATACTTGCCAATGTACATACGTACGTAGATACCGAAGTGCTATCGTAGTTAGGTTATAAACAGTGATCGGAATAGGCAGAGTATATTTACCTACACTTGGTAGAACAAAGTCATGAAGTGGAGACTTCCTTGCGATAATTTTTTTTTCCGGGACTTCCCGGATTTAAAAATCAGTAAAATAAATAAAATCTCACAATGTATCCCCAATGTACGTTAAATTAAATAGTAACCATAACACTACAAGTTTGTACTAGTTTACAGGTGATAATATAACATTATTGTATTTATATTATTTCAAACTTGTCCGTCTCTTTTACACCAATACCAGCTGTGTTTAAGTGAAAGAGATAGAAATAACAGTATTATAATAATAACTTTATCCCGCAAAAAAATTTAGTCGTAAGGAAGTCTCCACTTTTTATCTATGTTCTACGAAGTGTAGGTAAATATACTCTGCCTATTCCGATCACTGGTTATAAATTATAATATAATGCCATTGTGGCTGAAGAGCTGTAGCATTATATTTGTAGCTAAGTATCCATGTACGTAATAACTGGTATTATAACCATTATACTTTTTTTTACTTGTATTTATTAATATTTCATTTATTTATTGCATAATCATGAACATAATTACATAATAAGGTGTTACAGTTAATTTAGTCAACTCATGACACCCTGTGAGGCACACAATATTTAACTTATTATCTAATACCTACCTACCTATTAGAACATTTCATCATAATATGTTTAACATATTATGTGAGATGTTTGTATGTGAATAATAATAATTATTAATAACATTGTAAAAGTAAATAAAAGATAAAAGGGGGAAAAAAATATCTTTAAGCCACATTCCATACATTAAGTTTTTAGCAATTGTAAAAGTAGACAAATAAATAAAAGAAAAGAAAAGCATTTCATACAATGTCATAAAATTCTATGTTACAATAAATTTGTGTTGCAAATCCTTATTTTAATTAATTGTACCTACTATTTTATTTCGCCAGCTCTTCATCATTTAGAAACTCCTCAATTGTGTAGTAATATTTGTGAATTAACATGACTTTTAATTAGTTCTTAAATAATTCGTCACTTGGTTCAAGTTTGATACTGTCCGGAATTTTATTAAAAACTGAGATACAATTATATTGTGCCCCTTTTTTGCAGATAGCTAGGTTAGCTTTTGGTAGCAGTAGTTTGTTTTATATTGGCTTCTAGTTTTTGACGTTTCCGGTTTTATCGGGAATAGAGCTGGGTGTTTTCGAACTAAGAGGGCCGCTTCCATTATAAATATTGAGGGTAGTGTTAACAGGTTAATTTTAGTAAATGAGGGCGGCAGCTGTTAGGAATGTGGATATTGGCTAATATGCGGATACACTTCTTTTGCATGATGAAAAGTTGGTGAGAGTCTACGCTAGCTCCCCACAGAACGACACCATAACGGAGAATCTAGTAGATAGATATACGCGAAATACACAGACAACGCAGATTCAAAGCTCGTGTTCGATTTTAGTAAGCTTAGCGCGTATGTATATCTAGCTATTTTTGTTTTGGTATTTTGAATGTGGGTTTTCCAGTTTAGACTGGAGTCTATTGTGATTCCGAGCAATTTAAATTCGTTAACCTCTTCAACTTCATTATTATTTACCTTTAATTGTAACTAAGGGCTTCTTTTGGACGGGTTTAAACTGCATAATTTTAGTTTTTTTTTTAGGTTTATTTCTAGGTTATGATCCTCGAGCCACTTCTGAACGGTAAGGAGCGCGTGGCAAAGATGTTTGTTACATTCAATACTATCCGTACCATTTAGTAACAGGGAAATGTCGTCCGCGAACATAACACACTTGACATTTGTGTCCAATATTTTAGGCAAGTCGTTTATATAACACAAGAATAGGGTACATCCGAGCACACTGCCCTGTGGAATTGAGCAGATGGTAGACCGCAATTGTGAGGTGATCGCCGTAACCTCCCGAGCCTCATCGTCGTTCAAAATATACTACTGCTAGATAATTAAGTGCTTTTTTGCTTGGGATTTAACGCCTTTTTTTTTTAAATTATTGATTTCATTGAAAACCATTTTTCCATGAGACCTTGGTTAAATAGCAACTTGGGTTGATTTACAATAGCCGTGTGTGGTGCCTTTTTCTTTTTTACAAGCCTTTATTTACTTTCACCTGTCTCGTTGTCTGTCTGTCTGTCTGTAATGTGGGATGTTCCCACCGGGAAGTGGATTTTAATTTAACTTGCAAGATTTGGCAAGTTAAATTAAAATCCACTTCCCGGTTTCCGATTGAGCTGAAATTTTGCACGAATATGCAAATCGCGTGACAATGCAATATTATGATGACGTGGAGCTGATCTGCTGATGGAGCTGGAAGGTGGCCATAGGAACTCTGTAATAAAACCACATAACCCCATCGAGTTTCGGCTCGTTAGAATCGTCTCAATGAGTAGTTGATGACGGTATAAAGAAAAGTAAAGCTTGTACCAAAAATGTAATTTTTGACAGAAACTTATTTTACCCGAATACTACCCCGGCTCTTGCACTGGTTGTTTATTATATACTGTCTAACATAAATACTCATTAATTCTGCCAATCACATTTTTGTGTTATATGTGTAAATTTCATTATAACAAAAAGAAACACTTAACGGAGTTCCCACCGCGAAGTTTTTTCATGTATCACAATTTCTATTGTACTTGCATATTAATTCTGCCAATCACATTTTTGTTTATATGTGTAGATTTAATTACAACACAAAGAAACCTTAACGGAGTTCCCACCGCGTAATTTTTTCGTGTATCACAATTTCTAACTTAAAAGCTACACTCAATTCTGTCTACAATTATGTAAATTTAAATAGAATATTAAGTGTCCTAAATTATAAATTACACAGCAACAAGTATTAATTTATTCAGCATAATAACCTCCAAAACCTACGTGTTTAGGTCATGTAGACATTTGGACGTTCGACAGCCCACATCGAAGCCTACGTCTCGATAAATATTAAGATCTCTTTTAAAATGTGTAAGGTAAACGTCCGAGTGCTCGGCTCTGTATTAGTATATGGCACGGGAACTCTTTGTCAAAGTGACATGGCTTAAATTCGAATGAAGAAAAATCCTCTTAGTTCGAATTTAACACGTATTGCTTTGACATAGAGTTTCCATGCCATATAATATACTAGTACAGCGTCGAGCACTCGGACGTTTACCTTAATACAATTTATTTAAATAAGATTTGATATTAGTAACAAGTAATAGGTACAGTATATATGTTATTGGTTTAGCCTAGTGGGTAGTGACCCTGCCTAACAAAGCTGACAGTCCCGGATTAGAATCTAGGTATATATGCATTTATTTGTGAGATGAGCACGAATTTATTCATGTTCTATCATCTATTTATTTATCTTTATAAGTGTGTATATCGTCGTCTAGTACTCAAAATACAAGCTTTACTTAGGTTTGGGACTAGGTCGAATTGTGTAAGATTTTGTGTTATATTGTATTTGGATTCCTCGTTTAGAAGTAATCTTTTTTTAAAGCAGTTACTGCCGAACATTTTCTAAAAGTTATAATTCAATTCCAGTACTCCTGAGCGAGGCGATCCTCCCCGACGACAACCTGGAAGACAAGACCCTGAAGATCACCGACTTCGGCCTGGCGCGGGAGGTGTACAAGACCACCAGGATGTCTGCCGCGGGGACCTACGCGTGGATGCCCCCAGAGGTAAACATCCAAATTTCAACTTCTTGCATGTAATTTGCATAATTTATGATAGCAGCACGGCTCTCTCTCGATTTTTCTCGCACTATACATCTCTCTCTTATTAAAAACTTAGAAAGAGACGTATAGAAAAATAGAGAGAGCTCGCACGCCGTTTTGTGATAGCCGTGCTAGCGAGGGAACACTTTCGGAGATTTAACAATGCTGCAATGGTATTACCTTGTCTTAATGTTAACGTGTCTAATCGAGGTGACAGCCACGCCCTGTACGTATCCCAGAACCCCGATCCATCATTACATGTTAGTTTAGGAGTCCTTATTAGATACATTTCGATCTTCTTCTGGGCACCTAACTGCCCCTTATTTACCTCATTTGTTCATTGGCTTGCACCACAATATTTGTAAATAAATCTGGCTCCTTCTTTTACCTTTACACTTTGCGTCGTTCATTATCATCATCATCAACTGCTGGATCGGTATTGAAGGGCTAACATTAACTACAACGAATACTTAGTCAAAATACTCTACCACGACGAACCACGGTTTTTCTGTTACCTTCAAGCCACTAGTACCAACTAGCTGAGACTAGCCGACTCTACTGATTAGGTAGTAATTTCCATTAAAAACAACAAGAATTACATACACCCTATGGTTTAAATTTATTACATACAAATAGAAAATGATTTATTGTTTGAACAACATGCTTATAAATTTTATAATTCACGAGCGATAAATTGCGAGTAGATGGCATAAAATTAAAGCGGGTGCCGGTCTTTTAGATAAACTAATTTTCGGTTTCCTCGCTTGATAATACCTTAGTTAGTCCGTTACTGACAATAATACGTAGCAGTGAAGGTTCGTCGATCGTCAATGCTAATGTAGGCCGTAAAAAGATGAAGACTCTTAAATGAGCTGGAGAATAAATCTGAAAAAAATACATGTTATCCGAGCGAGACAAAAGGGGACAAGAGTCGCCACCAGGCCTCAACTAAGGTAAGCTACGGGTCCGAATGTTACGATAGAAAATCTACGCTATGAAGCTCTGTGGTATGTCAGATATGATAGCAGCTAACCTCTGGTGAAAACGCAACCTTATTCTAATTGAACCGTTTTAATTTATATAGGCCTTCCCTATTCTGCAACTTGTTTGGAGCTCACTTCAACGGTCACCCACACATATATATCTTGACACCGCGATGCGTACTATGCATAGTAACTAAGCGGGGTGAGACGCATTAACGCGTAGCGAATAACAGCCCTGAATACTCATGGAAAAGTGGTCGTCGCCATGACTAAGACAACGCTTTTAACGGGAACTTGTGTTATATGTTTTGATTTGATTTGATTACCTACTTGTTAAACATAACCACGACACTTCTCAGAATTAATTATTATAAAACGATCGTATGTAACGAAGTTAGAACTTCAGCTTGGGTCGAAAATCGTTTGTATGTCCAGATGTCCGGCTGTCCGGCTGTTCTCCCCTACAGGCCGCATTTCCAAACCGATTTTCGTGAAATTTTGTGAGCAGTATTTTTTTTGGCAGGTCACTTTTTCGAATGTTACAGTCAGCAAAGCAGTTATATCTGCCCATCTTGCATACAAAACGTATACGGGTGCGCTAACTATTTACTTTACACCTAGCCAGAAAGTGGCAATTACCGCCTGCGTCGCGCGCACGTAAACACACCTGGACAGGGGAACGCGCAAATTGTGTTTCGCCAAGGGCTTTAATAAAGAAAGCCTCAGATCGCACATTTACCGCCCTTGCTTCCGGCTCGGGCGTTAAATACCTGCAATCTGAGTCTGACTGTACATACATCATTCGCGGAAAAATAGTGCGATAAGAGCTTACTAGGCCACTGCACCGAACAGTGATCAAGAGATATAAAGGACTGTCATAAATAGCTAAAGGATGTTAAGAAATTGACATGTCCCTTCTTTCACATCTCTGTTGTTCAAAATCAAACAGATTACTAGTTCCTGATAGTGGAAGCACCACACATGACACAAGCCAACTCTAATCCTCTAGGAGTCTACTTCCAAGAGTGTTCAACACTAAGTACCCAAGTTTTCTCGACAGACTCAATTATGTGATCCTTGTATCAGTTTATTATCTCTTTAGCTTCTGTCTCGATCGAGATCGTAAAATTTTACGAGTTTTGCTCTCGTATTCTTTGCTTTTGGTATTCTACTTACCTAGAAACGTCCGATATTGTCAGATGGCTAGTGACCGTTTTGTGCCTAAAGTGTTTTTCAATCACATTCGGCACCATTGAGACACCCTTATCATAAGCTGACATTTGACAGAAGGCATGAGCACTGAACCGGGCCCATCCACTATTAGCGGACTGATAAGATCCAGTTAGGTTGTCGAACCTTATCCACGGAAGGTGGTTTGCATGATAACGTACAGATAAGTTTGCTAACCTTGAACTGTGGTCGTTGTACTTTAAACACAGAAAAACTACACTGGGCATCAACGTGTAGAATTGAAGATAATATCACTCGGGAGGTATATTGATAACCTACTTATTTCTAGTCGCAATGCGATATCAATAAACGGATGGCCACCATTTTTCTTTCACCCTGTATAAGTGGATAAGGAATCCGTCACTCTCGCACCCTTACATACTTGTCAGAACGTGACGGACTTTTTAAAAACCTTTTCTCAAACTTAGCTCTGTTCGTAATGTGAGTTGTCATCAAAATTTATAAACTAATTTTCAACCACGGCCGGTAGCCGATTGCGCTAATATGACATTTCTAATGACAATGTAATATTATGGTAATGGCGCCACCGAGCTGATCTGATGAGACAGAAGGTGGCCAGCAACCCCTAAAATACACAAGATAAACCCATCTTATTTGGGGTCACTGGAACACCACAATCCATATAAAAAAGTCGCCAACAAAAGCTTTTACTAAAAAAAAAAATTTGACAGACCTTATTATGTGAAAGTGACACGTAATTTGGCCGACTGTCAGCCTGTCTGTCACATTGCACATACACCGCGCGTTTTAGTTCACGGCCGCCTTGTCAGATTTCGATCTGTTCGGAAATGGGATTATTATTCAGCGGCTCGTGGGCGCTGACGCCTCGGTACATGTGCGTACGCGCGCGCGTGTCAACCATTCGTGATAATAGGTATACAACTTGCTACTCAAATTACTTGAAAATATACAAACTGCAATGTTCATACAGTCATATCGTATTCTTAACCGTTTAACAGGCGCAGGCATCCAATTCACCTGCATATACTTAATTGAACCCTGGCTCATAGAGATAAAGTTCAAAATCATTGCATTGGACATTAATGCGAGCAAAGGACTGACGGCGGTTGAAACGCTTGGAGAATCACCCTGATATTTGTTCTTGCTTTTTTAGGGTTCCGTAGTTAACAAGGAACCCTTATAGTTTTGCCATGTCTGTCCGTCTGCGGCTTAGCTCAGTAACCCTTACTACTAGAAAACTGTAAATTGACATGGGTATACAAATCAATCAGGCCGACAAAACAGTAGAATAAAATCCTATAAAAAATATATTACCTCCCCTACACTTAAAGTGGGGATGTCATTGTTTTTTGTCGATAACCCCATAGTGAGGGGTATCGTTGGATAGCTAGTTCAAACGTATTATTATGGGTTTTTATAACCATTTTCAACTCGGTAATCCGTTGGCGAGATATTGGGCATATGACACGCACTTGGCCGATTTTTTTTTACTTTGTATACCGACTGCTCGCGCCCGTCCGGCCGCGTATCACTAAGAGCCCAGTCGGAGTCGCGGGATAAAATATAGCCTATGTCCACCCCGAAAATCTGTTCTAAATATTTGTGGATGATTTTTGAATTGGATGACTAGTTTCAGACACGGACATACAAACTGGGACTTATGGGCCAGATAAATTGTATATTATCGTTTCTGAGAAAATTGAGTAGAAATATGTGAAATTGATGATAGGCAGATGCTCCTCAGAACGATAAGTGATGTCATCCTATCTAGAAATATGTCCGTGTACTTTGATCCGTATATATAAACAGATACGAACACTTTACGGGTATTGGAACGACTTTCTCTGTACAAATATGACTTGTATTTAATACTGTTATTGTACTGTCATATTTATACACATATTTATATACAGGAATGACGTTATCCAAACGCTAATAAATAAGCTTTTTGTATGCATTTAATTTGATACATTGTTCGATTTCGGTTTAGAATACTTAGAATAGCACCACCCTCCTTTCTCCCTGTCGTAAAAGTCGACTACGGGATAGGGTTGAAATGTGCTGTGGGTAATAGGCTAGCAACCTGTCACTGCAATATCACATTTTCTCCGTAATTAAACCCAAAATTGCTAGAAGTGGCAAAGATATTTATATTTCGTATTCTCTGCCTACCCTTTTTCGGATTTCAGGCGTGTAGGAACGTACGTATGTAATGTAATTAGATTCATATTACCTTGGTAAATACCTGGCTGTTGTAGTACCAAACGTAAAAATATTGGTGTAATTATGAGCGGCTTAATAAATGATTATGAGTATGATTATAATAAATTAAGCTATTTAGTATCTATTTTTTCGTGCTTATTTATAACACCGCGCAATTCATTTGATATATATATGTACAACATATTACACGCGTATTAAACGAATCTCATCCCTATTTCCAGGTGATAAAGAACTCAACATTCTCCCACGCGTCGGACGTTTGGTCCTACGGCGTGCTGCTATGGGAGCTGCTCACGGGGGAAACACCATACAAGGGTATCGATGCACTCGCGGTGGCGTACGGCGTGGCCGTGAATAAGCTCACACTGCCCATTCCCAGCACGTGCCCCGAGCCCTGGAAGAAGCTCATGCAAGGTAAATTTGAGACATCTTCATGGTAGAGGTGCTCGCGGGGGCAATTCCGTACGAGGGTGTCGGTGGCGTACGGCGTGGCCGTGAACAAGCTCATGCTGCTACCCTTTTCTTACGACATGACGAGTCAATAGAGGCATGGAAATGCGCTTGTCGCTCATTTAATGGCGTAAACGTCCATAGCCACGGCTTTTGTGTGCCATAAGGGGAGACCACATAAACAAAATGTTGATTATAAGATATAAGTTACTTTCCTTCACGTGACGTTAATCGACGCGTGACTCTGACTACTCAATGCGTTACCTCTTACCTCAGTTTTTTCTTAGCCAACGTAAAACCTCAAAAACTTGAGGTGGAAGCATGTCGAGTACTGTTTTTGCAATGCAACGTATTGATTAATGTTAGTTGAATTCTCCAATACAGCCGAGCGTAAATTACCAGTAATGTAATGTCTGGTGGGTGGGACCGGATTGTACGATTGTTTTCGCCGTAACGGAGGGCGTGCATTGATAACTTTTGATAGTGCATTTGAAGGTCTGGTTTAGGAAGCGTGATGCAAGACAGTTGATATCAGATCGTTCAGTCGCCCTTGGATCAACTAAATGGCTAATCAACAGCTAATTTAAATAGAAGAACTAGGATCATCATTGTATTTATATTGGATCATGAAATATACGAATGTGATTTTCACAACTTTTATTAAACTACGTCAGTTATCTTTAGTTTGAGTTGGTGAAGTCAATCGTACTTACTTTAATATAAAATCGACTCGATTTCGGAACTTAGATTACTTGGATTACAAACAAAATATTGCCTTGGCATCTAATAGAATAAACGTAAAATCGTCAATTAGATGTGTTAAGAATGAATCTGTGTTTTGTCGATATAAATCCTTGTTATGCTCCACAATTCCCATCTTTACATGTGCTAGATCGTTTAAATTTAAAGTCTCAGTAATATTTGTTCTATGAATAAAAAAATCACACGATAGTTTGAATTTAATAAAAAATGTATTTTTAGCATGCTGGGACTCAAACCCGCGCTCGCGGCCGATCTTCCCCGAGATCATCAATCAACTGAAGCACATCCAACAGTCTGAGTTCACCCGCGCGCCGCACGAGTCCTTCCACACCATGCAGGAGGACTGGCGAATCGAGATCGAGGTGGTTCTGCATGAGCTCAGGAGAAAAGAGAAGGTAATGATGATGTAGCTGCTGTTACCCCCAGCTGGAGTATATCCTACAGTCGAAGTTCACCCAGGCGCCGCACGAATCCTTCCACGCCATGCAGGAGGACTGGCGCGTCGAGATCGAGGTGGTGCTGCATGAGCTGAGGAGAAAAGGGAAGGTAATGATGATGTAGCTGATGTTGCCCCAGCTTGGGTTTATCCGATAGTCGGAGTTCACCCGGGCGCCGCTCGAGCTACAGGGCCGTATTTTCCTTTTAGGGGCACCATGAGTTTGGGTAGGACTCCTGGCAGTTGGTTAACGGTGGCAAAGCCTCCTAAAGACTACAATGATCCTCGAGGAGTTTCTATTCTGGAGGAAAAATGGTAATGATCACGATACATCCTTTTGGGATGGCAGTAGCCAGGGCATCGTGGGTTGTGACTGATGTGGCCTCCAAAGGCCCTATCTCCAGTCAGTTACTAAAGATGACCCAGGTCTTTTCACGCCATGCATACCTGACGCAACATTGAAAAGTTATTGAGAGGGCTCAGGAGAAAAGAAAAACTAAGTCTGAACAGGCAATAGATGGCGAATGACCAGTCGTTATCGGTCAAGTGCCTCTGTTCAGATTTGTAAAGTCGTCACTTGAAGATTCGTAAAAAGGGCCTCGGAATGCAATTTAATTGTAGGCGCATTTAAAACACGATAAAGGCAGAGTGGATGCTATCGCCAGAAGTTATTCAAATGACAGTGTCATCTTCAGGTGACAGTCTTTTCATTCAGTTGAGAATTCATTGAATTTCTCAGACTACTATTCACATCGACTAAGAGACCAGGGTTGAAGTGTGCCGTGGGCGATGGGCTAGCAACCTATCACTGCAATATCACATTTTGTCGATCTTTTATACCCACATTTATGCTAAAAGTGGCGCTGGAATATACGTTTCATGTGCTCTGCCTACCCCTTTTGGGAATAAAGGCGTGAATGTATGTATGTATGTACTATTCACATTTGCAAAGATAACTTGGCAGGTAATACAATAAAAGCATTGTATTATTACTCGCCATTTTATATTTCAACTAGCTTCTGCCCGCGACTCCGTCCGCGTAGAACTCGTTTATATCGCAGCTCCATACAAACTTTTACCCCCCCATTTCACCCTCTTAGGGGATGATTTCCGGAATAAAAACTATCCTATGTCCTTCCCCGGGACTCAAACTATCTCTATACCAAAATTCATCTAAATCTGTTCAGCGGTTTAACCTTGAAGAGGTAACAGACAGACAGAGACACACTTTTGCATTTATAATATTAGTATGGATAAGGATACTTTCTTATTTAAATCTGTATTTAATACTGAATATGTTTTTGTCACTCGGAATTTAAAACTTTGGACAAGGTTACTGATTGTCTTTGACCGCAACCCTCTGTCACCCAAACTGCTTAAGAGGGAATAATACTACGTACTCGTCCATACAAAAAAAAAATGGCTGCATACCAACACCAACACTCACTCTAACTAACTCTAGAGATTCAAATTAATTTAACCACAATTTTATTTATAAACTTATATGCATTGAATATTACTTTTTGTATTTTTATGTATTTATACCGCCCTTAATACGAGCCGCGCAGTATGCTGTCCCGCGCACCTCACTGGATCCACAGAAAACCAGCGCCGTTGGCACTGCTGTGTCAACTGCATTGCTGAGTGGAGACCTTTTCGGTAGCACATCCCTATTTGTTAGCTCTTAAGGTGCATTGTGTGAATGTATGTGTAATGATGTGTTATCCGAATACATTTCTATTCTATTCTATTCTATTATATTCTAAAAAGAGAAAATGTTGTTCCACTTCTAAATATTTTCCAATCTAAATGATTTTTTAGTACGTTATTGACACAATGAAAGACTAGGTTTATAGATTTTCCTTTTTTCAAAGTTTGCAATAAATTCAAACTTATAGGCACCTCAAAACTAGTTTTTTTTTGTTGTGAAACCTATAAACCTATATATTATGCTGAAGCGATCGATATCAAAATCAATGTGATTTGTTAAGATTTAGTTAGTGGAAATTTCATCAAATAAGTAACTATTGTCAGTCGCAAGCTGCTGCAAAGCCATTTTTCCTTTAATATTGAATGTTATTCAACTGTTAACTTTCCAAAATTACCAGTTTTCCTAATCCTGGTAATAGTGTTCTTATTTAGAATATACTTGGAATGCGTTTTCCACTTGACACTACTTCTTTGGTTCTCTATTTAAAACTACATGCTTGAATAACATGAAACTTTGTATACACAATGGAATGTATGTTGCTATAATAGAAACTTAATATATATTTTCTACTCCCTCTATTTTTTCACTATTTTAATTTCTAGAAACAGAAACTAGTTACCGACCTAGATAATATCTAGTAGATATGGTGGATCCCATTGTGTATAAAAAGTTTCACGTTATTCAAGCACGTTTTAAAATGAGAACCAAAGTAAGTTTGTATGTGGAGTCGAACGTCCTGGCGGCCCTTAGCCTGCATATAGAATGGACTTTTTGGATGGACATACATCCCACTTTTTCAGCGTTCTCGCAACACACTGGCGGAGCTGCGCGGGCAGCAAGCCGTTAATCATTTCTCGCACACATTATACCACTACTCAAATTCTTGCTGTTAGGTAATGCAGTTATTTGGGTGAATCAACTTTTTTCTGTCACTACTGTCACTAGTAGCCATGGCTACGTCTCCTGCGATTTTATATGTTTAAATTCACCAAATGTGGGCTATTCTTATCATGTCCAACCCCTTTTTGTATAAACCATCTTCTAAGAGTGTTGGAAGTCCGTGTTGTAACATTTTTTCTGATAATTTTGTCTCCTGGCTAACGGGACAGAAAGACGACAAGAAATAGTTGATTGACCCATTTAAAATGCTCTGTCCAATTTCTATTGTCTAACTTTATTTTATCTTTGTCATTATGAATAACTGTACGCAACTGTGCACAATACTGTCACGCCTTGCTATAGTAGTCAATGATGTAAATATACATTATGTTTGTATAACGTTTAAGTAGTTTAACGTTGGTTTCGTCATGCGAATATCAACCTTACTGTCTACTTATTTGTACTAATCGACCGGTGTGTTTCCTTTATAATGCTTGCTATAGGAATGCAAAACTATAGAAGAGGTTAGTGGTACATTTGTTGTTTCATTTAAGCACATGTTTTTTTATTATTTGCTATGTGCTTTACACAATAGTTAGAGTATGGAACACTATACCACATTTTTACCTTTATTTGCAACTATTATTTGATTTACTACTCCTTTATTCATTAGAATTGCAAAGTAATTATTAAATAAATAAAAAAGGAATTATAGTCATTTATTAGTGCTGATGTAGCTGAGAATGTCGTTTCGGTCGAATTTATCATTATTCATTACTTGTCAATTATCATCTGTAATAATTAATCAATATCGAAGTACTCCTATTTAATAACTTTAATCTAATAACTTTAATTAAATTTAATCTAATAGCAGTATACAAAATTGTTCGTATGAATACTACGCATAAAACTTAACACTCTATTGTGAAAAATCCCTACTATCTGGTCAATAATGTCTGAAAATAAGCGTTACACCCAAATAAAATTTATGTTTTTATACTAGCTTTTATTGCCAACTGTACTTTTCTGTATACCGTCATCAACTACTCATTGAGGCGATTCTAACGAGGTTACGAGCCCAAACTCAACGCGTTTACGTCGGTTACGTACTGTATTCCCATGGCCACCTTCTGTCTCCATCATCAGATCAGGTCGATGGTACCATATTGAATTGTCATCCAAACTATACCTTTACCCAAAATTTCAGCTCAATTGGTTGAAGATATCTGCTTCAAAATTCAGTTCTCTATCTTCGTCAAAAGCTTGTAATAAAAATAGCTCAAACCTAAACTGAAATACACCACCATTTTTAACCGTCCCTTACCATTCCAGGAACTCCGATGCCGCGAAGAAGAGCTCTCCCGGGCGCAACTACAGCAAAGACTGATGGAGCAGAACCTCGCGCAGAAGGAGAGAGAGTTGGAGATGAGGGAGTTTGATCTCGCAGCGAGAGAGCTGCACATCCTCATAGTGGCCAGCAACATGTCGCACACGCAGCCGCCGCAGCCCAACAAGAGAAAGGGTAAGAGAGGGTTGGAGATGTACGTAAGGTCCAATAAGAGAAGGGGTGAGAAAAATTGGAGGTGTCTATGTCCAGTTGGTGAGCCAGATTATTGAGGTGGTGAGTTACTCTGGCTCATAGTAATGTGTCGTTCGCGGAAGCTAAAAGACTTATCCTAATGGAATAAAACCGACCAAGGGACCGGAGGGGAGGGAAGGACCGAGGGTTCCGTACCATTATCTAAAAAAATGGCAAAAAAATCACGTTTGTTGTATGGGAGCCCCCCTTAAATATTTATTTTATTTTGTTTTTAGTATTTGTTGTTATAGCGGCAACAGAAATACATCATCTGTGAAAATTTCAACTGTCTAGCTATCACGGTTCTTGAGATAAAGCCTGGTGACAGACAGACGGACGGCCAGCGAAGTCTTTGTAATAGAGTCCCGTTTTTACCCTTTGGGTACGGAACCCTAAAAAAGGAAAGTAATGGATCAATAGAGTAAAAGTGATAGTAAGGTGAGAAAAAGTAAAATACAGAAGATTAAATTAATACCTCTAAGGCTCAAAGGTTAACTGGAAGAGATCCCTTACAGGGATGAGTTCGCCTTTATACCGATTTCCAATGACCGGTTCACTAATGTTAGACCAAACAACTTTTGGCCAAATGTTTCATTCGACAAAAGTTTCATTTGACCTAATGCATTTTTTTCTTAAATAGAAAGCTTTATAGGATTATTATAAAACAAACCTAACCTAACCGAATGACTTCTATTTGACGATATTCAAAGAATACCCGAAAGTACCACTGTTTTGAAGAAAAATGCATTAGGTCAAATGATACATTTGGCTAAAAGTTGTTTGGTCAAGAGACAGGACCCCCAACGCCCCGTAGCCCGACACAGCGCGCATCTGTGGCGCCCCTTATTCAAGTTGACCGCAGGCCGATACTTAAGAATAAGAATTTCTTTATTGCCATCACCTTAAAATATGAAATAAAAACAGCTGAAAAACAAACTGCTAGTAAACAGGGGGGCTAGACATGGTTACAATTGACAAGCGCTAACGCCAATAGAAAACTAATTAAATGTATGGGAATGACAGATGTCAACGAAAAGTGTTTCGTCGGCATCTGTCATTCCCCTACATTTTATTATTTTCTATTGGCGTTAGCGCTTGTCGATTGTAACCTCGTCTACGGCCCCTGGTGTGGTGTGACAATGGGAGCCGTTCGCAGCAGCTAGGGTTAAGTGGCCAGCGCTGGTTTTCAGATTGATCCCTCAGAAGAGGATGGTCGCATTTGAAATTCAGTTACCATATCCATAACAATATTTTGCCATTACTGCTACTATTCATAATTATTGTTTTCAATCGCTTTCCACCGAAACCTTAACCAATTAAACAAAATAAAAAAGTAAACAGGACTAATAAAAAAGATAAATAAATAAATATAATAAGAATAAAAGTAAATAAGTTTCTGTCAAAAATTAAATTTTTGGTACAAGCTTTTATTGCCGACTGTACTTTTCTGTATACCATCATCAACTACTTATTGAGGCGATTCTAACGAGCCCAAACTCGATGGGGTTATGTGGTTTTATTACGGAGTCCCTATGGCCACCTTCCAGCTCCATCATCAGATCAGCTCCACGTCATCATAATATTGCATTGTCACGCGATTTGTATATTCGTGCAAAATTTCAACCCAATCGGAAACCGGAAAGTGGTTAAAATTTAACTTGCAAGATCTGATTACAGACAGACAGACAGACAACGGGACAGGTGAAAGTAAATAAAAGCTTGTAAAATAGGCGCAATATATTGATTATGTGTGTGTGAGCGTTGTACTTACAGCGCTTTCGGCGCCTCTAACCTATCACAAGCGCCACTGCGTCAGAGCATCTAATATGGGCGCGTCGCACGCATCTATAGATAGATAGATTAAATTATTTCATTTTGGAAATTTTCATGTCATTCTTAAAAATTAAAATAGCATGAATTCACAAAAAGATTGTCAGTGTATAAGAATAATAATAATAAGTTAAATGACAGTCAAATCAAAATACATTGCAAAAATGGAAACAAACAACAATTGAAATTATATTAAAATGGTGCGTCGGTGAGATGGCCTAATCCGTTATGTGCATAATTTACGCCAAAGAAAAAAGACCGGGTTGCACTCCGGGAGTGCCGGCAGAAGTGAAAACTCAATGACATTGTAGTTTTTCGATCCGGTCACGTGTCCGTCTTACGGTCACGTGACCTGTCTCGAATCTAACGGTCACGTGACCTGTGGCGAGTTTAAAAAATTTTCCTTATCACAAAAAGTGCACAGCGCCGCTAAAGAAGTTTTCACTTCAAAAATTGCTCTAGTAATTACACATATGGTATTATGTCTCTTAATTCAAACCGTGCACATAACGGATTTGGCAATCTCACAGACGAAATGTCAAAGCAGTAAAATGTGTTTAAATTACAAATTATGAAAGAAAGCTAGGGCATCCTAGATATAAATTGTAACATGTCAGATACACATACAATTTACAATATTAGTTCGTTGTATCCCTTTAGGGAATACGTATACTAGGCGTCACCGGCGCCCCACACTCGAATCGGCCCCATACATGTCAGGTCAGCACTCGATGCGCTTCGTCGCTCTCCTATTGATCTGCCATGCTGACATCGGAAAACCAATCAATACTCCCTTGATTCCGTTGTGTATCTAAACTCTCTGTACTCAAATTGCGTAATACTCAACTACCGTGTGCCCGTTTCCAGGCAAATTCAGCAAGATCAAGCTGCTCAAGAAAGACACGATCTCCTCCCCCGTGGACTTCCGGCACACGCTGACCGTCCGGCCGTCCGACGACGAGTCCAGCGTCAAGCAGCTCGTCGCCGTCGCCAAGGACACGCCGCCGGGCTCGCCGGCCATCATGAGGGCTATCGCACGTGAGTTACAGCTTTCATTAGACTTCATAAAAAAGCGGAACACACATACAGCGCAACTTCTCCAAGGAGGTTCTTGGCTCCGCTGTAGACCTCATCGATTCTAATTATTTTAGCAAGGAAACTAGGAGAACTTTATCGTTTTAACCCGTAACGCGCAAGCTATAGGTATTTACCGTACACGACGTTCGATCGCTGTAATGTTGCCCGTTACACAGTAAATATTTTAGCTAAAGGAGCATCTCAACCGGAATCACTTTAGACCTTTTCGGACCTGCGCTCCATTTACAATAAGTTTTAAACACGACGGCTACCCCGATTTGCATTTAAGTTTATTGTAGCGAAACGCATCTGTGGGACGGCGTCACCTCCTACGTTTGTCTTGATAGGTTTGACCGCTTGAAGCTATATGTCCCTGTGTAAAATTTGTTTTTTTCGGCTAGGAGAAAATATTTAGTAACTTTGGGAATAGTCCCATTGTTCCCGGGAATATCCCTACGAACAATGGGAATATTTCCTGGAACGGGGAAGCCTAAGTTTTCATGGAATCCCGTGGTAGTAAAATATATAAACATACACAATTTCAATGTTCACATATGGTCCCATGTATAGGAATATTACCGGGTGCGGCACACTAAGTCATCCTTCTAGGTGTGCCCTACGGAGAATGATAAAATAATAAGCAAGACACTGAAATTAATGAATGTTGTATTTTTGTATAAAACTATACCCGTGGCATTAACATGATCTCTGGCACTTGAACCGGAACGACAACCGGTGCAGGGTCAGGGTGGTATCGCAGTAGTGGCTGACGTGTGGGTGCCGGTTGTTGCAGTGCCGGCGGACGGCGTGAAGGGCAAGACCTGGGGCCCGTCGTCGGTGCACCAGCGCGCGCGCGCGGCGGGCGCGGCGGGCGCGGCGGGCGCCGGCGCGGGGCTCGGGCTCGGGCTCGCGCACGCGCTGCCGGCGCTGCGGCCGCGGCCCGCGCACCGCTTCTCCAGCTCCGCGCCCGCGCTGCCGCCGCCTTCCACAGGTACCAAGGACAAGCGGACGCGCGCCTCCAAGTCCTGCGTCCGTCAGCCCAAGGCGGACCTGTCCAAGAAACGCTCCGGCAGCCACGACGACCTCCTCTACGAGAACGCGAAGCCGAGGACCAAGTTTAGCCTCTGTCCGCCCGTCTTCTCCCCGCCGGACTCGCCCCATCACTATGACACCGTGTACGGGGCGGACAAGCCCCAGGGCAAGCGGAAGGGCAGCCACGGGGAGGTGAAGAAGCCGTTCTTCAAGGGTTTCAGGTCGCACAGCCTGGCCGGGGGTTTGCTCACCGCGACGAGTATGTGCTCGGAGACGACTGAACTTTTACGAGACGACTAGCTCGGGATAGAGTTTCGTTTTTCGTTTACCAATTTTTTTTCACGCGTTTGGTATTTGTCTGACTAGTATTACTTCTAGTAAAATACTGCGGAACGTTTAAAAAGTTAGGTTTACTTGCAAGACGTAAATATGCGGTGGAATGATATAAAAACATGTTATCTGTCTTTAACGCATAAGTGCATCCTGTATTCTGGCTATGATGAGACATCGTGTAGAGCAGGCTTTAAAATGGTTAGATTAGAAGAGAAGTTAGGTTCGAAAAGTAATAGCATCTCTATAGATCCAGGAAGCGATGTTCCGGTAACAAAGGAAACCATTCAAACCATAGCCTCTAAAATCTAATTTCATTTTAAATCGTAAATCAGTCCCGATCTCCTATCCCTGTGGATAGGAGATCGGGACCAAGATAGATATATATATTGTACAAAATGTTGCCATATTCGAGACATATCAGTTTCTACTAATAACTACATTCCTAAATTAACAACCGTTAAGAATTTAACTCTATCCCGAAACGTAATTATCCGTCTTAACATTTTTTTTTTTACAAAAAAAATCCGTTGAAAGACCCGAACGATTCGACTCGAACGTATATTAGGTGTAAATAAATTCGCTAGTTCTATTCCAAGGATTTGAAGTAGTTCTTAGTTTTTTTTTAAGTATATAAAAAGTATAAAAAGACTTATTTGTTAGATTTTAATAGTAAAACCAGTGTCGAATATTGATTATATACAAACTATAGAAACAGTTGGTACCATGTATCTTAAACATACAAATGCAACATTGAAGTGTCCAATTTCATAAGTTGTATATGTTCAATGGAATCCTTTAGATTTCATATGGTGAGATTGGCGTGTATAGTTCCGTTGTCAATGACAGTTATAATAGCCAATCAATTAAATATTACTGATAAAAAAATACCCCATTGATAATATTAGTGATTTTTTAGATACATGTATCAAACTGTACGAAAACGTAATGCAATTTGTATCCACAGTGAAGTACGAGACCAAATCCGACCCCGTCTAAACATTTGGTATAACAACTAAAATCTAGAAACCATCACAATGCATTTATCTCATTTCAATGTTAGTTAATTTATTTTTAATTCCTAGTAATCATTTTTATTAGGATTATGATAAAAGACTTTTAAATTAAATTATTTTTTGAGGAATGTTTGGGTTCTTGCCAAGTTGTATTTAATTATTGCGAAAGATCACAGTGTAACGGCCGTAATAATATGAAAAAAGAAAAAAAATTGGCTGCGCAGTACCCTGTGGTCTTTTGCAATTG
Organism: Epinotia bilunana; assembly: GCA_947049275.1. Classification (NCBI taxonomy): domain Eukaryota; kingdom Metazoa; phylum Arthropoda; class Insecta; order Lepidoptera; family Tortricidae; genus Epinotia; species Epinotia bilunana. The sequence goes on along the minus strand of OX346266.1, from coordinate 19,502,029 downwards.
TGTTTCCGAGATGAGTTTATCTATGGTTAGTCGCCGTGACGTCACTGAACTTAGCCAACGATAAGGAAAAGAAAAAAAACAATTAAAAAAAACAGAATCACCCTGAAACGTCATATGTATGGCGCAATGTTCTATTAAAGCCAAAAACAGATAGACTATCGTCATTACAAAGCTTTCCAAAAATATCGAAACCATTTTTTTATACAAGTATTTGATAATGACAATTATTTGAATCAATGACGTCAGGCGAGGCTAGTTTAAGATATACTGATCTTGGAATTAGCAAATTGAATCACTGTAGAGAATTGTTTTGATATAACAGGGTCCCCACCATAGACATTTCGTTATTGTAGAGCGACAATTTTGTCGCACCTGACGTTGTTCAACGATTATAAACTTTACGCTTCTTTCCCAGATTAGTTTTCAATAGCACTGATCAGTGCTAAGGCATACGAAGGGATCTCTTAAGCAATCCAGCCTAGTTTTATATGAAAACATTCCAATCTTAATTGACAGTTGCACATAGCTTCATTAGAGCTAATGTCCGAGCATACCCTGCAGTGTCTGCAGCGTGAGTAAATGCACAAAAATTTAATGAACAATTATTATTTATACAATTTGTGCAACGGGGCATTCATATAACTTACGCAGCGTTCCATTTTTTTTACAATTCTAAGGTATCTCGTCGGACATTTTTGTCTAATTCTACAGTCAATTGTCTATGTTGAGAGGCCATGTTGATATTAAAATCAGCCTTTGTTTCCCTTCGCTGCCAAGGAGCCTCGCACGACAACCTGCCCTACGCCTGTAAGTATGTTTTGTGTTTACCAAATCTCCTAAACATCTGCTGTGGTTATGTACCAAACTATTTTTAAGTATCTTACATGTATATACTTCGTTTCCGTGGCGATTTGAATAAATAAATAAGATTCACAGAGAATCCTATGCCCAAGTATTTTTTTAATAGGCTAGTCGCTGGAACATAAATAGTACAACTTTAGTTAGTAAAACATGTCATATTTTTATATTTAAGATTTCAAATATATTTTTATATAAACATACGCAGATCTGAAAGTGGTTTGGTACATCCTAAAAGTTTGCTAGATGTTTGGGCGTGTAGTGCGTCACAACAAAAAACAATGTCTCTATGGTGTTATGATTGTGACATGAGAAGGGAACATTTCTTTAGATACGCAAACTTGTTCGTTTCGGGGAAGAATCATATTTTACTCACTGACTCCTGGAATTTTCATAAATATCTTAACATCATTACCAAAAATCAAAATCAGTTTTTAACACTAATATTTTGACGCACGATTTTTTTTTTATCACACGACAAAGCCAACATGTTTTTATCCTGCATTTCAATAAGGAACTGAGTGCTTCATTTGTTTTTTATTCTGAAAATTATTGGATTATTTGTATATAATTTTAGGGTTTCGCCGGGACGAACATTTTTGACACTATTATTAAGATATTAGTATTCAAGTAGACTTAATTATGGAATTGATTGTAAAAATTGTATGTTTCATTGACTTTTGTATTTTGTGTGGCACATTATGTGCGTTAAGTAGACATATTTCTAGAAGTTTGTATTGTTTATGTTTGACTGTTTATTTTTTTGTAAATTGTAAGCATTTGTTCGCTTTCAGCCGTTCTTTAGTTAAGAGCTATGCATGCTTAGCAGTTCATAGTGTATGCTATATGCCGTACGGTTTAAGTGATATCATTATATATGTATTCGTCGTACTTACTTATTGATAATTATCGCTTGGTTTCACCACATCTGGCACGCTTTCAAATGTTTACAATTAATTTTTAATTTCTTTATGTATTTTGGAAGTCAATGTGATATCAAAAAATATAGAATATTTCATTAGCGACAATAATTTCTCTTAGATTGCTCTTTTAATGATAAGTATTTTTTTTTAATATATATTTTATGTCCGACTTTGACAGATGTATTTTTGTCAGTGTAAGCTTTAGCATGCTTGATACAAGCAGGATAGAATTGACGTCTATAATTACACTGAGTTTTTCTCGCATGGGCTTCCAATCCGTAGATCGATGTATGACCGTGGAATACGCGTAATCTCCAGTGGTGGTGGACTAGTATTAAACAATGAGGCTCAGATGTAAAACATGTAAAAACCCCGCAGAGCGTTACAGAACTAAAGAAACTCTGCCAATGTGAAACTCTGGTGATCTGGTTCTTATATCCTTTTTATATATAAAATAAACCTTTTCCATGAAATCGATTCTGGTGTATTTTTTTAACATGGGTTTACTAATCTTTAGAACTAACCGACCCCGTAACAGTTTAAAATGAGCCGTAGGATATACGATTAAAAAAATAAACCACTTGGTGTTGGGTGAAAAAAATAAAAACAAATCTAAATCCGCTTTCGCTTTCTTTTCGGCTCTAATAACGGGAAGGCAGAGACAACGTAACTTTTTTTAAAACAAAAGTGCTGTAATTTTAAGTTTTGCACATGTAAGTATGATTTATTTGTACACTTTGCTTTTGAATTTTTACGAATGAACTGTTTGGCATGTGTAGTCGTTTTTCATCATTTCAATGCATGTTTTTCGTAATAAATATGTTTGGGATCGATGTCACTCCTAAACATGTTTTTTTTGTAAGTTTCGATTTATAAAAAACATAAATAGCTGTTTACTGGAATAGTTGTAATCTCTTTGTGTATCTTTTGTTTTATTATCATGATTTCATTTCACTGTTCGCAAACTCTTCATATTTCTTTTATAAAGTATGACGTAATACAATACCGATTACTATCACATAAATAATACAATAATAATACATGCATGAAAAGTGAAGAGTTTGAAATAACCAAACGAATAGATATCGTTGGAGACGGATTTTCTGAATGAGTACAATAAAATAATAAAAATAAAAAAATAAGAAAAAATATTGTTTCTGCAATGACAAACGCAGTAATATACTCGTAAAAGTACAATTGACATTATATTTTTTTATTGTAAAAAAACGGATTCACTCCAGTCGTTTTGAGCATCTATTCGCGTGGTACAGTCGACCCCGCACATAGTAACTAATTGACTATTTTTCATTCACATAGGTTGTTTTGTTCCTTACGCAGACTTCAGTCCCGAGGAATGGGGGCCAGAGTACCCGCTCAGTACGTCGTCGCGATACACTATACCTATGCCGACGCTCTACAGTAGTGAAGGTAAACATATCTAAATAATAATGTATAACATATAAAAATACATAAGGCATTTATTTTCTAAAGTATATACAAGATGATAATTAACATTAACTAAATCAAGTTAAAACTATAGGTTAAATCTAAAAAAGACCCTCGAAGCATTGTACCGAGGATGCTGGCGGTATTTCCTCGCTGAATTGCAATGCTGATGCGTTTAAAATTAACGGATATATCTATTGACAACTGAAAGATACGACGGAAAAATTCCAAAATCTAAAAGGAATTCCTGAGAACTTTCTTATATTTTTCAAAACTTTCCACATGCTGCTGGCATTTTTTTAGCGATATTTCGCTCTATTGACCTACAAAAGAATCAATACATTTGTTATAGTATTTTAACAACCTGAAAATATAATATTTGTTTCTGAGTCATGGATGTTTTCTATGTATTTAAGACTTAAATACATAGAAAAAAATGAGCACATCACACAAATAAATGCCCTTACCGGGATTCGAACCCAGGACCTCTGGCTTCGTAGGCAGGGTCACTACCAACTAAGTTAAAGCTGTCTTCAATATACATATATACAGAAATAAATACTAACATTTTAGGTATTTATTTCTTTATATATGTATATTTATCGGACATAAAGCATTCGTCCCATTCTGGCAAATATGCGAGTGCAAGAGGGACGAAAGCTTTACGTCGGACAAAAACCTACTGTGTTAGGGGGGCTGGTGACAGTATACGTACAGAAGTATGACGTCACCATTTTCTATTTGTACTAATTGTTGTATGGAAAATTTAGTAAATTGCCGTTTTGGTTCTGAAACTGCGTTTATGAGCATCGTTGTCATACTTTTTTTTTTATTAAAGTGTTAGGATTTAGTGGCAGTATATTCAACTTACTCGTGGACGATTCCACATATTTTTGTGGTTTTGATTTTATTTCTTAACTAGCTTCCGCCCGCGACTTCGTCCGCGTGGACCCGGGATAAAAACTATCCTATATTTTAATCCAGGCTATAAACTATCTTCATGCAAAATTTCATTCAAATCGGTTCAGCCGTTTAAGCGTGATTGAGTAACAAACATCCAAACATCTATACATCCAAACATCTAAACTTTCGCATTTATAATATTAGTAGGATTTACAATTTACTTATTTCTTAATTTACAATTTACTGCAGTAATTTGATGGTTTATTAAGTTATCCATGTACGAGGTTAAATCAAAAAGTTCTTAGAAATAGGGTCAAAAACAAACGAATATATTAAAAAAAAAAATTAATTTTCTACATAATTTCCACACACACATTACATTTAGTATATCGTTTTTCAAGTTTTTTATTCCTCCAAAAAAAAGTTTTTTCTTGTGTCTCGAAATACTCCTCTACAGCTCGCATAACCGTTGTCAAATTTAAATCAGCGAATGCACTCTTTTAATTTTGGAAATAAGTGGAAATCATTCGGAGCTAAGTCTGGCGAGAAGGGCGGATGGTCAAAGATCTTAAAACCAGCCAGTCGGATAGCAGTCAGAGCTATCTATGACCCATGAAGCGGAGCGGAGCATATTCGTGGTGTAGTGCTAGTGTCAAAGTTTTGAAAATCGGTAAGTTTGATCTTTAGGCCAAACGAATCAATTTGACCCGTAGCCCGAAAAAAAAACGAAAAAGGAGAGGAGTTACGTCAACATCTTTTTTTGTATGGAAAAAAGAAATATTTTGTTCTGAAACCTATCGTGTGTGGTACCTAATGAAAGGGCTTACTAAGCCGATTCTAAAAATATATCACATCATTATATTTCAGCCATTTTTGTTAAATTAAAACAAAAACAATTTTCGAAACATACCAAGTTTGGGCTCCTCCAGACACGATATGGCTTATTTTTTTTAAATACAATATACCACAAATGATACGTGATATCCTCATATTTAACCTCAAAAAAGCAATTTTAAAAATAATTTCATTTAGTATTTTTTTATAATTTTTAAAAATTACAAACTGTGATAATATCACAATTAGTTGAAACATGTATAAAAAGTTCAATTTTAGACACTGAGGACGATAAATACTAATGCGAGAGTTTTCAATCATATTTATATTCTTTCTCTGAAAAGATGTCGAATTACTTTTGACAAAAATACAACACTCGAAAATGTATAGACATGGAAATGTCAGTAACTTTAGGGACTGAAAATAAGGCATGCAGCTTTGCTGGGGATTCAGTCCACAGATAGCCCTTACACATCGTTTTTGAGCCCTGAATAGTGTACCTCGATATGTAGAGTTTCCCCAGAAAATAATTCCATATCGCAGGGTTGACGAAACAAATCCGTGATAAGCGGTTAGTACAGTACTGCGGTTGGTGATTTTAGCCAGTTTGTACAGAGCATATGAAAATCGGTATAGTTTCTTGCATACTTCTGCCGAATGAGACTTCCACGACATGTTGCTATCTAACGAGATGCCTAAAAACGTATACACTTGCACCTTATCGACAGTTTTGCCTTCATGTGTAATATTTAGTGTTGGAACTTCGTTTCTTTGGCTAAACTGCATTAATTTAGTTTTTTCTAAATTCACTTTTAAATTATTATAGTATAACCAGTCAATAATATGTCTTAAATTAGTATTAATTGCATTCTCATAGTCTATGTCGCTATTTTTCTCTATAAATACGGTGCTGTCATCGGCATATAGCACCATTGGATACTGGCTAGATTTGGTAATGTCATTTACATAGACTAAAAATAGTAACGGGCCCAGAATGCTACCTTGTAGTACCCCATATACGATATGTCTTTTATTAGAAGTATATATAATTTCATGTTTAGTAACAGGGCATATTTGTGTCATTTCTGTGAATTGTAATCGACATTCTAAGTATGACCTCATAAGATCTAGAGCATTACCCCGAATCCCATAATGATTCAGCTTTTCTAATAGTATTTTATGATCTACGTGATCAAAAGCCTTCGTCATGTCCATATAAATGGCACAAGACGGTTTTCTTTTGTCAAGGCTATTGACAACTCTAGAGACCAAGTCGTAAATAGCTACGTTTATTGACATGTTTTTTCGAAATCCTCTTTGCTCATCGATTAGTATCCCGTACTTTTCAAAAAAATTGTATAATTTGTTACAGATGATCTTCTCAAAGATCTTTGACACTACTGGTAACAAAGCATAGCAATATAGGATAGCAGTAAGCAATTGCAAAGGGCTAGCTTTATTTTTTGCTAAGTTTTTCGATAAGGGGTAGTCAAACGAATGGGCTAGCAGTTCAAACTGGAAAGTTTCATGGGTTAGCCGTTTTTAAGGGATGCCCATTGAAAGGCTTTTACCGCGGAAAGGGTTGTCCAGTCCCTGTTACAAATACGTAGTTCTAAGGACTTTTTGATTCCCCCTCGTAGCAACACTACCCTATTATATCAAGCGTCAAGTTAATATCAAGTATAGGCAAAAAAAAGACAGTCCCCTCTCGTATAGTATAGTTGCGATCTGTTTGAATATCTATTAAATATTTCTAATATGGAACAAAAACATACAAATGCCTATTCGCAGCAGTAGGTATTCGAGTTTCTGACCTATTTGAAATAAATTTTTGTGTTGTGCGTTTACCCTTTCCATGTTGTTTTTGACATCGGCATACGGGAGGTTGATATTAGTTTTCCACGCAGGTTACAAGGTCAAGAAGCCGTCGATAATAGAGCTGGTGCTATACAACATGGCGGCCCTACTGGGCGGCGTGGCGGCCGGCTACGACGTGCGCGTCAGCAACGTCAGCCCGCTGCACCCCACGCTGCAGCCGCACAGGTAAGGCCACGCCACACAGACACAGCATGGCGGCCGGCTACGACGTGCGCGTCAGCAACGTCAGCCCGCTGCACCCCACGCTGCAGCCGCACAGGTAAGGCCACGCCACACAGACACAGCATGGCGGCCGGCTACGACGTGCGCGTCAGCAACGTCAGCCCGCTGCACCCCACGCTGCAGCCGCACAGGTAAGGCCACGCCACACAGACACAGCATGGCGGCCGGCTACGACGTGCGCGTCAGCAACGTCAGCCCGCTGCACCCCACGCTGCAGCCGCACAGGTAAGGCCACGCCACACAGACACAGCATGGCGGCCGGCTACGACGTGCGCGTCAGCAACGTCAGCCCGCTGCACCCCACGCTGCAGCCGCACAGGTAAGGCCACGCCACACAGACACAGCATGGCGGCCGGCTACGACGTGCGCGTCAGCAACGTCAGCCCGCTGCACCCCACGCTGCAGCCGCACAGGTAAGGCCACGCCACACAGACACAGCATGGCGGCCGGCTACGACGTGCGCGTCAGCAACGTCAGCCCGCTGCACCCCACGCTGCAGCCGCACAGGTAAGGCCACGCCACACAGACACAGCATGGCGGTCGGCTACGACGTGCGCGTCAGCAACGTCAGCCCGCTGCACCCCACGCTGCAGCCGCACAGGTAAGGCCACGCCACACAGACACAGCATGGCGGCCGGCTACGACGTGCGCGTCAGCAACGTCAGCCCGCTGCACCCCACGCTGCAGCCGCACAGGTAAGGCCACGCCACACAGACACAGCATGGCGGCCGGCTACGATGTGCGCTTCAGCAACGTCAGCCCGCTGCTCCCCACGCTGCAGCCGCACAGGTAAGGCCACGCCACACAGACACAGCATGGCGGCCGGCTACGACGTGCGCTTCAGCAACGTCAGCCCGCTGCACCCCACGCTGCAGCCGCACAGGTAAGGCCTCGCCACACAGACACAGCATGGCGGCCGGGTACGACGTGCGCGTCAGCAACGTCAGCCCGCTGCACCCCACGCTACAGCCGCACAGGTAAGGCCACGCCACACAGACACAGCATGGCGGCCGGGTACGACGTGCGCGTCAGCAACGTCAGCCCGCTGCTCCCCACGCTGCAGCCGCACAGGTAAAGCCTCGCCACACAGACACAGCATGGCGGCCGGGTACGACGTGCGCGTCAGCAACGTCAGCCCGCTGCACCCCACGCTACAGCCGCACAGGTAAGGCCACGCCACACAGACACAGCATGGCGGCCGGGTACGACGTGCGCGTCAGCAACGTCAGCCCGCTGCACCCCACGCTACAGCCGCACAGGTAAGGCCACGCCACAGCGTTCAGCGTATCGGGGGTACAAGTAGATATAGTGTCGCGTATGAGTGCGTATAACTAACTAGTACTCAACGGAGCACAGGTGTAAAAAAGGTCTTAAAAGACTAGTTGACAGACTGCTAGCTAATATGTACATTTAATTTAGCTACATGTGCGTCATTCTTCTTCCAATAATTTTCATTGTAATTGTGCTTCCAGGCCGGATCTAGAACCTGAGCCGCTGAACACCGCTTACGAGGGCTTCGGCTTCGCTCACAACACGTACCACGGGCCCACGCGGCACCTGCGGGCGCCGCTCAACGCCCTCACTGGCTCACCCGTGAGTGACAAGACTACCTTATTATGTACTATCATCATCATCATCAAAGACGTTCACTGCTGAACATGGGCCCAAAGAGTGCCACAATGAGCGGTCCTGCGCCACCCGCATCCAGCGGACTCCCGCGCCCTTCACCAGGTCATCACCATTAGTGACCTGATCTTGTCTTATGTGTCCTTTTGACGGCATTAATACTATTTGCCGAGAATAGTAGTCGTTTCAATAGCTATACTACACGCTAATCGTCAGTAGTCGCCTGAGCCCCGGGAATGAAATGAGAAATCTTATGAGAATGTGAGGTTCTGATTCTAATGTGAAGCCCGTTGGCCAGTGCATAACGAAAGACCAGCGCTGGCTCTGCCAGCAATACGCTGAGAAACTTCTGCAATTTGCCACGAAATGGTCACATCATTGTCATTGTCTGTAAGTTGTCTTTTATTTTGTCATGAATAAATGTATCTTTCTTTCATTCATAAATATTCAGGTTTATGTAATATTTCGAACATTTCGGGGGAGGTTTGATGATCCCCGAAATTCCTTCTGGCGCGCGTGGAGTGATGCGTAGCTCTTGAGTTTGCGACGTATGATGTGATTTTCGTTTTTCAGATCACCAGTCTCCAAGCGGAAGAGCAGAAACCAATCAGATTCACCGACTCGCCGACCCACAACGCTCACCCCTCGTTCTCGTCCGGATACGGACACTCGGCCCAACCACTGTCAGGCACCTCGGGCCTCACCACCAACTATACCTCGCACACCTCCGGGCTCACCACCAACTACACCTCCCACACCTCTCCCACGCCCTCCCCGCGCCGCACCTCCTCCGCCACCTCCGACCACCTGGTCGATCTGTACCACAACTACAGGGAAAACTTCCAACCCTCGCAAGATCGGGACTTCTACTACCGCGCCGAACCTTACGCCTACGACCGGACGGCCGACTACGTAGTCAAACATCCCTTCTTCCCCTACGATGAGAGCTCGTATGAATATAAGGAGCCGGCGCCAGACTACAGACAACCCCAGTTTTTAACTCACAGAAGGACACCGTCTAACTCTTCAGCGACCAATTCTCACGCGGAAGAATTTTCTCCGTCGAGACAGTACAGCGGGAAATACAGTAAAAGCGAATACCGAACCCCCATAACGGAGTATCCGAGGAAGCCCTCGGACTATTCGCTTCCAAGAGACTTCTATAGGCAGGAGGAGGTCGAGCGGCCGGCGAACTTAGGGTTGGAGCTAGCGCCAACCAAGCTAAGATCAAGTTTGAAGAAGTACAATAAAAAGTCAAGCGCTTCAGGCGGTAGCTCAGGTGGTGGCACTCCTACTAACCCGACACCCCCGGACAGTTTAACCAGTGAAACGGACAGCTCATACGTGTCCGCTAGGGATGCCTCCACCGGGTCAGCTTCCAGGGTTCGCTTCAGCCCCGAGACGCTGCCCGGGGCCGAAAGGCGGCCCTCGCGACAGTCGTAGCGAAGGCTGAAGAAGTTCGACGACTACCTGGTCTGACTGTACATACGCGGTAGCGTGGAACGCTTGCTTTTTAGCAAATTTGTTGCCGCGGCCGAATGGCGTTGTGGAGCGGTGTTCAAATAGAGTTCGATTTTGCGAGTCCTGTCTGACTTAAAGTATTTTCGACTACCAAAAGAAACAAGAGTACACGTAATCAGCAGCATAACGAGCTAAGTGAACAGTGTTTCTTCGAGGCAGGCGATCGGTGATATACAAAACATCTAAATATAAATAATTGACATAATCGGTTAAAACCCCCTGGTTTGAACCCCTGTTCATTGTAACCCAAAGTGGGTACCATTCGTCGACATTTGACTTTTATTTGTTGCTAGAATATCACCAAATTTAAATTTAAATTAATATCTGTAATTAGAGAGGTGCCGACAGTACCTTTAGTATTTGTTTGAAAAAAAATACGTTGGTTCCCGAAAGTTCATTTCTACGTCTACGTAGCTTATTCCGCTGCAGACTATACTCCGATAGAGAATGTGTAGTAAAGCTACTATCAAATACACACGAGCGCCAATGGCCACACACTTCTGCCCAGCTAGCATGATCGCGTTTATGACGGGCATAAAGCATTCGTACCTCTCCCTAAGGCCACCTGGGCTGAACGCCTCTTAGAGCGGGTGACACCAACTTACGATTATGATGGCGCCGGCAGCTGTCATTCCGTAGAAACTCGTCAAACATTCCATCAATCAGTTTTTAAGAAACCCCGCTGACAATGACCGAAGGTATCGAGCAATCCAGTCTTAGACAAAGCGTGTTCAGGTTTTTTTGAGCCCTCATGAAAGTTATATGTGTACAAGTAACGTGTTGTAGGAAAATAATGAAAATCAGACATGTTTTAAACGTATATTTGAACACGCACCACAGTGGCGCCATCTGCCGCGACTCGCATACGAGGTTTACTCGATTTTAACTTATCATAAGAGGTCGTAATTTAAATAAGTTGCTTGTCGTTTGAGAACGTAGTATTACATCGACTTTGCCGTGTAACGACACGTTTTGAGTGGTGTATTAAACAAGGTGTCATGAACCGTGTATAGATGTCGCTACGTGGTTGTTTCAGAAATAGATTTACTTAAGATACCGAAATGACAAAGTTACAAAACATAGTTGAAATATAAGTCCGAAGAATTGATTAAATTGACATGTGCCGTAGCGACATCAGTAATTTTGTATCGACCTCTGCGAAATTGTCTCAGCTGAATCACACTGATCTTTATACTAAAAGTGTACTTTGAATACAATTATATTAAATAGCGGAGTGTTCGAATTTTACCAGATTATTGCAGATCTTTGTCGAAACTTACAGCACTTAATATTTTTAAAAGCTATTGGCTCTCTATTGCCACGCTCGCTCAGGGTATCTGACAATGTACAGTATATTACTGGCGAAAGGCAATATTCCAGTCCGCATTGGTGAGAAAAAAAAACATGGCACGCATTTCGTTCCAAACATATGAGTATCTGTGCTACTTTACTAGTAAAATCCGGTTCGAAGGACCATTTTATCAGACTGGTTTGAAAACCTGGGTTGTGTTCCGCGCAAGGGCCCATTAAAAGGCAGAGTGCCTCTTCAATGGAATGTTTACCATTCTAAGGGCATCTGTCAGATAAATGTTAGCTCTGTCCTTTTCTTTCATATGACTTAAGAAAAAGATGGTGATAATTTTAACTGACGGATAACCTTATCTAGATTGAAAAAGTATTTCTTTTGATTCGCTCGATTTTAAAACAAAAGCAACTACTCAATTTTGTTGATTCAATTTTCATTGACTATTTTCTTGTATTATTGCGGCTTGTAGTATACTTGTGTTTCTTGCGGCTAGTGACTATCAAAACACGTGCTGTTATATTGTTTCTCACCCTTTGACAACTCTGTCAATGAATTAAAATTTGAACCGTAAATCAGTCGGAATACAATAGTTTTTATTTCATCTATGACGGCAAATATGTTGCCATTACCCATTTAAGGATTAACGGATTAAATATTTGCCTTTCGTTGTATTAAATGCTGTTTATATCAATAGTAGCAAAGTGGACATCAAGAAATCAGAATTACTGTACCGTACCGTATTTACGCACCGATTTGTCAGGACACAGCAAGAAATCGAGCAAATATTGTACAGAATGAAGATCTCTTCCAACTCTCTTTATCAAATTCTGAACAAAAAAGAAACAGCCCTTAACGCAAATTAACTTAGCACTCAAAATAAGTCTTCTTTGTACCTAAGTATAAAGATCAGTGGCCAGCGCCCCGCCCGCGGGCTCAGCCTTGTATAAATGCAATTGTGTTCATTAATTAGTTACGTGTAGAGCTGTACATTTGTATAATACGTGTATGCATGCGTGGGTGCAAGTGTCTGGAATACCCACTAACATTAACTACTACTCGCCGGCAGATGGCAGCACATGATTTGACAGGTAATCTGACAGTATGCGCTCGAGTTGATTTGTCGACGCAAGTGACAAGGATAGTAGTTGCGTAACTGAACAAGCGTGAAAGAGACGAGCTCTGTCAACAACTCAACTCGCACGCGTATTGTAGATGTCACTATTGTTTAGTGTTGGGATTGAAATCAACCTCCGAAGCTTTATCAGTGAATATTATTTGAGCCACTAATTCAACATTTTGGAAAAACAACGAGTATACAAAACAATATTTCATTGACATGATTTAAAATCTAAGGAAATTATAATTTATAATAAAAACAATTACATTGTAAAGTAAACGAATGCCGTATCTTTGGTACTTTTATGACTTAACTACAGTTTACAGTCAGGCATCTTATAATTTCTACTTAAAAATATTTTATTGAGGTAGACAATGTTTATATACCCAGTGATAACTAGCGGAACATAAGGCACAAATAACAAAAATGTACAAACTGTAAATATCCCGCGAAGCAGCTTTTCCCGGCATTTATTTTAATTTGTTGCGGTGCTCAGGCACCATTTAATTTGTTATTTTATTAAATTATAAATAGTACAAATATATTTTTAAGAACCCTATGAACGAATTGAATAGAAATTATTTACTTCCCACATTATCGTAACTAACGAATATGTATGTCGAGAAAACAGTATATCGATTTTGTACAAAATCAAATGTTAGATTATTATTTTCTAAAATATCAGTAAATATAGGTGTAGTGTAAACAGTTTTGTATCCCACGGTAATTAATTAGGTAAAAAACTAGTCGGAGTTTTGCAAAATATAAATGTACCCTAAAATTGCATATCCAGCGATTGATATTGTATTCGATATTATGCTTTCTGTACTCAGGAACACTGGTTTATTTACAACGGCGACTGTATATGTATAGAAAACAAAATGTGTATTCGAATACCCGTTTTTCGCCTTAATGATGGCCTACGGAGCAAGTTTTGAAAGTTAGACACATTATCGACAACACTAAATTTAGGTCTTGTACGTATATCAATTTTTGAATGTAACTTAGCTTTGATATTTTAGCGAAACCAGTGCCTAACTTTTGAGGAGCGTCGATGGAGATTATGCAGATGGTTGTAGGTCTTTTCTCGTGTTTTGACTTCTTGCTGGTCTAAAGCCAGCGGTGTACGAAAATGTTGTGATTATTTATTCGTTTGCATTTTATTTATTGTGCAATAATTGAAATTGTTTTGCGTCCATTTTATTTTTTTAATTATACTTTTATTCTGTTATTTATGAAACGGAAATCGTGAATGTAGCAGTATTTCAGCAGTATTCGAGATTCATTACCACTATATTTTATATAAATATTGGAATTTTTATATCGATATATATGTTGTACCTACTATAGTGTATTATTGTTTAGCTGACACGAGCCAGTGCCAATCCGACGTCCAGTGCTCGCCCCGTTCCCAAACTTGTTATTAGTGCAAGCCAAATCCTAACCAAATTATTATAAGAATCTCTTTATAATAAGTTTCAAATACTGGAGTCACAAATTATTTTCAGGTTACGAAAATGAATTTATTAAGTTTTTTATCACTGTAAATATATATGTTTAATTAATTATTGTATGTATTGACTCCCGGCACGATTACTTAAAAATACTCTAGTCTTGAAAAATATTTAATTTTAATATCTGGCTTGTATTGTATTCGAGGTACGAAGGGTTGTACGAAGGGCATACTTCGGGCATTCCATATTTCTGTGAAAATAACATTCCATATTGTTTAACGGAGAAGTGATATTATGCTCATTGCGTTCTTTAGTCGAATGTGAGATGGTTCTTTGTGCCAATAACAAGAAGGAAAATGCCTTAAGTACGTTGAAATAAATTGACAAATAAAACTAGAATAAGCTTTTTATGAAGTCTTGTTATTTCTCCCTACTCCCACATTCACATGAATCCGATATTCATGAATATTCATCGATTTCATATTTCGATGAAATGTTTAAAACATTTGCTATGAATTACCTACGTATAAAGAAATAGAAAACAACATTTATATAAGAACAACTTAAGGTTCACTTTAATTATAGAAAGATATTCTAGCAGCTGTGCGCCGGTCGTAACGATTATTGAACTCGGGCAAGGTAGAATACAGCAAAGGGAGGGAGAGCCACGACGTGATTGATGTGCTTATGAACGATTGGCATGGCAAATTATTTATGCAAGAGACGGGTACGGTCAGCAGCAGAAGTTGCTAAGCAGTTCTAGTGCTCAAAAAGATCTACACACGAACGTTAATGTCAAGGGAATAAGGATCCGCAGGTCATTTTGAGCGTGTTATTTTGCTTTGCTACTTCTAATGCTGACTGTACTACCTATTTTATGCTGAAATCCCTTTAGTGAAACAGTCATAAGCATTTATTTATTTAGACGATAGAACTAGACTTATTAGACTATTCGTACAGTCAGGATCAAATATACTGCTCACAATAAAATAAGAGCCGCTTGGACAGAAACTAATTGATAAGTGGCTAATTAATGAAGCATCCTTCAGAATTCAACCTCTTTCATGCTCGTGTTTAAGTATAGTAACAAAAAAAAAATGTACTTACTATTTTATATAATTTTCCCGGAACGATCTCTATACTTGAGGCCCCTATTTTCTTTTGAGTAGTATAGATAGCAGCTAAATTTCGCAACACAACTTTTCTTACTTTTGGGTTATCTCTTTTTTCTAATTGGATACTACTATAAGTAATTGATTTGTCTGTAAATTTGGGAGAAGCTTTTGCTGCCGACCATATTTTAATTTGCACAGTGCTCGTCAACTCATCGAGACGATTTTTTAGAGTTCCGAACCAAATAGGTAAAAAAGGAACCCTTGTGGTGCGACTTCGTCCGTCTGTCACAACTTTAAATATCTCAAAAACTACTTATGCTATCATTTGAAAGGGCCTGAATAGTACTTTCTAAAACCTTTTTGTTTTCTTTCTACAGTGGTAATAAAATTTGAATTTATAAAGGAAAATGTTGAAAAAAATACCTCCCCTCCATATATCCGAAGTTTACGAAGCAAACATTTTGAAAAAATTACATATGATTAACAGAAATATAAATAATACCTACGGGATAAATAAAAGAATACCTCTATCTAGCATATTTTTTTATTTATTTATCAAAAATCATTTCTTAACTAAGTTTGTAATTGAATTACTTTTGTATGTAATTTTATGGCTTCAAGAGATTATTACCTGAGATTATTGTTAGTCCCTTCTTTCAAATAAAAAAATAATTATCGAAATCGGTAGGATAAATGGCGCTGTACAGCGGTATCTTCAACTATGAGCAGTTAAGATTATTCAAGAATGAATGGGGTCGCGAACTCGCTACATGATGGGTATGGTGTATGAACGTTTGTACGGAACCCTCGGTGCGCGAGTCACTCCCACTTGACCGGTTTTTTTCCTATTAAACGATTAGGGAGATGATTTTCCGATGCATTTATTTGCCAATCTTCTGGCAAATTTCATCTAAAACCCTTTAGCTGTTTTTGCGTGATTGAGTACAAACCTCTTTTAAACATCACCATCCAAATTAATCGTGTAGGTACCTATATACAAACTTTCACATTTATAATTATATTATTAACATTTTGTGAGTTTACAATGTGGCCCAAGGACCCACTTTGCACAGGTACCTATTTTGCATAGCTAACAGTATGCTAACAGTATGCTAACAGTACCCAATTAATGAAATCGCAACACCACACGAATATTCAACATCGCGGGAGAATACGAAAATAAAAAAAGATTGCTACTCCTATCTATCAGTTACATTTGTATTAGTACATTAATATTAATAGTGCTTGTGTATTTCCTCTTTATTATTCTTACCGAAAAATAAATAAGGCAGTGAACGGCCTTGAGCAGCGTTTGATTTATTTGGCGACAGTGAACAGTTTTCCTGCCTAGCAAGTAAACACTCAATCCCTCAAGTTATATGTACGTACATACAATAGTAAATACGTAGACGATATGTAGATTTAAACTTATATACGTTGCTACATGTATAGAGTGTAAGCCACATACCCAACAGCATATTAAGTACGTATGTACATAGTTACTAATATCACAGTTTGAAGGGAGCTTCTCAGTTGTAGGGATCAGGTAAGTATCATGACA
Source organism: Epinotia bilunana (assembly GCA_947049275.1). Taxonomy (NCBI): domain Eukaryota; kingdom Metazoa; phylum Arthropoda; class Insecta; order Lepidoptera; family Tortricidae; genus Epinotia; species Epinotia bilunana. The sequence goes on along the minus strand of OX346266.1, from coordinate 19,485,265 downwards.
GGACAATAAATAACATGACAAATGTATAATAAGAACGATTTATTCAATACTGGGTATCATTAAAATATTATATCAGTGCAGTGTAAAAATACTTATATAATATAAAATGTGCTCTTATACGCAACTTATATACAACACCGGCATGGAGTTGTGTCAAACGAATCACGACCAGTTTTATTTCTCTTTGTGTATTATAGAGAAAAAACGGCAAGCAATCGTGGTAGAATGTGGCAGTAACGATTTTATCACACAAATCCAAGCGGTCATAAAATATGCTTTATCTTACACTAAAATTGGTTTCCTTAACCTAAGCAAGTCCGAACTGCGTTCCACTGATTTCACGAAGCATTGAAATTTCGAAGCGAAAACTCGCCAAATAAAAATTATAAAACACCTGTTTAGTTCAGTCCAATAAGACCATAATAATTTAGGTTTTTAACCAAATTCTTAACTACGCCCGGTCGGGTCGGGTATATCACAATGATCAAATGTACAGTTAGGACTATTTATATGAATCGACTTACTTACTAAGGGAATAGGGCCTGACTAGCGGTCCTGACGCCAATCTACACTTAACAGATATCTTGACCAACATATACTTAATTCCTTCCAATCGTGTACCTATCGTGCTTATATTATGCCAATACCTCCAATGGAAGTTTTGTTTAAGATCATCTTTCTATCTTGCATAATCTAGCTAATATAGCATATCTAGGCAGGTGGTCAATTCTGATCTGGCATTTCCTGTCTGAGCGATTCGATTGGACAGGTAAGTATTATTTGAGAACAGATACCAAACGGATTATAGCAGAAGGGGTGATCGAAAGTTCATACATTTTCACAGATCTATGGATTTTCGCATACAACATACGATACTAAAGATTTTTTACGAAGTGCCTTTCTACAGTTTTTGTCGAATCTTGCGGAAACTCCAAGATCGTATAAGTAACATTGGCAATTCTGTCAACATGAAGGTACCTATGCTGCGACGTGTCGCTGGCACATAAGAGCCTATTGCGGAAGTGGCCCGCCGAACGGGGAATATTTTCAAAGATACTAGTCTTAGCAGTCACCTAACGCTTTGTGCGGTTTCCATCTTATCAACCATTTCAGCTTTTTCGCAAATTCTGACCAAATCATCGAATAAGGTAGTTGCCTTGCCTTCCTCAAGTCGAAGATCAATCGGACAGTCAGGAAAACCCGATATAAAAATGACGAATTGGACGCAGCTGCTTAGGCGGTCATCACACTGCCGCCGCATCCCGCTGCGGCGTGGGGAGCGACGGCTCGCAACGTTGTATGGCGTAACTATCTCTGGGGGGCTAGTACGCTAAGTTTGATGTCGGACATAAAGCATTCGTCCCACTCTGGCAAATATGCGAGTGCAAAAGGGACGAATGCTTTACGTCGGACATAAAACCTAGTGTGCTGGGGGGCTGTTTGTAAAATCCGCACGATACAAACGCCAACACAGTTTACTGACCATCCTGTATTTATATTGAACCTTATTACAATGTACATAAAGTGCACGGATGGTCAGTTAACTGTGTTGGCGATATGATACACTTCACCGCACCTCTGTCCGGCGAAATTTGTACGTTGCTCCGCACGCTGCATCGGGATGCGGCGGCAGTGTGCCCACGCCTTACATGGGGATAGGCTATCAGCTACATCGGTAACGACTAATATATAAAACTCAAGGTCACCCAGACTGGGCAATCACACTTGTCACATGCAAAACGAGTTTTAGAGACGACTCGACATTCGTAACATGACATGCGAAAGTTGTATAAATTCTACTTTGATGTCAGCGCAGCGCGTAGCAAACCAAACCGCTACAGTCGAACATTGTCTCTGTGCCTAACTATCTACTCTAATAATATTGAGCGAGAGTTTCAATACGTAAAAAGTATCATATTTAAACATGACGGGCGTAGAAAAATATAATCTAATGTTTGTCAAGTTACATCACGTTATATGTACATACAAGAAATCCAATAGCCATGCTTGAGCCATGTCGGCTCAAGTTATTTTTTTGGTCCAAATACGTCAGGCTTCATCATTTATGGTCCACCAAATATGGCGCTATGCCAATCTATTCTTCCTGACTTACACAAAGAAATAGCACAATCTAGGATGCTGAGCTTAAGCTCTGTAATTGGAAGTAGGTAGTTTAATTTTAACTATAGATTGTAGACGGAAATAAACATTAGCAATTGAAAAAATATTAACAAGATTCTTAGAACAGATGCAGCGTTCATAACCGCTCGTTCATAATAACAAGATCTTCCAGTTTTTTTTTGTCAAGCGACTAGACCTTTAAGCCACAGAAGTCACGTAACGTTTTGTAACACTTACAGTGCCACGTAAACAATTTTTATGGCCCATTCCACCGGCTTTGGTCTTTCACATATGAAGTCAAATATTTACTCAGTAATATCCTTTTTATGTACGAGTACTTTTCTAATGCGAAGTCGTTAAATGAGATTGTGTGGAATGGGTCGGGGTTGATAGCTACGCAGTCTACAGTCTACAGCTGCCTGCCTGGGTCAAAATGTTATTCGAGACCGTGTCATTACCTCGGGATATGTAAGTAGGTACCTACAGATTTTAGATCCTATCTTTCCATGTAAAATCGATTTTGGTGTTCTATGTTGTTAAGAGTCCGCAGTAAGCTCGGCCGAATTTCACCTTCCCATACAAACGTAGTTACGCTCTCATTTTAAAACTACGTGTTCGATTGTGACGAAACTTTGCATATACATTGGCATGAGGTATCTATGTCTATAATTAGTTTATATGGTTCCAGTTTATAAAACAAACGAAATACAGCAAAAACAAGTTTTGTATGAATAACTTAAATTCGCTGTATTTTTTTACTATGGTATCTGAAGCTAGATAAACTAATTACAGACATAGATATACCTTATTTCATTGTATATGCAAAGTTACAATCCAACATGTAGTTTTAAAATGAGAGCGTAACTACGTTTGTATGGAGAATCGAGCTTACTGCGGACTCTTAATTCGTCTGTGTGACTATATTCCTTCAAACATTAGGTAATTTAGAGATTCTAATGTTTAATCCCGTTTTTTGACCTCTGCGTGAGTATTGTACGAAATAGTACCTATATGACTACAGTTATAATTGTAGGTACCTAAATTGCTAAGCCACAAGTAAATTTTACAAAGGTTACAATAAAAGTACCCCACCCCCACAATCAAAATGGTTATGTTATGAGACAGGACTAACAAACTATTGTAAGATTATTATTGTTTGACAGAGTAGCTCCAAGACACATACAATTCTATCTTCAACCAATCCATTAAAATTAGTCCGCAAGTAAGCAAAATAATATAAGTTATTGTAATCTTTTGGACGGGTTATTCGTTAAATTGGAAGATACAAACGGAAGGTAGGTATGTCAGGTGCATGGAAGTGGAGTCATTATCTACATTCGATCGTGAGCAGGTGGCGAGCGAACCCCAATCATATTAACACACACATTCCGAATGGTATTACGTTATTCCGATATTTGAAAATAGGTAAAGCCAAACTCACAAATGATAACGGAAAATTAATAAGTTAATAACCTAGGTACCCAAGTGTAGATACCTACCCTCACTTTTCCTTATGAAATATAATATAGTTTAATCCAACTCGCTACCGTTAAATTAACATCGTTCCTGCTACGTTATTATCCTTACTTAATATTATAAATGCAAAAGTGTGCTTGTATGTTTTTTTCCTTTCATGTACTTACGCACTGGAAAGACTTTACGTCGCACCTAGCCATAAAGTGGCAATTACCGTCCGCTACGCGTACGGAACATCCCTCTTCATGAGGGGTAAGCTTTTCAAGTTACTTTTCAAACAAAACGCGCGGTTGGTCAATTTAACTGTAATTTTTCCGTATAAAAATTGACATTTGCATCTACCTAACGTACATACAATGCGTCACCACGATAGACCTTGGCGGCCTATACGAATAATGTAGTATTATCTAATCTTACTTCATCGATAATCGTATCGTAATATAATATTTTATCTCGAGTGATAGATATACGTAACCCACGCAGGAGAAGACAGGTTTAAGCGTAGTGACATATAAGTGAAAAGAGGGGCGCTTGTTTACGATAAACAGTCCCAAATGAAAACCTTTGCAGCAATCATTATTTATTCACAAACATGAAACATTAAGCGTCGCGTTATCTTGCAAATCGGACGTTAAATTTCACGACAAAATGGCCTTTTAGAGCTCAAAAGGACATAAAATGCCTGTTCATTTGCCGTTTTCTGGTATAGTAAAATACACTTCAAATTTGACACACTGGCATTCTCTTTGTGAACCATTTTGTCTTTGTTTATTAAAAACGAGCGAAGCGAACGAAGTAGGGTAGGTAAGTTAGCCAACAATGAACCACCACAAGTTTGCACCTTAATAAGTCAGTCTTTGTAAACGTATTACAAAATTTTATCTACCGGATTATTTATTTGTTACGCATCTGGCTTTCATTTTGCATTAACCTATTGACCGCCAGCTGACGAAGTGACTCGCCGTGCCACGGACGCCACCGACGTCAAATGACGACCGTCCAAAAAAACTTCTTCCACCTCCACTTCTCTTTCATAATGTTTGGTAATATTATCTTTATTTTATGGCTGTTTTCGGGGACACGAATGCAACGAATTTTCTGATGACGTGAATGGCCGTCTTTAGCGGGGAAAAGGTAATGTTTTTATCTAAACCCCAACACAAGACATTTTTTTATAATATGAGAAATGCCTTACTGTGTACAACCTATGGTACAGGCTGAACCGGTGCTAGGTATTCAATGAACTGGTCAGGTACACAATGAATCATTGCATAGATTTTGTTTAAATAAAGCTCTGTAATGCAAACCAAATACGGAAAATATAAGGCCATTTAATGACATATAACATTTATAACGTGAAAAAAAGTTTTTTACTAGCAGCTGTAAAGTAATATTTTATCACAATATTCCACACCCCATGAAAATGTCAGTCTTGGACTAAAAAATGCACAAGAATATGCTAGTTTTAGTATCATATCACAATTTCAGTACTATCAAACCACATATGACAATAACAATCAGTAATAATTAAACTGTATTAACTCTTAACATGGAAAAAGTTAAAATGAATAGACTTACTACTACCAGTAGTATTGGATAATTCCTAAGTTTTTTTTTGTTTTGATGTCGAAATTCAGAAAATACTTCACCAAGAGTGCGTTTTCAACGCGGGCCAGCCGCCAATTGGTGGAGATGGGCGTTTTTTCCCGTAAGCGTTTTCAAAAACAGTTTCTCGTACCTACCGTAACGGAAAAGCAGTTTGTGGCTAGAACCACAAACTGTTTTTATAAAAACGATGACAAGGAGCTTCTAGTAGAAGACGACAGTCGCAAGCAACGGTTGCAATGCAAAACGTGAAAACGCAACTCGAACACTGTAAACTGTTTCATTCGTTTTTACAAGCTTTTATTTACTTTCACCTGTCCCGTTGTCGGTCTGTCTGTCTGTAATCAAATCTTGCAAGTAAAATTTGACCCACTTCCCGGTGACCGATTGAGCTGAAATTTTGGGTATAAGTATAGTTTGGATGACAATTAAATATTATGGTACCATCGAGCTGATCTGATGATGGAGACAGAAGGTGACCATGGGAATTCAGTACTTAACCGACGTAACCCCGTTGAGTTTGGGCTCGTTAGAATCGTCTCAATGAGTAGTTTATGGTGGTATACAGAAAAGTACAGTCGGCAATAAAAGCTTGTACCAAAAATGAAATTTTTGACAGAAACTTTTCGATTCACTTCGTTTGGCGACCGGCGACGGCGGTGACGCACGGAGAAACTAGTTATTTTTGAAACAGTTGTGATAAAAAAAGGTTACGTTACGTTTCACGGAAAAGTCGAAACGACCCAGCACTACCAACCGGGGAGCGAGGCACGCGATCATACCATATTGAAGCGTGCCTGGCCTATGATCGTAGTATGGTTTGGCAACGTCGCATTTTCGAATAAAAGCGTTGGTTCTTTGTGTATCACTGGATCATTGTTGGCTACCTTACCCTAATTGAAGCGTGCCTATGATCATAGTACCGTTTTAGCAACGTCGCATTATCGAATAAAAGCATTAAGTAGTTCTTTGTGTACCACTGGATCATTGTTGGTTACCTTACCCTACTCAGTTTCATTTTGGGTAATAAAGTAATAATTCTTTCGTATGTCTGGATATCCGGCTGTTCTCCTCTATAGGTCATGGGGGCATGTCTCAACCGACTCTCGCGTGAGCAGTTTAATTTTTTCGTCGATTCAGTGCTGGGATTTTTTCCCTAAATAAGGCACTCGCGATTTCTACAGCTCACAGAGCCACTCGTTTTAGATGCTCTGAATAAGTATTTAGAGTAAAACATGTGCACTTCCTCTAGTTGCAGGTGCCATGTTTGGCCCGAGGAACCCCAATAGAAGCGTGTCCAACACGAGCTCCAGCATTATATTCTATAAAATGTAAACGTTCCTTTCACACGTCAAGTCTGTTACCTACGTTCACTAAATTCGTTGAAGCTAGCCAAGTTAGCTAGGCATTTACGTCCACTGTCGTAATCCTCTTCAGAAACACCTAAACACACACGATTACAAATTCAGTGTTTGTAACCGTACGCACAGGCCGCTTACGTAATATCGCGTTTATAATTCTCTATTCTCGGACAATTCGTTCTTCTTCAATGTCAAGACGAGTCTCTTGTCCATTAATTGGAATAGGAGCGGGCCGAAAACAAGTGCTGATCTTTTGCTGGGTTTAAATTTTACATTTGTATCATTCTCTGGCCATGAACTTAAATGTTCAGTTTGTAGCGAAAAAAAGTAATTTTAATTGTAAATTTTTCGACCGTAGCGTGGTGACCTTTGTTCTTGTTTGTGACTTTAATGTATCTAAAATGTTATAAAATGTCCTAACACAGGAGGCAATCTTTTAATTTCATGCATTGTAAACCCATGGAATTAACTTGTGATGAGAAATCGTGATTTGCGTCCAAAATGAACTTTAATGACCATTGACATTGACAAAAAATACAATTCACCGGGTGTCAAGGGTTATAAAACTTATAAACCCGGTACGAAGTCGACGAGTAATCCAGAGATTGCATTTGTTCAAGTGTCGGCCCGTTTTAAACCACAATCAATCAAACTCCTTGATTTTTCCATTACAATAACTTTTCATGAATGTTTTAGCTGCGTTATCAGAGTTGACTCAATTAATCCTTGACCTTTAGCTTCAAATAACTATTAAAGCATACGTTAAGCTTGAAAACGAGTTATATTACATTAGTCCCCTTGACTTCCACCCTGTTGTTTGAACGGATGTGGTATTGTTGTTACGTAAACTTAGCTGTTTGCTGGACAATATAAGCGAGGTGAAGCCGTATTGTTGTCAAGCGCGTTTCTAGGAAAGTTTTGTATGCATCCCGTCTTCCATTCAAGCCACACGGGAATGACGCGATACGCACATTACTTCTGAATTGATTCAACAATCACAAGGGCTGGCGCAACTGGGGAGACGTGATCCTTTGTAGTCTTGGTAATATTAAGAATTCTTTTTCTATTTAATATAAAACGAGAGAAATGTGAAGAAAACGATGACGAGAAAGACACGCCAACGATGCCCCTAAATATTTCCCCTTAAAACCATCTTATTCGAATTAATTGGCGATAATGCTTCAAGATTGCAAAAAATCTGTAAAAATTCGTCATTAACAAGCGTCCATCGCGGCGAAAAAAGAACCAGTCCCGAAGCCTGGTTCCGACAGGCAGGTAATTATAATACCGCCGCTGGGACGGGACCATAAAACTTGATAAAAACGGTGAACGCACCTATCTGCACATTCTGATTCGTCTCGCGTATTGCCACAATAATTGGCGTCACTTTAGTAAGTTTGGTAGATGTGTTGAGGTAGATTTGAATGACAAAGTGATTTCAAAAGAAGCTACAGCTCCGACATTCAATTGGGAATATGTAGGTAGTGAGAAGTTGAGAACACACGCAAGCGTTTTGCGACCAGTGATAAGAGAAATGAATAATTGTCTTAACGCGATAACGAATAATTGCCTGATACGTCGCGAATTGAAAAGCGGATAGGGAATCGCTACGAACGAATGGAAGTAATTTTAACAGCGCGTATTAATTAAATTTCCACGAAAACCAACCTACTGGTTTGGTGGTTACCCTACAGGAGTAATCAAGACATCACCTCACTGGTCACCCCACCTCTTACCTCACCTGTCACCTCTCGCCTCTCGCCTAATGCGACAGAAAAGAGAATTTTACCCCGATACATCGATACGTCAATTTGAGAAAATATTGGCTTTGTACTTATGTTTCACACGATTAGCAATGTTCAATTGTTACTTTAATTTATAAATTTTTGTTGAATATAAGCCGCTTAAACTACTCAAATTAGAATAATTTTACTGGTTTCTGGGTGGTTGGTGGTTGTCTACTGACAACTTTAATAAACTGCGAATCTGGATATGCTACCCTAGCAGGATAACGGATGCCCGAACTAAGCACGAGCAGATATTTTAGCCACACGCAGCATTCTGCTGTCAAGATAACGTATGTGACTCACTGCGTTCATTTTACGGTCGACAAAGTAGCTACGCAGAATGTCATGCTCAGAATATTGTGCTATTATGGCTTGTGAGCCTCTTCTTCAGTTTTCAATTTGGTACGATTAGAGTGGAATTAGGAGTTCATTTGTGGATTAATCACCAAATGCAAATTCAACTATAAAATTGTCCCGACGTCTAAATCAATCGATATTAACGAAGAAAAACCCGAGATGTACTCTGAATTAGCAGATTCCCATAGATGACATTCTCAGAGAGCTCGGTCCTACCATACAATGTTACTCTTTGAGCGCTATCTAGTGAAGCTGCTATATTCATAGCACGATATTTTTATTTTTCGCATTATAATGCTATTTAGTTTTTACTCTAGTACCTACCGCTTACAGCTACTAATCATCGAACGACAAGGTTTCGCTACGTGGAAAGCGAAGTTTGAAGCTCTGTGGCTATTCTTGGTAGGTACTATACAGTACGACCTGTAAAGGTTGCGGCAATCGATTCAGCCTCTAATTACCTACCGTCAGAGGTCAAACACCCTTTATCTGGGGGTAAGGCAACTATTGAACGCGTATCTTTTAGAATTAAAACAGGTTCTGTAGATTTTTACATGTTGAAGCGGTCGCTACGATCAAATCAACATGGCTATTTTGTGTGATACATTTTGATAATAACAGGAAAATTACGCTGTTGTACTACTGCCACGAATTATATTCGTTCTGGCTGTGACTTTGCTAAGTACCTTTGTGTAGATAAATTAAGCTATTTTTTATCACAATGACTTACGTATTTAAGTTATAATATGACGGTTTAATCACTGGATTTCTGGAGAAGTGTTCCAATGCTAATGTCAAGTACCCACGATATAAAACCACATTATTGGAGTCACAATACTTTTATTTGGGAAAGCTAAGCATTAAATGCACTGCTATTATATTATATGCGTTTCTCAATAATGAATAAATCCTTCTAGCATGGACAGTTACCAAAATATCTAACCACGACTTTATCGGGGGCATATAGAATATTTTTGTCTCCTTAGTAACGAACTTAATAGTTATGACTTTGGCTGTACCCTCTAGTACTAATAACTGCTGAAGAAATTCGACGCCAAACCTATTGATTCCCTGTAATAGGACCCAATCTATTCAGGACGCGAGTTCAATGAATCGGGATTTATTCAGTCTCGTGAAAGCGTATTTTCCAAGTCCCCGGCAGTTAATAAATCAAAAACATTCGACACTAGGGTTACCAGGCACAAACAAGAAATTTCCTGATAAAATTCATGATTTTAGTACATAATGTATGTACTCTTCCTATGATGCTACTTTATGTGAATAACTGTAAAGACTTGCCCAGATGTCTGTTATCGATACTTTAGAAAATAAATTTACAATACATCTATTACAATAATTATGAATGTTTTACGAGAAACTGGTGAGTTTTTCATCAGACTTTTCGAAGCTGCAGATGTGGTGTTCCTTCAAATTAGGGATGTCAACCAAGGCATAAGGTAAACGTCCGAGTGCTCGACGCTGTACTAGTATATAGCATGGGCACTCTATGTCAAAGCAATATGGGTTAAATTCGAACTAAGAGGATTTTTCTTCATTTGAATTTAAGCCATGTCACTGACATAAGAGTGCCGTTGCCATGTAATAGTACAGCGTCGAGCACTCGGACGTTTACCTTACCTACATTTCACTTTCCTATTTCGTTGGCTGTTGCAAGTTCATTAACAAACTTTCTGATTCTGTATACTTTAAAAATTCTGAAGTATTTTAAAATATAGGTATGTATTAGAAAAAACACGGTAGCAAATTAGGCACGAAGTAAATATTGACGCCCTTAATTTGTACACTATATTAGAAATGCCTTAAACCTTCTTGCAAGGTAAATATTTTAATTTTAAAGTGCATAAACAAATAAAAGGCCAATCTCTACAAAATTCTTATGTCAATGTCACAAGATTGACCTGTCACTTTATATTTTATAAGACAATCCTCTGGTAAGCTGGTAACCCTAAGCGGGAGCGAGTTCGGGGGTCGACGCATCGACTGCGACGCGAGACGTCCTTGGGAAGGACATCCCGGCCAACATCTCCCCAGCCTACGCTACGCTATCTACAGCAAATATTGATGTGCCGCCTTTGGGCTGGCATTCAAGAACAACTTTTATCGGCAACATCTCAGAGACCAGTATCTATGACCTCCAATTACACGTAATTGTAACGGTTCTCGGGGTCTAGTGTTAGGACTGAGCTTTCAGTTGAGTCAGGCTGTGGAATCGCATGGCTGCGTTGACCACAGCTAGGCTACACTTATACTATCAGTGCTTATCTCCTACGCTGCTGCCGTTTCAGCTACGTTAGGGTACCTATTTTTACGATTAATCATAAAACTAAAACTATGAAATCAATTACGTTACTAGTTACTGCCTATCCTATAAATGTTTCCAAAAATTGAAAAGATTTAGGTAAGTACCTATTTGGACTAGAACATCTGCAAGTCTGTGATTAACGTTTCGGAAATTAAACTCACCGTATGATGACGTCATACTTACTTTCTACTTTCACTCCTAACTTTTGGTATATTATATACCTAATTGTCCCACGTAATTGATATGAGACCCACCCGGTCTGCCGCGCTGCGGCGCTACCACGAACTTCGAAGTTCGGGTATTTCCATCTCTATCGCACTCCCTTACTCGAGTGACAGGGATGCATGTATTACGAACTTCGACTTTCGCAGTTGTTCTTTGTGCAGAGACAATCAAATATATTTTTTAATCATCTTTGTTTCACAAAATATCTACCAGCGAATTCCGAAGTGGATTGTGTGCTAATTGAGTCGGTCGGCCCCGTACAACGTATGCGACACTGCATCGAAACGGCTATTTTAGCTCAATTGCGCTCGGAATTGCAAAGAGAAACATCGGAGCCGACCCGGGATAGGCTAGGCACCTAACGCTAATATTGTGGCAGTCTATTTACTCCTAACTTTGTCATTTGGCTCTGAAACTGGACAGCATCGACTTCCTGATAACTGCCGCCCAAGGTCGGTGTCGACACCAACCTAAACGACCCAGGCTCAACTATACGCTACGCTACGCTACATCTATATACGTATAAAAATATGAATATGGCTCGCTATCTCAATATTTTCTCACGGCGGCGAGCAAAATAGCTTGATTTATAGCCTGTCGTAACACATTTCCGAAACGCGCGAGCGCCAAAAATAATATAGATTAAGATACTAATGACGGACAAACAATAACGACAGACATTACCCGTCAAGTAACATAAACAAATAAAACTTATTTCTGTGCTACACGCATGCAATATTGAAGCGGTTATAGCGACCTGCCGCGAGACAATACACACAAGATAAACTACATTTAGGTACATGGAACACTAATGCCACAGATATTATTATGTATATATTGTAAGTAAATAAGGACACGACGGGGAAAGGATTAAATCACATATAGAAAAAAAAATAGAGAAATATACAATAAACTCTATTTAAACATGAAATTTATTAAAGAGTAAAAAACATACAATGGTTTGTTTTACACAAAATAAAATACCTGGAGGGTAAAGGCGGGCCGGACGCGGGGCCATGGGCACCCGGGACCCAGGCTCTATAGACCCTGCGGGTACCCGGGCCCTACAGGAGCCATGGGCAGCCGCGTCCGGCCCAGGACGCGTGCGACAGGCCCATACATAGTTCATAATATAATACCATACAATAATAGAAGTACACATATATGATACTGTCAAGCCAACTAAACCAACTCACAGATAGTCATGTCGCGCTCTCGCGAATATAAAACTATGTTAAATCTTACAAAAATACTTATGCGACTAATCTGAAATGCACATTAGAGGATCTCGCGTCTCGACTACAAAAATATTTTGAGATTGGAATGAATCTTTCTTTAAGCTTTCGGCCTCGGAACGATCACAGGGGGACGGCGGTCAACGTCCGGTCACAATTTAATTGCTCCTCTTCTGCGTCTTAAAGCTAACAGATAGAACCTGGCCATTGAGCGTGTAGCCGTTGAGCGCCTGGATCGCCATCGCGGCCTCGTCGTACTCGCGCATGTTCACGAACGCGAACCCTTTGTTCTTCTTAGTCTCGGGGTCCTTGATCACCTTTATGGAGTCGATCGCCCCATACGGCCCGAAGAGCTGCCAGAGCGCGAGCTCCTCGGTGTCCTCCCCGATGTTGTATACGTACACTGTGGTCTGGTGCGGCGCGGGTGGCGCGCCGAGCAGCGGGACGGGGCTGGCGGGCGCGCCGAGCAGAGGCAGCGGTGAGTGGTTGGCAGCCGCCATCGGGTTGAAGCGCTGCTGGCCCTTGTTGATGAACGGCAGTGCCTTGCCGGGCGACGGCAGCAGCGGCGGCGGCGACGCCTGCGGGTAGCCGGGCGCGAAGGCGGCGGGCCGCGCGCCGAACGCGGCGCTGAGGTTGGTGCCGTTGAAGGCGGCCGGCGCGGCACCGTTGAACACGGCCGCGCCGTTGTACGCGAGCGGCGGCGCCACGCCGGCACGCGGCGACGGCCGCGGTGCGTTCTTGTTGGCGTTGGGCTTGTTCGCGAACTTCACCACCACCGCGCCCGCGCCAGGCAGCGGCGTGCTGCCGTTCAGCTGCGTGATCGCCTCCTCGGCCTGCGCGCGCGTCTCGTAGCACACGAACCCGATGCCCTGCGACACGCGACTGTTCGTGATCGCTCCGAACTGCCCGAATAGCACGTTGAGTCTCTCGAGTGTCATGTCGGGTGGGAGATTGCTGATGTATAGGTTCGACTCAGTGTCGGGCTTGTGGCTGGCCTTGTTCTCCGGGTTGAGCAGCGCGAACGACACTTTAAGCGTCTTCCCCTGCATGAGCAGCCCGTTGAAGGCGGCGCGCGCCTTCTCCGCGTCCTCGTGTTTCTCGTACTCGACGAACCCGTAGCCGCGGTTCGCGATCAGCTTGCAGCTCTCGATCTTGCCCATTGCCGAGAACAGCGCGTACATCATGTCGCGCGTCATTAGCTCCGGTATATAGTTCACCATCAACTTGGTCGGCGACACATTGGAATTATTGGCGTCGCCGCCGCCATTCTCTTCGTGTTTCACGGCGCTCATTTCGTTTTTCATTGTTCTTTACACGTAAAAACTACACTACGATAAACAAAATACTATTAAAACTCACACTATTGGCGCTTGATTAATTCATTTGCGACACGGTAAATGAACAAAGAACGAACACAAAAAATAGTAGCCGCACGAAAACGCCAACGACGCCGGTTCACAAGTTCATCATCATCGGAGTTTGTTTTTCGAATGTTACCAGGATATCGGACCCTTTTCGCCAAATATGTAACCGAGGACTCTGTTATATTTCCAGAATACTTCCACTAGAACTCGATATCACGAATATTTAGTTAAATCTCGAGATAAAATAATATTTAGCACGTGTAGCTAATCTTCTGTCAAATTTAATTTAATTATTTTTTGCACATACGTGGCATTATTTTAAAAATATTTTGTCTATGCGATTTTTATTTTTAACTTTTGGCGATACAGATAATCATACGCGTACGAAAATGCTGACACTTACACAACTTGGTAACTAGTTTAGTTTTCTGTAGGATGCCTAACATGATTTATCGTAATGTTTACATCTCTATCTCTACCAAGGCTTTCCGCAGACGCACGGTTTCCTGATTAGCGGCGCTACCACGAAGTTCGAAAGTCCAAGTTCAGGTACTTCCATCTCTATCGCACACCCTTGCTCGAGTGACAGGGATGCATGTATTACGAACTTCGACTTTCGAAGTTCGTGGTAGCGCCGCAGCCTAATTCTATTGACATAATATGAACATTACCGTAATTGCATGGTGGTGGCAGCATTGGTTACATTACGGTTGTCAACTTAACTGTCAGTGTCAGGCGTATTGTCAGTGGGTGGGGAGATGATTATTTTGTGAAATTTTCAATTAAAGGTCCTATTATTTGAAATACCTTATCTGAAAACATGTTTCTAACAAACATACTATTTAAGAAAGCTAAAAGCAAGTAAGTGCTTATTCAATATTTTCTTAGGTTCTTACCTAGGTTAGTTTGGCATCAGTTTCGATAGTTAGATATCTAATAAAATCTTTTACTTTTAGGCATATTATGGTGCTAATGGAGAGCATGGTGTCTGGGCATAAGTTCAATGCTATTCGGGAACGACTGGCGGATAAACTAGAGCTAATACGATTCGACCCATACAGTGAGTAACCTATAGACAGAAAATGTGGTTGGACAGAAACTTACTTCACTTACGTGAACAAGTCCTAGTGGTGCGCAGAGTTTGGCCGCTACCATAAATTGAAAGAACCACTGATGTCTAATACCATTTCAAATCTCTTTATAAAATAACAACTTTTTTTCTCTTTGTATCTTGTTCTTTTGACAAGTAAATAAATAATTCCAGGCATGTGTAAAATGGAAAAAAGGTCGGTAATTTTTCTCAAAAAAAAACTATTTTGCGTCATCATCATAAATTTAAGAGGTGTCCTCTTGTTCTATTGGTCCTTAATCTGCAAATTTTAAATTATTATTGTGTAAGATTATTATTATTATATTGTAAATTACCGTTGACATGTAAAAGTGCCCTTGTGGCCTATTTGCAGAGTAAATAAATAATTGAGTTATAGTGTGATAGTTTTAGCATTTTCGATATGTCATTATATAATATGTGAAATTCATAAACATTTTATGCAAAATAGTTTTATTTTCAAGAAAATTCACCTCACATATTTTCTATAATAGGTGTATGGTGTCCTTTGTTTTTCATCTGCAGATTAAGTAGCACAGGTTTTGTATAATGTTTTTGTGTCACTGTACTTTTCAGTAGTCTTTTCCTATGAAAATACTTTTCAGGGCAATTCATAACAAATTATGAATTTTATTCGGAGTTACTTTCATTAAGACACTGTTATCATGTTTCTATTAACAAACTTAATTATTTAAAAGTAGTATTTTTCAATTTCATCGCAAATTTTCAAAACGCAACGCTATTGGCCGAGCGAATCGTGGCGTCACCGTGCACTCGGTGTCTACTGTTAACAGGTCATTTGTATGATTATTGAAAGTTATTCGCATTGTTTTGCCGCTGTTTATGATAAAAAATCTGTGTTTTTTGGGAATTATTAACTGAAAGCAGTGACTCCTTGTGAAAAAAGACTCACCACAATGACTGGAAGAAGTTTTGTCAAGGCAAAGTCGGATAATCTGCCTGAAATTGATGTGTTCATGATGACTAAGTATGTACCTCGTAGGTGTCTTTCTTAAATAAGTGGAATAAAAAACTAGTACATATGTTTATTATATACCTAATCAAAGATATGTTGGTATTAGGAATGTTACAATGGTGAGAACATCTTTATAAACATAACAAATTATGTTGTTTTGTTCAAGGCTTATAAATAAAACAAATTTGTCTTACACTCAGTAGAAAGGATTAAATTCTTTCAACTTCGATCAACAGTGCAAACATAGAAACTTAGCTAAAACATTTTGTGATCAAAATCAACACTCGTAGTCAGCTGTTGATCAACAAAAATCATAATATTTTGTAACATTAATAACTAAAAAAATGGGAATCAGAATAGTTTTATGAATAAGTATATACATTTTTAGGTTAGGTTATTGTTTATATTGTTCGGGAGTCCTAATAAAAAAGATTTTAGGTACAAACATATTTAATAATCACTTCGAAATGATGTTCATAACCATACCTCGAACAATTCATGCGAATGACGTCAAACCACTCGTAGGATGATTTCAAATAGTATTTTCATAAACAATTACTACTTATCAATTATCATCTTTAATTAAACGACATCGTCACTTGGAATGAGCCGAGTAAATGAATAGGATAAATAATAACATAAAATTGTCTTTTTTAAATAATATATATACTTTTATTATAAATAATCGTACTTACGATAGCAAATTTCGTAACATTTATTTTATTCACGACATCGTCCCGTCATTCTGTATAAATCTCATGGATTTACTCACGATTAGTTTTACTTCGTGCGATATGTCACACGGAAGTTTAATACAAACATCATCCTGTGTACAAAGTTACGTCATTTTTACGACATCCGCATGAATTGTTCGAGCCCTGTTCATAACAATATAAACTACTCAAACACGATACAATTATATCTCCTCATCGCCTTACACCCCTTTTTCCTTATATTTTGCATCTTTGGGCATATGAAAATATATCATGTCAGGTGCAGTTTTAGTGTTATTTTCACAAATAGGGGCAATACAATATTTATAATAAGCTTTTGTGTGCTCTTCCGTTACAATAAGTTGATCTTACAAGCTTTTTTTTTTTTTTTTTTTAATCTCATTTATTTTATAAGCCATACATCTTATGATTAAGTCGGCTTAAAAATAATTACAATGTTACTTAAACGTTAGGTGTTACTTTAAACATTGGATTGCTACTTAACGAGTATTTTTATAGTATTCCAATCTTAGGTTCAGTGAATGTAAAATAAAACTTAAAAATGTACTACTGTGTTCGTTATTGAACCCTGAGCTTAAGATCTGATGGAATAAGAAGAGGAGATCCCCCGCATAGCACCCAGTTTCTTGTAAGAGATCCAACCGAGGTTGTTCGTTAATTTTACACTCTAGAACTAAGTGGAGGAGGTCCTCTTCTTTTTTACATTCTGTACAATTTGGATCATCTCTTTTTTTCATGATATAGTTAAATTTGTTGAGTGGAATGTGGTAAGTTCGGGTTCGGAAGCAAATAACTAATTCTTTTCTGTTGATGCTTCGTGAGGCAAACCAAGGTACGAGTGGTGGTTCGTCTACAATGGTTCTGTACCAGATGCCCTTGGTTTGAGAGCACGCATTGAAATAAGATTTAAATTTAATGTAACTGTCGGTTTTCACTTTTAGAAGATGATCAGTATAGTGCGGTACCGTGTCGAGAGGTATACCGTTCTGTAGAGCCTCGGATGCGAGTGAGTCTGCCGCCTCGTTACCCTTGACGCCCACATGTGAAGGGATCCATTGTAGACGAACTTCAACCCCGTTACGTATCAATCTATGGATACATTTAATAATGAGGTAAGCTTCGTATCTACCGACACTGCCGCCCTTAGCACTTCCCAACAAATGTTGTAGACCGCTCTTCGAGTCTGTGAAGATTACAATTTTATGGTATGGTGTCGATTCTAAGTAATGTACTGCTTCATTAATCGCTGTCAATTCGACTCCCATAATGGGTATACATGGGTTTTCAATAATAAATTTAGCTCCAAAATCCGCAGCTTCATCGTAAAACGCGCAACTAGAACCGTGTTTTGTTCTGGACCCGTCAGTGTAAATATGAATGTGCTCCAAAAAATGCACCTGTATCATATCATCGCAACGTTGTTTTAGGTCGTGAGTGGGTAGTTTAGCTTTGGGTTCATTAATAGTGTTCATTTTGTGCATTATGATTTTATCCCAGGGGAGTGTTTTAATGTCATAGGAGAGTAAAAATAGGGGCAAAATCTCAAATTGTGACATAGGTAGATTGGAATACTTTCTGAAACTCTCAAGCAAAAGTGGAAGTTGGTTATTGCGCCAATATCTTGCGCCCGAATTTAATGTGTTGTCTAATGCTTCTATTTGTGTTCTCAGATAATCAGATGTTCTAGAAGAAATTTTCAGGAAATATTTGTCGCTTAAATAGATTCTTCTAACATTTAAGGGTGGAATACAAAGCTCGCTTTCCATTGTAAAAATTGGGGTGTCGCGAATAAAGCTTCCACAAAGGCGAAGACATTGATTTTGAATTACGTCCAACCTCTGGAGGAGCCTAGAATTGGCGTTGCCGTAAATGATACATCCGTAATCAAGTCGAGATCGCACCAATGTTATATAAAGTCTCCTTAAGTGGATTGGATGGACACCCCACTTTGAACTACTTATGGAACTAAGGATATTAACGTATGAGATACATTTTTGGGCAGTTTCTAAAACATGTCGAGTCCAATTCAAGCGGCTGTCCACCCAAACACCCAGAAACCTTGTACAGTTTATAACCTCGATTTCAATATTATTTATTCGTATACCAATAACAGGTACTTTGTATTTTCTAGTGAAAATGCAGAGTTTAGTCTTTGGGAGAGAAATTTCTAATCCAATTTCCTCTAACATTGATATAAAGATGTTAAGACTTGATTGAATGACATTAGCACAAAAATCAATACTTTGGTTAATACAATACAAAGCGAAGTCGTCGGCATATTGTGAGACCTTAACGGTCTTGACGAGTGTGTTGCATAACTTAATTGTAACTATATTAAATAAAGTAGTTGACATTGGGTCACCTTGAGCTAAACCTTGTCTGCATATTCTTGTTATATCCCTACCATCCCGTAGCCTATATATCAAATATCTCTCCTTTAGAAATTCTCTTATATACCCACATAGGAGCGGATCCACATCAAATTCAACTAAAGTGGATATAAGAGGTTCAATTGCCACATTGTTATAAGCGTTACTAATGTCTCCGTAAGCGCATAGAACGTATTCTTTGTTTATAAACGCAGTTTCTGTGTCTACAATAAATCTGCCAAGATTGTCCTGACATGAACGTCCACGACGGAAACCTAAAGTACTATCATTAAATAATTTGTTGCTTTCAAAATGATATTCAAGGCGACGAGTTATCATTAAATGAAAAATCTTGCAAAGGCAGTTAATAAGTGAGATAGGACGATACTTAAGAGTGTTAGTATTTCTTTTTGGTATGGCAATAAGTTTGATTCTACGCCATTGCTCTGGTATCTCACCTTTTTTATAAATTATGTTGAATATATGTAGGAGGTATTCTTTTGCATTATCCGGTAAATGGTTAATCATAGAATAAGTAATACTATCTAAACCAGCCGAAGTATCTACTCTTTTAATAATCAGATTTAGTTCTGAAAGTGCAAAAAACTGGGGTTTGGAACCATTAGTATTAAAATCTAGGGGCTGTAAGGAAACACTGTCAGGAGTGAGTTCCGTTACAAAGGAAACTGCGGTACTCTCTGGTAAATAGTGTTTAGGACTACGATAACCTTTAAGCCATCTAAGTTTCCTCCAAACCTCACTGCTGGGCGTATTACAGTCTATGCTGTCACAAAACTGTTGCCAGGAGTTCCTCTTTGCAAGTTTTATTAATTTTCAAACAATAAGTACTTTTTCTCTGTAAATTAAGTAATTTTCAAGCGTGCGTAATTTCCTGAAGTGCTTAAGAGCTAGTCTTCGTTCCGCTACTGCTTTCGATAGATCAGGGTTCCACCAAGGTTTTGGCTTGAATTTTTTAGAGTTAATATTGATTTTGATATGAGGGATGTTTTTGTTAGCACTTTCCTCAATTGCCTCTATGAGTTTATCGTAGTTACTTTGTACATTGTCTCCGAAATCTAATCCCTCGCATGCAAATTTTATGTGTTGTGTATATTCTACCCAGTTGGCCTTTTTTATGTTTCGTTTCAATTCGGGGCTAGTTTGAGTGCTGTCTAACGTTTTAATAGAAATAATAAGGTGATCACTGCCAAAAGATTCATTAGTGACGTTCCAATCAAAGTCGAGTGAGAGATCAGCACTACAAAAGGAAATATCAGGTGATGTGCATACTATATTACCATTTAGCGTAGCGCAACGGGTAAAGTCTCGGTTGTTAAGAAAAACGTAATTATGTTGCAAGCTAGTGTCTGATAAAAGTCTACCTCGTGTGTCAGTTGTGTATGACCACGCCGTGTGATGAGCATTAAAATCGCCGACTATTAGAGTTTTCTCAGAAAAGTGGCTGAAAAGCTCCTGGTAGTCCCTAACACTTACGGTGACATTTGAGGGAGAATATACACCTATGATATGTTGAAGTTTATTGCTATTAAGGACTTTAAGGCACAAAAGGTCAATATTATCGTGGTTTCTCGGCAGAATTTTGAGAGTACAGTTTATAGATTGATGGGCCAGGACCGCTAAACCTCCATATCCATCTGTTCGATCCTTTCTAAAGACAGAGTAACCAGTAAAATTAATTTGGTTTTCACATTTTAGCCAAGTTTCGGAAAGAAAGCATAAGTGTATTTTTTCATTATGTAGATATGCATCCAAATCACTTAGTTTTGGTATTAGGCTTTGACAGTTCCATTGAATAATATTAAGCTTGAAACTTTTAGTCAAGTCCATTGAATAAAAATAAATAAACAAATAAGATATTTATATATATATATATATGTATGGATATAAGTATTAATATATATTGTGTACCTACCCTAAAAGTGACTTACTAATTAGTTTTGTGATTTTCCTTACCAGATAAGCGCTTCAGTTTACTTACAATACGTGAGAGTCTGCTCTTAACACTACGACATGAGATGTTAGGTATCAAGTCCGTAAACATTACAATCAGGGCATCAATTTCTTCTGTGTAACTGTAAGTGATTTCCGATATGTCCTTAACTCCATATGTGCGTCTGAGATATTCTTTAACTTGTTTTCCAGACAGTGGGTACGTTTTACAGGGATCGGCTATAAAGTTTTCCAGGTGGTCCCAATTAGTTGAATCCAAATCACTATGCGGCGTTCTCTTGAGTTTCTTTCCACTCTTGGATTTATAAACCTCGTCTGAGTTGGACGAGGAGGAGTTATCAAAGTCGTCATCACTGTTTTGGTTGCTAAGTATACAGTCTTCTTTTGTTGTTTCGGATTCCATGAAATCAGTAGTAGTCGAAGATTCAGTGGGTGGATGTGGACGCTTGAATATTTGTGTCTCCGTGGACTCCTGTGTTTTTTGGTTCAAAACGTTCATGTCGTTGATGTTATCTGGGCATTTAGATGCTACGTGACCGTCTTTTTTGCATATGAAACAAGTCATTGTATCCGATGAGAAATAAATCCAGTAATTCGTTTCTTCAAAATCGATAGATATTTTTTCTGGAAGTCGGGTGAAATCCTCAGGTGTTACGTAAACTTGTCTTCGGAAACTTAGAATATGATTGTAGCCCGTTTCATTGAGACCAGCACGCAGGAAAGAGATGGGTGACAGTGGCGTGATATGCATTTCTATCAGTTTCTTTTCTATTTCGGTGTGCGGTATAATGGGACACACGTTAGATATAATAATACGTTTGTTTCTGCTGATCAGCGGTCGGATGGGTAGTTTTTGATTTTGAATCGTGACACACTTTTTATTTTCAATGATCTCATCAACGATTAACTTCGAGGAAACATAGATACAAATTCTATTGTTTGATATTCTTGACAAAAAGCGGATATGAGATGGGTCGATTATTCTTCCTAAAGCTTGAGCATAATCTTTGATTTGTACGTTTTCTAAAGCATCGATGACGATTGCTTGGTCCTTTTTCGGGAACGTGGTGGTTTGTGTCACAGTAGCATAACTGGGGTTATTGTCTAACGTTTGGGAGTTCATTTTGTTCCTGTAGTCAGAAACGATTGTAAAGTTGCGATATAGCCACTTATTGAAGTATCAAAAAGTCCGATTCCATTATTAGGCACTTTACACAATGAGGGTAGAAATCAAACTCGTGAAAATATAGTTCACTAACGCGCGCGAATAACGACCGGTCTCGGTGACAGCTCAACGCGGTATGGATCTTACAAGCTTTAATAACTCACTTTTACTAAAACTGTGAATCAAACACTTCGTTGTTTATTTATTCTAAGTGCACGGTGACGTCACAAAATGAGCGCGCCAAAATGGCGGCGTTTTATTCGTCCGAAAATGATAGTAGTTTTAATTATTATTTTTTAGCTCATTCAATGATATTGTGAAAGTGTTATTTTTTTCCGGTTATATAATAATTTATATAACCGGATATATTTAGTTTAAAAAAATTAAAAAAACGCATGAATATACCCTATAGCTTCAACATACACATTAAACATAAACAAATCGGACTCTGTACAGTACCTCACACATTACTTACACAACACTGACATACCTCAACATGTTTTGCCCATGGTTACACTCACAGACCTAAATCGTACGTTGAGGTCAATGACAAAGACACGCGGGACCCTTGATATTTACGATATATCACTGAACATACTCGAGTGTGTATGGCCGGTCGTCGCTGGATTGCTCGTGAAACTCATAAACACCATGTTCACTTGCGGTGTGTATCCCGACGTACTGAAAAGCACTCGAGTGTGTCCAGTATATAAGGGCAAGGGTGAAAAAAGTTCTGTTGACAATTACAGACCAATCACTATCGTGCCAAATATCTCTAAGATTATTGAATCCATTGTGTCTAACTCCTTAATGCACCATCTTGAAACAAACAACTTACTGACGGACAGACAGTTTGCCTATAGGAAAAATAGATGTACCACAACAGCTGCATATCAGATATATGATTGCGTAACAACGGCGTTGGATACGAAACAAAAGGCTGCAGCGGTATTCTGCGACCTGTCGAAAGCGTTCGATGTGATTAATCACGACTTGTTATTAAAAAAGATAGGTCATTACGGAATAAAGGATAACACTCATAGATTACTCACATCGTTCCTAAAAAATAGGCGGCAGACGGTTGAGGTCAAAATCGAAGGCAAAAGCTTAAAATCTGAGGCGGGTGTACTCGAGCATGGGATTCCACAGGGCTCTTCGCTTGGAAATACCCTGTTTTTAATTTTTGTTAACGACCTCCCTTCCTCTGTAGCCGAAGGTACTATGTTGTTGTTTGCCGATGATACCACAGTCGTAGTAACCGATCACACGTACTCACAACTCGAGCAAAAGGTAACAAAGACGTGTACCCAACTTCATGAGTGGTTTTCGGCAAACGGCCTCATACTCAATGTGTCAAAGTCCAACGTGATGTTGTTCACAGCCGGAAACACTACACACATTCCACTAGCACAGGGTTCCATACCCCGCTGTGACTCTTGCAAGTTCCTCGGGTTTACTATTGACGCCAAGCTGAAGTGGAAAGAACACGTAGACAACTTGTGTGAAAGGTTAGGCAGTGCGGTATTTGCACTGCGCAAACTAAAGCCAATTGTCTCCTGTGACGCACTACTTCAGATCTATTATGCATACTTCTTTTCACTAATGTCGTACGGTATTATTTTGTACGGGAACTCAACGAACTCTGATAGAGTATTCAAACTACAAAAGCGAGCCCTACGTATATTGGCAGGGGTAAATTCGAGGCACTCGTGTAGAGAACTCTTTACACAGTACAAGATGATGACTCATTATTCAGATTTAGATTTAGATTTCTTTATTTCATAAAATAAATTTACATTATAAGTTAACTTTAAGCTAATTTACACGAATTTATTTAATGATCGTCAAATAATGAATATTAATTGAATGAAATGTCACAGGTACAATACAACATTCATATGGACATATATTACAAAATGATTCATATATTACAAAGTCAAAATAGGGAATATTCACTATACGTATTTGAAGTAATTATGTTCACGCGTCGAAACATCCACTTATTTAAGCGAGCGAATATGCCTGGCAGAATAACCCGTCAGACGGGGCGATTACTACCTGTATCGCGGCGACTCGCGCTGCTCGACAGGAGCCCGCGCGTAATAGGCCCGTCGATGTACGAGCGCCTACCCGCCACAATTAAAAACGAGACCTCTAACAACATATTTGAACGCCGACTAAAGGAACTTTTACTTTCAAAATCGTTGTATTCCGTAAAGGAATACAACGAACGGACATTGTAAATTGTATGTGTATTTGACATGTTTTCGTTTTTAAATGATATTATTATTTTATTATGAATATTGTTTAAAATTACTCATTTTTTTTATATCAAATTTTTTGACCATTGACTATTTATATCTAGGATACCCTAGCTTTTATTAATAATTTGACATTTAAACACATTTTACTCCTTTGACATTTGTACCATTTTAATATTATTTCAATTGTTCCTTATTATTATTCTTGTTTTTTCATTTTTGCAATGTACATATTTAGATTTTTGACTTTCATTTATATTATTGTTATTCTTATACACTCTGACGATCTTTTTGTGAATTCATGCTATTTAATTTTCAAAAAATGTCATGTCAATTTTCAAAATGAAATAAATGAATCTAATCTAATCTAATCTATTATGTATTGAGTCCGTCCAGTCTTTGAAATATGATGAATATTAACATATATACTTTTTGATGTGCAAGAACAAATTGTTTTATTTAAAAACTGCTTAAATAACATCAAGTTCAACAAAATTAGGTCTTGTCAGCCTCTTAACAATAGCACTATCCTCTAGCCGCCAAAAGGCCTTAAATGGGTAAAGGCAACATATTTGCCGCCATAGATGAAATAAAAACGATTGTATTCTGTCTGATTTACGGTTCAAATTTAAATTTATTGACAGAGTTGTCAAATAGTCAAGGGGTTAAAGGTATCTTCCTCTTCTTTAAATGATTCTAAATTGGAGCAGAGATGCATCTGTATTGTTTGTGAATTTAAAACAAAATCGATATTATTGCAGTTGAATCAAATTTCATGACCATATTTTCTTGTATGGCGGGTGGCTAGAGGTAGATTATATTATTTGTGTATAATACCAATGCTGTACAGGCCAGTAAACAAGACAACAACATTGCCACAAAAATCGGATCTCGGAGTCCACACACAAACCAAGACACATGTACAAAACGATTAAAAAGAAAAACAAAAAGAAATAGTTTAGATATCCGACCTTCGATTTTCGTGGTTATAGCTCAGATTCCATTCAATACGTTTGGTTATGCTTGTTACAGAGTATTGTTTTTTTCTTTCAGTTCGACAACAAAGCCTATACAAGGAGAGGAAGAAAATCAGGAGCATGAAATCGTCTTAAATCAGGCTCTCCACATTTAATTTGTAGGTAGTTCGTAAAGTTAAATAATAGTCATTGTGTTTAAAATGTTTTAATTTAATTATTGTACCTTAAACAATAAATAAATCTTTGGATACATCATATTTTTATTATAACTAGATTGTAATCTGACGGTTAAGTACTGTAATGATGAATGGTTAGCATTGCAGTTGTCTATGCACATTGATGTATACCATAGCTTAAGTATTGTCTATGCACATTGATGCATAAACATACTTTAGCTTAAGTATTGTCTATGAACATGAATGCATAAACATACCATAGCTTAAGTATTGTCTATGCACATTGATGCATAAACATACCATAGCTTAAGTATTGTCTATGACATGGCTGATGGCATCCCTTTCATATTAAGTTAGTCTAGAAGGGGATGCTCTCATACCATAAACTCTACATTATCTATGCCAGCCATTCTGTAAATCCGCTTTTTCACCATAATCCTTCCATAATATAATATGCAGAGTTGTGTGTCTAACTATCTTCAATAGGTACAATACACTGAATTTAGAATATATGCTTTACTTTTGACCCTTAATGCTACTCGGTTCGTACGGCATGCAATCAAAAAACAAAGTACATCAAGTGCCCAATACATATTGTTCTGAAAGTGCCTTATTTATATACCAAGCTCTTATAGTGCTAATTGAAAATTATTAATTTTAGTAAATTATATATCGAGACACCAAAATGGTTGACATTATCATGCCAAGGTCTAAGTTTCGTAAACAATCTTAAAAATGATTTCAAGAGCTTTGTGAATTCACAATTCACCCCAATAGGCCTATTCTGGATACCCCTCCCCTTCGCCCCCCACTTATATCACAATTCCAAAAACTAACTAGTTTCAAATTGTTAAATTTCGTTTCATCAACAACTACGAAAAGATTTTTTGACAATATTTTCTCATAATACCTAAACAGTTTTATTATCAAAGTCAATAAAGTGCAATCGTAAATATTTTAGAACATAATATTGATTAATAATTGTAAAATTTTTGCGATACATTTTCATTATGTTAGAAACACTTATGATTTATTCTCACTATCTTTTTTTATAAATCTATAATTTAGAATAAATACATTTTAGAAAGGATTTATTATCATATAACAATGTTAACGATCTATGATTTTCTACAATGTTAATTATCTTTATTTATTTTATCCCATAAATTGAATCTATAGTAGAAATTCAACCACATTTTGTAGTATAATGTCAAAATATGCCGGGCATCTCTTTATCCTTTACGAGACGATTGAACTTATGTCATGTACAACTATCCTACAATGAAATTGACTAGAAATCAACAGATAGGTGAACCTTGAATAGACACCTAAATTATTTGTACACTAGATAGTGGCCAACTCAGCCAAAGATTGACAGACAAAGAAATAATATATTAAAAATATATACTTAATTAATATTGACATCAAAAGAGTCCGCCTACCTAATAATTGATTTTAAATCAAATTACTTCAAATATATTTTGATTGGATAATATTTCTTTGGCTTAAAATTACGTAATTATAGTTATTCAGTTACCGAATATTACTTATGATTATACTTATGACGAAAGTTACTGTAACTAAAAGTTAATATTTAGTATATTGAGATAGAGTAGTTTGGTCCACTAGCAACAAGACGTGCATGAGAGTATAAAATTGGAATGGAATGATAGTAATTATACTCTTAGATACCTTTATATATGTGGAGGAAACAAATAGTATGAATAGTAGAATTTTAAACAGTCCAAAACTACTGAAAACTAAGGTCTAATAAGTAAAAATCATTCATTCAAATAGCGATTCGGTTGTCTAGGTAAAATAACTATGTAGGTACCAAGGTGTTTTTTTACTTTATTTGCTTAAAGAATATGAGGTCATTTTTCAAATATTGGTTTTAAGTAGTTTTCGACATCTTAAAAACAAGTAAAAGAGTCCGAGAACCCTTTTCACGAAGCTACAAGTTACACATTCACAAGTCTGAACTGCCACACTGATGAGCAGGGCCCGTGAAGTACATGCGGATAACGGCAAACCGTCGTAAACAGTTACAACTTATCATCCTCTTTAATTAAACGATATTGAATATCACCCTCTTTAATTAAACGATGTTGCCGTCTTCTAGTGACGTCACAATCTTCCAGCGTCAAGGTTTCATATGAAGTTGCATTTTGCGAAAGAGGGAAAGAACACACCCCTTCTTAAAACTTTGGACACTCATAACTTCGTGATTATTTAACATTTTGCGTTGATTTTTTCTCCATTTAACTACATTTTTAACCCTTTTTCGAGAAAATATGACATTATTGATTATTTAATTTAGTGTCTACACCCCCTATTAAACGGTATTGACACTTAAAATGGCCGTTGACTGACATTATCATTCAGATGAACAATAAGTTGACGTTGTAATTGTTTAGTTATTATATTTTTACAATTATATGTAGTATTTATTTTTACTACTGTATAAAAAGTTGGTATACAATGTCATCTTTACAAGAATCATCGTCATCATCATATCAGCCGAAAGACGTCCATAATAACCAACCTGCGCCTTCCGGTACGTGGTCGCCACTCGAGAACCTTTGCGCCCCAACGGCCATCGGTTCTACGTGCAATGTGCCCCGCCCACTGCCACTTAAGTTTAGCGATTCGGAGGGCTGTATCGGCTACCTTGGCTCTGCTGCGGATAGCCTCATTTCTGATGAGATCGCGCAGAGAAACTCCCAACATAGCCCTCTCCATTGCCCTTTGGGTGACATTGAGCCTTCTTATGAGGCCCATAGTAAGCCACGACCACGACAAGAATATTATTACAATATTCCGTTTTTGGAGGTTCGGTAACAAGCTTTATTAAAATTAGCTCTGGTGATGCTTGGCCAATAACGACAGGCCTTCACCTGTGATGCCAATTTAACTAACTGTAATGGTTCAGCGACCCAAAGCGAGTCTTGGCCTATTTAGATTAGTAAAATTGTAACTTGAAGCTTCATAAAAACGGTCAGATTTTTTTTAACACGTTCGCAACCGAGAACCCGCCTGGTAGGCACTCGCAATGTTTGCTCAGCGCGCTAGGCGGGCAGTAGTTATAAACCTACACGCCTATAATAGAGCCGTTAGCATCTGAGCGTTAGGGTAATAAAACTCATAGCGAGCATACTCAAACTTATAGCGAGTTCTGTCGGTTTCTGGTGTATTGTTTTTGTACCATTTTTAGTCCGGTTGCGAAAGTATTCTGGTCAGACTTCAATAAAGTATACATGCGTTCCACATGTTCACCACCACCCAAGAGATCTTTAGTAATAGGCATTCCTATTACTGTCATTTTGAGATCTCATGGATGATCCGTAAAATGACTACTATTTATTTATTATTTCACAGTTACAACGTTATTATTTTCATGAGACATTTTGGCATTGATCCCTTACCAACGTTTAAATTAATATTTCGTTTAACATACAACTAGATTTTATAGTACCTAAACAGTTATAGAGACGCTGTCATGTGGATAGGAGAAGATTCGTTAAAACGCTACAGTTATAATGTGGGTAAAATTGACAATAATCATTCAAAGAAATATGAAGAAATCTAAAGACAAGACTAGTTTAAAACTGGAAACTGGAACTTGATCTAAATTAAAAGTGATAATATCAAATCTGTAGGTACCCGTAGAAAGAACGTAGATTTCTCCCCCTTGTCACTAAAACTTACGATTATTATAACTTAGCTTAAATAAAATAAAATAAATCGAAAAGGCCGAGTCAACTTTTCAGTTCAAGTTTTTTCTCGTTAATTTTCTCGTTCCAATTTTGATTACCAATAATCATTGATTACTTTCTAAAACACGTTTTTATGCTATCATGGATACCTAATATTGAAAATTGATTGTACATAAATAGCTCAATGTTATTTTAAGTAGTTCATTCATGTTCAACAAAAAGAACAAGGGCGTTCGTCTCTGAATGAATTAACAATATACGGTAACAACAGGGTTGCATGAACCAAATAAAAAAAAAACAAGTAACTATTAAATGTAAAATTTGACACAGCTGTCATAAAAGTACGCCAAGTCAACGTTCGGAAAAAAATAAGGGGTTTACGCTTACATGAATTGTAAACCCCTGCCGGTTAAAACGGTTCCATATATTCCATCCTACATAAAGTAAATACCTATTACAAATAACATCAAACCTCCAATGTTAAACACAATTGGTACAATTCGCTAAAAAATATCTAAATACGAATAGAAATCATCTAAACGTGAAATGGTAACTCGATTTTGGATTGACATGGAATTAATCTTAGGTAATAAATAAATCAAGTAAGAGATCACTTCACTGGCCACTGGGCTGGGCCGAGTCACTGGCCGAAGCACTGGCGCGGTCACTGGCCACTGGCACTCAAGTCAATTGCTCGAAGAGTGGAGCAATGTCGGGGTACTTTCATGCGAAGAACTCCGTTTTGCTCGAGTTGTCGAACTCCGACTCTTCCATCTTGTACATTTCGATCAGCTGAAAGGGAAAGTACCATTGATTAAATAGAATAGAATAGAATAGAAAAACTTTATTCAACATCACATGACAATTCTAGTTACATGGGAACCTTAAAAGTAGACTTAACATATAAAAGGGTCTGGCCGGATTGCAATAGTAAAATCGCCCCTGGCTGAATTAGAAATATTGTTATGCATGTTTATTTGTTTTATTATAAGATATAGTTTTAATGAATATTAAGCCTTAAATACTTACTATTAGCAAAATAATTAAAAATTATAAAATTCAGTTTTTTTTTCTGCCAAACTACTTTACAGATTGACATGTCCATTGGATATTTTATACATATATTTAAGATACATTTATAAAAAAATAAAGTCCTAGCGTTTTTCAAAGTCAAACATTTTGGCTGATTAAGTTTTAATCAGCATTTTAAGCCAAAATTTGACTGAAAAACGCTAGGACTTTTTTATTTTTTTATAAATGTATCTTAAATACATGTATAAAATATCCAAAGGACATGTCAATCTGTAAAGTAGTTTGGTTGAAAAAAAAAATGAATTTGTTTTTTTTTATTATTTCGCTAATAGTAAGTATTTAAGGCGTAATATTCAGTAAAATTATATCTTATAATAAAACAAATAAAAGTGCATAACAATATTTCTAATTCAGCCAGGCGCGATTTTACTATTGCAATCCGGCCAGACCCTTTAAAATTAATCCTACAGTTATCATTATGTGATGTTAAAAGGGGGCTTGCCTCAGCATAATGTTACAGTAGTAAGGCCACTGCAACGCTGGTTTTCAGGCAGACCCTGGTAACTATATTAATCAATTTTACATTGCTCGCTGTTTGTCGGGAACGAAATGTCTCAGTTTGTGTGTGCGCGTGTGTGTGAGTGTGAGTGTGTGCGTATTTGTATGAGTGTGTGTGTGTGTGTGTGTGTGTTTGACTTGACGGAATATGGAGTGTGTGATATTGTGTCGTAGGAATGTTTGAGTAGATAATAATATTGTATGTTTGGATATGCACTGTAAACGTATTTGGCCAAAGAAATAATTAAAATCAAATATTATCTATATATATAAAAAAAGACTTCCTGACTGATTCATCACTGCACAGCCGAAACTACTGGGACTAGAAGCTTGAAATTCACACCAGAACTTCCTTTTATGACGTAGGCAAGGGATAAGACGGGATTTTTTGGAAATTCCATCCCTAAGGGGGTTAAATAGGGGTGCAAAGTTTGTATGGGGGAAACTTATTTTTTGAGCTAGAAACTTGAAACTGTAGAAAGATTACTTATATGAATACAAAAAAAAGGATTTTTTGGAAATTCTACCCCTAAGGGGGTTAAAATAGTGGTGCAAAAGTTGTATGAGGGAAACTTTTCCGTTTGAGCTAGAAACTTGAAACTTTGTAGCCAGATCACGTATTTGAATACGAAAAAGAACAAATCATTTTGGAAACATCCACCCCCAAGGGGTTTAAAAAGGGTTGCAAGGTTTGTATGGGAAACACTTTTTTTTGAGCTAGAGATTTGAAACTTTGTAGAAAGATTACTTATTATAATATAAACAATTACTTCCAGCGTTTTAGAAAATTCTATCCCTAAGAGGGTTAAAAAGGGGTGCAAGCTTTGGATGAGAAACACTCATTTTTGAGCTGGAGACTTAAAGCGTTGTATAAAGATTTCTTATCAGAATAAATAAAAGTTCTTTCAGCGTTTTGGAAAAATTCCACCCCTAAGGGGTTAAAACGTGATTCAAGGTCTATTATATGGAAACCAAGAAAATGTTATGGAGAGATTTTTAACTTCGGTAGCATGTATGTTAAAAGACTACAAAACCGATTTTAGAGTTTTTTGAAATTCATTCCCTATAGGGGTTAAAGGGGGTTCAAAGTTTGTATGGAGAGCAAAACATTTTTAAAGTAAGGGATTTGTAACTTCTGTTTTAGACTATTTTAAATTGATTCCATAAGTTGGATGTTTGTACGGGGAACAAGACAATTTTAAAGCAAGGGATCTGTAACTTCGGTTAAAAACTAGGAAACTAATTACAGCGTTTCTTAAAATTCATCCTCTACGGAGGTTAAAAAGGGTTGGAAGTATATATAGGTCATACATAATCCGACTGCTAGCAGAAAAGTAGGTTAGGTTAAGTTAGAACCACAACCCTTACAGAACCGAACAGCTACCAGAAATGTAGGTTAGGTTAGGTTCGAACTGGGATGCTCCCAGAACCGAAAAGTAGGTAAGTAGTAGTAGTAAGTAGGTGCGGTTTTTTTTTTTTTTATTTATCAGAATAATATTATTTTCTAACACCGTTAAATGGGGACGGCGGATGGAGATGGAAAGTTCTACGTCTTTTAGCATTAGATTACGTTTGCTTTCAAAACTATTCTCAGTAACATTACATGTAGCTTTCTTTAATACATTATGAAAAATATACAATTTTAGCTGAAACGTCTGTTGATGATTTTTAAGATATTTATATGTGTAAAAACAGAGTTTTCAATTTAAACTAATGAACTCATCGCACTGTTACCTTTTACGCTTAATCCCTGAACGGATTTAGATGAAATTTTCCGTACAGATAATTTGAGACCCTAATTTGAGGATATAGGATAGTTTTTATCTCGGAAATCATCCCTTAAGATGATAGAACTTTGTTAAGGGCAGCTATAATAAGGTTCCGCCTACAATCATTTAATAGCAATCATTTTTCTAAGACGGTAACAAGTTCTACGCGGACGAAGTCGCGGGCAACAGCTAGTTATTAATAAATTACTTTCATTTACTAGGTAATCTAATAAATAACAGATAAATTAAAAATGAACACATGCCTGTCTATCTAGGTGAGGGCCCTTTCGGATAGGTACACTTTGACCCAGTGGGATATTTTTTGCATGATGGAGTGAGCTTGGGAGTGCATAAAGGCCCCATCGCTTTTATCCACTCCCAAGCTCGCTCCATCATGTCCACAAATCGGATGACGCTGCTCAGCGGGAGTACCTTGAGTTCCTTTGGTTGTGGGTAGCGATTACCAGACTTTATCTATGATATATTGTATGCAATATGCGCTTCGGTTTATACACATTTATTACCCATAAGAACACAATAGTTCACTTAAATGAGATTACAAATTTAGCTTAAGGTAACGTATTCCAACACATCTTATTAAATGCTAGCTGTACCTGCGAGTTCGTTGGCATGGTAATGTGGTGGGAATCAATGCATTTCTTCTCTTGGTCATAGGAAACATGCAGTTCTAATTTAACCTATCAAGTAAAACGTTGAACAAACCTATTTTAGCTGAAATGCCGTTACATGAACCTAGAATACTCTGGACAGGCTGTACGTGATGCCACAGTGAGGGACGGAAAGGCTCCTATGCAGCTAAATTAAGAACTGGTCTTAAAATGGCTGATGACTTGCCATAAACAACCTACTTAATTTGGACGGGTAATGGTTTATGTGCCTCAACTTCATATAAAATCAGTTGTGGCAAATGAGAAAAAGTGGCACTATGACAAGGACAATGAATGATATTTCCCTTTCTGTCAGACTTATCGAGATTTGTATGCTACCAGCTCGCTCGCACGTTGTATTATTATTATCATAATCTGTCCAGAGTATTCTAGGTTCATGTGCCGTTAAGATTCGTTTGTCTTTATCTGTCACTTTGACATTTGTGTTCGTTAGAAAGGGACTAAGCACATTTTATTTGGCAGAGGTATTTTAAGTTTTATGAATAGGGGGGTAAGACTGACAGTGGGTATGCGTATGCGAATGACGACTATGAGTGATGGTGGTATAATTACGTTGTCGACGTCCTTGGATAGCTCCTCCATCTGCTTGTCGTGCTTGACTTTGAGCTTCTCCTTCTCGCGGTTCTGCTTGATGGTCTGCGTCTGCGCACACAATAAAATATGTCAGAATTACAATGTCAATGGACCCGATTCTACGTGCACATGGCTTAACTAGCCTAAAACTAAATTGTCTAATTTTTTGACATAATTTAGGCGGCAGATTAAAAACGACATATTTAGAATAGCATTTAGGCAGCTAAGTAAGTTGTATCATCATATCAGCCGAAAGACGTCCACTGCTGGAAATAGGTCTCCCCCAAAGAGTGCCAAAGTGACCAGTCCTGCGCCACCCGCATCCAGCGGACTCCAGCAACCTTTAAGTAAGCTGTATAGACCGCCTAAAATAAGAAACGTCAGATTCAAATTAGCGCTGTCATTTGATTATGACAGCTGCTCATAGAATAGCAAAGTGTTTTAGCGACACCTAAATAAAATTAGGAAGAGGCCACTGTAGAATCGGGTCCAATATTGTGGATAGTAAAATTGTATAAAAAGAGTTTCTTATAAGAAAAATTGCCGCTATTTACTAATTGTAAATTTTCTATAGCTTTATTTTATTTTAACAGAATCACGAACTCTTTCGATCATAATACGACAAAAAATTACCCAAATATGTTTTTCGTATTGTGTCTCCGTTTACCATACACTTTGTATGGCGGTAACACCAAAAATAATGGAAATTATGGTACACTTTTTTTCTCGTATTGGGATAGAAAGAGATCGTGATTTTGAGTAGACCTAACATAAAAATTACATGAAATCTCGTAAAAAATGTAGTGGCATCTTTTTTTTAATGCACTTGACAAGCAAAAAGTATTTGCATATTAACATACAAAATAATATAAATTATAAATATTAGGAGACAATCCAATTAGCGCCATCGTAAGCTAGTGTTACGCTCATCAAACAACTATTTGCCCCTACCGGGATTTGAACCCAGTATCGTCAGCAGAGTAGGCAATCCACGGCTAAACCGGTCGTCAAAGACGTCGTGACAACCAGGGTCACTGACCTCCCATGAACTTCTTGGTGTTGTTCTGCTTCGTCTCCCGCAGCCGGCGGTCCTTCTTCTGCTTGGTCTTCAGCGTCTTGTCGTTGGCCACCTCCTTGCTGGTCGCCATGCTGTAACACCGAACCAGGGTCACTGACCTTCTGCTCGTCCATGAACTTCTTGGTGTTGTTCTGCTTCTTCTCCCGCAGCCGGCGGTCATTCTTCTGCTTGGTCTTCAGCGTGTCGTCATTGGCCACCTCCTTGCTGGTCGCCATGCTGTAACACCGAACCAGGGTCACTGACCTTCCGCTCGTCCATGAACTTCTTCGTGTTGTTCTGCTTCTTCTCCCGCAGCCGACGGTCTTTCTCCTGCTTGGTCTTCAGCGTCTTGTCGTTGGCCACCTCCTTGCTGGTCTCCATGCTGATCTTGGCCTGGCGCCCGTTCATCTCCTTCAGTTCCCTGGAAACAATATCGACATAGGATATAAATGCCTCATGAAGCTACGTGTAACAATTTCACTAGTTTAAACAGTCCTAGTACCTATGTCTGCTTTATGTCGTTATACCCCGTTTACATTCAGCTCCCTTCCACGGCAGTGAGCAGGGAAGTAGACAGAGAAGTGGGCAGGACGAGTATGTAATCACGATCTCAATAACTGTTATATGTTCTCACCCACTAGCAGATCCAGGGAGTGCTAAGGCGCTCTAGCCCCCTCCAAAAGCATCTGGGTCCTTACCAAAACCCTCAAACCACCAAGTGAAAATCCTGAATCCACCACTGTTCTCACCTCTCATGCTTGCCCTCGAGCTGCTTCATCTGCGCCAGCTGTGTGGTCTCCATCATCTTCTTGAGCAGTTCCCGCTGCTCGTCCAGCCGGCTGCGCGCGGAGCTCCACTCCTCGAGCCGGTGCTTGGCCACCAGCTCGCTCCAGGCGGCTGATTGGTCGGTCACCAGTTTGCGGAAGGCCGCGTCGTTGCTTAGCTGCTCTTTGCTGGAAAGTAAAGTTGCGTTTTTGTTCATCATTATATCAGCCGCAAGACGTCCACTGCTGTCCAGCGCCCAATATAGAGTGCCATTAATGGGGGGGGTATAATGTCATAATCGCAAAACGCGCGTTTATCTCGTCTTGGTTGGGTGGCCTTTTTAGGCACACCTGGCTAGCTACTTAGATAAAGGAGACACTAGTAGATCGATGACGTTATGTCAAAAATATCAATTATTATTGAGTGAGAGTCTTATATTACGCCTGTTATGCAGTTTGGCGAAGACTTACACTAATTTTTTCTTAATTTTGTTGTGTAAGAAATGAAAATAAAAAATAAAAAATAGGGTGCGTTGCACCAAACCGCCTGTAATCGTGATATAAGCGATCTTCGTTAAAATCTCAATTTATTGAAAGCTTGACAAATTTCTATGGAATGTCACCCGCCGACGCCATATTTAACGTTGACCGGTAATCGGCCCTACGTACCGGACACTTCACCAATTTTGGTTACTTACTGACTCCTTCCCTTTGATGAGTTTATCTGCGCACGAGTCTTCGCGGCTACCTGCGTATTGATCTACGACGCATCAAACACTACCCTGATCTTAGTTGTACTCACTTCTTTCCCTTGATGAGTTTCTCCAGCGCACTGCACTGCGTCTTCTGCATCGCCAACTTCTCCTTGGCGTGGCGCTTGCGCATCGCATCGAGTTCCTTCTGCTGCTTGCGGCCGGTCTTCACGAAGCCTTTCTCCTGGCGTAGGGACTCCACTGTAATGGGCTCGAACACTAGTGGGGGCTCTGAAAGATTTATATAAACTTCTATATCACACATAAAAAAGGAAAACCTGAAGACGAACTGAGAGCCTCCTTACTTCTACAGAAGTCTGTTAAAAAGTTAAACCGTTTGACAGTCAGCTCTACCAGAAGAAGCATGTTTCAAGGTTTTATCAGGGCCTTCGTCTCTTTTTAACCGATACATACAGAGAGAAAGAAAGATACGTGGTCGCGGATGATTGGGCCGTACATTACGGGTATCCTAGATAACACAACAAGGGAGGCATTCATTATTGGAATTTGACAATCGAAGTGTGAAGTACCCGTGTGGTGTCGGGTTAGAATTTCACCACCCCCTTTCTTCCCGTAGGTGTCGTAAAAGTCGACTAAGGGACTAGGGTTGAAGTGTGTTGTGGGTGATGGGCTAGCAACCTATCACTGCAATATCACATTTTGTCGATCTTTTATACCCACATTAATGCTAAAAGTGGCGCTGGAACATAAGTTTCATGTGCTCTGCCTACCCCTTTTGGGAATAAAGGCGTGAATGTATGTATGTATGTATGTGTATGACAATCGAAGTTTTAACGTCATTTTTATTCACCTATCCCTGAACTGCGGGCGTAAGTAGCATGGTTGACATTTTATCACTTATCGCTGTCGACAAGACATCCGTCACGTTCTAACAAGTGTGCGTTCTATCAAGTGACGGATCTTATCCACAGCGATAAGTGATAAAATGTCCACCATATTAGGCCCACTGGTGATCGCAATAAGAAAGCATCGCAAAAGGCTTGTATGTATACTTGAGATTATTTGAGTTGGCCGCATCGCATCAAAATAATCCATTCAAAAAGCCACTCTACCGTCCTAGGTTGAAGATTCCAATTCTAATGGCAGTTTTTATAAAAAAGTCGGCCACATTAAACAATCGCAGACAGTAATGACAGAATATTTACCTGTATCAACGATTCTCACAGTCCTGACTGTTCTTTGATGCCTCAGCATCTTGTGGCACCAGTAAATTATATCTAAACACTTTACACCGAATAATTACGATAACTGATTCAGGATTAACCAAGTTTTCGACTAAACTAGACTAAAGGTATAGAGACCCAAAACTTTCATCAAACTGAAGTTTTCCTCGACGGACTGCAGCGAATCTCGAAACGTTTATTTATTTAAACCACGGTCCAAACAGAAAGGCGATGGCGGATTCCAAGTACGAATGTGGGATTATTCGCATTCGTTTCTTTGGAAGGAACTACTTACTACGAACAAATTTTTTCACAATGCATAGGTTTATTCGGAATGAGTCCTTCAAAGATAATACTGCGAGTAATCCTGAATGTAGTTTTTTTGCTGTACTTTATTAATATATTTCTATTTAGAATATTTCAATGTAGCATATACTTAGTTAGTTATTTATTCAGAACAATTTGGGGCCGATTTTTCAATTCCCAGATAAAACTATCTGTCAGATAAATGTTAGCTCTGTCCTTTTCATTCATATGACTTAAGAAAAAGATGGTGATAATTTTAACTGACGGATAACTGTTAATTGGAAGAGATCCCTTACAGGGATAGCTTCGCCCTTAGCTTTATACCGATGTAACCTACTTTGTCTGTATTTTTACCAGTGTCTTGTTTACAATACAGTATTTAAATAGACACGTGCATATTCCTAGTAAGCAAATGATGGGTGATACAGTGTAAATGACAAATGTATCATATGTACATGGTACAGAATGTGCTTAAGTACCTACAACCACGCTAGGACAGTGTGGGTTAGGGAGTTGATATTACCTTTGAATAAGTAGAAGTGCAATTACCCACGCGATATTTTTCACTGAAAAACAATATTTATGGAAACTCTTTGGTACCCGTGAGGATTCGAACCCGGCGCCACCGCTGCAGCTTTCATCTTACACCAACTTTATAAGTGAAGCGTCTGGAAATATCTCTCACGCGGCCGCTTTACGCTCCAGTTCGATATAAATTATGATTCCACGGCTATTTGCGATGCGTAAACATATCTCGGAATTATAATAACCTTGGATATGGAGGCGTCAACTTCCAGATATTGGTTTACCAAACAAATGTGGGAGCTCGTTCGTCCATAACAGAACGCCTCACTTCTCTTTTCGCATTAGTTTGAATTGCGTCCAAAGTGTAGAAAGAAGAGAAGCTCTTTTTCGTGGATAAAATAAAACGATCTATAATTGATTTGTCTTAGACGGGACCGTTGATTTTAAATATAAGGCCGGTAGCGACTGGTATACATTATTAAGTAGATCGTAGGTATTCCACTGAGATGTTAACCAACTGCCCTACAGATACAGTGAAAAATTCATTAATGTGGCTAAGGGAAATTCCACCTTACCATCAATGTTATAAAGACTGGATTGATTTCTCACTATATTTACACCTGTTCTGTTTGGGTTCTGTTTGGAATAGAATCCGTTCATGCCAGGACCGCGACACCGTCCAGATGTTTCACAGCGTTCCTGGGAGTCATTACTGTGTAAGAATTAGGACTACAATGCCATGAACTTGTTTTATTTGTCAGTCATAAATGAGTCATTGACAGATTTAGGTTCGCGTCTTTTCGGTGGACTTTGCCAAAGTTAAGGGCTTTAAAGCCAAATTTTTGGTTGAACTCTGAATCCGGATAAACGGCGTTGCCTCTTCTACAATTCTATGCGATAAAAACATAAGCCCTTAACTATTGCCCACTGAAAAGACGATTTTTGTTTTACTGACTGACAATGACCCACAATCAATACTCAGTATCATTAAGTACGAAAGGAAAGTGACGGCTATAACGTATTTACTATGTAGGCACATGGTGTTGTGTTGCAGTACGTCTAGCACAACTTGCTGCTCTGTCACTTCCCGCGCGACTGAGCGTCTCTTATCTCACTCGCACCGTGCAAATTTAAAAGAGGAGAGAAAGAGATATCCGTTGTGCTGACAGCTAGAGACAAATGCAGATCTCGCCTCAACATAGCTGCTACTTAGGGTCAGCGAACCTTCTTTGAACTGGATTTAATGAGACAGTTAATCATACCTATTTTCCTGTTTAGAACAGAACCGATAATGAAAATGGCGCACTCTCGTCTCGGAGGCCAAGATTCATTTAGGGTCGCTGAGCCAACTAAGTAAAAACTAAGTATTCTTTCTGTACTATCATTATTATTGTTGATTTATGGGCCTTAAATTGCCGCTTCGACCAGCAAGTGATATATTGCGGGAGCCCTTTTTTTAGAGTTCACCGTTAAGGCGCGTTGCCTCCAGGAAATTCCAGATTCTTTGGGCGGTGATGTACCTCTTCTGGGTGCACAATGTGCCGCCCTAGGTAGTGGAGTGTTCCGCAGCACATTTCATTACTGTTTCCTCTGTCTCCTGGCAGAACCTGCAAGTTGCGTCCTGTTTCATACCCTATTGAAATTCTGTACTATGCTTTCTTTGAGTTTCTCTGCGTGATCGTATCAGAAACGAGGCTGTCCGCAGCTGAACCAGGGTAACCGATATAGCCCTGCGAATCGCTAAACTTAAGTGGCAGTGGGCGGGGCACATTGCACGCAGGACCGATGGCCGTTGGGGCGGAAAGGTTCTCGAGCGGCGACCACGTACCGGAAGGCCCGGCGTGGGTAGGCCCCCACAAGGTGGACTGATGACCTGGTAAGGGTCGCGGGAGTCCGCAGGGCACTCGGTCACTATGGCACTGTGGTGGGAGGCCAGCAGTGGACGTCTGTCGGCCGATATGATGACTATGCTCGGTTACCCACCTTCCTTCTTATCCTCGATCTGGACCTTCTTCTCCGGGCCGCTCTCCTCGATGCCCATCTGCTTCATGTTGTCCGTGCGCTCCTTGGCGGCGCCCATGAAGGCGCGCGGGTCCGACAGCGCCGCCATGAAATCTGCACAAACATGATACGGTTACTAGGTAGAAATAACATTTGACAAGGAAAAACCGTTCAGAAAACTACCACAATGGAGCTAGGATTTTCCTACCTTATTACACGAAAACTATGTGACATTACTCAATTTTATATCATTTTAATTATATGGGGCCTGGTATACGCTTGGATTAAATCGCTTCTGGATGGAATAAAGTCGCCAAGTCAGCTCTGATTTTGCGTTTTTTTTGGTAGGTCGAGTTGAAGTTGATTTGGTAAGGATACTTACATATTACGTTGAAGGAAAACAGCGCCAGGAAACCGTCTAATCCCAATACGGTCTAGTTCCCCCTCTGGTTTGGAAGGTCAGATGGCAGTCGGTTTCGTAAGACTAGTGCCTACGTCAAATCTTGGGATTACGTGCCAAAGTGGACTCCGGGCTTTGCCGGGAAAAACGCTAAGAGGATGGAAGAAGTGGGCTCATTTAAGCGTGGTCTCAATTCTTTTGTGTGAGTCTCTGTGCACTGGACTGTTCGAGGACCAGTC
Organism: Epinotia bilunana; assembly: GCA_947049275.1. Taxonomy (NCBI): domain Eukaryota; kingdom Metazoa; phylum Arthropoda; class Insecta; order Lepidoptera; family Tortricidae; genus Epinotia; species Epinotia bilunana. Next base: position 19,444,109 of record OX346266.1, on the reverse strand, counting down.
ACGTGTTTAATGGATGAAGACTCACCTTCAAAGCCGTCAGGCACGTAGATGTTCAGCTCGATGTTGCAGAACGGCATGGGCAAATTGGCCTCCGTCCGCAGCGAGATGTGCCGCTAGCCGTCCTGCAGACCGTCCAGCGGCAGGATACGCTGCCCGAGCAACTGCTCTGCTGCCAATCTCATCTGACTTGGAGATCTTAAGAACAAGTGCTACCCTCAACGCCACCAAGAGCGTTATATTGAGCTATATGTTGCAGAACAGCACCCTTCCTCGTAGTATAGATCTAGGCTTTTTTGGGGTATTTATTTATCTTGCCGTGTTTACATGGGTTTCTAGTCCGTTTTGGTGAATTTCTGTGCACTAGACCGGTCATGGTTTTAGTTAGAGGATGAAGACTTACCTTCAAAGCCGTCATGTATCTTCGTTGCAGAACAGAAACCTACCTCCTAGTAGGTTTTGAGACATTTCCTCTTGTTACCGCGTTTACATTGATCCCTAGTTCTTTTGCGTGAGTTTCTATGCACTAAACTGCTTAAGGAGTTACCTTCAAAGCCGTCAGGCACGTAGATCTTCAGCTCGATGTTGCAGAACAGCATGGGCAGCGACATGGGGAAGTTGGCCTCCGTCCGCAGCGAGATGTGCCGGTAGCCGGCCTGCAGGCCGTCCAGCGGCAGGATCCGCTGCCCGAGCAGTTTGCCGTTCTCGTCGTACACTCCGAAGCGGAGGACGGCCAAGTCTGGGAGCACGACCTGGTAACAGAGACGGTTTAACATTAAATATCGCATTTTTTATTACACGCTTTTAATTAACTTGCAACGTATGTTTGCCTGGGTGGAATCTTGCAACTGAATTCTGAAGCAGATATCTTCAACCGATTGAGCTGAAATTTTGGGTAAAGGTATAGTTTGGATGATAATAAAATATCATTGTATCATCGACCTGATCTGATGATGGAGACAGAAGGTGGCCACGGGAATTCAGTACTTAACCGACGTAACCCCGTTGAGTTTGGGCTCGTTAGAATCGTCTCAATGAGTAGATTTAACAGAAACTTATTTCGTTTAACATTACGAGCTCAATAACTAAATACTTAAATACACAGAAAACATCCCACACTCAGAAACAAATAGGCAGGGTCATTCCCTTATTACTAGGCTGAATCGCTACTCACACACCAACTGCAGGGGCAATATTAGAATTGGACTTGTAATTGCCATCTTAATTGTGTGTGTGATGTGTATAGGCGAGCAGGGACAACTTATTGCCCGTGTCCCTGCCCCACAATTAATGAGGCAATTCCGGGTCCAATTCCAATATTGCCCCTGCAGCCGGTGTGTGAGTAGCCACCATAAACCGGCCATCAAATGATGGTAGTGCACTGTCTATATAGATCGTTCAACCCATGAAGAGGCGTGGCACTCCACCTGCTCCACCTACCACGTTAAAATGTACCAGTCTACTCGTATAAGGAACATTTCCGCTCACCTTTCTGAACAAGAACGCCTCTTCATTGTACACGGGGTTGAGTCCGTTGGCCGGCACCATGCGCGTCCGGAATTCTTTCCGGATGGTGTCAGTGGGCAGCCCGTACATGTCCACTTCAACGTAAGTTCCGACCTTCTTGTCGGACAAGAACTGACCCGCTATTACCTGGGGAGAAGGTACAGTTTTGTAACGAAACGTTAATGTTTTTGACTTTTGTGTTGAGCTTTTTTGGCCGCGTTAAATATTTTCGACCTTCACTTTGGCGCTAGGTTCACCCGAAAACCATTTAGGAACAAGGTTAAAAAACCATGTCAACTGACAAAAATAATCAATTCAATTTTTTTTCTTCAATGAAAAGCAGCTTGGAACTGTTTGGCACACAGAACCAAGGCGATCCGACTCCTAAGTCGTTGGGATAAGATAAGTGGTGAGACAACATAAAGACCCGGTCAGTTTGGCTGTGCGGTACTCTTCGATGGGAACCCGGTCGTAAGACTGCGTGGTACTTTCAGGTAATCCCGGTCAGTAGACTGTGCGGAACTCTACATATAATCCCGGTCAGTTTGACTGTGTGGAACACTACATATGGACCCGGTCGTAAGACTGCGTGGTTAATCTTCTTACCCTGTATAGGTATATACAGTGAAGTTAACATCATTATATACCCAGTTAGTAGACTGCGTGGCATGACTCCATATGGGCAAAGATGTAAAGCATTTCATGCTAATATGTACTTAAAACAATACACAGTGTATACTGAATGTACTTGTGTTTATAAAAACGAAACCTCGTAGAAATTACTACGGCATTCAACGTTATCACCAGCGAGGTCTAATTTTGACTCTCATTTTTGTCTTTTTACTTTGTAGTTCTCATACACATCTATGCTCCCCAAAAACTGGTTCGAATGGCATCGTGAAAAATTATTAACAAACTAACCTATGAGTATTACCGTGGTTCTTGGTTGTATTGCATGTTCGAAACTGAACCAGTGAAACCCCTCAAAAAGGCAAGCAAAAAGATACCTCACAGTTATGGTCGAAGGACCATGGGCAACTTTGTATGGAACGTGGACCAAAAACCAACAGAGCTGAGAGCTATGTCATTTTATTTACAGCAAGTTGTTATCTCATTACGTAATTTATATTTTTTTTACTTTTTACGTTTTTGTTTTAAACAGATCACTTACGGGTGATTAAATACAGAATTGGGAGTATTCTGCAAATGAAACAATTTTTCTCATAGACCACTTAAATTCAAATTCAAACATTTATTCGTGACAAACAATACAGAAAATAAGCGAAATAAATTAAAATAAAACAATAATTTTGTCACGGAATGGAATTAGACAATTCAATATGAATATCTCAGTTCTGCAATGGAAATCAACTGTATGCGCATGGAACGAATTAAAGTAGATAAGCAGATCTTTTTAGACCTAAAGATAGGTTTAGACGAAGCCAGTGCTGGCTCACTGGCTTGAAAAATATTATACATATGCTTTATATATATGCTTTACATACAATTTCGTTTCACTGGCGGCCAGCACTGGCTTCGTCTAAACCTGGCTTAACTCTCAGCTCTGTTCGTTTTTGGTCCATTCTGCCCATGGTCCTTTGTTTTTTGCATGCCTTTGTTTGACAGAATGAACTGTTACAGGGCAATGTTCGGTAAGTATCCTTACTTGCACGGAGCACTGGGCAGCGATGACGCCGTCGACCGGCGCGTCGGCGAAGGGGTCGAAGCTGCGGTCGGCGCGCCGCATGAAGTCCGGCTTGAGGAGGTACCCGCAGTTGCCGTTGTACTCGAACTTGCCCTGGTTGAGCTGCATGGGCAGGTCGGACGTCTGGAAGTTGAGGGACACCATCTGGCAGCCCGCGTTCCAGAACACCTGGGGAGGAATTTAGAGTTGAGAAATTGTATGCACTGATACCTAAACGTTCATTGAACCTGGTTCTGCTAAAATGCATTTGACCTGACAAACGATTCTCTGAATGTATTGTTTTGCAGAATTTTCATTTCTTCGATTTTTTTCTCTTAAAATCCGTTTGCTTTTTAGGTACAGTTAAAAGGTAGAACCCATTTAGTTAGGTTTTATAACAATCAAGTTTACCGTTTCTGAAAATAAACTAAGGTTCATATTCAAACGCTTATGGAAAAAATGTTGTTGAATAGTTGTCACTTTCGTAGGAGAAGAATGGCGTCCAACAAGTTAATAAGTGGTAACAAGGTAGACATTCGCTCGACATTCAGTTTTGGGCTTTAAAGAAAGGATAAAAATTAACTATTCAAACACATTCATTGTTCTTGTCTTAATCAATAAATTAAAAAGAAAAAAAAAATCATACAGGATGTATCAAAAATGGAGTGTCAATCGATCAAGGGCATAACGTGTTCTGATAAGATTTTTTTTTGATGCTTTTTTTTTCATGTTTATGGAGCAGCTCGCTCCAGTCGGCCAGCGCTCCATACTGACGTAAAAAAAAATCGCGTATTTTTTTTCTCTTACTTTTTTCTTATCAGAACACGATACCTGTTATGCCCTTGATCGGTTCACACCCCATTTTTGGTACAACCTTTTTGGAACAGAATTAAATAAAGTCCGTACCTGGGGCATGTAATTGGAGGAGTCAGCCCGGGTGCCTTTAGGGTAGATCCTGGACATCTGTCTCTTGTTGTAGTTGACGAAGTCGATGGCCTGGGTCTTGAGGTAGTTCATGCCGGTCGTCTCGGCGAACGAGGACATGTTGTGGTAGATGTTCTTTTCTGTGAATATGATAGGTTAAGCTGTAAATATATATATCTATATTTAGAACACAAACAGTCGCATAAACAAATATATAAGGGTTGCACATAGAGTACCAACAGACATAATGCTAAAGAGCTGGAGGTTCATTAATATTATGATAATTGTGTTAACAAAACAACTCAATCATGCAACTAAAATTAATGTAGACATTTTTCGGTAAGAATACAAGATCTGAAGAGTAACACTAACATATTGTAATATTATTATTGCGAAAGTGCGTTTGTCTGTCTGTTGCCTCTTGACGCCTAAACCCCTTGACGCCTAAACCGATTTAGATGGAATTTGGTATTTGGATTTTTGATTTAAAATTTTTCATCCCGGGTCCACGCAGACGAAGTCGCGAGTGGAAGCTAGTAAGAATATATAACTTGATTGATGCAAGTCAAATTTACAAGTCGGCCCCACCAAAGCCCGAGAACAGGGGTTTATCTTACAAGTCGGCGCCACCAAAGCCCGAGAACAGGGGTTTATCTTACAAGTCGGCCCCACCAAAGCCCGAGAACAGGGGTTTATCTTACAAGTCGGCCCCACCAAAGCCCGAGAACAGGGGTTTATCTTACAAGTCGGCGCCGGTGTACCCTTGTTTTGTCGACAACCTTTTCATCGAATATTATTTCATCGACAACGATTCATCGAAACTTTAGTACTAGTAATATTGTTTGGCGTTATTTTATTTCAACTACTATTCATTTCAATTTATCTTACTACGTAGAAATACTATTCAACGAATATTACTTAATAGCTGGTTTGTTTCAAATTATCTTAATTGGCACAACTACATAACATTGCAATTCATTTCTTCTACATATTACTTTAATACAATTTTATATGTCCTACTGCACATTTATACATTATTCAAATTATGTAGTTAATTATGTATTATTGTATGTATAATAAAACTAAGAATCATTGGTGTAAATCGTTTATTACAAAAAATATCAGGGTGGACAAAAATGGCTTGTCATAAGCGAAATCTGTTTTAGGTCGGTTAGGTTAGGGTTCACTTGTGTCCCTCAGACAAGAAATAGACACCCCGCGCAGCGGGGTGGCGTTGATCCGCTGCACGGCTATGACAAGATGGCACGCGAGCTCTGATCATCATGACAATTGATAAATAATATGTATGTATAATAAAACTAAGAATCATTGGTGTAAATCGTTTATTACAAAAAAAAAAAACAAAAATCAACAAGACATAAGTCTGAAGAGATTTAAGACTTAAACTTTTAAATTTTTTGCTATGCATTTTAGCAACTTAACCTCAGAATATTCTGCTTGATGTTGTAAAATGGTATCTATGTGCGTTTAGTTTCGACAACGAAATATTACCAATTGAAATAATTTTATGCGGAATAAATATTATTACAAGTAAAAAAAAATGAATAAAAAAAACTCGAAATGAAAAGCCATGACATGAATTTTATTGTAATAAGTCAACTACCAATTAAAAGACCTCGGTGCAAATTACCTAGTATCGAGTATTCGACGGAATAACTTGTCGATGAAATGAAAATACTTGAAACGTTGTCTTTGAAATAATATTCGTTGAAATGTTTGTCGGCAATTCAATGGTAAACCGTCGGCGCCACCAGAGCCCGAGAACAGGGGTTTATCTTACAAGTCGGCCCCACCAAAGCCCGAGAACAGGGGTTTATCTTACAAGTCGGCGCCACCAAAGCCCGAGAACAGGGGTTTATCTTACAAGTCGGCCCCACCAAAGCCCGAGAACAGGGATTTATCTTACAAGTCGGCCCCACCAAAGCCCGAGAACAGGGGTTTATCTAGCTTTAACATGGTTAAGTCCTACCACTTGTTATTTTTGCGCGTATCCCCAAAATTAAATCTGGAGACCAAGTAGAACAAATATGCGTAACGACAATTACCCACATTTAGTATGGGTAACTTTCGTTAGACAATAGAAAAAAAAGCATATATTAGATTAAGGCTTTTAACTTACTTGACACCACGAAATTGCGGAACACGTCGCAGTAACTATGTGTTTTTGTAGTTCTTAATAAAAGTTTATAATAAGTTTATATCGATATTGTATGTTAGTCTATAAGGTATTTGTAATATAGGCCTCTTTCCTTGATTTAAATAAATAAATAAATTAACTATGTAATCTTTGCACCTTGACCGAATGCCACCATATTGGTTCTACTTGGTTTCCGGCGATTCTACTTACTGTCGGCCTCCTCGAAGCCCTGGAACTTGATGGGCTGCGCGTAGTTGACCATGGAGGACAGCCAGGGGTGCACGTTGGTGGTGGAGCCGGTGTACGCCACGGGCGGCGGCGCGTCGTCGCCGGCCGTCGCCGCCTCCGCCACGATCTCCTCCGGCTGTGGACAGAGTTCATTCCCATTACCATGTCAAATCCCAGCGCAAGTTACATCCAAGGTAATGTCTATTAACTTATATCAGGAATAATGTCACCGTACCTCGATAACATTATATCACTCTCGCAGACGTCTAAGATACAAGCTCAGCCTACTTTGGTGACTGATGGATATATTATGCTTTGAATGCCAATCTGTTTCTGTTAAATTAACTATGCGTATTTGTAAAACTGATGTGTAAATCCAGTCAAGCCACAGCACCTAAGCCTAACTACCGAGAACTATATGAAATAGGGTTTCTCGGAGGGCAGCACTCTGCAGTCTAGACGTCTTCGAGAACAGCTTACAACTTCCACCAATTACATTCATGATCATTAAACATGATTAGTGCATTAAGTTACTATCAAAGACCTCTCGCCAGGGCTGCTATCTGGTGACATAACGTCTTCTCAGAAACCCTCATTGTGTGTAGTGTACACCCGAAGTACATGGGTAGCAGTGGTATGGTGTCAAGCCACCGACGTGGCAAGCCCGCAGCATTAGGACAAGCAGGCATACGCCCAACTACCGTCAACTACTTATGCTCAGTAAGATTTCGCTCGACCGACGATCGACGTTCCACCTCGGGATTCACAATAGCTTAGATAGGTAAACAAGTAAAGTAAACTGTATTGCGGTGTTACCTTCTTATCCAGCACAGCGACCGCCGAAGCGTCTTCCTTCACCTCGTCCTCGATGACAAACTGTCCCTGGCGGAACAGTTCCAATTCCTGGCGTTCCACTTCTTGCTTCAGCCGCTTGTTCTTGATCATGATCTTACGTTTTAACGCTGAGGGCGGTGGTAATGGCTGACCTGGCTCCAGCTGTAAACGAATGTCCCAAGTAAGCATAAACGGTCCAGTAATTTTACTTCCACGTGTATGGAAATAGCTGCTTTTTTATTTCTTTTCTGAAAAATTCTTAATAGTTTAATAGAAATCAACTCTGGGTTAGAAGGTGAGGTGGTAGTCGCTTTCGTAAAACTAGTTCCCACGCCAAATCTTGGGGTAAATGCCAAAACGAACCCTGGGCTCAACCGGTAAAAACGCTAGGAAGGTGATGTCTTTAATAGAAACTAAAAACTCACCGGATGCTCAGGGAGTGGTTCTTTCAGCAGCAAATCCCCCAAGATCTCATCACAGTACTTCGCCAGCTTGTACTGCTGGGCCTTGCAGCAGTGGTTTTCAAACGACAGTATGATGGGGTAGTCCGACGTCACGAAAGCCGTGTCCCTCAGCGCGTAGATCACGTCCTTGAAGAGAATGTCCGTGCACATAGCCATGCCGTGGGTGATGATTGGCTCCTCGTCTTCGCCTTTGCCGTCCCAGCAGTCGAGTTCTACGCAGCTGGAAAGATGAAAGAAAGTCGATAACGACTTAGGAACAAGCAATCATCATCATGTCAGCCGAAAGACGTCCACTGCTGGACATAGGCCTCCCTCAAAGTGTTCCACAACCGATCCTGCGCAACGCAACGCTGACGGAGATGATGTTTCTAGGTGCAAATAATTTATGTAAGGTAAACGTCCGAGTCAACGCTGTACATTACGGCATGGGTACTCTATGTCAAAGTGTGGCTTAAATTTGAATGAAGAAAAATCTTCCTAGTTCGAATTTAACCCATATTGCTTTGATATAAAGTGCCCATACTAAGTACAGCGTCAAGCACCCGGACGTTTACTTTACACGTAAGAAATATCAGCATGATTTGAACTTTCGCTCAAACAGCAACCGAATGCCGTGAATTTCGGCATACTTTATGAACAGTAGAGTGACATACGATATTTCATTCTAAACAAACGTTTCCAAGGGAGATCCAGTTCCTGTTCTGGTGCATACATCATCAAACTGAAAAGAACCATTTGACAGATTTGGATTCCTTCTTCCTCAAAGTAGCTACAGCGTTATATTAGAGAAAATTCCGTGAACGACTTTTACCTATCCTTAGCATAAATGCCTATTTTCATGTGTCTTCACGAAGCGACGAAACAGCGGATCGAGGTTAAATGCTTATTTTAGCTTAAATCCAAGGTATCTGAAGAAACATTTGCCTTACCTTTTTCTTCAAGACTGTAGCATAAGGCGCGTGTCAATGATATTTTTTTTATTTATTTCACAAAAACATCTTAGCGGTAAGTATACATTTCCAGATCGCCAAACTGAGGGCAGTTTGTCGGCGAATGTGCGCTCTTTTCTTAACTTTTAACATGGTTGTTACACATTACATTAAAGACGTATACGATTTCCCACCGCCTCTAGTCAAGAACGCGACGGGTAAACATCTCTACAGTACTCACCGGCATCCCGCCAGCAGAACCTGCCGATACATCTCCACTGAGCTCTTGCCGCCGAACTGCCGGCCCGATAGGTACGTGTTGTGGGACGAGTTGATGTAGTAGTGGGCTAACGGCTGGTCCATTTCCATGTAGTTGTCCAGTCGGTCCAGGAAGACGGGGGCGTTCTCGTCCGACATGAGGTAGCGGATGAGGCCGTCTTTGGTGAGGCACTCTGGAGAGATGGAATCCAGTGTTTAATCTAGCAGTTGTATTGCGAGTGTGTGGGATGGCGCCGGCATTTGAAGAATATGCTGCCTCATAATGGTCGCGTTTACTGCATGTTAGTATCAAATTTTTTGTGTCTGAGTCATGGATGTTTTCTATGTATTTAAGTATTTATATCTATTATATATATCGTCGTCTAGTACCCATAACACAAGCCGTACTGAGCCTACTATGGGACTAGGTCGATTTGTGTAAGATTGTCCCCTTATATTTATTTATTTATCCTATCCTACCGTGGAACCTACACGCCAACTTTTTGCGCATAAGAAGGAATATATGGGAGAGGAGAGAATATGAACGTCTATTGAATGCACGAAGGCTTTCAACGTGTAAGTAATTAAAATAGTTTAAAAAAACTTACAAACTAACGTAAACTATGTGAACCTAAAATATATATACATATTTCCCCCAAATCGCTGCCACTAGGCAGAATGCCCTGTGCCCATGAGACTGGCTGCGTTGCCTCGCTGAATGGCAATGCCAATACGTTGGGCGAGGAACGAGCCAGCCCTACGGTCACCAGAGGACCGGATGAGCATATAGCTTAACTTTTTGAAAAGCCTAATTGCATCCGGTCCCCAAGGACCCAGGGTCTCCACGGCAAACGCCGCAAATACGTAGTTCTCGCCAAGAGTTGCATATTTGCGGCGCTTTGCTGCCTCAGCCACGGCGGCCGCTCCGCCAGCCCTTGACGACGTCGTGCCAAGGTGGGACGGCGCTAGTGTCCACACACGTGACATCCCAGACCAAGGGCCGCCCCTGTTGCCAAGGCACGAGAGACATCCCATCGGGTCTCCTGCCGTCACGTCATCACGTGCTAGGCCATTAGGCTCTAATGTGGCCGGCACGCTGACACTGACCAGAGCCCGACGGATAGGTATATATATAAAGGTTAAGAGTACTCACTGTCAGTCTTCGCAACCTCATCTTGTTCGTAAGTGTTAATGATCTCTATTGCTCTCTTGTCCTCGTACAGCGGGTAGAGGATCTCGTTAAGCCGGGGGTCGCGCTGCTTCTCGTTCAGGAAGTTCACAAACTGCTCCAGGTTGATGCGGTCGGATTTGCCTTGGGTGCTGAAAGAGTTCGTCAACGTCTCACAAATAACTGTTTGAATAAGCAATACGTATATGCACTCATGTCTATTGAGAAAGCGTATCGAATATTTTGTTTGAACTTTCTCCCGCCACTAAACAATAGATGGACAATCAAAGCACAATTTTTGATCTAATAATGCCCAATTTAAATACTACTTTGGATTGGACCTAGGTCTGTGCGCTTTGACTTTTATGTGGTTCACGAATAAATGCTTCATGTTTTACATTTAGTTCAGTTTCAAAGCTAACAGATTGAAGCAAAAGGACGTACAGCCATACCAGATACCAATTTTTCATTGGCTTCTATCATGCACTGGATGATCAGCATACATGAAAAGAGCAAAAGGCGATTTCTGGAATGGATTAAATGAAAGAAAACTTACATAGACCTAAACAGCTCTTCTATATCATTCCTCGGACAGATCTTATGATACAGCGCGTAGAACTTATCAAACGTGAAGGCCTCCCTGTCCATCGCTTCGTTCTTGCCAGCAGGCAGACCCAGATCAGACAGGCACTGGTAGACCAGCTTCTCAGTCTTCCCCGACGCGAAGGTTCGGGCTACCACCTTCACGGGGACCTTCCCTCGAGGGTCCGTGAGGAAACAGAGGCGCATCCAACTAGAATGAGGTAGTGGGATTACAAATTGTTCGTTGATGGTGAGATCGTTGGGCGTTCCTAACAGACCACAAATACGACATTTTTATATGAGTTCTGACATGCATTATGTTAATCGTGTACACGAAGCGCCTAAAGTTTACAAGCGACTTCGAATGGACGAGGCAGGCTTGTTTGTCAGATTTGGCCGTTCGTGTGGCTATTTGCGGACCGAGTTTAAACAACAATTTTGTACCTACCAATGATAAAGAATAGGTACTTCAAAAGGGTTCCTGTAAAGATTCTGTCCTGATCGATTCGTTAGGTTGGCATGGTACCCAAACATTTTTAATTAGTTTTTCTGCACAAATGGCCTGCCATGGCAAATATGTTTCTCTTGTGGATCGAAACTATATCTACAGCAGATTAATTTAACATTGAGACTTTCTTCGTTTCGTAAACGAGTTTCAACAGACTTTAAAAAGGAAGCCTCTCCTTTCAACTATATTATTTTGTAAATCTCAGTAAACCTCGGCTTTTGTATCAGAAATTTAGAACATATAATCCGTCCAAGTTACTTTAGTATTATAGACAGAAGATAGACAAGTTAATTAACTCCTAAATCGGTAGGATCATGGCTAAGTAGGCGATGCCCGGGGGGCTAGGTGTTCTTTGACGTGAAACGCGGGGGCGAGACCTCGACTTAAGTTCTCCGGGTGATATGTATCTTAGAGGTGTAATACTGGGGCACTTAAGACCTGTATCTATGTCTGAATGAAAATTACACTTTGCCTAACGTATGTATGAAACAGGATATTTCGTTGAAAGACGGGGTTAAGCCAGGTCTCATCGAAAGTTGAAGATAACATTAAAACTGGTTTCGTTTCATAATTTTTACAACTTAACCCATTTATTATTATATTACATTTTTATCATAACTTTATAAACCTTTATGATTTCTAGTAATTGCGTCAGCCTATGGATAAGTGATATCCCAAAAAATCCGGTGATTTATTTACAAATTAAAATTTGAACTAATATTGTTCCACGTAATCATGGACAGAAATTAGAAGGATATCATTCCCAACTTATCTTTAAAATTAATATAACAACCCTACCTAATACGAAAGTGAAAATAAGAAAACAAGCTATCTCCAAACAGTTTTCATTTAAGATAACGATCGGCTGAAATTGCTGGGGAAATCCACGCTACGATATTTTCTTTTAAAAATATTGTGGTCTTTAATGAATTAGGATACCCTCAGCTTTATTAAATAGGCTATTAAAGAACAAGGATAAAGAAAAAACTTTGTGTGATTATTGTTTACACGAGTTTGGGATATTTTGTTTAAGTAGGCTTTTTCAGCACTAAACATGCGCTTAAAGTTACCTAAAAAAAACACAATTAGTAAAGGTACAAGTTAAATAACGATTGTTATTTGTTAAATAATTGTTAACACCATGCAAACAGTTCATACGTGCAGATAATGATACAGTTTATTAAAATAATAAACAGTTATAAAACAAAATATAATGTTAAAGTAACGTGTATTAAAAATTCAGAACCGCCAAAAAAGCGTTAAACACTAATCAAGTTTATTGCATTCATGTTATACACTAAACAGGTATGTTGCGTTGTTCTATTGTGTATTTAGTAATAGCTCATATTAGTGATAAGAATTATAATTGGGTTATATACGCCTTCCTAATTTAATATCTCTTTCTTCAGAGAGGCAGCAATACCGAGCGAGAGGGAAATTGAACATCCATGATAAGGCTGCGGTTCTCTCGTCAGAGACTAAATTAGGAAAGTGATTTTAGAACACCTAGAATAAACACGAACTATTTCAAGTCCTCATGCACAACTTTTAATCCACACTGTTTGCGTCCAACAAACGGTTAAACTTAAACTCGAAAGCGTTATGTCGCAACGCAAACTGAAACTCCCCGTAACTCAAACCAGAACTTAATTGGGGACCGCAGGAACTTCGGGTGCAGTGCGAGGGTCAAGCTGATTTTCCACCGGAGGGGCGAGACGAGGCGAGGCGAGGCGAGAATTGAAATTCGTATGGCAAATTTTCAATTCTCGCGCGCGCTCGGTGGAAATAGTAAGTGCCACTCGCCTCGCCTCGTCTCGTCTCCTCCCTCCGGTGAAAAATCAGTTTTAGTTCGAAGTGATTTCCGAGAATCAGTGCAGTTCAAATGAACACCAATCCAATTTCAGGTTTTTGAGCGAAGTCAAATTAGATTGGTTCCTATCGTTGCGTATGATAACTTGAAAAATATGTTTGAAAATGTTTTTAATTCTTTAATATTTTTGTTAAATTTGAAAGGGTTTACCTCGTTACTTTCGGAACACTCATTAAGTTGCATAAACATACTTTACTTTTATTTAGGGCACCGACATACTCTTTTACGCGCCATGCGCCATATTATATTATAATTGAGTGAAATATTTCGCAATTTCCTGTCTCAGGATATATAAAAAAGCGAAGAAAACAATTTTCTTCATCAATGTAACATTTTTCGTTTTAAATCAAAAAATGAATTTCGCTGTTCTTGTTCAAAGCCCCTTCGAGCGTCGGACTACAAAAGAATTCGAAAGCCATTGCTTATTACAATTCTTGTATTATTCTTTACAGAGTGAAGGGAACATTGAGACGAGGAGTATTATTAGGGAATCTATGCATATGAATGAAAGGAGTATTGAAAAGTTTTATAAACGCTTTGAGCTGTTTACGTAAAAGGAACAATTTAAATTACGACGTTTATTTTTTACCCCAATGCATTGGGCTAATACACGATTTATTCCGCGGATTTAAATGTGTCTCATCAATGTTTTAAACTAAAAAAAAACTAATTTAATAGAACTTGCAGATTAAACTAATTGTTGTTTAGTAGTAATTGTTCTTATTTACGTTGTACGTAATGAGACAACGCGAAAACTTCGAATAAACATACTTTTAATCGGATAATTGTATACCCAGAGGCTCTAGTATAAGTTTTACCGAAACAAAATTTTACGATCGCGTTTGCGTTTTACCCTCAATTTGTATGGGATTTGACAGCTAAACGCGAACGCGATCGTAACGTTTTGTTTCGTTAAAACTTATACTAGAGCCTCAGTACGTCTAGCACAACTTGCTGCTCTGTAGCTTCCCGCGCGACTGAGCGTCCCTTATCTCACTCGCACCGTGCAAATTAGAAAGAGGAGGGTAGATCTTTCTCAACTCGCGTCGCGGCGCGGCGGCAGTTGTGCTAGCCCCGCTGCACGGCTAGCACGTGACGGCGCGCGAGCTCTCTCGATTTTTCTCGCACTATTCGTCTCTCTCTTATTAGAACACTTAGAAGAAGAGGTGTAGTGCGATAAAAATCGAGAGTATGTCGCGGCCGTCGTGTGCTAGACGTGCTGGTGTAGGCCGCGAGCCGCCGACGGTGAAAAACACACACAAGTTTTAGATAAGTATGTAGGTACAGTTTATTTACAAGTACTAACATACTTTTTACGAAAACGGCGAAGAAAGCACAGAATAGGGATGATGACAATTTTTTTTTATGTTGTCATTTGTTTTTGGACAGGAACAAATGTTTTTTTGGGAGCAACTACAATTAAAGAACATAAATACCCAAAAATTTGAGACAAAGATTGACCTCGCTGGCGGCAGCGCAAAACGCTTCATACTGATAGACAGACAGGTATGACGTCACAACCGACATTTGTTAGTACAGTCAAGGGCACCAATATGTATTCGCCGCAAAGTCTCAAAAATATGTAGGCAGACCTTATTTCTGCAACAATAAGGTTGTAGTATACATACTTATGACACTTGGAGTGAATACATATTGGTGCCCCTGACTGTACAAAGTACATGAAAATGTATCGTTGTATGGAAAATCAGGTAAATTGTTGTTTCGGTCGTGAAATACTGACAAGTACATAGTTGTCATACAATTTTGTTTCTATAAAAGCGTAAGGATTCTATTGGTAACTTTAAATTTACTCTTGGACAATAAAAAAATGCATATTTTTTCTAAACTTTCAAGGTTCATATCTTTTTACGATTTTAATTATATTTTATAATTTATTACGATAATTTGATGGTTTACTATCCATTTAGCATCACTACGTTATCAATTTGAACATGAGGCACCATACCTATTGTACAAGGTTCACTATTGACACTATTATAAGTGTAATAAGTAACGCAAATCAATAAAAGGAGATAAAGCCTCTGAGAAAAAAAACAATAAGCACAAAAACACGCGACGGCAAAACACGGAAAAAAGAAAATACAATCAGGGAGTATTTTAATTTCATTCAAAGACAAAATTAATGAAAAATGGGTTACCATTCAGCTCTTGTTATAGAGCTCAAGCCTTATCTATGTCAGACAGCGACGTCTAAACTTGTTATTTTTTGGATTAAAAACTCCCAGAGGCTGGAAATTGCTCGCGCCCAACGTGTCTTAACTTTTCTCATAAAACGCGCACAACGTTGGAAACAACAATTTATAAAAAACACGTGCTTTTAATGACGCCATATTTTCACAGCGAATGTAGGTCAATTTTGACTAAGCGTTTTTAAAAATTTATGGGACATTATTCACACACCTTTTTTTAATTTTGCGCGTTTGAAAAGCTTCAGTTTTACAAATGAGTTTTGGAGATTCAGGTCACATTAAAGCACTAAATAATACCTAAAATCTGGAACGGGAACAGGAACCTGTAATGGGATATCTACAGCAAATAAAAGTTAACTCTACGTACTGTTTCATAAGGTTGGTTCTTGGACAGACATTGTTGATTTTGTTGTTGTGAGTGATGGCTCGAAGACTCTCCTTCCATACCTTTACAGAAAGCGAATAAACAAACAAATGAACATGCAATTAAAACGTGCTAGAATACATGCGTAAAATTAAAAAAAAACTAAACAATTTTTTTTGATCTACGGTCATGTTCCATGTTCTAATTTCAAAATACATGTTAGTTTTAATTTTACGCATATTGTGCAACATAAAAACTGAAACTAGTTAAAGCGCTATAAGTACCCAAAATGTAACAACATTTAGAAATTAATTAGAAACCCTTATTACGGTTTAACCAATAATTAAAATACTTTCATTTCTCTTACAAATGGCTGTATTATTTATAATTTGACTTTGTTTTTTTTGTCAGCATATGAATGAGGCTGCCAACATTATAATGTTCTATTCATTTTCACGCGCAAATGATAACTCGATAAATTCCACTTCGTTGATTTCGGACACAAGACACAAAAACTGCCCACGTCGCTCAAACCCGGGAATGGTAGATATGTCTAGTCTGGGATTCTTTATTTGAATTCAACAGCTTTACACACTGGAATTTTATCTAACTTTCATGTATAATTATATTCTGGATAGATAGATATTATACGAGACACTATAATTTTGGCATGATTGTAAGATGAAAAAGTATTTCATCATGATTACTCCTCTTTAGATGTGTCTCTTTATAATAGGATAAATACACCTACTAAAAGGCCTTTCATAAAGGCTCTTGAAAACGAACTACATTCATATTGTCTATAGCACTGAATAAATAATATTTTGAAAATTCTCACGTAATCCTTGATGATTAGACTTTAGATCCTTGAATATTATAGTGTTGGCAGCATCCTGGTGTGCTGACTAAGAAATGTGTTTCACATACGTATAATTTACGTGCGCTTTCATTCTTTAATTAGTTAAACATCGATTGGTGCATTGTTAAACCCAAAGGCATTCGAAGGAATCCAACTGGCCCACATCCGCGTATAGAGAACGTAAGAGAAAATTAAAAATATACAGAAATACATTAATTGTTGGTTAAAATTGACAAAAACCATCCTACACACAACAAAGCCATGCGCTTGGTCATGCCACGCGACTTACTGCTTCTTGAGACAGGTCATGGGACACACGTTGTTCGCTTTAACATTGTGGGTGATCCGCCTGAGGCCTTCCAGCCAAACCTTGTGCCACAAAATACGTTAGTTATCTAGTCTGTGGTCGGAGTTGCCAGGAGAGAAAATGTGTATCACAAAGCAAACTATAGTCTGGACATTGAAGCCTCTCACAGACTGGCGCGGCCCGGCCTGCGGTGGCGGTCAAAAGTAAGTTTGACATTAGTTATCAAGTTTACTATTGATCGCCAACGCAGGCCGCGCCAATGTGATTCAGGCATTAATCGTGACAGTAGAAAAATATGACACAATCAAATAAGTATTCGAACGAAATAAGTTATTGCTGCACATTCCTGCTCATTGATCCAGCATTAAGAGTCCGCAGTAAGCTCGATTCTCCATACAAACGTAGTTACGCTCTCATTTTAAAACTACGTGTTGGATTGTAACGAAACTTTGCATATACAATGACATGAGGTATATCTATGTCTGTAATTAGTTTATGTAGCTTCAGATACCATAGTAATAAAAATACAGAGAATTTAAGTTTTTCATACAAAATTTGTATTTGCTGTATTTCGTTTGTTTTATGAACTGGAATCATATAAACTAATTACAGAACGTCACAATCCAACACGTAGTTTTAAAATGAGAGCGTAACTACGTTTGTATGGGAAGGTGCAATTCGGCCGAGCTTACTGCGGACTCTTAAGGGCCATATTCTGTTACTTGCACGGATGTGTAGCTAAACTATATTCAGCCTTATGTCACTTTATGTCAAGGTATTGTACAATTATATAATTGAAAAATGGATGTTATAATAAAACTTTTACGATTTACAAATGGAAAATAGTATTGCGATTTTATACCGGAACAAACTTATCTTTAAATCGGTCCTAAACTGTTCGACAGACGTCGTTCTATATTTAAGAAAGTCGTCTCTTTCTAGCAAGCCTTGCGAGAGAGACGAACTTATTTAAATCTAATACAGTGACGTGCTCCGGAGTAGGACAGCATTAAAATATATAAATTATATAACCCTGATCAGGATCGTAAGGGTAGCTTATATATTATTCACTAGCTTCCGCCCGCGACTTCGTCCGCGTGGACCCGGGATAAAAACTTTCTTCTTATATTTTAATCCAGGCTATAAACTATCTTCGTGCAAAATTTCATTCAAATCGGTTCAGCCGTTTAAACGTGATCGAGTAACAAACATCCAAACATCTAAACTTTCACATTTATAATATTAGTAGGATTAGAATCAACGTGCGATACTAATATCATTGATATCTTGTTAAGAAAACGTAATAGTTACATATATGTATGAAATTACACTAAGAAACCACTGATAGAAAGACAAAATAGACACATTAAGTGACACTGCACTACTTAGGCTTGAATCACACTGCACGACTTAGGCTTGAATCACACTGGCGCGACCTGCAGTGCCCCCGCTGCCCGGTCAGTGAGACGTTTTAGAATTGATTCGACCAAATGGAACATTAGGAACAGGGTTAAACGTCAAAATTTAAAAAGAAATCTATTCTTGTTTGGTGCAATAGACACATGGTTGTACATTGGAATCGCTCATTGATTCTGTGTTTGATCCGAATGTGCATTCCAAACATAACAATACTCATTTTTCTGCGTTTTTTAAAATGGTTTTCCTTGAAATCGCATAACGGTTAACGTACAATTTCTCTATGTTATATGGAAGGGTATAACGTTACGCAATGGAGCATTGTGGTTAAAAAGCTAACGTCCACTGAAATCGCATCCGTTCGAACAATAACAACACTTCCACCGCTGAACAATAATACCACTGATTGATGGAGTCGTTAACGGTTTTATGGCGTCCGGCCCGCTTCACTTGTCTATTAAACGGACGTATACAGATATGTCTGTCGAAATACAGATTGAGTAAACAACAGTCGTCCCTCCTGTGGTTGGGTCATTGTCAGAATTAGGTTCGGGTCTATTCTGTGGACATTGCCAAAGTTAATGGCTATAAAGCCAGTTTTGAACTCTGAATCCGCATAAACGGCGTCGCCTTTTCCTTATATAAACATACTAGCGTCCCGCCCCGGTTTCGCACGGGTACTATATTATACATATAAACCTTCCTCTTGAATCAATCTATCTATTCAAAGAAAACTGCATTAAAATCCGTTGCGTAGTTTTAAAGATCTAAGCATACATAGGGACAGACAGCGGGAAGCTACTTTGTTTTATACTATGTAGTGTGATGAAGCGCGTAACTAATGGACTACAGTTAAGCAGTTTTCTTTTGACTGACAATGACCTGGTTAATGATTGAATGAAATGAATTAAATAATTTATTTCAGGTCTTCACCGACCCATATAAGAAGTGTTAACTACATTTTAATTTTAATTAATAGGTTAGGTTACACAACAACAATTTAACACACAACAGTTTGAGACTGACATACACAGGACATACACTTACTTAATATATAGCAACGTAGATTTGACCTGCCCAATCCAACACTGAAGTATGTCCTATACACACAGTCACACCTACCAGCCATCATTTTCAGGATGCTGTCAGTACTTTTCCTCACTCGAGCCATCAGGGATGACATTTTATTTCGCATGATCGCATGGAAGTCTAATGTTAATAAAAGAATAACTTCCAATTGAATTTTTATGATGGACTGAATTTATCAATTACTAACCAACTGGTTTCACTTAATATGTATATTGGAATAAATTGACATGTAATATTAATGATATTATCAATAAATGAATATGAATATGAATATGAAATCATTAGTGCGTACACTTCTCGAGGCACTACACCATTTGGGCCTTCCTAACAGCATCTTGAAAATACTGTTATACTAAAAGTGAGTAGTAAAACTTCTGTGCAAATAAAAAATGTTTTGATTGCACGAAATCATATAAGAGCGGACGCCGTTTATGCTGTCAAGATTGAGTCCAACCAAAAATTATGCTTAAGAGCCCTTAACTTTGTCAATGTCCACAGGAGAGCCGCGGCCCTAAGCCTCAGTATGGCCCGTACGTTACGTATTTTAGGGACCGAAAAAAAAAAAAATTGCTCCCATTAGGAACAGCCTATGACCGCGGGCTGGACGCCAGCGAGCAGCGGGGTGGCAGCGGGGTGGTCGAGGCGCCGGAGTGTATGGCCCAACAGGGGAAAAGTCCCTTCAACTCACTGAAGACCGAAGACTTATTCTTAAAAAAAATAAAGGGCGCTTGAGGTTAAGCCTGGTTTTCACTTTGATTAGTGCGAGTGCAGGTGATTAGTGACTAGGTGTGGACAGCGACTGATCAGTGCAAGTGATTAGTTGGCTGTGTAGTAAAGTGAATAGAAGCGTGTTCTATTTTTTTGCGAGTGGACTGCGAGTAGCCACGTCCCGCGCGCCCTCCCTTCCCCCTCACTCGCAGCGTGCCTGCCACTAAACACTCGCAGTGAAATGGACACTACTCGCACTAATCACCTGCACTCGCACTAATCAAAGTGGAAACCAGGCTTTACTCCGAACATGCGAGCGTCTATAGGCTACAGGTCAGCTTAACTGGACAGACGAAAAATCGAATGAACTGACCGTGCCAATGGAGTTACTTTAGTGATGCGTGTATTCATTCGTGTACGCGAGAGGTCCGATCCCATCATATTTGACCCCATATGCACGTGTGCATGTGTTAATTTTGGCACTATAACGGTTCTTTTGGTTACCGCACTTGTTATATGTAAAAATGGCCCTCCAAAAATATCAGCATGTGTTTTGTCAAAACCAATTCACATCCCTCAATATATACCCCATTTAGTTTACGGAAACCATTGTAGGTGGCATTCTCGAGGCCTAAGGTAGCCATTGTTCATAATTATATCAATAGTATCATCTAAGCCTAGATAGCAATCAAGGAAAACACGATTTTACTAGTCTTTACAAGAATAGCCCTGACCTAAGTAGCTAGTGTTGGGAAACTGCAATTTTCTCGAGTTTCCAGTACGAGTATAATAAAGCGTTCGTCCACGCGGAAAATTGCAATTTTCTTCCCTAGTCGTTAAGGCCCAGTAAAGTCGAGAAAAAATTACTTTCTTCAATGGGCTCTTCGAACTTTTAACGGTTCTAACAAAGTACTTTTTCACACCTGCTATTGAGAAAAGAGCCATTGTTTCCCTCGAATGACGGAAACAATTTTCCTCACAGAAGGTGTGAAAAGCAGTATGTGCCACTCGGTAGCAAAATAATTTCCACCTAGGACGTAAACACCTGAATCCCTCGGTACGCTCGGGATTATATTGCAGAATCGTTCGCTTCACTCAGCATTCAATATACCGCCCTCGACGTAAATATACAATTTTGCTCCCTTGAGACACAATCTACTATTGTCCCTCGCTCGCATACATAACACCATAAGTTAGAAAGAGATGGATGTTAAGGCTTGACCAGAAAACGACCGCCTCAAAGCAAATCTTGTATCTTAGCCTGATGAGCGTTTTAACTCAAGTCCAGTTTGTTTTGAAGGGGATTTACCTATGCTTTAGATTAGAATGATATAATATTTTCGTATTATTTATTATACCATATTAGCTGGATTCTTCCAAACAGGAGTAAGGGCTTAAGGGTCGCCTGGACGTTCGACTCTCCATACAACCGTAGTTTGGTTCTCATTTTAAAACGACATGCTACAATAACATGAAACTTTGTATTCACAATGAGATCCGCCTCCGCCATGTCTAGGTCGGAAACAATTTCTATTATAATTCTATTAATTTCTTTCTATTAATTAACAACGGTAACTAGTTTCCAACCTAGATATACAACGGATCCCATTGTGTAGAAAATGAAAGGTATCAAGCCTATTCATCTGGGTATAAAGCCTATTATTGTTTGGAAGAATTGTCAGTTTTTCAGCAGCCTTGATAGTATAAGTTGTATTTCCTCTCTTTCTACCTATTCAGCGCCAACACACGTGAGTCAGTGCTACGACCATCATCAAGCTACTAGAGAGAAAATATATCCATTATAGACTTATAGTAGTAGCCGTGCAAGTGCATAATAGTACATTACTTACCAAGGGCTATAAAATAAAAGAAAGCCCGAAATCGCAGGTATCTGTGACCCGAGCCGCAGGCGAGGGTTGTAAATATGCGATAGAGGGCTTTCTTTTTTACTGTCCGTGGTGAGTACACAATTTTACGTCTTCACTACACAACACTCGCATTATGGCCCGGTGTGACGCAAATTATAATAACGTCAGCGGGCCAAGTCCCGCAGTAACTAAGGATACCTCAAGATTCAGTCAGATTGTGGCCAATTTAATCTTCGGTCTTCAGATTTATTGATTCTCAGTTAGAACTATTTTTCTAACTCCCCCACCACCCTTGAACCATTGTTCGGAATCCCAGAATTGATTATGATAAAAAATCCCGGGACTTCGTATTTAAAACCCATGGCTATGATGGCAAATATTTACTATAACTCCGGGGATTATTTATACTGAAGATCTCAAGATCATCTGTATATTAAAAATCCCGGGATCAACTGAATTTTAAAAAAGCCCGCGATTGATTATACTGAAGAACCCGGGATCATCTACCTATATCAACAATCCCGGGATCTTCTGAATTAAAAATCCCGGGATAAATAAACTTCGTCTAAAGCGCCCGGGATCGGAAGTGCTTGTACCTTGGCCGTGTTCGCATCCGGACAGACGACGTGCTGGTAATTGATGTTGATGTAGTCCGTGCCGCTGCAGATGGTGAGCGACTTGTCCTCCAGACCCTCTCCGTGCTTGTTCTGCAGGTTCATGCTCAGCTTGGAGTCCTGGGACGAAAGGGTTTATTAGGAAGGGAGGGACTATACATTTTTACAGGCTTTTATTTAGTTTCACATGTCCCGTTGTCTGTCTGTCTGTAATCAAATCTTGCAAGTTAAATTTGATCCATTTCCCGGTGACCGGTTGAGCTGAAATTTTGATCATAAGTAGGTATAGTTTGGATGACAATTCAATATTATAGTACCATCGAGCTGATCTGATGATATGGATGAGGAGACAGAAGGTGGCCCATGGGAATTCAGTACGTAACCGACGTAACCCCGTTGAGTTTGGGCTCGTTAGAATCGTCGCAATAAGTAGTTGATGACGGTATACAGAAAAGTACAGTCGGCAATAAAAGCTTGTACCAAAAATGATTTTTTTTACAGAAACTTTTTTTATTATATGGTAAATCTCCCGTGAGTTTGATACATTGAAATAAAGGCAAAGGATCACTAACACATCGTCGACAGGGTCGTTCTTCAAGAATCTCTACGCGTGCTACGTTCATAACTGATCCCGAATTTCCTCGTTTGTAGCGGAAAGCGACTACGGCGTAGGCGCCCGTCAGGCGGGTTCCTGGCAGTGTAAGTGATAAAATAGAATATCATACGTATAACAATACGTGCTAAGCATCGCTAGCGCTCATTAATAAGAACCGCGTATCGGTACGAAACATGTCTAGCGATATTTCGAGTTTAAAGTCGTTAGTAACCCGTTTCATTATATTTTAATATGAGACGCTATAAATACAGTACATATAACTATACTAGACATCCAAGTGTTGATAAATAAATGTCCGTTATTGGCCCAAGTCCATTCTTGGTGCCGTCATTACCACCATTAAGTTAAACAAAACTTACAACACATATTGAGGTAGCATTATTCTTAATGACGCTCGGGGTCGCCCTACTTCGAGAACAGGCGAGTTTACTTCATAGGAGATATTAAACATAACATTATACATTACATACAGGGGTAGTCACGTAACGTTCCGAACGCGCGTTATGACATTTTAACTGTCATTTTTCCATATAAAAAGTGACATTTAGATCTACCTGACGCACGTACAATGCGTTACGTGATCGACATGCAGGTCTGAATATTCTATTCACAACGCTACAAAACTGCGGCAAAAGATTACACTGGGTCGTTAAAGTACTGTTTTCCGGGCAGAAATAGTTCACAGTAGACGTTTAAGATGGGTACATTTCCCGCTGTAGAACAAACTTTGACGTGACTGCACAGTGCAGTCACACATTTTTCGTCTTAATGGAATAAAGTGCAAAAGTGTTGATAACCAAATATTGTTGAAAAAGATTGTACCATACTAATGCGGTACTCCGATCGCATATTTATCGGCCTCGCCTCCGGCTCTGCACATAGGTATATGGGTTTCGTGAATGAGGTGAGTATTCCTACCTCATAAAGTAAGCTTTTCATATCTATGTATATGTAATACAGACAGCTGGGCAGAAGATGCATTTGATGCGAATGATGCATCACACCCTGCTATTCAGAAAAGAGTACTTGGTGCCTTCATTAAGGAATTTCAATTTTCCTGATATTCCTGAGAGGTGTGAAAAGCAGTATGTGTCACTCGGTAGCAAATTTATTTCCGTCTAGTGCGTAAACACTTGAATCCCTCGTTACGCTCAAGATTCTACTTTAGGATTCTAAAGTAGAATCTCGCTACGCTCAGGATTTTATTGCAGATTCTTTCGCTTCATTCATGATTCCATATACCGCATACCGCCCTCGTCGTAAATATGTAATTTTGCTCCCTTGAGACACATCTACTATTCCTACCCTAAAGTAGAAAGTATTTCTTATAGAATGGTGTAACTACCTATTGTTAAAGAATCTCAGTATGACATCAAACGGCCAACAATATATTATTTCGGTGGATAAACCTTCTACCGAAATAATATATTAATCACGTAAGTTACAAGTTATAATACCTAGCACCTATGCCTCTATGGTTTACTCAGCCATTAATATTGCTCTATAAAAACCCAAAGCACATTTCGCCATTACGCATGTCAACATCGTTTCGCTAATATTTGCATGGCCATTTTGTGGCGTGACGTCACTAGTCTGCTGTCAGAGACATGAGAAGGTTTTGACGGGGCGATAATGGCTTGGCTATTAGGGCACGAGGACTGGAACAAATAATAAATACTAAGGGACAATCTTACAAAAATCGAACTAGACCCATATTTAGTAAGCTCAATAGGCTTGTGTTATGGGTACTAGACGACGATATATATAATAGATATAAATACATAGAAAACATCCAAGACTAAGAAACAAATATTCATGCTCATCACACAAATATTTGCCCTTACCGGGATTCGAATCTAGGACCTTTATCTTCACAGGCACTAAAGGCTAACGGGTCGTCCAATTTTGAAGTTAGGCATTCGCTTTGAGACTTTTAGTTATTAATATATGGGTAGGAAAGCGGATATTTTGCTTACATAATGTAGGTAACATCTTTGTGTAAATAAGTATGTGGGCCTGCCGGCAACCGAGATCTGCTCAGATACACAAAAATAATTTCATAAACTAGTTTTTAATATTACACTAACCACGAAATATTCCCGAAGGTGACCGCATTCTAACCCATAGATATTCTAGAAAGTGTTTTATCGGAGAATAACGATGACGGATAGTTTCCGTTTCCGATCGAGACTACCATAAACAAAAGAGCGGCTAAACAAATGTATTACCTTTGGCACACCTCCAGAGCGCACGTCACTGACTTGGCACAGCTCGATGACGTCACCGTCCTGCAACAAAAAGTTGGGATTTAGTCTATGGAACATAATACTATCAAGTGTAGAGGTCGTCTAAATATGCAACCGAGCACTATTATCATTGCAAATTAAGCTGTCTGGAAGTCCATAAATACAAGAAGATTCGGAGACATCAAACAGTCACCCCGAGGGTATAAACCCTCTGGGCCGTTATATTTATGCCTCTCGCAACGTACTTGAATAAATACAATAATTATAAAGTCTATTGTGTGCTCGTTACTCTGCATCTGATTGGACCTTTCCTACAGGAACTCCGAAACTAATTTTGATAAACTTTTCAGTATCGCACGTCCGGGTAGCAATAAGCTAATCTAATATATACTTATTCGTAAAGTGGCCGTCAATAAAATTTGCTAACTATGTAAAGAAACCGCCATATTGAAATTGTCTATCACTATGGCAGTTCGATTAGATAGTTAGCAAAGTCCATTGACGGCCACTTTAGCATCAAAATATCTCTCTAACTTCCCCTGAAGAAACAAGCGAGAGATGCACCTTGCACGGTGCAGTCGTGCGCTAGATTTTGGCCTATACATTTGGCTACTTCATCTTCAAAGAACTCTCAATATTTTCCTCGTAAATGATCGAGTATACAGGCTTTCCCAAAATTCAACGACAAGCCGAACACGGGTTACGTGCCAAGTCATATCAGAAAAATCGAAATGCCTTTTTTATTTGTTTATCGCCATTTAATAATAATAAACCATTTATTTCAGGCATCTAGGGCCCATTGTAATAAATACCGTAAATACGAACATAACATGTATGTAATACAATTATAAGATGAAAAATAAACGAATTTATTCTATATTGCACAAAACAATAAAGTTGAAAAAGACTAAATGCCTCAAGCATGTTCTCTACCGGTCAACCATACCACCCGTTTTCGGCCTGACGTAGACTTCTAGGACAACCTGTATAGTAGGGAATATAATTCTCTTGACGGTTCAAGATTTCCATAAAGATACTTCACCTGGAAATAACAACAATATGTGGACCCGAGACGTTTCATCTACTCAATTACCCCTGTATCGCGATTTCCCCCCAAAAGTTCTCTCAAGTAAATATGTAAATGCGACAAGTTTTCCTCTTGACGTCTGAGAGAGGAAATAACAAGTTACAAGCCGTAGGGTATTACCAGTATGTAATAGGTAACTTGGATTCTTTTCGTATTTTGGCTTTGACTGATACTCAACTTAGTCAACTTCAAAAGAATGAACTTTTCAACTCAATGTTCCGCAAAAGCCGTATTTTATGGACGTAAATCTTTTTCTAATAATGATGATAGTATATAGATTAGATGATGCCCGCGGCTTCGTCCGTGTGGTTATAGGAAAATTTAACATATTGAATTTTCCCGTGGGAATTACGTAGATGTTTTCCCGGTGAAAAAAGTAGCCTATGTCACTCTCCAGCTTCTTAACTAATCTCCATACAAAAAATCACATCAATACGACGCTCCGGTACGACGTGAATGAAAGACAAACACACACACACACTCGCATTTATAATATTATTAAGGATAGATATAAGTATTTGTATATACGATGATGATAGTAACTCGTGCTACTTATATTGTTGCCTTCTCTTAAAAAAGGTATGGGAGATGGACAAAACGGGTTTACGAAATGGTGGTCAAGGTCATCGAAACGATCAGCGGGCAGACCACCACCCCGATGGACCAATGATATCTGCCGCACAGGATCCAGACAGCGGATGAGATAAGCACAGGACCGAGGAGAGTGGCGATAAAGAATTTAATTGATGAGGTCGATACGGAATAGATAGATAGAAAGCTTTCACTGCCTGCAACCCGCCAGCGGGCGCTCTGTTCGGAGGCGCTTTCCGCTTCTTAGTGGGAAAACCACGGCATCGGTTACGAGCGTAGCGCTACGAAATTGTTGTGGTAGTTCACTACCGAATCGGTCAACACATTCATTGTGATTCCGCGTCAAATGCACACCCGCGTCAGAGCGCTTAGAGCCCTTTCCGCTACATACGAAAATTATTACTTTTACTACGAGGAACCCGCCTAGCGGCCGCCTACGCTGTAGTCGCTTTCAGCTACACACGAGGAAAACCACGGGACCGTCTACGAGAGTAGCGCGTAGCGAGTCCTGGCAGAGATTGTGTTAATTTGCTACGGACTACGGCGTAGCGCGACGAGCGTAGCGTGGCGGTGAATGGATTCAAACATTATTTATTAATATTTGATGCCTAATGTGATATTATTTCTTGTGTAACATTTATATTGTATATTCTACACGGCAATCGTAATACGTAAGTAATTGTCAATTAGTTGTTATTGACATTTTGATATTATTTAATTTTGATTTCTTATTATTAACGATTGTAATAAGGATTCTTAGAATTTTGACATTGTATGCGAATCTATATTGATAATTTTTATCTCGATATAAATAAATCCAAATCTAATCTAAATCTGGACAGGTAGTAACAGTCCGCGAGCTGTTAGGGTAGGACAGGTCTCTACTTCTTTCTCCTTCCCTCGTAAACGTTCTTACGCTAACCATTTCACCCGAACTCGAATCCAGTTCTAAGAGCTAACAGATTAGATATTTTTTAAAAGCTACTATTGCTCTCACAGAGACAGAAGACCGTAGCCATAATAATAAATATTTGCGGACAATCTTACACAAATCGACCTAGTCCCAAACCGAGCAAAGCTTCCACTATGGGTACTAGACGACGATAAACATTATACTTTATATACATAAATGTATACTTAAATACATAGAAAACATACATGCCTCAGCAACAAATATTCGTGCTCATCACACAAATAAATGCTCTTACCGGGATTCGAACCCGGTACCTCTGGCTTCGTAGGCAGGGTCACTACCAACTACGCTAAACCGGGCGTCAATACAATAACAACACCATTTCTTGAGTTGTGGGCATTTCATGTTGATTCCCTGCGGTGAGTAAGGTCGCCTGAGCTGCTGAGGCTGCGCTGTATACTTATATATTGAGTGTCGCGTGGTCGTGGTGCACATGACTCAAATGGACATAAAAACTTAAAAAGTTTCTGTCAAAAATGTCATTTTTGGTACAAGCTTTTATTGCCGACTGTAATTTTCTGTATACCATCACCAACTACTCATTGAGACGATTCTAACGAGCCCAAACTCAATGGGGTTACGTCGGTTAAGTACTGAATTACCATGGCCACCTTCCGTCTCCATCATCAGATCAGCTCGATGGTATCATAATATTGAATTGTCATCCCAACTATACTTAAACCCAAAATTTCAGCTCAATCGGTCACCGGGAAGTGGGTCAAATTTAACTTGCAAGATTTGATTACAGACAGACCGACAACGGGACAGGTGAAAGTAAATAAAAGCTTGTAAAAATAGAGGTGCTGTGTGCTGGTGTCGCAAGCGTCCATAGGCATCAGGCATTCCATGCATGTTTACCAACGCCGTATAGTATAATAAAAACACACCGCTGTTATTGTCTAATGCATCACTTTATTTAGCCGAGCAATGCTTGTTTATCTGCCCGTACATATAGTATCTGCAGGTTCTTAAGTATATTATGATAAAATTAACGTTGAACCGAGCTAGTGCAATTAATTACGTTGAGATATCACAACAACATAGTAAATAATGGTATTTATAAAACAGTAACACCCGAACTCTGATCTAATTGGTTTACAATGTTTTCATTGTACCTAAGGCCGTGTTGTACGAGCGAGCGAAGCGGACGGCGGCGCGGACCGACATAAACACTGACATAATCGTAAAACCCAAGGCGACCGAAAAATCTAGATGTCTCCAACGTGTTTATTTTCAGGCGTGAGCGTTTTATGCATCATGTTGGTACTCGCATCTCAGCAGAGCAGCAGATAATATACATTGTTTAACGAGGGGCGTTAGTGGAATATTGCGAACAAGAATCTATCAGAAGCCTGACGCCGAAAGCGGAGGGCTTTTGATGACTCGAGTTTGCAATATTCATACGGCCGGTTTTTCATTACATTTGCGAGGAAATAATAATCTCAAAAGACAGAAAAATCAGTGTTTCATACAACCGCACCAATCAAAAACCGGCCAAGTACGTGTCGGGCCACGCGCAGTGTAGGGTTCCGTAGTTGCCTGTCTGTCTTAGTTACATCGACGTGCGGTGCGGTTGCGTTGGCCGAATTTATACGAAAATTGGCACTTTCAATTACATATTAAGTTGGTCGACTATTACTCGGTAACTACTTATGCGTACTTGTTCGTGATAGTTTTCCTTTTAAATACATTATATGTACTACTACCACGAATTTTTTCACATCCCCAGTAGTAGCCATTTAGCCGGCAGGGGGGGGGACACACACACACATGACACGAACTAAAATTAGGGCTTTAAAGCGCAATATCTCGCAAACGAATTACTGATTTGAAAAATGGTTTTAAAAAACCCATAATATTTTTGAACGAGCTATCCAACGATATACTACCCCATGGGTTTGGCGAGAAAAAATAATTATATCCCCGCTTTAGGAAGGAACCCTAAAAAAAAAAACTTTTTCCACATTTTATTGTACTGTTTTGTCGGCGTGATAGATTTATGGTACCCATGCCGAATCACAGTTTTCTAGTAGGAATGGTTACTGAGCTAAGCCGAAGACGGACATGGCGAAACTATAAGGGTTCCTTGTTGACTACGGCAATTGTCATGCTGCCTTTGAATCAAAAGTTAACATTACATTAGCAGAAGCGGTTGAATGGTTCGAAAATAACAAATTGAAAATAAACATGACAAAAACTAAAGCAATGCAATTCTGTTCATACAATTCAAACCCACTGCCTGTACAAATTAATTATGGCAATTTAAATGTAGAATTAGTTGACTTTGTAAAATTTTTAGGTTTTAATATTGACATCAATTTAAATTGGAAGCTTCATGTTGACACTGTTTGCAAAAAACTAGACAGGTTTGTCTTTGCACTCAGAAGAGTGAGACAAACAGTGTCACTAGATGCAGCTCTAACTGCGTACCACGGTTACGTCTCCTCGGTTTTAAACTATGGAATATTACTGTGGGGAAATTCCGTAGAGTCGGATAAAGCATTTAAACTTCAGAAACGGTGCATTAGGGCCTTGGACAACGCGTGGTTTTTGCAAAGCTGTAAGCCTTTATTTGTGAAACTTAATATACTCCCGCTGCCTTGCCTGTACATTAGAGACGCATGTCTCTTCGTCAAGGACAACCCTAGTCACTTTATAAATCGGTATGACACCAGTGCTAGACATACAAGGGCCCAGTACCAAAACCTGTTATACCAACCTCGCTGCCAAACAGTTATCTATAAAAAAAACTGCTACAATATGTGTATAGTCATTTATAACAACTTGCCTGATGACCTTAAATTAGAAAATAAGAATTCTTTTAAAAGTAAGTTGACAAAATGGCTGCAGGAGAAGAGTTTTTATAGTGTAAATGAGTATTTAGCAACTGACATAAGTAATTAAGTTAATTCTTTGACATACTGACATAGAAATTTAGGGAATTATTAATTATAGAATAATCTGATGAAATGACATGTACGAAAATTTAGTTTTATGACATAGTAATACTTTGCACACCTGCATGCAGGTAGGATATGAGAAACAAAAATAGCTTTAAGACCTTACCTGTAACCATATTCCGGCAAATAAAGAAAATTTTGAATTTTTGAATTTTTGAATTTTTACGGAACCCTAAAAATTGACGAAATTGACCACTTCCAGATCAGTGCGAGTGGAGTTCAATATTTCAACCACACAGCACAGATACTGTAGTATTCTTGCGGCGCGTGGCCAACTAGATTTTTTTCAACCAATCAAACAAACAAATGGTCGTGTACCACTCCGAATTAACCGTTTTACGATTTTCTAGTGGCACTGTAGCCACATGGTCATTCATACCAAAAAAGCAGGCGACCATTTGCTTCAAGGTGCTTTTTGCACGAGTAACTTTCGTAGGGTTCGGCTCATTTTGAAACACCCACACTGTTGATTGCTGTTTAGTTTCGGGATCATACGCATATATCCAAGATTCGTCACCTGTGTAGATATTATAAACCGCTTTTGAGTCACCACGGTTATATTTAGTTTAATTGTGCCGTATCAAACGCGAACAAATTTTTTTTACAGCTAAATGTTCATGTAATATCTTATTAACGCTCGTCATAAATATCCCCAGAATTGCCTCTATCTCGCGATACGTAACATGACGGTCATGCATTATAAGTTTCCGCACTGCTTCAATATTTTGTGGTACAACGGCCGATTTCGGGCGACCTTCCTTAACTTCGTCCGTAAGCATACTACGTCCACGATTGAACTCACTAAACCAGTGATACTCAGTAGTTTTTGATGGAGCTTCATCACCAAACGTCAAAGTTAATTGATCTATGCATTGTTGTTGCGTTAAGCCACGCCGAAAAACGTAATAAATCATAGCACGAATATTTTCACGAGTAAGTTCCATTCTTGGAACGAGATAACATTTTAAACCCGCCAAAAACAAAAGACTAGCGTACTCAAGAAAAAAATATATAGCGGCCAGTATTAAAAGAAAGTTCAAATTTTACCATGAAGGTCAACAATTGTGTTTAAGAAAGTTGGAATCCTGGATTCCGGATACATAAGTAGCAGCCCTCGTACAGGTACTAGAAATTTTATATATCAATACTTCATCATATATCAGGCGAAAGACGTCCGCTGCTGGACATAGGCCTCTCCCAAAGAGTGCCACAATGACCGGCCCCGCGCCACCCGTATCCAGCGAACTCCCGCGACCTTTACCTTTACCTTTACCAGGCCAAGATGAATACTTAAATACATAGAAAACATCCATCACTCAGAAACAAGTATTCATGCCCATCACAAAAATATTTGCCCTTACCGGGATTCGGACCCTGGAACGTCAGCTTCGCAGAAAGGGTCGCTACTGACTAGGCTAAAACGGTCTTTAAATAATACAATATCGTTTAAAACGTACAAGTACCTAAACAATGCCTACTGAGATCAATGAAAAATCCCTAAACAATATATCCTTTTGATTAATAGATCCAATTAAGTCTCAACTCAACCCGATTGGTTAAAACTTGTAATTAAAGGATTGAGATTACCCGATATCCGCTTTGTTCGATTCTCTCTGATTTCGTACTCCCTTTGGTCAGCTTTCAAACAGCTTTGTTATCTTGTTTTGCTGTTAAAACAATAATTGGAGGAAGAATTTACCTTACGGAATAATTATATTTTGTTTATAATCTATAAGCAATGCTTATTAAGCATTGCAGCGAAACAACAAATAACCCTCTCCATTGCTCTTTCAGTGACTTTGAGCCTTCTTATGAGTCCCATAGTAAGGTGAGAGTCCGTTGGATGCAGAAGGAGGCGTAGAACCGGTCATTGTGGCACTTTTGTCAGAGGCCTATGTGCCTATGATGATCATGACTCTCAAAGCAATCTTTAAGTACCGGGTCAAGGTTAATTCGGGGGCTAAGGGAGCTCGTAGCAATCGTATAGCACTTATTGCCATATTGCAGCGCTTTTTGTCAGCGAAATGATAATAGGCGCTCAGCGTGCCATAATCCTGAGGAGGTAAATACGTAACTTTTCGAACGAGCATTAGGACAAATCAACTGTCATTTTAGCATACCGACATTTAGATTTGCCTAATGTACGTACGAAGTGTTACGTAATCGACCAGCTGACCATAGAACCTCATTCGGGCACCTGAGGTTGTTTCAACTGTCAAAATTCAACTGTCTTTTTAATTTTCGACTACGTAAGCGTGACTTGGAAAGACTGCGCGAAAAAGGTCCGGTCTACGGCAATATCAATACCCTTAGGACACCCAATATCTGGAGCGAACTAAAAGCGTAACTTTCCCTTAAAATCGAGCATTCATTAAACATTAACTAGAACAGTTCATTATTCTAAAACTCGGCTTCTCCAATTAAACTACCCCAAGGAATCGAACCCGAAAGTCGCAGAAAGCGGGTCATCGCGAAGCGAAGTGAAATCGGTCACTTGCCAAGTTACTTGCTTTATAAAGTTAGTCGGAGCTTATGATAAAGGTTGGTGTGATCTAAAAGGAACTGGATAAGAAATAACCTTCCTTATAACTCAACATATGAAAATAAACTAAAATGGATACTGCTCTGGGGTCTATTTCAAAAAGGCTAGTTACGAGATTTGTGAAGTATGCCCTTGAAGTAGCGATTCGATCACATAAAAACTTGAGAATCTATTCTACTTAAATTGAAATGGAATATAACAATACGGGTGTACACTTAAAATGTATTATTTAAGTAAGTACTCCAAAAGAAAGAAGGCCAAAAAATATGCCCAGTGACGAAAATCCCATTCAGATAATGTCAACGAGAGAAAACGTCACGATCTGCGAGCGTCATAGTAAATGATAATCGTTTCATATGTGTTTTGCGGAAAAGGGAGAATATACCCCTTCTTAAAACTTTGGATACTAATAATTTTGTGATTATTTAATCCCCTGCTTTACTTTTCTCTCCATTTGACAATATTTTTTCGAGAAAATTCACATTATCGGTTATTTTATTCGGTGTCTAGTCTACACCCCACCCCCATTATCGCGCGCTGTGTGTATAATCACCCTCTAAAACAATGCATCTAGAACATCATCATAAAATGTCAAGATCCTTTATTTATTTAACTTTCATATTTTTTACTAGATATTCATAAATGAAATAAATGGATTTTATTCTGCAAATTTACCTATTCGGAATCAAACTTGACGTAACATTTGGAACCGACTACAGTAATCCCTTGATCACATTAAATACCCACGTGTACCACACACCCGTATCCGAACGCGAAATCAACTCCCCTAACACTTTTACCGCGCTATACAAAATCCATTTCCGCAAAATCAGATCGGACATAAAACGTAATAACCAAAATGGCGGCCTGTCTCACGTCAATCACGTTATCGGTTGTCATTTCCAGTTGATTCGGTTCGTGTCAGGCGGGAAACGGATATCCGTGAAGCGGGGAAGATGCAGTTTTCGCTAAAAAGGAAGAATGCAAGACTTACTAAAATAAAGTTACTGTTAGGCCGAAAAGTAAAATTTATAGGACTTTTAGGTATATTACGGATTATTTTTTAGACCGGATCTTATCTTAAGACCCATCGGTCCACCAAAGCGATTGCTCAGCTACGTGTCACAAAAGTTTGGGGAGGAGGGACATAATCCAACAAAAGTAGGGCTTTAAAGTCCAATATCTCGCAAACGAATTACTGACTTGAAAAATTGTTTTCGAAAACCCACACTCCCCCACAACATGGGTTTAACTAGAAAAATTACATCCCCGCTTTAGGTGTAGGGGAGGTACCCTAAACATTTTTTTTCGAGATTTATTGTACGGTTTTGTCGGCGTGATTGATTTATAAGCCCATGCCGAATCACAGTTTTCTAGTACTAATGGTTACTGAGCTAAACCGAAGACGGACGGACGGATAGACGGACATGGCGAAACTATTAGGGTTCCTTGTTGACTACGGAACCCTAAAAAAACTTTATAATTTTTTTGCTGCACTGTAATTGTAATGATGTCTTTATGCCAATGAAGAAATAAAACGACCTTGACACACAAAAAAAATGTTTTCCAAACCAATTAAAACAGCATTAATTATTCTTCAAAAACCACCGCCCGTACAGGTGAGCCCACAAACCCACGCAAAACTCGCGAGTATCGCTTTTCTTCCTGAATAATGAATCGCATACAAACTGCGAATTCGTCGGAGATTACACTTAAAAAACACAATACTTTACTAACCTACCCGATTTCACAACTCTTTCCCTTTTATGGAAAATATGAACTTATTGGAAAACCTTTAAAGTCGGTTTTACAATGACCATGCCATGTAAATAAGTTACGCGGCCCGGGAAGTAAATAATTCGTGTCCTACAGGCCCGGACAGTGTTAAATATTCAAGGTTGAAACCTTTGGGAAATAACAGTTGGTAATGGAGGCACATTTGCACGGCATTAAATATGATAGGTGTATGTGGGTAATGTATATAAAGTGTGATGAGAGCTTAGTTTTAACAGGCCCGGTATAGTGCGAATACCGAATCCCGTATCTAGAACGGATCTTATCGTAAGACTTGAGACTCATCGGTACAACAAAACCGAAATGAAAAAGATGTTTAATAAATAATATACTCGAATAGTGACACTATTGTTAAAGTGGCAATGTTCAAATTAAAATTAAAGGTATGCCCATGTTACGTTTTGTGTTATTTTTCTTGCCTAACTTAATGGATTTGGTAAAATTTAAATAAGTTTGTCAATAACATTTTTTAAGTAATTAAAACCATTTTTGAGGTACTTGTTAGAAGATAAAATTAATTTCGATGGGCAACCCGGAACAAAAAAGTTATGTAAGAGTTTACTCTTGGAGTATAAGTAGAGTAAATTAAATTTTAGGCAAGCTGGTGGGATGACAGTAGTCATTTCTTTAGTCGGGGAGGGTCCATTCTAGGAATTAACAGGATGATGATAGAGGGGGGGAATCAACATTCGACAAACAACGATGACGTAATATATGGACAAGCCCTAGTTACCACACTAATGCTTTTTAACATAATTATAAAACCTGCATACACTTAGCTTTTTCCAGACATAATTCTTAATTTAAACCGTACATTACCCGTTCACTTATCATAATGCACTGGCAACACTCAAAGGAGCATTACCGGTTAAATGATAAAGACTACATTCACATTTGGACTGGCCATAAATTTTCATTAAGCAAACGTGGCCATCCTAAGTAGTCCTGGCGGCGGACGATTATTGTAGAAACGAAAGCCATATAGAAGACCTGGAGCGAAATGAAGTGTGCAGCTCAAGACCGATCGGGGCATTGTGCCCTGCCTCTGCCCCATCCAGGGGAATTATTAGGAACTTAAGTCAAAAGAAAGTCATACGTAATTTTCGTTTCAACAATGCGCATGGGAAATCATAAAAACATTGTAGTAAACAAGCTTACGCCACTGACAATTAGCGATCACCGTAGCCTAATAAAACTCATGAGGATCACGCATGTTGCTGATCCTTTATTGATTTAAGGATTTGCTGTGTCGACAGCGAGAGGTATTTGTCAGAGAGGTCCCTCCCAACACGGCGCATCCGCGGAGTTGAGCCGATGTCACTACCAGTGTCACAACACTGGCAGGCGTATTTATACCCTGTTCCAGATAAGCTTTGATATCATAGATAAATGAAGGAAAACATATTTTAATATTTTTCATATTTCATTTATTGCATAATCATGAACATAATTACATAATAAGGCGTTACAGTTAATTTAGTCAATTCATGACACCCTGTAAGGCACACAATATTTAACTTATTATCTAATACCTACCTACCTATTAGAACATTTCATCATAATATGTTTAACATATTATGTGAGATGTTTGTATGTGAATAATAATAATTATTAATAACATTGTAAAAGTAAATAAAATATAAAAGGAGGAAAAAAATAATCTTTAAGCAACATTCCATACATTAAGTTTTTAGCAATTTTAAAAGTAGACAAATAAATAAAAGACAAGAAAAGCATTTCATTGTAGCCCGGCTAGCCGGCGGGTGAAAATAAAACTAATATTTTATTTACAATAAAATATAATAATAAAAATGAAGAAGATATATGTACAAATTGGGTAATTAATCAGTCAGTACAGAGGCATAATGTTACAAGCTAGAAGTCACTGGCCCGAAAAGTTCAGATGAGACGTTTGTAGTTTAAATAGCCTCGGAGCTCTCGCTGGGCTGGGTAGGTCTAGGGCTCGCCTTTAGGTTGCTAGGAGGCGGCAGCGCAGACGTAGGTATATCCAGCAGCCAAGCAGTGATCGAGTTTGAAGACTACGAGGCATAAAGGGCTGGAAGCAATCCTTTTTATTAGCTCAGGTTCAAACCCATCCGAGCCTCATAAGGTTTAGACCAGTGACGGCTAAATGAGGCTTGGATTGGGTTTAACAAAAAAAATATATACTGAGCACAGAACTTGATACAAAACATAACTGCTTAAGTGGCAGCCCTTGTATGCATTAACTATATACACTATTTATAAACACAGGTAATGTGCATTACATAAAACATTAGTTTTTACGTTTTAAAATAGAAGAAATCTCCATCCAATCTTTCAGCAATTATTTTTCCGAAGAAAAACAAAACACGGCCGTGAAAATCCCATGTTTTTCTTTCTCGCCGGCCAGTGCGCTAGCAGCCGCGCGGCGGAGGTTTGCCGTGTTACATCATACAATTTCATAAAATTCTATGTTATAATAAATCAGTGTTGCAAATCCTTATTTTAAGTAATTGTACCTACTATTTTATTTCGCCAGCTCTTCATCATTTAGAAACTTCTCAATTGTACTACACAATTGAGGAGTTTCTAAATGTGCATTTGTGAATTAACATGACTTTAAATTTATTCTTAAATAATTTGTCACTTGGTTCAAGTTTGATACTGCCCGGAATTTTATTAAAAACTGAGATACAATTATATTGTGGCCCTTTTTTGCAGATAGCTAGGTTAGCTTTTGGTAGCAGTCGTTTGTTTTTATATTGGCTTCTAGTTTTTGACGTTTCCGGTTTTATCGGGAATAGATCTGGGTGTTTTCGAACAAAGAGGGCCGCTTCCATTATAAATATTGAGGGTAGTTGTAACAGGTTAAGTTTAGTAAAATGAGGGCGGCAGCTGTTAGGAATGTGGATATTGGCTAATATGCGGATACACTTCTTTTGCATGATGAAAAGTTGGTGAGAGTCTACGCTAGCTCCCCACAGAACGACACTATAACGGAGACTCGAGTAGATATACGCGAAATACACAGACAACGCAGATTCAAAGTTCGTGTTCGATTTTAGTAAGCTTAGCGCGTATATATATCTAGTTATTTTTGTTTTGGTATTTTGAATGTGGGTTTTCCAGTTTAGACTGGAGTCTATTGTGATTCCGAGCAATTTAAATTCGTTAACCTCTTCAACTTCATTATTATTTACCTTTAATTGTAACTCTAAGGGCTTCTTTTGGACGGGTTTAAACTGCATAATTTTAGTTTTTTTTAGGTTTATTTCTAGGTTATGGTCCTCGAGCCACTTCTGAACGGTAAGGAGCGCGTGGCAAAGCTGTTTGTTACATTCAATACTATCCGTACCATTTAGTAACAGGGAAATGTCATCCGCGAACATAACATTGACATTTGTGTCCAATATTTTAGGCAAGTCGTTTATATAACACAAGAATAGGGTACATCCGAGCACACTGCCCTGTGGAATTGAGCAGATGGTAGACCGCAATTGTGAGGTGATCGCCGTAACCTCCCGAGCCTCATCGTCGTAGTTATCTATTTGCACAACCTGTTTTCGATTTTGCAGGTACGATTTAAACCATTTATGTGCGGTACCTTGTATTCCCATGTCGTGCAATTTAGATAACAGGATTTCATGGGACACTATCGTAGGCCTTCGTCATGTCCAGTAGCAGTCGTATACCATATTCTCTTGTGTTTATCTTCTCTAAAATTTATTTTATGTAGTTATAAACTGCCAAGGTTGTTGAATGATTTTTTCTGAACCCATATTGGTTTTTATCAAATATATTATATTTTTCGAAGAAGCTGTAAATGCGATTTGACATGGCCATTTCGAAAAATTTTGACACAGTCGGCAAAAGCGCAATTGGACGATATTGGTTAGGGTTGCTTGCGGCGCCTCCTGGTTTATGAATCGGTTTAATTTTTGATATTTTTAATAGATCTGGAACTATCACTTCTTCAAAGGATTGATTAATAAGCCACGTTAAAGGTGTTACTAACTCAGATGCGCATATTTTTATCAAACTTGATGGGATTTCGTCGCAGCCGAAGCTATTTTTATTTTTTAATTGATGCATTAGCTTGATTACGTCCTCTTCGTTCACTGGGCTAATGTAAATAGAATTACTGACGGGATAGATAACTGGGCGTCCGATCGCTTGTGATCGCGCTGCAGCGGTGCCCGGCGCGGGTGCCGATGACTCACCCACCGATGCAAAGTACTCGTTAAATATGTTTACGATTTGTTGGGGTGATTCTACAACTGTTGACCCTTATTAATAGTCTTACTAATAACAAAGTAAAGGAGGTTTCAGTCCCCACTAATCTACAAACTAATAATGGAACTACTACTGACGAAAAGGAAATATGCGAAATTTTTAACGAATTCTTTTCAACTATCGGATCTACTTTAGCCCAGGACATCAAAAACAAGCATCAGATAACTCCAGCAACAGCCCCTATAGCCAGAATGATAAGCAACAAGCTTACACAGATAACTCCAACTACAGCGGACGAAGTAACAAGCATCATAGAAAATCTTAAACTTAATGTGAGTACCGGTTTGGATGGCATTAGTGCAAAATCAATTAGATGCGTTAAAGATTTGATCAGTGATGAACTTGTTAAATGCATAAATACATGTTTAAAAGCAGGAACCTTTCCGAATAGTCTCAAAATTGCAAAAGTCACACCTCTCTACAAATCAGGAAACAAATCTGACCCCGGTAACTATAGGCCGATTTCGGTGCTCCCAGTAGTATCAAAAATTTTAGAAAAAAATATCTATAATCGTCTTGTTACATACTTAAATTCAACAAACTTTCTTTACAAAAAACAATACGGTTTTAGAAATAAGTCTAATACGCTCTCAGCTACCATAGATCTTGTTACCAAAATTAAAGTGAATATCGATCAAAAACAAGTAGTTCTCGAAGTTTTTATAGATCTGAAGAAAGCCTTCGATACAATTAGTCATGAACTGCTACTTAACAAACTAAACGCTATAGGTGTTAATAAAACTGCACACAAAATAATTAAATCGTATTTATCAGAACGCTATCAAATTGTAAAAATAGGTGATCACGAAAGTACCCCGAAAGAACTTACATGCGGAGTGCCTCAAGGATCCATCTTAGGTCCGCTATTATTTCTTATTTACATAAATGATATGCACCAGGTTGGCCTAAGAGGGGATATTACGCTATACGCTGATAACACAAGCCTATTTTATTTTGGTAATACAATCACACACGTCATAACGGAAGCACAAAGTGACCTCAATCTACTAAATGAGTGGTTTCAAAATAACTTTCTTACAATAAACATAAAGAAAACGAATTACATAATATTTTTGGCAAAAAACAAGAAAATAACTGAGTACGATCCCTTAAAAATAGACAATCAGATAATTAAACGTGTAGATAAAGAAAAATACCTCGGCCAAATCTTAGATAAAAACCTGAATTGGAAACCGCACATAGAAAAAATTAAGTTAAAAATAACCTCATTCATAGGAGCACTACGCGGTATTGCTAGATTTCTTCCTAACCAAGTGAGGTACACTATATACAGAGTGTTTTTTTTAAATGGGACAGTATGGGGAAATCCTAATCTAAAGGAGATAGAGGAAAAGTGTCCAAGGAGACATTAGGTGTTCTTTTATGTAAACAAATTTGGCTCATTAAAATTTTTGGTCAAGCGTGAGTTGTTCTTAAAAAATTATAAAGTTGGTCAATTTTTTTTTTGACGCGGGTCGGTTCTGTTTCATGTAAGGATTATTTCATTGTATGGAAAGAAAAAAATCTGAACAGCAGAAGTTGGTCACATTTAATGAAAACTAATCTTCATACAATTGCAGTATTCGCCTTTTAATATTGTTACAAGTGCCTAGGCGTGTAAAAAAATATTTAAAATTATTCCATTTTTAAATTTTGATAATCGATAAGAGCTCCAGATGATTCAAGAGAAGAACATTTTTTTTAATCTTCGTAAACATCATGGCACGCGATAGTCTTGAAATTATAAAAAAAAGAATTCAAATTTGGAACGTAAGTTATTTCTGCAGCAAAGAATGCAAATTTGGAACGTACGTTATTTCTGCAGCTGTGATTTTGACGAGCAGTTTCCAAACTCTTGGATGGGTACATATGGGCCGATAAAGTGGCCCCCACGATCGCCCGACTTAACGCCATTAGATTTTTTCTTATGGGGTTACCTTAAGGGTCGAATTAATGAATCCCGATACAACTCCGTACAAGAATTAAAAGATGCTGTTTACAACACTTTAAACACAATTCACCATAAGTCTCTGTTAAATGCAACTAGAAGTGTCTTGAAGCGTGCTCGTACCTGCATAAGACAAGACGGCGGCCACATCGAACATTTACTCAAGTAATAAACCAACTGTATGAAGATTAGTTTTCATTAAATTTGACCAACTTCTGCTGTTCAGATTTTTTTCTTTCCATACAATGAAATAATCCTTACATGAAACAGAGCCGACCCGCGTCAAAAACAAAATTGACCAACTTTATAATTTTTTAAGAACAACTCACGCTTGACCAAAAATTTTAACGAGCCAAATTTGTTTACATAAAAAAACACCTAATGTCTCCTTGGACACTTTTCCTCTATCTCCTTTAGATTCGGATCTCCCCATACTGTCCCATTAAAAAAAAACACTGTATAACGCGTTGGTTAAACCCCATCTCGACTATCTAATTGAAGTTTGGGGCACGGCCGCTAAAACTAATCTTAAAGCAATGCAAATAACTCAAAATAAACTAATCAAAACTCTATTTCAATACAACTACCTAACACCGTCCAACAAAATATATAAAGAAACTAAATTACTAAATATAATGCAATCATACATATACAATACATGTATTTTAGTTCGTAAAGTGTTAAATAAAAACATACTCACTGAAATAAACTTTACGAAAAAGAAAACCAAGCAAAAAATCCAGCTTCCAAATGCGAACGATCTAATTTTGCTTTCACCACGAACAAACTATGGGAAAAAATGCTTGTTGTATGAAGGTGCTCAGCTGTACAACAAGCTCTCCAAACATGTAAAGAATACAAAGTCAGTATATCGCTTCAAAAAAATGCTCAAAAAACATATACTAAATATTAACACACAAGGAAATGTATATTGATTTAAACTTTCACGGACACATTTTCTAAATAAAATGAGACTTAACCGCCTAAAGTATATTATCATAATCTATATATTTACATCGATGTTTCGAACGTATCGTAACTTAATAATAATAATTAAAAAAAATGGTATATATATAGTACTTATACAAATAAATATAAAAATAAAATAAAATAAAACTTTATACCTTTTATATCAGACTCACATACCTACATATAAACAAATACAAAACAGACAAAATAATGTAAAGCAAATTAACAAAATAAATACAAACACTATAATAATGATATCATATATCAATATCACCTAGTGACAAAACGAAATACCTACAAACCAAATACGCTATGCCACTTCCAGTCTGCGTAACTCAATGATTTCGTTATCTTACAACTCGGCGCACGGGTCTTCTAGCCGTGTTGACAATTGTACCGGCACAATGCTGTCGGAGTGTTGTGCAGAATTACCCACTTTTTATTTTTTTACCCTTTTTATACTTTCTAACATATGTTTAATTTTAAGTTCTCATAATAAGTGAATTCTAAAATTCTTAATGAGAATAAATGATCTTTAATCCTGTCGCCTATTTTTAATGATATATTCTTGTTTTGTCTAAGTTTATGTTTGCGTGTAATAGTGTTTATAACCGTCCATGTTGTTTTTGTTTTATTCTTTGATCTTTTTATTTGAAATGAGTAGTTAAGTTTTTTTGAGGTTTTAACGCATTTTTTTAAACATTTTTTCATACTCTTTATAGTAATTGCCTACGATTTCATTTTTTGATATATTTAAAAAGGTTTTCAGTTGACGTTTATGTTTGCATGACAGTTGCAAGCCCTTTGTTAACCACGTTTTGTTTGGTATCGATGGCAATAGTTTAATTCTTCGCCTTGGTATATATTTGTTTAAATTGTTTTGTAATATGTTGTGAAATGCTTGAACATTTGCGTTTGTGTCATTTGTTACCGATAATACGCCATTCCAATTTATTGACTTTAAGCCTTGTTTAAATAACTGCTGGTTTTTTTTACTAAATATTCTGCTGTGAGTGAACCATGGTTTAGATTTTATCCGTGTTGTTTGTGCTTCCATTGTTAACAGAATGCTTTTGTGATCTGATATACCATTATCTTGAACTTCTACGCTATATTTCATCTCGTTTGTGAAAACGAGATCTATACAAGAAGAGGAGCTATTCGAATCTCTTGTGGGTGTTTTTATAATTTGTCTTAGATTGTAACATAACATGGTGTCTGGAAGTCTTCTGCTGGTAGGGTTATTAATCAACATATTAATATTAAAGTCCCCTACTACAACTTTTTTTTTTGTGTTTATGTCTGATGTATGATGCTTAGCAGTTTGTCTAATTGTTCAAAAAAAGTTTCAATTTCCGGACCAG
The DNA here is from genome assembly GCA_947049275.1 of Epinotia bilunana. Lineage (NCBI taxonomy): Eukaryota > Metazoa > Arthropoda > Insecta > Lepidoptera > Tortricidae > Epinotia > Epinotia bilunana. The sequence continues at coordinate 19,400,199 of OX346266.1, read as the reverse complement.
GCCGATAAATACTTACTAATAACATGTTTTCTTTTGGGATTCCTATGGCGCAACATTCAAAGACGGACTCTTTCGATAGCTCAGCGATATCTATGTTTTCCACGAACTCGATGCCTTGTTTTAGTAGAATCGCCACACCGCCTCCCTGGCGTAGACAACGATTAAATTCTGCTGCAACATCGTGAGGAAACCGATCTAATCCCAATAAGGTCTATAGTTTTCCCTCCGTGATGGCCAGGTGGCAGTCGCTTTCATGAAACTAGTGGATTAGGTGCCAAAACGGACTGGGCTCCATTAGGGCACAAACGGGAATCATAGATAAACAAAGAAAAGCAGACGAATGTGTCCATTAAAATGGGTAATGCTATATGGAATGAGGAACAGACTTAGTAATAGCACCTTTATGGCTCTTCTAGCTCTGTAGGCTAGCAATCGGCACTTCGAGTTCAGTTTATACGGTACTAATCCGTTTTTTATGTGCTGGCAAGTCAAGTGCCAAAACGACATATAAGCCGTACGCACTGCTGGTTGACGGGATCTTTTATTATTGATGTTGGTCTGCCGAATCTGGCGGCGTATTGAATATAAATATCCGAATTACGATGGCGGTGGTTAATTGTTTGTTTGTAATGGAGTGCTTTTGGAAAGTTTTTGAGGCCGCGCATGTGCGACTATATGTATGTAAAAAAAACTGACAGACCTATTTTTATATACGTACATCCACATCACATATTACATCATTGACTTAAATTAATCTTAAATGGTATTTACTACTGATATAATATGCGACAATTAGGGTAAGTGTTAAGTATAAGTGTTCCGTACAACACTAAAACCGATGCATGTTCAATTGAGATGTATAATAAGCAGATCGTTTTAATTGTTTGCACGGTATAAGTAAGTTAAACTCACAACGAGGCCGATATTTCTTTAACTCACTTGAAGAAGGTGCACAGGGCATAAATGTGTGTGTGACTGCGCCCCTGAGGTTATCTACACATAGGAAAACACTGTGGCGACGCGAAGATAATCAATCCATTTTAGTGAGTCATCATCGTCATAAACTTAAGAGCCAGGCTCTTGTCGGAGGAGTAATCGCCAATCACCATTCTGTTCTTCTCTCTGCCACTGTTTTGAGCTCTAATACGACTTTACATTAACTTTCTCTTTAGCTTGGTCCATAAACGTCTTGGCCTTCCCCTGCCTCTCCTTCATCCCATCTTACCTTCAAATCATAATCATATGGTGCCCTATCAGGCTATCATACGTCCCCTTCTGTTTTCAATAGTTTTTAGTAGACATCTTCTAGATTAAACATCCATAACAATACTTTTAAAATAAGGTTTCGCTCCTCGTAATAAAGGCAAATATATTTTTTACCACATCTTGCTTTGTTGTTCATTGGATTCTTATTTGTCTGACCTTATGACTATTCTTACAACGAGTAGTTACAGTCTAACTCATTTGGTTGAAATTGGGTTTAATTCGCGCAAAGTGCTACAATTATTCCTTGTAACATAATGGGTCAGCCATGTCACCTTCAGGGAAATTGTGAAAGCTAACTAAATTCCCCGAACCAACGAAAAGACCAACATGAAAGTAAATTCCACACACCTACACAAAAAATAAGGTTAACAATATTTTCTTTCTTTCAATGTATTCTATTTAACGAAATCCAAATATTTATTGTAGAAATAGCATTACAATATCAGCGAATGCCAATGTGTAGGCTGCCCTTGGCTATGGCCCATTTGCTAAAACTTGCGACATCATTTTAAGAAATTTATCCAATGGTATGGAACGCAAAAGTGGCGAATTCTTTTACTGTGTAAAAAAAAATGCGCTAGGTGCCGCTTTCCGGCGCTCTGATCTCAAAATCATACCAGATCATGTATCAGTTTATATGACGTGTGCTCTAACGGAGGTTACTCTGAAAGTGCACTTCGGGGATGAAACTGAAGTGCACCTGTGCCGTGTCGCAGCGGTCACGTGCGGCATGCGGCATGCCGCTCACGGTCGTAAAACAGTCCGGTTAATGCTCCAAGCCGCACAGGAAAATTTGTGCGTTTATTACCGTACACGTGGCATAGACCAATGATGCTAGCATCTGAAATAGTCACTAAATTTAGGATACCTAGGATGTAGCTGGCTCAATCACCTTTCTTTTGCCCCTTAGTTTTTTCTTCATTATCAGTTACCTTGCCACAACATGTGTATTTTTATCAAATACACATGTAGTACTTATAGTTTGATAAACAGTATATTCGAACATATATGTCGCATCTCGCAAAAAAACTGTATTCGAGCAGAAAACATGGTCGTCCAGGGGAGAAACCACTATTTTCATACAGCTCCGCAACCGGTGAGATTGAGGGCAAATTAATATTTTTAAACATAGTTTTCATGTAGTTTCACACTATAATTAATTGAGTAAGGAATGCAACAGCAACTGACAACAGCAGACATCGTATTTGCTTTTAACCCATTCAATGCCGACGCCTCATATTTTTAATCATCACGCAGTGCCGCCGCCTTCTACGCGACGACGCGAATTCGCGTCCACGGCTTCACGTTAACATTTCAACGGACGCGAATTCGCGTCCGCGGCATTAGGTTGTATATCACACTTGAAGGACGCGAATTCGCGTCTGCGGCATTAGGTTATTTCACACTTGAAGGACGCTAATTCGCGTTTTCGGCATCGTAAGTGATGTTTTTGCGTCTAAAAACAGTTTTTGTCGAAAACGTATTCAGTATAGACGTGACAGCCGTAGACTGAGCCGCATATATGTTTTTTTTATTGTATAGTTAGATTATAATAAAGAAAGTGTTAAAAGCACGTGTTTAGATAATGGACAAAAATGGTATTTTGATATTTTTTTGTCAAGTAGTTAACAGTTCAGTTATTAATAGGGCCATTATATATTTTTTTTTTGTTTTTTTTCCAATTTCAGAAATCGCATGTGTATTTTATACAGAATCGCGAGCACGTTCGATCCCAATAATGAAAAAAAAAAGTGTCATAATTTTCATACATTTATTGCTATTTCCACTGAGTTACGGACGTGAAAGTCTATGGAAAAATCGTAACTAAGTGGAAAAAAGATGAGAGGATCGAAAGAGCTCGCAATTCTGTATGAAATTCTCATTTAAGTTTTCGAAATTGAAAAATAAAGTAAAATCGAAAAAAACATCTAAAATGGCCCAATAATAGATAGAGATAGGTAATAGGTAAATATATTGTTAGTAATTATACACTTATTTTATTAGACTAATAAAATGACGTTTTTGCAAATTAGTATCGATATTTAAAAAAAAAACAGTGGTTCGCAACCTTTTGTTTTTATATATATAGTTATTAATTTATAATACGTGCATATATTTTTAGGGTTCCGTAGCCAAATGGCAAAATACGGAACCCTTATAAATTCGTCATGTCTGTCTGTCTGTCCGTCCGTATGTCACAGCCTTTTTATTCCTAAACTATAAGGCCTATACTGTTGAAATTTGGTAAGTAGGTGTATTCTGTGAACCGCATTAAGATTTTCATACAAAAATGTAAAAAAAAAAATTTTTGGAATTACCCATACATAGAACTACACTTCCAAACACATGTTTTACATGTTTCTATTATACATTCTAATATTTAATATTTTGCTGGTTTTAGATTAAAATTCGGGAGACATCGGGAGATTAAAAGTAGGGGTATTATTCACCGCGTTCAATTGGTCAAGTCAGGCGTCGGCGTATCGGCAATGAATGGGTCAAAAGGATACTTCTGTCTTACTATTAAACCATTAAGTTTGTTTTCCGTTTAGACTTAATAAGGAGTGAAGTTATAAAGTTAAAATCGCGTATTTATGAACTCGCAAGTGGCTGTACCATATTGTTTGTAGTATTTTTTTATTCGTAACTAAGTAGTTACATCACCTAGTATATAGTAGATAAAAAGAAATAGTCTCATCTTATTTGATTATTTCGTTCGCACTTTAAATATCAAATGCAACCCGTTTTATTATAGCTAAATATACAGTCGAAAATGTTTAGTACCCAGGGGGACGTAAACACGACTGCGTATCTAAATAATTGTAGTAGTTTATATTATTAATTGTCTCAATCCCTTGTAATGTAAGTATATAACACATGATTAAATTACTTACGATAATAGGTAAAAGACATTACCTATAAACATAATGGGACGGGAATCCGCCTCCGGTTCACCCGAAATGAAAATGTTGAGTATTACAAATGTCTGTTTTAATAACCGGTAACAGTATACAATTTGTCTTAAAAATTACCTCGGGAAAAGCTTTTTTAAATAATTGTTTTTCTAGCAACATCGCGACTTCGTGTCTTCCGCACCCGAGACAAGAATTATAAAAAATAAAAATTTCATTAAATCCAGAAACCAGCAACAGTATAGGTAATATTATCCTTCATAAATAACATTTTGGTATCCGATTTTAAGTACAGGTTTTCTACAAAAAAAACCAAATAACTCGAGGACGCGAATCCGCGTCCTCGGCATCACGTTTACGCATACACAGGACGCGAATTCGCGTCTTCGGCATCCGAGATAAGAATTATGAAAATTACAAATGCACTGAATCCAGAAACCAGCGACGGTAAAATATTATCCTTCATAAATAAAATAACATTTTGGTATCAGCTTTTAGGTACAGTTGATTTCTAGCAAAAAAAAAAACAAATAACTCGAGGACGCGAATTTGCGTCCTCGGCATCACGTTTACGCATACACAGGACGCGAATTCGCGTCCTCGGCATTGAATGGGTTAATCTCCTTTTGAAGCAAATAGTAGAAGCGGGGAGATCACTAAGAAGTTGATTCACCCAGCAACGAATCTCCGGCGACGACGTAAACTTTCATTGAATTTCCATATTTTCAAGCCCCGATGAAAAAGAGGGAAGTTAGAAGTTTAACATGTGTAATTGTGTATCTGTTTTTGTCTGGAGCTTTGTTACTCCCAAACAGATGAACCTATTTGAGTGCGATTATTTTAAATCGGAAGTCTGTCTGTCGAGATTGTTTTTTTAATACAGACCCTTGAAACACCGTTCACTATTTCAAACCTAAAGATATTGAAATTAAGTATTCGATTAACAATGGGCATATTCGCTGCGCATAGCCAGCAGATGACGGTCAGAATAACTATAACTTTTTTTTGTGTCGTCATTATCCCAGCATCTCCACCATATTACAAAGTCCTAATCACATACGGTGAAAAAACAAATCTCTATTCACACAATGGACTACTAATTTCTCGCACCTTTTTGTCTAACCCGTAGAAAAATTCGATTATACTACAAGCAGAATACATAATTCCCGTATTGATCTCTAGCTGTCAACACGAATCCTCAAATTAATAAAGGGTAGGTACAGCGCTCCAGATTCACATGTAACGCATATGACATGTAACTTATGTTTGACATGTAATTTATGATGTAATCTTATATTGTGAACAAATGAATCCCAATTCTCCTGGTGTCCAAAGCGTCCATAAGGTGACGGTGTATGCTTAACATCAGGCAGGCCGAATCCTTGTTAGCCACCGTCGTAGTTTAAAAATCATCGGTATATTTTTGTTTCAAATATCTTCGAGATTGATCTTTCCGGGCGCACTATTATTCTATGAAACCCTACCTCACAACTGGCCTCATTAGTGCTCACAAAGCGCCTCAAAGTGTCGCTATCGCCTGTCAGCTGGTTCTGCCACGATACGGGCGCGAAGCGCGGTTCCGACGGCCTTTGTAAACGACTGAATGTGATCATTGTGTGCTATTCAAAGCACACGATGAAGTGTAGAGAAGCAACAGTTTACTGAGTTTTACAGAGAGTTTTCCAATATGTTTCTTGAATTACGCTTGCAGGTTAAGATCAGTAATATGGATCATTTATTATGTGAACATTTCAGTTAAGAGTCCGCCCGCAGTAAGCTCGGCCGAATTTTACCTTCCCATACAAACGTAGTTACGCTCTCATTTTAAAACTACGCTTTGGATTTTGACGACACTTTGCATATATAATGACATGAGGTATATCTATGTCTGTAATTAGTTTATATGGGTCCAGTTTATAAAACAAACGAAATACAGCAAAAACAAGTTTTGTATGAAAAACTTAAATTCGCTGTATTTTTTTACTATGGTATCTGAAGCTACATAAACTAATTACAGACATAGATATACCTCATGTCATTGTATATGCAAGTCTCGTTACAATCCAACACGTAGTTTTAAAATGAGAGCGTAACTACGTTTGTATGGAGAATCGAGCTTACTGCGGACTCTAAGTACATTACATTAATCGAAGGTACAGTGACAATAAGGTATCACTGAATCCTGCCTTTTCAGGCGTACACACATTTGCTATATATTTTTAACTATCAATATAATAAAGGCTATACCCGTGTAAGGGAACCAAATATGCCCCTGACGGTATTGGCCAATGAATATATCCTATGTATTGGTAATAATGCTAGTTATTAATCTGCCAAGTTTTATCTCATAATTTTTGACAGTTTCCTTGCAATGTCACTTGAAAGTTTTTTTTACTTTTCTAAATATCTTGAAAACTACTGGTCCGTTTCTTTTGTGATTAACGTATGTTGTTAATGGCATGAAGAGGAATAAATTCGCAAAAATCAAGACGTCTCTTTCTAGGTCAACTAACTTGTTGCTCCAAGCCGATTGATTTCAGACCAATATATATTTGTACGGAAAGAGATGTGACATCAGTGTAAAAAATGGTGGGTGTCGCTGACTCACAAGTGTCAAAAAAAAAGTTTGAAATATTTGACATCAAAAATGACCAAGTTAATGTTGACCTAGAGACGTCTTGTTTCTTGCGAATTTATTCCTCTACATGCCATTAACAACATACCTACGTTAATCACAAAAGAAACGGACCAGTAGTTTTCAAGATATTTAGAAAAGTTAAAAAACTTTCAAGTGACATTGCAAGGAATCTGTCGATAATTATGAGATAAAACTTGGCAGATTAATAACTAGCATTATTAGATTATTACCAATACATAGGATATATTCATTGGCTAATACCGTCAGGGGCATATTTGGTTCCCTTACACGGGTATAGCCTTTAGTAGTATTTTCAATGACAGACCTTACAATTATTTATAGTTGTACTTATTACGTTTCTGATTTCAATGCCATACGATTCAATAAATAAATTATGTATTAATTTAATTTTAATAGGTTTAATAAATACCGATAGCAACGTTCATGCGAGGATGAAAGCTTGGAACCTCATTGGAGGTTGTTGGTACAATAAAAGGAATGTACAGATTAGAAAACTGCTAATAGTGCGCATCATTTTTCTAGAACGACGAATTCACTTCACTCTGACTAGGCACAAAGAGAAGACAAAGCCATTGTCTTTCATTGTTAAGTAACCGCTAATTTTTTACGTTGTACTTAGTGTGCTGCAGCTACAAAGAAAAAGTTTTTACAGTAGCCGGCAAGACGCCGGCAGATAACGTATAAATTATGTATATTTATCATCCTGTTTGCCATACGATTAAATAAAAACTAATTACTAATTACTCGTATTGGAATATAATAAAAGAAAAAATAAGCAATGGAAACCATTTTTCTTGCCTGTCATTTTACAAATTAGTTGCTTTAAAAAAAAACACAATACCAACCAGTAAATTATTATTACAGCAAATTAACCGCTTACCATCAGAAGGACGGTACGTACCACCGACGTGGTATGTAAATTAAAATCCCTTTATCACCGGCCGAAAGTGTACTATGGGTTATACATCCCTCGAAGCTCGAAGAAATATTTCATTAATTAAATACATTTGTCAGTTGGTGCGGGGGTTAGTAACTAATTGCCATCTATTGACCCAAACCTCTTTACGTGTCCCTCTTGTCACCGCTAATCGACTGCGAGCACGCCGCCGCGGCCTCTTCGCTGTCCCGCCCGCGAGAACGCGTGCGCTCGCCTCCTCGCCGCTCCACACGGCTCTCACCCTACTTAATGACATCCTAGACAGCGACAGCCAGCTGGATATTTTCTTCACTTCCGAACTATCTTTTATGAGGTCAGCGAGTCGCTTTTTGGAAAGTGTAGTAGCCACCAGCTCCATCCAATAGTTTAAGATCCAAATGACGTGAGCAATGGTCTCTAATATTAATTTAATTAAAATGATTATAACTAATAGCAATGAAAAATATGTTTCCAAAAACGTGTATTTTTATGTAATTCGCTTATTTAATCAATGTAGCAGTATCATTATTATATTCAATGAAATGTGTAATTATTAGTTATTAATGTATAAATGAAATGTACAAAGTATAAATTAGCACGTAAGGTTTATATGTTAGTGTTAATTTTTTATAAATAAATAAATAAATAAATATTAGATGGTGACTATGGCGACAGCGGGACGTGGGCGGAGTGCGGGACGCAAACTTCAACCGATCGATCGACCAATCAGGCGCTCGACTCGGTACCCCCGCTATCGCAAAGCAACTAACCGCGGGCACATAAAATTCGCTTCTGCGCAGCCAAGGTAATTTAGAAGTTGTTTGCCGTCTACTGTAACCTACACCTGTTACTTTGACAATTGTCACTTCGAGTAAAGTTTTTGTTAACACGGCCTTTTGATTTCGAAGCGTTTGTGGCACGTTGCTAAACAATGGTATTGTTGTACCTACCGATGACTCCTCAGATAAGATCCCTTCTAGAAAAAAAAATTTGCACTAATATTTGCAAAGCTTCTTTAACTTATCATCTTCGTACGCTAGTCTGCCGCCGACGTGGAATAAAATTATACAGATATCGCAAGCGTATGTGTTCATCGTTTCCCTGAGACACACTAAGATTCAGAGCTAAGTCTCTCAGACAAGCATCCTCAAGTCTTCCCTTGGCCGAGTGACCCTTACCCCTGCCTTGTGCGACCTTGTCGCTAACGAGCGCTTGTGCTCGAGTACCACTGTGAACTGTGAACAGCGGAGTAGGCAGAAACATGTAGTTTCAAGCGTAGCGTATACCAGCGAATATCTTTCGAATATCTCCAACTCTATCGCACCTGCCTCATCTACTACCTGAAAGATTTTTTGTTTAAATTAATTTGCACTGCCCACATTTTATCTGCTTTACCTTAAGATTGACTGGTCGGACTGGTCGAGAATGCTTTATGGCATTAAGTCCACCTTTTGTATAGTTGACATTTTCTAAACTAAGCTCATCCACACTTACCTGCATTCACAATGGCATTGTGTCTAATACAATCCTATTATCTGCTTTTGTTCTTACAAAAAAAGGTTAGAACTACATTGCGTGGATATTGGATTTTCAACCTTATTCCTTGTTGAATAGGTTTAAAATGGTTTAAGAGGACAATAGCATTTTCAACACTTGTGTATAGTTGAGATTTTCTGGACTGGACTGATCCTTATCTTAGCATTCAGGTCTAACAATACGACTGTGTGGTCGGACGTGTGCCATTTTTGCAAGAAAAAGGCTAGCGCTACATAAAATATTCATTGTATAATGAACTCTATTGTCTTATTAAATAGATTCAAAATGGACTAAAACATAAAAAAACCCGCAGCGAGCCAGGTACAAGGCGCTGTGTGTGGTATTTTATCTCGTAGCTAATTTTGAATCTATTGCAAAAGAAGATAGGGTTCATTATTCAATGAACATTTTAGGTGGCGGTAACATTTTTCGTTCGCAAACAAAGGCTATTCATGAGCTCAGTATATGGCCATTCATGAGCTCAGTTCAAATAATTTAAACTATAGCATAAGTTAACACATAAATAAATATACTAATACTAGCTTATGCCCGCGACGTCGTTCGCGTGGAACTCGTTTATATTTATTTATTTATTTAAACTTTATTGCACAAAGGAAAACTTATCGTACAAAAGGCGGACTTAATGCCAAATGGCAATGGTTTATATCGCAGCTCCACACAAACTTTCACCCCCTTAAGTGATGAAAATTTCTGATTTCCTTCCCCGGGACTCAAACAATCTCTATACTAAATTTCATCTAAGTTGGTTGAGCGGTTTAGGCGTGAAGAGGTATCACACACTTTTACATTTATAATATTAATATAAATAGTATGAATCATAAAGCGGAAATGTCGGTGAGTGAGTTGTATGTAACGTTTATCACCGGAACCGCTTATTAGATTTCAAAAATTCTTTCACCTGCGTGTATAATTGACTTTCTGGATGGTTCTAGGCTATATTTTTGATTGCATTCTTTGCAATACACGGGCGAAACCGCGCGGGCAGCAACTTAAATATCAAATTGAAAAGTAGCGAATCCCAAAAGATCGTAATAATATTATGACGGAAAATTATGGCTATGTGTGGCAGCTTCTACTACGTAGTACCTAATAACGTAATGATTCATAGCGTATTTAAAAATTATCGCGATTTTCTTAAAACGAATGAGAAAAAATAAACGGAAAACTACTTTATTGCGTTCAGTGGCCGGGGTCATGAAGCTACAATTTTAACAAACACTGTTCGAATGGCCAACCATTATTGGCCTTAGTGTTGCCAGTAGGTAAAATTCTAACTTTTATATAAGTCGTCGCACTTCGTAAATTAAAAGCAAGAAAGTCGCGTTACGCCGTTGCCATGTCAAACGTTAAATGAACTAGTGATCCAATTGCGAATCGTAGGTATTTATATAATACCTAAAATTCAATTTGATATTGGCTCGCTTGAACTTAATTACTTGCGCGTAGCCTACGCTGTCGGTGCAAGAGGAGGCACTTAGTTTTTGCTCGCACCTTATAATGTGCTGATACACTTGATGAGCATTCTAGTGAATGTTACATTACATTAAAGGTAAAAAAAAGCTCACAAAATAAACGGTAAATTTGCTTCGAGCTTTTTGTCGAGCCGAGCAAGTTTGTTATTGTTCCGCCCGTCCCTCTCCGCCCACACCTCCCGCACGGCATTTACTAGACTAGGCATTAATTAAAAAAACATTTTTTTTTTTTATCAAAACAGTAGCGGGCGATTGTGTGCCAACGCCAGTTTTCCATTACGGCTTTAATTTGACGAGCCAGACTTGGTGTGCGTTCAAAACCAGCGATGTAAAAATAAGCTATTCAAACAGTCGAGTCATGTTCAAGGTAGATTTCTCATTTTTTCTGTCGAAAGTAAGAATAGTGCTGTACACTGCGATTTTCTTACTCGATTATTATAATCGTTTTTGAAAACAGAGGAAATTATAATTTCGTTCTTATATTATTATGCCGCTATATAATGTACAAACGACAACACTGTTAACTGACCATCCTGTGTTTATATAGAACCTTATTACAATGCACTTAAGGTGCACCGATGGTCAGTTAGCTGTGTTGTCGATAGTACGTAGTGCAAAGCAAATTTTATTAACAAACAGGTTATGGCTACTTCTATATTGCAATTTTATTTCAGTTTTCCGAATGAACCTGAAATGAAAAATAAATGGATTGAGGTCGTAAAAATGGTTTCCTACCTTTTTGGTTTCCTTCTGGCCATTACCTAGGGTATCTGGTCGCATATTTAGAGAACTTATGATATAGCTCGGCCAGTGATTGAAATGTAGCGTCCGTGAGCAGGAACGTAAGCAATCCATTCAGAAAATTGTTCAGGATGCTTAGGGACTGAACTACTAAACGTCTCGACAAGTTCTTTCCTTCTATAATGTAAAAAACTAAGACCTTTTTATTTTTACTATTTTTCATTTCCTCTGTTGAATCTAATTATCATTTCCTCTGTCGGTTCTTATCAATATTTTGAATCGATACCAAATAAACCTACTAGTTATTGCAACTGCCGCGTGCTAATCGATGTTGACGAATCGATGTCGCGCGGCTTATGTTTCCCGTCACTAAATTACGCTCGTGACGTCAAAGTACCTACGCAAAATGTTACACGCTCGGTTCCCATACTAATCGACGAGCTCTTTCCTTCTATCTTGATATAGTTCTGTGTTGTGGATGGTCAAGTCTATCAGCACCTTTAAGTGGCTGAAGAAAACGGAAACGCCCACTACCCGTTTCACCCCCTTTTTACCCCCTGCGAGAGTAACTAACTGTTTGTCTGGCAGTTTGAAACCATTTCATACTTAAACCGACGAGCCGATTGTGATGAAATTTGGTACGGAGATTGTTTGAGACTTTGGAAAGTTCATAGGATAGATTTATCCCAGAAATCAGTTTAGGTTTCTATGAGAGTGCGATAATTTATGCTGCGCCCGTGGGAAGTCTAGCAGAATATTTGCTGTTAAACTTCGTTTACCTGACGGCGATTGACGAGTATAGGTGGACGAAGTCGTGGGCAAATCTAATAACCAATAAATGCTGAACTGTACCACACTCTCGCATGACCTTTCACGTACTAAAAACGATCAGTACGACTCGATTAGGGTCAGCCGGCCCGCATATGTCGATGTCGGCCAATCGGCTATCAATAATATGTTAACGTGTATTGCCGAGGAATACCTACATCCTACAGAACTAGATAGAACTATAAGCACATTCTATAACTGAGATAAACCAAACTAAACTCATGTTGGCGCCTTCTATTAGGAGCTTTTTCATTGAGTTCATAGGTGGCGATATTGAGAAGCATCATAGTGAACCAACTTGTATAATAGGAAAAACTATGCCCGACCGCTTATTACCCCCAAAACTGCCCCTTTAGTGGGGATTTACTCGTGTTTGACTTTATTTAAGTGACTAGGCCATAAATTCCTACATAGTTTCAGTTTCATATATTATACGGTCTTCGAGAAAACTGGCTGTGACAGCCTTCTGACCTTACTGACGCCCAGTGATCGCTTATGTGTTCCGTTGGACCAATTTGGACCAACACTAAAAACGTGAAAGAGGTTGGTTGAAATGAGTACGTACCTTGCCGTCGCTTTTCCAGTATATAAAGAAGCCATATTCGTCGACTTTGAAGGTGCAGTTCTGTTCGAACTCGGTGTTGTCCTTTTCTTCCGTCCAGCGGTCGAATACCGCGCCCTGGAACAAACACATACATATTCATATTGTATACACAGAAACTGTAGCTATAGGTACATTAAAATCACCACCATGGAATGAATGTTTAACTCTTTAACTCGCAACGTCCAGTCGGCTGGAGATACTCATTGAGATTTGCACTATGGACCCTAGGATTTTTTTGCGAAATTCAACATCAAATATTTTATTTCAGACCTTAAAATCTTTGCTATGTACTACGTTTATATTCAAAACGACATGACATATAGGTCAAACTAGCCGCAAAGTACGCAAGCTAACCCGCGGGATAAAATATAACCTATGTTATGTCCATCTAGAACGTCCATTCTGTACATAGGTGAATCCTGAGACTTTCCTATACATACAAACGTACAATTTCTCAACTTTACAAAACTACTATCAGTAAAGTTACTACCTACCTATAATGTGTTTGTTACGTTGTTGCGGTAATCGTGTTTACGTGTATTGAACCACAAAACTACGTCACACGCCGCCATTGACGGATCACAATCTGTCCCATTCATGCGTTATTTCTCGGGTCCATAAATATACTTATCAGCATAATCTATCTGAAGCTAACACGAATGTCGTCATTTTTGGTGAGCGTCACTCATTGTTATTGAGAACGATTAACATAAAGCTGAAAGGAAAAGTCGGGTACCTATTAATTTCTAATGATGGATTTCAACAACGCGCTTAGACTAAAAATCACAATTAATTGAACGAGCGAGCGAAGCGACCGAAGTTCTCCGTTTCAGCTAGGGTCAACATTCTTTCGTATGTCTAGATGTCTGGCTGTTCTCCTGCACAAGTCACGTTAGTCACCGATTCTCGTGAAATTTGGTGAGCAATTACACGAAGTTTTTGTCGATTTTGAAAAATTTACAAAAGAAAACTCACAGTGTAGAGTTGAGTAATGCTCAACTAGGACAGTAAAACAAAGAATGTCTCAGATGAGGTATTTGACACCCGAGCCGAAAGCAAGGGTTAATATAAATATGCGATCTGAGATTTCCTTTATTACCGCTTGTAGTGAGTATATATATATATCACCCCTGGCCTGGGATCTTGAACTTTCCGCACGCACGCGTGCGGTAATTGCCACTTTATGGTTTAGGTGTGACGTAAATGTAATTCTTCGCACTTGTTAAGCTTGGTATTTATTCAAATGTTTCATGTGTTATCAAATTTAGTTGACAGTTTGATAGTGGAATGAAAAATTATATATTTATTTATTATTTTATTTAGGCAAAAAAAAAGAAAATATCCGCAACGCAGGCTTCGTCCAGTGTGTACAAACACATCTCCCAGGCACTTATCTTATCTAACAATGATAGAATCCGCGGCAGGCTTCTTCGACAATACCTACTAATCTAAACGATCAAAAATACGGCGTTACCACGCTGAATGGCCCAAGAAATATGTTAATGGCTTAACATATATTTCTTTGGCCATTCAGCGTGCGTGGTCCTGGCGGAACGATCCGGGAGGAGGATCGCAGCCCCTATTATAGTGAAATCAATATTCGGACAAACACTTAAGACACCCAACGGTCAAAACTGACAAGGAATTACAAAATACACGTACTACATAAGTATATTGTTTATTCTGTTAAGTCAAGTACTTCCCTGGAATTACGTGTCATCAGTATCGTGAATATTAATAAGCCTACATCTCAGACCAAGAAAAAAAGACAGACGGACCGTTACGAACAGTCTAGTGAAGCCAACCGGTTTTCAACCAAGCCCCATAAGTTTAGCACACGCTAAACAAATTAAATCGCACAAAACTCGAAATAAATGATCTTGACAGCATTTCGACACGTGCTGAAGAGTTTTGTGCAATTTTGTTTGCATATGTGTGCGTGAGCGTGTGTACTTGATGTGGCTTAGTTTTGTTTGTATGTGGTTTGGCTTCACTTGACTGTTCGTAACGCTCCCTCTGTCTTTTTTTCTTGGTCTGAGGCCTACATTGGTTGTCTGTTTGTCTGATTTGCCAATTATTTCAACCCTTAGTCGGCTTCTTCTTCTTCCAAGTTATCTAGGAAGCCTTCTAACTATGTTTCTCGACGTCCCACGGCATAACTATATTTTAATTTACTTTAAAACTAGTTAGAAGCTTTATAAACTTTAAACAAGGCGGTTGTATAAGAAACTTATAAAGTGAGACAATATTTCTTGTAGAGAAAAGAAGTTAGTTACGAGTGTACTTTTTATGTCACGTTTCATACTAGAATGAAAAAAAAAACTTATATTATAAATTGAATTGAATCATTTTTATTTTGAAGACAATTCACAGTGTTTTTTTCATACTAGGCGCTGTCCTTTATCTTTTCTGATAGATATTACTGCTACTGGCACGTCATCAAGCTGACGTTATGCGTGGGTAGTGCAGTAATTTGCATGTCGGCATTTAATGAAGGCACCGTGGCTCGAAACAAACATGCTCAGGCCTGGCCTGTGCCTTTGTCCTGCCGCCAATCACTTGTCCGTTTTATTTAAATTCATAATGACTTTTTTTTTATCCTAAAATAGTTTTTCATAATATTTTTCATCATAAATCTTACTTGTCCGATATACGGAGAACGTTTTTAATTAGATTTTATTGTTTAAGGCACTGGTCCCACCGCCGGCTAGTAAGCTAGAAAAGTTGGGCGAGTAACGGTTCATTGCGTGTTGACCAGGCACAGTGTGATCAATCGACAGATCCGCAATGTAATGCTACTCGCCCAACTTTTCTAGCTTACTAACCGGCGGTGGGACCAGTGCCTAATACTGAATAATCATATTACCCGAATCATCGAAACCGCCGAGGTCACCTATTTTACTAAAAATGCTACGTCCGCACAGACAGGCGGCTTGCTTAGCGTCTTCGCGTCCGGCCGCACCGTGCGCTTGGCGTTATCGAAGTAAATAAACGTGTTTGTTTTGGTCGCAAGGCGCGAGGCGAGGCCACAAGGCTCTATAGCTAGACGGTAAGCAAGCCGCCTGTGTGCGGACGTAGCCTAACGCCTTGGCCACGACTTTCGTCTTAAGCGACCTGCGGCAGCGTTTTACCTGTTCATTGCGCGGTCGAGACGCGCAACGCACTGTGGTTAGTTGGAATCACGCGCAATGAATTAGAAAAACCGCTGCCGCAGGTCGCTTAAGACCAAAGTCGTGGCCAAGGCGTAAGGCAGGTTCGTGTAGGTACGACGACGAGCGAAGCGAGCAGTCAGCAAGCACTCCCTTAAATGTAGGCCTGGCTCGCTTCTCACCCGCGTGTCTATAAACACCGCCTAAAAATGGTAAGAAGGCACAAAGCGGCACTTTACGTCCTATAATTAAAACCTTTACGATGTTACCGATTTGAATACATTCAGACGAATCACTTTTTCATCGAATACACAAAGCTGTAAAACACAGTCAGTTGTAAGATAACACTGCGAACTTGTCGTGAGACTCCTAAAATAGCGCATAGAAGAATTTTATGGCGTCTAGGCTGTAAAATAGCAGTTAATTTCGACATTAAACGCTGTAAAACGAATGACAATGTCTTCAAATGCTCGTTATAATAAGAGCAAGCCCTCGTTAAGTTAGAAGTATTGTGCTTCTGCAGCATGGCTAGGACCAAATAAACCGCGCGTTAGCTGTCTCGCGCGCGAGATAGACTAGCCTTCTCTTTCCAATTACAATATTTAGAAATAGTAGGTGATCTCGCCCTTATTTATGGGCATGCGATGCTTGCGCAGCGTGACACCCAACTATGGAATCGCTCACGTCAGTACACTGCTAAACGACCCTATATGTTTGTGTTTGGGCGCGCGCCGCTGCACGCGTTGCCTGTCCACAAACGCAGTTTGTAAATAGTGACCGAATCAGGGGCATTTCAAAATTAATATGAGGTATGCTGCAGTTTTCATAACACAGGAAATTTGGTCACGTAATCCTCAAGAAGATCACTTGTATTGACCATCAGCTCGATAGATATCTTGAGTAAACAGCACTTCATAAAATTTGGGACTTGGCCCAAAAACCAAGGATATTTGCGTATAACATATTTACCGCGCACTTAGTAGCGCATCCTCTTCCAATTCAAATCGCTGCCATTTAGATTAAGAGACGTTTTGCCAATATTCATATCACGTATTCGATTCGACCCAACTAACAGGTCGATCACGTAACGCATTGTCCGTCCGTACGTAAGGTAGATCTAAGTGTCAATTTGAAGGGAAGCTACGGCACATCTTCCACAGTGTTTCAAAACGGGAGTCTGGGAGGGCTTGACGTATGCCCCTTAAGACACAAATCAGGGAAATCTGGCAATCTCACTCACCAGCAGGAACAACACAGAGCTACAGAAAAAGTAGCGGTGTTATTATCGCTGCCGTCTTCTGTAACGTGAGTACTTCCCCAGTTGGGCAACACGAAATATGCCCTACTTCTCGATAAACTATCTACCCATCATCTCCACTCTTTACAGCACTAAACCTATAACATTATCGAGCTTCTTTTAATTCCGAGAACCAATACATTACTCAACACAGTTCGCTATCGATTATTTTGAAATCAATTGAGATGTGGAGTGCATTCGAGAAGCGAACGGTTGGGTTATATCGGTTACATCGGTATGATTGATTGCTCTGCCACGGAAATTAGGGCATGCAATTGATGCAAACAAAGTGTATTCCAGGATTGACCGAATGAGTGGCATTAGCGATCATCAATTTATTCCCGTAATCCGATATATGTAGGTCATAACCGGGACACGATTTGTTTATTGTATGTTTAATGGGATTGCTCTTAACGTCAACAATGTTTGATTGATGAAGTAAAAAATTCGTTGTTTGTAAGGTAAACGTGCTAGTCAAGCCTTATCGATCTAGTTCGATTTGTGTAAGATACTCTAATATTTGTTTATTTTATTCATTTATTCAGTCCTCGACGTTATATACAGGCCTTGGATTATTTTTCGCATGGTAAGATGAAAGAAAACTATGGAGTCAATATTAAAACTAAACTTTAACTCATATTCATACTCATACTGACTAATTTTCTTAGTCCCGTAATACTTTTGTCCCTTATGGCAGGTTGACAGGTCGAAAATGTTAATCGAAAATTAATCTTACTTAATGTAATTAAAATGAATTTATGTAGTATGACTAGCCGCTTTATAAAAAATCAATGTCATGTCAATCTTTCATAACACGACGTGTCACTTAATTATTTATTGCAATCGGTGCGTGCAATTATTACGTGAACAATTATGTCTGATCCGCAAGTTTCTGCAATTTTGTACTGGATAGAGCCTTACAAAGATCTAAAATACGATCATGAGAAATGTGTTTTAACGTGTATGTGTTGTGGAGTAGATCTTACGCAATTAAAACACACATTTATTTTAAAACATGTCTAACACGAAATCTCAGAAAATGTCGTCTTCTATTCAAATGATTTATTTTATTTATAACTTAATTTCGTTATTAATTAAATGAATGAGTATGAGTATGAGTATGAATATAAATAACAATTTAATTTTAATATCGACTCCATAGTTTTCTTTCATCTTACCATGCGAAAAATAATTCGAGGCCTGGTTATATACTTACCCGTGGGCCAATCCAGGGCAGAAACACTCGCGGACGAAATCTCCTCCTGGTTCCGCGCCGTCGACTCGCCAAAACGCGAAAGTCACCTATTTAGCATGTTATAGCGTAGACGAATTTCTATCAAGGAAAAAAGAACTCTAGAATAATAGATAATAATAATAGTATCAATGCCTACTTCTTTTATAAATGTTAACATCTTGACTGGTATAACTAATAATAAAATTGTCTGAATCTGAAGTGAAGTGGAGCAACAGCAAATATTGATGATCATTTTAGTACTTTGTCGCACTTAACGTAACAACAGTGTGACAGTTGGAATGCGTCAAATAGTGAAAGTGACAAGGTACTAAAATGATCATCTACTTTTGCTGTTGACTATACACTAGTGTTAGTTAGTTGTACTGGGCTCTTTTCCGCAAGGCACACTGGATGTCAGTGTGCCTATTTTGCGTGAAATGGTGGGGTAGCGCTACTCTAACCACCCCAGCTCCTCTAGAAAGTTGGCGAGTGCCTTTGTGTTCCTGACTGCGTTCCCTAGTGTGTCTGGAGACCCTAGGTGCTTTTTCCTGTATACTTCTACCTGCTTGCAGTCCAGTAGAATATGTTTGGTCGTTTCCTCCGCCTCCATGCAGGCTCTGCACATGGGGCTGTCTGTGATGTCCACACTAGTCTATGATATAGACACTTTATGTCAAAGTGACAGCTTAAATTCTAATGAAGAAAAATTCTCTTAGTTCGAATTTAACCCATATTGCTTTGTCATACGCTAGTGCAGCGTGTAGAACTAGGACGTTTACCTTGCAAGCTTTTATTGCCAACTGTACTTTTTAGGGTTCCGTAGCCAAGTGGCAAAAAACGGAACCCTTATGGATTCGTCATGTCTGTCTGTCTTGTCTGTCCGTCCGTATGTGTCACAGCCACTTTTTACCGAAACTATAAGAGCTATTACTGTTGAAACTTGGTAATGAGATATATTCTGTGAACCGCATTAAGATTTTCACATAAAAATAGAAAAAAAAATTACATTTTGAGGGTTCCTTAGAACTGAAACTCAAAAAAAAAAATTCATCTAACCCATGACGTGTGGGGTATCTATGGATAGGTCTTCAAAAATGATATTGAGGTTTCAAATATAATTTTTTTTCTAAACTTGAATAGTTTGCGCGAGAGACACTTCCAAAGTGGTAAAATGTGTGCCCCCCCCCCCCCACTCCGTAACTTCTAAAATAAGAGAATGATAAAACTAAAATATATATATATTGTACATTACGTAATGCAAACTTCCACCGAAAATTGGTTTCAACGAGATCTAGTAAAAAGTTTTTTTTTAAACGTCATAAATAGTAAACCGCAATTTACCTTTCATTCAAAGGATAATGGTACGGAACCCTTTGTGCGCGAGTCCGACTCGCACTTGGCCGGTTTTCGGACAGTCATTAGCTTCTAATTGAGATGGTAATACCTAATGAGTCCAAAAATGAAGGGTTTCTTGTGCGGAGATTCTTGCGGAGTTCATATGGCCACTTTCCTCCATCAGCAGACCAGCTTTATGATAGATACAATTGGTTTTGTATTGTAAACGTGTGTGCAAAATTTCATTCCAATTGGTGGGGATAACTTTAAAATTCAATTGCAACTAACAAATTGGCAAAAGACTACTATCTGCAAACGAGCGTAAGCACAAAGAATCTTTCATTTTCTCATACAATAATGACATTCAGATCTACCTAACGTACGTATGAAACGTAACACAATCGACAAGCGGAACCATGTAGGTAAATAGCGGAGATAAACATGAAATGGAGGCTTGTAAAACGGCAATGGAGAAAACTGTTTCTTTCTAGTATACTAGGAATGCATCAAGGTTTGTCCGTGTTTATGTTTGCAAAGCCGAGCACCGCGTATCGTGTGCAATGAACTGCATTTTCCGTCTGATCGCATTGATCAGTTAACCCAGATCATAGACACCGGAGGTCGTTTGTGACTGCAATATGTCATATGGAATGTGAAACAATAGGACTGTACCAACCAAACTACGTGTGTATGGACACACGTAGTTTGGTTCCCATAAGTGCATTTACTATGCCTAAATTTAATAATAAAAAACTCTGCCTGACTTTTTAAAACGGCAAACTGAAATATTTTTTTTCAATTTAATTTCTAGCTTCCCACCTGCACATGCCGGGGCCCATGCATTGTGTATACAAAGCTTCATGCTATTCTAGCATGTCGTTTTAAAATAAGACCCAAACGTTTGTATGGAGAGTCCAGGGTCCTGGTGACCCTTAAAGGGAAAACTTTACATAGTTTTTCGTGCTCATCATATCATGAGCGAGGTTTAAGGGCTGCTGTAGCTCGCCTGTCTCGCCATCCCGTCCGATTCTTAGCCATTCCGTATACTACAGCGGTGACAAGCAAGCATACAGCCTGCCTGATGATAAGCAGACACCGTAGCTTAAGGCCGCTTGCGACTCCGGAAGCCTTACCGATACCGACCCTATACTGATTTGAGAATTCGTTGTGTTGACAGCAATAGGCAAATGCAGGCCCCCAGTCTCCACACAGCTCATCCTCGGGAGATCTGGACGTTACTTCCGGCACATTCATGGAATAAACTGCTCACGCCACACGCTAACTTTTTTCGTTTTTTTTCGTTTGTTATCAGCCTATTGTGTCCCACCTGAGCAATCACCCCCCCCCCCCCCCCCTTCCAACATTCATCTCAGTCCTGTCCTGTGTGTTGTGGGCGATGGGCTAGTAACCTATCACTGCAATATCACATTTTGTCGATCTTTTATACCCACATTTATGCTAAAAGTGGCGCTGGAACATACGTTTTATGTGCTCTGCCTACCCCTTTTGGGAATAAAGGCGTGACTGTATATACATACATACGTATGTATGTATGTATGATACACAGAACAGATATAATTGAAAAATAAAATAAACATCGTCTGAAGCGCAAGACAGGACTCTATCCCGTGCTCTCTCTATTGGTGGTACTGACGTGAATAAACTATTGGCTACAATTGCTACAAACAATTGACGACTACTGTCATCTGACGACAAAGAGTCCTTACACAAATTGGACGGAAGAAAAGTTTTGGTAACAAATCGACAAAATTCCGAATTCAAAGGTTTGCGTTACAAACGTAGCTGAAGTACCCACTTAAATAATTAGCTTCCTCATTCACGGAGTTTAAAGAGCGTATAATTAGGTTATTCATCAGTGTTCTGAATAGTCTATTATTTAAATCAGTTGGCTGGCGGGATTTGTGATTGTCACTGCCCTGTGGCAGTGACAATTACAAATGCACCTGACATTTAATAACTCTTCTAAATGGGTTTTAATGCATGTGTGCGTGGTTAACAATGTGTTTTATGTTTAAGGCGTATGTTTCCCCTTGAAATTTTGTTTCGTTAGCTGGATATGCTAGCGCACGGGAACTTGCGTAAAACATTAGGTTTGTCAAAACGGTCATTATTTCGAAAAAGTAAACAACGATGTTTAAGAAAGGTTTGTCAAGATCGTAGCAAGTGGAAATCCGTGATCTCTGCCTACCTCTCCGGGAAATGGGCGTGATTATATGTATGTATGATGTTTAATATTAATGTATATTGATTGTTTCCCCGGAAAAGCAGTCAAAATATCACTTATTATTTAAAACCGCCTTATATAAATTTGTTACAAGATACCAATCACACACGCCGGCAGACATAGAAATACATTTAATTTATTTATTAAACGTTACTGCACAGCACCAACAAATTTACAAAGACTAAAGGCGAACTTAATGCCACAAGGCATAGTTAAAGCGGATCATGAAAACAACACAGAAATAAAGAAAACGGACAAATGACTGGTCTGCAACCAACTATTCTCTTATGTAACTTTCAGTACGAAATACTAATTAAGAAGACATATTTAATCAACGTCATCGCCATCGTCCAGTAAGGGCCTCCTTTATTAATGAGTCACCGTGAACTCCAGTTATATTAAACTAGCCCGAGGTTGCCCAACGTAAATATTACAACGTTCTGACGGATATCTATAGCTAGATGAGGCAATTAGTTAAATGCTGTTTGTAATGTTAAGATTATTGAATGTGGCCGACTTTCTATAAAACGGTCTTTGGAATTGGAATCTTCTAGATTGGACGGTAGAGTCGCTTTTTGAATAGACCCCTTTGATGCAATTCGGCCAAGTCAAAAAATCTCAAGTATATGCTGAAGAACGGGAATATAGTCGGGCTGGTTGTAACACTGAACAGGGCCGCGATTCCAGATATTTTTATAACAAAGGAACGACATCGCTTTTCTTTTATGTCACTGACGTTCGTAATTTTGAACTGTGCGTACCGAAGGTTAACAAACCATTATGGTGATAGAACGCTAAAAAAACGTATCCCCTATCTTCTGAGCAGTTTACCAGAAACTATCAGCCGACTTTGAAAGAAAATGAAAACGACATTACCTAAGTAAAATAACACCTAAGGCATAGCTGTATGTTAACATTTACAAACACAACTTAAGTATGTACAAATTAGTTAACTCTGTATAGTACAAAGTGATCACACAGACAAACTGTTCCGACAGTTTTGTGAGACCCTGTTAATTATTAAGTTTATTAAATAAAATAAATAATAATAATGAGTCGTATAGCTATGACTTGCCCGGTTATCGCGTTCTGTATTTGGAACGGGACCCCGCTTATTTATAAAACTTAACGAACTAAAACTAAAATGTGTTGTTCTTTTCCTATAAACATAGATAACTCTTATAAACAGCGTAGAACGTTAAATGTACAATTGGTAAGCTGAATTGACCCCACGAGACCTAAACCTAGCCCAGTGTGGAGGTCATAGGTAAAATCTTTGTACCTATAATGTTTTCAAGTAGTAATTAAACGATACTTTGTTTTTTTTAAAGCGAAAGTATAAGACCGTGGGCCCACTCCCAAAACACCTACCTCACATGACAACATGATAAAATGCATGGCAGCAGGTCGAGAAAGTTGTGGTGAGCTAGAATAAATAAAATTAATTGGCCGAAAGTTTGAAAATCCTTCACTTCCGGTAAAAAAATGTCCCACGTGTGTGTTGGGCCCTGGTCTATATGAAATAAAGAATACGTTAACGGCATTCTAGCTAATATAGGGTTGATGAACGTTTCTGAATACGGCTAATGTTTGGCGTGGGCGCCATAACCCTTTGTTTCTTGTTTTGTTGAAGGACATTACCGAAATTCTTATCATATCGTGTCTAAATAAGAAGTACACTAGGCCTGCCTGTATAATCAGAAGAGCAATACACAACTGTCCATTTATTGATTTATCGTATACTCCTAATTTAAATAATAAAAAAGTAGATTGACGTTTTCTCGGTATGTACGATTTAATAATATTTGGTCAGTTAACTAGGTCGTCGACGGTACGTTTGTTTTTACTAAGAGCCGAAAACTTCAAAATAAAAACAACGAATACTTGAACGAAAATATTTCCGAACATTATTTCTGACAACCACCTACTGTTTACACTTTTCGATTTTATTACGTTGGAAGTAATTTAATGCTATCCAACAGATCGTTGAAATATGCTCTCGCCCGATTTGTTCTAAACACAACCATAGCTTCAAACAAATAAAGTTGAAATTGAAATGAGCTTCAAACCACAATAGCAGTTTTGAGAAGATATTCGTTCACACGTTCCGAACCGTTGCCAAACATCTGACGATCGTCGAGTACATTGACACCTGTGATATAGTGTCTAGGTTGCTTCCGAATAGTTTAACCGAATTTCGAAGGTCGAACGTAATCAATGGGGTAAATCTGAACAGGCTGATATTTAGGGTGAGTATCCAGCGGAGCCGAGCGAGGTAGCGGAGCCATGGACCTGTAATACTCAGGACAAGCTATGGTAATAATAATATACGTCCGAGCGAGATGTAGCATACAAATCTCAATAAGTGTGACAGAAAGGGAAATATCATTCGTTGTCCTTGTTATAGTTCCACTTTTCACTATTTGCGGCTACTTATTTACTCAGTATGAGTACGCCCAAATTAAGTACCTAGGTTGTTTGTGGTAAGCTATTAAGCTTACCACAAACAACCTAGGTACTAATGGCGTACTAATGGCTAATGCCTCTCCATCTCTCATTGTGGCAACACGTATAGCTTGTCCAGAGTATTATTGGTCCATGAGCGCAGCGGTGAGTTTGGAAAAAAACCACCATCAGGAAGCGACGCGCGAGCGGGGCTATCAATGCTATTGGTGGATTTTTCCTCGCACGCCGCCCGCTACCACGTACACCTCACTCTTAGGGCCGGTTCTACCGACCACACTTTACAGGCCGGTAATCGTTAAATATAACGCCGATTGCTATCGTCCCATAGAACACAAGCCAAATTGCCATACAAACAGATTTTAACAAATAAATGTATCTTGGTTACCAACAGTTTTAAACAATAGAGCCATGTAGCGATGCATTTACGTAGAACATCCCACAGATACTTCCTTCTCAGACACACCAAGATATCATGTCACGCGCTTGCATTAACTTTATTAGACTGTTGCATAACAACAACACTTTCATCACAGAACAAACAGCGGCCAAGTGCGAGTCGGAGTCGCGCACGAAGGGTTCCGTGCCATTATCTATAAAACCGGCCAAGCGCGTGTCGGGTCACGCGCAGTGTAGGGTTCCGTAGTTGCCTGTCTGTCTTAGTTACATCGACGTGCGGTGCGGTTGCGTCGGCCGAATTTGTACGAAAATTGGCCTTTTCAATTACACATTAAGTTGGTCAACTATTACTCGGTAACTAATTATGCGTACTTGTTCGTGATAGTTTTCCTTTTAAAGCGCAATATCTCGCAAACGAATTACTGATTTTAAAAATGGTTTTAGAAAACCCATAATATTTTTTAACGAGCTATCCAACGATATACCACACCATGGGTTTGACGAGAAAAAAAATTTACATCCCCGCTTTAGGGTCCCCTACACGGAGGTACCCTAAAAAAACTCTTTTTCCAAATTTTATTGTACTGTTTTGTCGGCGTGATTGATTTATATACCCCATGCCGAATCACAGTTTTCTAGTAGGAATGGTTACTGAGCTAAGCCGAAGACGGACAGACAGACGGACGGACATGGCGAAACTATAAGGGTTCTTTGTTGACTACGGAACCTTAAAAAAACGGGAAAAGATAACGTTTAATTAAAATATATATATGTTGTTATAGCGGCAACAGAAATACATCGTCAAAATTTCAACTGTCTATCTATCACGGTTGATGAGATTCAGCCTGGTAACAGACGGACGGACGGACAGCGGAGCCTTAGTAGGTCCCGTTTTTACCCTTTGGGTACAGAACCCTAAAAATGGACATAAATACAATCCTTCTATAATCCAAACGCTTGTTCAAACTAAATTGTGCCATCCTTGACTCTCTGCTAAGGACGATTAGGTAAAATTAAAAAGCTAAGCAATCGGAAGCACTTTAAAACGCTGTTAGGGTCATCACGGGTGCGCCCTTGAAGGATCAACTAAGTAAAAGATGGTCAAAGGAAAAGGCAGATCAAAGGTTTTTCAGTTATGGAGGTTTGTAATCAAGTAGTCTTTGATACCTAAGAAAGTACCTATAGATAGGTTTACTTATATTCAGACTACGTCCAAAGGTAGTGTTTAAAAATATCCATTTGAAGCTTAGTTTGTTAATTTTAGGAAAGGACTACGATTTGTCCGCGACTTCGTTCGTGGATCCGCATTAACTTCCATCCCCAATTTCATCCCTTAAGGGGATGATTTTTGGGATAAAACCTGTCCTATGTTAAATTCATCCAAATCCGTTCAGCCTTTTGCGTGATGCAGATAGTAACAAACATCCAAAATGCATAAATGTATCAGTCTTCTTCTTTTCTTACACTTCTTTCAAACTTACGGTGTCGTAAGAAGGATAAGTAGGATTATGTCGGCTACGTAAGATACTCTGGGTAATACATACTGTATGTAAAAACCCTATTCAATCCTGTGCGAGGGCGAAGCGAAGGCTTCCCACCGACTCCTTTCAATCCCGATTTCACTCAGCGCGCGCTAAATGTATCTTATGCTGTACCTTATTTCCTCAACTTCATATTTTGAAATAGAACCATAAACAACCAGATTCAATTAATCTAAATAATTACTACAATTTATATTAATTACTGAACAATTAATCAGTTACCTGCAGGAGCGGCTCGGGGACCGGGATTTGCCAGTTGAATTCGAACCTTTTCGTCATCGCGTAAAGTCCAAATCAGCCTGGCAGGATCAACGAGACATCTTGGCCGGGATTCTGCGAAAGAAATTGATATCATAAATACTGGAACCCAGCTGGCAATAGAAGGAAATATTGTTACTTATTGCAGCCCTGACTATACGGATACGATATAAGAACTGATACGGACTGACACATAAACACATTCGCAAGGTCAAAACGGTGATATCATCAAGATAATATTAGGCCCTTAGCTTTAGTTGGTTTCTACCTCTATAATAATCTGTTCGATTATCCCGTTAAAAACATATAATTAAAATAATTAAATCACCCAACTCAAAAAACTCAAAAAAGAAAATGATAAGCCACGGATTGACCCTTTAAGAGAAAGAAAATAATGTACCTATTAGTGTAAAAACTATACATAAATAAAAGCGTAACAAAACTTTTCTTAAATACACATTGTTTTAAGTAATGTGCACTAAAGGCACTCAGCTTAATGTCCCGGACACGTCCCGGAGCTAGCCAGAGGACACAATTCCGACACAGATTTTCAGTGAAGCCAGCATGTGGACTAAATGGAATGGCATTGACAAAACAGTAGATAATAATAAAAGAAACACAAAATATTTAAACCAAAACTTAATCCTCTCAAAAACCTATAAACGTATTCCGCAAAACCGCATTTTCATTTAAAAATCCGCGTTTTGAAAGCGCAGCTCCCGCTTTTTGTAATTCGGCATCTGGCAACACTGAATCTCACGTTACAGTCAGGTGACCTGTGTCGAGTTTAACAATTTTTCCCCATCCCAAAAAGTGCACAGCGCCGCTAAAGAAGTTTTTACTTTTGAGCTCTAATGGCTTTTTATTTAACATTACGTTCAACAGAAGTAGGTAGAATATTTTAAGCCAGCAAGCGTGTCGTAATCGGTAGTCTCTTTGGTAGAGGCTATGTCCAACCCCCCTATTCTGTAACTTGTTTTAAGCTTACCTCAACGCTCACCCACAAATATATCTTGACACCGCGATGCGTAGTAACCAAGCGTAGGTAGAGGTCTAGTTTCGTGACGGGTGAACGGCGGGGTGAGCCGCATTAACGCTTATCGAATAACAGCCCAGCAGTCGACGTCTTTGGGCTGATATGATGACGATGTTGATGAAGAGGCGTGTCGTTCCGTCGGCGGACCGATAAGTAATTTCGAACTTTATCATTTTACAGTACAGGGCTACTATGACCATTTAGAATGTCATATAAAAGCAGAACTATTTGAAATTTAGAAGATTTAATCAAGTAAACACCAAGATAGAATATTAATATATTCACTGCCATAGTTCAGCCACAAGTAAAAACAATGATTTCGCAGTAAAGCCTATTTGATCAATGTCGCCCCCCGAATCAAAGTAACCCCGTTCCAAGGTACTTAGTGAATATTTTGTTTCATTTTATTTACTTCAGCTGCTTTTATCTCCGCTTATAGCTAAAACATTCGCCAACCAATACTTTCGATACAAAAAACTGCACTTAAATCGGTTCATCGGGAGCTAAGATGCCACAATAAACACACAGATACACATTATACATTACATTGTGTTATACTAAAGTCTTAAGTACACAGGATGTCACAAAACACTGCATCATAAGTTTTGAAAATTATAACTAGGCAATAAAAGATAAATATATTAAGTACTTTCGACACGCGCAAGTAAAGGTAAAGGTTTAAATAATGAATGGATTATAACAATATCAAATTTCCAAAATGCTCATCCGCTCCACTGTGGGCAGCATGGTTGCCATTTTATCACTTATCGTTGTGGTATAGACGTCCATCACGCTCTGACAAGTATGCGAGTGCCTTATCCACAACGATAAGTGATAAAATGGCAACCGTGCTATGCCCGCTGTTGACCATAGGGCTGGCCCGTTCCTCGCTCAACGCATTGGCATTGCCTTCAGCAAGTTAACGCAGCCATCAGCCTTATGGGCATGAGCATATATGTACCTATATCTACGTTATATTATTATATTATATCGTCCATAACCATGACACTAATGGATATCAATGGCAAATACTTACCTACAAATATTTTAGATCCAAGGTTTCTCACAAAACACAGATATAAATGTTTCCAACTGTACGCAATTTTTCACCGGACCTACGCGCCGTTCATCCACACGTCCACACAGCTAGTATTCAAGTAATTTGCGAAATAATGTGAAGTTTACGTTTACTGCCAAAACTATTTGGCCGGTACCTATATATTTTACGCGCGGCTGAAAGCGAGCTACACAGTTCTTCACCGGAGGTCTCTCACTCAACTGTCATTTCCCCATACAAAAAATGACATTTAGTCACCTGACGCGCGTACAGTGCGTCGCGTGATCGACTTGGTCTACGCGCGGCTTGGGCTCGGTCGTTACTGAGAGTGTTCAAGTAGTTCGCGGCTGAAAGCGCAGGCGCTTCTAACAGCCGCAGCTCGCAGTGGGGCGTGCGTCTGTAACGACAGCTGCCGCGTCACTGCCATACAAACCGTTTGATTTGTATGGCTGCATGGTTTGCGTGCGCACGTGCAAATACACGTCAAAGGGTAGGGTAGCGTAGCAACAGAATAAGCTAGCGGCTCTGTGAGCTGAAGAGCGTTCACTGTTACCGTAAGGGCCCTCACACACGGAGTGGTTTATTGGGATGCACCTTGTCACAGGCCAACAAATCGTTATTATTATGCAATGTTATTAAAAAAACACGTTTTATTCCTTTTTTGCGTACTTTTAACCCATTCAGGGCCAAGAATCGCTACGCGCTACGCTCGTAGCCGATCCCGTGGTTTTCCTCGTATGTAGCGGAATGTGTCGGCGCATATGTGTCGTTATTGGCCCTGAATGGGTTAAGTTTGTGTTATGGTTATATGTGTTGTGTTATGTTCCTTTTTATTATTATCATTTGTTTTTCATCTCTTGAATGCCATTTGTGCATCTGCTGTCGCTGTAAGCTAGCAACATGCTGAACGGGTCCATTAATTTCGACACAAAGCCAAATGTGTTTTTGAAGTGAAAACTTCTTTAGCGGCGCTGTGCTCTTTTTGTGACGGGGGTTTTCTTTTTAAACTCGCCACAGATGTCACGTGACCGTTTTCGTGAGAAATTAGGACGAGGCTGGGGCGGGGGCGGGGACGATGCCGTAGTACGACACTGAGGGCCTACCGCGAAACGAAAACGAACTTCGTTCTTGTATCTCCGTCTCTAGCGCACTTGCTAGTTCGAGCAACAGAGAGAGATACACGAACGAAGTTCGTTTTCGTTTCGCCGTAGCCCCTCTGGTTTTGATGTATCCACGACGTACGGGGCTTGGGGGCGGAGACGAGG
The DNA here is from genome assembly GCA_947049275.1 of Epinotia bilunana. Classification (NCBI taxonomy): domain Eukaryota; kingdom Metazoa; phylum Arthropoda; class Insecta; order Lepidoptera; family Tortricidae; genus Epinotia; species Epinotia bilunana. The sequence continues at coordinate 19,369,965 of OX346266.1, read as the reverse complement.
AGGGGGAGGTTTTTTTTATTTTTTTTTATTTTTTTATTTATCTGAGTTGTTTTTGTCATGAATAAATGTTCGAGTTCAAGTTTAGAACTCGCCAGGCTGTCTTATTTTATTTTCAAACCCTAACAGCCGTATTCATAAACGTCCTACAAACCTGTTTTAACTAAAATGCCGTTAAAATTCGTTTGTCCTTATCTGTCACTTTGACATTTGTGTTCGTAAGAAAGGGACAAAGCACATTTTATTTAGCAGAGGCATTTTAAGTACTATGAATAATGGGGTAAGTCGAGAAAATCACTACATAGTATAGTCGCTTCCCGCTGTCTGTCCCTATGTATGCTTAGATCTTTAAAACTACGCACCAGATTTTGATGCGGATGCGGTTTTTTAATAGATAGAGTGATTCAAGAGGAAGGTTTATATGTATAATATAGTACCCGTGCGAAGCCGGGGCGGGTCACTAGTATTATTTAGTTTACTAGCGACCCGCCCCGGCTTCGCACGGGTACACTATTATCATAAGTCAAGGAATTTAATTTCCAACCCACCTAAGATTTTATTCTAGTAGAGCACGAAGTTACTTTGTCATATCGCAAGCATTTTATTTTTCAAATTAATAACGTACTTATTTGAAACTAGCTTCCACCCGCGACTTCGTCCGCGTGGACCCGGGATAAAAACTATCCTAAATATTAATCCAGGCTATAAACTATCTTCGTGCAAAATTTCATTCGAATCGGTTTAGCCGTTTAAGCGTGATTGAGTAACAAACATCCAAACATCTAAACTTTCGCATTTATAATATTAGTAGGATTTATTTTACAACTAGTTTCCGACCGCGACTTCGTCTGCGTGGACTCGGGATAAAAACTATCCTATATTTTAATCCAGGCTATAAACTATCTTCGTGCAAAATTTCATACAAATCGGTTCAGCCGTTTAAGCGTGATTGAGTAACAAACATCTAAACTTTCGCATTTATAATATTAAGTAGGATTTGCTAGATAAATGATGTAGAGGTTTACATACATTCATTATACATACAAAAGAGCTTGTTAAACGTCTGTAGACCGCCGCTCATTAGGAAAGCATGTGAACCTGCGACCCGGCATAATGAGGCACGTATCTCAGCGGATGTAGTTTGAGGAAGCGTCAAGAGTATTGTGAGATTTTCCTTATCGTTGCAAGTAAATGTTACTCTTGTAGAGTACCGGCGATACACGAGCGTAGCATGTAAATGTGATTTTGTAAAAAGAAAGAAAAGAAAGAAAGAAGACATTTATTCACTACACAAAAGACACACAGAGACAAAGGGAGTACAGATACAATACAATTGACACATAATGTGTGTGTCTTCGCGGCAGTGAATCGGTCGCTGTCTCAGCATTATGCCGAGGTAAAAGAGAATAGTACATTTTTGTAGAGGCTAGAGAGTAGGCCCCAGATATGGACGAGTGCGTTCGAGGTCGGTGCCGAAGGTAGGGACCTCGAAGGAGACATGTCCATCTATTGCACTTGGCCGAGACATTGCATAGTGCTTTTCACGCCTACTGCCAGGAAACCCTGCTAATACTATAAAGGCGAAAGTTTCGATGTTTGGATGTTTAGATGTTTGTTACTCAATCACGCTTAAACGGCTCAACCGATTTGAATGAATTTTTGCACGAAGATAGTTTAAAGCATGGATTAAAATATAGGAAAGTTCTTATCCCGGGTCCACGCAGACGAAGTCGCGGGCGGAGGCTAGTTGCAAGTGAATATAAATGAAGGTCATAATACTAAACAAAAGAGCGCGGTCGCGCGGCGCCCAGTACGTCTAGCACAACTGGCTGCTCAGTCGCTTCTCGCGCGACTGAGCGTCTCCTGTCTCACTCGCACTGTGTAAATTGGAAAGAGGAGGGTAGATCTTTCTCTACTCGCATCGCGGCGCGGCGTCTGTTGTGCTAGTCCCGCTGTGATCAGTCGAATCGCTGTTCCAAAGGGAGTAACCATTGTTGAACAGTTTGAATTTATAAAAGGCTTGTTCGTGCGACGGCCAGCTAATCACAGTTTTGAAGCCTGAATTCTGACCATATTTTCCGAGCAGTGGCGTCAAAAGGTACTTTTTAATATAATCTAATATTAACCGATTTCATAAAAGGAAGCTGTTCTTAATTAGTCGGAATCTTCTTATGTACGAGGGCTGCTACTTATGTATCCGGAATAGAAAAAATAATCAAACTTACATTACTAAATATAGTTTTATTGTTTTTCAAAATATTCTCCGTGATGATCGATGCACTTTTGCATACGTGTAAACCAATTTTTAAAGCACTTTTGCCACTTTGATTGAGGTATCTCCAAAACGTGTTGTTTGTACGCGTCGACCGCATGTTCACGGGTCGAAAATCGTTGACCACGTAATTTATTATTTACATTTGGAAATAAATAAAAATCAATGGGTGCCAAATCAGGGCTGTACAAACGACAACACTGTTAACTGACCATCCTGTGTTTATATAGAACCTTATTACAATGCACTTAAGGTGCACCGATGGTCAGTTAGCTGTGTTGTCGATAGTACGGTGGGTGACCCGTTAATTCTATATTTTGACCTTCCAAAAATCAAGTTGTTTCGCGTGATGTATGACAGCTGGCGTTGTCATGGTGAAGAATGATTCTGCGTCGCTGGTTGTCTTTACGTATTTCTTCAAACACTTCTGGCAAACAAATGGTCGTGTACCACTCCGAATTAACCGTTTTACGATTTTCTAGTGGCACTGTAGCCACATGGCCATTCATACCAAAAAAGCAGGCGACCATTTGCTTCAAGGTGCTTTTTGCACGAGTAACTTTCGTAGGGTTCGGCTCATTTTGAAACACCCACACTGTTGATTGCTGTTTAGTTTCGGGATCATACGCATATATCCAAGATTCGTCACTTGTGTAGATATTATAAACAGCTTTTGAGTCACCGCGGTTATATTTTTTCAACATTTTTTTGCACCATTCGACGCGAGCCTCTTTTTGATCCTTAGTTAAATTGTGCAGTATCCAACGCGAACAAATTTTTTTACAGCTAAATGTTCATGTAATATCTTATTAATGCTCGTTATAGATATCCCCAGAATTGCCTCTATCTCGCGATACGTAACATGACGGTCATGCATTATAAGTTTCCGCACTGCTTCAATATTTTGTGGTACAACGGCCGATTTCGGGCGACCTTCCTTAACTTCGTCCGTAAGCATATACTACGTCCACGACTGAACTCACTAAACCAGTGATACACAGTAGTTTTTCATGGAGCTTCATCACCAGAAGTCAAAGTTAATTGATCTATGCATTGTTGTGCGTTAAGCCACGCCGAAAATCGTAATAAATCATAGCACGAATATTTTCACGAGTAAGTTCCATTCTTGCAACGCGATAACATTTTAAACCCGTCAAAAACAAAAGACTAGCGTACTCAAGAAAAAAAAAATAGCGGCCAGTATTAAAAGAAAGTTCAAATTTTACCATGGAGGTCAAAAATTGTGTTTAAGAAAGTTGGAATCCTGGATTCCGGATACATAAGTAGCAGCCCTCGTATAATTTCCGATTAGTCGAAACCGCTTGGACCAATTTGAAGAATTATTTTTTCATTAGAAAGGATATCCTTCCCAGGTGGTTATGGTCATCAGGTCAGGATCTGTCGATGGGTTCCTGTTCCCTTAAAATTTTGCTTTTAATAAAAAATCAGGGTGGACAATAATATTGTAAATATTGTAATACGTGCTTGTACTGATCTTGATATCCTATAAAAATATTTCTGTACACTAAAATTTTATTAAGCGTCTATAACAATCACATTTGATAGCATCAATCAGAGCGCAATCTGGAATGCATTGAAACAGCTTAGTATGGACCAAAAATACGATAATATTGTAAAGAATATATATGCGAAAAGCACTAGCCGAGTCAAGCCGGACTCGAGAGGAAAACAAATAAGGATAGAGTGGGTCCGACAAGGAGACCCTTTATCACCCAAGATCTTTATTGCTATCCTGGCAATCATATTTCGGAATCTCAAATGGAACTCAAAGGGCATTAACCTGCAGGGTCAGCTCATAAACCATTTGAGATTTGCAGACGACATAGTCATAATAGCCGAAACTGCAATACGAGTAGAACTAAGAGAGCGTATAAAACAACTAGACGAAGAAAGCACCAAAGCAGGCTTACGAATGAACACAAATAAAACCAAAACCAGTGTAGACCAATATATAAGTCGAGGAAAGCAACTGTCCTTCACAAAAACAACGAAGAGTGTAGACCAATATATAAGTCTAGGAAAGCAACTGTCCTTCACAAAAACAACGAAGAGTGTAGACCAATATATAAGTCTAGGAAAGCAACTGTCCTTCACAAAAACAACGAAGAGTGTAGACCAATATATAAGTCTAGGAAAGCAACTGTCCTTCACAAAAACAACGAAGAGTGTAGACCAATATATAAGTCTAGGAAAGCAACTGTCCTTCACAAAAACAACGAAGAGTGTAGACCAATATATAAGTCTAGGAAAGCAACTGTCCTTCACAAAAACAACGAAGAGTGTAGACCAATATATAAGTCTAGGAAAGCGACTGTCCTTCACAAAAACAACGAAGAATAGGTAGAAAGGAGAGCCAACATAACCTGGAGGAAATTCTGGTCACTACAAGAAGTATTTATATATAAACTAAATCTTGTCTCTTCGTGAACGCTTACTAACAAAGTTTCTGAACGAGCGCGCTATGCTGTGACGTTATCGGTTACATGTACTAGACGTCTCGTTTCCTCGCTGGCGGAGATGTGGAGAAAATATTTGTCTTCTACCGTTCTACATTCACTTGACAGGGGACTAAGGACTAAGGTACTAGTTTATTCAAGTCCACCTATTTGCAAGAACAAAGCACGTAGTGAATGGTACTTAAAATTTGACAAAGGATATATTTTTATCCAGGACGCATTCTCAATATAAACGTATTTTTCAACACAATTGCTCGTAACGTACCTCTTATTGTGTCGCTTTTAGGCTCATAATCCTAGATATTAAACACGCGTGTTTAATAACATTACGATACTTGTGTGTTATGGTTATATCCCGATTAAGTCACGTTGGCACCTTGCAGCAAGATGTATGCATGCACACGGTGCATTCTTAAACTAACCGGGTTGTACAGAATGTACAGCTTTTTTTTTAATTCTCGGCAAATGGATTCTTACCCGACTAAACAAATTAAATCCTATTTATTAATTAATTGACTATTTCTTTTTGGATATGATATAGAAACGGTTAATTTAGTAAAACTATTCAATTTTAATAACATTTTACATGAATTCATAAAGATAACATTTTAAAACGAAATTATTTATTTTATTTTGTATTGGCTGTTTAGAGATTTCATCTAATGCGCGCGCACTGAGCAAACTTAACAAAAAAAATTTGATGCGCGCCATTATAGGTTATTTCACAGACATTGTAAACATTGTTAATGCGTGTTGGGTTATTAACAAAAATGTTGATTCGTGGTGACTAGAAAAGTGATAAAAAGAATGGACGCCACTAGAAATTGTTGACGATGACAACGTGAGTAAAAACCTCTTGACATCAATAAGTAAAGAAAATAACTTGACAGGCCTATCAAATTTTCATCTTATGAAATTTTTTCGTATGAAACGCGTGAGCTTTGATAATTACAATCCTCGGCTCTCTTATCACGCTCACCTGCGGCTCGCGTGATAATTCCGCCTCTGATATAATTATCAACATACCTCACTTGTATCACAATGTACTATTAGTTCTCATTGTAAAAAGACATGTTAGAATAACATGAAGCGTTGTATACAGAATGAGATCCACCATATTTAGGTCAGAAATTATTGTTTGTTGCTAGAAATTGAAATAGAAGCAAAATAGAGCGAGTAGAACGCTTTTTATAAAAAATGACACAGGTCTCATGCAATTAAATCACGGTTAGTTAATTAAAATTTAATGATAATATTAACACTAATATCCACTGAATGTCTGGTCACCCTACATTTCTTGAAGTTAAGTAGATACGTCAAATACACATACGTCAAATTTTCGCAAACTACCGTTAGGGTGACAATGATTTTGGGTTTATGTGATTCCTTATTCAGTTTTATTCAGAAAAAAGAACGTTTGTTTTAGGTAACATCGAGTTAATAGTGTTTGATATCCATTACATAATTAGAAAAATGTACTCCCGATCACGAATGAAAAATCAACGTGTATACGTACTATTATGGACGTATGGCGGACCCCAATGTGTTTGATTTTTTTTTTCAGTTCGCCGTTTTAAAATGAGAACCAAACTAATTTTGTATGGAGAGTCGCATTGAGTCGACCGCGCTGCGGCTCACTTCGGCGCCTTAATAATACTGTGCAACTGCACTGACAGTCTACCGACACGAAAGGAAATCAGCTAACTGGCTTAACGCTCTGTTCCCACGTCAGGTAGATCTAAATGGCTGTTGTTTTGGGTTGATTTGTCATGACGCTCGTTCGAAAAGTAAAGTAATTACCCCTCTGAGAGACATTAGTAAGCTGTCGGTAAAGTACAAAGTAACGCATACCGATTACACCCCGCCAAAGATACCATTAAGATACTATGTGCCAGTGTCTGTGAGCTGGCGAGTCAGTCCTTACAAAAACAATTTTCCAAATATTGAATTGACAAATAATTCTATACACCTAATCATCAACTTGCTCACAAAATTTCAAGAGAATCGGGCGTGAAATGCGACCTATAGAGGGGAGCAGCCGGAGTTACGAACGCGAAATCATCATCATCATCATATCAGCCGAAAGACGTCCACTGCTGGACATAGGCCTCCCCCAAAGAGTGCCAAAGTGACCGGTCCTGCGCCACCCGCATCCAGCGGACTCCAGCAACCTTTACCAGGTCATCAGTCCACCTTGCGGGGGGCCTACCCACGCCGCGCCTTCCGGTTCGTGGTCGCCACTCGAGAACCTTTCCGCCCCAACGGCCATCGGTTCTACGCGCTATGTGCCCCGCCCACTGCCACTTAAGTTTAGCGATTCGGAGGCGAACGCGAAATATGCGCATATAAATGGGCAAAATATGTGTGTTCAAATTGATAAAGGGAGCAGTATATAAAGGTACACTTAAGCCGGAAAATCCTCCCTAACGTAGTTAAAGGCTTTAGCAAGATGTCTGGAAAGAGACAACAGTCCTGGAATGGTCATAAAAACATCGGAGCGTCGACCCGTCTCCCCTGTATTCACAAACCATATTGTACTTATGCGCCAATTGCGCGTGCGTAACTTGACCCGTAGATTCGTAGCAACCGTGCGTGATGAGAGGTCCTACTTACATTGGTTCGTCTGTATATATGAAACTAGGACCCATGTAGAACTTTTGAACACATTCACTGTCAAGAATTGCTACGCGCTACGCTCGTAGCCGATTCCGGTTTCCGGATTCCGGTTTTTCTGCTATTAGCGGAAGGCACCTACGGCGTAGGCGGGTTCCTCGCAGTAACATCAATTTCGTAGCGCTACGCTCGTAGCCGATAACATGCGAAAACCCGGTTGTAGAGGAAAACGCCTACGAGCAGACCGCCCACCTAGCGAGTTCCTGGCTTCCAGGCGCTTAAGGGGCTCCTAGCTCCCAATGACGTTCGATCTGTTATGTAACTGTCGGTTTTTTGGTGTTTTTATGGCTTATCGTACTAACAACGAGGTTTACCGAAATAGTATTTCATATTTACTTCAAAACTCACAGTTTTCGGGAAATATGGCACCAAACTTCGACAATTTCAGGCGAATTAACCAGTGTTTTGGACGTAACTTTTGTGAAAATGAGTTAAAAATAAAAATCTCTCGTGCGTAGAGACGTCAATAAGGAACAGTTATATGTAGATTTAATATATAAAAGTGCATAAACAACATACTAATATCGAAAACAGAGCTTTTTTGGATAAAGTTTGAATAAATCATAAAAAAATATATTATTCAAATAAAAACTCGTGCAAATGTAGATAAAGGACTGAAGAACCGATAAGTGTTTGTGCCATAAATGTATCTATAGCTATGACGCAGGAATATCAACTCAAAACTCGACAAAACTAGCCAAAAAGCGCGTGGAGCCTTAAGGTGTTATGCTGTAAAACATTTTTTTTTTAATTTCGAAAATCTGAATAGACAAAAACCACAAGTATAATAATATTGAACCGGCTCCCAAAATTTCACGAGAATCGGGTGAGAAATGAGACCTATAGAAACAAGCCGGGGAGACACCGTACATGCGAAAGATTTTTCGCCCAACCTGAAATGGAGAACTTTCTATCGCTTCGCTCGCTCATTCAATTAATTAGATTAAATTTCATTTTCTTCCTAATTATTCCCAAGAAAGAGAATAGACGACAAATATGTTTTAGGAACTCCCGCGCACATTAAGGTTAAATTGTGAGTTTAAGTAGCAGGTAAATTAGGTAATATTTAACAAACTTTACCTTTTTAACTCCCGACGCAAAGAGAGGGGTGTTATAAGTTTAACGTGTCTGTGTATCTGTGTATATCTGTATGTGGTATCGTAGGTCTCAAACGGATGAACCGATTTTTGTTTAGTTTTTTTTTTGGGGTCATAGATAATTTTATCCTGAGTGCTCAGCCGTTTGTGAGATATTGGACTTTGAAATGAAAATATCGGGGGTTTTTCAACTTTTCCCAGTTGTAATTATTATAATATTAGAATAGATGTAAACAGTTTTGTGTACTTGCCCATAAAAAATCGGTTCAGTTCAGTCGCTACATAGATTGCTAAAACCATATCTCTTCCTTTCGACTCTGCCGTAGTCGGACAAAAAGCGTGTTCGCTTGCGCTTGTGCGATTCAGCTAGATTTGGTATAGGTTACTAATCAGCACCTATAACAATTAAACACCGGAAATTATGGAAACTACGATTTTTACGTCATTACTTCTTGCAAGTTCTATTTCTCTTTTTCCATAGACGGTCAACATCTGGCGGGCAAAGTTCGCAACTCTTAAGTGGCAAGTTCGCAACTAATGGAACCGACCGCTTGAGTTCCGGAACTTACACTTGGAAGTATACTGGGAAAAGTCGCAGGCAGTTTCTTAAACTGAACTCTGTAGATGCAATTAAACGAAGTAATATTAAAGAAACCATTTTAATACGGGTGTTCTCAAAATGTATCATTACTCCATACCAAAAGAAAGAAGGAAATAAAAGCTTTTAAAAAAAGCCGTGACGAGAATCACATTCAGATATCTCAAAAAAATACGAAGCCACAACAGGTAAAAGCACAGATTAGGAAAGATCTATGTTAATACTAATCAACATTGGGTTTTAGTACTGCCAACTTTCAAAAATAGGAACTTATCTTTTAAATGAGTGATACTGCGTGGACAAATATTGCTTGTTAGAGAGAGACGTCACGATCTGCGAGCGTCATAGTAAATGACAATCGTTTTTTGAAGGTTCGTTTTGCGGAAAAGGGACAGAACATACCCCCTCTTAAAACTTTGTAAACTTATAACTTGCGTTGCTTTTTTTCTCCATTTGACTACATTCTTGATCCTATTTCAAGAAAATACATCATTATTTATTATTTTTAGTGTCTATAATATAGCACCTCTAAATTCTACTATTAAATAAATTAATAATAGAAAAAAAGAGACCGAACCGTTCTACTCGCTTTATTTTAATTTCTTACAACAGAAACTATTTTCCGACCAAGATATGGCGGATCGCAGTGTGTATACAAAGTTTCATGTTATGCCAGCATGTCGTTTTAAAATGAGAACCATTTGTGAATCGAGCTAACTGCGGATTCTTAAGTTACCAGTATTTGTTCTAAAGGCAGCATACGTAATTTACCGGTATTATTGTGAAGGCATACTTCATTCCGAACATTTTTCCTAGATTTCCTAGATAACTTGATCATTATTAGATACCAACGGAATTAACATGCGACTAACCTCCAAGCAATATTGCCGGCAAGTTCTGGCAATATTCCCGCAGGTGGCCCCCGTTAATACCTAACTTCCTGCATGCAATATCTCAACTGACTAGTTTGACTTTGTTATAGTTCACACCTAGTTCGACATTCAATTCAATTAAGAACATCGCATCTCAGGCGATTACATAGTACCGCCACAACACACAGTACTGTAGGAGCTCCGACTACCAGGTATAAATACATATATTATATACATATAATATATATAGAGGTATAGGTATAATATTAAATACGCCTTGCGATGGCGAAGTCGAGGAATGGCCTTCACTGGATCGGCCCTAAGATTTACAACAAAATCCTAGACATCATAAAAACCGCTGAAAGCAACAATTTATTTATTTATTTATCGTATGGCAAATCTGTTTATTTAGAACCATGAGATCTTCATTCTCATCGAAACTCAAATCGTCTCGCTGAAAGATTTCTTGTCTTCTGAGAGCACTAAGTAATAAAACAGTCATAAGACGATAACTCTTATAGATATGCAAAAAAAACAAACTAGTATTATATGACGTGTAAAAATTAAATTTTATTAATAAACCAATTTTATTGGGTTGGTTGTATATGCAACGTCTACAGTGTCGACTGTACAGCACTATTCTCATTTCATATGAAGCATTCTGAAAGTCTATAAATACAAGAAGATTCGAAGACGTCCAGCAGTCGCCCCCGAGGCTTCGGCCTCCGGGGCACGACATGTTACAACGTCCATACGTGTTCGTTAATCTACCTCTGAGCTCTTTCCTAGTTCAAAGCTGGCCACCTTTGGCACCGTCTGCCAAGTACTTCCGCCCATTTCTGTGCTGACAGATTTAGGTTTACTCTCGCTACGGTTAAAGGACTAAATGATGCCACATGTCTCATACTGATGTCATATGACGGAAGTGATGGATTTTCAAACTTTCGGCCAATTTTAGGTGCGATAATCTTCTGATTCTCGCTCGGCACAGCTTTCTCGACCTGCTGCCATGCCTTTTATCGTGTTGTCATGAGACGTAGGTGTATTGGGAGTAGGTACAGTCAGCATCAAAAGTAGATACGCATACGAAGACGTCAAAAGCTCTTATTCCCTTTTAATAAAGACTTTTACCGTCTTCGTTTGCGTAACTACCTACTATTGATGCTGACTTTACATAACTCGAGCGCCAAGAGGTGTCGTCATCATCAGCCAAACGACGGCCACTGCTGGACATAGGCCACATCCAGTGGAATCCCGCGACCTTTACCAGATCATCAGTCCACCTTGTGGGGGTCTACTCACGCTGCGCCTCCCGGTACGAGGTCGCCAGAACTGCACCGCCCAACGGCCATAGATTCTACATGCAATATGTGTTCGCACTGGCTTGCAGTATAAAACATTAAAATGTTCAGAATTAACTGAATTACTGAAATAAATAAATATTAGGAGGCAATCTTACACAAATCGATATAGCCCGATAGTAAGCTCAATAAGGGTAGGGTACAAGACGACGATATATTCAATAGATATTAAATACTTAAACACATACAACGGCCATATTCATAGATTAGATTAGATTAGGTATAATAAATAGACATTATATTCGTTCGTCACCTTATCTGTCACTTTGAAATTTGTGTTCGTAAGTGTGTTTGTTTTGCTCACAACACAAATATTATTATATTATTTGAACCCCCGCTTCGTAGACAGAAAGTACAAAAAACACAAAAAACATAGAAGTATGTAGCATTTTTAACTGACTTTAAAAAAAAGAAGGACTCTCTCATTTAAGTCACTGTAAGTTTTTGTATGTTTGCTACGCGATTACCACACCAATTATGAATTGAATTAGTTTTTTTTCTTTGGAAGGTCATACTTCTTTTATAAAGTAAAGATAAGTCTACTGTGACAGCGAGAGTAACTAGTAAGAACTTGGCCAACTTATGCATGCGGCTCGGACGAAGCCGGCGTCAGTGTCACTAGTTTACGGTGTCGGAGTTAGTAACTTTATTATCTTCTCTGTGAAGAATGCGGGATGCATTGCCTTGCAAAATAGGTGTCAAATACCTCTCTTAAAAACATTCCATCTAAAAAAGAGGCCAAGTCTCGAAACGTTTCCACCGTAAAAAGTTGAGGTATTTCGTAGTACCAAGTATCTATTATTTTTTATTTGCTAGCTAAATAAGATTCTGCAACTTGGCGATCAGGCAACCATAGGCGCCACTGGGGATGCCCTCTTTAAGGTGAAGGTGCTACCCACGTTGGGCTGCTCCAAATATGAGTAAAATGACATTTCGCTGTGCCCTACCTCTTTTCAAAATCACCTTAATTAAACGACCTACTCACAAATTACCGCATTCCAATCCCGTCCCCCGAATCGAAGTCGTCTAAGTAAGCCTACCTGTTTCAATTCGGTCAAGTTAAGGGGTACAATTACAATTACCCCTTTAATTGGCCGGGGTGAGGGGAAGGGCGGGGTAAGCGTGGCCGCGCGCGTGCCGCAACCAACGTGCCTTTTACGTAAATGGTTATTTATTGGAAACGAATGGGAAATTGGCGACAGGTGGCGCAGTAAAGTGATTGTGTAACTTGCTGGCGATTGGATTGTTTTAAGTATGGAACCCATAGGAAGATTCATTGCCAATCTTCACGTGATGCGGGTGTAGCTGCTAGCACTGTAGCTAGCATTGTTTAACATAATTAGTTAATAAGATTGTTTTTATGTGTACATTCTGTCTTTAATTTCGCAGTGCATTAGTACCTAATGTAATGCTGTATAATTTCCTTTGAACGAATAAATAATAATAATATCATAATAAAGTATCAGCCTATATACCGTCCCACTGCTGGGCACAGCCTCCTCTTATGGATGAGAGGGAACGGGCAGTAGTCCCCACGCTTGCTCAGTGCGGGTTGGGGACTTCACATACACCTTTGAATTTCTTCGTGGATGTGTGCAGGTTTCCTCACGATGTTTTTCCTTCACCGAAAAGCTAACGGTAAATATCAAATGATATTCCGTACATAACTTCCGAAATCTCATTGGGACGAGCCGGGATTCGAACGCGATTTTTTAACCGGGTTCTGATTCGCCCGCATTCCTAACAAAAAATGGTCACGAGATAGGAACAAAGAATTGGGATTCGCACGCGGACAAAGTGCAAAACGGAAGAAACGAACCTAAGGCGGGCCCTCACACAGTCGGAATGTCACTGAACTCAGTATCTGGACCACTCAAGAGCACAAAAATGTCCAGAAATGGTGCACAAAGTGTACCGGTGTATTTGCTCTTCAGTGATTCCGATTACGTGTGAGGCCAACCTAAAGCTGGTTTTCCACCGGAGGGGCGAGACGAGACGAGACGAGGCCTCGTCTCGCCCCTCCAGTGGAAAACCAGCTTAAGTGTACGGCTTGAGTGCCCGCGCCGCTGTGAGCGGCGTCCATATAAAACAAATGCAATTTCTATGACTCTACGCCCCGCTCGTCGCGGTTTCTTCCTTCCTTGTCGTATCCTCATGGCTGAGGGACGTGACGGCTGTGAGCGCTCTTCACCACCACTCTCCAAGCTGATCGGTCCTGGGCTTGATGCATGCTGGCCTGAAGTGTGGCTCTGGCTCCAGATGTTACCGTATCCGTCCACCGCATAGGCCTCCGTCCTCTGCTCCTCTTCCCTGCCATGCGGCCAGTGATGAATAGCTTTCCCAGGCTTTGCGGTCCGGACCTGACCAGATGGCCAAAGAAGCTGAACGTTGGAGTAATGAACGAGTCGCGCCGGGAGTTACTAACTAGCTTTTAATCCGAAAATTGTTTCCCTACGGGTCTGGGACAAGGATATACACCTGGAATGGAAAAGTTATCTACACTTTTACTAATTTATACTTAAATAACATCTATATTTATTGAAAGAGCGAGCGAAGCGAACGAAGAACGAATGTGATTATTTGCATAATAACGTTGTTTTACAAGGTGTTAAATTTTTTATTACGTCCAGACGTCCAACGCTGCAAGGGCATATCTTATAATTTTATAGCTGAAATGAATTATAATAAAAATTGAAGTTATCCGCGTAATAATAAAGGGGGTTAAATATAATGACCACCAAAAAATGCTTTGATACCCTAAGCTCTCCCACCAAAAAAATATACTGAACACCAAAAAAAATATAATTCTACCATTACAATAGTACTGGCTGTTTTAGTAACGACTGCACATTAAATTGTATTCGAAGACCAAATCTAGTAAACATCACCAAATCTTAGCGAGCAAATTAATACAATATTTCTACCTAAATAACCCACTATGGGTACAGATGGTAGAGATCCTCGTTTTGACGCCGAGCTCGTCGAGAACAGATCCATTTGTGCGGCGCTCAGTCCAATGATATCCGGAGCATTCTGCGCCGGCACCACATCTCGAATGCACCTATCGCGGTACACAACAGGCGTGAGCGTTTCTATACTCGCTTACCCGAGTTCAGCGCCGCCGTACGCGTCACCGTCCATAATCAAGGTCTATTAATATCTATCCTTTATCCGCGCACATGTTTAAAGAATCCAATTGTCCTCAATGGCATTACCGAAGCCCCGTAACTGGATTACCGAGAGCCGAGGGCCGACGCGAAGGCCGAGTAATCCACTTAGGCCAACCATGGAAAACAAATGCGGACTGGACTGATTAGCTTCGATTCCATAAATGCCAGCTCCGGTGCACGGTGGGACAATGTGTCAAGACACGCATACGAACTTGAAAGGTCCTGCCTGGGCTGTTATTCGCTATGCGCTATTGAAGAAAGAAAGATTTTTGACATTAATCACAAACGCACAGGACACACATATTAAACAAGAAAGTAAACAAGTAAAACATGAAACAAGCGTGCCTCTACGGCAGTGAACCGGACACTGGCTCTGGCTGGTGTTAGACACTATCCTACGGTACTGTCTAGGTTTTAAGTCTAATCTTACATATTAATGTGTACACTGTATATGTTTAATATATGATGTTGAATAAAGGACCGGACCGTTATAACCTTCAAGCCTTCAAGAAAAGAGCGTACTCCCATCTTAAAGGCCGGCAACGCACCTACAACTCTTCTGGTGTTGTAAGTGTCCATGGGCGTCGATTATCGCTTACCATCAGGTGATTCGACAGCTCGTTTGCCTCCTATCATAAAAAAAAAAAAAAAAAGTTTTTCTATGTCTATGTCTATTGAGTTTTGTGGTAGGTAATTGCCTCTCAAACTAACCTATATTTATAATTTCTTCGACTAGTCTGCGCGGAATCTTCGCTCAGTAAGACTAGCACAGCCTGCTGCTCAGTCGCTTCGCGCGCGAATTAGTGATCTGACTTCCCCGTTGTCCGCGCAAAATCTATTCTGCAATAAGGCATTTTCGCGGAATGTAAGGTAAGTCGGAGTGCTAACTCGGAGTCTGAATTCGGACACGCGAAGTACATGCATTTGCGTGATCTATGTATATCTATATCTGTGGTTAAGACACTGATTAAACGTTCATCAAACTTTTTTTTAGCTAAAGTGCCGTTAAGTATTAGTTTTTGATATTTGTGTTCGTAAGAAAGGGACAAAACACTTTTTATTTAACAGAAGCATTTTAAGTTTTATGAATAAAAGAAACATCCCTTATTCATAAAACTTGTACTACTAACAAGTTGTAAAGGAACGAGTATAATAAATAGCTTTTCAATATAGAGTTAAAATAAAATACTGTAGCATTTAACTACGAAGAAAACGTTTTGAGATACATGTATTTTTAAGGCATACCTTTAGTATTCGATGCTGCAATGTATTGTTGTAGTCCCTTTTTGAAAATATTACCTGAAAACGAAAAAAAACTCATTAAACGATGACATCAATATATCGCATACTATTCATTATAGATTAACTGCCGCGATATGAAAGGTACGTACTGCTGTCTCGTACCAGTACCAACTATAGCTGCGTATGTCACGGTGTGTAATGTGAACATAACAGAGTAGAAACCGCCAGAAAAAGTCGTTTTTTTTAGCTTTCGTATAATTTTCAGCTAAACAACCAAGTAAATTAATAAGGCATTACGATACAAAAAGCATCGAAGCATAGACAAACAATACACGAAGTCAATGGATTAACCATGCCCCTGGATTATCCACGGAAGCGACATTATTTATTATTCACACGCGTTATACCATAGATAATGTAAATACGTGAACTTGCATTTTTGGACGATGGGAAACTAAGTATTTTTTTTCACCAAGGTTAAACCAAGGTCAATAATGTTATATTAAACTTCAGAGCATATATTAACACTCTCACTACCAGGAACCCGCCTAGCGGTCGCCCACACTGTAGCCACCAACCACGGGCGACCGTAGCGCGTAGCGATTCCTGCACGGTTAGCAAAAGACGGCGCGCGAGCTCTCTCGCACTATCAGTCTCTTTCTAAGTTTTCTAATAAGCGAGATAATGTGAGGATTGAGTATCATTTTAAATCTCTATTTATATTAACCCCATCGTCACTTGTGTACAGAATCAAAACGGTTAAAATGCAGACGTCAGACCCAAACCACATTGGTAACTAATCACTTAACAGTAAAAAAAACACAAATAAATACACTTAAATAAATAACACTTTTTGTTTGATGTATTTATTTCAATAACATTGTTATATACACAAAACAGTTTGTTGGCGAATTCAGCACTTTACAGTTACAGTACTTACTTACTTTTAAATGTTTTACTAACAACATATATATGAAGTGACAAAAACCTTTTGCATTGGCCGGAAGAAATTCACTTATTGAAAGTAAGCACCTTCATAAATAGTGACTTGGAAAAGGTTCATTACTAAAAAAAAATATTTATTTCATTTTAAAACGTTATTCTTTGATGCTTTATTCCAAAATCCTACAATCTTTCCACCGGCAGTAATTTTAGAGATATAAATGAAGTGATCTTGTTTAAATAATTAATCTTGAATATTAGGTATTATAAAGCAAATGTAAATGCACCAATTTTTTTATGTCTCTTTTGTTTGGTTTTGTCTCTAGGTTATTATTTAAATGATAATATATCAGTTACACAAAAAAACTAGCTATTATGAAATATTTCCAAGTTCGGCGCTTTATCCATGTATTTGCAATAAAATGACTGGACTATATCTGCTCCTACCTTTCGTCGTCTGTTGTTTTTATTCTACGGTATTTGATTACTGCATTCCTCACATGCTATTCATTCTCAAAACCCTTTAACAAAATAATTCTGCGCGCAACGGAATGCTTTTCAAAATGGCGCGACGCGGTTCGATCAATCAACAAAGTTGATCTGAGGATTGAAAAACTGAATGGTAAATTAAGGCTTTGAGGGAGTAGCACATTCATAGGATCAACATCGCTTTGATATCTCCTAAAGATAATTAAATATCAATAGGGGTGTAGACAGCAAATAAAATACCAAATAATGTTGAAATTCCTCGAAAAAGGATTAAAAACATTGTCAAATGGAGAAAAAAAGTAAAGTACCTACTTAGTATGAAATAATAACAAAGTTATAAGTGTCCAAAGTTTTAAGATGGGGAATATTCTGTCCCTTTTCAGAAACAAAGGTGCGCTTGAGGTTATTGCCATTTACTAAGAGTTTTCTCTCTAACAAGCAATATTAAAACGGTTGTCGCTTCGTATTTTTGGAGATATCTAAATGAGATTTTCGTCTTAAGGCATATTTTTTGCCTTCATTCATTTGGAGTATTAATACATTTTGAGTCCTCAACCCTAGTATAAAACGGCAGTTTTATTTGCTTATCGGTAGCCTTATCGGCAATCGTAGTAACTTTTTTTGTCGGTGAAATTATGTACAATACATTTTTTAAGCGTTTTAGAAAGACTGTGTTCGAAATAATCGATATTACTTTACTTTTCAAAGAGCATGGCATATTCATTATAAACCTATTTAAAGAAGTTGTAAGTATTTACTCCTTGACCTACTGCTTCCTTTTATTACCAGTATCCTAAATTTTTCAATTTCATCTGGCATGTTTCCTTCTCAATGGAAGGATGCTGATATTATCCCTTTACCCAAAAAGTCCAACCCCAGTTCCTTTTCTGATTATCGTCCCATTTCCATTCTTCCTTTTCTATCCAAAGTATTGGAACGACTAGTGCATCAGCAATTAACTTCCTTCTTAAACAGAAATGATATTTTAAACCAATTTCAATCGGGTTTCCGTTCAGGGCATAGTACTAGTACAGCCCTTGTAAAGATCACTGATGACATCCAATTGTGGATGAACGACAGAAAGCTTACAGTTTTAACTCTGTTGGATTTCAGCAATGCTTTCAACACTGTTGATTTTGACATTATGCTCGCTATTTACGCTCTCTTAACTTATCTCCTGCAGTAATTGACTGGTTTCGTAGTTATTTAAATGGTCGTCGGCAAAGAATAAAGGTGGATTCTTCTTGTACTTCTTGGTGTAGTACTCTGGCGGGCGTTCCGCAAGGCGGTGTGCTATCTCCTCTCTTATTTTCTATCTTCATCAATTCCATCACACACAATATATCCTCTCATTATCACCTTTATGCCGATGATCTTCAGATTTATACACAGTCCGTGCTTGGTGATCTCCCTTCTGCCATAGAAAGAACTAATGATGACTTGGTACGCATTTTGAAATGGAGTCAACGATATGGTCTGAGTGTGAACCCAACGAAGACCCAAGTCATTGTTATTGGCAGCAACAATCTGATTTCTAGAGTTGATTTTGTAAATCTCCCTCCAATACTTTTTGATGGGATTCAGATTGATTACTCGATGCAAGTGAAAAATCTTGGGATCATTATGGATCGCTCTTTGTCTCAGGTGCCTCAAGTGAGTGAAGTGAGCAGGAAGGTATTTGCTGCAGTGGGGTCTCTCAGGCGGCTTCGTAATTTTCTGCCTACTGCAACTAAAATTGCGCTTGCACAAACTTTACTTCTTCCTATCCTATCTCGACCTTTCTGAGGATCAGCCTAATAAGCTTGAGCGTCTCCAAAATGTCTGCATTCGGTTCATATTTGGGTTACGCAAATATGACCACGTTTCTAGTTTCCGTTCCAAACTCAGGTGGCTCCCTATCCGTTATCACCGTAACTCTCACATTATTTCGCTTCTGCCCGCAACTCCCCGCTATCTCAAAGAGCGTTTTAGTTATTTGAATTCTGTTAGATCTTCTAACAATTTGCTATTAACTGTGCCTTTGTCATCTTCCAAATTTTACAGTAGTTCGTTCACCTTTAAGGCTATTCGACTGTGGAACTCTCTCCCTCTTCATATAAGACAAGCTAAATCTATCGGCAACTTCAAATCTCTTCTTAAAGAACATTATTTGTCTTTCCCCTAACCCTGATTGTCTTACTATTATTATTATTGGCTGACTGTTTATGTATTATATATTTTTATTTGTGTTATTTGTATATATATGTATGATTGTGTATGTATGTTTATATATAGAGCTATTTATGTACGTGCAATAATGCTTTTTATTTTTATTTTTGGCTTATTATAATCTCTGCACCACCTACTACATAATCTAGTTTTATCTCTTTCTCCGATACCCAAAAGTTGTCTGGAAGAGATCGCTCTTCAGCGATAAGACCGCCTGTTGTCTACCTCTACCTACATGTTATTGTATTGTTTTTCTTTTTAACTGCTTTGTTTGTGTGAGGTGTGCAATAAAGAGTATTTGTATTGTATTGTATTGTATTGTATTGTATTGTATTGTATTGTATACATTACATTTATGTCAGTTTTTCGCACTACCTACAGTGTGTTGCAGAGTTATTAGATCGTTATTAATTACCTAACACAGTAAACCATCATATATACATACATACATACATTCACGCCTTTATCCCTAAAAGGGGTAGGCAGAGCACATGAAACTTGTGTTCCAGTGCCACTTTTAGCATCAATGTGGATATAAAAGATCGACAAAATGTGATATCGTAGTTACAGGTTGCTAGCCCATCGGGCACAACACACTTCAACCCTGTTTCCTTAGTCGACTCTTACGACACCCACAGGAAGAAAGGGGGTGGTGCTATTCTAACCCGACACCACACGGGGATAAACCATCGATGTGTCTTATTTTCCAAAGCGAGTATCTATGGCAGACATGTTTTATTTCATACATCTATTCGAAAATAATCATCCATTTGTGGCTTATTCCGTAATTAAATAGACTAAACAGTTAATGTGCTAACGCTAAGGTTAAGTCAAAATACTGCACCTATATTTGTATTGTGGCAACTTCAAAGAAAACACGTGTACCATTAAAACAAGACGGGTTATCTGAATTTATGACACTAAATCGCGCTCTAATGAGAATTTAAATCAATTCATAAATATAGAAAACCTTGCGTTCGGAAAACTCAATGTTTAGCTCGAAGCGGCCCATAACTAAACAGGAGCGCGGTAATCAATCGCAAAACGGTGCGCGAGCTGTACCTACGTCTCTTTCTAAGTGTTCCAATCAGAAAGGGACCGATAAGTTCTCGCCGCGTGACGGCTCGCGCGAAGTGTTGCGATAAACAGTGCTGTTTTATAGGAATGGTTTTCTTTTTGAAGATCACGAAGCCCGATACATAGCACTAGGCGGATGATTTGTTGATATACATATACTTAGTTAGTATATCTCTCTAGCAGCACGGCTATCACAAGACAGCCCGCGAGATGTGTCGCGGCGTGATAGACTATCCGTCTCTGTCCATCAGGCATTCTAATCGTATCGTCAACGTATAGTCTATCTCGCCGCGACACACCTCGCGGGCCTTCTTGTGATCGCTGTTCTACTATTGCTGCTCTGAGGCCTCTTGCATGTAATAAAGCATTAAAAAAAAATCAAGACAGTTGATGTTGTTATGGCCTCAAGCTCGTTCGAAAAGTAACGCAATTATCCAGCTGGTCGACCAAATATTTATCCGCAAACAGGCAACCGTTTGGCAGCTGTTTACAAATAAAGCACAAACTTTCCGACTTCGTGACAAAACTCTTTAACCCAACTTTTTCAATAACAGTATAAAGCGGTTTGGACCTTCGCAGCATTGAGATGAAGTCCACATTGGTGAAGCTAGCCTCGTCTATAAGAATATTGCTCCCAAATAGCCTATTCTCAGCCACTGAGGAAAAAGGTCGTAAGTAACATACTATCACTATGACGGTACGTCGTTTTAAGATGGGTAGTTTGCCTGTGCCAGCTAGGGTTGTCTACCAGAGCTTCACGTGACGCGAGTTCGCTAAAAGGATTTATTTATTGAAAAAATACTTCTAACACACAATTCATATTCGGTTTTCTTCATACCAGTGGCAAACAGGCATACGGGCTGCTCAAGACAGCGACACCATAGCATATGGACGCTTTCCACAGAGGAGTCAATTGCCTAATAGTGCGCGTGTCCTGGCGCCTGTACAGTTAGCATCATATAGTAAAGCCTGGTTTCCACTTTGATTAGTGCGAGTGCAGGTGATTAGTGCGAGTGCAGGTGTGTAGTGCGAGTAGTGTCCATTTCACTGCGAGTGTTTAGTGGCAGGCACGCTGTGAGTGAGGGGGAAGGGAGGGCGCGCGGGACGTGGCTACTCGCAGTCCACTCGCAAAAAAATAGAACACGCTTCTATTCACTTTACTACACAGCCAACTAATCACTTGTACTAATCAGTCGCTGTCCACATCTAGTCACTAATCACCTGCACTCGCACTAATCAAAGTGGAAACCAGGCTTTAGTAATTTATTTTAATCTGTAATTAAAAAAAATAAAATTGAACTGTTTATTTCAATAAAAAAGAATAGGGGTTAAATTACCGTCTTAACTACTAATCTTAAATTTAAAAGATTTTTTGAGTTAAGGAGCCTGCCTTATAACTATTATCTTAATTAGGTAACTTCATTTTTTTTTACAGTGGTAATGGTGAGTACCTTTATTGTATACGACTTAATTTTAACATATGTCTTTTGACTATCGAACGTGTTTTACTACACGTTTTACCCTCAATGTTACGTATTAGCTCATCCGGAAATCTATTTAATATTGCAGGTAGGAGACAACTCCAGTCCCGGTTCCCATATTCATTATTACTTTTTCCCACCTCAAAGGTTGGGTGATTAGATAAGCTACGAAGACGGTTCGGTCTTGTTTTTTTCTTTAAATTGGTTATATTGTTGTTGTACTGTGTTATAATTGCTAGTTCCACCTTGTCGAATACATTTAACACCTTACAATGATTAAATAGATTTTCGAAATTTTTCCTATATTTATATCTAACTTTAACTGGTACAATTGTTTTCAGTAGACGTATCTGGAGGTTGTATATATTATTTAAATAGGTTTTATAGGTTCTTCCATAGCTTTCTATACCATAACCTATGGCAGAACTGAATTGTACACCTGTTTGTTAAATTTATTAATTGACATACCTATCCATATTGAAATGTAATTGTAAGCTCGAATTTCATCCTTTTTTTTTGGTATTTAATATGATAGTTCTTTATGACATTTTTATGTACTATCGAACCAACTGAATCATGACCCACCATAGAACCTTGTCATAATTAACGAACATACGTACGATCATATGACGTTAATATGTCAGTTAATTGTAACAAGGTTCCATGGTGGGTCAGGATTCAATTTTGTCGATAGTACCTAAAATTCATATACAATGTAAATTGTGACTGAATAAACGAAATGAAATGAATCAAATGAGTAGCAGCCAAAGTAGCCAAATATGCTCTTACAGTAATAAAGATGTGTAGGTACCGATACGTTTTGGTTGCTACTAACTATATGATGCCGACTGCACATATTCACTACGAGGGCCACACTGAAAGTTTTGCGTAACTTTTAAATAAAACAATTTAAAACAAAACTAATACATTTACTGCTTCTCAAAATATTCTCCCTTGCATTTTATACATTTATTCATCCGCTCGAACCATTTTTCAAAGCATGATACCCAGTCGCTTGACTGCATGTTTTCGACGTGTTGGTTAAATGTCGCCACTGCATCTTCGGGCGTCTTAAATGTTAAACCTCTCATCAAATCCTTGATTTTCGGGAAAAGGTAAAAGTCACAGGGTGCAAGATCTGGACTATAAGGCGGATGAGCCACGGTCTCCACATTTTCGGAACTCAAAAACGCTTTTGTTTTTTTTGCAGTGTGGGGGGACGCATTATCATGATGCAGGAGTATGCGGCTTTGTGGTCGTGTCTCGCGAACTTTTTCAAAGACTGTGGGCAAACAAGTTGTGGTGTACCACTCGGCATTTACAGTTCTTTTATTATTTAGAAGGACTGTGCAGACATGGCCACTTTTTGAAAAAAAACAAGCGATCATTTGTTTGGCAACGCTTTTGGCTTGTTGAATTTTTGTTGGCCTACTGTCACCTTCAAAGACCCATTCACTAGACTGTTGTTTCTTTTCTGGATCGTAACAATAAATCCATGTTTCATCTCCTGTTACGATGTTATAGACACCATTTGAACAACCGTTCTTATATTTCCGCAGCATTTCTTGGCACCAGTCGACACGTGTCCGTTTTTGGCCTGAAGTTCATGAGGAATCCACCGACAACAAAGTTTCCTGTCTTCTAAATTTTCGTGTAAAATCTTTTGTATTTGACTCATACCAATCCCTAATTGTCCTCGAATTTCGTCGTAAGTGATTCGTCGGTTTTCTTCTATCAGTCGTCTCACAGCAGCAACGTTTTCTTCAGTGACCGCGGTTGACGGACGACCTTCACGAAACTCGTCATCAAGACTAACACGGCCCCTATTAAATTCAGCGTACCAACGTCTCACGGTGCTCAGATGTGGTGCTTCAACACCAAATGCATTTTGAAGGCGAGTACTACACTCATGCGGAGAAAGAGAACTTTTAAAATCATAAAAAATCATTGCTCTAAAATCTTTACGCGTCAAATCCATTTTGAATGCAATCGGTTTATTTCGAACTGACAAAAAAAACAAATGACTATCGATTTCCCGCCAATATTTAGTACATTCCATAAACAAAGGTCTATATTTTTTTTAAATAATCAATTCGAAATTGGAATGAGTGCGAATAGCCAGGAGTGCAAAACTTTCAGTGTGGCCTATGTATAATCAGGCTCACAATTCATCATCATTCGCTTGGCCTAACGCCGTTTACTTGGCTCGGCGTGGCATGTTTATATTTACCCATGGTATTAAAAAAAGTGTAGAATTGGTGACAACCCTAGCGCACAATGAACTATTGCATTAACGCAAACCTTTTATACTTAAGTAGGGCGCTGCAAGTGATACACAAAGGAGCTGTTGAAATGGCTGTCACTCCGTGTACCTACTATGTAGCACAGCATAGTTAGTGGACTTATATTACCCGCAGATATACGAGACACGTGGGAGTTGCAAGTTTTCTGTACTTGTTAGTAAACGAGTTAACTTTAAGGTTAAGGCGACATTTTCGCCAGTGTGCTAAATGACGTAGCCTTTTTAGTGAGTTCTGAACCCTTAAGTGGTTAACTCGTAACGGCAACACATTTGCCGCTATAGATGAAACAAAAGCGATTGTATTCTGACCGATTTACGGTTCTTTGAATTTATTGACAGAGTTGTCAAATTGTTAAATGGTTTAACCCAATTATGATATAAATAAAACCGGCCAAGTGCGTGTCGAACCACGCGCAGTGTAGGGTTCCGTAGTTGCCTGTCTGTCTTAGTTACATCGACGTGCGGTGCGGTTGCGTCGGCCGATTTGTACGAAAATTGGCCTTTCCAAGTTACACATTAAGTTGGTCGACTATTACTCGGTAACTACTTATGCCTACTTGTTCGTGATAGTTTTCCTTTTAAATTCATTATATGTACTACTAAAAGGTACACACACACATGACTCGTACAAAAATTAGGGCTTTAAACCCCAATATTTTGCAAACGAATTACTGATTTGAAAAATGGTTTTGGAAACCCATAATATTTTTGAACGAGCTATCCAACAATACCCCACACCATGGGTTTAACGAGAAAAAAATACATCCCCGCTTGAGGTGTAGGAGAGGTACCCGAAATTTTTTTTTATCAAGATTTTAATGTACTTACTGTTTTGTCGGCGTGACTGATTTATATACCCATGCCGAATCACAGTTTTCTAGTAATAATGGTTACTGAGATAAGCCGAAGACGGACGGACAGACGGACATGGCGAAACTATAAGGGGTTCCTTGTTGACTACGGAACCCTAAAAACAGGTACATAAAATATAATATAAGCGCTCCAAAAGTGGCACACTAAAACTGAGTAAATTGCACCAAGTTGCCTCAGCTTCGCCTAGTGAATACGTTACTCAGCTATCAGATTTGGCGGCCATTTTTAATCACGGAATTTCGTATAGACAAAACGTATCTACCTCTGTATTAACCGACTTAAAAAAAAAGAAGGAGGTTCTCAATTCGGTTGTATTTTTATATTACATTATTGTCTTAACCAGTGCGTCCTAGAACACTTAGAAAGAGACATAGTGTTTATCGCCGCGACGCAGCTCGCGCGCAGTCTTGTGATTGACATACGCAGCCGAAGCATGGCTAGTCACCGGGCATCTTGTCCACAAGTTTAAAGTCGCCCAGCAAGCTGTGGAGAGAGCTATCCTCGGAGTTTCTCTTAGATATCGTAACCAGAACGAAGTAGTCCGTCGTAGTAGGTTCGAAGGTTACCGACATAGCTCAGCGAATTGGCCAGTTGAAGTGGCAGTGGGCAGGTCACATATGCCGCAGAACCGATGGTTGGGAGCATTTTGTCCTTGAGGTGTAGGGCGCCCTATAGCGAGGTGAGGCGATGACATTCTGAAGGCAGCAAACAGCTGGCAGGGATTGGATGAGAAAAGTTGAATCGAGCTCACTGACGTGCCATAGGAGAGACCTTTACTGCAGTGGGCTGACAGGCTGATGATGGCTGGTTGATAGTGGTAGATACAAGTGGCACATAATAGCTTCGCAGGGCTACTTCCTTACTTTCCGTCCCGAGGTGGTTACGATATTAGTGAGCTGTCAGCTGTGGCTGTGTCTATATTAAACAGCACCATCAGCCAGTCCACGTCAAAAGTACCGCATACAGATTTTTTCCACACACACAAAAGAAATAATGGGACATTCGAATTTCAAATTCGGCTCAGATTTATTCCTAGATTTCCTATTTGCTTTCAAATCCTACTTTCCAAGAAGAACGCGCTTCATTCCATTGTTATTACACTTCTTTTATTTTAATGAATGGTCTGGAGTATTGATTAGGCACAGATTTTTTTTATTGTCTTGTTTTTGTTAGTGTGTCACGAATAAATGTCTAATTCTGATTCCATAATTTTAATTCTGAGGCTCTAGTATAAGTTTTACTGAAACAAAACGTTAAGAACGCGTTCGCGTCTAGCTGTCAAATCCCATACAAATTGAGGGTAAAACGCTAACGCGATAGTAAAGTTTTGTTTCGGTAAAACTTATACTAGAGCCTCTGAACTACACTTTTTAAGGACTTTTATGCGTGCATATCCGAAATCAAAATGAGTATCACGTTTTAGGAATATTTGTTTTAAAAACCATTAATTTAACTTGCATTATTTGCTATATTTTTTTTAGCCAGCAGAAATATAGCATTTTTTCTGGTGATGGAGACAGAAGGTCGTAGCAAATAGGGAATATGCATGTGATCCAAAAATGGCCAAAAAAAATCATGAGTAATCTTTATTGCTTAATAAATATACTCACATGATTATTTTTACAAATAATCATGTTTCTATTAACAAACTTAATTATTCAAAAGTAGTATTTTTCAAATTCCCTCGCAAATTTTCAAAACGCAACGCTATTGGCCGAGCGAATCGTGACGTCACCGTGCACTCTGTGTCTACTGTTAACAGGTCGTTTGTATGATTATTGAAAGTTATTCGCATTGTTTTGCCGCTGTTTATGATAAACAATCAGTGTTTTTTGGGAATTATTAACTGAAAGCAGTGACTCCTTGTGAAAAAAGACTCGCCACAATGACTGGAAGCGGTTTTGTCAAGGCAAAGTCGGATAATCACCCTGAAATTTATGTGTTCATGATGACTAAGTACATACCTCGTAGGTGTCTTTCTTAAATAAGTGGAATAAAAAACTAGTACATAATATGTTCATTATATACCTAATCAAAGATATGTTGGTATTAGGAATGTTACAGTATGGTGAGAACATCTTTATAAACATAACAAATTATGTTGCTTTCGTCAAGGCTTATATAAATAAAACAAATTTGTGTAGGACACTCAGTAGAAAGGATTAAACACTTTCAACTTCGATCAACAGTGCAAACATAGAAACTTAGCTTAAACGTTTCGTGATCAAAATCAACACTCGTAGTCAGCTGTTGATCAACAAAAATCATAATATTTTGCAACATTAATAACTAAAAAAATGGGAATCAGAATAGTTTTATGAATGAGTATATAAATTTTTAGGTTAGGTTATTGTTTATATTGTTCGGGAGTCCTAATAAAAAAGATTTTAGGTACAAACATATTTAATAATCACTTCGAAATGATGTTCATAACAATATAAACTACTCAAACACGATACATTATATCTCCTCATCGCCTTACACCCCTTTTTCCTTATATTTTGCATCTTTGGGCATATGAAAATATATCATGTCAGGTGCAGTTTTAGTGTTATTTTCACAAATAGGGGCAATACAATATTTATAATAAGCTTTTGTGTGCTCTTCCGTTACAATAAGTTGATCTTACAAGCTTTAATAACTCACTTTTACTAAAACTGTGAATCAAACACTTCGTTGTTTATTTATTCTAAGTGCACGGTGACGTCACAAAATGAGCGCGCTAAAATGGCAACGTTTTAATCGTCCGAAAATGATAGTAGTTTTAATTATTATTTTTTAGCTCATTCAATAATATTGTGAAAGTGTTATATTTTTTTCCGGTTATATAATTACTTATAGAATAGTTAAAAAAAAATAAAAAAATGCATGAATATACCCTATTCTCCCAGCACACACTATAACAAGATAAACCTATCGTGTTGAGAGTCATTGAAAGTTGGGACCCCATCAGCGGGAAACACTGTGCAAAAAAAGTACAGTCGGCAATAAAAGCTTGTACCAACAACGTATATTTGGTCAGAAACTTATCCAGTCTGTGTTTTTAAACCACCTGCCTATACTTATCTTCACAAAGTGGGTCAGATAATCTCCTAATAGCATTCTAATCAGCCACGATAATGCCAAGGAACATTAAGGTGCATTACGACGATACAATGATAGATTGTGTCACGCGACAGCAAGGAAGTCGATCCCCTAATGGGTCAAGTATATGTTGAACCTTAGCTTAGTAGGAACTATTAGTAATCAGGGGTCAAAGTTCCTGGTTGCTCCCAAATTGCAGTAGCGTGGGAATCTTGGGAAGAGATCAGGAAGAGCATAATTGAAGACCAGCTACAATAACATTTTAAATTTAGGTTAGAAGTGGATTAGAAACATCAGGTCATCATAATTTAAAAGCTGGCTCATGTCGACGCCAGTTCTTCAGTAGCCGACATTATAGATAGTCCATTATTTACGTTAGGCGTTTTTAGAAATTTTCTGACCCTCCCCCCTGGCCCTCGTAAGATATCGTGAAATATGCTCACCCCCCTCCCCCAACCCCAATCTCTCGTGAGATTTTTCAAAATGTGTTTTCTAGTGTACCTAAATGTAGTTGGACGCTGGCAGTGGCGCGTAAACAAACGACGCGCGACGGGCTATTACTGTGCAACTTTGGCGATAGAAAAATCTCGTTAAATATTATTGTGTATGATTTGGCCATAGGTATTCTGGTGAAGAAACATGTTTCACTTAATTTAATATATTTTCACGCAATATTACTCTGTTTCTTGCGGAAAGAAAATGACGTGATATTTGCCGAAACCCCAAAGTAAGATTAGATGAGATTCGGCTCGGCCCCCTAACCCCCTTGAACGTTTCACGTAATTATTAACAATGGACGCCCCTAATACGTACTTCTTTATTTGGGAATCTATACTAATATTATAAATGCGAAAGTGTGTGTCTGTCTGTCTGTCTGTTACCTCTTCACGCTTAAACCGCTGAACCGATTTAGGTGACATTTGGTATATAGATAGTTTGAGTCCCGGGGAAGGACATAGGATAGTTTTTATCCCCAAAATCGTCCCCTAAGGGGATGAAATGGGGGTGAAAGTTTGTATGGAGCTGCGATATAAACGAGTTCCACGCGGACGGAGTCGCGGGCAGAAGCTACTATATAAATATAAAAGTGGTGCCTCTTTTGGTTCCTGGCGGTGAGTAAGGTCGCCAGAGCTGCCGAGGATGTGTTGTGGAGAGCGAGGGACCCGGATTCTCTAGCTATCAACACTACGAATCCTCAAATCAATAAAGGGTCAGCAACGCGTTTGTGATTCTTCTGGAAACTCAAGCGTCCATAGGCTACCGTGTCTGCTTACCATCAGGCTGACTGTATGCTTGTTTGCCACCGTAGTAGCAGTGGGGAATTAGGGAGCGACCACATCGGTGTTTAACGCTGCGTATACGCGTTGACGTGTCGTATGCGTCAAGTATTTTTCATACATTTTGCTGCGTTTTACGGTGCGTCAGCGTATTTTGAGCAGCGGTGTGGTCGCACCTTTATAGGTGGTTTTCCCATTGATTTGCGATATTAAATAACGCGAATGAAAGCAAACTCAGTTAACATCTAAGTCAGGTATCGCTTCCTCAAGAAGCTTTCTTCAAGTACAGCGGCGCTACCACGAATTTCGAAAGTCGAAGTTCGTAATACATGCATTCCTGTCACCCGAGTAAGGGAGTGCGATAGAGATGGAAATACCCGAACTTCGACTTTTGAAGTTGGTGGTAGCGGCGCAGTCGCCACCACATACATCTGAGCAGTCAAGGTGTTCACAAACATCTGAATACGACTTTATTTTCAAAGCCATAGAGTGCTTGTTCAGGTATTTTTGAACACCCTGAAGAGTACAGATGTATGTGACGCTACCTGTACCTATAACACGACCAATGAACATTTCATTTAAAACTAACTAAACTATCGTCTTCGTTCAACTAAATTGAATTATTTGTCCTTGATTTTAACAACAGGAAGAGCGGATAAGCGCTGACCCGTGCTGCCAACGATTCGGTTATCTTATAGGTCCATTATAAAATATCGTAAAACATGTCCGTAAAACGCATTCGGATCATAAACCGACAGGATACTGTTTTAGGGTAGCAATGGCCTTGGAGGGGAAAAATAGAGATTTGCCGTACATTGTTGGCCAAGGGATGAAAGGCAACCATCGGAATTTCGGAATACATGGCAGTGTTCCGGCAGGGTTAGAATTATTTTTTGTACACTTGAGCGAAGCGAACGAAGTTCTCCGTTTGAGGTTGGATTTCCCGCTGACCGGCTGTTCGGCTGTACAGGGCTGTCATTCTTAACGCGCTCATGCGTGAGGCCTATTACCTACTACCTACGGTTAGTTACTACGAATCGCGGCGTCAAGATATATTTGTGGCTGAGCGTTGGCTAACCTTAAAACAAGAAACAGGTTGCGAGGCTGGTCGCATTTCTCAACTAATTCTCGTAAAATTTTGTCGCGGTTTCGATAATGCAGCTTATGAATTAAAAAAAATAAGAGTGACCTGGCTTAAGGGCGAATATTCAGCGTTTTTAAGGCGTTCTTTTCTTCGTCACTGTCGTAGACAGCAAATACTATTGAAAGGTACGAGTATCACAGTCTACTTTTGATGAAGATGTTAGCCAATACCAGTACTGAATCTTTTTTGATTAAATGTTCTGCGGTACGTTTTACCTATGATGAAATAATCTTGAGCCGACAATGACGTTAAAACCGAGCGGTTCAAACGCTCGGAGATTCGCTTAACCCCTTAGCTTAGTTCGAATTTAACCCATATTGCTTTGACATAGAGTGCCCGTGCCATATACTAGTACAGCGTCGAGCACTCGGACGTTTACCTTAAAGTGGCAATTACACTTCGTCGTTCGCCGCATGCTGCACGCGGCGACCGCAAAAGTGTGAAGAACACGTTAGTCGGCCGCATTCGGCGATCGACAGCTGCCAACGCTTAGTAGTAGGCGGACAGACTAATGTGAAGACGACGTTTGTTGGCCTAAGTAGTTTAAAATGAATTTTGCGACCGCATTAGGTGAACAACGCAGTGTAATTGCCGCTTAACTGTTGGGTTTTTGAACATATTTATAACTTATAAGTAAACCAAATGTAAGAATTTAAATGAATTGCCGCATCGCCGAGCGAATGAAGTGATCTCATTGAAATCTGTAAAATGTTGAATTTAAGCTTCATCCGAACTGCGGGGATGAGCGCCTCCCAAATTGGTTTAACGAATTTTCCATGGCTGCTTTCAGAGTTAATAGCCTTGCCTCATTTAATTTCCTGCTTAATGTTACGTGTCATTAAGTGTATGTAAAATATTAATATTATTCATTATGCTAATAGTTAAAGAAATGACGTGTAGTTTCAGTGTCTGAGAGGCAACCGGATGGCTGGCTAGTTGAGCTCCCGATGCGTTGTGGAACCGCCCTGTGCAACCCGAACTGAGCCAACTTGGACTGGGGCGGAAACAGCATGCACAGGGCGGTTCCACAACGCTTCAGGAGCTCAAATACCGCGAGCCAACCGGTTGCCCCTTGGACACTGCCAACGCGTCGTTGCTCTGAATATAATGGCTGTAATCCTCAAGATTTTGTCTCGCTCGATCTCTAATGCTACCTCGAAATGCTGTGGTCTACATCCGCGCGCGGACCCACTTGTCAAAAATTCATAGTGTCAAAACGAATAATTAATTCGGAATAAACCATGTTCAGGTTTTTGATAAATTATCAACCAATCTTTTTTTGAACTAGGGAGCGAAGCGAATTAAGTACCTACTCTTGTTTCAGCAAATATCTGTCGTATGTCCGAATGTCTTGATGTCCGCTTTTCTGGCTGTTCTCGACGCGATAATTACTTATCAAGTTTATTATTGTCGATTGTGTCCGGCCACGCGCAGTGTGGAGTTTCGTAGTCGCCTGTCTGTCTTAGTTACATCGACACCCGCGCTCCAACTAAATGGTGCGGTTGCGTCGGCCGACTTTGTACGAAAGTTGGCCTTTCTAAGTACATTTTAAGTTGGCCAACTATTAATCGGTAACTACTTATGCCTACTTAGCCGTGATAGTTTCCCTTTGAAATTCATTATATGTACTACTGCCACGAATTTATTCACATCCCCAGCAGAAGTCATTTAACCGGCAAGGGAGGGTGATGACTCGAACAAAAATAAGGGCTTAGAAGCCCAATATCTCGCAAACGAATCACTGGGTTTGAATGCTTTTGAGAAACCCATAATAATTTTTAAACAAGCTATCTGACGATACCCGGGGTTAACGAGAAAAAAAATACATCCCCACTTTAGGTGTAGGGGGGTACCCTAAAAAAATGTTTTTTCAAGAGTTTATTCTACTGTTTTGTCAGCGTGATTGATTTATATGTCCATGCCGAATTACAGTTTTCTAGTAGTAAAAAGGGATGCTGAGCTAAGCCGAAGACGGACAGACAGACGAACATGGCGAAACATAAGGGATCCTTATAAAAAAACAGGCTCGCGGGTTCCACAGCTCAGAAAGCTAAGCCTAGGTTCTAAAGAAGCGCGTTAATATCACTCGTACTTTGGAAGTAGTAATAAACCTTTATCAGTCTCGTTATAGTAGACGAATTATGAACAGGGAACGTAGGTATATACCGGTATTCTCTTCTTAAAAAACACCGGTAGGTATTCAATTTCATTATCTCGCTTATTTGAAAGAAAGAAAGAAAGAAAGAAAACATTTATTCGTGGCAAAAAGACAAACCGTGGACACGTACGCACACGAAAACGGTTGCCATTTGCCATTTGCGATTAGTATTTCTTCATATTTTGTATTCCAACTCATCTAATATTTCTAAGTACCTGGTTATGTGACAATTTCGATTTAGCGAATAGCGTTTGAATGAATGAGTGTCATGACAATGGCGGCAACATTCTATTGTTTATGGCGCGGTTGGTAATGAAATTCATACCGGTGAATATTTACCAACTCATCTCTTAAAGTACATTGAAGAGGTATTTTCCGGAATATTCTATGTGGCCTTTGTAATAATGTAAAGGATGATTCACTCACAGTACATCGCCACAGTGTAATAGAGTACTACCACAGTATAGGAACAGTAGATAAACTTCGAACAAAGGTACATCGCACGGCTGCACACATCCGCGCGTCTTCGGTACGCACACACACATAGCCTTCGGGAATGATGGAGAATGCTTCAATCGGAGCCGCGCCGTTGCGGTGTTCGCTCGTTCTCACTCGCTACGTCAAAGGAAGCCGCCTCGTAGGTATGAAGACAGCGAGCCGCCAGTGCCACGATATCAAAAGGACCCGAATAGGCTTGTAACTAAGCACCTACCAACCTAGTGCAGTTTAGCAACTATTATACTTACTAGGAAATATTTTAGGCATAGTATAGTGGTATTAAAATATTCCATGAAGTGGGAAACTAAAAACACATACCCAACTATCTACGAGTATAATATTATTAATTTGTGTATACATTATTGTCTATTAAACTGTAACAGAAATACTTTGCATACTTAAAAGCAAAATTAGTATTATAGGTATGCCAAGCCACAAACTTGACACAGCCCTGCGCATCGAGCGAAAGTAGGTAACGAACGCTCCTAAACGGCCTCAGATTACCTACTGTATTATTCTTCTATACTGTGGTACTACCGACACCGCTCCGAGCCGTGCCGACGACGGAACATATAACCCGACCAAATAAAGGTGTTCATCAGAGTCACGTTCGCCTATTAAGGGCGTGAATTCAAAAAGCGCGTACTTTGAAACGCCGTTCTGACTACATATATTAGGAAACAATAAGGACTGATTTTCAGGTAGGTATATTATCTATTCTTCTAACACCTACAACAGAGGTCGCAGTCATCGTCTGCTTGCGGTACAGTCGACTGGTATAAGCGCGTAAGCTCTCACCGATTGTTTGTAAGTTTATACTATAGAATTTCACCTCATCTAACATCTCACTTAATGAAACATCACTATATGAAACTTCACAAAGTTAGGTATTTATCGAAATTTGTCCAAAACAGCCATTCCAGAAGAGCTTTGCATCTCTTTTTGCGCGAAAGGCATATAAGCTTGTGTCTCACTCTCACAAGGGGGAGTGGTTTTCGCGAATCGACTCGAATCAAGGCTATATGCCATATATTATTGGTCTGTTTCCTAGGCCATTTTGACGGGTCACAGTTTGCCGGACGAAAGTGACGAGAGCTCGGTGACGGAATGCCGGACAGACTTGGTTCGGCCGCGGAAAGGTGTATTGTGGTTTGGAATTAATTTTGATAACTTTGGGTGTGGGTGAGCAAAAGTATATTTACATTAAGAAGAGTGAATTTCATTAATAAATTTAGCTAATACATATGATGCTTAGTAATCAATTAGTGCCTATCCTCATCTATTTAAGTACCGTGGAGTCGCTATACATATTAAGGACACAGGTCTCAAGGTACACCTTGGCAGTGGCCTACGATTAGCATTGAAGTAGCGGAGCACGCGTGAATACGTATCTGCTATTTTAATTTTATCAAGCCGTGTGTCTAATAGATTTTTAAACGTTGTGCCGAACAAGCATGACAGACTAGGACTGTCGTTAACCGGTCCCTGTAGTGTATGGACGTTTACTACAGGGGTGTCCAAGCGCCGATAAACCTTTAGTTAGATATACTCAAACTCAAATTATTTATTTGTCAAACACAGGTATTATGTAAAGTTTTTAAATTATAATAGAATCTCTATGTTTCGCCACATGGCACACAAATAGCTACGAAATAGCATGCAGCATGCATTACAAGAAAATAATTTACATTTCAAGACAAATTAGAGTTCAAAATAAATCACAATCCAAAAATAAATATGTCAACATTACTTAAAATTCGAAATAAATTAGGTACAATTGAGAATAAGTTAAAACTAAAATAAATCAAAATGGGCAACTTAAAATTGAAAAGAAATTATTGAATTAAAATGTCAATGTTAAAAGGATTGCGATAAAAATTCATTTATAAAATAGTATGCGCTGGCAGTTAAAAATTGATGCAATTTCATTTTAAACTGTCTCAAATCATTTAAATTCATTATACCACAGACTATCTGCCAGTGCCTGTTGAAAACGATGGGAGAGTGGGCTGTAATCCTGCGTAATGGAATGAGCGTATGTTTTACCTTTCAGTATGTAGTTTCAATAGAAAAACGGACTAATATTCACATTTTAATTCAGATGGCAGCGACAAACTATAAATCACAACTGACATAAAAAACAAAAGAAAGTAGAAAAAAACAGTATTCAAATTTGACATAATATTTACAATACAACACTAGGCAAAGAGTTCGCAACATCCTGCCCCTCGTGCAGCAATGCACCAACTGTTGGACGCTAGCGAAGGCCTCCAAACGGACCTATGTACTACTAAGTTTAACTAGTTTTTTGAGGGGCCGGCGCAACGTACCTCCGGCCGTTGCAACGTCTACCACTCTATTCACGCCATCATTACCGGGAAACATCTTCACTATCCGGCCTCGTGGCCATGTCCCTCGTGGCAGTGAATTATCCACAATTATCACCACGTCTCCTATTTGAAGGTCTTGTCCATGATCTCCCTTAACATGGGTTCGAGCTTGCATCATCGGCAATATTTCGCGCACCCAGCGATTCCAAAAATTATCGGCTAATTTCAACGCCTTCTTCCATTCGGAGCGTCCGAGCAGGTCACGGTCTTCCAATGTCGCTGGGAGAGTTTGGTTAGATGAGGATCCGATGAGAAAGTGGAACGGTGTCAATGTGGTGGGATCGTCAGGGTTCGTCGACACGTGCGAGAGAGGGCGCGAGTTTACAATCGCCTCGGCTTCCGCCAGTAGCGTCAAGAATGTTACCTCTTTGGGAGATCTCTCATTGAGTGTTGCTTTCAACGCTACTTTCACCGTCCTGACGAGGCGCTCCCAGCATCCTCCAAAAGTAGGCGCCGCGGCAGGGATAAAACTCCACTGAACGCCTTTTGTAGCCGCAAAATCTTGTACGCCATTTGAGTAAAATTGGCGTAGGATTCGGTTTGCGCCAACGAAAGCGGTTCCATTATCAGAGAACATGGTCGTGGGGATCCCACGTCTGGCAAAGAAGCGCCTGAGTCCCATTATCGCAGAATCAGCGGATAAGCTGTGTACCAATTCTAGGTGAAGAGCCCTGGACGTGAGGCATGTAAAAAGGGCCACGTAACGTTTTTCATGGCGGCGTCCTACTGTAACGTTCACAGGACCGAAATAGTCAACACCAGAGAAGGTGAATGGTCGCTGGTGATGTGCTAGTCTCTGGGGTGGAAGATCTCCAGTAGTGGGGTTCAGCGGTTGGGATTTGCGGATTCTGCATAAGAGACACTGGCTTGTGACGGCTCTGACTGTTTCACGAAGTCTCAATAGCCAAAATCTTTGCCTAATCTCGTTGATCACTGACTCGTGATTCGCGTGGCCTGCCAAACGATGATAATGTGTCACCAATAATCGTGATACTGGGTGGCGACCATCCAGAAGAATCGGAAAACGAGAGTCGGGGTCAATGCCTTCTACTGCTTTAATTCTTCCAGCTAAGTGTAAAAGGTTATCCTCTCCCAGTGAGGGCGATAGTTTGATGAGGCGGCTGCTTGAATGTATTGGTTTCTTATTGAGGATGCAGTGAATTTCCTGGGAGAAGCTGTCCTGTTGAATTTGCTGTAATATGTGCCTTTCAGCGGCTTTCATTAAGTCGGCACTCAAGGGTGTAAGAGAGGTAGACGAGACAAAGAGTGAAAACGGGGGTGAACAGCCCCACTGCTTGCTTTGGAATTTCGAATGGAAGCCAACACATTTCCAAAAATAGCCGCAGCTTGATGTACCCGGGCTGTGGCACGCAATAATCGTAGCCAGTCACTGAAGCGAGCTAAATTCGCCGTGACAGGAAAAGGTAAAGCTGCACTAAATGAAGTTAGTCCCACCAGTTCGTTCTGTTGACATTTAAGCTCTTCGCGAACTGGTGCGACGCTAAGTGGTTCCATGGGCCAGTCCTCTGGGGATTTTAAAAGAAACGATGGACCGGAGAACCATCTATGTGTAAGAATCAAATTAATAGGGCGCATCCTGGTCGCATCGTCAGCCACATTCAAATCTGTCGGTACCCATCGCCAGTCTTTGACAGA
Organism: Epinotia bilunana; assembly: GCA_947049275.1. Taxonomy (NCBI): domain Eukaryota; kingdom Metazoa; phylum Arthropoda; class Insecta; order Lepidoptera; family Tortricidae; genus Epinotia; species Epinotia bilunana. The sequence goes on along the minus strand of OX346266.1, from coordinate 19,332,627 downwards.
GGAATTTTCTAGAATTTCACCCAGCCGATGGGCAACGAAAGGCTTAAAGGCGCGTGCATCGCTGCGCAACCATTGGAGGACAGTCATCGAATCAGTCCAGAAGAATGTGCGTACTGACTTCTTTCGATGGCTGTCCTTAATGACAAGAGCCAGGCGGGAAGCTATCAAAGCAGCTTGAAGTTCCAAGCGCGGAATCGACGTTGGCTTCAAAGGTGAGACTCTAGCCTTGCTTGCGATGAGAGTGAGCTTGATGCTATCGTCAGGGTATATCAGACGCCAATAGGCAACACAGGCATAAGCAAGCTCACTTGCATCTGCAAATATATGTAATTCCCTAAAGAAAGGCTCGTAGCCTTTAGCCCTTGAATACCAACGCGGTATCTTCAGTGAAGAGACTTTTGACAGGTCTTGAAACCAATCAAACCACTTGGTTGCTTCGGTTTGTGGGAGCTCTGTATCCCAGTCAATGTTAGATCTCCAAGTTTGTTGGAATAATATACGTCCTTTAACGACTATAGGGCCTAACAAGCCTAGAGGATCGTACACGCGCATAACGTGTGACAGCACTTTGCGTTTTGTCAGTGTGTTAGGAGGTGTCTCGACTAAGCCTGTTTGAAACCCTAAACAATCGGAGGTTGGATTCCATGCTATGCCAAGAGCTCGAATGCTGTTATTGGATTCGCCAAGGTCGACTTCCAACGGCCTAGCGGCCCGGAGATCCTCACGAATAAGGTTCAGTGCCCCTGGCTCATTGGAAATCCATCCTCGCATTTCGAAGCAAGCTGCATTGTGCACGGTTATGATGTCTGCCGCTAACTGGGCTGCTTCGTCAACGCCATCTTGTGAGTCGATGTAGTCATCCATGTAATGGCTGAACAAAATGGCGTCCACGGCTTTCGGGTGTGTGCGTGCGTGCTCTTGGGCATTTTTATTTTTTATAAATAGCGCAATAAAGGGGCTACTGCAGGCACCAAAAATAACAGATGTCATCCTAAACTCCTTAATGACATGTGTCCTATCAGATCTCCACAGATACCGAAGAGCGTCTCTGTCCTGTTCTGTAACCCGCACCTGGGGAAACATCTCCTTGATATCTGCAGTCACTCCGATGCGTCCCTCCCGGAAACGAAACAGAACCTTAAGTAGCGGCTGGAGCAGATCAGGACCTGGGAGCAGTAAAGAATTCAGGCTGACTCCTTCATTCTTGGCTGCTGCATCATGAACTACTCTAACCTTTCGTTTCTGGGGGTGGTATACGCCAAAATGTGGGAGATAAAGACGTAAGCCGTCAGATTTGTTATCACGACGTGTGTAGTAAGTGTCGGGAGCGCATTCCTCAGCGTAACCTTTTGTGATCATATTATTTATGAACGCATTGTATGCCTTAGCAAACTCGACGTCTTTAGCCATACGCCGCTCTAAACTTAAAAACCGTGACATCGCCTGTGGGTAACTATCTGGAACACGCTGTATATCGTCGCGCCAAGGCATGCCTACTTCAAACCGACCAGTGGGCAAACGTTTGGAAGTTGCCTCCAAAATGTCGACTGCGCGCTGGTCTTGTTTGCTATGCAGAGTTTCGGTTTTGGTAATACCTATGGAGTCGAGTTTGTATTGTTCTTTAATCAGGGATTCTAAATTATCGTCATTGTTTGGATTAATGTATGTGTGGTTAACAAATTCAATCAATTTCGTTTTGCTAGAAGCAATACCGTACAAAGTCCAGCCTAGGGCTGTCAAACAGGCAACGGGCTCGTTCCTTTTACCAACTCGAACCTCGCGATTGATTGACAAATGCCAATCTTCGGCTCCTATGAGAATAGTCGGGGTTGCATCGTCATATTTCAAAACCTCAACCAAGTCGGACAAATGTGAAAAGGACTCGATCGTTTCACGTTTGACCGACTGCGGGCGCAAACACAAAGACTCCATTGACCGAGCATTTTTTACTAAAAATGTTTCCTGCGTGTGCCTACCTTTAATGTGAAAATCGACATATGATATTGTGGTGTTTCGTTCGAGACCACCAATACCATTTACCGTAATGGCCTGTTGCGGCCCGGTCGCCCCTATGCATGCGGCGATGCTGGAATCTATGATTGTCGCGGTGCTTCCGTCATCAAGAAGGCAGTACACGTCACAAGTTCCAGCAGGGCCCGAGACAGTAACAGGCACGATTTTCAAATAAGCACGAGGACGAAGAGCTAAAATCGTGTTTGGTTGTTGCGTGCCTGTAGAGGTTGTGGACACAATAACTTTTTCACCGGTTGGTTCATAAGCACTCAACGAAGGGTGTGTCTTATTTTCAACGGATGTCAGGTGTGTGTCATTATCATTGTCATTATCAGTGGCTTGTTCTCGAAGCGTGTTAACGAGCGGCGGCGATGGTTGCCTGTGAAGAAGTGCACTGTGACGTAAAGAGCAGCCATCGACGCCACACGGATTCACTTTGCACGTCTTCCACTGATGTGAACTAGCCCTTAAACACCTATAGCAAACTTTTGTCTCACGCAACCACTGCCATCTTTCATCGATAGACAAAGATTTAAATTTTGTACACTCCTTAATATTATGATCTTTTTTGCAAAATACACACTCTTGTTTTTTATTAGAACCAGCTTTAGAATTGGATTTTGACTGCATAACGGCATTATGAATATTTTCACGCTTTAATGGTTTGTCAATAGGAATGTTGTGTTGCAGTTGTGTTGCACTGAGCTCGGGTGACAACCCAAAACGGATATGCTGGTCCAACTCACGCTTTAAAAAGTCGGACAGTATTTCGAGTTTCGGGCGTCCTGTAGTATCCTGTGCCGCAAAATCAGTCCACCTAATTTTCATGGTAGGGTTAAGTTTCCCAAGAACAGCGTGGAACAATTCAGGTGAACACAAGTAATCATAATGATCTAGTAATTTTATTGTAGAAATCGAATTACGTACCCGATTGGATAGAACTCCGAGTTCCTTGAGATCGTTACCTAGGCGTGGAAGGTTTTTCAACGAATTAACCTCCTTGTAAACGATGAGCTCGGGGCGCGCGAAGTTATCTTCAAGGGCGCGCATGACTTCCTCCGGATCCTCCGTCGACATCAACAGCGTAGCCACGGCCTCGCGCGCGGGCCCGCGGAGTGCAATGTCAAGACGATTTATGTTATCTAGTGGGGAAAAACTAGCTTTTGTAACATTGTAGGTACGCTTGAATTGTAACCAGTGCAATGTATTACCATAATACAGAGGCAATTCCAGTTTCCTTACACCGGAGGCAGAGGCCAGAGCCTTAGCTGCTGCCGCAGTGTCAGCGACTGCTTGTAAAAGCGTACCAGGTTGGTCAACCTCCGTAGAAATGAGCAGGGGCGCAACGCCACCCACCTCGGAAGCTTTGGTGACATTTTGTAAACAAATATTTTGTCCAGTGAGAGAGTTAATAGGGGGTGCAGTTGCCCGCGTGGTCGCCGGTAGCGGTACCGAGCGACCGGGGGATGGTACAGGAAAGCCTTGGTCACATCCTACTGCATTGACGTCTCTATTAACACGGCTGTCAAAATTGTGATTGTCTATCCATTTTTTCGTTCTATCTACGCTCACCCATGTGGAGCTCCGTTGGCTCGCGTGGCTCCCCACGCGGCTACTTTCGGCGTCGGCATCGATCGCCGCCAGCTCAGCTTGCAGCTCGCACTGCTCGACCTCCTTCTGTAGTGCGGCGAGTTCACGTTCACGTTTAGCAAGAACCTGCTCGCGGTCGCGCTCACGGGCAGCAAGCTCCTGCTCGCGCTCTAGGCAGCGACGTAGAACAACCGCTTCCGCCGCCGCTTTTTGTGCTTTCACAGTTGCCGACGAACGTGATGAACGACTTTGCGCAGTGTGTTCACTATGTACGCTTTGAGCCGGCAAACCGGAGCTATCGGCGGCAAACTGAGGCTGCGGAACAACTGAGTTAGGGCCAGACTTGGCCGACATTATCTTGCCTTTGCTACGGGTGATCATGTGTTTAACGAACTAATATCAATAATGAAACTACGCGTAAATGTATGAATGGTAAACGGTGAAAACTAACGGTGGTAACTATGTGATGAAAAGAAAATAGGCACTGCAAAACTAAATGAAGGACCAATGAAAACGATGGGAGAGTGGGCTGTAATCCTGCGTAATGGAATGAGCGTATGTTTTACCTTTCAGTATGTAGTTTCAATAGAAAAACGGACTAATATTCACATTTTAATTCAGATGGCAGCGACAAACTATAAATCACAACTGACATAAAAAACAAAAGAAAGTAGAAAAAAACAGTATTCAAATTTGACATAATATTTACAATACAACACTAGGCAAAGAGTTCGCAACAGCCTGTAAAATATAGCCTATAACCACCCTGTCCATTCTACACGCAGGTGATAGAATTATTAAAATCACATAAGCAGTTCCAGAGATTACCCAAAACATACAAAGTTACAAAGCTAAACTCACAGACTTTTCCTATTTATAATATTTGTATAGATTAATTAAGATTATGAACTATGCCATGATCTACTTAAATTTATACGTTTGCCGTTTTGGCGTTATTACTAACTGCACATTTATAATATTCGTAAGGATTAACATTATATTTTATAGGCTCAGATAGTTTGTATGTTGGTCTAGTCTGGTTTTATGGACGACGGGCGACATTATTTATACAACGTGAACCCGGTCGGTGTGCACAGCACAACCTGAATCCAAGCACGTTGGGGCTATGTTACAAATTCATAGCGTCTACATCGAAGCTAGTTTATAATTCACGGACATACGGACCAGCGGGCGTAGCACGGTTGCCATTTTATCACTTATCGTTGTGGATAAGGCATCCGTCACTCTCGCACTCGCATACTTGTCAGAGCGTAATGGGCGTCTTTACCACAACGATAAGTGATAAAATGGCAACCGTGCTACGCCCACAGAGGGGCAATCATGTAACGTTTTGAACGCGCGTTAGGTAGGTCCAACTGTCATTTTTCCATATAATAATTGACATTTAGATCTAACTGACGCGCTCACAACGCGTTACGTGATCGACCAAGGTCATGCTGTTTATATACTATATCTGATATCTCTACATCCTTGGGAAGATGCTGCTCATGACACTAAAATAATGAACTTCATATTTCCCGGAGATAGTGTCACGAGATGATATATTAAATTAGACATACTTCACTAAAACAAAACGAAATAAAGTTGTGTACAGAGCAAGGAATTATGACACAATTGTGTGACGTTGGAGAAGAAATTGCCAAAATTCAAGTGGAGTTGGGCAAGCCACCTTGCCAGGCAGAGTGATGGCAGGTGGACAAAAATGGTGTCGGATTGGTGGCCGCTTCTAGATAAAAGCCCCCCCCTATTCTGTAACTTGTTTTAAGCTCACCTCAACGCTCACCCACAAATATATCTAGACACCGCAATGCGTAGTAACTACGCGTAGGTCTAGTTTCGTCACCGTGACCCGCATTAGCGTGAGCCGCATTAGCGCGTAGCGAATAACAACCGAGGAATGTCGGCGGACCAGCTCAGTGGTTGACGACATTAGATAGATCGTGGGTCACGCCTAGCTCGGGACGGGTGGCGTACTCGGAAGAGGTCAGCATGCTCAGCAGTCGGCGATTACGGGATGAAAATGACAGTGAAATTAGCATGCTTAATTGGCAGTGGGCCGGTCACGTTAGGCGTAGAACCGACAACTGTTGGAGCAGACCCTTCTGGAGTTGAGACCGCGTTAAGGAAAACGTAAGGTAAGACATTCTGCAACTAGTTGGACTGATGGCCTTAATAGGGTTGCTGGCAGTGGCTGGATGGGGAAAGTCCAGAACCGAATACTATGGCGCAACGTTCCGGCTCACGTTCAGGAGTGGACGAACTATGGCTGGATGATGATGAATTAGCCAAATGTGCGAAAGCGACTTGTACGGTCGATGTTACACCTTTGAACCGTGTCACTATAACGAAATGTTTAAACTGTCATACAGTTGTCCAACGAGTGAAGTGACAAGGTACCAAGGTGTTCAGCTTCTGATGAGTTCGTGTGTACTAGCCATGCTGATTCTGAATGCATAAGCTTGCAAAGCGACAATGGCCCCGATAACAGGCGGTGCTCGTATTGTGCGCTAGCTGAGAATATCGCGTTTAATGGAATGGCAGGTAGGTATCCACGCCGCAAACTCGCTGCCAATCTGGACAATTAGGTTATGCTGCAACACAAAAATGCACAGCGGCACTCGTCTATACACGTCGTATGTGTAAAGATGTGTTTTCACCCACACCTTTATGTTTTTCGGTCTCTCAATGCTGAAAAGATAAAATATGTGGGGAATTGTATTAGTAGGTCACGCTAAACATGACGAGGTCGCGATTGGTAAAAGAAAACGTTTTTAACGTACAAAAATTCGAGATCCAAAGAAATCTGGAGTTTCGCTGAGGAACGGGACCTAACTGCAGGACTGCCTCATGCCTCCAATAAAACAGTATCTGGTCCCAGTATAACTAAACTAACTAACAAGAGCACTGAGTGTCACATTGCGTAGCGTAGACAAACATTTCGCTATATCTTAAAAAGCTTTTTCAACTGTGTTTTTTTTTCTTATTTTAGATAAGGCATTTACGCAGGAGAAGTATTGTTATATACCTTAGTAACTATCTTATCAGTCTTTTTTATATAGAATTTTCACAAAATGTCACAGTGAGGCATCAATATTCCGTAAGAAAAACCAGAATGAACCAGTACGACGTAAAACCTGTAATTAAGTTCATCCTTGCACTCATTAATTGCCTATTGTTTTTTTTTTATTGGATACAGCGAGATAAAAACAGATTGCGCTTATTATATTGATTGAAAAAGAAACTATTGTTTGGAACATCTAAGATTGTGGTCAACATTTACGTTACAAACGGAAATATTTTAGATCGCCTTCAGTTTTCTTCAAATTATAAGATTTGCGTTATTCTCACGTATAAAGATAGTACTGGAAAGTACTTACTTTTCGCGTGGTAGAGTAACTAACGTTCAAAATATCCTCACAAACTTTTGCATAAATAATATTGTGGCGACAGCTATTTTTATATAAAAACCACTTCAGATGTTGTCATTGAAATGACAGCTTTCAGTGAAGCTGTAGAATTGTCTTGTTATTTTGCTTTCGATATTTTGTGATATTCATGTAACGTGAATTAAGTGTGACAGATTTTGGTATCGAATATCGCTTTCTCAAGAAGCTTGTGCAATGTCGAAGTAGTCCGTTTTGTCCTATGATTTAGTGCTATACATTAGACAAAACGGACAAAAAATCAGTTCGACAAATCGTAGGACAAAGGGAATAAACTGTCATTCTATGGAATTTGCTAACTATGTAAACAAACCGTCATACTGAAATTGACATTTAATGTCAATTTCAACACATTGCTCGTTTACATAGTTAGCATACATACATACATACATTCACGCCTTTATTCCCAAAAGGGGTAGGAAGAGCACATAGTTAGCAAACTCCATAAAATGACAGTTTACCTAATTCGATGCCAAACAGTGCTGTCTGCTACTGCTGTCCCGTAGCCGGAAGCACATTGCCACCTTTTTAAATAGATTAAGATCAATATGTTTGTTATTTTCTCTTTGTTCCTGTTTAAATATTTTGATTTTGTATTCAGGTTATGTTTATTCAAACTTATTTATTTTGTTTATTTTGTCTTTAGTCATCTCTCAATTTTTTTTGTAAACTCATTTGCTCAAAGTTTAGCCGGAAGAGGTCCCTTTAAGGGATAAGCTCGCCTTTGTACTTCTTTTTGGTTTGTCTGTTTTTGTTCTGCAATATTGTATGTACATTAAGTAATGCATATATACGAATACATACAATGTGTGCTGTTTAACCATATAAAATTGTGACGTCAGTTGTTCTTATTTCCCTACAAACGTCGTACTAGTGCGATTTTAACGTTTCATAAAATGCTGCTAATTTGACATAGTCGACATATTTCAGTTGAGTTGCAACAAACTACTGTTTGTAAATGTATAAGGCAGTGTTCGTTAAAATCTAAATGTATGGAAACTTTGTCAAGTTTCTATGGAAGACAGCTGGCGCCATATTTAAGGGGATGCCTTGATTCGAGTCGACCACGCCCCCTTGACAGAGAAACGCTTATGCCTTCCGCGCACGAGAAAAAGAGATGCAACTCTCTCGGGAATGGCTTTTTTGGACAAATTTCGATAAATACCTAACTTAGCGAAGTTTTATTTATATTTCCTTAAGTGGGATTTTAGATGATATAAAATACTATAGTATTAACTTGATTCTGTCGTAAAATAATGTATTGTTTGAGTAGGCTAAGTAAAAAAAGGAAAATAAGACCCAACTTTGGTTTTTAGGGTTCCATAGTCAACAAGGAACCCTTATAGTTTCGCCATGTCCCTCTGTCTGTCTGTCTGTCCGTCTTCGGCTTAGCTCAGTAACCATTACTACTAGAAACAAAACAGTACAATACAATTTGGAAAAATATTTTTTTTAGGGTACCTCCCCTACACCTAAAGCGGGGATGTATTTTTTTTTCTCGTCAAACCCATGGTGTGGGGGATCCTATCGTTGGATAGCTCGTTCAAAAATATTATGGGTTTTCTAAAACCATTTTTCAAATCAGTAATTCGTTAGCGAGATATTGGGCCCTTAAAGCCATAATTTTAGTTCGAGTCATGTCCCCCCCCCCCCTGCCGGCTAAATGGCTACTACTGGGGATGAGAAAAAAATCTTGGTAGTAGTACATATAATGAATTTAAAAGGAAAACTATCACAGACAAGTAGGCATAAGTAGTTACCGAGTAATAGTCGACCAACTTAATGTGTAATTGAAAAGGCCAATTTTCGTACAAATTCAAACCCTACACTGCGCGTGGCCCGACACGCACTTGGCCGGTTTTATTTTTTCTATCGAGGAAATTTTACGCAATCATGTATGGATTAAATCAGATAAACAATCATATATCTGAAAATCAGACCTTATTATTTCTTAATCTAGTCAGAACGGCGTTTCAAAGCACGTGATAATTTTCAATTCACCCCCTTAACAGAGATCGGTGTGTAGTCGTAAATTGGTGCCAGCCCTTATTGTTGCGGAGTGAAGTTTCTGTTAACTACTCTGTGCACAGCAGCAATCACATTAATCTGCAGTTAACTCGCTGCCGGCGGTAGGTAACCGAACTTCTGACTAACTAAACTAGTGTTTCAGGACTGATAGCAGACTTGATTTACTTTCGTTTACAGGCAAGTAATAAATGGATTGAACATAACTGAGTCACTAGTATGCGGCATTTTTTCCCGAACTACGGCAGAGCCTTAAGGTGGTTCCATTAGTTTGGGATGGTGATACTTTGCCGCTTACCAATATTTCCATTTTACCTTAAGACCAATTTACTTTCCACACACACATATATACTATACATATAAGCTGATAAAATAAAGAAGAAATGTCTGTGAGATTGTAGCTTTGGGAAACATAAGTTTGTACGTTTTGGGTAATCTCCGGAAGAGCTTATCCGATTTCGAAAGTTCTTTCGTCCACTCACCCCAGTCCCACGGGTTTTCCTGCACTCTTTACGTTTGCGAAGCCGCGCGGGGATCTATAGTCTGACCGCTTCAGTCAGTCCTCGCCGCCGCGGCGCGCTGGGGGTACAACGGGGGAGTGCGCGGCGTGCGGTCGCCAGGCTTTCCTCCGCACGACTCCAGCTACCCCGTTTACCTCCCGCGCGCCGCGCATGTGAGGACCGAGTGAAGCGTTCGGACTATAGTAGGTATATTATAAGATACCACGGTGACCTTATCGACCGTTTATGTAATTGACAAGTCGGCCAAACGCTAATTGACAGCGTGAACACCTCGCGGTTACGCGCGCTGACTAATTAACTTTGATTGATTACACCGACACGATTCACTAACTACCGCATATAATATACACAGGAAGCTGAATTACACCTAATCTATACTAATATTATAAACTAGCTTCCGCCCGCGACTTCGTCTGCGTGGACCCGGGATAAAATCCTATATTTGAATCCAGGTTATAAACTATCTTCGTGCCAAATTTCATCTAAATCGGTCGAGCCGTTTAAGCGTGATTGAGTAACAAACATCCAAACATCTAAACATCCAAACTTGCGCATTTATAATACTAGCTTCCGCCCGCGACTTCGTCTGCGTGGACCCGGGATAAAATCCTATATTTGAATCCAGGTTATAAACTATCTTCGTGCCAAATTTCATCTAACTCGGTCGAGCCGTTTAAGCGTGATTGAGTAACAAATATCCAAACATCTCAACACCCAAACTTTCGCATTTATAATATTAGTAGGATCTGTCTGTAGCTCTGTCTGTTACTTTACGGCTAAACTACTTGTTATGTATAGGTATACTATGTTTCAAAGCCATAAATTAAATTGGGATGGAAATTTAATTTTAAACTTTATTTTGTGAAAATAATATAATACATTTATTTTTCCCTGGCAGGGAGGACAATTGACACAACCCGAATTTCACTCGAGAGGAGCCACGGGCACCTCTTGTAACTCGAATGTTAAAACATATTTGTAAGTATATCTGTCTGTTACCATTTCACACTTAACTCGTTGCGGTGCCTAAGATGTGTATATAAATAGTATGGATAGACGTCGACCATATGGCTTAACTAAGCTCAATTGACACAGCAAAGAAACCGGATCAATAGACTGAAACTAGATTCAAAGTGCATCCGTTTTATCCGGTATCCTTTTTGTTACACTGATAGTTTAACTTCCGGTAAGAAACAGAACCCATTGAATTCTGGAAATCAACCCCCGGGGGGTTAAAAGGGAGGTGAACGTTTGCGTGGGAGTGTATAAAAAACCTGCCCCCCGGGATTTCAGATATTCTCCTCTTACAGGCAGCGCTCGAAATAAAAGAAATAGTTTAACCTTTTCACCGCCATTGACTTGATTCGAAGCACACGCCAACGACTTCATATCTAGTCAGTTTCTTCAGTCAAATAGCTACTGTCGTGCGTTGGCATGGGGTTTGATTTCGCATTTGACGTCTGTGACAGTTGGCGTGTGCGGCAAAACTTTTTGCTTGTATCGTGGCGGGGAATAGGTTAAGGGCGAGGCCAGGCGGGCGTGATTTGTGAGCTGTGAATCGCGTTGCGGTCCGCGCATATATGGGCAAACCGAAATGTCCATCTATGCGCGGAACGAAATTATGCGACTCACAGCTCACAAATAGCTTAGTGTGAAGTAAAGAAAAATCTTGAATCTTAATTAATTAACAAAATATGAATTTCAAATCGATATCCTACTCATATTATAAATGCGAAAGTTTGGATGTTTGTTACTCAATCACGCTTAACGGCTCAACCGATTTAGATGAAATTTTGCACGAAGATAGTTTATAACCTGGATTCAAATATAGGATAGTTTTTATCCCGGGTCCACGCAGACGAAGTCGCGGGCGGAAGCTAGTATACAGCGTGTTTGGTCCATCGTTTGCCAAATTAAAACGGCAGGTAGGTTGGGTCATTAGCTACCTTTTCCGGTCTCCAAAAAAAGTTTGTGTCCACTGGTTTTTTTTTGTATCCTCTTAAAATAATTTAGAAATTTTCTATATGCTTACGCGTTTCAACTTGAATTTTAAAAAAAAGAAGAGGTAGAGCCTAATTTTTTATTTTATTGTAATGTATAATGTTGTACGGCTCTATCAAAGTCAAAACTATTTGCAAGTAACGTCTACTTATTTTTTATTAACCCTCAAAAAACAATTAAGATGCAAGAATTTTGTCTTGGGTAACTTTGATTTGCAATTAAAAAAAAAAAAGATAATGTTCTTAAAACTCTTTAAAAAAGTTCTCTTCTATCCTCTTTCTAATTATGTGCCAAAAAACCTTTAAGGAACTTTATTAATTTGCCAATTTTGTGTAAGGGACGGACTAGGCTCTTAATCAGCGTACAATATTTTTTGTAAACCACACGTGACACGTGCTTAGAAATGCATCAGCTGTCTCTCTCTTTCGTCGGTTTCGTCAAATAAGCGATAAACTATTTCAACCAGGCAATTAAATTCGATACGCAGGTTTTTACAAGCTTTATATTAACTTGACTTGTTCTTATGTAAGTATAAAAGTATGTAAATTGTCCGTCAAATCTTTCAAGTTAAATTTGACCCACTTCCCGGTGACCGATTGAGCTGAAATTTTGGGTATAAGTATAGTTTGGATGACAATTCAATATTATGGTACCATCGAGCTGATCTAATGATGGAGACAAAAGGTGGCCATAGGAACTCCGTAATAAAACCACATAACCCCATCGAGTTTGGGCTCGTTAGAATCGTCTCAATGAGCAGTTGATGATGGTATACAGAAAAGTACAGTCGGCAACAAAAGCTTGTACCAAAAATGAAATTTTTGACAGAAACTTATTATGTAAATAGTGTAGTAATATGTAAAAACTGTAAGTAGTGTAGGTAATAGTCCAATTTTAATCATTTCAATCAATAAATTCGTCTTTACAAGTCTTGCTCGAATTGACGGCCTTCATTACGAATGCACGCGTACCATCTGTTTCTGAGTGGCTACCGCGAAACGAAAACGAACTTCATTCGTGTATCTCCGTCTTTGTCGCTCGAACTAGCAAGTGCAACAGAGAGGAAGATACACGAACGAAGTTCGTTTTCGTTTCGCAGTAGCCTTTCAGATGCTACGCGTGCGTTCGTATGATAGTCGTCAATCTGCAAGTCTTGCTTACCTACTACTCGTATTTAGCGAAAGTATGTTTTTTATCGCTTGCCGGTCACGAGCCTAGTGCGTCCCTTACACACAATTGGCAAATTAATAAAGCTCAATGAAGGTTTTTTGGCATTATTGTACATCATTAGAAAGAGGAAAGCATAGGGAACTTTTTTAAAGAATTTTAAGAACATTATCAATTTTAGGGTTTTTTTTAATTGCAAATTAAAGTTACTCAAGACGAAATTCATGCATCTTAATTTTTGTTTGAGGGTTAATAAAAAAATAAGTAGACGTTACTTCCAAATAATTTTGACTTTGATAGAGCCGTACAACATTACACATTACAATAAAATAAAAATCAGGCCCTACCATTTCCTATTTTTTTTATTCAAGTTGAAACGCATATAGAAAATTTCTAAATTATTTTAAAAGAATACAAAAAATACCAGTGGACACAAATTTTTTTTGGAGGCCGGAAAAGATAGCTAATGCCCCAACCTACCTGCTGTTTTAATTTGGCAAACGATGGAGCAAACACCCTGTATAATAAACTAAACAGCTAATGATCTTTAAAAGTTAAGATTGTGTTGTCATAAAAAATATTTGTGTAAAAATTTAAAAAAACAGTAAAAAAATAATAATTACGTCACCAGGTATAAGTTCTTTGTTAGCAGAACCGTAGTCTACGAAAAGCCTCGTCTTATTCTCAACCATAATGTAACTGATAATTCTTTTTGTCTCTATACAACATACTATTTCTATTTTTATGCCACTGCCGAGAATGGAACCCGTGTTTACCGGCGCGCGCGACCCCACTGCTATCTACTGTACTGACCCATATTATACACATTTACCCCATAACCGATGACCCACGAGGGTAAATGCGGCGGAATGGCGACTTATTAATAGATGGCACTTCGTTATTAACTAGCTGACCGCGCGGGTTCGCCCATGTATACCTTTTTTTTTTCCTGGAGAAAACCTGCGAATCAGGTACCCAATCACCGGGGGATGACCGGGTTATGTGGTGTTTCTATCCACTAAAAACTTCACGGTGCCCTGCATCTGCGCTCTCATGCAGGGGACTCCAGGATCTTATGTTGAACGCACTGGAGCCCCCTTTGCGCCTCGCCACATTTGGCTCGTCCTAGGGCAAAGAATCTTCAATCTTCACCTTCTCTGGGGTTCTTAAGCGAGTGCCCCAGCCCCCGCCAGAACACTGCGACCCCGATGACCCCCTTTAGTCGCCTTCTACGACAGGCGGGGGAGACCGTAGGCCTATTCTTGTCCGAACCTACACGGTGTACGGCGGTGGCCTATGGTGGACGTGTCCGTCCACGTCCTGGACGTCGTCTTCTTCGAGAGGGATCTAATCTCTCCCGTTCCCGTTCAGCGATCTCCTTCCGGGTCATAACTACCTCACAGAAGGACACCATGACTCTCCACGCTGAGTCCGCTGCCAGCATATTACTGATCATTACTGGCAGGGATAAATTGGTGCCAACCACGCTGACTAGGCCCGACCTCTCGGAGTCCCATGCGGGACAAACTTCCAGTGTGTGCTGGGCAGAGTCTTGATCTCCCCCACAGTGATGGCATTGTGCATTCTGCTCGCGGCCAATCCGATTTAGGTACTCACCGAAGCAGCCAAGTCCAGTGAGCACCTGTGTCAACCGAAAGGTGACGGTCCCTCGTCTTCTCTCCAGCCAGGGCTTGAAGTTCGGCAAAATTGCTGCGACCGTTCTCTTGTCGACACTACGCGGCTCTCGGAGTCGCGCGAGCCACTTATCTATAGCCTTCCGATGTTCCTGTCGCCTCACTTCAATTGGTGCTAGTTCCGACTCTTCTCGCAGACGAAAATATACTGCTCTGTCCATGTCTGCGAGAATATCTAAGGGTGGAAATCGCGCTAAGATGGTTGCTGCTTCGAATGATATGGTCCGATACCCACGCGCGACCCGAATGGCCATCGACGCTGTGCAGCTTGGCACTGAGACGTCGGACAGCCAATAGTCTCTGAGACCAGACGGGCGCTCCATAGAGGGCCATGGACCTCACGACTCCGGCATAGAGACGGCGAACGCCCTCACGAGGTCCCCCGAGATTGGGCAGGAGTCGGCGCATAGCACCCGCTGCTTTTTGAATTCGGGGGACCAAGCGGTTAAGGTGCTCTTCAAATGCCCAGCGGCTATCTAGCGTCAGCCCGAGGTATTTAAGGTACTGACCCTTATCTTATCTAGATGAGGGCCCTTTCGGATGCACTTCGACCCGTCGGGATCTTTTGTGCATAAGGTACTGGTAATAAAGGTAATAAAGGTACTGACCCACTTGAACCTCCGCATCACCCACATGAACCGACAGGTTGGGTGGTTCTCTCCCTCGTGGTAGTTTATGGAACCACATCGCCTCGGTTTTGTGTGGCGCTATTTTCAGACCCAGCTGGTTTATAGTCCCTACCACGCGAGCTATCCCCTCCTCGGCGAGCTCTATAGTCCTGTCATACGATCGCCCAATGGCCAGTACTAACGTATCATCTGCGTAACAGACGATATGCACGCCATCGGGAAGATCCACCTTTAGGACCGCATCAAACGCCATATTCCACAACAAGGGTCCCAGAACGGAACCCTGAGGAACACCACAAGTCATCTCTTTCAGCTGGAGGGCCCCATCTTGATCAATGTATTTGATACTCCTGTTTTGCAGGTAACTTCCGATCAAACGCTTTAAGTAGAGAGGTACTTGATGGTAAACGAGTGCCCCTTTGATCGATTCCCACGGCAGCGAATTAAAAGCATTGACAATATCGAGACTTATGGCCAACGCAACATCTCCCTGAATAGTTACGGCCTGCTTAGTTAACTCTTGGACACGGAGAATTGCACCAACGGCCACACGAAAACCAAACTAATTGTCCGATAAGTCGGGGCGATACGGCGTAGATGACTGTTTAGACGGGAGGCAATTATTTGTTCGAATAATTTTCCCGCCTCATCCAACAAGCAGATAGGCCGGTAGGCAGACGGAGAATCCGGTGCCCTACCTTCTTTCTTTAGAAGCACCAGTCGAGCCTCTTTCCAGCATTTTGGGATAGTGCCCAAGTGCATGCAGCAGCTAAACAGCTGCCTCAGGCGGCTGTCTAAGCCCGCCGCAAGAGCTAGTGCCCAGGCGCGACCCGGTATGCCGTCCAAGCCTGGTGCGGTGTTCCGTGTTCTGAGGCGCCTTATCGCTTGAGACCAGTCTACATCTGTTACGTCCAACTCGTCGGACCACGCTATATCGACCGCGGATGATGGTTGTGTAGAGGGTGCAATATTTGTCCTCTCTGGAGTCCTCGGGAAGAGAGTGCAGACTATTCTATCCACGAACTCCGGCTCCAGTGTTTGTGTCAGTGGGGGAACCCAACGACGTAGTTTTCCTAATACCATTTTATATGGGCGGCCCCAAGGATCCCTGTCCAGACCATCCAATAACTCGTCCCAACACGCCCATGTATACCTACACAGAATGCAAGCGAAGGATGAAATATAGCCTAGCTTCTGCCCGCGACTCTGTCCGCGTAGAACTCCTTTATATCGTAGCTGCATACAAACTTTTACCCTCCATTTCACCCCCTTAGGGGATGATTTCCGGAATAAAAATTATCCTATGTCCTTCCCGGGAACTCAAACTAGCTCTGTACCAAATTTCATCTAAATGGTACACCGGTTTAAGCGTGAAGAGGTAACAGACAGACAGACACACTTTCGCATTTATAATATCTATTAGTATGGATGTACATCCCGAAGAAGCATTCTATGTGCTGGAGATTTTTTTTTCAATCTATATAATATGATAATTGCACATAGAACCGATGGCCGTTGGGGCGGAAAGGTTCTCGAGTGGCGACCACGTACCGGAAGGCGCGGCGTAGGTAGGCCCCCACAAGGCGGACTGATGACCTGGTGAAGGTCGCGGGAGTCCGCTGGACGCGGGTGGCGCAGGACCGGTCATTGTGGCACCTTTGGGGGAGGCCTATGTCCAGCAGTGGACGTCTTTCGGCTGATATGATGATGATGATGAATATGATAATAATTAGACCAGGGTCCGCCTGCTAATTAGTCCCAAGAATTGGCGTAGGCACACTAGTTGTGGAAGAGGCTGCCACCCTCCTATCCAAGAGAGAATTTAAACCAGCGGGCGTAGCACGGTTGCCATTTTATCACTTATCGTTGTGGATAAGGCATCCGTCACTCTCACACTCGCATACTTGTCAGAGCGTGATGGGCGTCTTTACCACAACGATAAGTGATAAAATGGCAACCATGCTACGCCCACTGAATGTATGAAGCCTCATAACTCATTAGCGACAACGCGCATGTAACACCCCTGCAGTAGCGGGCGTCCACAGGCCACGGTAACCACTTATTATCAGGTGGGCGGTTAGATTATTTGCCACTGGTGTAAAAAAAATATAAGCATTTATTCCCAAGCCGCACTGGGCCAGCGTGGGGACTACTGCCTTCCCTCTCAAGCCTGCTCTATACAGTGGGCCATCACGACCCATCGTACAGGACGCAACTATGCATTAGACGGAGAAAGACATCGCCGCGCCATAAGCCATCTGACACCACTACCCTCTCCACACGCTGGCCCATCCTAGTGGGCCATTAGGATGGGCCATCATGTAGAGGAGCCATCACTGATGAGAGGAGGTTTGTGCCCAGCAGTGGGACGTATAGGCTGACGACGAAGCATTTATTCGTGACAACAACATATTATGGTCGAGGAAGATGAAGGTTTGGCACATGTCAACTCTATTTGAATGACGATAAGAACCAAAAGTGCTAAACATTCAATTTCCTCGACTGTGAACATCCGCTTATTATATGAACAAATACTAGCATGGTGTTGGGTGCTGGCCTACTGGCCAGCGCTGGTCTTCCCATGGAACCATCAGGCGATTCCACGGTGTAACACACACTAATTGATCTATAATTTAACACCCTTTGTCTACGGAACCCAAACAACCCTCGTTTCAAAACATTCCCTAGCACGTGCATTAAAGACGTCAAGTGCTCTAATCCGTGTACATTAGGCCGGTCAAACACGGTGCGCAAATACCGGCTCCTGATCCCGCTCGTGTGTACACAGCCTAATGGCACAGCTTAAAACAGTGCGGCCACAAAACTAAAGCTCACATCTTATTTAAATTCGATTACTATTTGTTCAGAAGGATGTTAGGTTAATAGACTCTTGGAGTTATATTCGATTGTATGACAACGGTCTAACATAAGCCATAATTATTACGAGATGGTTATTTTCCCGAGCGAAGTGAGGTCACTCGACTAGTTACCCTTAGTTAAAACAAAGGTTTATCCATCCACAATCAATAATAAATTCCACGACAAAAAAAATTACAATGGCGGCATGTTTTTTTATGAGAGAACAAAATATTGACACCACAAATAAACGCCATTGACTGTCTATAGGCGCGTCCAAACGGCCGAGCGCGACGGACAGCATACGGGGCATAAGATATAAGATAAAGCGAGATAGACAGCAGTCTATCCCGCTCAATCTCATAGCTTATGCCATGTATGCAGTCACCCACGCTTGAACGTTTGGACACGGCTATAGACGGTCAGAGGCGTTTATTTTTTTCAACGATTGTGGAAAAAACACCAAATGTTTGAAATGAATTATGTTTCCTAATTGGTATATTTTAATATCTAGCTGTATTGTGGTTAGTTGAGCAAATACAAATGTTTAACAAATCATAAATATGTACTTATACATATTTTCGCCAGAGGCTAAATTTACTATTTTAGCCCAGCTTGCTAAGCCTAATATGACACACTTTTCGAGCATCACCATATCAGCCGAAAGACGTCCTCTGCTATACATAGGCCTCCCCCAAAGAGTGCCTCAATTTTCGAGCATGAGAAGTGAAAAATGTCTAATTTCGTTTTACGTTTGACTTTTAGACTTCACCCCTTTAGGATATAATTTTCGGTATAAAAAGTGTCGAAAGTTTTTGTCCAGGTTATGAACTTGCCAAATTTCATCTAAATCCGTATAGCCATTAAGATTCCCGCCGGCTTCGGCTTGCCCATTTCATCATCATGACAAAAAGATTATGAAAAAACGTAATCTAAGTTAACTCCGACTTGACTATAGAGATATTTCTGACGCCACACGCTGCGACCAATAAGCCATAGGAAATACGGACGCCTAAAACTACAGAATAAGGCTAGGACGATGATAGAGACAAGTTGAGTTAATCCGTGTGCACATAGGCCGATTACTTACTCTGCGCAAATACCAACTCGTGATCTGGCTCACTCGTGTACTTAGCCTAACGACACAGATTAAGACAGAACAGGCAATGGACGGAACTCGCTTACCTATATTATTGAATTTATTTATATTATATTTGAATTAAGTTCACTTTCTTTTTGTTTGTGTTAACTATGTTCGCACTTATTGTAAGTTGTATGAATTAGTTTAGTGATGAAGTAGGTATGATATTATTCAATTGTATTAGAGAGAGAGCGCAAGCATTCGCAAACAAACTGTATATACAGTTTTGCGAAATAAATGTATCCTATGTACTTTTAAGAAAAATAAATAAATGTTTATTGATGTTTCGAGAGTCTTTGTGCGACTTTCCTAAATAAAATTAGGCAGAAATTTTGTACAAAGGTGTCTAAGTAATATTATGGAACCATAGAAGAATGCCTTTAGTTTACTGAATAAATATGTCTACTGTCACCATAGGAACCGTATCTAAAAGAATCCTAAACGGATACGGACGGAAACTTTGTTTTGTAACAACCTTCAAAATTTCACAATTATGGCATATGAAATGATTGAATACTTTACTGACCCAGTGACGCCTTTGCGTTCAGAACACACTGACCATAAACTCACCCAAACTAACCAATCGGTCTGAAAGTTTTTTGAATATATTTAAATAAGTAGGGCACAGCGGGCGCAGAAATATAATTTTGCTCTTGACGGTAATCCGCAATTTTCGGCTAGCCTGTATTCATCAAATGTATAAAACATTCTAATTGAACACAGCACCCAGCACCATGCTAGTATTTGTTCATTTTATAAGCGGGTGTACACAGTCGAGGAAATTGAATGTTTAGCACTTTTGGTCCTTATCGTCATTCAAATAGAGTTGGCATGTGCCAAACCTTCAACCAATTGTTTTATCACTTTATCAGTTCATCGCACTTTCTTAATTAAAATAATTATATATGTTCACGTGAATCAGGGCTACGGTAGCCTAGTGGTTCAGGCATGCGGCTGTCTAGCGGTGGTGGTGGGTTCGAATCCCGGCTCGTACCAATGAGTTTTTCGAAACTTATGTACGTAATATTTACCGTTAGCTTTTCGGTGAAGGAAACATCGTGAGGAAACCGGTCTAATCCCAGTAAGGTCTAGTTTTCCCTCTGGGTTGGAAGGTCAGATGGCAGTCGCTTTCGTAAAACTAGTACCTATGCCAAATCTTGGTATTAGATGTCAAAGCGGACCTGTGGCTCCTTTAGGGCACAACCGGGAATAACGCTAGGAGGATGATGATTGTGTGTACGTGAATCAATAGGTTTCTAATTAAAATTAGTTTCATACGTGAAACCGCGTGCGATAATGAACACCTGTATCGATCCGTTGCTCATTAAAAAAACTTTTTGCACTGGGGTTTTTCAACATTAGGGGTGTAGACAATAAATAAAATACTCAATAATGTCATATTTTCTCGCAAAAGGATTAAAAATGTAGTCAAATGGAGAAAAGTTATTTGTCCAAAGTTTTAAAAAGGGGTATGTTCTGTCCCTTTTTCGCAAAAACGCAACTTCATATGAAACGATGACGCTGGAAGATTGTGACGTCTCACTAATAGACGGCAACGTGCCGCGCCCCGGATTTTCGTCACTAGGCATATTTTTTTGCCTTCTTTCATTTGGAGTAATAATAATTTTCGAGTCTACACCCTTATTAACGAACATGAAAAACCAGTGTTTGTTACTAGTCTAGCTATAGCTATGCTACGCTCATCCTCGAGTTTTAGCGATTTGTGTAAACAGAGTTTTGTACAAACAGAACGTACAGCAATACATCATGCCAATGTGAACCTTATTTGGTTGCAATAAAGTTAAGTCAGGCAAGGTACTGTGTCTTCTATGGTACAGTCAGTCATGAAAGTTATCTACCACTTTTGAATCTTAGCACATCAATAATAGAGTCGAAAAGTGCACCTATTTCTGAGTCACACAGTACATATATTTACTCCCAAATGCATACTTAAATATATTAAAATAAAACAACGTGTAACGGTTGAAAGCCAACGACGGAATAATAATACTAATAAGCCCGCGGGGCCAGGTTGTGGCGAGCTGTCGGTGAGTGGCGACACCCGGACCCCTAACCTCCAGAGGGCCCGAGTGATCTGGCCCTCGCCTCTGTGCTTGCCTTAACCGGCCGGCCAGAGTGGAGTCGGAAGAGCAGAACCTATGCTCCAGGTTGGAAGTGTAAAATGTCATAACGCCAGCAGCCCCTGAACGGATTACCGGGATCTGGCGCACCGCAGACTCACCTCTCGACAACCTCACAGCTGCTCAGACTCCCGGTACCGCCGCATACCGGGTAGAGTCAGTCCGACCCAAGTCGGGCCTAGCTGAGTTTCTTCCCGGTACCGCCGCATACCGGGTAGAGTCAGTCCGACCCAAGTCGGGCCTAGCTGAGTTTCTTGCTGGACTCTTCTCAGCTAGGCTAGGTTTTAGCGAACCAGCGATAAAACTCCCAGTAGTTCGACACCACTCACACCCCAGATTCGGTTGATACCGTTCAACCAATCTCACTGGAGCGCAAACTCGTAGAGTATTCCAGTGTACAAATTTTCCCGCGTGGTCGTGCCGGAGGCTCCCCCTGGATTTTCCCCAGGCTACCCTCCAACCACGCAATTCGACCGCTATATTGGGTTCGTCGTATTATAGCAACAGTCAGGTTAAAAAAAAAAAAAAAAAGCTGCTCAGGCGTGTTGCTCCATTGTCGCACTGTGCGTGCGATTGGTTGTGGGGCTTTGCAGCGCTACAGGGCTGTTATTCGCTACGCGCTAAAGCGGCTCACCCCGCCGTTCACCCGTCACGAAACTAGACCTCTACCTACGCTTGGTTACTACGCATCGCGGTGTCAAGATATATTTGTGGGTGAGCGTTGAGGTGAACCTAAAACAAGTTACAGAATAGGGGGGCAGGTTTCTGTCATTTCTCAACCAATTCTCGTAAAGTGTGAGCAGGTTCAACAGTTATGTAGATTGTTTTTGTCGAGTTAGTTATAAGAAATAATAAAAAGAAAGACGGTCTTGCAAGTTCTACAGTCCACAGAGCCACTAGTAATGATAGAAGACGTCGCGTCTTTAAGTCCTTTTGCCAATCTTTTTATACTTGCGGCCTGTGGACCAGCTTTACGCAGCGAGCATACAATGCATTGCGGGTGCAATACAATAATGCGTTTAGGATGCTGATAGGGCTACCTCGATACTGCAGTGCGTCAGGGATGTTTGCTGATGCCCGCACGGACGACTTTTACGCTATTATGCGAAAAAGAGCGGCATCTCTATTGCACAGATTGCAAGGTGGCGCTAACAGTCTCCTAAACGCATTATCCTGCAGAATAGACTGTCCACTCATGAGGCGATGGAGCAAGCTGCATGAGCCTGCATGAGCCCATAATTAATTAATTAATAATTAATAACTAATTGTAATTGGATAATAATGAATTAAGTTTTTCTCTACGCTACTAGCAAATATGGACAAGTATCCGAATTAAATGATTATAATTATGATAAAATATTTTCTGATACTAATTGACATACCGTATCAATTACTTTATCTTCCTTTTACACATCACGTGATCAGAACCATCATATTTATAAAAACATTATCTTGCAACATTCCCGTGGCCCACTGAATCTATTCTTTTTGACGCTGTCACATTGACGTCGGTAGTGATGAGGCGAAGACGTATCGTTTGTCATATTTAGCGATTATTAACGAATAGATGAATGGAAAAACGAATCGTTTTTTTTGCCGTCTTTAAACTAAACTTGGCGTTTGTGCGCACTGAATTTGGCGGTCGGTGTGCGCTAGTTTAGTTACGTATGTGTTTTGTTTCATTTTTTTTCATATCTTGGTTTATTCTGTTGTAAATTCATCAATTTTATCGACTCCAGTCAACTTAAGAAAACATCACCTGAATCGAAACGAATGATAACGCCCGACACTAAAATTAAATGTAAACAAGACATGGCACGTATCTGTTTCATGGTGAATTGTTATCATAAAATACTAGAGAACTATGATAGAACAAAAAAGCAATCTTCATTTGTTTGCATCTTACACCAGTAGTAAACCAGATTCGTGACCTTGGCGTTATCATGGACTCAAAACTTACCTTCGTTCCTCACATAGACAGTATATTGGCTAAATCTTTTAAACAATTGGGATTCATATTGCGTGTAGGAATGCCCT
Source organism: Epinotia bilunana (assembly GCA_947049275.1). Lineage (NCBI taxonomy): Eukaryota > Metazoa > Arthropoda > Insecta > Lepidoptera > Tortricidae > Epinotia > Epinotia bilunana. Next base: position 19,309,348 of record OX346266.1, on the reverse strand, counting down.
TTATTAGACTGTCAAGGTATTATTTAACAGTTATGTACGTAGTAGGTTAGAATTTGCTAGCGCTGTTTGGAATCCTCTTTATAGAACACACAGTGATAAAATAGAGAAAGTTTGTCAAGGCAATTGAGTATCGCACTGGACATAAATACATAGACTATACCACTTCCTTGAAAAGACAAAGTACTACTTTATTAAGTTCTCGTCGTGAACGTATTGATGTATTGACCCTGTACAAAATTATTAATAACATCATCGATGCCCCTTCGTTAATACATAGGCTTTCTTTTAGAGTACCCCGGCGTTGCGAGCGAGCTTGTAGAAAGAAACCCCTCTTTCTTATCCCCCCCCGTAGCCGTACTTCTTAGAAGAGCGTGCAGGCTTTATGACGAAAAATTCCAGACGTTAGATATTCTCCACGAGACATTTTGTAGCTTCAAACGATTATCTTTACAACGTATTCAACAACTGTAATACAACTTTATCATAACTGTAAGTTTTCTGGCAATGTTTATACTACTAACGATGCATCTCAATTTAACTCAAAACTTTTAATGTTTTTAATGTTTAGGTTTAAATATTCCGATTAAGGAAACTGTAAGTCCATAATTTAATAATTTAAGTCCTTAATAAATAAATAAAATAAATAAAAATCTTAAAACAGCGTTAACCCCATAATCTTATTACTTGATTTTATTTATTTTTTCGACAGCACATGCGCATTTACGTTATATGGGTGTTGACGTGTGTTAAAAATGGGAAGTTAAGATATCACCCTCTGTATAGTTGAGAAAAAAAGCTACTGCTGTGTTAAGCGGTTGTATTCAGGTGTACTGTCTGTTCTATTCTGTGACTGTATCGTATACAGTACATACATATATAAAATTGGCATGCTGTGTGTTTACCCTACAATACAAACACAGTCCACATCGTTATGTCCACGTGGCTACACCGATTGTACAGTCGCAATCAGATATATCGGAGCGGCAAAAGTGCTCACAAATATCTGAACTCTCTACAGCCTCGATAATAGAGACGTGTTCAGATATTTGTGAAAGTTTGACAAGTTTCTATGGAATGACAGCTGCCGCCGCTAGGTATATTTGACGTAGATCGGTCTGTAATCTTAAGTTAGTGCAACCCGCCCTAGACCTAATTAAGCTAAACTGGACTTGAAATTTTCGCTCCCCCTCATTTTGGTATTTTTTCATAGAAAATAAAAAGATATGTTTACGTTTTTCATTTTCAATACACTTGATGAACCCTGTTTACAGCTATTTCAAATCCATAGCATAAGTAGTTCGAGATACACACAGGGCGTCATCAAGGTTGATCCTAAAGACATGCCTATAACCTTACCACTGGTGACTCTGGTGAGTGCTAGCTTTAGCTGCTTGCCAAATGCCTCTGGGACATCACATCACACACATTCTTACACCATCTACGATACAAATAATTACACGATTCAACTCACGTATTAAATCTCACTACGGGCGAAATGTTTCGAACTCTTCGGGAGTTTTTCTTCAGGATGAGTGTTTTCGCGGCGGTAATACACAGTGACAGACGGACCACCAAAAAGGCGTCTGAATATAGCGGTATATGCGGAATACTAGGATATCTATTTTTTAAAGATCTAAATTAGACTTTCAGATAAGTATGGAAGGACTTTTTTTCAGTCTGCGTACCCAATTCTTTTCACGCTACAGCCCGCAGCGATAGTTACGTAGTGCCTTGTCTTTATATTCTGTAAAAGTGTAGGTATTGACATATTGTCGGGGATTGTTGTTAATAAGTTCACTTTAAGCGTCCCGACTAAAATACCTCGCATGCCTCGTGCCTTATTTCACGTTCCTTTCTGTAAAACCAACTTTCGCAAGCACTCACCTGTACCTCGCCTGTCGCGTGCCTACAATGATCTCGTTACAGAACAGGAAAATATCGATATTTTTTGTGATTCTCATAACAGCTTCAAATGCAAAATCAGGGATCTGTTGTTGAACCTTGAACCATAGTCTGACTGATTTAGTTTTAAGCATAGATATGCCGTGGTTGCCTATTATTAGGGTTACAATTAGACATACATAAGTACTTGATGTTTCCACATAAAACGTAACATTGTTAACTCCGTTGGCAATCCTTAAATAAATAAATAAATAAATTCATGAATCAAGGGACTTTTCTTCACCCGTTATAACCTAGCATCTTTAAGCGTAGCGGTGGTTAAAAGTGTCTTGTCTGTTATATTCTGTGTAAGTACATAGGTCGTGAGTATTGTATGTTTAACCTGTGCAAGACAAACACGAGTCTTGTTATATTCAAGTTCGCCCACAGTTACCTTGTTATACTATATTTTCCTCATTCTCATATGCATATGCTTACCGTTTTTAGGGTTCCATACCCAAAGGGTAAAAACGGGACCCTATTACTAGGACTTCGCTGTCTGTCCGTCCGTCTGTCTGTCACCAGGCTGTATCTCAAGAAAAGCGATTGCTAGACAGTTGAAATGTTCACAAATTATGTATTTCTGTTGCCGCTAATAACAACAAATACTAAAAACAAAATCAAATAGATATTTAAGGGGGGCTCCCGTACAACAAAAGTGATTTTTTTGCCGTTTTTATAGGTAACGGTACGGAACCCTTCGTGCGCGAGTCCGAATCGCACTTGGCCGGTTTTTATTTTCCTTTTTTTCCCCAACTACGGAGGAACCGAAAGGAAGGGATACGATTTTTGCAGTACATGTTTGTGTTTACCTGTTTCACCGTAGCGTTGGAGATACTGAACCGATTTTTCTGAATGAGGTATCAATCGATTAGCAATTTTTTTTAAATACAACGACGGTGGCAAACAAGCGTACGGCCCGCCTGATGGTAAGCGGAACCGCAGCCTATAGACGCATGCAACTCCAAAGGAGTAACATGGGCGTTGCCGACCCTTGATATGTTTGAGGATTCGCCGTGTCGACAGCTGAAGGAACAAATTCCCTCGCTCTCAACACAACGCATCCTCGGGAGCTCTGGCGACCTTGCCCACCTCCACACAACACTACTACAGAGCAAGTATAGTATAGGTGAAAAACTTAAGTCGCCTGTTGTATGTGTGAGTAATGTGTGCGAATAGACATTTGTTTTGTTTGTGTTCTAATTTTAAACATGTATTGTCTATTCGAATACGCCACTACTACATACCTAGTCGGTCCCAAAGTTCTGTCACAAATGAAAATAATGATAAAAACAAAAGTAGCAATAATTTTTTAATAAATTATATACCGATTTAAAGTACATTTAATAAAGAATTAAAATTACTCAAAATTATTCAAAATTACCTCCTTTGTTTTGAATACAGGCCCTTAATCGGTGCGGCCAGTCGTCTATCGCAGCACGCACCATTTTCATATCTATCTCAGTGACTGCTTTTCTTAAAGATGACTTTAGGCTCTCCAAATTTTTATGTGGTTTAGCACAGACCTTCCCCTCTAAGACCTGCCAAATTTTATAGTCCAAAGGATTAAGGTCCGGACTAGAGGAAGGCCAATCTTCGTGTCTTATAAAGTCGATTTTTTGACGGTCAAACCAGGCTTTTGTGGTCTTGGCTTTGTGTGCTGGCGCAGAATCCTGCTGGAACACAAAATTATGTCCCGAAAATAGCGTGTTGGGCAGATCTTTGACAACCTTATCCAAAACTGTCTCTTGGTATACTTTCGCACTGATTTTGACACCTTTTTCGCAAAAATGAACCTCAGTTGGCCCGTAATAAGATACACCCAACCAGACCATCACTGATGATGGATGATGCCCATGTTGCACCCGCGGAACTCTTTTTCCTGCTTCTTCAGAGCTCCTAGCGTACACTCTATCATTCTGTTTATTGTACTTCTCTTCAATATCGAAAATCTTTTCGTCTGTAAAGAGGATATCACGGTGTCGATTTTTCGCGTACCGCTTTAACAACTTCCGGGATCTTTTAAGCCTTATTGTTTTTAGACGGGCATTAAGTAAGTGCCCACGCTTTTTTTTGTATGCTCGTAGACTAAGATCTTCGTTTAAAACCTTTTTGACGGTTTTTCTACTGACACCCATCTGCAAAGCCATCAATTTCTGTTTTCGGACAGGATTTCTTGCTATGCGCGCCTTGATCGCTTTGATCACTGCTGGTGTTCGTACGGAGCGAGGCCGGCCAATTATTTTCTTGTCCTCAACACTGGAGACTTCATTGTACCTATCAATAGTACGGTACACAAACCTAAGCGTTATTTTTAAATTTTTGAGCAACTTGAAAATCGTACTTGGCGAGTGCCCACAGCGGTGCAATGCTAAAACAGCTATTCGGTTTTCTTTCTATGTCCACTCCATCGTGAGAAATTGCAACGAATGACTGTTTTTTGTTTTAAAATAATTGTCAAACATTCAAAAATGGAATGCAATAAAATTTTCTTAAAATCATCTTATAAATTTAAAAATAATATGCCAGTGACAGAACTTTGGGACCGACTACGTACAACAGGTCCTTTTCTTATGTTTTTCACCTATAGTGTTATTATGGCTGTGGTCTCCAATTAAAATACCAATTATTATTGGTCTGCAATTACACTCCGGGTGACAAAGGCTATATACAGGCTACCTACAGCATGAAAAAAAAAATGTTTTTCTTAGTTAGTTTTCCGTAGACTTTTTTTTTTACTGTTCATGCTTGTTTAATTGATGCATAATTATTAGGGACACTTTAACACAAATCGGGCCAGGCTTGTGTTACGGGTACTAGGGGACGACATATTTAGGTTTAAAGAACTTTATTTTCTCAAAGATTATACATTTCACTTTAGAGAACTTAGCTTAAATGCAAATAGCGCCGCAAGGCGCTGCTGATACAAAGTACAGCTTAACTTAAACCCAGGAATATAGAAAATTATCAAATACATATTCTCAAAAAACAAAACATATTGAAGCTAGGTTGATAACTACAGATAAGTGGGTAAGTTGCCAGAAGCGTGGCAGACGGCAACAATACACAAGTTTAAAACCTTATTATTTAATTTCTTACTGTCTAAGTGTTATTATAGTGTAGCGGATTATTTGAATGATCTTTGACATAATATTCTGAATTTAATATATTGTACATGTAATCTAGTATTAGAGATAGACTTTTCATTGTTAGATTACTTAGATTAGATTGTAATTAAGAACCATTTGTTTCGTACGTCAGAAGGCACGTCATAGCTGTTCCTTTAAATATTATGTTACCACCTTATGTACCTGTGATGGACGAATAAATATATTGATTGATTGATTGATAGAACAAGGAAATAAATGTGTAAACTTACTTATATTTAATAGATATACCTAAACTTAACACTTTAAATACATAGGCAACATAGGTATATGTTCATAACAATCATAACACAAATATTTGCTCTTGATGATGATGGTACAGTCCTGATTGGTTCTGGTTTTGGTAACAACGATTACCAATATTACTGGACTGTTGTTGTTGTACTCTGTAGTAAGTACTCTCATGCAGCTTACATCTAAAATGAAATATGATGAATAAATATCCTTAGATGGATATGCACACATTATTTAAGTATGTTGTAAGATAATTCGTTATTTATGTCTTTGATGTGTATGATTTTAATTTGTAAAATTGTTTTCCAATTAGTATAATATCTCTTTCCCTGGGATACAGGATAATCCTAGTTCAGGCACATTTAATGGGCTTAATTATTTAATCTATAGTACCTACTTATATATTGTTCAACATAGCAATATTTAAGATATAAATAGACTAAAAGTAACCTAAAATTAAAAAAAAAAAATTAAAGGTCTCCAAGGTCGGACCCCTGCGGAAGGGTTCCCATAAGACTGGCTGCGTTCCCCTTTTGGATAGCTATGCCGATCCGTTACATTTAATTAATTTCCCTAACATGTAAAAGTGCAAGCACAATGTAACGTTAGCAATAAGGTTTTTTCAATAAATTATTCTTATTCTTATTCCTATCTTTCTTTCTTGCAAATTTTGGGCAGTTGGCACCCCGCCGCCGGAGTTGTACTGGATGGTTGCCGGGAGGCGAGCCTTTAACTTATCTCGCTTTTTATCGAGCTCGTTGCGACGCCGAATTAGGTAATAGAATTATATTTATTTACCTAGGAAATTCCTGGGTAAAACAATATTTTCGCGGAGCTTTAATGGGCTATATCTTCATAATATTTTGTTTAATAGACAAAAAAGAAAATAAGTGTCGAATATTTTTTTTTATAATCTATCTGACGTACTAGTTAGATATTTCGAGGAAAGTAGCCAATTTCGAATTTCGAAGGCTGCTCATGGAGTAGATATCGCCATTCCGGCCGCCGAGCTGCCTTCTCCTCCAACTCTCTCAAGAGGGCTCTGACTTGCATTTGTTTTTTCAGAACATCCTTATCTGTCGCATCAACCCTCTTACTGGTATTTAAACCTGGGTCTGGAACCGTCACCTTTGCTTTGAGTTATTTGAATCTAGATTTAGATCTGAAAATATTCCGCCCTATTTCTCCTTCTTTCCGCCGCGGATTTCGTCCGCCTATCTGTTGTAGATCCGTAGATTTCTTATGATGTATCTGCGGTGGGAATCCGCCAGCGGGTAAGAATACCTTCCCTAACATATTGTGTGAATGTATGTACTGCTTTATTGTATAAAAAACGTGATAAAATTTAAACAAATGAACAAAAACCGGTCTAGTGCTACGTGCTAGGTCTCGGGCTACGCGCAGTGTACGATTCCGTAGTTGCCTGTCTTTTTTACACTCACAAGATTAGCCAAGGTAACCTTGAACAGTTCCCGACGCGCGGTGACTCGCACAACTTTAACACAAGGCGACGAGACGACATGGGCTGTTATTCGCTACCCCGCCGCTCACCCGTCACGAAACTATGTAGACCAATACCTACGCTTAGTTACTACGCATCGCGGTGTCAAGATATATTTGTGGGTGAGCGTTGAGGTGAGCTTAAAACAAGTCACAGAATAGGGAGGGTTGCGTCCACCATGTACCCGTCTAGCCAAGTCTAAAAAGTGCCCCCAGTCAATGGGTCCTAAGATAAATAACCATATACCCCTAGAGATTAAAAATGTGACTAATAATAGATTATTCACAAGTAAACTTAAGACTAAACTTGTGTCTGAAGCGGAATACGACTGTAGACGACTTTTTCAACGGCGTGCACTCTTGAACCGGTCCACAATCCCAAGGGCAACAAACAAAATGAATTTAACCTACCATTTGTGATTTAATTATAAGTGCTTACTGTAAACAGCTAAAGCTATAAATAATAAATTTTAAATAATAATTGTACCCATTTGACCAAATTATCTTTTACCTAATATTATATTGTTGACATGTAAAACTATGTTTTATAAAGGATTGAATGAATAAAATATCACGCAAACGGATCACTGAGTTGAAAAATGGTTATCAGAATCCCATAATATTTTTGAACAAGCTATCCAACGATACCCCGCACAATGTCAATATCACCTGTATCGATACTGTATCGTTTAGCGCTGCAAAAAGTGTAACCGCTGTATAGTGCTCAATCTGTGTCAATGTAATCTGTGGCCAGGCATGTCAAACATGCTTTATAATGTACGGGTAATGTAATGGTACAAACGACAACACTGTTAACTGACCGTCCTGTGTTTATATAGAACCTTCTTACAATGCGCTTAAGGTGCACCGATGGTCAGTTAGCTGTGTTGTCGATAGTGCCGCGCAAACACGCCACACGTGTGCCCGACCACGTGCTCGGATTCCAATTAGCTGCTGTATGTTGTTATGGCCGCTTTGGTTGCTATTTATACTATAACTAGCTTCTGCCCGCGACTCGGTCCATCCGCGTGTAACTCGCTTATATCGTAGGACCAAACGTTCACTCCTCATTTCATCCCCTTAGGGGAGGATTTCGGGGATGTAAAAAAGCAATGCGATTGGTCTAATAATCACAAAGATGTGTCCAAATTTTTAAGAGGAGGTATATTCTGTTCCTTTTACGCACGATTGTCATTTACTATGACGCTCGCAGATTGTGACGTCACAAACTGCGAGTGTTTTCTCTCTCCAACAAGCAATAGTAAAACGGTTGTAGCTTCGTAATTCTTCGAGATATCTGAATGGGACTTTCGTCACTAGGCATATTTTTGCCTTCTTTCTTTGGGAGCAATAGATAATAAATTTTGAGTCTACACCCGTATTGTGACATAGATAGGATTTTCAATGATTTCCTAGATAAACGAACAAACACAACCTCGTTTAATATTATGTTAAATGGAACGAGGTATAGTATTATAATCTTATAGTGCGTATTATTTTTCACTCAAATACCTAATCCGTCATGATATTAAGTTGTTAGCATGACACTTGAAGAGGAAGAATTTGCGGGCTTGAGGCCAGTAACGAGCCAAGTTAAAGCAAACCGCCGAAACAACGGACAGGCCATTAATTCGGGAAAGGTCGCTTTAATTACGGCGGCGACTTGCTAAGGAACAACTTGCTAATCGTTACGTACAGAAAAAATACTCTATGTACCAACGAAATACTTAATTATTATTATTTGCTGGCGGAGGCCTTTGCCCAGCAGAGTGGGACACCTAAACAGGCTAGGAAAATAATTGCTGGCAGTAATAAAACATCTCGGCTCGTATCAATGAGTTTTCCGGAACTTATGTACGGAATATTTACTTTTCGGTGAAGGAAAACATCGTGAGGAAACCGGTCTAATCCCAATAAGGTCTAGTTTTCCTTATGGATTGGAAGGTTACATGGCAGTCGCTTTCGTAAAACTAGTGCCTATGCCGAATCACGGGATTAGGGTGTCAAAAGCGGACCCCGGGTTCCTTTAGGGGCACAACCGGGAATAACGCTGCGAGGATGATGACTAAAACATCGTAATCTGTCAGATTTGTAAGTTTCATCTGTATGACGTATGTTATTTTACTAACTCGGCCGCGTATTGCAAAGAACGCAGGCAAACCCGTAAGATAAAATATAGTCTATGAACATTCAGAAAGTCCGTTCAATATACAGGTGAAGGATTTTTTTAAATCGGATTAGCGGTTCCGGAAATTACCTACCTCATACAAAGCTAGAATATCACTGGCATTTCCTCTTTTTTTTACTAGCTAGCGCGGTTTCGTCGGCGCATTGCCAAGAAAGCAGGCAAACCCGCGGCATTAAATATAGGGGATAAATATCCAGGAAGACCATTTTATATATAAGTAGATGAAAGAATTTTTGAAATCGGATAAATAAGCGGTTTGGTTGATTACCTACCCCCTACATACCTACAAACTTACAGAGATACAATATCACTGACATTTCCTCTATTACACTAATCTAATCATAATTCATAATTCATTTATTTTGCATAAAACATGGTACATAAAGATGGTCAGTATACAAACAATTCAAACACACATTTCACCAGTAGCTGGCATGCAAAACGAAAACAATTCAACAATAAGAGTAATGATCATATACTTACAATAATTATATACAATTCAGAATAATAATAATGTCAAGAAATTAATAATTCAGATAATATGTCACTGCTTAACCTATACGTATAAAATAAAAATAAACATGTCAAGATTTATAATATTCAAAATAATCATTGACGCTGTAAAAACATTCCTGTATCAACCATTTTTTTAGTCTACATTTAAATAAAGTAAGTGGTAATTCTTTAATGTCATCATGCAATCTATTATATATACTAATTGACATACAATATGCATTATTGCCATACAATTTGGTTCTTTTATGCGGGATATCCAGTCGATCAGGGTATCTGGTGTTAAATTTACAGAAGTCACTTTTTGTATTAAATAAGTTTGGATTAAATTTTACAAATAAACAAACTTCATAAATGTATATGCACGGTACAGTCAATAGTTTTAAGTCTCTATATAGTGGCTTACAAGATGTCAGCATATTTACATTGCATAAAGCTCTTACACATTGTTTCTGCTAGATTATATTTAGATAGCATAGATTATATTATTGACTTCTGGCCGAAGGGTGTCGTGTTTCGGCGGTTCTGGGGCAACCTACCGAATTCTACACAGGACGTGACGACGCAACGTAGCCACACTAATTCGTCGCCTAAATAATACTTCGTTTTTAATTTTATAATTGTATAGTAAATATGTTAGCCTTTAAGATATTTGTAACTATATGGGCCATAGATGCCTGAAATAAATGGTTTATTATTATTATTATTTTATTTAAAAGTATACTAACAGTAGAACACCGAGACAATGCAACAAGGATCGGCATCAATAGAACACCGAGACGATGCAACAAGGATCGGCATCAATAGAACACCGAGACGATGCAACAAGGATCGGCATCAATAGAACACCGAGACGATGCAACAAGGCTCGGCATCAATAGAACACCGAGACGATGCAACAAGGCTCGGCATCAATAGAACACCGAGACAATGCAACAAGGCTCGGCATCAATAGAACACCGAGACAATGCAACAAGGCTCGGTTTCAATAGAACACCGAGACAATGCAACAAGGCTCAGTTTCAATAGAACACTGAGACAATGCAACAAGGCTCGGCATCAATAGAACACCGAGACAATGCAACAAGGCTCAGTTTCAATAGAACACTGAGACAATGCAACAAGGCTCGGCATCAATAGAACACCGAGACAATGCAACAAGGCTCGGCATCAATAGAATAGAATAGAATAGAATAGAATTTTATTGTTTAACCGTGTTACATAGATGGTATAAAATATTACAAGGCCCCAACGGTTACCCATTTCGGGTGTACAATATTTAATAGAACACCGAGACAATGCAACAAGGCTCGGCATCAATAGAACACCGAGACAATGCAACAAGGCTCGGCATCAATAGAACACCGAGACAATGCAACAAGGCTCGGCATCAATATAACACCGAGACGGTGCAACAAAGCTCGGCATCAATAGAACACCGAGATGACGCAACAAGGCTCGGCATCAATAGAACACCGAGACAATGCAACAAGGCTCGGCATCAATAGAACACCGAGACAATGCAACAAGGCTCGGCATTAATAGAACACCGAGACAATGCAACAAGGCTCGGCATCAATAGAACACCGAAACAATGCAACAAGGCTCGGCATCAATAGAACACCGAGACAATGCAACAAGGCTCGGTTTCAATAGAACACTGAGACAATGCAACAAGGCTCGGCATCAATAGAACACCGAGACAATGCAACAAGGCTCGGCATCAATAGAACACCGAGACAATGCAACAAGGCTCGGCATCAATAGAACACCGAGACAATGCAACAAGGCTCGGCATCAATAGAACACCGAGAGGGTGCAACAAAGCTCGGCATCAATAGAACACCGAGATGACGCAACAAGGCTCGGCATCAATAGAACACCGAGACGATGCAACAAGGCTCAGCATCAATAGAACACCGAGACGATGCAACAAGGCTCGGCATTAATAGAACACCGAGACGATGCAACAAGGCTCGGCATCAATCGCTCGTAAAGTTGTAAAAGTGTTTCCAGACCCTAGCTAGGACTGTCACTTCTGCGACCTGCGTCTGTATTTGAAGCGGATCATACATGGTGCAATCCGTCGTTTCAAACTGATCGAAACTAACACGATTTTCACAAATATTTTTTACTGAACGGGATTTAATCGTATACAATTAATGAGTAATCTTCTCGCGTCCAAAGAGCACGGTCAGAACGAAGTAGTAAATACGCCATGCAGTTGATTATTGTAAAATAAAAGTTAGATCTTCAACCACAGTGGCAAGTAATTTCTTTAACGGACACATCCAAATGAGGCATGAATTCAAAAATCTTAATCATATGCTTAGCCACTTTCTGGAGACCACAGGTCCACTCCACAGCTCAGACATGTGTTCAACAAGGAGTTACATATAACATTTAAAATCATAAAAATCAAAATTCAACTTTTATTCTAGAAATTAGCCCACGAGGGCACTTTTAAGACATATATATGGTATCTAAGCTATTGACGCTTACAGCCCATATGCATTCTAAATAATAACACTGTTGCTAAGATAGTTACTACGAGTAAGCCCTTGTTATAAATATATACAAAAGTATGTGCTTTGTCAGTGGCAGCCCTACCAGCCCGCAGGGATAACTCGCGACCTACATAAGCTGATTGTTGCAGGATTGTAGCGATCGCCCCGAGCTTCAGTAAGCGATAGCTTTACCACAATTACACAATCCGCAACTTTAATTGTTCATTTTGTTGAGCCATTGTTCCAGAATGAACTGGACATAATATTAATGTAATAAAATAGGTTAAGTTTGGGACATGTAAAATTGATATTTTATGAATAAAAGATTGAATTGAATTGAATTGAATGCCAATGTTCGCAGCCGAACCAAGGTAACCGATATACTTGGTCCTCGAAATCGCTAAACTCAACAAACACATTGCACGTAGAACCGATGGCCGGGGCGGAAACGTAGGTACTCTAGTAGCGACCACGTTACCGGCATGGCGCAGCGAGGGCAGAGTCCCCGCAAGGTGGACTGATGACCTGGTAAAGGTCGCGGGAGTCCGCTTAAGGCGATGCCTTGATTTGAGTCGAACACGCCCTGTAGACAGAGACACGCTGATGATTCCGCGCATGAGGAAAAGAGATGTAACACTCTTCGAGAATGGCTTTTTTGGACAAATTTCGATAAATACCTAACTTAGAGACGTTTTATTTAAATTTCACAAAGTGAGATTTTAGATGAGATAAGATAACTTGATTGTGTCGTAAAATAATGTATCGTTTGAGTAGGCTGAGTAAAAAAATGAAAATACAGACCCAACTTTGATTTTTTTTCTATCGAGGAAATTTGAAGCAATCAAGTATCGATAAAATCAGATAAACAATCATATATATGTCAATCATATTTCGTCAGTTCACAACACGTTGCCTCTTATAGGTAAAATCGTTACTCCCTCACTTCGAGATTTTGAGGTAGCGTACTTACACGAAACAGAGGATGCCTGGCAACTGGCCTGCCCGGGTAAACCCCCGCCATCAAACAAGGCAGTACAAAGACTGGGACGAACCTCTTTGTCGCCAGGCTTCAGAGTGGCTTTTAAACTCTGCCTCTACGAGGTCTGAGAAAGCCCGTTTATTGGCTTTATCGCAACCCGAATCCGGATATTGGCTACACGCTTATCCTTCTATTCACTGTGCAACTCTCCTAGACAACAATTCTTTTAGGTTGGCTGTCGGTCTCCGTCTAGGCGCTGATATCGCAGTACCCCACCGCTGCCCCTGCGGTCGATGTGAACCGTTTGGGCTACCACGGCCTCTCGTGCTCAAAGAGTGCCGGCCGCTTATCCCGCCACGCCTGTCTTAATGACGTCATCCGTCGGGCTCTTGCCAGCGTAAACGTGCCAGCCATCCTGGAACCTCCCGGTCTGGCCCGTGATGATGGCAGGAGACCCGATGGATTGACACTCATTCCGTGGCGGATGGGTCGGCCCCTTATCTGGGACGCCACCTGCGTGGACACCCTGGCCCCGTCCCATTTAGCCGCAACTTCTTTGAGAGCGGGCGGGGCGGCAACAGCGGCAGAAGCAGCGAAGCGCCGCAAATATGCGGGCCTGACAAACTGCTACATATTTGCGGCCTTCGCTGTAGAAACTCTCGGACCGTGGAGTTTGGATGCCCACAGTCTTTACAAAGAAATAAAAAGAAAAATTGGTGAAAATACAGCTGACCATAGAGCTGGCTACTTCCTCGGCCAACGGATTGGAATTGCTATCCAACGAGGAAATGTGGCCAGCCTTATGGCCACCCTTCCCAGGGGCAGCGCCCTCGGAGAGTGCATATACTAGTAGTTAAGTAGATTTAAGTGTTAGTGTTAAGTTTTATTTTATAGGTACTATTTACTGTTGTCATTATAACAAATTGAAATAATTTACATCATATAGATAGTCAAGAATCATATATCTGAAAATCAGTCCTTATTGTTTCTTAATCTAGTCAGAACGGCGTTTCAAAGCACGCGATAATTTCTAATGCACAGCCTTAATGCGGGTGGCGCAGGACCGGTCACTTCGGCACTCTTTGGGGGAGGCCTTTGACCAGCAGTGGACGTCTTTCGGCTGATATGACGATCGTGTTCCAGACGCATAACTAAGTCATCATTGGGCCCAACACTCTTATTTCACCACTTAGGGTGTGTGTGTGGAAGTTTTCGATGGGCAACCCGGAACAAAAAAAGTTAAGTGTATAAATATAGTTATTCATGGGAATAGTGCCTCACGAGCTTTTCGCATATGATCTAATCTATGTTTTTGGTTACCTACGAGACAGGCTGTGCCTAGTGTAGGGGGGGCCAGTGAAACCGCAACTGTAACCTTTTAAGGTACATGAATGTCACCAAATCTTAATGTATAATCTTTTTTGTTTGCTCTCCCATTGTATGTGTTGGTTTTCTATGTACAATAAAGAATTTTGAACTTTTGAACTTTGAATAGTCTAAAATTTATTTTTAAGCAATACGGTGGGAATTGGTTGTGTCGGGCTCCGCCACTGGTACCTTGGAGATAACCTCCGCTCGGACGCTATGTGGGCTAAACAAACACGCGTAATTGACCAAACAATTGCCGCGGGCTCGCAATTCGGTAACCAAATATTTAAATTGCTTTTTTTAAATTTGGTTGAACAGTAGTTGCCGCTTTTTGAAATAAAAGTATTTACAGTTTTAAGCACAGACGTCACGTCATTAATGCCATTTCCGTATAATAAATAAATAATAATAATAATATATACTTACCAGTAAAGTGGTAACAGCTGGGAATGACCAGTTTAATATTAGTTACGACGAATAAATGCGGCATTGCTGATAAGAATATCGATAACAGGCCGTGTTATATATAAATAAATATCAGAGAACAATCTCACACAAATCAATCTAGCCGCATTATAAGCTCAATAAGGCTTGTGTTATGTGGAAACTAGATTACGATATATTTAATACATCATCGTCCTCCTAGCGTCATTCCCGGTTGTGCCCTAAAGGAGCCCGGGGTTCGCTTTGACACCTAATCCCTAAATAACTACTTAAATACAACACACAAATATGTGCCCTTACAGAGATTCGAACACAGAACCGTCAGGGTCACTATCACTACTCACTATACAAAGTACCTACCCACTAGGCTAAAACGGTTGTCATATAGATTTTTCATGTTTTTGTTTTGTTGTTTCTACTCCGGTGTCGGCGGGGTATGTGAAACACCGTGTAACAACCTTTACGACACACCTGGCCATAATGCGAGTTTTACTGCACGCTGCGCGTACGGTAAAACTCGCATTGTGGACAGATGAAGACGTAAAATTGTGTACTTACCACGGCCGGTAATTCGTAAAGCCCCAGATCGCATATTTATGGTCGCAAAAACACCTGCAATCTGGGTCATTCACGAATTCACCGCCCTAGGTACGTAATGTACTATTAATACTCACAAAAAAATTACCATATGTTTACGGCAATGTGTGGCCGGCAAGTAATGTGCGTCTTGCTCTAGCGTACAGTCAGCGTAAGGCTGGTTTTAGTGTCACGCTGTCCGACGGCGCTGACAGGCTAATATGTACGATGTTGAGGGAGCGTTATAGAATAACGCTGAGCGGTGAGCGCTGAGTCGCTGACGATCGTCAGCATATCATACCTATACATCAGGTGCGCGCCGACCGCTCGGCGCCGACGGTCAGCGTGACACTAAAACCAGCCTAAGACAGCAATAGTTGCCGGCCAGAAATTGCAGGAAAATGTGGCCCGTTTAGAAGCCCCAGAAGATATAAACATATTCTATACAACCTTCCAAATAATTCGGCCGAACACGAACATTCCGAAATGTGCCGAATACTGAATAATCGCACCTCTAGTTGAAATTAATTAGGGCAAACCCTTATTCAAGATTATGCAAACGTCTGCACGATACGTTTTGGTTATTGTGGTGATTAAATGAATACATAAGGGCTCAGGGAATCTTAGGTACAGGAACTTAATAATTTGGTAATTTATGCTTTCGGGAATTGGTAACAGCGATATTGCGTTTTGGAGCTTTACACGTGCCATTTAATGAATAATCGAAATCAATAGTACATTACTACAGAGGCCGGGAAGTAAGCTTTTCACGTCGAGGTATGTATAGTGCTTTTCTTAAACATGCAATGAAATAAACTAACCCTGTGATCCTGTGCCACAAATTGTGGAATTAAAAAAGACCATCTTGCAGGCCTAGGCCTCCAATTTTGTATGAAATGCCATTACGGGTCTCTCGTCTCGCTGCGCCCGAAACGTGACACTTCGAAGATAATATTTCATTGGATGTTTGAGAAAAAGACATTTATAAGTTATATATGTACATCTCAACGCACAAAAAAAGAGCTCTGGGTGCCATATAAAATGTATGGACGCCGAGCTCATTTTATTAACCCCCGACGCAAAGAGAGAGGTGTTACGGCGTTCAGCCATGAAAATTAAAGTTTGATTTCTTGGAGTTTGAGAAAAGCACTATACATACCTCGGCGTGAAAAGGGGTTGCCTCTATAGTAATGTACTATTGTTTACGTAGGTACCGTGAGAAACACATTTGTATGTATGCGATAACAACGCTACACACATGTTATTGTTAGCCGGTTGATAGTAATCAGTTTACTTACCGGATCTAGTTTGTTGAATGTGGTATCGATTATTAATAGCTCACTGTTGTTTCAAGCTTTGTAAATTGTTAATCGCTTATCTGTCTTTCTGTTCGTTACCTTTTCACGATTAGGCGGTTATCACATTGCTGCCGCATCCCGCTACGGCGTGCGGAGCGACGGTTCGCAACATTTTATTCGCATCCCGCTGCGGCGTGCGGAGCGACGGTTCGCAACGTTTTATGCGCATCCCGCTGCGGCGTGCGGAGCGACGGTTCGCAACGTTTTATGCGCATCCCGCTGCGGCGTGCCGAGCGACGGTTCGCAACGTTTTATTCGCATCCCGCTGCGGTTTGCGGAGCTACGGTTCGCAACGTTTTATGTGCATCCCGTTTTGGCGTGCGGAGCGACGGTTGGCAACATTCTATGCGCATCCCGCTGTGGCGTGCGCAGCGACGGTTCGCAACATTCTATGCGCATCCCGCTGCGGCGTGCGGAGCGACGGTTCGCAACGTTTTATGCGCATCCCGCTGTGGTGTGTGGTGCGACGGTTCGCAATATTCTATGCGCATCCCGCTGCGGCGTGCGGAGCGACGGAACTCAGTTTGAAATTTCGCACGGTACTTCACACTGCACCGCACCTCCGTCAGCGGGATGCGGCGGCAGTGTATGATGCGCCTTATATCTACGGCGTAACCGTTTCGTGTGAAATTTGGCATGAAATTTTGGGTTCCGGTGATGGATATAAGATTCTTGTAGTTCCGAAATAATCAAATTACGCATGGAAGTTAGTATGAGATAGTAGAGATATGAGACACACACACACACACACATACAAACACACACACACACACACACACACACACACACACACACACACACACACACACACACACACACACACACACACGCACACGCACACGCACACGCACACGCACACGCACACGCACACGCACACGCACACACACTTATAGATTCACGATCACGACACTATGCCCAAAGTCACAAATAAATCAATACACCCATATCTTGTCATTCAAACAATATTTTTACCACAGTTTCTTTCCGTGTTAACAGTAGGTACAGTAGTAGTCGTATATTATCGTCGCATACTTAATTAAATGAGGAAAGGAATGCAGCCCGCGCGTCCGTAAACAATGACTATGTTGTAATGTATGAAATCTGCCAAACTCACACCGTCCACATTCGCGTCCAGTTCGCTACGTGCCTTGAAGGACATTCCCATTTGTCCCAGTGGTGCAAATGGGCATTCCCTGTGGCTAGTGCCTAGCCCAGGCCAAGTCTTGGGGTCAGGTGCCAAAGCGTGAATAACACGTTGAGCATGATAAATTCTAGGCTATCACGGGGCCACTGGTGGATGATGAATTATCAACCATATTTAGTTTTGTTATAGTTTCCTCGTGTCCTGTAATATATCTGTATGTCACAGGCTCAGACTAACGGTAATAATACCACAACCAAGCGAGATAGTCGTATACAAATCTCAATAAGTGTGACAGAGAGATCTATCATTCGCTGTCTTTGTGATAGCGTCACGTTTTTCGATATGAGTTTGCGGTAAAGAAAGGATTGAGTAATTAAATGAAGTATTTAGGCCGCCCAAATTAAGTAGATCGTTCAGGTAAATTACAGACGGGCTGCATTTCAGCGCCTTTCTGGCTGCAAATGTGCAGTTTGAATGCAGTTCTTTTGCAGTTGACTGCACCCTGATCTATAGGGCTTTTCCCGAAGAGTGTTGCAACTCTTTTTCTCGTGCGCGGAAGACATAGATAAGCGTGTCTGTTACAAGGGCGCGTGGTTTTGGCATATCGCTTCGAATCAGGGATGTTGCGGATGCGTTTTTTTAGACATCGGACAACCTCCATATGGTCACGCACTACTCAAACACATTGCGAGTATTGCGACTGATTTACAACCGTTGCAAACCCAACGCATCAAATTGTGTAGCATCAGCCAGTGATCGGAATTAGGTGAGCCAAAATACCTATTATTCGCAACAGGACATAATGTAGAGTGGATACAACCGGGTAGAAAAATATTTTTTTTCTTTAATACCGGGTAATCGATATTTATCCGGGTACTATAAGTAGTCGTAATGTTAAACATACATATTTTTACTTATAGTACGGGATTGTTTATGTTAGTTTGTAGTAAAAAGGAAGGAAAA
This sequence comes from Epinotia bilunana, assembly GCA_947049275.1. NCBI lineage: Eukaryota > Metazoa > Arthropoda > Insecta > Lepidoptera > Tortricidae > Epinotia > Epinotia bilunana. The sequence continues at coordinate 19,290,466 of OX346266.1, read as the reverse complement.
AGTATGAAATGGTTATAACTTTTAGATTAACATTAAACATCCCGTTCTATAAGTAAAAACATATATGTTGAACATTACGACTGGTACCCGGAAAAATAACGAATACCCGGTATTTAAGAGAAAATTCTGTTTTCCTACGCGGTTGCAACCACTTTATATTATGTCCTCTTGCGAAGAATAGGTATTTTGGCTCACCTAATTCCGATCACTGAGCATCACCTACACGGCGCTCTTTTTCTCGCACTATCCGTCTCTCTCTTATTAGAACACTTAAAACAAGAGGTATAGTGCGAGAAAAATCGAGAGTTTGTCGCGGCCGTCCCATTATAGACGTGCTGAGCGAATGCAGCGAAACTTCAGATTATAGAAACGAAATGAAGATTATTTTTGACTAATGACGAGAACGCCTAAAAAGCGAGCGGCTCGTGCCACTTTGGCCCCTTTCTTTTAGCAACTTGTACTACATCCGCATCCGCAAAAACCGCATCGATTTTTGCGGATGCGGAAGCGGATGTTGAAAATGAACAGGAACATCCGCGGTTGCGGATGCGAATATCTGCAACTTACCTGCTTCGAATCATTCCCTTATTAGCCGTTTAAAACAAGTAATTTAGTTTAGGTTTTAGTTATTCATGAAGCGATCCGCACAGAGCAGCGCAGCGCGGCGCGGTATTCTGTGCGGACCCTTTCATATAAGCTCGAACATTACAACCGGTACCGCCTCCGCGCCGCGCCGCTCCGCCACCGCTGTCAGTGCGTTTCCGCCTTTAAGGCGACACGAGTCTGGCTTATCTACGGGATTCTTCCCACGAAGTTTTACACGAAAACTATGACTCACATTATACCAAAAAATATTTGAGACGGCCGAGTTGCATCATGGTAATCCGTTGAAACAGCGACTACCTTCCAAGCTAGTAGGCTCGAATTCCAATGACAACGGCGCTACCACGAAAATCAAATCTCGAATAGAGATAGATATACCCGAACTTCGACATTCGAAGTTCGTGGTATAGCTATTAAATTATTTCACAATCATACGAGTATCTAGCACAGTCGACAGCAGAAGTAGCTACGCAAAACAACACGCTCAAAATTATCTAGACAGCCCTTATTCTCTTGACATTAGAGTCGTGGATGTAGGTCATTTTTACAAGCTTTATATTAACTTGACTTGTTCGTATGTAAGTATAAAAGTATGTGTTGTCCGTCAAATCTTGCAAGTTAAATTTGACCCACTTCCCGGTGACCGATTGAGCTGAAATTTTGGGTATAAGTACAGTTTGGATGACAATTCAATATTATGGTACCATCGAGCTGATCTGATGATGGAGACAGAAGGTGGCCATAGGAACTCCGTAATAAAACCGCATAACCCCATCGAGTTTGGGCTCGTTAGAATCGTCTCAATGAGCAGTTGTTGATGGTATACAGAAAAGTACAGCCGGCAATAAAAGCTTGTACCAAAAATGAAATTTTTGACAGAAACTTCTTAGCACTTGACCCGCTTTAGCAACTTTTGCTGCTGACTGTACCTATGTATTTTATTTACCTACTAGCTTCCAATAGCAAAGTAATATTGTTCTCGGCAACGCGCATGTGATTCTTCTGGAATCGCAAGCTTCCACAGGCCACCGTGTGTTTTAACCAGTTCCAAGCTAAGCTCTTGATGCCCTGGTAAAGATCGTTGTAGTCCGTTTGATGCGGGTGGCGCAGGAGACCTGCGGTTATTGTGGCACTCTTTGAGGGAGGCCTATGTCCAGCAGTGGACGTCTTTCGACTAATACGTTGATGATGATGCGAACGGAGCCGCGGTTACAGCTAGTGTTACAAGTAAAATTCACGGTTATCTGAATGTTATCAAGCCGCGCCGTGTTTTCGTGGGGGTCCACTGGGTCCAGCGCTGTTGATAATGTTGTTATCGATATTAGTAGATAAATACTTTAGGGAATCATGTGGGAACATTCGGAAACAAGAGAAATTCAATTTTATTCCGTATATAACTATTCTTTTTTTCCCTGTAGGTAGAGTCACCAGCATTAATGTGCCATACATAACAGCCGGCAAAAATATCTGACACGTCCTAACGGCCCTACAAATAAAGTCGTGTCAGATATTTATGCGCGCGTGGTTATAAGAGATATTATTGCTGGTGACTGTACCAATATTTTATATTTTTTGGTATTATATTATGTTTCTAGTCTTAGAAGACCTAGCGAAAAATTACTTCGTCTATAATAGACGCTCTCTAAGTACTACCAGTCAACCATAGAGCCCAATTAAGAGTCTGCAGTAAGCTCGGCCGAATTTCACCTTCCCATACGAACGTAGTTACGCTCTCATTTTAAAACTACGTTTTGGATTGTGGCGAAACTTTGCATATACATTGACATGAGGTATATCTATGTCTGTAATTAGTTTATATGGTTCCAATGTATAAAACAAACAATATACAGCAAAAACAAGTTTTGTATGAAAAACTTAAATTCGCTGTATTTTGTTTACTATGGTATCTGGAGCTACATAAACTAATTACAGACAAAGATATACCTCATGTCATTGTATATGCAAAGTTTCGTTACAATGCAACACGTAGTTTTAAAATGAGAGCGTAACTACGTTTGTATGGAGAATCGATCTTACTGCGGACTCTTAAAGACCGACGGATTATACTTAGGCACATAATTATGATTAAGATATAAAGTGATAATAAATAAATGGTTCAACTGATACAGTCATAATTTTTCTCAAACATGCAATGAAATATTGACATTATGTTCTTCATAATGGGCTTCGAAGTGTCACGTTTCGGGCGCAGCGAGATGAGAGACCCGTAATGGCAGTTCATACAAAATTGAAGGCCTAGGCCGGCAAGATGGTCTTTTTTAATTTCTATTCCACTATTTGTGGCACAGGATCACGGCGTTCAGCTATGAAAATTAAAGTTTCATTTCTTCGAGTTTTTTTTTATTATTTCATTGCATGTTTGAGAAAAGCATTATACATACCTCGGCGTGAAAAGGGGTTGCCGGCCTCATAACTATCCGACCTCGCTACGCTCGGCCGTCTATATGTACTCGGCCGGCAACCCCTTACTTCCCGGCCTCTATAGTAATGTACTATTATGGAGTTGACAGACTGTACAGTCACCAGTATTAGTATTTGCCATAACAATGGCAGCAAAAATAAAAGGCACGTCCTAACGGCCCTAGAAATAAAGTCGTGTCAGACATTTATGCGAGCGTGGTTATAGCTATAGCAGATATTAATGCTGGTGACTGTACCAATTTGTCACATAAAATGACAATTCGGCCTACACTAGATCCGCTTCAATAAATCAATCACTGTCAAGTGACACTGATGTCACTTGACAGTACCTAGTACTTGTACCGAATTGTCAGCAGTTCGGTGCAGTTTATAATTACATTATTAGATGTCATGGTCATCCATGATAAACTCATTAACAAATGACAATATTTTTTTATGTTGTTTAGGTATGTCTAAATATGATTAGGTCACGTTTTTTCTGGTTATTTTGATTGTGTTTACCTCGATTAAATTAGCATAAGTAAATTGAGAACTGGTTTGAATTGTTTTTCATTTGATCTGTATATATTATTGCTGTCAAACCTTCGCGATACTGTCAAGCAAGTGTCACGTACTGACTGAGCCGTCACCGCGTAGGTTTAAATATATTTTCAATCCATGTTTCACTCACTATCTTTAAACAACGCGATTTACACCAATGTTTAGACAAAGATCCTTCAGCACTGTTATTTTGAGTGTTCGTACGGCTAGCAATAAAACATTCGAACAGACAAACAAACCCTGTATGGAGAAACTATTAGCAGACTGAATTGTCGAAACGTGACGGCTAAGATTGCCATTAATACTAACCTTATAGGAGAATAGCCGCGTCCACGTGAGCCTCAACAGACACTATCCAACTGTAAACAGTCCTTGGTATTGTAAACAAGTGTTATTTCTATGTATTTGGTTGAGTTATGGTTTCGCGATTGGGTTTTAGCGCGACGCAGCGACGGTAGCATGCGAACAGCGCGGCTATCTGTCGCGGACTGGACTGGAGCGAAGCGCGCGCGGGCCGCGGCGCGACGACTGGCGCATGCGCGGACACAAGGTCGAATCTGAGACGCGAAATGTAAAGCGCTGAAAAAACTGGACTGTCATTTAGTTCATATTGAAGCCGCTGGCGCTAGTAGTAAGTTTTTTAGCATTTTACATTTTCTGAATGGTATTCTAAGAACGCTTTATTTGGTCGGTTTTTTCTATCTATACTTATATCGCACATATATCATAACGTGATGGCACCAATAATCGACACCTTAAGGCCTGCGCAAACCAGCGGAGCGCAGCGCAAATCACTTTAAATTTATCAATCTATATTCTTTTCTATTTTAATTAAATAAAGGTATATAAGTAAATTTGAATGCTCTGAGACCGACTTCTGAGCATCACGGGGGATTTCTACTCTGCGGCATCTAGGAGCATGTTAGAGGATACCGCGGCGGTAGGCGGCGGCATGCCGCGGCATCCCCCGCTATGCGCCGAGGCCTCCCGAGTGCGCCGGGGTAGCGGGGCTGCGGGAGGGAAAGGCTTGGCGCAACTCGGCGGACGACGGGGGAGAACACGAATTTTGATACCGCAAGCATCTCCGCAATGCGGCGGCATCCCACGGCATCCCACGGCATGCCATGATCGGTGGTTATACATTCCGTTCCACTAGCGACCAACCGTCGAAAACTTGTTTTTGTACGAGTCGTTCGTGTCGAAGGTTTCGCGGACTGGGATTTAGTGCATGTTAATATCAATATTTCTTCGTTGACTTCCGTCATATTGAAAAAATAACACGCGAAAATACCTATATTCCCCAAAACCCAAATATGGCGGCAAGACTGGTCTGAATGGAATGAAAAGCGCGCGCATTTCGGCGCATACCGGGGGATGCCGCGGCATGCCACCGCAGTATCGTCGGCGCTCTTCAACACCGCGGGGAGAGAATACCGCCACGATAGGCGGCGGCATGCCGCGGCATCTCCCGGTAGGCGCAGAAGCGCTCCCAGGTGCGCCGGCCGCCGGCGCTGCGCTGGCGTTCGCTCGCGGTATCGCGGGGGATTTTCCGTCGGTGTGCGCTGCGCGGAGTAAATCCTCCTAGGTGATCTGCGCTGCGCTCCGCCGGTTTGCGCAGGCCTTTAAGGAGGTCGTGTATATTATACAAAAAAATCTAAATCAAATGTAGGAGACGTAGAACATTTTTTTTTAGTTTATTAAGAACACAGTCGCATACACAAAAATAATATATGAGGTACACATAGTGTAGTGTCGACTACAAAGAGATCGATACCGCCAACGTTACAAAAATATCAAAATCAAATCAATCAATCAATCAAAACATTTATTCGTGACAAACACAACACAGATAATAATAAAAAAAGCACATTTCCTTTTTGTCACGAAATGGACCCAGCTCAGCATGTTGCTAGCTTTGCAGCCAGCGCTGGTCTTCCGCAGGGTCCATTCGGTGAGAGCACGGAGAGTAACAAACAAAACAATTAAAAGGAAATACCTATATACTTAACTAAAATACAAACATAAAAAATAAAAAATAAAAATAAAAAATACACAAAAAAGCAATGAACGGTTTTTTTTAATAATATTAAATAATAAATGTTTGTTGGCCTGTCAGTAGTTTCATCCCAACAAACCACTACGTGCGTATGGGCCTTAATGGTAAAAATGAACGCAGCCCATACATGAACAGTACCACTAGCGCCAGTGAAGAGAAGACAAGACAAACTAAACTCTAAACGTCAAACAAAACAGCATGGACATGAAATTGGGCTTACAAAAACAATACTTAATTATAAATTAAACTACGTTGACAAATTACATATTAAATTAAGTTGTCCAGCAACCGTATGGCATACAATATGTATACACGACCTTAATGTTAAGGCAATAAAGTCGTGTATACATATTTTTGTAACTTTGGCCGTATCGATCTCTTTGTAGTCGACTGTACCAACCAACCGACATAAATAAAGACCTGAATGATATATTAGCTTTTTATTAACTGACAAGACATATATTAACTACCTAATTGTAAAAATGTAAGAATAGTAGATTGTATGACAGGGGGCTATAAAACATATCACCACGAGGTGGTTATTTTCCCGAGCGAAGTGAGGGAAAATTGTTCGAGTGGTGATATGGCTTTTAGACCAGTTATACACTCTACTTTTCACTTAGACTGCGAGAAAATAGTGAAAACATCCACAATCAATAATAAATTCCACAGCGAAAAGATTGTTCAATTTGGCGATTTTGGCGGCGTGTTTTTTTTTTATAAACTGTTTGACACAGATATCAAATATTGGCACCACGAATAAAGGCTACTTACCGTATATAGCCGCGTCCAAACGGCCGAGCGCGGCGGACAGCATACGCTGCATAAGATAAAGCGAGATAGACAGCTGTCTATCCTGCTCAATCTAATAGGTTATGCCATGTATGCAGTCACCCACGCTTGAACGTTTGGACGCGGCTATAGACGGCCAGATGCGTCTTTTTTAAATTATTAATTCTGACTTAAGGAGTAAAAACCACCTAATGTTTGAAATGAATTCTGTTGTCCTGATTGTTCGATTTTAATAACTAAGTGTATTCTGGTTACCAAATACAAATTATTTTTTAGGGTTCCGTAGTCAACAAGGAACCCTTATAGTTTCGCCATGTCCGTCCGTCTGTCTGTCCGTCTTTGGCTTAGCTCAGTAACCAGTAACCCTTACAACTAGAAAACTGCAATTCGGCGTGGGTATATAAACCAATCACGCCGACTAAACAGTAGAATAAAATCCGTTATGCGTTTGCGAGATAATGGGATTTAAAGCCCTAATTTTTGTTGTGAAAAAGCAACTTTACCGTGAACGGTAGAGTTGCTTTTTCACGGCACGGTGCTTTTTGCCCGCGGCGAGCGCGCAAAAGACCTGCCCTGCGACATGCCCCCCCATCCGGCAATGCTAAAACTTAGGCGGACTTACAGCACGGTGCTTCTTGCGCACGCGGCTAGTTGTGATGCGGCTATTGATGCTGTTCGAAGATTTTCATATTTTACTTAAATAACCTGCTGCTGCTAAAAGTTTGCGATCTGCGGTTCGATTAGTTTTAAAGTTGTGTACCTAATTACCTACATATCGTTTGAAAAAACTTAATGTACCTACTGTCCCCGTTATTTCAATTAAGAAGTTGTGGTCCCTAACAACTGAGTGGTCGCTAACCGGCACATGAAATTAGGTGGTCACTAACCAGCGAAATGACCCTACTTATACATTGGTGTGTTATAAAAATAATCATATTTACGATTATTTACGAGGGTAAGCTATTTAAGTATAATAAAAACCCCAAAAGCCCCTTTTAAGTCCGCATTCTGTGACAGACGGGCAACTACGGAACCCTACCCTGCGCGTGGCCCGACACGCACTTGGCCGCTTTTTAAATAGTTGTGATTGGTGGATTTAAGACGGTGAAGTTTTGAATGGTTAAATTAAAATGATTTAAAAACCATTAATATGTATGCATATTTTCCCTAGGGGCTACATGTGCTACTTTAGCCCCGCTTGCTAAGCCTAATATGACACACTTTTCGAGCATGAGAAGTAAAAACTCTTTATATAACGTAAAATCAATAAAAAAACTATAATGGCTATTTTAACGAACGACGAGAAAATTCCCAGACTTTACATTTGATGATTCATCGAACTTTGCACGGAATCATCGGTTAACAATTTTGTGCATTTAACCCATTTTCGTTGAAAATCTGGCAATGAAGTGGCAGGTTGGCAAGTTTTTCGCATTTTAGTTTTTATATTTTTCCATGGGGCGAAGTTCGGGACAGTTTGGTGGGTTACCTACTCTCCTTAGGCACTACCTGACTGAATTCGCTTTGTACTTGTACTATTCCAAAGTTCGAGACGAATACTGGCAACTTGCTAAATCTGGCCAAAACAATGTTGAGGAAGTGTGCTTCTTCATGAATGGTAACGGTCTGTTTCAAGCATTCTGATATAAAAACATCGGTGTTAATTGTCCCGCTAGTGATAAATGAGCTCCTCATGCCGCACTGGCGTATCCTATTTTTATCAATTCCAGACCCCGTAGCTGCCCCCCACTTTGAAAACCCCTGCTGTAGTGACAAGATAGAGCGTCCGTCACTGGTTGACACCGTTCAATAGAACGAGACGGACGCTCTATCTTGTCACTTATCGCCTGATAAGGCCGACCATGATACGGGGTCTGATTGCAATTAAGTAACAACGTGGGAAAACTTTCGAGGTGGTAAGTATATGCATAACTATTGTAGGTATATACTTTTGTCAAACATAATAAATAAATAAATACATATTAGGGGATAATCTAACACAAATCGACCTAGTCCCTAACTAAGCAAAGCTTGTACAATGGGTACTAGACGACGATAAACATACTTATATAGATAAATATATACTTAAATACATAGAAAACATCGATGACTCAGGAACAAATATTCGTGCTCATCACGCAAATAAATGCCCTTACCGGGATTCGAACCCAGGACCTCTTGCTTCGTAGGCAGGGTCACTACCCACTAGGCTAAAGCGGTCGTCGAAATGAATGAACATGCAATGAAATATTCACGTTGTGTTCTTCATAATGGGCTTCAAAGTGTCACATTTCGGGCGGAGCGAGACGAGAGATCCTTAATGGCATTTCATACAAAATTGGCCTGCAAGATGGTCTTTTTTAATTTCCATTCCACAATTTGTGGCACAGGATCACGGCATTCACGGCGTTCAGCCATGAAAATTGAGTTTGACTTCTTGGAGTTTTTTTAATTTATTTCATTGCATGTTTGAGAAAAGCACTATACATACCTCGGCGTGAAAAGGGGTTGCCAGCCTCATAACTATCCGACCTCGCTACGCTCGCCCGTCTATATGTACTCGGCCGGCAACCCCTTACTTCCCGGCCTCTGTAGTAATGTACTTACCATCACGAACGAGCGCTGCAAGATATCAACTGTCGTTAAGGTAGTAACCTACACCCTAAAATAATGAAATGAGTGTGCAAATTAGGGTTTTTTTACAAAAACGTTTTATAACGTCCATTTTCGATTATATACTCAAGGCAAACGAAATGAAAGATACATTGTATTGAAACGTTTTATTGAAAACAAAATAATAAAAAAACAATGTTATATAAAAAATCTTCAAATATAAAACTTTTTAAGTTAATAATAAATAAATCAGTACAAATGTTTTGTTCACAGATTTAATCTCGAACTAAGAAACAGCTTATGAATGAGAAATCCACTTTTAATTTTATTTTCTTTTCAAAATTAACTTTTGTTGGGTTTTATCCTACTTTGATCATGACTAATGTGTTGATGTTCTTCTTCAGGTTTTAAAATTAGAACAATTATTTAAAATCACACGCAAAGCAAAACTATTTTTGATAATCTTTTCATGAGGGGTGATATTGACGAAACAGATTATTAAAAAAAAACTTAAGTATGGTCATTTCGCCGGTTAGCGACCACCTAATTTTATGTGCCGGTTAGCGACCACTTAGCTGAGTTGGTGAACTGAAAGGATATTTCCTCGGTTTTTTAGTAGATTTCTATTCTAAAACAACAACAAAAATGCATGTACAACTAATTGTCTCAATAGGGTCTGTAGAATTGATGTTATCTTCAATAGAAAAAACCTTCTCCTCTCTCAGGTGGTCGCTAACCGAAGGTGGTCGCGTAACCAGCGTAATGACCCTAGTAATAAATGTAGTTACACTGTAAGTTTAGTCCCAGCCAAACTCATTTTCAGTTAAATAAGCCCGACCAACTAAAGAAATAGTTAACAAATGTAGATAAAACTATGAATATAATAACAAAACTTAATCTATAGAAATATAAGAAAAGCTTTCGTAATTACATCGTTCTTCACAACACTAAATACATATAAAAACTTATTTTCGTAGTCATACTAAAATGGTGCCTGTGGCGCGAGTGAGGGATAGCGCTAGCAGAGGGCGCTAGCGTGAGCTCTAACGTTACACACACACTCCCGCGCCGCGCAGCGACTGCAGGAACCAATAACTTACCCCGCAGACCTAAAGTATAACTTCATAATCTTAGTCTTGATCTTTAAAAAAAAACACCTATAAACAAATAAAAATAAAACAAAAAAAAGTAGCAAGTAAAGAAACTTAACGTTCCCGGTTGCCAAATTCTGAACACCTAAAGTATAACTTCATAATAATCATAATCTCAGTCTTGATATCTATAGAAACACCCTTAAATAAAAATAAAACAAACAAAAACTGACCCAGCGACGTTACCGCCACTGTTGACGGCATACGTAACTTTGCAACGATACCATAGCGGCAATATGAGTGATGCTTTCTCAATACTTCAATAGATGGCGCTAGCTACCTCTTATAATTAACGCTGAAATCTGCAATTTCATGATTCTTGATTAATTTTAATGATTAATTTCACTTCAATAGATTTTCAACTGTAAATAGAGGAAGATTATTCGTTATCTACTGCGGCAATTTCGCTAAATCATTAAACTACTCTTGCTAAAGTAGGTCCAACTTGTCCAAATTACGATGGTCCGTGGCTCTAGGATACTTGGCGAGATTGAACAGTGAGATAACCCTGGTCATATTAACTGGTTAATTACGTTAAAACTCCAATAGTTCCGAACTCACGACCCAATATAAATTGTGCATGTCATAATTACTAACATACATTACTTCTATAATGAATAAGCACTAGTTCTTTACTTACAGTAAATCTACCCGACTATAGTCCAGAAGAACTACTATGGCCCAATCGTGTCGCATAGTTAGGTGATATTGGACTAGGAAAGTTGAGAAGTTCTACAGGACTTTTATCAGGTTTTAGTATTTACTAACAGCTGTTTTCTGGGAAATCTAGTTTTTAGATCATCTATCACTAATGTTGTTAACATAATCAGACAATAATAATCATGCCATATACTAAAATGACACGGCTATATGTTAAAGATAGTAGAAAACACATATAATCTCGCGTTACACTACACTACGCAGTAGCTGCATCTCAGGCCAGCCTGTATACATTTAGTCATTTTTTATAGGTCCTGCCTATTTCGGCCATAATTTCTTAGCGGGCGGTATCTCAACATTATGCACCATAGAGCAATGCTTCTTCAGTTCAGTATACTTCCTAAACTTGGAGTCGCAGATCAAACAATCGACAATCATCTTCCTAACATTATGAATGGACCATTCATGGTCCCACTTCTCCTTCAAAGTCTTAAAATAGTTGCAACAAAATCGACATTTGAATTTGCTCAGAGTGTTCGCGTGAGCGCATTTGATATGTTTATTCAGCATTGACTCGAAATAGAACATTTTATTGCAAAACCGGCAAGGTATAGGCTTGTTCTTATTATGGTATTCCATGTGCTGTATTAGCATGCGTTTAGAGTTGAATTTCCGACCGCACAGATCGCATTGGAGATAGGTGGTGCCATGAATCTTCTTATGTTTAGAGAAGTTGCTAGAGTCACTGAAGGATTTGTCGCAGAATGTGCATTTGTAGATAGTGAGCTTCGCGTGTTCGCGAAGATGAGCCTTGTACCTGTCTACCTTAGTGAACATTTCTGCTTGGCAGACCTCGCACTGGATGTTGAGGGTGCCGTTCCTGCTGACGGGGATCTTGTCGAGGGTGCTCTTGATGATATGCTCGATGAGGTGGCGCTTCAGGTCGCCGATGCGGTCGAAGATCTTCAAGCATACGTCGCATACCTAGAATGCGTTACATTTGGATTGTTAGTATTTAGGGTTAGAATTCTGGTGGCAGTTCAGCACAAGTATAATGCAGTGGAGTCGCCATTATATATTTTTTTATTTGAATGAATGAATAACTGAACGATAAATCTATATTACAGTACCGGCCAATAATATATCACATTTGCGTTTTATTGTATGAACGTGTATAGAGTAAACAATTTAGGTTTGTTGATACATCGCATATTTTACTAGTTACATATTTTACATACATTTTTGACGACAACTGCAATGCAATACTGTAAATAACAATGATGATTTTATAACATAACATTTAAATAAATTTTACTTGTTTGCTAAAACATTTATGTATTCAAGAGCTTGAATAACTTGCAACTGGAATGAAAGTTTCAAAATCTTGCATATTATCTTCTTCTGATGTTAAACGGTTGTCGAGATTATGAAAAGCATATACAATGGCAATTTATTCCATATCCGGCGGTTTATACGGTTTCTCAACATGTGAAAAATCTATACTTGTATCAAACCAATAAATTTCATTATACATAATTGGTTTATCAATCATTTATTCATTCATTCATTCAACCAAAAAATATATAACAAAGATTCCATTGCTCTTTGTCCACCCGAATTTTGGTCGTGAAATACTGCGTTTAGGTGCATAATTGTCATACAATTTATTTTTTATTAACGTGTAAGGATCGTTTTGGCAGAACTAAATTAACTCTCAGACAATAAAAAAATACATATTTTTTTCTAAACTTTCAAGCTCAATTATTTTTTTATGATTTTGTTTATATTGTGCAATTTACACTTTATTACAATAATTTGATATATTTTGCAAAACTACGTTATCAATTTTAACATGAGGAAACTAGCCTATTGTAGAACAATAGACAATTTGACAAAAGTCAGATCAGCTTCTTTTTATGAAACGTCAAAAAGCTCCGATAGTATGGAATTTGTAGGGATTACAGGCTTGTGACGTCACAATCAAACAACGTCCTTATTGTTAGTTTTTATGAATTTAAAAATCTTAAAATTGTCATTTAAATGCAAGATTCATGTTTTCCCAGTATTTTCGTCATTTTTATCTGTTGCTAATGAAAACACAAATTATTTTCACTGTTGACAAATAGTCTATTTTAACTGTCGTCTATTCTTATCGCTGCCCTTAGCTTAGTCTACAACTATACGTACCTTATTACACTTCCTGTACTGCCTCGTCTTGCCTCTGGCCCCAAATATCTCATTCGACATCACCTTCGCTATCACCGAGTCCGCCCTCCTAATATCCTCATCCTTCACACTCCTCAAGTCCTCCACGGCGTCCATAGGCTGCAACGTTACTATATCAGACTCACACGACTCGTCCATAGCACTCAACGTCTCAAAATCGGATTCGTCATTATGTACCTTCTGATGGTCTCTTAAATCGTTTCTTTTATTAGTTTTAAAGTCACAATGCTCGCACATGAAGATGCAATGCACTTTAGCAACGTGAGTCCTTAAGCCGTCCATTTTGGAATAGGTCTTCGAGCAATACACGCAGCCGTATTTGCGAGAATGGATCTTATTGTGTGCACGTAAGGTGAATTTTGAAGCGAACACCTTGTGGCACTTGCTGCATTCAAGCTCTGGGTCTCCGTGGCTCATACAGTGTTGTTCGAATTTCTTTTGCGACTTGATGTTTTTCCCGCATTCGTTGCAGAGAAACTTGATCTCGCCGACTGTTCTGCCGTCGTAGGTCCTGAATAAGATATTATTTGACTTCATCATCTATACCAGGGTTTGTTAAAGTGTGGTCCATGGACAAAAGTAGTTTTTTAATTATAAAAAAAAAGAAAAAATAACAAAAGTATAAAAAAGGGTATGTAATATATAATATAATTTCATTCGCTATAACATTTGATATATTTTCAAGGTATATAATCACTCATTGTATATAATAAAAATAAATAAAACAAAATAAAACATCTTTATTTCGAAGAACAGACTTCATAGTTGTTAGTAACAAAAGAGAACAAACCAAATAAATTATACTTAAAGCTAAAGGTTAGTGCTTATGGAGATAATCGTTGGTTATAATTTCGAAATATATATGTTTATTTTATATAACTATCATCTGGTATAACACTTATTTTGTATATTCATTATATATGGTATAATGCTCATGTTATATACAAGTTATATATCATAACTATCAAGCAGAATAATATTTTATTATCAAAAGAAAATGTAGCGAACATAACGGTTTGCAAATTGTACTTTGTAAGTATATAAAGGTCGAACACGCCAAAACGTGGGCATATGAAATAGCCAATAAAACATAATCAAGTACAATATTTAAAAAACTTTTTATTACATTAGCTTGCACTACTATCGTACATTTATAAACATACAAATGTGTATTTAATTATGGCTTGAATACGCCATTGCCCTCACATTGCGTCGAATGCGGCTCATCAATGCTTGCACGGCATTGTCAGGGTACTTTTTACCAGCCCAAGTCCATGTTTTTTGCAAATCAGCCACGGAATTGATTTGCCCGCCCTTCTTTTTTAATATCCCTTTCATTATGGACCGCTATTGCTCGACAGGCCTAAGTTCAGGGCAATTAGGAGGATTGCTGTCTTTAGGCACCCCAGCAACACCATTCTGTTTGTACCAGTCTAACACAGCTTTTGCATAGTGGCAGCTTGCTAGATCAGGCCAAAACAATGGTTGCGAAATATGATTTTTTAGAAAGGGTAATAGTCGCTTCTACAAACATTCTTTTTTGTAAATTTTGCTGTTTACAGTGCCTGTAGTGATAAATGATCGACTTTTTTTACCGCAGCTGCAAATAGCTTGCCAAAGCAAGTACTTCTTCGGAAACTTGGACCTCTTTTTTAACTTACAGTCCTCAGGAGCATTTTTGCGACTCGTACTAGTATAAAACTCCTGGCCTGGTATCTGTTTGAAGTCAGCTTTTATGTACGTTTCGTCGTCCAACACGATGCATTTAAATTTTGTTAAAAAATTATCGTATAACTTTCTTGCCCTTCGTTTGGCCGTTAAATTCTGCTGAGCATTGCGGTCAGGTGCAGCTTGAGCCTTGTACGACCTTAATCCAGCTCTTGTCTTTACTTTTTGTACATAAGATTGTGACATTTGTACCTTTTTAGCGACATCGCGTGATGAGATCTTCAGATTTGTGTTAAAAAGCTGTAAAACCTTGGCTTCTTTTTTTATGTCTTACGCCTTGCTTTCCGCCAGTACCTGACTTCCGTTCAACAGTCAACCGTTCCCGGAACTTTTTAAAACAGAACAAACAGTGGATTGCGGGTATTTCAATAACTTTGCTAGTGCTCTGTAGCTTAGAAGGGGATTTTCTGTGTTTGAGCAGCAGCGTGAAATACGCTGCTGAAGTTCAGGGCTCGCCATCGTGAAAACGAAGGAACGAAGTGACATGCTGTCATATAATTTTTTGTTCATCACACTATGGAGTTTATAAAAATATTACTAAATAGTTTGTATAATCTTGAATAAAAAAAATATAAGAACATATGTATGCCCACGTTTTGGCGTATTCAACCTTTATTAGGTAGTAAAAAGTGTTCGGTTCTAGCGCTTCGCCGGCCGCTGCCGCGGCACGCTCGCTATGCTCGCTCGGCTCGCGCGCTGTAGGGTCGCAGTTCAACCTAACACTCCTCCTCGCTTCGCTCGTCGTCGTACCTACACCGACCTGCCTTAGAGTCTACCAAAAAATATTATGCTAACTGTGCATTAGAAGAAATTAGCATTAAGTATATCATTTGTTCATTATAGGAAATATGCATTATATTTAAAGTATGTTATATTAAATGTTATTAAATCAAATGATAATTATATCGTATGTAAATATATTAAGTGTTGTTATGTGACTCAAGAATTATATGAAAAGAGTGTTATTGCGACTAATATTATTTAAAAAAAATTTATAAGTAGGCATCATTACGCACCCATAAAAAAAAATACAAAAATGTCTTTTAAAAACAAAATGCAAAACTATTATGACTCGTTACATGATTCTACCTCAAAATCTGCATTGACTGACGGCTGTGCTATGATCTCGTGGTGCCAAGATACATTTCTTGGAGGTCATAACCTAAGATAAATACTTCTCAGAAAAAAATTGGACAAGGGTTTACTGCATATGAGGAAGTGTCCTTTTATATATTTGGTCCTGTTACAGGGCCCACCCCGTATAGTTTCAACCAGTGAAACAAATCCACACAAACGTCAGATTTGACGCACACACCGACACGCTACGTTACAACTGAGCGCAGGTTTACAAAGGTCTTAAGAGACTCTTATTGAGATACTGCGTTCTAGTAGGTATATATTATTTACTGTGGTGAAGAGCCGAGGCACGGTAGCCTAGTGGTTCAGGCATGCGGCTGTAAAGCGGCGGTCGTGGGTTCGAGTCCCGGCTCGTACCAATGAGTTTTCGGATATGTACGGAATATTTACCGTTTGCTTTTCGGTGACGGAATACATCGTGAGGAAACCAGTCTAATCCTCAATAAGGTCTTATTTTCTCTCTGAGTTGTAAGGACAAATGGCAGTCGCTTTCTAAAACTAGTGCCTATGCCAAATCTCGGGATTAGGTGTCATAGCGGACCCCGGGCTTCTTTAAGGCACCGAGAATAGGTGAGGTAGGGCGCAGCGAAATGTCATCCAATTTGGAGCAGCCCAACTGGGGAAGTACCTCCGCCTTGCAGAAGACCACAGCCATAATGACACTAACTACTTGCTCTGTAGTAGTGTTGTGTTCCTGGAGGTGAGCAATGTCGCCAGAGCTCCCGAGGACGCGTTGTGTTGAGAGCGAGGGAATTTGTTCCTTCAGCTGTCAACACGGCGAATCCTCAATATCAAGGATCGACAACGCCCATGTTACTCCTTTGGAGTTGCATACGTCTATAGGCTGCGGTGTCCGCTTACCATCAGGCGGGCCGAAAGCTTGTTTGCTACAGTTGTATTAAAAAAAAAAACGCTAGGAAGATGATGAAAGAGTTAAGGCACCGTACCTGGGGCTGACGTGGTCCCCGACCATGTGCTGCCGGAACTCGAGTATCTGGTCGAAGATCTGCTTGCACTTGTCGCACTGGTACTTCTTCTGTCCCGGGTTCGAATAGTCTGGCTCCTCTGGAATACAAGTTTAGTTGATTAGCTTCTGCCCGCGACTTTGCATTACAAAACTTTATTATTGAAGTATAATTTGGTCCACTTCCACTACAAAAATTAACCTATACTCATATACTTATGGGTAAGCTTCGAGACGTATTGGAACGAATCAAACTTCACTAATGAAAGTTCTTAAGGTGGTTCGCTTTCCATACAAAACGTTATTTGACATTTGCAGGCTAACGGCGTGATATTTCAAGAAACATTTGTAACAAACTTTCACGTACATATGTATAAACGAGATCAAAATATGACCCCGGACAAGGTGATCAAAAACATGTGAACACAATTTTATTGTTAAAAGTTTAGGGTTGCTTAGATATTTTTGAAAATTTGGGAAAGCAAGTACATACATAATGGTATTTATGAATGCTACTGTACTTGGTAGTTGTCAATAAAGCGCAACTGACATAGGAGTACAGCACGGTTAGCATGCGACGGCGCGCGAGCTCTCTCGATTTTTCTCGCACTATCCGTCTCTTTCTTATTAGAACACTTAGAACAAGAGATATAGTGCGATAAAAATCGAGAGTATGTCGCGGCCGTCGTCGCATGCTAGACGTGCAGATTAAGATACAGTAAGATAAAAAAAGGTATTAGTATTAGAAGTTTTTCTTATTGACAATGTGTACCTACATTTTACCAGAAAATAACGCAATTCCCACCTATCAAAATATATGAAAGAAAAGAAAGAAAGATACATTTATATGTGTGTATAACTGTGACTAAAATTATTTCAAATGAACAAGTATGTTCAAAACTCATTCAAATTTCAACCTTCTTGCCTAAAAATTAAAATTTATTTTGTAATGGATGTTCTATTTTATTACAAATGTTTATCCCAAAACCCTTTCAACTCTTACCTACACTAGGTATACCAAACTAAACATTCTTGTTATGTTTGTAATATCTACAGAGAGACACGCCACATCACATATAAATGGTGCACAAATTCAAGATAAAATATATTTATATCTCTAATTTCTATCCAGCTTCCAATTAACCATCACAAATATCAAAAAAATGTATTAAAAAGTCATATTGCTTTAAAACGTTTCACAAATTGCACAAATCACAAACATTCCCGGACCTAGTCCTTTAAAAAAACAATCAAAATCACACATACCATAGACAACCTGTGAGTTAACTTCCTCCTTCAACGAACACACCAGGAATGGATCATTCATAGCAATCTTCTGTATAGTCTGCCCATAATGCGAGTCGTGACCGAGAAACAGTATAGTCTTCCTTTGCTTCGTAGATGACTGGATGTCCGAAGACATCAACTGCTTCAGAGCCCCATTCTCACTTGGTATACCGATGTATTTTCTTTCTTCTCTAACCCTGTTCTCCTTCTCATTTAAAATTTCTTCAGGCAACTGAGACAGAAACACACCACACTCAAACTCATCTTCTTCGTACAAATTGAAGTTTGGATCCGTTGTGGTCTGCTGAGTACTGGATTCACTGGCTTGGACTTTCCGGAACTTCTTATGCTCGAATTCATCTGTAGCTGGGTATGTAGGCTCTTTGTTATAGTTGTACACATTTTGGGTGATGTATGTATTGTGTTGTTCCACAGTTATATGGTTGGTTCTAGTGTTGTGGTAGATAGAGTAATGCCCTTGCTGGTCTGTATCATAGTGGTTATAAACAAATGGACTCCTGGCAGGATCTATCCAGACTTGACTCTGATTGTACGCATCAGCTATCTGGTTCCCAGACTCATCAACAAGCACCGATATAAGGTCATTATCATTATACACACTAGGACCGTTTTCTTTTGAATTGTGGCACACATTCATATCATAGCTGTCTATCAACTTCACATTACAGAACCCCGTGTAAATGCACATTTCATTCCCTTGAGTGTCTGGAGAAGAGATATTCAGCTCTATAAAAACATTATCAGAAACTTCACAATTGGTTTCCAGCGAGGTGCACGTTTTTGGCAGCAACAGAACAGGGTAACCTTCCGAATTGATTGTACCTTGGTCCATTTTTCAGAGTAAACCTAGGTAATCAGAATAAAAACATACCGTAAACTACCGCAAATAAGATATTTTCTCAATTGAAGGTGTTTATTAAGTAATTCTTTCACAAATTATACAGTAAAATGCAGGTAAATTCCACTTACCACGTGTCTCGACGGTGTTTCACACGAAGGGGTAGATGCAAAAGAGTTGAGAGTTTGAATTTCGAATGGGAGGTCAGAAAAACTGTTCTACCCTCGTATTTCGCCATTTTGTTAGAATAATATCTTGATATCTATAAGAAACTGTCACTAATATTTTTCCACTTGAGTAAGTAAGTATCTTCAATTGAAATAAACACTTCATATTATTAAATTAAAAATATTAGTTATGAAAAACTTTGAGTTTAAATATGTCGTTACATAGACCCCAAACAAAATGTATTTCCTTTTGTAAACGATCATGCCATGTACATCCTTATGTCATTGCAATAAGGATTATTATGATCGCAAATTTGCGAACTGGTTTGAACTTTTGACGCACAAGTTTCGTTCAGAAATACAAGATACAATAGAACTTACATGTCAAACACATGAAATAAAAAAAAAGAAAATCACGCCAAAAGGGCCACATCCACTGAACTTCTACCCTCATAGAACACAAGTTTCATTGTCTAATGTTTTTTTTATTTGAATGAAGGTAATTAACTTCATTGAATTAGTTTTGAAAGCTAAGAGAGGGCATTGAGCAACGTCGGACAACAACTTTTGGACCTAAAAATAAAAATAATTGAATTAAAATGGACGATGACCTAATTATCGGATAGCGCCAACAACGAATCTAATTAATGATTTATTTGAAGGACAATTAAAAATTATCAGTCAGTATTCAGTAAAGATAAAAAGATAAGTATAGTACTACTGTATCATATAAATAGACGGTCAAGTTATGGTATATCATAACAGTATTTGTTGTAATCCAATACAATTATCCAAAATAGAGGGGTTTGGAGAACGGTTGTGAAGAACTGCGCTCCTGATGGTCACGACCCTCAGCCTTGAGGAACCCACGAAGAAGAGAAACTGTTTCAAAAGCAAACTACAAATATGTCTACTTCAACTTCAATCATTGTTCTAGGAATCCCAGGATTCTCTTTGGGTAAGTTTTTATTTGCATCTCGGTACACCTTTTTGGATGGCCAAGATATGTAACCATTTTTAGAGAGTTATCAATTTGGATTACCTTTGTTAAGGGTAGGTACTTAAATGTCGTGGTGTCTGCACTTTTCGTAGGTACAATTGTTATGTGTGCGTTGGGTTAGACTACAATTCGATTTCCAATAGCAAACGGTGATCCGTTCTTTTAACCGGCACCGGTAATTCCACTGAAGGTGGAGACAATACCATTATACCTAATATACCATAATACCATTATACCAACGAAGTAGGTACGAAGTAAAATTTTTTCATCATCATTAACATCCTGAGACCCTACTGCGAAACGAAAACGAAATTCGTTCGTGTATCTCCCTCCGTCGCTCGAATAAGAAAATACGACGGAGAGGGAGATACACGAACCGACTACGTTTTAGTTTGGCGCTAGCGCACCTGTAATCGTGCATTGCTGAGCTTAATGTCTCTTTTCGAGGAGTCCTGAGCTGGC
Source organism: Epinotia bilunana (assembly GCA_947049275.1). Lineage (NCBI taxonomy): Eukaryota > Metazoa > Arthropoda > Insecta > Lepidoptera > Tortricidae > Epinotia > Epinotia bilunana. The sequence goes on along the minus strand of OX346266.1, from coordinate 19,269,779 downwards.
CTTAATAGCCAAGTTCTCCGTATACGCTCATAGATGATGCCACAGTTTTCCCTTTTTATAGGAAACGAACCTTTCCGTTCCTGGGACCGAAAGTTAATACTACCACCGAAAATAAGTCTTTCTTTCAGGCCTGGACAGAAGTCCAGGCCTGAAAGAAAAACTTATTACTGGTAGAAACCAGTCGTCACGTATAGTGGGCGGCATAGACGCCCCCGACGGCTGCGCCCCACACATGGTGGCGATCGTGTTTGGCGAGTTGGTGAAGACCTTAATCTGCGGAGGCGCGCTGGTGACTCGCAAGGCTGTGCTCACGGCGACGCACTGTATTGATCCGATGGTGTCGTGGACTGTTGGACAGCTGTGGTCGTAAGTACGGTTGTTGCTGGTGTCCTGGACAGACAGCTGTCGCAAGGACAATGCTAGTGAAACAGTTAAGCTGATTTGATATAACTAACTGGTGACTCGCAAGACTGTGCTGAAGGCGGCACACTGTATTGATCCGATGGTGTCGTGGACTGATAGACAGCTGTTGTCATAAGTGCGGTTGTTGCTGGTGTCCTGGACAGACAGCTGTCGCAAGGACAATGCTAGTGAAACAGTTAAGCTGATTTGATATAAGTAACTGGTGACTCGCAAGACTGTGCTGACGGCGGCACACTGTATTGATCCGATGGTGTCGTGGACTGATAGACAGCTGTTGTCATAAGTACGGTTGTTGCTGGTGTCCTGGACAGACAGCTGTCGCAAGGACAATGCTAGTGAAACAGTTAAGCTGATTTGATATAAGTAACTGGTGACTCGCAAGACTGTGCTGACGGCGGCACACTGTATTGATCCGATGGTGTCGTGGACTGATAGACAGCTGTTGTCATAAGTACGGTTGTTGCTGGTGTCCTGGACAGACGGCTGTCGCAAGGACAATGCTAGTGAAACAGTTAAGCTGATTTGATATAAGTAACTGGTTCATCATGACAGTATTTGTTGTGTTGAACCTTCAGCTATGAGGGCGCACTGGTGACTAGCAAGGCTGTGCTCACGGCGACGCTCTGTATTGATTCGATGGTGTCATGGACAGATGGACAGCTGCTATTGTATTACATTAATTACTGTTCACATTGGCACTGTAATAAGGAGTCATTGCACGAGCGCAATCGGCAGGACTGTCAAGCATGAAGCAAGGTCACAGTAAATCTAGTATAGAGTGACCTTGATTTCAATAGCCGCCGTGCTTCCGACACGTACACTTACCTATCCACACGGGCTGAATCACGCGGCGGCATGCATGCAGTCCTGCCGAAATCGGCCTAGCGTCTCCTATAGCATGAATCATACGCTCTAAAGGCTTCTCTACACAATGGACATCGTGGCCGCAGGACAGGACGCAGATGTATTGGAATTTCCAACACATACGAGTACCTGCGTCCTGTCCTGCGGCCACGATGTGCATTGGAATGCGATGGAAATTTGATAGGCCATGATGGATTGATGGCCCATTGCGTGTACGAGCCTTTATAGCGGTGTGATATTTGCAGCTATGGGGCGTGTTTCCGGATCGCCTGCAGCTACTGCGAGTGGACACGCTGTCTCCAGAGGAGTGCGGGGAGAGAGTGAGACAGGCCAATGACGAGCTCGGGTACTCTCTGCTAGTGCACCGAGCAGTCGAGCTCTGCACGAAGCACGAGCGCGGGGCTGGACAAGGCAGTATGTATATTGTAGTCTTTGCGACAAGGCATGTGAAGTGTGAGTTAAGTAATAGTAAAAACAAGTTAATACCCGAGTTACAGATATTTAGTAGTAGGTAGTGGCGAATTTAGTAGATATTAGATTATTTAAAACCTTACTGTTGGAATATTAGGTAGTCAGGGTAATCATCGGGTTCTATAGTCCGACCAGTCCTCGCATGCGTAGCGCGGGCTTCGAGCGGGAGGCAAAGCCCGGCGCCCGCACGCCGCGCGCTCCTCCGTTATAGGGGTCGTCCTAATACAACGCGACTAATTATCGCAAGTTCGCGCGAATTTTACTCGCGCGAACGCGCGATCAAACATATTGAACTCGAATAGGTGTCCTAATTCACATCGCAAGTTCGCGCGATTGTCAATTAGGACACCTTTTATTATTATTATCATTATTATTTACCCGTGTATAAACAATCTTTATGAGACTGGGTTATCTATTTCGTTGTTGTAATTAAACTACATATATTATTGCCAATACCATTGTTGTTATTTTACAAGCTTTCTATTAACTTGTAATGTATGTAAGTACCTATAGGTATGTTTGTTCGGGTTGCATCTTGAAACTCGATTCAGTAGGTGTAGGTACGACGTAACCCCGTTGAGTTTGGGCTCGTTAGAATCTTCTGATACTTCGTAGCTGATGAGTGATGACGGAATACAGAAAAGTGCAATCGTCAATAAACCGAGAAACTGTTTTATTTAGGTACTCCCGTCCATAGAGTTACTTAGTTTTCGGCACAGAAACCTATACGTATCAGACATGATTCAAAGATTATTCATACTTGCAACGTTTCCACCAAATTGTCAATTGTCAGAGCTGACAATTGCGATTCGCCGTACAATTCTGGGTATAAGCTGCTGCTGGGTACACTACTATCGTTACCTACTGAGCCAGAAATGTACAAGAAATTGTAATTATTACAGCAGCTACCGCGAATCGCTATAGTTCGTCGTGTAGGTATCTCCTTCTCTGTCGCTCAAATATGCAAGTGGGACGGAGATATAGATATATACGAACGTACGAATCAGGCATACCTATCGCGGTAGCCGCACAAGTTAATGAAATGAAATGAAACGAAAAGACACTACGTCATAACATGACGTGGGTGAGATTGCCAAATCCGTTATGTGCATAATTTACGTCAAAGAAAATAATGCTCTAGTAATTACACATACCTATGGTATTTATTTATTTATTTATTTATTTAAGCCTTTATTAATTCCCTATTATTATATAATAATTGTTTGTTTATTTAAGTGCGTGTTTCAGGTTAGATTAGGGACCCCTGACGGGTATAGGTCTCCTCCATGTCTTTCCATTTGTCTCTGTCCTTAGCGTTGTTGGTCCAGTTCGGTCCAGCTACAGCTATTATGTCGTCAGACCATCTTGCCTTGGGCCTTCCCACTCGTCTTTTTCCTAGTACACACATAGTACTAGGAAAAAGTACACATATGGTATTATGTCTCTTAATTCAAACCGCGCGTGCACAACGGATTTGGCAATCTCACCGACTCACTAATTAGTCTAATTACTTATCATTGCAAGTACTTTCGACTATCAATGGATAAGTATCATGATAGCGACCGGTTATTTATAAAAACCGAACAAGCATGCGAGCTTCAGACGCGGGTGAATCAAACCAACACAATGGCGTACACAATCGGAGTTTTGCTGATATCTCTCTTTATTGGGAGTTTAGGTAAGTGTCCATAACCTATTCAACGCTAAGGAATAAGGATGCCTAAGGGCGAGTATTTACCCTGAGGGAGGTAGCGGAATGGTTTGCGAAGAAATAAACCTCCAATAGCAATGCTACGAGTAGGTAGGTACTCTCGCTTACGCGTCGCTTCCTATTGGCTTTTTTTCCGCTCCCGCAATAGGAGACTATGGCGGTTTTTTCTACTTTACCGACAGCTTACTAATGTCGCAATGCACGCGGCCGCGACATAGATTAATTAGATCTCGATTCTTCTCGCACTATATCACGTTTTAAGTGTTCTAATAAGAAAGAGACGGATAGTGCGAGAAAAATTGAGAGAGCTCGCGCGCCGTCGCATGATAGCCGTGCTGATTTCCCAGCTTGTGTCTTGTAATAAGTTTGCTCAGTAGTACCTACCTATTAAATTGCGCGGATGCGGGGCGGTATGTACACAGTACTGCATTTGTACCATCCCGTTTCCGCGCATAAGAAAGGCAGCACACGCGCAGCAAGGAATTCATACTTTCAAGACCTTATAGATAAAGAAATATTGGTCATATTGTAGCCATCAATCGTCTTTTGAAGATCTTGTAGGTACTTGTTTATACTACGATGCCAACAGCTCCTCGTAAAAATATTCAATTTCTTAGCAAGTTCTCTTTCGATGAATTGGGAGTCCCTATAATTTTGCCGACGTACGTTTCACCGAATGCATTGTTTCGCCGCATTTTCAGTTAATCGAATTATTGTTTCTAAAAGGTAATTGTGAAGAACGCATTAGGTTAGGTTTGTTTTATAGCAATCCTAAAAATTTACTGTTTCGGAAAAAAAAATCGGTGAAATGAAACTTTGGCCAAACATTCATTCGATGAGACGTTTCGGTAAGACTGCCAGTAAAACTTGTAAATATGTTAACTTGTATGGTGATACGGGCAACATATTGCCAGTTATGGAATGACTTAATCGCCAAAAACATGACCGTACTGTACTTTGCGCAGTGGAAGCGTGCTGGGCCCATAACCTGATGGGTTTAGGGTGCAAAGGAAACAGTAAGGCTGGGTTGACACGGCATTGTCCTGCACGTTTTCTGCACGTTCATTCGGTTTGCTTGACAAGTCCGGTGAGTATTCGTTTATACGTTTAAACGAATACTCACCGGACTTGTCAAGCAAACCGAATACGTGCAGAAAACGTGCAGGCCAATGCCGTGTGAACCCAGCCTAAGTTGCTCAGTTATGTGATGTAGGGATTCGGGATCAGGAGAGGAGCGTACAGCGGACTCGACTAGCACTGAGGCAAAAGTGAAGACATTGCTGTTGACATAAACAGCTAGAGAGGTAGAGTAAGGATGTATTGCGTTTACAGAGTATCCAACAATGATGTCTTATAAAAGAGGTAGAGACGTTGTCTATACGAAATTCCGTGTTTAAAAATGGTCACCAAATCTGACAGCTGATACACGTTTACACTTTTCCATTGACGACGCTAAACTGAGGCAAGTTGGTGCATATGACTCAGTTTTAGTATAGGTACCTACCATTTGGAGCGCTTATAACCTATCTACCTCTTTTTTATATTGACCGTACCTACATCAAATCTGCTGCGGCTGCCATGAACAGTCATGACACAGAGGACTTTTCTATATATAGTAGTCATGATTTGTGCTACCAATAGGTATAATGCATAATTTAAAAATCACAGTATTTAGGTATATCTATCATGATTTATGTTAATCCACGAGATAGGCACTGATTGAAATGGATTAGGTGCTGATACGCAAGTTTCATTTGATAACCTTTAAATTCTTCATGTTATCGTTGGTGCACGCAATTATACTTAACATGACATTTCATATTTATTTATCAACAAACTCGTCAATCTTATTTATGTTGCCTACTTACGAAACTTAAAAACAGTTTAAACCGACTTCAGTTCAGTACTTTGCCAAGAAACACACATGAACATTTTGTTTCCACTTTACCAAATGAAATGCTTTCCAAGAGCCTTGATTAAGTATTTAACACAAAAAACCCATACTGTCCTCAAGGAGCTCAGAATCAACTTTGGCACTTCTTTAGTTGCTACATAAACGGAATCATGTCAGAATACCTATGTCATGTACTACGTCATTGAGGAGTTCCATAAGTCGTAATGTGTGGTCTTCATCATCAGTTCCACTTTAAAATTTGTGGTTTCCGAGTTATAATAGACAATACCGAAATCACTACATGCGTGCCTATTAAACTGAGGAATTCCCTCTATTCTTCATGGATCATATCATCCGATTGGCGTTTTGAATATACTCGTAATGGGACCAAACTAGAAGCACTTTCAAATAAAAAAGGAATTGTACGAATCGGTTGATAAATGACCGAGTTCTGAGGTAAACATTTTTTTTGTATGAAATTCCATAATGGGCCTCTCGTCTCGCCGCACCTGACCCCGCCCGCACCCTTCTCAGCCCATTACAAGGAACATAACGTCAATATTTCGTTGCATGTTTGAGAAAAATAAGTGTTGTTTATGGTACAGCATGGGTTGTATTTAACTATTATAATAATGTACCTACTTTTAGATCTTTCCGAGAAAAATACTTAATCGCAGGTCCAGTGGCGGATTTAAGTTTGGGGGGGGCTTGACCTCGCTGAGGTTATATTTTCGCTTTGGCGACCCCCCGGATCCACTAGTGCCCAGTCGCCTTGAGGATGCAATCACGACAACACTTTCCAACGCTCGACTTGATTAATGAAGTTCTTTCCAGCGCTACCAACCCAGACTCCCGATGTGGACTTCTTCACCCACGTGGACCCAAACGCCCGCATCGTGGGCGGCACCCAGGCCCCCGAAGGCAGCGTGCCGTACATGGCGGCCATGTCTAACGGTGTCCTGATCAGAAGCTTCGTGTGTGGGGGCTCCGTCATTGGACGGAGATATGTGCTGACGGCGGCGCATTGCATCGATGCTGTCTTCAGCTCGGGATCACTGTCTAAGTAAGTCTCTTCTTGTTATTTAAGAGCTAAGCTCTTGTCGGTGTAGTTCAAAGTAGGCCCCCCATCTACTCCGATCCTTTGAACATCCTCTTTGACATCTCGATACAACATCAACTCTCTTTTTGAGTTGCTCTCGCTTCCCCTCTATCTTTCCTCCAATTATATTGAGTATTAAGTTGTCATGTCGTATGAGGTGCCTTATCATCTTCCCTCTTCTCAAGTAAGGAAGTGTAATTATATGTTCTTACAGTCAGCAGACAGCATACCTACATACAGGGTGTAACAAAAATGTGGTATGAACCGATCAAGGGCTTAACAGGTATCGTGTTCTGATAAGAAAAAACAGAAAAAAAAATTTTTTGATGCAATTTTTTTTACCTTAGTATGGAGCGTTGGCCGACTGGGGCGACAAGCTCCATAGAAATGTTTATTCAAAAAAGAGTTATTGTAGCCCTCAAATGAGGTTTCAATGTTGTAGTTTTCTTCCCTGATATCCCCTGTTTAATTTTAATCTAGGTAACTCATAGAAGGTGTGAAAAGCAGTAAATGCCACTCGGTGATAAAATTATTTCCGTCTTGAATCCCTCGTTACGCTCTAGATTCTAGTTTAGAATATAACGCATATATATACCGCCTTTCGTCGACGTAAATGTATAATTTTGCTCCCATGAAACATAATCTACTATTTCTCTATACCTGTACCGGTGATCCCCACACTTGCCTCTAACCTCCGCAGCTCTCTCCTTCTGACCGTGGGCACCAACCGCTGGAACCTCGGCGGCGTCTCGTACAACGTCGCCCGCAACGTCACCCACCAGCACTACGTGTCGTCAACCATCAAGAACGACATCGGGTTGCTGGTCACCAGCACTGACATTCAGTTGTCGAATCTGGTGTCGCCGGTGCCGCTGTCGTTTGACGAGGTTGGCGCGGGCGTCGCGGCGAGGGTTGCTGGGTGGGGGAGGATCGCGGTGAGATAATAGCTTGCTGTGTAAATAAACTGTACTGAAGAGAGCCATGGACGCACTTTAAATGGCTATATGGGTTTCTATCCCTCAATACTTCTTGGCTTCTTCGTCAGAGTCATGCCATTTCATAGTTCTACAAACGTAGAAAATAAATAATCATCAGATTCATCCTTGTCACCACCCACCTTCATTTCCCGCATCCTCGGTCAACGTAAGTTATCACATGTACCAAACGACTTTTAAAGCAAATATTTGGGGCGAAAATTTGGCCCAAGAAGATAGTAAAAATTCCCTCGTAACACCCACCATCTTTACGTGTCGTCAACCATCAAGAACGCCATCGGGTTGCTGATTACCCAGCTCCAACATCCAGTTCTCGGGTGCAGTGCCGGTGCCGCTGTCGTGACAGAATTCAGTTTCAAAATTAAACGCCAACTTCGCTTCTCCCGTTTATCTGTAGGCACCTACATCTATCGCACTTGCATATTCGAGCAACTGAAAGGGCAGAGAGCCCGTAATTTTGTCTTTCCCGTAGACAAGTCTATGGATACCTAATTCAAACCAGCTTTTCTACATCTATCTCTCTTCACCCACGACTGTAAACCTGTACAAAGGTTGATACTAAGAGTCATCGTCACCATCGCCATATCAGCCGAAAGACGTCCACTGCTGGACTAAGGCCTCCCCAAATAATGCCACAATGGCCAATCCTGCGCTACCCGCATCCAGCGCGCAACTGCTAGTAAATCAACACCCATTATCAAGTACCTAATTTTCATGTCCACAGGCCGGAGGCGCTCTCTCCACCACTCTTCTAGAACTGACCCTGGAGACCATCGACGGGCAGCGCTGCGTGGACGACGTGCTGCGCGCCGCTGTCGAGTTCAATACGAGGGCGCCGCCCGTGGAGCCCCATATCGAGATCTGCACCTTCCATTCGCCGGGACACGGGACTTGCAACGTGAGTTCCTTAGATCCACTTGATTCCTCATCATTATTTCAGCCAGAAGACGACAACCCTTTGACACAAGGATATCAACAACAACCGGGATTGAGCTGCCCGCTTCCATCCCTTTCCAGCGATCTTGACCATTGGGCGACCGGCTGCGAATGCCAGAAGATCGCTGGTTCTTTTGAAGGTTCTGTACCCAAAGGGTAAAAACGGGACCCTATTATTATTAGACCACTGTGCCATTCAAACCGAACTAGAAAAAGTGAGATCGTCTGTGGTAACTCAACACAAAGACCCTGATCTGGCAGCTGAAGAACTCCACAAAGTACTGGACACGGTAGTACAGAAACACACTATTAAAGTACGCGCTAGCAGATCAAGGTATACTCTGAAACCATGGATAACACCTGGTCTCATTCGATGTCAAAAGCATCGAGATCGACTGCATCTGGAGCTGAGGACCTATCCTAACGATCTCATGTGCGAATTAGTGTATGAGATATATAAATTTTCTCACAGACCTCCAACATAAATTAAAAAAATGCTTATGAGAGCAAGGAATTAGAAAAAAAACAAAAAATAACCCCAAAGGTCTGTGGAAAGTTATTAAGAACATCGCCGAGTACCCGAAAAGCACATCAAATGACACAGAATTAACCAAAACAAAGTCTACAGGAGTCAATAGACCAATGCAATGACTACTTTGCTGAGATAGGCTCCCATCTTGCCAGTGACTTACTGGCAAGTATGAACAAGTCAGAGCTCACACTTCCATTCACGCTGAATCAGGCCTCCTCTGCTCCACACTCCTTCTTTTTGAATCCGACAGATGAGCAAGAAGTAGCCCGTCGCATCAGTACGTTGAAAAATGATAGTGCTCCCGGGTCTGATAACCTCAGACCATCCCTGATTAAAGCTATTAAAACCACAATAACATACCCACTGACTCATATATTTAATTTAAGCCTCTCGACTGGAGTCTTCCCTGCTAGGTGGAAAAAGGCAGTTGTCATCCCTATTCATAAGAGTGGTTCAAAAAGGTTACCCGAAAACTACAGGCCAATTTCGCTTTTACCAATTTTTTCTAAGTTGCTCGAGAAAATCGTTAACGGTCGCCTAATTAGCTACCTGGAACGCTTTGCACTGTTGTCAAACTATCGGTATGGTTTTAGACGCGGTAAGTCAACAGAGGAAGCAGTTGAGCTTTTGACTAAAAAAGCTACTAATGCTATAGATAAAGGCCTGAAGTGCGTGGGAGTGTTCCTTGACCTTACAAAAGCATTCGATACCGTGTCAGTGAGTATTCTCTTGAAAAAGTTAGCGTATTACGGAATTCGGGGGCAACCATTGCAGTGGTTTCAGAGTTACCTCACTGGTAGGTGTCAGAGGTTAAGAGTGGACGTCAAGCAGTCGTCCACTCTTAACCTAATGCTGATGAAAAAGCAACTATTTGCGGGGTACCACAGGGAAGTGTCTTAGGTCCAACCCTATTTATCCTTTATATAAATGATATATTTTCTGCTACTCCTCCTCAAAGTGATCTCATTTGCTACGCCGACGACACAGCTGCTTTGTTCTATGGAGACTCCTGGACAGAAACTTTGCATAGCCGAAACGGGCATGTACAGCTTAAAAAACTGTTTAGACAATAATCTTCTGTCTCTGAACTTGAAGAAAACCAAATATATTTGTTTCCATAAGACTAAAAGCTCTGAGCCAAAACACGCCACAAAGCTCCACATCAAGTGTGCTGCTAGCCACCTGCCGACAGAGATTGGTTGCACTGACTGCATACGCTATCTGGGTGTCGATATTGACAAGCACTTCTCCTTTAAGCAACATGTGACCTCTCTCTCTCTCAACGCGTGAGAAAGCTCACTTATGTAATGCGTCTGCTCCGTAACTCCGCCGACAAAGGTGTCCTACGCCAAGTTTATGTTGCCTTATGTCAGTCCATATTAGGGTACTGTATTTCGGTTTGGGGCGGAACTGTGTCTCTACAATGCTGGTACTAGAAGGAGCCCAGAGGGCGGTTCTCAAGGTAATGGCCAGGAAGTCCTATCCCATCCATCCAACGAACCAACTTCTCACCGAAACTGAGACGCTCTCGGTCCGCCAATTATTCATTTTTATGGTTACCACAATTATGCACCGAAAGACGTTGAAGTCTCCCAATTACGCAGCGCTCCGACGCAAAAGGATCTTCCGAGTTCCACAATCGTTGTCGAAAACGCCCTACGCACGCCGCTTCCCACAATTCTTACACCCTTTTATTTATAATAGAATATCGAACCTACTCAACATTCAAAATTTGTCTCACAAAGATATTCAGAATATCCTTAGATAATGGTTGATGTCCCTCTCTTATAAGGCGACTGAAGACATGCTGAAACCTATACAATAAATAGCACACCATTACTTATGGTCATACACAAACACTCACTCACACACAGACTTACACCCACACACACACAGAGCACCCCTTTACAGTTTTAAATTCCCGCCTTTCTCTAATTTTCCCTAGTGTTAGGTTATTGTATTTTAATAATTTATGTTTTAACTTTACCTCTCAATAACAGCTCTGTATTTTGCGCATCACGTTTGGATTAAATTATTCTGGAAACCTTACAGTCCTCACGACACAGGTTCGACCTAGTGTGAGAACTATTGCTTAACTCTAATGTAAATACGCTTAGGCTATGATCTTTGTAATTCTTCCTGTTTATAACTCACTATAGGTAAATAAATAAATTTTGTATTTGTATTTTTATTTGTATTACTAAGACTTCGCTGTCTGTCCGTCCGTCTGCTGTCACCAGGCTGTATCTCAAGAACCGCGATAGCTAGACAGTTGAAATTTTCACAAATTATGTATAACAACAAATACTAAAAACAAAATAAAATAGATATTTAAGGGGGGTCCCATACAACAAACGTGATTCTTTTTGCCGTTTTTATAGATAATGGTACGGAACCCTTCGTGCGCGAGTCCGACTCGCACTTGGCCGGTTTTTTATATATTTATCCCTTCATTTGAAATTTAGCTAGTGTCTTGTATGATGGCGAAAATACTAGTTAATTTTGCCCTTTGAGTTTCTAAACATTGGCTCAGCAGCAAACTTATAACTTGATTTGATCCAGGGTGACTCGGGCAGCGCCCTGGTGCGCGCGGACCGGCCGCGGCCGCAGCAGGTCGGCGTCGTGTCGTGGGGCTTCGCGTGCGCGCGCGGCGCGCCCGACGTGTTCGTGCGCGTGAGCGCCTACAGGGACTGGCTGCTCCAACACACCGCCTAGACTGCCGACCTTACCGCTTCAATAAGAGAGTTCATTTTTAAATGATATTTTACTACTACTCATCCTTTATTTTAGTTTCATCCTTGAGTATAAATTAATAAAAAAATACATCCCCCCTAACTTTCCGTAGGCGTAATCGGAGGAAACTGGGTGAATAATGAATTAGTTGAACCAAGCACTGTTCCGATAGCTCAGTTGGGTGAGAGCGACTGGCCGCGAATGACAGAAGATCGCTGGTTCCTTTTTATTTATTTCCCCTTTAAGTTTTTAAACCTGATCTTACCGCTTCCATAAGAGAGTCCATTTTTAAATGTACCTTTTTTACTTTTTTATGTTCATTTTCATCTTAGGGCCGAGTTTCAATCTCTAGATAAAGTTATCCGTCAGTTAGAATTATCACCATCTTTTTCTTAAGTCATATGAAAGAAAAGGACAGAGCTAACATTTATCTGGGAATTGAAAAATTGGCTCTTAGTTTTACTCGGGTTGCATCCTTGAAGGAGCCCGGGTGGCGTAGACTTCTGTTTTTTATGGAAACGACTGCAACCTGAAGTACTTACACCCGCCATAGACGGACTGCTTAAAACAGTCGAAGCCAACGGCACGAGAGCAGTCGTCAAATTAAATGAGGTCTCGACTGCTCTAAACAGTCCGTCTCCATAGACGGACTGCTTAGAGCAGAGCAGAGCAGAGCATTTTATTATAGATCTTAGATCCATATCTATCTCGACGGTGTTTCACACGAAGGGGTAGATGCAAAAGAGTTGAGAGTTTGAATTTCGAATGGGAGGTGAGAAAAACTGTTCTACCCTCGTATTTCGCCATTTTGTTAGAATAATATTTTGATATCTATAAGAAACTGTCACTTTAATAATTTTCCACTTGAGTAAGTAAGTATCTTCAATTGAAATAAACACTTCATATTATTAAATTAAAAATATTAGTTATGAAAAACTTTGAGTTTAAATATGTCGTTACATAGACCCCAAACAAAATGTATTTCCTTTTGTAAACGATCATGCCATGTACATCCTTATATCAATGCAATAAGGATTATTATGATCGCAAATTTGCGAACTGGTTTGAACTTTTGACGCACAAGTTTCGTTCAGAAATACAAGATACAATAGAACCTACATGTCAAACACATGAAATAAAAAAAAAGAAAATCACGCCAAAAGGGCCACATCCACTGAACTTCTACCCTCATAGAACACAAGTTTCATTGTCTAATGTTTTTTTTATTTGAATGAAGGTAATTAACTTCATTGAATTAGTTTTGAAAGCTAAGAGAGGGCATTGAGCAACGTCGGACAACAACTTTTGGACCTAAAAATAAAAATAATTGAATTAAAATGGACGATGACCTAATTGTCGGATAGCGCCAACAACGAATCTAATTAATGATTTATTTGAAGGACAATTAAAAATTATCAGTCAGTATTCAGTAAAGGTAAAAAGATAAGTTTAGTACTACTGTATCATATAAATAGACGGTCAAGTTATGGTATATCATAACAGTATTTGTTGTAATCCAATACAATTATCCAAAATAGAGGGGTTTGGAGAACGGTTGTGAAGAACTGCGCTCCTGATGGTCACGACCCTCAGCCTTGAGGAACCCACGAAGAAGAGAAACTGTTTCAAAAGCAAACTACAAATATGTCTACTTCAACTTCAATCATTGTTCTAGGAATCCCAGGATTCTCTTTGGGTAAGTTTTTATTTGCATCTCGGTACACCTTTTTGGATGGCCAAGATATGTAACCATTTTTAGAGAGTTATCAATTTGGATTACCTTTGTTAAGGGTAGGTACTTAAATGTCGTGGTGTCTGCACTTTTCGTAGGTACAATTGTTATGTGTGCGTTGGGTTAGACTACAATTCGATTTCCAATAGCAAACGGTGATCCGTTCTTTTAACCGGCACCGGTAATTCCACTGAAGCTGGAGACAATACCATTATACCTAATATACCATAATACCATTATACCAACGAAGTAGATACGAAGTAAAATTTTTTCATCATCATTAACATCCTGAGACCCTACTGCGAAACGAAAACGAAATTCGTTCGTGTATCTCCCTCCGTCGCTCGAATAAGAAAATACGACGGAGAGGGAGATACACGAACCGACTACGTTTTAGTTTGGCGCTAGCGCACCTGTAATCGTGCATTGCTGAGCTTAATGTCTCTTTTCGAGGAGTCCTGAGCTGGCCTTAATAGCCAAGTTCTCCGTATACGCTCGTAGATGATGCCACAGTTTTCCCTTTTTTATAGGAAACGAACCTTTCCGTTCCTGGGACCGAAAGTTAATACTACCACCGAAAATAAGTCTTTCTTTCAGGCCTGGACAGAAGTCCAGGCCTGAAAGAAAAACTTATTACTGGTAGAAACCAGTCGTCACGTATAGTGGGCGGCATAGACGCCCCCGACGGCTGCGCCCCACACATGGTGGCGATCGTGTTTGGCGAGTTGGTGAAGACCTTAATCTGCGGAGGCGCGCTGGTGACTCGCAGGGCTGTGCTCACGGCGACGCACTGTATTGATCCGATGGTGTCGTGGACTGTTGGACAGCTGTGGTCGTAAGTACGGTTGTTGCTGGTGTCCTGGACAGACAGCTGTCGCAAGGACAATGCTAGTGAAACAGTTAAGCTGATTTGATATAACTAACTGGTGACTCGCAAGACTGTGCTGACGGCGGCACACTGTATTGACCCGATGGTGTCGTGGACTGATAGACAGCTGTTGTCATAAGTACGGTTGTTGCTGGTGTCCTGGACAGACAGCTGTCGCAAGGACAATGCTAGTGAAACAGTTAAGCTGATTTGATATAAGTAACTGGTGACTCGCAAGACTGTGCTGACGGCGGCACACTGTATTGATCCGATGGTGTCGTGGACTGATAGACGGCTGTTGTCATAAGTACGGTTGTTGCTGGTGTCCTGGACAGACGGCTGTCGCAAGGACAATGCTAGTGAAACAGTTAAGCTGATTTGATATAAGTAACTGGTGACTCGCAAGACTGTGCTGACGGCGGCACACTGTATTGATCCGATGGTGTCGTGGACTGATAGACAGCTGTTGTCATAAGTACGGTTGTTGCTGGTGTCCTGGACAGACGGCTGTCGCAAGGACAATGCTAGTGAAACAGTTAAGCTGATTTGATATAAGTAACTGGTGACTCGCAAGACTGTGCTGACGGCGGCACACTGTATTGACCCGATGGTGTCGTGGACTGATAGACAGCTGTTGTCATAAGTACGGTTGTTGCTGGTGTCCTGGACAGACAGCTGTCGCAAGGACAATGCTAGTGAAACAGTTAAGCTGATTTGATATAAGTAACTGGTGACTCGCAAGACTGTGCTGACGGCGGCACACTGTATTGATCCGATGGTGTCGTGGACTGATAGACAGCTGTTGTCATAAGTACGGTTGTTGCTGGTGTCCTGGACAGACGGCTGTCGCAAGGACAATGCTAGTGAAACAGTTAAGCTGATTTGATATAAGTAACTGGTGACTCGCAAGACTGTGCTGACGGCGGCACACTGTATTGACCCGATGGTGTCGTGGACTGATTGACAGCTGTTGTCATAAGTACGGTTGTTGCTGGTGTCCTGGACAGACAGCTGTCGCAAGGACAATGCTAGTGAAATAGTTAAGCTGATTTGATATAAGTAACTGGTGACTCGCAAGACTGTGCTGACGGCGGCACACTGTATTGATCCGATGGTGTCGTGGACTGATAGACAGCTGTTGTCATAAGTACGGTTGTTGCTGGTGTCCTGGACAGACGGCTGTCGCAAGGACAATGCTAGTGAAACAGTTAAGCTGATTTGATATAAGTAACTGGTGACTCGCAAGACTGTGCTGACGGCGGCACACTGTATTGATCCGATGGTGTCGTGGACTGATAGACGGCTGTTGTCATAAGTACGGTTGTTGCTGGTGTCCTGGACAGACGGCTGTCGCAAGGACAATGCTAGTGAAACAGTTAAGCTGATTTGATATAAGTAACTGGTGACTCGCAAGACTGTGCTGACGGCGGCACACTGTATTGATCCGATGGTGTCGTGGACTGATAGACAGCTGTTGTCATAAGTACGGTTGTTGCTGGTGTCCTGGACAGACGGCTGTCGCAAGGACAATGCTAGTGAAACAGTTAAGCTGATTTGATATAAGTAACTGGTTCATCATGACAGTATTTGTTGTGTTGAACCTTCAGCTATGAGGGCGCACTGGTGACTGGCAAGGCTGTGCTCACGGCGACGCTCTGTATTGATTCGATGGTGTCATGGACAGATGGACAGCTGCTATTGTATTACATTAATTACTGTTCACATTGGCACTGTAATAAGGAGTCATTGCACGAGCGCAATCGGCAGGACTGTCAAGCATGAAGCAAGGTCATAGTAACGTGATTCTTTTTGCCGTTTTTATAGATAATGGTATGGAACCCTTCGTGCGCGAGTCCGACTCGCACTTGGCCGGTTTTTTATATATTTATCCCTTCATTTGAAATTTAGCTAGTGTCTTGTATGATGGCGAAAATACTAGTTAATTTTGCCCTTTGAGTTTCTAAACATTGGCTCAGCAGCAAACTTATAACTTGATTTGATCCAGGGTGACTCGGGCAGCGCCCTGGTGCGCGCGGACCGGCCGCGGCCGCAGCAGGTCGGCGTCGTGTCGTGGGGCTTCGCGTGCGCGCGCGGCGCGCCCGACGTGTTCGTGCGCGTGAGCGCCTACAGGGACTGGCTGCTCCAACACACCGCCTAGACTGCCGACCTTACCGCTTCAATAAGAGAGTTCATTTTTAAATGATATTTTACTACTACTCATCCTTTATTTTAGTTTCATCCTTGAGTATAAATTAATAAAAAAATACATCCCCCCTAACTTTCCGTAGGCGTAATCGGAGGAAACTGGGTGAACAATGAATTCGTTGAACCAAGCACTGTTCCGATAGTTCAGTTGGGTGAGAGCGACTGGCCGCGAATGACAGAAGATCGCCGGTTCCTTTTTATTTATTTCCCCTTTAAGTTTTTAAACATTGACCGTACCGCTTCAATAAGAGTCCATTTTTAAATGTACCTTTTTTACTTTTTTATGTTCATTTTCATCTTAGGGCCGAGTTTCAATCTCTAGATAAAGTTATCCGTCAGTTAGAATTATCACCATCTTTTTCTTAAGTCATATGAAAGAAAAGGACAGAGCTAACATTTATCTGGGAATTGAAAAATTGGCTCTTGGTTTTACTCGGGTTGCATCCTTGAAGGAGCCCGGGTGGCGTAGGCTTCTGTTTTTTATGGAAACGACTGCAACCTGAAGTATTTACACCCGCCATAGACGGACTGCTTAAAACAGTCGAAGCCAACGGCACGAGAGCAGTCGTCAAATTAAATGAGGTCTCGACTGCTCTAAGCAGTCCGTCTCCATAGACGGACTGCTTAGAGCAGAGCAGAGCAGAGCATTTTATTATAGATCTTAGATCCATATCTAAGATCTATAATAAAATTCCACTTGGCATTAAAAGTACGAACACCATTTCAGTTTTTAAGTCGCACTTAAAAGCTTTATTGGTAAAGAAGGCCTATTACTCAGTGAATGAGTTCATCGATGTGAATAATGAGACCTGAGGCTCTAGTAAAAGTTTTACAGAAACAAAACGTTACGACCGCGTTCGCGTTTAGCTGTCAAATCCCATACAAATTGAGGGTAAGACGCAAACGCGATCGTAAAGTTTTGTTTCGGTAAAACTTATACTAGAGCCTCTGACGTTTATTTTGTTTTGAATTCCATACATTCCAAATTATCCAAATTGACATTCTAAATATTGTAATTACTATTTAATTGAATCCCTGTATTTTTTATCCTTAGTTTTTCTTTAAGTGAAATGTATATGAACAATGACAATGTATGATTATTACTGAATATAAATGATAAATGATATGAAATAAATGATATGAAATGATATGATTTGGCCCGCGTTAAAGGGGAAACTAGAGCATTAGCATAGTAGATTAGGCTTTTGGCTTTTGAGGGGAAACTTAACCGGCAGAAGGTCTCACACCCCCGCAAGGCTTCTAACTTGCTATTACCCTTCAGATAGGAGAGCGCTCTGCTCGTACACGCTTTCGTCTACAAAGCGGAAAACCCCTGGCATTGGATGCGAGCATAGCGCTACGAAGACGTCAACACTGAATGTGTTACATCCTCGATACAGGACAGAAGGCTACCAACACTATAAATATACACGCGACTTACGCTGTGAAAGGGTTAACGTGCTTCTGTTAAAAAAAGACAACATCTAGTGTATTTCATGAGCGTTTCTCAAAAAAAATGCCACTATTATTAATTGTACTTCTAGGAATTTTATGTTAACTATTTCCACTCAGAATCAGGAGCTCTTTCGACCCTGGTAGGACAAAAAACTGTCCCAAAGATATTTTTCCTATTGTGTTACCATTTACCATACACTTTGTATGGTGGTAACACAATAGGAAAGTTCAAAAATGTATGAACATTTTGGGACACTTTTTTTCTCCTAGTGGGATGGAAGGACAACGTGATTTTGAGTAGAAATAACATAAAAGTTGCAGAAAATCTCCGAAAAAATGTAGTGGCATTTTTTTTGAGAAACGCTCTCATACGCTTTATTCGCACTGAACTTAAACTATTTACAGTAAACACATTATTTACAAGATTTCTGTGTTGTGCTCTTACATATATATCGGCTACAAAGTTATCTTTGCCCTGACAAGTACAGAGCTAAGTACAAAAATACTAAAAACCGTTTATTCTTTGTAAGGATTATGTGACAGAAATGAACTTCGGCAAATTTTCAACGGCTTGAATATCTCCATCTCTATCGCACTTCCTTAATTCGACTAGCAGCTCCGCTCTTTCCAAAACACACAAATCAACACCAATCATGCACACAACCGCCCGTACAACGCGACCTCGTCGCATAACCCTCCAAATACTCCAATCATCTCAACAACGACTCGATCTTATACACCGCCTCAACGCTCAAACTTAACCCTTCCAACGCCAAAATACTCTCCAATTCATTATCGCTATCCACCCCCTTTAACACGTTTCTAGGCAAATCGTAAAATATCAAAAACGAGCAAAGCATCTTCTTAATATCGTCGTCCGAAGTCGATATCTTTCTAGTGCCCGGCAACCCTAAGTACTTTCTTAAGTAGGGGGTTATTTTGTGTTCCCAGCTGTCGAAAATGTGTGCGACTTTTTGTTTGATCGAGAGCGTGAACTCGCTCGACATGAGCGGCTCGTTGGGCTCCTGGCCGTCGACCGCCATGGCGCCGAGGCCGCGCCGGCTCAGCGCCTCCACCTGGGACAGGAGGAGCTTCACCTGCCAGATGTGGTGGGTCGACGGGTCGGTTTTCATTGTTTTTATAATCTGGAAATAATACAACCACGGTGGCTAACAAGCGTACGGCCCGCCTGGTGGTAAGCGGACACCGCTGCCTATAGGCGCATGCAACTCCAAAGGAGTAACATGGGCGTTGCACATGTTTGAGGATTCACCGTGTTGACAGCTGAAGGAACAAATTCCTTCGCTCTCAACACAACGCGTCCTCGGGAGCTCTGGCGGCCTTGCTCACCTCCAGAATACAACTCTACTACAGAGCAAGTACTACTGTTATTATGGCTGTGCTCTTCTACAAGGCGGAGGTACTTCCCCAGTTGGGCTGCTCCAAATTCGAACGGGATGACATTTCGCTAGGCCCTACCTCACTGTATTATAATGATAAAAGTATAAGAGAGTATAATTATTTTATTTTCCAGAATACTTATAAACATAGTGCAGGGTTTCCAGGTACATACAGCAGTACGGTATTCAGTCGGTGATATAAATAGTATAAATACGCAGCTTGATCAAATACAATCATTAATACTCCACCCCCCGCGTTCTATAGCGCACAGGCTTGACTGTCCGTATGTGAGGCGCTGTTGCGAGATGCATGTCTCTAACAGTCCATTTTAATTAACACTAGCATAAGTTGAGGTGAGGACCAAATTCTTGGCCAGTAGTTAGCCTAGTTAATAGTTCCGTTGTGACACGAAAATTAGACATACAATTCTATGGCTAATTTTCGTGTCACAACCGAACTATTAACTAGGCTAACTACTGGCTAAGAATTTGGTCCTCACCCATATGTTAAAAGTCACTAACATATTTCAACTATGAGCCGAGTGTTACTTGAAATAAATGATTTCTATTATATTCTATATTTATAAAAACCTGCATACATCTGCAAAGAAATTCAAAGATGTATGTAAAGTCCCCAACCCGCATTGGGCCAGCGTGGGGACTACTGCCCGTTCCCTCTCCATGAGAGGAGGTCTGTGCCCAGCAGTGGGACTATTTAGGCTGATTTATTTATTTTTTATTATCAAAATTTATAAACCTCACAATGTTGGGATGTACTGTATTCTTAGACGGGAGCTACACACTAGTTCCTTAGTTGGTAGAATGGAATCTCAGATTAAATTCAAGCATGATCTGTCAGGTAAGCAAGTCAAGTTTAAAACCATTTCCAATACATTTTGGAAATGATAGGACTTAAGACAGACAAACACAAACGGTAATTAGGTTTGAAATGGTGACATCGTTCCACGGGTTAGTACATTCACTGTCAGAATCCCGGCTACCGGGCACCGACCAGCGAACGAAAAAACCATAGAACCTTAAGCCGCGTTCACATTTGTGTGTCGTGTTGTGTTGTGACGCATCAGAACGCTAATCGGTTTCATACATTTAATATGGTTGCGTTCACATTTGTCTGACGCCCACGACATAAAACACAACACGACACACAAATGTGAACGCGGCTTTACAAATTTCTACCCGATTACGTGCCTAAAAGCGCATGTTCGAACTAAACGGCTGCCCGTCATCGTCTTGACACCCGCCCCCATCCCCGCATAATGGCAATGGCACCCATTCTGTGGAGCCATTTTGCGACGCTACTCAGACTGCTATGGTTTTTTCCGTTCGCTGGCACCGACGCCGCAGGCGCATTCCGCTGCTCAGCGGGAAAACCAAGGGATCGACAACGAGCGCAGCGCTTCCTGGCAGTGAATATGTTGATACGGTCACTTGGTCAACTCACCTTCAAGAACGTAGTCCAGATGGGCAGCGCGCAGAGTATGTCCTTGACGACGCACTCATACGTCACCATGCTCAAACTCTGGCCATACTCGCGCTCCTCGCGGCTGGAATGGCAACATTTTATCAGCATCAGAAATAATGTTTACTGTAGAACATAGGAAGGAAAGGTAGAGGAAAGCCCAGACATACTTTCACGCCAGCCAAATAAAAGAGAAAGTGACTGTCGGGTCATATGAAGACGCGAAGAGGCTAGCAGAGGACAAAAATCAGTGGCGGTTACTCCACCGACAAGAGCCTTGCTCTTAAATAGATGATGATGATGATGATGATGATGTAGAACATAGGTTTGTTTGTTTGTAAAAGGTCTTTATCCATACTAATATTATAAATGCGAAAGTGTGTCTGTCTGTCTGTTATCTCTTCACGCTTAAACCGCTGAACCGATTGAAATGAAATTTCCCATCCTCGTCGCCACTGCTAAATAATAGACGTGCGTCCAGTACAACCATTTATTGCGAGACTGACATGTCGCTCAGAACTACCCTTCTTATACACATATACAACAGTATGGAGATAGTTTGATTCCCGGGGAAGGATATAGGATAGTTTTTATCCCGGAAATCATCCCCTGAGGGGGTGAAATGGGGAATTAAAGTTTGTATCGAGCTACGATATAAACGAGTTCCACGCAGACGGAGTCGCGGGCAGAAGCTAGTATTATAAATGCGAAAGTGTGTCTGTCTGTCTGTCTGTCTGTTACCTCTTCACGCTTATACCGCTGAACCGATTGAGATGAAATTTGGTACGGAGATAGTTTGCATCCCGGGGAAGGACATAGGATAGTTTTTATCCCAGAAATCATCAAATGGGGGATGAAAGTTTGTATCGAGCTACGATATAACCGAGTTCCATGCGGACGGAGTCGCGGGCAGAAGCTAGTTTATCATACAAAACAAGTACAATGTAAGTACACTAACGTAGAACACAGGTAAGCTGTAAGATACAGACATGCCAGCTATGGTGGGGCATGCATTCATGAAAGTCTACCTCTTACATGAATATTGTACCATTTGTGTATGTTTATGGAAAAAAAGAGAGTTAATAACATTGATAACATTATTATAACGAGATGCCCATTCGTCGGCGTACAGAACGTCACAATCTTCAATATCCAAGGCCAGTATTTTATGCAGGGTGTGCGGAAAATGGGGTGTGAACCGAGCAAGGGCATATTCGGTAGCGCATTCCGATTCCAAATATGCATTTGTTTATGTTTTTTATTTTTGTTTACATTACAGTCTTTGTTTTTGTTGACATTGCTTGTGTAACACCCCCGCGAGGGTGAAGGGTCGGATGGTATATTTCATTTTCAACGGCTGAGCGCACAGCTGTGTTGTGAAAACAAATCTTTTGTGTATGTTTTTTGACACGCGGGTGACAGCTTTTACGTTTTTGATGTCATGTCAGCCGTCATCTTTGCGGCCCAACATTCCGATCTATTAAGTAATAATAGCTTAATAGTAATAAGCAGACGACCGCTTTAGCCTAGTTGGTAGTGACCCTGCCTACGAAGCAAGAGGTCTCGGGTTCGAATCCCGGTAAGGGCATTTATTTGTGTGATGAACACGAATATTTGTTCTGAGTCATGGATGTTTTCTATGTATTTAAGTATTTATTTATCTATATAAGTATGTTTATCGTCGTCTAGTACCCATAGTACAAGCTTTGCTTAGTTTGGGACTAGGTCGATTTGTGTAAGATTGTCCCCTAATATTTAATAATAATAAATATAGAGTCTACACCCGTATTCAGCCGAAGTGGCAAGATGAACCAGCCTGGCAACGGTTTTGAGGTCAGGGTGCCCGAAAACGGTATCTACTGCAAAATAAATATATACCTGTAGGTGCGGCAGACGCACTGCTTCGGCAAGAAGCCCTCATTCTTCAGCCCTTTCCGCCTCTTCTGAATTAGCAGGCAGTCAGCGCAGATGGCCGAAGTGCTGTCCTTAGACAGGTAGTGCTTTACGAAGTTCTTCACCTGCAATTAACGGTTATTTGTAATGGGGGATAGATTCGTTTCTAAGATAGGGATGCACCAACTTACGATTACAGACCGATCAACGTTAAATATGGCGCGGCAGCTGTCATTCCATACAAACTTGACAAACTTTCCATACATTCCTATTTTAACGAACACCGCTTACCATTACAGACGGTTTGGTAAACCCACTAAACCCAGGAACCCAGGGTCTAGCTGAAGACATTACTTGTCGTCATTGGTGAACAGCTGGATGTTCTCCGGCGTGACGGACCAGATGTTGGTGTTGTCCACGGTCAGGGTCTGCGCCAGGATGGCGAGGAACCCGTGCGGGTCGTCCAGATACGAGAGGAACCCAGGGTCTAGCTGAAGACATACCTTGTCGTCATTGGTGAACAGCTGGATGTTCTCCGGCGTGACGGACCAGATGTTGGTGTTGTCCACGGTCAGGGTCTGCGCCAGGATGGCGAGGAACCCGTGCGGGTGGTCCAGATACGAGAGGAACCCAGGGTCTAGCTGAAGACATACCTTGTCGTCGTTGGTGAACAGCTGGATGTTCTCCGGCATGACGGACCAGATGTTGGTGTTGTCCAGGGTCAGGGTCTGCGCCAGGATGGAGAGGAACCCGTGCGGGTCGTCCAGATACGAGAGGAACCCAGGGTCTAGCTGAAGACATACCTTGTCGTCATTGGTGAACAGCTGGATGTTCTCCGGCGTGACGGACCAGATGTTGGTGTTGTCCACGGTCAGGGTTTGCGCCAGGATGGAGAGGAACCCGTGCGGGTCGTCCAGGTACGAGAGGCAGCCGGCGCGCTGCTTTATGTCGATGCACCACGTGTATTCCAGGAATGTTCTGGAAACGAAGAACATTGCGACATGTGATAGGCAAACGTGCTCATCTACACGTAGGTGTAGCTCAAGCGAGTAGAATATTAAGATAGATAAATGCTGTTCACCAGATAAGGGATTTCCTACCAAAGCACGTAGATTAATATATATACCGGGTGTTTTTATTAATTTGCTTTAACTTCGACACAGTGCTTGGTACATTTATATAAGTTATCCTGTATATCGGTTTACCGATATTTGAAAAAAAAATTTTTTTTTATGTTTCATACAAAATAATTTAATATTTACTTGCAAACTATTGTAAAAGGTCTTTAGAGATAAGGAAGAGTTAGCGTCAATTTGGTGTCAACTACGTCAGTACCTTAAACGTTAAGCGTGACAGCATTAACAGCTCATTAATAAATTTAGCTCACTGGTAGTGCAATTGCTCATTACGTACACGGTACGGGACTTGGTTATGAATTAAGAAGACTTTACACGGGTTTAACTTAAGTTAGTGATTAAATTTTTGAAATATTTTGAAGACGGTGCGAGAAAACACGTTTCTTTGAGAAAAAAAATCTACATAAGATGTAAAGAATATGCCCTAAAAATGAAAGCAAATGAATAAAAACACCCTGTATATATAGAATAACGGGGAATTCAGAAGAGAGTTGTACTTGTGTGACACAAAACTATGTTCGATTACTACTAAGAATATCCTTCAAGACCCCTCATCGAATCCACCAGACTATGCATACTACAACGAAACGTACTTTTAACGAAATATTCTGGTCGTGCCGTCCAATGTGCAACAGAAGACCTTTCATGACAGTTTTACAGTCGTTTTTCTATTGTTAAATTTTTTGTAAGTTCGAATATGAGCTAAATCAGTCGAGAGGTTGCCAAGATACAGCGAGTTGTAATTTTATTTATTAACTTAAGGTTTACCTACAGATAAAACAGCATGTGACTCAGGAACTAAACTTGGTACATAAACAAAGCAGTGATTATCCAATTACAGGCAAACACAACATGCACATTAACTTATGCTAAACAATGTGAAGCGACAATCAGATTACAATAGTAAGTTGTGCTGCTCCGAATATGAGTGTGAGGTGTCGCACCGCTGTGACCTGTCTCCCTCTGACTGTACTTATCAAGTAACACTGTGGCCCAAATTTGACGGTGGCAAAGCATTCGGCCTGCCTGATGATAATTAGATAGCCCTTTAATGATTTAAGAATCCGCATTGACAGTTAGAGACAAATTCAGGCCCGTCTCAACACAGTGTACTCAGAAGGTATGAGTTATTCAGTTGAGCTGGTCCCAGTTGCGGTCCCTCTGGAAGGTGACGGGCCAGTACCGCGGGTCGTTGACCCGGACTTCCCGCAGCATGCCCAGTTCTGGGATGATGCACGGCGCTTTCATCTCCTTCTAGGTCAATCATCTTTGGCAGAGTTGACAATAGCTGCAGCCATATGGCTGCAGTCTTCAGTAAGGTACATCCCCAGTTGTGCTGCTCCGAATATGAGTTAGATGAAATACCGCTATCCTGTCTCCCTCTGACTGTACTTATCTAGATACATTGAAGCCCAAATTTGACGGTGGCAAAGCATTCGGCCTGCCTGATGGTAATTAGACAGCCCTTTAATGATTTAAGAATCCGTGTTGACAGTTGGAGACAAATGAAGGTCGCTCTCAACACATTGTACTCAGGAGGTAGGAGTTACTCACTTGAGCTGGTCCCAGTTGCGGTCCCTCTGGAAGGTGACGGGCCAGTACCGCGGGTCGTTGACCCGGACTTCCCGCAGCGTGTCCAGCTCTGGGATGATGCACGGCGCTTTCATCTCCTTCATCGCTCCCGCCAAGTCGATCAACTGCAGATATAAAAATGGTTAGGGCGCATAAGGTCCAGTTCCCTTTATCCCTTTCAGGGAAGTTCCCATTTGTAAAAGCAGTTCGCATAACGATCCGACCAAACGTCCCCTCCCAAAAATTACGCCAGTTTCACAAAAAAGGTTTGGTCGCGAGGACATTCGGAAAAGATCCCGTTTTAAAACGTTCCTTATTACGTAATAACAGATATAAGTCTATTTTTACAAATATCTACTTAGATGATTTTCACATTGCGCAATTATGGACCGCGAGCAACACTGATACAGAAAGGGAGCGAAAAACCCATTTATTTGATTAAGTATATGGCGTAACCCCATTGAATAGTTACCCAAACAATATGGTTACACTATTACTTTTTAAAAGGCAGTCTTCTTCATACAATTTAATTGTAGATGACTGCCTTTTTTATAATTACGGCAGTGGTAGCCTATCGTTATGGAAACCGTTCTAAACATAAAAAATGAAGCACGAATGGTGGCTAAAGGGAGGGTTGTACCTGAATGTGCGCGTAGCATAATTTCCCTGTGCTTAAGTCTCGGGGCAGGATTAGACGGGGCTCCACGGCCAACACGTAGAGGTGTCTAAAGGCTTGCAGGTGATATCTAAAACAAAATAGCTCCCTAGTTTTATTTGCTTGCAATTGTACGATTGTGATTATAACGAGTTTTTCGGTTTCTCATCCGAAAGACGGCAGGTGGTCGTTCATAGAGTCATCCTATCATCATATCAGTCGAAACGTCCACTGCTAAGACATAGGCCTCCCCCGAAGAGCGCCACAATCACTGGTCCTCCGCCACCCGCACCCAGTGGACTCTCACGACCTTTATACCAGGTTATCAGTCCACCATGTTGTTCACGCTCCGGGCAGCTCGTTATACACAGCCATTTTTACGAAATTACTATGGTTCTATTACGGTATTTATACGGCAGATGTTGATGATTCTATAGTAACGGGCGGCCGACCGATGCAAATTATGACAATATCATGTCAAACGATATACGTAAAACGGATAAGGATATGACTTCAATTGGTTTAAAAAAGAGAACGTAATTGCAAAGGTGTTTAACTCATCCATCAACTAGTTTCCCTAAAATAGTTATATAATAAGTTGTCTGGAAGAGATCGCTTTGAAGCGATAAGACCGCCTGTAGTTACCATTATTTATTAAGCAAATTTTGTGTAAGATGTGTCTCTTGTCGTGGTGCAATAAAGAGTATTTATTATTATTCTCTCTATTATATCAACATTAAAATATAAAACATTCATACACATTTATATAAAATATTCATACACAGTAACAAATGTTTAGATAGGCAATATATATGTAAAACAAAGGTCATTTATGCCTAAAACACAGATTGCAACTGTAATCTAGTTTAGGCAATAAACTTGTATATTGGTCCCCTAAGACCATTTCTCTTAGACGCATTGGCGTATTAATATTGTATACGACTAATCCTGCTAGATATAAGTTTTGTTGTTAATAATTTAATTAGATTATATCCACTCATTGTACCATTCTTTCCTAAATAAATCATTTTTATTTATTATTATTTATACAAAACATAAAATCATTATAAAAATCTAACCTAGGGCGCCGCTGGCAGCGAGGCAAGGCCAAAGCCATTATTATTATTATTTGATTGTTGTTGTATTTAATCATATTTTTTTCTAAATTACATATTTTCAGTCCATTCCTTTTATGGTTCACTATCCACTTACCAGTATATAGGGAAAACGACCTCTCTAGATTTACAGATGCAAGAGGTGCGTATTCGTAAAGTGATACTTCTCCATTATCAGGAACATTGTCGCCATCACTCAAATTTCTTTAAAAACAAAAACAAAATCATGATCTGGAAATTTAATAAGCGTGTCCATCTTATGTGTTCGCCACTACATTGCATCCATCGTCCCCTTAATGGTCAGGGAACATTTACCTGTTGTCCTCACTGTGCGTGGGGAACTTGGGGAAGAAGGCGGCCACGAGCGCGCCGATGGCCTCGGGCGCCGTGCTCAGCGTGGCCCGGCCTCCGCCGAGGAACAGCAGCCCGATGGTGCAGTGGACTGCCATCTGACACATTGTGTAAGTTAAATTATGATGAGGGTACATTTAGCGATGTGCCGGGGAATATTCCCATAAGTAATATTTATTTATTTATTTATTTATTAAGAAACAGTCTCATATGGTTACATTTGACACAGTAAAAAGTAGTAAATTATGGACTTACAGTTTCCTTAATCGGAATATTTAAACCTAAACATTAAAAACATTAAAAGTTTTGAGTTAAATTGAGATGCATCGTTAGTAGTATAAACATTGCCAGAAAACTTAGAGTTATGATAAAGTTGTATTACAGTTGTTGAATACGTTGTAAAGATAATCGTTTGAAGCTACAAAAAAAAAATTGTAATAAAAGTCATTAAAATGAATAGTGCCTTGACAATTTCTTCATCTGTTTCTTGTAAATATGTATACCTAAGCACGGTAATTTAGTTAGCCTGCGATCGATCGACCGATCTCTCGGGACCAGTCTGAAAACCAGCGCCGGGCCTCGCCCAGCACATGCTGAGACTGGGACCCATTGTTCACATTTTTTTCTCTCTATTGTTTGTATTTAGTTTGTAAGTTTGTATTTTCTCTACTTGTAATTGTTTCGTTTTTTTTCTTCTTCTTTTTGTGGCAATAAATACTTTTCTGATTCTGATTCTGACAAATAAAATGCAACTCGCCAAAAACTGCATTTTTGTACTAATTCTGACTTCTTATCTCAATTACCATTTCATTATGTAAACATTTTCATATTTTGGATTCGTACATATATTTTTTGTCATTTTTTAATTAATTTGTGATATTTTGTTTTGAATCGTTTTTGCTACTTATACTTATGGAAGTATATTTTTGCACTTGACTGTACACGTTCGGTTATAGTACATTACTATAGAGGCCGGGAAACGAAGGGTTGCAGGCCAAGTAGATATGGACCGGATAGGGATACGCGGCCGGCAACCTCGTTTCTCGAAATTTGTATAGTGTTTTTCTCAAACTTGCAATGAAATAAAAATAAAAAGTAGTCAATTTTCGTAGGTTAACACAACTACTTAAATAATACGTTTCTGAACAAAACATTAGTAATAACCGCAAGCGGCAATCAAGCAAGGAATGACAGATGTCAGTGCTGTCACATAATTTTTTGGTAGTTGAATGCCAAGACGATGTGTCACAATTTGACGTTTAAAAACAAAAGAAGGTTGCTTTACAGGCCTAGGTGTGTTAGGCTGTATGAAATTCTTTTACATATGATCTTCACTCATCGCACCGTATACGTAGTATTTCCGGACCTAATTTGAAGTAAGTCATGTCAACATTTCATTGCAAGTTTGAGACATAGTACATTACTACAATGGCCGGGAAGTAAGGGGTTGCCACACATCCTAACCGATTGCCCCTGCCTTATGCGCAGCCGTAACCCCTTTCTGGGAAAACACATCATGTGCCCGGAGGAGATTAAATTTCTTGAGATCAACAGTATCCTGCAATTCTTCGAGTTCGCAGGACTTGACCAAGAATTGTAGTAAGTGGCGATCACAATAGATCAGCGATGGTCGCAGTGATATAAGGGCTCTCGCAGTCCGGAAGCCACTAGCAGAATAATAATAATAAAGGGGTTGCCGGCCGAGTACATCTATATGTACTCGGCCGGCAACCCCTACATACCTCTCGGCGTGAAAGGGGGGAACCCCTTTTCACGCCGAGGTATGTAGCAAATTGTGGAATGGAAATTAAAAAAGACCATCTTGCAGGCCTAGGCCTCCAATTTTGTATTAAATGCCATTACGGGTCTCTCGTCCCGCTGCGCCCGAAACGTGACACTTCGAAGCCCATTATGAAGAACACAACGTCAATATTTCATTGCATGTTTGAGAAAATACAGTTACCTGTCCGCCGTGTGTGAGCGCGGGCGCGGGCGGTGGCGGTGGCTGCGCGGTGGCGGGCGGCGGCGCGGGCACGCGCGCGCGCAGGCGCCGGCAGTAGCGCAGCACCGCGATGTCACCGCGACCCGCCATTATCTGTGACAACCATCAACGGCCTTTAAGGTGGCATTGCACCAACTTACGAATACAGACCGACCAACGTTACATTTTTTTTTCAGAAAATAAGTATGGTACGGTTTACATTTAGATAGGTTAGGGTATGGCGCCGGAAGCTGTTAATCGATAGAAGGTTGTCAAAATTTCAATACATTCAGACTATAACGAACACCGGTTACGATACAGAGAGTTTGGTGCAACCAACCCTAAGTCTATTACAGACTATACAAGCAGTGTCAAGAAGGGAGCTTCCATGGCTGTGTAAGCCAATGCGCTGGCAGGTGTCATTTGGCCCGCGGCGAACAGGTGCCACGTTGATGCCCGTTGGCTCGCTTATCTGCAAGTGTACGCTACATCGTGGACGTTACAACCATCGAACACCAGTCTGTTTGTTTGTGCCAATACAACAGACATCGGGCCAAGTCAGATGGCTTACTGCTCACCTACCAACACGCACTGGACAACCGCACTAGGTAACTACACACAAACACACACACACACACACACACACAGACACACGTACCATCCCCGCGGCGAGCAGACACACGCACAGGCACGCCTCGAGCGTGGAGCGGCCCGCGAGCTCCGCCACGCTCTTGCCGCGCACAGTGAGCAGCAGCCGCGTGTAGTGCAGCGCCGCGTCGCGCGCGTCCGTGTCGCCCGAGCCGGCATAGCGGAGACCGAGGGCGAAGCACGCGCCTGGTACTAGGTAACTACACACACACACAGACACACGTACCATCCCCGCGGCGAGCAGACACACGCACAGGCACGCCTCGAGCGTGGAGCGGCCC
Organism: Epinotia bilunana; assembly: GCA_947049275.1. Lineage (NCBI taxonomy): Eukaryota > Metazoa > Arthropoda > Insecta > Lepidoptera > Tortricidae > Epinotia > Epinotia bilunana. Next base: position 19,239,349 of record OX346266.1, on the reverse strand, counting down.
GCGAGCTCCGCCACGCTCTTGCCGCGCACAGTGAGCAGCAGCCGCGTGTAGTGCAGCGCCGCGTCGCGCGCGTCCGTGTCGCCCGAGCCGGCATAGCGGAGACCGAGGGCGAAGCACGCGCCTGGTACTAGGTAACTACACACACACACAGACACACGTACCATCCCCGCGGCGAGCAGACACACGCACAGGCACGCCTCGAGCGTGGAGCGGCCCGCGAGCTCCGCCACGCTCTTGCCGCGCACAGTGAGCAGCAGCCGCGTGTAGTGCAGCGCCGCGTCGCGCGCGTCCGTGTCGCCCGAGCCGGCATAGCGGAGACCGAGGGCGAAGCACGCGCCTGGTACTAGGTAACTACACACACACACAGACACACGTACCATCCCCGCGGCGAGCAGACACACGCACAGGCACGCCTCGAGCGTGGAGCGGCCCGCGAGCTCCGCCACGCTCTTGCCGCGCACAGTGAGCAGCAGCCGCGTGTAGTGCAGCGCCGCGTCGCGCGCGTCCGTGTCGCCCGAGCCGGCATAGCGGAGACCGAGGGCGAAGCACGCGCCTGGTACTAGGTAACTACACACACACACAGACACACGTACCATCCCCGCGGCGAGCAGACACACGCACAGGCACGCCTCGAGCGTGGAGCGGCCCGCGAGCTCCGCCACGCTCTTGCCGCGCACAGTGAGCAGCAGCCGCGTGTAGTGCAGCGCCGCGTCGCGCGCGTCCGTGTCGCCCGAGCCGGCATAGCGGAGACCGAGGGCGAAGCACGCGCCTGGTACTAGGTAACTACACACACACACAGACACACGTACCATCCCCGCGGCGAGCAGACACACGCACAGGCACGCCTCGAGCGTGGAGCGGCCCGCGAGCTCCGCCACGCTCTTGCCGCGCACAGTGAGCAGCAGCCGCGTGTAGTGCAGCGCCGCGTCGCGCGCGTCCGTGTCGCCCGAGCCGGCATAGCGGAGACCGAGGGCGAAGCACGCGCCTGGTACTAGGTAACTACACACACACACAGACACACGTACCATCCCCGCGGCGAGCAGACACACGCACAGGCACGCCTCGAGCGTGGAGCGGCCCGCGAGCTCCGCCACGCTCTTGCCGCGCACAGTGAGCAGCAGCCGCGTGTAGTGCAGCGCCGCGTCGCGCGCGTCCGTGTCGCCCGAGCCGGCATAGCGGAGACCGAGGGCGAAGCACGCGCCTGGTACTAGGTAACTACACACACACACAGACACACGTACCATCCCCGCGGCGAGCAGACACACGCACAGGCACGCCTCGAGCGTGGAGCGGCCCGCGAGCTCCGCCACGCTCTTGCCGCGCACAGTGAGCAGCAGCCGCGTGTAGTGCAGCGCCGCGTCGCGCGCGTCCGTGTCGCCCGAGCCGGCATAGCGGAGACCGAGGGCGAAGCACGCGCCTGGTACTAGGTAACTACACACACACACAGACACACGTACCATCCCCGCGGCGAGCAGACACACGCACAGGCACGCCTCGAGCGTGGAGCGGCCCGCGAGCTCCGCCACGCTCTTGCCGCGCACAGTGAGCAGCAGCCGCGTGTAGTGCAGCGCCGCGTCGCGCGCGTCCGTGTCGCCCGAGCCGGCATAGCGGAGACCGAGGGCGAAGCACGCGCCTGGTACTAGGTAACTACACACACACACAGACACACGTACCATCCCCGCGGCGAGCAGACACACGCACAGGCACGCCTCGAGCGTGGAGCGGCCCGCGAGCTCCGCCACGCTCTTGCCGCGCACAGTGAGCAGCAGCCGCGTGTAGTGCAGCGCCGCGTCGCGCGCGTCCGTGTCGCCCGAGCCGGCATAGCGGAGACCGAGGGCGAAGCACGCGCCTGGTACTAGGTAACTACACACACACACAGACACACGTACCATCCCCGCGGCGAGCAGACACACGCACAGGCACGCCTCGAGCGTGGAGCGGCCCGCGAGCTCCGCCACGCTCTTGCCGCGCACAGTGAGCAGCAGCCGCGTGTAGTGCAGCGCCGCGTCGCGCGCGTCCGTGTCGCCCGAGCCGGCATAGCGGAGACCGAGGGCGAAGCACGCGCCTGGTACTAGGTAACTACACACACACACAGACACACGTACCATCCCCGCGGCGAGCAGACACACGCACAGGCACGCCTCGAGCGTGGAGCGGCCCGCGAGCTCCGCCACGCTCTTGCCGCGCACAGTGAGCAGCAGCCGCGTGTAGTGCAGCGCCGCGTCGCGCGCGTCCGTGTCGCCCGAGCCGGCATAGCGGAGACCGAGGGCGAAGCACGCGCCGGCTACTATGTTGCAATAGGCTTGGCTGGAAAACAATACTGGTATCACAATATGCTCATGAGAGCACTTGAGAGATTGTGTGCCAACCAAAATTATCTGACGCCTTACTCCATGGACTTGGGCAGGACACGTAGCACGTTTCACAGACAGGAGATGGACATTAGAACTAACTAGATGGTCAGGATCTTGTGGTTAAAGACTGCCTAATAAGAAGACGCTGGGATGATGCCATTGTAGCCACTGTAAGACGAGCCAGAAATGGGCAGATATACCCAAAAACAGAGATGAACGGCTAAGGCTTGTAGGAGGCTAAGGGGTTTCAACTCAAGATACAAGATAAACATAAAGGTAAATGTTAGAAATATTCACAGTCACCTGGAAGAATATTCGAGTGGAGCAGAGATCCATGGTCGAAACCTGCGCAACACTCAAAAGCTAGTCGGCGTCAGGCATCGTCTAGTGAAATCCGCCAAACTTACCCACGTCATGGGGCCAAAGGTGTACAACCGACTGCCGGCCCATGTCACAGAAGCACCGTCACTGGTCAGTTTTAAATCGAGACTAAAACGATGGCTTATCGAGCATACCTTCTACAGTTTTACTGAATTTGCTGAGTCTAAGTACGACTTAAGTACGCGATAAGTACCGTTAAGTATTTTATTTTTCACTGTGTAATTGTAATTATTTTATTTTATTGTAATATGATGTGGACTAATTATAATTATTAACAATTTTGACATGTAATACTGAATTATTATAAATAAAATATGATTAAGATTATGGTTATTATGGTCGGAAATAATAAAGGTTTAGCTTAAAAGGGCTCAGCGGAACGCCACCTCGCCACACACCACTAGCTCTGTAGGTATGTGGTGTTGTGGTCCTGGTGAGTAAGGTCGCCGAGTTCCCGATGACGAGTTGTGTTGAGAGAGGACCTGCATTTGTTTCTAGCTGGCAACACAATGGATCCTCAAATCAATCGTCATCCTCCTAGCGTTATTCCCGATTGTGCCCCTAAAGAGCCAGGGGTCCGCTTTGACACCTAATCCCAAAATTTGGCATAGGTACTAGATTTACGAAAGCGACTGCCATCTGACCTTCCAACCCAGAGGGAAAACTAGACCTTATTGGGATTAGACCGGTTTCCTCACGATGGTTTTCTTCACCGAAAAGCTAACGGTAAATAATACTCGTAAGTTCCTAAAAACTCAGTAGTACGAGCCGGGATTCAAACCCACGACCGCCGCTTGACAGCCGCATGCCTGAACCACTAGGCTACCGTTGCGGATCATCAAACCGATAAAGCGTCGAAATACCTCGCACGGTACTGGCCAGTGTTCAAGTCTCGTACATAGATAACTTTGCGTCTGTGATGTTAGCTACTAGTAACGTCGCAAAGGTGTCAGAGGGGTTTGACGGGTGTACGGGAGGCGACTTGATTGAGGCTAACTTCATAGACGTTGTATACTTAAGTTAAGAGCTAGATATACTTTTTTTTAAATAAGATCTACGATTTTCATATGGCTATGAACCAAAGTACAATTGCAAGTTAGATACAATTGTCATCATTTAAATTGGCCTAGAAATGAATTACATATATTTTTAAAGTTTCTTGGGTCGGTTGCCGTGGTTTGTACCATACACCGAACTAAGAAACGTGATTTGCACATACTCGTAATACCGAATCGGCGCGCCGCTTCACCGAACTAGGGAAGAAATGTATGGTATTTGGTCGCTGGGTGGTGCTCAAACTTTAGTTGGTACCTAAACTGTTGATTGACATTATTTTTCAACCTATTGTGACCCTTTTGCGACTTAAAAAATCTTAGCGGAATGTTAAACTTGGAAATAAAACTTAAGTTCAGATAAGTTATTTTGAAGACCGGTTAGCCTAGTGGGTAGTGACGCTGCCTACGAAGCTGAAGGTCCTGGGTTCGAATCCCGGTAAGGACAAATATTTGTGTGATGAGCATGAAAATTTGTTTCTGAGTCTTGGATGATTTCTATGTATTTAAGTATTTATATCTATTAAATATATCGTCGTCTAGTACCCGTAACACAAGCCTTATTGAGCTTACTATGGGGCTAGTGCGATTTGTGTAAGATTGTCCCCTTATATTTATTATTATTATTTATTTATTCACACTGATTATGACAATGTTTTTAATTAATTTGCCATTGTGAGTTGTGTAGCTGTAGACATTTAACAAAAAAGGAGGAAAACTAAATTAATACGTTGTAATAATGGATTATTAATAATGCGGCTCATTCGTCAATTATTTACTAATCGTAAAATCGTTACTTAAATACGTTAATGGGTAAAGTTTTGCGTCAAATATTTATAAACCCTGGCCTTTACAAGAACGTTTGGAAAATTATACACATTAATATCAACCTAGTGACTAACGAAATAAGGTTGATATTATTATGGATAATGTACGAACATATTTATGTCCGAAATAAAATTTATATAATTATTATTTCACTGAACACCAAATAGTAACATGGCTAAGGCAAACGTGAATTCGGCAATAGATACTTCGGGTATGTTTCACCGAACGAACGTTCTGTGAATTGAACAAGCATACTATGTAGACCCTACCACGCGAACAGAATTAAAAAAAATCTCATCATATCCTGACCTGAAGGATACCCTTGTAAACAATTTTTTTTCCATTCGATCAAGTATTCGGGGAACATACCTTAAAAAAATATTCCGACGAATTGAGAAACTCCTCCTTTAAAATTAAACTTCAATTACTTAAATTCTCCGGGTTTGCGGTATGTGGAGTTCAATAATGTTTTTCTATAACTATCTATCGTCTAATCGCCTGTATTTATATGTATGTCAAAATACTCACTTCATAGCTTCATAATCGATGTTCTCATCAGTCGGCTTCACGAAGCAGTACGGTCTTATGGTCGAAGGAACCTGGTTCTCGACCCATTCTTCACTCGCCTCTATGCTGTCCCACATTATCAGCCCTGGGAAAAATTATAAACACATACAGATGTTAGAAATTAACACAAGGGCGAATATTCAGCGTTTTTAAGGCGTTTTTTTTTCGTTATTGTCGTAGACAGCAAATACTTATTAAAAGGTACGAGTATCAGAGTCTACTTTTGATGAAGATGTTAGCCAATACCTTATCTTATCTAGATGAGGCCCCTTTCGGATGCACTTCGACCCAGCGGGATCTTTTGTGCATTTGCCCTCTCCTTTATAAGCTCGCTCCATAATTTCCACAAAGCGGATGATGCAGCTCAGCGGGAGCACCTTGAATTCCTTTGGTCGTGGATAGCCGTTACCAAAGTAATTCATTCTTTGTCTGGCAAGGGCATGACAGTCACACAATAACTGTTCCATGGTCTCATCCTCCTCGCCACACATTCTACAGTATAAACTATCCGACAGTGCCATCTTGGCCAAGAGATCCTTGACCCCGAAGTGACCTGTGAATACCCCAGATATGATTCTGAGTTGCTTCTTAGTGGATTTCTAGAGTTTGTTAGTCCAGCCCGAGTCCACTCCTTCTATGAAGAGATTAGAGTGCCTTAAGCCCGCCTGATTCCTCGACTCGAGTTGGTGTTTGGTTTTGGCGTAGGCTTTAAAGGCCGAAGTTATGGTTCCCTGCTAGAGTCCCACAAATGGTTCTGGACCTACAAAGTGATTTGTAGACCCCCCTCTTGCAAGCTCATCCGCTCTTTCGTTGCCGATGTAGCCCTCGTGCCCTGGTATCCAAACTAGTTGCACCTTATTGTGCTTTCCAAGCTTGTTCAGTGCCTGGACGCCATTATAGACTTGTACAAACGACAACACTGTTAACTGACCATCCTGTGTTTATATAGAACCTTATTACAATGCACTTAAGGTGCACCGATGGTCAGTTAGCTGTGTTGTCGATAGTACTGAATCTTTTTTGATTAAAGGTACTGCGGTAAGTTTTACCTCTGAAGAGATAATCTTGAGCCGACAGTGACGCTAAAACCGAGCGGTTCAAACGCTCGGAGATTCGCCCACAAGATGATCTGAGGACGTATCGTAATTGTTCCTCAGGTGTTAGGGGGGTCAAACGATTATTTATTTTTGTTATTATGATGGTTACAACATGAACTTCTAACGCGTTTAGATCATAGCCCATGAAAAAGGTATAAAATGTTAACAAACCCGACATTTAGTGGATATAAAACACAAAAATTGTTATAACTCTTATTAAATTAAAAAATTAAAATTAAAATCGTTTATTTCAGACCACTGATCCATATTTTGTTAGTACAGAGAACCTTAAGAACTATGTTAGAAATATAAGCTAAGGTATACGAAAATAAAAAAATAAAAGATAAACATTACGCGGTTTAGGCTAGCCCTTCGCAGTGCCAAGCAAGTTCTCTACTTGGCCCTGCCAATAGCTACCTCCACCCAATACTTCATGAGCGGACAGTCGAGGCGCTCGGCTAACGCCCCTAGAAGGCTGTTGCAGCTGCCGCGCACCCGCCTAAGCAGTAACCCAACTCTTTTTCGCCTAATGGCAAAAAGTCATCCGCTCTCGCCTCCGCGAACATTCCGGATGCACTGCAATGCCTCGGCAGCCTCAACAGCATTCTAAGGATGTTGTTGTACTGAACGCGCAATGCGTTATATGCCTTTTGTGTAAAGCTCACCCACAGACTGCACGTGTAGAACGTCTGACAGTAGGCTTTGAAAAGCGTCAGTTTGACTTCGGTCACAACGTGCAAATCTGCGGGCAAGCATATTGCCTCTTACTGCCATCGCTCTTCTCTCTCTCTCAAGGTCAATGTCATCGCTCAGGTCTGCTGTAAGCATATGACCCAGATATTTCACCTTATCTACTACTTTTTAGGGTACTCCCGCCAGCATGATCTCGGGAACAGTTTTTACGTTGTACACTCAAGGGCACCAATATGTATACACCACAAAGTCTCAAAAATATCTAGGCAGCACTTATTTCTGCAACAATAAGGTTGTAGTATACATATTTATGAAACTTTGAGTGAATACATATTGGTGACCTTGACTGTACTTGCGTGCCTTGAACACGACAAGCTCACTTTTTAACGCGTTATATCTGAGACCATGCTTATACTCTTGGTTTTTATTTTTCATTATTGTTAATATTATTTCTTTTTGTTCTTGTATGCACAAATAGTCTCTGTTTTTACTCTGTAGAAACTTTATTAAAATATGATGTGAAAGTATTTTCATTAAGGAAACTGTACGTCTAGCTTTAAGAAAAAATTACAGTGTTATGTATAAAACTATAAAAGACTGTTTGTTTCTTAAATAAATCAATAAAAATACATAAACACGTAAAATCATCACTATAAAGGTGACCCATGAGACGTCTCCTGTGTCGATAATTAGGCATATCGATAAACTTTTTTATTTGGTTACGTAACCATGGCAATAAGTAAACTATTTTTTAAACTGCGAGTCGGGCCACGGCAGACCCTTTTGCTCGGCGCGGACAAGGCGTGATTTGGCCAGAAGGCCAAAACAGCAGTAAGTTATTGTCGACGGGCCTCCACACGTTTAATGGATTCCACGTTGACACATCGTTAGCGCGATGCAGCACTCGCCTTGAGCGGTACAGCGACAGCTAGCGGGCAATTGGGTCAATTTGGGTCAGCTTCACCGTTTGAGACGCTACAGCACAGTTACCGCGGACTTCTCGTGACGTCACATACCTCTAGCTATGATCCTCAGCATGAGCAGATCCGGTCTCACGAAGTCTAGGAGATACGCAGTGGTGGGCGGGGCCAGCCAGCCGGCTATAGCCTCGTTGTTGGACCGCAGGTATATCAGGCCGAGGGCCAAGGTGGCTCCTGGTGACGTCACGTCCAGGTTCACAGTGCTGCCTTCGCGGATGGCGTAGGAGCTCTGCTTGAACTTGTCGCGTTGGGCGCCTGGTAAAATAAGGGATTGAGGTCTTTCAACCCAAAGTTACAAGATCATGGCAAACATCAAGTACTGGTAGACAGTGTGGGGCAAAAAGTAATTGCATTACAAATTACAATTTCAAAATTACGAATCTTTTATTTTATAAAACATTTTTCATTATTAACCTTGGGTTGGGTATAGGAAAGGGGGGCCGGTTTTTGGACTTGGAAAACTTTTGATATCTAAAAAAAAAATCTTTTTCTATCGTTATAAATGCGTAAAAATAAGCATGTTTCATCCTTTAAACTTTTTCTCTCAGATCGTTATTTACAGAGATATCCGGGTTCAAAGGTCAGTCATTTAAAGGTGGCAAAACCAACGGATGACGGATGGGTGTTATTTTTTTTTATCAAAGAACGGAAAAAAACGAGACCGTATTTCTAGAAAAAGATGCTTATTTTGACGTGTTCTGTAAGTAACAATCATTTTAAATAGGTGTTATAATGACACCACTTTGGCAAAAAAAATACTAAGTGCTGAAATGTCCCTGCATGCGATTACGAATGTAATGCCGTTATGCATTACATTTTTAATCGCATTACATTTGTAATCGCATTACATGTAATGCAATTACGTGTAATGCATTACTCGTAATTTCAATGTAATGCCATTACGAATGTAATTCATTACTCGTAATTACATTACATGTTATTTAATTTGTAATGCGATTACAAATGTAATGCCTTACACCCAACACTGATGTGATGCATATTAATTTACTAAATTACATCGTTCTATCCGCGGCACGCTCGGATAGACGTCTAAATTACGCGAGGCACGCACACTCGGGCACCTTTGAGCACGGTAAAAAGACCTACTCTAAGCGGCTCGCCGCGGGCTGTGAGCGCGTACGAAACGAATTAGAGCAAAATAGGTGAGCCGTACGCACCTTTAGCTGTCGGTACGTACCAGGCTGTGGTCTATGCACGCGCTCGCCCCCGTGCATGTAGGTGAGGAGCGCGGTGGCGTGCTGCGGCTGCGCGTCCCGGCCGGCGCGCGCGCACACCAGCCCCAGCGCCAGCCCGGCCGCCAGGGCGTAGCCCTCGCGCTCCGCGCACGACTGTACGTACCAGGCTGTGGTCTATGCACGCGCTCGCCCCCGTGCATGTAGGTGAGGAGCGCGGTGGCGTGCTGCGGCTGCGCGTCCCGGCCGGCGCGCGCGCACACCAGCCCCAGCGCCAGCCCGGCCGCCAGGGCGTAGCCCTCGCGCTCCGCGCACGACTGTACATACCAGGCTGTGGTCTATGCACGCGCTCGCCCCCGAGCATGTAGGTGCGGAGCGCGGTGGCGTGCTGCGGCTGCGCGTCCCGGCCGGCGCGCGCGCACACCAGCCCCAGCGCCAGCCCGGCCGCCAGGGCGTAGCCCTCGCGCTCCGCGCACGACTGTACATACCAGGCTGTGGTCTATGCACGCGCTCGCCCCCGAGCATGTAGGTGCGGAGCGCGGTGGCGTGCTGCGGCTGCGCGTCCCGGCCGGCGCGCGCGCACACCAGCCCCAGCGCCAGCCCGGCCGCCAGGGCGTAGCCCTCGCGCTCCGCGCACGACTGTACGTACCAGGCTGTGGTCTATGCACGCGCTCGCCCCCGTGCATGTAGGTGAGGAGCGCGGTGGCGTGCTGCGGCTGCGCGTCCCGGCCGGCGCGCGCGCACACCAGCCCCAGCGCCAGCCCGGCCGCCAGGGCGTAGCCCTCGCGCTCCGCGCACGACTGTACATACCAGGCTGTGGTCTATGCACGCGCTCGCCCCCGAGCATGTAGGTGCGGAGCGCGGTGGCGTGCTGCGGCTGCGCGTCCCGGCCGGCGCGCGCGCACACCAGCCCCAGCGCCAGCCCGGCCGCCAGGGCGTAGCCCTCGCGCTCCGCGCACGACTGTATATACCAGGCTGTGGTCTATGCACGCGCTCGCCCCCGAGCATGTAGGTGCGGAGCGCGGTGGCGTGCTGCGGCTGCGCGTCCCGGCCGGCGCGCGCGCACACCAGCCCCAGCGCCAGCCCGGCCGCCAGGGCGTAGCCCTCGCGCTCCGCGCACGACTGTACATACCAGGCTGTGGTCTATGCACGCGCTCGCCCCCGAGCATGTAGGTGAGGAGCGCGGTGGCGTGCTGCGGCTGCGCGTCCCGGCCGGCGCGCGCGCACACCAGCCCCAGCGCCAGCCCGGCCGCCAGGGCGTAGCCCTCGCGCTCCGCGCACGACTGTACATACCAGGCTGTGGTCTATGCACGCGCTCGCCCCCGAGCATGTAGGTGCGGAGCGCGGTGGCGTGCTGCGGCTGCGCGTCCCGGCCGGCGCGCGCGCACACCAGCCCCAGCGCCAGCCCGGCCGCCAGGGCGTAGCCCTCGCGCTCCGCGCACGACTGTACATACCAGGCTGTGGTCTATGCACGCGCTCGCCCCCGAGCATGTAGGTGCGGAGCGCGGTGGCGTGCTGCGGCTGCGCGTCCCGGCCGGCGCGCGCGCACTCCAGCCTCAGCGCCAGCCCGGCCGCCAGGGCGTAGCCCTCGCGCTCCGCGCACGACTGTACATACCAGGCTGTGGTCTATGCACGCGCTCGCCCCCGAGCATGTAGGTGCGGAGCGCGGTGGCGTGCTGCGGCTGCGCGTCCCGGCCGGCGCGCGCGCACACCAGCCCCAGCGCCAGCCCGGCCGCCAGGGCGTAGCCCTCGCGCTCCGCGCACGACTGTACATACCAGGCTGTGGTCTATGCACGCGCTCGCCCCCGAGCATGTAGGTGCGGAGCGCGGTGGCGTGCTGCGGCTGCGCGTCCCGGCCGGCGCGCGCGCACTCCAGCCTCAGCGCCAGCCCGGCCGCCAGGGCGTAGCCCTCGCGCTCCGCGCACGACTGTACATACCAGGCTGTGGTCTATGCACGCGCTCGCCCCCGAGCATGTAGGTGCGGAGCGCGGTGGCGTGCTGCGGCTGCGCGTCCCGGCCGGCGCGCGCGCACACCAGCCCCAGCGCCAGCCCGGCCGCCAGGGCGTAGCCCTCGCGCTCCGCGCACGACTGTACATACCAGGCTGTGGTCTATGCACGCGCTCGCCCCCGAGCATGTAGGTGAGGAGCGCGGTGGCGTGCTGCGGCTGCGCGTCCCGGCCGGCGCGCGCGCACACCAGCCCCAGCGCCAGCCCGGCCGCCAGGGCGTAGCCCTCGCGCTCCGCGCACGACTGTACATACCAGGCTGTGGTCTATGCACGCGCTCGCCCCCGAGCATGTAGGTGAGGAGCGCGGTGGCGTGCTGCGGCTGCGCGTCCCGGCCGGCGCGCGCGCACACCAGCCCCAGCGCCAGCCCGGCCGCCAGGGCGTAGCCCTCGCGCTCCGCGCACGACTGTACATACCAGGCTGTGGTCTATGCACGCGCTCGCCCCCGAGCATGTAGGTGCGGAGCGCGGTGGCGTGCTGCGGCTGCGCGTCCCGGCCGGCGCGCGCGCACACCAGCCCCAGCGCCAGCCCGGCCGCCAGGGCGTAGCCCTCGCGCTCCGCGCACGACTGTACATACCAGGCTGTGGTCTATGCACGCGCTCGCCCCCGAGCATGTAGGTGCGGAGCGCGGTGGCGTGCTGCGGCTGCGCGTCCCGGCCGGCGCGCGCGCACACCAGCCCCAGCGCCAGCCCGGCCGCCAGGGCGTAGCCCTCGCGCTCCGCGCACGACTGTACATACCAGGCTGTGGTCTATGCACGCGCTCGCCCCCGAGCATGTAGGTGCGGAGCGCGGTGGCGTGCTGCGGCTGCGCGTCCCGGCCGGCGCGCGCGCACTCCAGCCTCAGCGCCAGCCCGGCCGCCAGGGCGTAGCCCTCGCGCTCCGCGCACGACTGTACATACCAGGCTGTGGTCTATGCACGCGCTCGCCCCCGAGCATGTAGGTGCGGAGCGCGGTGGCGTGCTGCGGCTGCGCGTCCCGGCCGGCGCGCGCGCACACCAGCCCCAGCGCCAGCCCGGCCGCCAGGGCGTAGCCCTCGCGCTCCGCGCACGACTGTACATACCAGGCTGTGGTCTATGCACGCGCTCGCCCCCGAGCATGTAGGTGCGGAGCGCGGTGGCGTGCTGCGGCTGCGCGTCCCGGCCGGCGCGCGCGCACACCAGCCCCAGCGCCAGCCCGGCCGCCAGGGCGTAGCCCTCGCGCTCCGCGCACGACTGTACATACCAGGCTGTGGTCTATGCACGCGCTCGCCCCCGAGCATGTAGGTGCGGAGCGCGGTGGCGTGCTGCGGCTGCGCGTCCCGGCCGGCGCGCGCGCACACCAGCCCCAGCGCCAGCCCGGCCGCCAGGGCGTAGCCCTCGCGCTCCGCGCACGACTGTACATACCAGGCTGTGGTCTATGCACGCGCTCGCCCCCGAGCATGTAGGTGCGGAGCGCGGTGGCGTGCTGCGGCTGCGCGTCCCGGCCGGCGCGCGCGCACTCCAGCCTCAGCGCCAGCCCGGCCGCCAGGGCGTAGCCCTCGCGCTCCGCGCACGACTGTACATACCAGGCTGTGGTCTATGCACGCGCTCGCCCCCGAGCATGTAGGTGCGGAGCGCGGTGGCGTGCTGCGGCTGCGCGTCCCGGCCGGCGCGCGCGCACACCAGCCCCAGCGCCAGCCCGGCCGCCAGGGCGTAGCCCTCGCGCTCCGCGCACGACTGTACATACCAGGCTGTGGTCTATGCACGCGCTCGCCCCCGAGCATGTAGGTGCGGAGCGCGGTGGCGTGCTGCGGCTGCGCGTCCCGGCCGGCGCGCGCGCACACCAGCCCCAGCGCCAGCCCGGCCGCCAGGGCGTAGCCCTCGCGCTCCGCGCACGACTCGGGCTCCGGGCCTGGCGGCTTGCCTGTCACAAACAATATGACACGACATTTGAAGTAATTTGGTTGGATAAGCTTGGGCCATTAGGAGACGGGTCATCCTTGGTTTCTTTTTTGTATTTAATTAGAAACAAGGTCTAAAAAAAGGTCTTAAATTATTTACAAAGTAATTAGCTAGAAGCTATACATTAATAGTATAACTAAACCTACAGTTTCCTATTTCAGAAGAAAAAACAATTAAATTACACAATTAAATCACTATAACCGTTAACCGTTATAAATACACTAAAAAATAAATATACTAAAAAGAAATATACTTGGTTCCCCTACTTATGCTTATATACTTAAGATTACGTACCAATTTCCAAAAGCAAGACTTGCGCTAGATGCGCGTGCTGCGTTCCTTGGTAAACGAGCCCTAGCCCGAGCAGAGCTGACACCAATATGCCGTGCTGGATGTCCAGTTCCACGTGAGTTGGTGGCAGCAGGGCTTCCAAGTGGATGCTCATCATCTTCGTAGCTTGCAGGTCCATGGTACCTAACGACAACACATTTATGCGCTTATTCATAAACGTCCGTCAAAAATGCCGTTAAAATTAATTTGTCCTTACCTGGCTGTCATTTTGACATTTATGTTTGTGAAAATGGGATTAAAACAATTGGATTATAATAATAAATAGAATTCATTTTTGTTTTAGACGGAACAATTCGAAGGGAACCGCTTCGAGATATATGACAAAAATTAGAGAAATTCTGAAGAACAGATCAGAGCCATAGGATGTCCCAATAGACACGCAAGATTTGATTTATCCAATGTCCCTTTTCCGCAAGACGCACCTTCATCAAAATCAAAAAAATCAAAAATCAAAAATTCTTTATTTTGTAAGATACACTTTGTCTATAATCTAAGGCGATGGAGCCACCCGGTAGGCAAAAAAAATGCCTGTGTTGGATGGCGCCGCTCTTCCTATAGTTTACATAATTTTGTTTTATGCTTTTATGCTTAACCAATTAACTAAATAAGTATAAACTTAGATGTACTAGCTAAAATTAGTTTATAGTAGTAGTTACATTTTGTTATATTCTATTATATGGCTAAAACTCTAATGACATAGTTAAGATTGCAAAATTAAAAATTAAAATGTTTGTTATGATTAATTTAATGAAATGAAGCATGAAGTTCATGGAACCAAGCGAGTTTTAGAGTGTGTGTGTGTGTGTGTGTGTGCGTGTGTGTGTGCGCGCGTGTGCGTGTGTGTGTGTGCATGCGTGTGTACGTGAATGTAGATAAGATTATTGTAATAAATTCTCTGTCTCATCATAAGTTATGGTCTTAAGCCAATTTGTAATTACTTTCTTGCAGTCATGGTAAAGTTTGTTTGGTAAAGTTTCGAGTCAAGTTGCTTGTTCAATTTATTGTAAACGTGTGGAGATTTCGAGTTAAACTGTCTGCGAGCAAAATTAGTTCTTGTTTTTGCATATTCTGCTACAACGGTTTTATTTCTTTTCTTTTTATAATTTGTATTATAGAGTAATATTTTATGTTTTTTTAATGTAATATGCAAGATATATAATTTTCTGACGAACGATAGAAGATCGCTGATAACATACAGTTGGTCAGTAGGGAACCTAATTTTTTTGAAATACATGACCTTAATTAGTGCACGTTGAGCTCGTTCCAGATCAATAAAACGACTCTTTGCTGACCCTCCCCAGACGGAGATACAGTACACTAGAACAGATTGGACCAAAGATATATAGATTTCATTTATGATACTACGCGAGTTTGACTGATTGTTCTTCCCTGGTACAATGTTCCTCAGCGCCCTAAAGATCCAAGTTAGTTTCCTGACTCTACCTATGACTTGTTCAAGTTGGGGATACCAGTTAAGATGTTCATCAAGTATAACTCCTAAGTATTTAGTTTGAGCAACCTTGTCTATTGTTGGACAGTCACATGTAGGCGAGCTTGGAGATAGACATGAGTGAATCCTAATCGATATATCATTTTTGGGCTGTGTACCATCCGATATGCTGAAGCATATGTAATTTGTCTTTTTCGTGTTCAGTGTAAGTAGGTTCATCTTAAGCCAGTTGTCTATGTGTGCTAAACCCTTTTCAGCATAGATCTTTACCTCATTCCAAGATTTGCCAGTAAATATTATTGCAGTGTCATCGGCATATGAGAAAAGTTTCGCATTTGGAATGGTCATATTATACAGATCATTTATGTAAACCAGGAATAAAGTGGGTCCTAGTACACTTCCCTGTGGGACACCATAAGTGACGTCTTCGAGCCCATTGACAACGTCTCCAAGCTTCACTCTCTGTTTCCTGTCAGTAAGGTAGCTCTCGAACAGTAACAGCGGTGTGCCTCTAACCCCTATTCTGTCGAGTTTCTGTAGAAGAATGGGAACAGAGACGGTGTCAAACGCTTTTTTTAGGTCTAGGTAAACACCTAGGCACTTGTTGCTGCAGTCCAAATTTTTTGTGATCAGAGAAGTAAGTGCAATTATAGCATCTTCAGTTGATTTTCGCTGTCTAAATCCATATTGGGCATCAGATATGAGGTTAAATTTGTTTAAAAAGCTTAAGAGTCTGGCGTTAAGTAGCTTTTCGAGGATTTTTGATAATGTAGATAGAACTGAAATCGGTCTATAGTTACTGACGTCATCCCTATCCCCTCCCTTGTACACCGGGGTGATGATTGACTGTTTTAGTGAGTTGGCGAAGACACCGTGCCCAAAGCTAAGGTTTATCAGATGAGTTATTATAGGCACTACTTCTTTGGATATGTGTTTAAAGAAAGTTGCTGGTATGCTATCATAACCGGGCGCACTTTTAGATTTTAGGTTTGTTATTGTATTATAAACTTCTTCATGGCTGACAGGTAATAAAACAAAAGATTGAAGTTGTGTAGGGGGACTATTTAGTGGCGGGCACGAATGAGAGTTTGGTGAAATTTTCAGTGCAAGATCTTTTCCCATATTTGCAGAGTATTTATTTATGAAATTTGCTGACGCAGGAGGGGTAGCTTTTATATTAAGTAATTCTGGATGAAGTTTATTTGGTTTATTAGTATATGTTAGAGTTTTTATGTTTTTCCAAAGTAGTTTATTATATTCATACATATTTTCGTTTAAGTTTTCTAATAAGTTTATTGCAATAATTTCTGTATCGTGTATAGGTTATTTTTAGTATGTTATTATTTGGGTTTTTACGCAACTCTCTCTGTAACTTGTCACGATTACGTATACATCGCAGTAGCCCAGGGGAGATCCATGGTTTTATGATTCTTTTACTACTAGGTATCACAGTGATTTTTGTATTTTGTTTTATGGATTCGCTTAACAAAAATAAGTAAGGCGCTCAGTTACAATATTGGTATCTTGACAAAACATCAATTCGTGTAGGTTTTGTTCCTGTAGATATTTTAAGGCGGCTTCAAAGTCAACAGTGGTTCTAGTTTTATTTATAATTGGTGTATTTTTCAATATTTTTCAGAGAAAGGTAGTGTAATGATCGGTTGTAGTGGTTTTTATAATTGCTATAGTGGAGGAATATCTGGCTTTATTTATTTTCAGGATAAAATGGTCTAAACAGTGTTTTTCTCTTGTTGGTCTAGTGTGACCAGCTAGAAGTCCAAAATTAGACAACATGTTCAGATAATTCGTTCTGTTTTTGTATTCGTGTAGTGGTTCGAGGGGTTTAGATTTTATGTTGATGTTAATATCTCCTGCAACTATAAGATTATCATGTAAATTCAAAGTATCTAATTGAGTTTTTAAATAGTCTATAAAGTCTTCCGCATTCGTATGTGATGGAGATCTATAGATACAAAAAACAGTACTATTCAAAATATCCAGCTGGAGACACGAAGGTATTTTTTACATAAACAACCACTCCATCATTTTGGTTTTGTTGGGATGTAGTAAAGTAACAGTCATAATTTTCGAGCTGAGGTAAGGGCTTATTAGGATTTAGTCTGCATTCTGTGAGAATAATAACGTCAGTTTTAAAAGTAAAGCTAGATAATGTAAGCGAAAAGTTATCAAAATTGCAGTATATACTCCTTATATTTTGTGACGTAATAGTAAAATCAGTTTTGGTTATGTGTATTTGTTTCATAAGCTCTTCAGTACTATCACACTCTATAATACGCGATATCTCGATATCATCAATTTCTGCTATTGATTCATATGAACCGATTGTCATTTACTATGATGCTCGCAGATCGTGACGTCAAGATCTGCGAGCATTTTCTCTCTCTAACAAGTAATATTAGAACGGCTGTAGCTTCGTAATTCTTTGATCAGAATGGGATTTTCGTCACTAGGCGATTTTTTTTGCCTTCTTTCTTCTTTTTCTTCTTTATTAAATTTTGAGTCTACACATGTATTCATTGGAATATAGGTGTAGACTCAAATAATAGCACACCCAATAATAGCAACTCATTGGAGTTGTATAAAAATTCGGGTACATCAAATAATCTCGACCATGAGTGCTATTATTTATTCAATGCTTGTAGTTTCGAGAAATGGGCCCCAGTCCAGCTCTGGTCGTGGTGTTGAGGGTTACGGTGACTCACCTCTATAGGTAGCCGCGATGCCCAGAAGTAGCCCCACACTGATCATCTCGTTGCAGCGCACCAGGTACTCGTACATGTTCATAAAAGGCATGTCTTTAAGGTGCCCGTTCAGACCTAGGGCCATCAGGAAACCGGCGTGCTCGGTTGACATGTCTTGTGTGCCCTGCAAATGGATATATCATTTGAACATGTTGTCAGTCTTAATAAAAGAACGCATTGGAAAACTTTCCATTCGCGCATCGGCAAATATGGTGCAAGCGGGATACTAATAATGTAACGTTTGCCATAATCATCATTTGGCCTGCTAAGTTTCTCTCAGAGACTGTAAACTTTATAAAACTGTTAACAAACCTGACGTAATCCACAGATCCCTGTACAAAGTTTATTTAAATCGTCCTGAAAATGTTACGGTTTCTGAGAAAAAAAAATGTTTGGCAAATGACCATAATGGCAAACACTAGTGTAAAGGCAAATGAATAATTATGGATATCGAAGGCAGGAATAAATATGACAGAGGCAGCAGTGGTGAAGGTAAAAGGCAGTAGTAGTAGCAATGGCTCACACTCGGCTTGTTCGGCTCGACCCAACTAGAATACTGATCTGAACTGGGGATAGAATTGGTCCCGGTCATAGGCAATTGTGAAGACGGTAAATGACCTTCCCTCCGCCTCCTCGAGGTCTTACCTGCCTCCCGGGGTAAGACCGAATCTTGGACACTGTCTCTCACCCTCGGCTTGTTATACACGACCCAGCTGGAGTCGATGCTGGTGCCGGTCATGGGCACGAGCGCGAGCCCGGCGGCGACGCCGTTGTGGAAGCTGGGCCACAGCAGCGTGTGCGGGCCGGGCTCGGCGCCCGCGATGCTGGCGGCGCGCGGCGGCGGCGCGCGGCCCGCCACGCACAGTAATGACTCACCCTCGGCTTGTTATACACGACCCAGCTGGAGTCGATGCTGGTGCCGGTCATGGGCACGAGCGCGAGCCCGGCGGCGACGCCGTTGTGGAAGCTGGGCCACAGCAGCGTGTGCGGGCCGGGCTCGGCGCCCGCGATGCTGGCGGCGCGCGGCGGCGGCGCGCGGCCCGCCACGCACAGTAATGACTCACCCTCGGCTTGTTATACACGACCCAGCTGGAGTCGATGCTGGTGCCGGTCATGGGCACGAGCGCGAGCCCGGCGGCGACGCCGTTGTGGAAGCTGGGCCACAGCAGCGTGTGCGGGCCGGGCTCGGCGCCCGCGATGCTGGCGGCGCGCGGCGGCGGCGCGCGGCCCGCCACGCACAGTAATGACTCACCCTCGGCTTGTTATACACGACCCAGCTGGAGTCGATGCTGGTGCCGGTCATGGGCACGAGCGCGAGCCCGGCGGCGACGCCGTTGTGGAAGCTGGGCCACAGCAGCGTGTGCGGGCCGGGCTCGGCGCCCGCGATGCTGGCGGCGCGCGGCGGCGGCGCGCGGCCCGCCACGCACAGTAATGACTCACCCTCGGCTTGTTATACACGACCCAGCTGGAGTCGATGCTGGTGCCGGTCATGGGCACGAGCGCGAGCCCGGCGGCGACGCCGTTGTGGAAGCTGGGCCACAGCAGCGTGTGCGGGCCGGGCTCGGCGCCCGCGATGCTGGCGGCGCGCGGCGGCGGCGCGCGGCCCGCCACGCACAGTAATGACTCACCCTCGGCTTGTTATACACGACCCAGCTGGAGTCGATGCTGGTGCCGGTCATGGGCACGAGCGCGAGCCCGGCGGCGACGCCGTTGTGGAAGCTGGGCCACAGCAGCGTGTGCGGGCCGGGCTCGGCGCCCGCGATGCTGGCGGCGCGCGGCGGCGGCGCGCGGCCCGCCACGCACAGTAATGACTCACCCTCGGCTTGTTATACACGACCCAGCTGGAGTCGATGCTGGTGCCGGTCATGGGCACGAGCGCGAGCCCGGCGGCGACGCCGTTGTGGAAGCTGGGCCACAGCAGCGTGTGCGGGCCGGGCTCGGCGCCCGCGATGCTGGCGGCGCGCGGCGGCGGCGCGCGGCCCGCCACGCACAGTAATGACTCACCCTCGGCTTGTTATACACGACCCAGCTGGAGTCGATGCTGGTGCCGGTCATGGGCACGAGCGCGAGCCCGGCGGCGACGCCGTTGTGGAAGCTGGGCCACAGCAGCGTGTGCGGGCCGGGCTCGGCGCCCGCGATGCTGGCGGCGCGCGGCGGCGGCGCGCGGCCCGCCACGCACAGCGCGGGCAGCGCCAGCGGCTCCGTGGGCGCGCACGGCAGGCTGCGCAGCGTCACCATGCCCCTGCAACAAACAGAAAGTAGGGTCATTACGCCGGTTACGCCACCAGCTTCGGTTAGCGACCACCTAAAGCAGGGGTTGCCAAACTACGGCCCGCGGGCCAAGTCCGGCCCGCGAGCCCTTCTAATCTGGCACGCAGAAAGAAAGCGGAGAGTTCAGCCCGCGATAGCGATGGGGTATGGCTGGTCATGACCACCAACCCATAGTATTACAACCAAAGTCTTGGCCCGCACGAATTTATATTAAGTGCAGGGTGGCCGTTGAATCAAAAAGTTTGAAGACCGCTGACCTAAAGGGCAAAGTTTCGTTTAAGTAGTTAATTAAACAGGAATCTACTGAAAAACAAGCGAATAACCTTTTATAGTAAAAATGCTCTTTCATCCAATATTTGAAACCTGTCATCCCAGTACAATTTATGTCATCACTAGCTTCCGCCCGCGACTTCGTCTGTGTGGACTCGGGATAAAAACTATCCTATATTTTAATCCAGGCTATAAACTATCTTCGTGCTAAATTTGATTCAAATCGGTTCAGCCGTTTAAGCGTGATTGAGTAACAAACATACAAACATCTAAACTTTCGCATTTATAATATTAGTAGGATATATCATCATTGACGTTTGTTGTATCTGTACTCATAGTTGTAATGCATCTGTGGTTCAGAGTGGACCCACTGTCAAAAAAGAAATAAATGTGCTGTTCGTTCAAGTTATATTTGTTTCATTAAATATAGTAAAACATGGCGCAGACGGTAAATTTATAGTAAAAATTATTGAACTTGTTGTTGAAGTGTAAAAAAAAACAAGAATGGATCACGGAATAAAACTGCCACCGAACTTGGATCTGAGAGCGAGCAACGCGGCCTCAGAATGGCGAGTATGGCGCCTATGTTATGAGGATTATCTCATAGGATCGGGACAAGAACAAGCCTCTGACAAAATTAAACTGTCGCTCCTAAGAAACATGTTGGGGTTAGACGCGACTCGCATCGTCACAACGTCTTTGCAGGTTTGAGGTCAAGTTTGAGTGCGTAATGGACGCCATCACCAAATATGTTAGCCCGCAGGTCAATGAAGTGTTCGAACGTTTCAAACTAAATGATCGGAAACAAAAACAAGATGAAAGTTTTGAAAGTTTTGAAAATTTTCTCACGGAAAATGTTACAAAGGAAAATTGTAGTACTCATGATAAAGCTGAGGAAAGTAGTAATAATCAAACTAGTTGTAATAATGATGTTGGGACAGGAAACACTAGGAGCGGTAGACAGGTCAGACCCAGGCAGGTTCTAGACTACTGAAGGAGGTGTTGTATCTGTACTCATGGTTGTAATGCATCTGTGGTTCAGTGTGGACCCACTGTCAAAAAAGAAATAAATGTGCTGTTCGTTCAAGTTTTATTTGTTTCATTAAATATAGTGAAACAACGTTTATTGTACCAGTACGATGGCTGTCAAATATCGGGTTTTAAACAAATTGAATTAAAGTTAATAAAAAGTACGTAAAGTTCTCGATGGGAGCAGTTGGAATTGAAAGCTAACAGAAAATCAAATGCTAGTTGCTTAGCATGGTCTAAAATCGAGCAATTTGATTCGTATAAAATAAGCTTTTTAATCATGCATACGAATACGAAAAAGTTTATTGCTGAGTTTTATCTATCAAAAACCTTGTGACAGAACTTAAGGACCGACTAGGTATTAAACAGGAATCTACTGAAAAACCAGCGAATAACCTTTTATAGTGAAAATACAATATTTGAACTTAAACAAATCGAATTAAAGTTAAATGGTCGTAAAGTAAAGTAGTAATCGCTAACTGGCAAAATTATCTATACATATAGAGGGACTCAGACACACATACACGTGAGTGACAAGGATGTAAGCATAGGCGATGACACAAGTGCGAACGAGATACAATGACGTATCACCTGTCACTCATCGCGTATACGCCTTCTTTGTTTGCCACCAGCTATGTTTGTCGCCGAAATGTCAAAAATTCAACTGAAAATGAACACCGAATAAATGGCCCGACTTAAATTTTTCGTCAGAATGTGTTCGGACCCGTTATTGAGTCCGGGTCCCTAGAATTAAAAAGAAAAATGAGTGACACCTGTCAAGGAGACACTTGCCGAGAAGGATTTGTAGCACGCGGATGGTGGTTCTACTTGTAATGTAACCTCGCTTTGGGAGCAGCACACGGGCTGTGTGGGAAAATTGGAGTAATTGTAGAATAAGTTTGAAAACCTAGTTGGAGGTTCAGATATATGGATATTTTGTACGCGCTAAGTGCGCGAGTGGGGAATTTGTGTTGAATTTCGATCCCGTGCGGAGTGAAGATCCTCGTGGCATGCGGCGGGCCTCGGCAGGCCTACACGAGGACCCAGCGGGCGACTTACTCAGACTTTAACTTTAACTTGACTGATTGACTGAACTGCCCGTTTTGCAGCGAACTTTCAGTAAATTTAAGGGGCTAGTTTTTTGATAGTAATCTATGACCCACGTATTGTGAGGCATCAAACGATCCCCCGAAAAATGTACGATCATATGGAAGACACACACTGTACAACAGCGACGGGCAACGCTTCGCGGGCGATGCTTCTCCTCCTCCTCGATGAAGTCGTGGTCCGACACCTCCAGCCGCTGCGTCAGGTCGATGGTCACAGGGATCGAGGACTGGAGGAGGTTTAACACTTGTTCCACACAATAATATAGTGCTAAGAAGACACACCGTGAGTGGGAGCCCGCTGGATGCAGGTGACGCAGGATGAGCTATTGCTGTGTGAAGTGGTGTGGGAAAAACTCCCGAACGTCTAATTTCACAACCGACGGAATAACATTTCACAGGTAAGTAAAATTTATCATATAGATGTAAATTTCATTCTGTCACGCGGAGTTCATTTTACACTGGTCCATAAGAAGTAGTGAAGTATGTATGTCCCTTTTCATCAAATAGAAATGGCAATATACTGTTCCTTTCTCACGAAAGCACTTGACACTCTAGTGATGGGCTAGTGATGCTTTCGAATTTTACCGATTCAGATTCATTTAAGGAAACAATATGTTAATTCATCCGTGCTTTCGTGTACTATTTTAATACGAAAATTCACCAAAGATTATATTTATATCCTTGTCATTGCATTGTCAAAATTCATTTGTTAGATATCATAGATAACGTATACGATGTACTAAAGGTTTAAACTGCACCAAGAAGGCAGCGTGGCGGACTGCAACCGTCTTACAAGCTATGAGGTAGAGGGAGATGTAGTAAATTACTATCTCGCTCTATTTTATAGCTTCCAGAGCTAATGAAGGGAACATATTATTGTAGTACCTACAGCACGTCTATCATGAGACGGCCGCGACATACTCTGGATTTTTCTCGCACTATACCTCTTGTTCTACGACGGATAGTGCGAGAAAAATCGAGAGATCGATGAAATAGAATTTAATAATGAATACGCAGGTATTATTTGGGTTTTTACGAATCGTCTTCGAGAGCAATTAGGACTAGGTAGTGTCACGAGATGGACCTCATGCTGGACTTCGACGACGTTTGAGGGATCTCGGAGGTGGTTAGCGATGGAGCCATGGCATTTGGGTTTTTTCGAATCGGCTTCGAGAGCAATTAGGACTAGTGTCACGAGTTGCACCTCATGCTGGACTTCAACGAAGTGCGAGGGATCTCGGAGGTGGTTAGTGATGGAACCATCATCAACCACATAATTTTATCACAATGAATAAATATATGTACTTTTTATGACATTGTTTTTATTTGTTTTCCTTACCTAGCTATACCAATCTTAAAATATCATACATAAGCCTACCTAGCACATTCGCGTTAATATCGAATAAACATCCCATTCGTTCTTTTCTAGTAAGTACGAACGAGACGAAGGCTTCTTGTCCGATCTCTGACATAAACACGATAATGCGGTAAATGTTGTAAAATGCTTAGAAATAACTATTTTATATGACTACTCGACTTGATTATAACATACTTTTTTCTGTTACGTGGTTATAAAATATTCTATGAACGAAACATGATAATAATATAACAGTGACAGCCGTTCAAAAATTTAAACCATGTTAAAGGTACCTACGCCATGTAAAATATTCAACTAACAATTAATTGCGGTACCGCTAAAACCGTTAACGACCAACGCGCCCCATCACTACGCTTCTGGCGCCATGATGTGAGAAAGCGCGCTACTTTTGAAACAGCCAATCGCAGCGCCGTTACCGACCTCCCCGCAACCCGCACCTACCGCCAACTGTGGTGACCTTTGCATCGAACTAAATCGCTTATAGGCTCTATCTATAGGAGGTTATCTGTGTCCTAGTGCTGCTTACCTCGCGATGTGCAACGCCATGGTCCTAGTGCTGCTTACCTCGCCACGGGCAACGCCATGGTCCTAGTGCTGCTTACCCACAGACCAGTAAACCTGTAGACGTCGCTTAGTCGGGCGACCCCCGCTGCCACACATACGGTGAATTCACCCTATATTTGAGACACGCCCCCTTTACTAAGTTCAGTCTGCGGACGGCGTTTGCGCAAGTAACATCGTTACAAAACGCATTATTATTGCGTAAAATTGTGTGGAAAAATCACTAAAACTTCAAGTGTGCAAAAAGACGCTCTATCATTTCACAGGTAAGCCGATTTTAAGAAAATTACATAATAAATAAGCGAGTTTTTATATAAAGTTCTGTGTAGACCGTGCTCGGGGCTCGTTGATGTCTTTTAACAGAAGTCTCTTTCTATCCCGCTGCACAGAATAGTCGCTCCTACCTTGTCTAGCATTAGGCAAAGTAGGTAGTGATGTCCATAGTATGTATTCGCTTACTATCGATAAGAAAATTAACGGAAGTCGCAATACATCGTAAGTAATTTGAAAATAGCAAAATATTACATATCATATGCAAAATATTTGTGCACAGTTCACAGTTATTTATATACTTAAATGATCTGGTGTTGTATAATAAAGTATTCAAAGCATGTTAGCTAAAATGTCCAACCATAAAGGAAATGTGGATTGACGCTACAAAACGACCACCTGATTGGTTGGTTTCCTTCCCCAAGCAGTGTCATATGTTCTCGGCACTTTAAATTAGAATATTTTAAATTGCCGACGTCTAATAATAGGCGACTAATATTTCCAAATGCCGTGCCTACGCTTCACTTACGAACTGTGTTGAGTATTGTTGACGTGTATTTTTGATTATTCAACCAATTTTTTTTAATTTGATGTAAATAAGCTATGATATTATTAAACTTATCGTAAATTTATTAATGTGCTGAAAACTCTCGAGCGTCTAGCTTGAAATCGATGTTTTGAAAGTAAAATCTACCCTGTCTAAAATCTAAAATTGGGTTTGCGCAAATGTCCATTGAAAATATAAATTCTTCTAGGTCTTATGTAAAGATAGTGGTATTTCGGAAAGTCCACACACTATTATTCTATTGGTAACGAATGCAGCACTGTCTATACCAACAACAGAAGTAAGTTTATCTTACACTGCTATGCTGGTGAGTTTCTGAGTAAACTTGTTTAGTTATTAATTGAAATGATTAATTCTTATAGGTCTCGCGTACAAATAATAGGGATCTGGAAAATCCACACTCTGTTCCGTGAGTAACGAATGTGGCACCGTTTATGTCAACAACAGAGGTTAGTTTAAAGTCTAAATAAGAACATTTTGATCATTCCGCGCCGCCTTGCCTTCTCTGTCTCTGTTAGTCAAGGATAGGTAAATCGGAAATTTAAACGTATTCTTTAATAAATGCAAAATTAGAATATATTTATATATTATTTCAGAATCGAGAGTGTAATCCATTCTATTTGCTTCTATTTCAACATAAATATGTTAGATAAAAATAATTTATGAGTAAAAAATTAATGTCATAAACGTACTAATAAATAAAAACAAACATTTATGTTTGCTTTACATTTTGTCTCGCAATATATTATTGTATTTTAACGCGTGGTAACGCGACTGCTGAATATATTTTTGATTATTATATAGTATAATCATTCTAATTATTATTACTAGTACTACTTTATAAAATCAGATAAAGTATCGCATGTGTCCCATCACTAGAAGCAGGCACGTGTTACGCGCGGCCTTGAATGCACCAATCACAGCGCACTAGTCGTCCCCCGCGCTCCGCAAGCTTAGCAGCTTTGTTTATAAGTAAAAATTAGGCTAAGCGGGGTCTTGAGGATATATGGTCTGTGTGCTTACCTCGCCACGGGCAACGCCATGGTCCTAGCGCTGCTTACCTCGCGATGTGCAACGCCATGGTCCTAGTGCTGCTTACCTCACCACGGGCAACGCCATGGTCCTAGTGCTGCTTACCTCGCCACGGGCAACGCCATGGTCCTAGCGCTGCTTACCTCGCGATGTGCAACGCCATGGTCCTAGTGCTGCTTACCTCACCACGGGCAACGCCATGGTCCTAGTGCTGCTTACCTCGCCACGGGCAACGCCATGGTCCTAGTGCTGCTTACCTCGCCACGGGCAACGCCATGGTCCTAGTGCTGATCGCGAACAGATGCTTCTCTTGCTCCTCAATGAAGTCGTGGTCGGACACCTCCGGCCGCTGCGTCAGGTCGATGGTCACAGGGATCGAGGACTGGAGCAGATTGAACACCTCCGCCATTCTGCACAATAGGGAAAAAGGAAACAATATTTTAATTTTTTTCTAGAGAAAGGATAAAAACCGGCCAGGTGCGCGAGGAAGTATTAATTGTCATATTTTTATTCCGGGGTTTTCTTATTTCGTTTTTAATGACATTGACCTAAATCTCAAGTTCCTCTAAATAAAGTTACTTTATTTCACTTTTGTCTTGATGACTTAATCAAGGAATCTTTTTTTGCGATGTACTTGCAGCCGAATCACTAAAAACTGTTCTATTGCGCTTTTAATTAACAGAATACGATGGCTGCAGGAATCGTTTTTAAATGCATCAGTCACATCTTCGAAAGAGAAAATAGATACAGGGTGTAACAAAAAACCCTGGCAATCCCGTTAAGGGTAGATAGATACCAGTAAATAGAATCTGAGAAAAATAGTAAAAAAAAAATCGCATTAAATAAAAAAGTTATGAGAGTTTTCATTTCGTAGGTAATAACATTAAAATCACGAAAATGTTTACGATCTCTGTCATCGATCAGCTGATGGGTCAACGCACTAAGTAAATAGTCTAAGAGCTCGCCTTTTTAATTCCGTATTTTTGATTAACACTCGTTTAGCTTAACGTAAAAAAAACGTAATTGTCTGTAAAACAGTTTTCTGAAAGATTTAGGGGGGTTTCTGGGTTTTTTACTTAATCAAAAAAAAAATCAAGATACTCCTTCATCACGTCTCTACCCTTGAGCGTTTCAATTGATCCACCGCTTCTGCCAAAATCGAACGAGTACAGTAGCGAATGAAGTTCTTACATTCAACTTTAGGAGGCTACTGAGACAGCCGTGCATATCGATGGCATTTCAATTTAGTAGTAACTAGTAGGTAGCAATCAAGATGTGAGTCACACCGACGCCACACTAACCACGTGACATCGGCGAGCCAGCCGAGACGCGGGGAGACCGGCGGCAGCGGCGCGGGCGGCGGGCAGCTCTTAGAACATTCGACGCGCCCGACCGCCGCCATAAAAGACCGTAGCACGCCGCCGCATAGCCGTAGTCACGAGCCGCGACCACCACACCGCCAAAATAAAATGGGTACACCCCAGAAATGGCCCCCCCGCACCTCAGTGACGAGGCGCGAGAAGAAACCTACGTAGGTACGTTTCGACCACACATTAAAGATTAGTTAACAATTCCTATTCCCTACTTAATCAAAACACTTGTGCAAAATTAGTTTCCTGGCTCTTGATCTAATACCTTGCTAAACGCGCACGCGCTTTGCTTCGTCTCTTTCTTGTAACACAGAGCGCGCCGTATGCGCCATCTTACTCACGCAAAGTACGGCAACGTCGCCCGACGCGGGCCGCCAGCGCATAAGGCTAGGTGCACAATATCGGTGGAATTGCTGACGGTTTTGTGCACTTAACATTTGTTTGCAGAAGTGGTCTTTACGGACTATTTTCAATCAAATCAGAGATTGAGGCATGAACACATTGTTTTGTTTAAAAAAATATTGGTTTCGGTTTTTCTAAACTTGCACAGAATAATAATGTTTATGATTGTAATCGAACAGTAGTTTTCTTAAAAAAATAGCTAAGCTTATTAACTTGACATGACCATGACTTGACATAACCTTGACATGCGAAATCAAAAGGCTCTTAGCTTATGCTGTGCTTAGCTATGGTTTTATTGAGAAAAATAATTAAACTATCAAGGCGTATTACAACTCTCTTAATTACCTAGGTAACGCACGACTTGTTTACAAATAAACAAAGTCGATTACTTTGCCATAGCGATACACAATAAGAGCAACTAGTCGAATCGAGTCTAAAACTTGCATCATGAAAAAATGCATCAATGTACACGGCGCTTAAAACATGAGCGGTGAGCGGCATGCTTTGTATAGAAAAGGACAGAAAATTTAATCTAAGAATTTTACAATTGTAGGATTTTTAGGTTTTTAGTCAGTGACTGTGAGTCGGCGTGATCGCGTGTAGTGCTCGTTGTGTTGTCAGTGTGTGTCTTAGCGGTTTTGTTAGAAAGATGGTGTATTCTAATGCGGAATACTTTAACATGTTGATGTGTCTAGGGCGATCAAATTGTAATTATGCCGAGGCTCAAAGAGAGTATTTAGAACGATATGCTCGCCCAAATGCGCCACAGCCTTGCTATCGTACCTTCCAACGCCTGCACATTCGAGTGTTCAACACAGGTAGTGTGCAAGGGACGGTACAGCACCGCGCAGATGCAGGACGCCCGCTGGCGGTTGAACTAGACGACGTCGAAGAAATCCTCGAAAGATTTCGGGAGGATCCGACTCGGAGCACGCGCTCAGTTGCGCGTGAGCTCGGCACAAACCACATGCGAGTGTGGAGGGCGCTAAAGGCAAACGGGCAGCACCCCTTTCATTATCAAAGGGTACAGTCTCTGCAGCCGAACGACTACCCTGCTAGGGTCGCATTTTGTGCATGGATGAAGGAGAAAGCAGAGCAGGACGCGAACTTTTTGAAAAAAGTATTATTTACCGACGAGTGCTCTTTTGTCCGAACTGGCGTTTTTAACTGCCACAATGAGCACGTGTGGAGTGTAGAAAATCCGCATGCCATAAAGCCTAGTCATTTTCAATACCGGTGGCGCATTAACGTGTGGGCTGGTATTGTAAATGACAAGGTCATTGGCCCGGTTTTTCTGAACCAAATAATGAACGGGCCACATTATCTTGAGTTCCTACAGGGTGAGCTGGCTGAAGAACTGGACGATCTACCTCTCGCATTTGTGCGGGACATGTGGTTTCAGCACGACGGAGCACCGCCGCACTTCTCTCTCGCTGTACGCCGTCGTGAGCGTTGGATTGGACGTGGGGGACCCGTTGCTTGGCCTCCGCGGTCGCCCGACCTTACCCCCTTGGACTTTTATTTGTGGGGTGCAGTCAAAGAGCACGTCTTTCGGCAAGAGTGCAATACGGAGGGCGAGATGCGTTTGCGAATTGTTGAGGCGTTCGACATTGTTAAGGCTGGCCCGAACGTTCTGCAGCGAGTTCGCCAGAACCTGTTTAAGCGCTGTACAAAATGCATCGAAGTGGGCGGCGGATACGTCGAAAATAATCTGCGTCTTAACGAGCCGGTGAACGTGATAATTGATTAGGTTCAAATGAAACTAGTCAATTATCAACGAAGGTACAGTTTGATTTACCTAGGCACATCAACGTCATTTTTAAAGCCCTTTTCAGGGCTGCAAAGTCCTTTTAAGGGCTGAACAATTTCATGTTTCTCATTACCAGTGATCGGAATTAGGTGAGCCAAAATACCTATTATTCGCAACAGGACATAATGTAGAGTGGATACAACCGGGTAGAAAAATATTTTTTTTCTTTAATACCGGGTAATCGATATTTGTCCGGGTACTATAAGTAGTCGTAATGTTAAACATACATATTTTTACTTATAGTACGGGATTGTTTATGTTAGTTTGTAGTAAAAAGGGAAGGAAAAAGTATGAAATGGTTATAACTTTTAGATTAACATTAAACATCCCGTTCTATAAGTAAAAACATATATGTTGAACATTACGACTGGCACCCGGAAAAATAACGAATACCCGGTATTTAAGAGAAAATTCTGTTTTCCTACCCGGTTGCAACCACTTTATATTATGTCCTCTTGCGAAGAATAGGTATTTTGGCTCACCTAATTCCGATCACTGCTCATTACACTAAGTCGATCAATCAGTCAATAATTTACGAACACGAGGGGTGTTGCGGGAGAGGGACGGGGGGGGCGGGGAGTGGCGGGGCTGCGAGGGGCATGGATGGGACGTGCTTTCTACGTGCGCGTGCGACGTTGCCATTCATAACATCAGGGGTAAGCAACATTTAAAAAATAAGACTTCTGTTTTTTTTTAATAGTTTTTTTTTAATGCCGTCTTAAAAATAAAAAGGAAGTGATTTTCGGAATCGCGATTCGATACCGGTTACTGCCTTTTTTTATTTGCCAGGGTTTTATGTTACGCCCTGTATAGGTAAGCAAAGATTTATTTGCAATCAATGCTTGTTTTAATTATATTTGTTAGCACAGATTCCGTAGTCAACGAGGAACCGTTATAGTTTCGCCATGTCCGTCTGTCCGTCCATCTTCGGCTTAGCTCAGTAACATAGTATAAATCAATCACGCCGACAAAACAGTACAATAATCTATTTTTTTTTTTAATGTACTTCTCCTACACCTACAGCGGGGATGTATTTGTTTTCTCGTTAAACCGATGGTGTGGATATTTACTATATTTGGATAGCTCGTGCAAAAATATTATGGGTTTTCTAAAACCATTTTTCATATCAGTGATTCGTTTGCGACATATTGGGCTTTAAAGCCCTAATTTTTGTTCCCCTCCCCGCTAAATGGCTACTAGTGGGGATATGAAAATATTCGTGGTAGTAGTACATATAATTAATTTAAAAGGAATACTATCACGGACAAGTAGTTACAGAGTAATAGTCGACCAACTGAATGTGTCCTGTGTGTGTGTGGGAAAGTCGAATTTTCGTACAAATTCGCCCGCCGCAACCGCACCGCACGTCGATGTAACTAAGACAGACAGGCAACCACGGAACCCTACACTGCGCGTGGCCCGACACGCACTTGGCCGGTTTTTAAACAAAATTTAAATAAACCTGTCGATGGGAATACCAAACCACCAGTCTTCAAGGCATATTAATTGATGGAAATACAATTTTTCGTTAGCTAACAAAGTTCGAGTACAAGAATTATTATTTAAATTTAAGATATATAGGCGGGCGGCCTCGACCCTCTCCCCGCGCAAGTCGCACAACCCGCCGTCGTTTATTAAGCGTTACATAAATTAAGTTAGGTAAGATTACAGACGCGTCATCGCGCATCGTTACCAATGCAAGGGTGGACGTGGGTGGGTGACATTCGTCATGCTTAATTGAAACGTGATATTTGTCATACATAAATTACATAATTGATTAAGTTCAAAAATTATGTTCCTACTATTATAATACTATTTACTTACGATTAGTGTAGTTCTGTCAGCACGGCTAGCACGAGACGGCCGCGAAATACTCTCGATTTTTCTCGCACTATCGGTCTCTCTCTTATTAGAACATTAGGAAAGAGAGGTATAGTGTGAGAAAAATCGAGAGTATGTCGCGGCCGTCTCGTGCTAGCCGTGCTAGTGAAAACGAAATTCGTTCGAATAACTCTCATTGTCGCTCGAACTGGCAAGCGCGACAGAGAGGGAGATACACGAACGAAGTTCGGTTTCGTTTCGCGGTAGGCCCTCATCACGCCTAGCACTAGACGGCCGCGACATACTTTCGATTTTTCTCGCACTATACCTCTGTTACTAAATATTGTAATAAGAGAGAGACGGATAGCGCGAAAAAAATATAAAGGTAATTATAATAATCCATACCTACTGTTGCCCTTAGGCCATTTTTTAATTTCGCTATTAATAGGGGCCCATCTAGCAGTTAGCGAGTCACCGTCTGCCAGAGATAAAATGTGAAACAGTTTTATTGGGCTTATTTCCCATCTTGAACTTAAAAACAAAATCTAAACTATGCCTACGGAAATGTTAATTAGGTACAAACGCCAACACAGTTAACTGACCATCCTGTATTTATACAAGAACCTTATTACAAATTACAATGCACATAAAGTGCACGGATGGTCAGTCAGCTGTCTTGTCGATAGTACCTACTACTTTACAAACCACTAAATAGATTGTCCACTCTATGCAACAAAATTATCTGTCACTAAAAACTAAACTATACGCAAATGTTTATTAGTTACCTACTATACGAATCACAAAACGGATTGCCCACTCTATGCAACAAATATAGTCCACAATTTCCACAAATATTTAAAAATTTCAGCGCAGCGCAAATTGACACAGGTCCGTCATGCAACGTGTCTCGTCCCGCACTGACCGCACGGACGAAAACGGGGAGGCGTAGGAACTTTGGCGGTATATTTCAGAAAACGAGGTAATTTTTAAGAAAATTAAGAAAGTAAGAAAATGATGCCCTTGTTCATTATTGTATGAAGAAAGTTATAAAATATCATATTATTCTGATAAAAAATGGAACAGTAAAATGGTTACAAGTGAAAATAATTTTTCTCTAATTTCTATTGTTAAAATGGATTTCTACGAAAACTATGACCCGTCGCATATCTTGCAGATTATGATATAGTTTTTCCGACGGCAAAAATGTTACGTCATAATGTATAAAACGGTTACAAAACAACTCATTTTCTTCGAAAATTTCGAATGTGCAGCCTTAACGATCCACTAGCAATCAAGCTAGTCTACAACGCCTTGATTAGAAGCAAGTTGGAGGCAGCGTCGATCGTATGGTTACCGTATGAATCAACGTATGCCTTAATGCAGGAGAAAGTGCAAAAAGCTTTCCTAAGGTTTCTTTACAAGGCGATTTATGGGTACTAAATACTACCCGTTCCTATACCCAACCAAGTATCTGCTAGGTACCCTCGGCTACAATTCCTTAGAGGTCAGACGGACCCTTAGTTTGCTGTTGACTGCATGTCGAGTCCTTCGCGGCGAGCTCAGGTAGAAGATAACATCAATTCTACAGAGCTTATTGAGAAAATTACTTGTAGGTACATGCATTTTTATTTTGTTTTACAATATAATTCTACTAATAAACCGAGAAAATATTCTTACAGTTCACCAATTCAGCTAAGTGGTCGCCAACCGGCATATGAAATTAGGTGGTCGCTAACCGGCGAAATGACCCTATGTCACATTCGCAAAATGTAATGTTCACGATAACTTGTGTTCCTTCGCCTTTCTAAACAATACGAAACTTTGGGTTAGAACGAAAATAGCGATACTCACGCTGGTATGGGGCATCTGAAAACTAAGCTGCTGAGTCTACTTTATCCCCGGACCCCAGCTAAACTTGGAAAAATATTTAGTCATGTTCGTAGTCACGGTCTTGAGACGTCACATTCGCCAAGTGTCGCGTTTCCAGTGAGACGCATTCAGAGTATGTAGTAGTTACTGAAGACAAGTACCGTGGAATGGGGTTACTTTAGGAAAAAATGGGGCTACTTTGATCATTTAGAATTTAGTATAAAAGCAGAACTATCAGAAATTATGCATTTCATCGAGTAAACAGCAAGATAGAATAATAATATGTTCACTGCCACAGTTCACCCACAAGTAAAATCAATAATTTCGGAGAATAACCTGTTTGATCAAAGTCGCCCCCCGAATCAACGTAACCCCATTCCAAGGTACTTTTTTTGTGACCTGTTCCGCAGACTTGTCAACTGTGACTTTCGACTAAAAACTTCCCTTCGTCGAAAAATTCGAAACATATTAGAAATAAAAAAAACGAAGTGCGAAATTGTGAATGTGATGCTCCCTGGTGTTGGTATCGTTATTTTCGTGCTAATCCAAAGGTTCGTATTGTTTAGAAAGGCGAACGAACACAAGTTCTCGTGAACGTGAATTTTTGCGAATGTGACACAAACAATTTTGCATGTTTTGTGGTCCCCATGATAAAGTAGACTTAGTTTTAAAATTCTCCATGATAGTGTTAATATCGCTATTTTCGTTCTAATCCAAAGTATCGTATTATTTAGAAAGGCGACCGAAGATAACTTCTCGAGAACATGACATTTAGCGAATGTGACTTTCGTAAACATTAATTCTAAATGCGTGTCACTGGTAACGAGACACTTCACGAATGTCACGTCTCAAGACCGTGACTACGAAGACTAATAATTTTGCATGTTTACCTGTGGTCCCGACGATAAAGTATACTCGGCACATCTGAATGCGTCTCACAGGAAACGTGGCACTTCACGAATGTGACGTCTCAAGACCGTGACTACGAAGACTAATAATTTTGCATGTTTACCTGTGGTCCCGACGATAAAGTATACTCGGCACATCTGAATGCGTCTCACAGGAAACGTGGCACTTCACGAATGTGACGTCTCAAGACCGTGACTACGAAGACTAATAATTTTGCATGTTTACCTGTGGTCCCGACGATAAAGTATACTCGGCACATCTGAATGCGTCTCACAGGAAACGTGGCACTTCACGAATGTGACGTCTCAAGACCGTGACTACGAAGACTAATAATTTTGCATGTTTACCTGTGGTCCCGACGATAAAGTATACTCGGCACATCTGAATGTGTCTCACAGGAAACGTGGCACTTCACGAATGTCACGTCTCAAGACCGTGACTAAATAATTCTGCATTTTTACCTGTGGTCCCGAGGATAAAGTAGACTCAGCAGCTTAGTTTTGAGATGCTCCATGCCGGTGTTAGTATCGCTGTCCTCGTTCTTCGCCTGAGGCTCTTCAGACGGCGCGCTGTTTAGAGAGTACGCTGTTTCTTTCTCTAGGACCTCGAGGGCGAGAGCTGTAGAAGAATACAGAGTCAAAACGTGTAACATGTTACAGGTAAAACACTTAGGTAAGTTCCCTTTTGTATGTAGTTCTCACCTGCGCGAATAGGCTTTTTTTACACAAATAAAACAAATGCCAATTCGAACTACCAAACGGCAGCTCGGTTATAGTAGCAATCTAGAAATGTTAGGCATATTGAAAAGTAATATTCTGCCAATATCACATCTTGTGTAAATCTCATTCTACCTCCTTAAAGTGACATTTCGAGACAGTTTACGAATGTGTCGTACTGGGAATGTGCCAATTTACGAATGAGACGTTTTCTGTAAATGTGACCTACCGAGAGAGTGACCTTTTTTAGTTTAAACTTGTATTTACTGAGTAATCTACACAGAATGACTCAAAAGTGATGTATTAAAATAATTACAGGCATTTAAAAAGAAGCGATGTAAGTTAAAGTTTCACTAAAATTTTATTGCAATTTTTTCGATAACTTCTCACCCGTTTTTAGCTTGACGTCGACTTCGGACACCTCTATACTAGTATATGTACTGTACTACTCACACTCCATGTATTCGTGTCTGTGCTTGTGCTCGCCCGCCAGGTCCTCGCGCATGGCCAGCGCGCACGCGCGGGGCGGCCAGGCGGCCGGCGGCGCGGCCTTGCAGCGCGCGCACACACTCAGCAACGCCAGGCTCAGGGCTGGCGGCAGGTTGTCCAGGTCCCGCGGTGTTATGTATGTACTCACACTCCATGTATTCGTGTCTGTGCTTGTGCTCGCCCGCCAGGTCCTCGCGCATGGCCAGCGCGCACGCGCGGGGCGGCCAGGCGGCCGGCGGCGCGGCCTTGCAGCGCGCGCACACACTCAGCAACGCCAGGCTCAGGGCTGGCGGCAGGTTGTCCAGGTCCCGCGGTGTTATGTATGTACTCACACTCCATGTATTCGTGTCTGTGCTTGTGCTCGCCCGCCAGGTCCTCGCGCATGGCCAGCGCGCACGCGCGGGGCGGCCAGGCGGCCGGCGGCGCGGCCTTGCAGCGCGCGCACACACTCAGCAACGCCAGGCTCAGGGCTGGCGGCAGGTTGTCCAGGTCCCGCGGTGTTATGTATGTACTCACACTCCATGTATTCGTGTCTGTGCTTGTGCTCGCCCGCCAGGTCCTCGCGCATGGCCAGCGCGCACGCGCGGGGCGGCCAGGCGGCCGGCGGCGCGGCCTTGCAGCGCGCGCACACACTCAGCAACGCCAGGCTCAGGGCTGGCGGCAGGTTGTCCAGGTCCCGCGGTGTTATGTATGTACTCACACTCCATGTATTCGTGTCTGTGCTTGTGCTCGCCCGCCAGGTCCTCGCGCATGGCCAGCGCGCACGCGCGGGGCGGCCAGGCGGCCGGCGGCGCGGCCTTGCAGCGCGCGCACACACTCAGCAACGCCAGGCTCAGGGCTGGCGGCAGGTTGTCCAGGTCCCGCGGTGTTATGTATGTACTCACACTCCATGTATTCGTGTCTGTGCTTGTGCTCGCCCGCCAGGTCCTCGCGCATGGCCAGCGCGCACGCGCGGGGCGGCCAGGCGGCCGGCGGCGCGGCCTTGCAGCGCGCGCACACACTCAGCAACGCCAGGCTCAGGGCTGGCGGCAGGTTGTCCAGGTCCCGCGGTGTTATGTATGTACTCACACTCCATGTATTCGTGTCTGTGCTTGTGCTCGCCCGCCAGGTCCTCGCGCATGGCCAGCGCGCACGCGCGGGGCGGCCAGGCGGCCGGCGGCGCGGCCTTGCAGCGCGCGCACACACTCAGCAACGCCAGGCTCAGGGCTGGCGGCAGGTTGTCCAGGTCCCGCGGTGTTATGTATGTACTCACACTCCATGTATTCGTGTCTGTGCTTGTGCTCGCCCGCCAGGTCCTCGCGCATGGCCAGCGCGCACGCGCGGGGCGGCCAGGCGGCCGGCGGCGCGGCCTTGCAGCGCGCGCACACACTCAGCAACGCCAGGCTCAGGGCTGGCGGCAGGTTGTCCAGGTCCCGCGGTGTTATGCCTGCGGACAATGTTATTGTTTTTACTAGCTTTATATTTCAAGAGGAGTAAGGCACAGCCCGACTAGCAATGTTCTGGCCAAAAACGAAACGAGGATCTATGGAACATAGGTATGCTATCAATCTCCTACCGGCCACACCATCAGAAGAGGTGGGACTAACAACGCGTACATTGCTTTCGAATGGCAGTCACCGGGCGGTAGGCGAAACGGCAGACGCCTTGTGCATACGGAGTACTGTCGAGAGTGAACTGCGAGCCGTTGGACTGAGCTGGAGCCATACCAGAGGCGTTGCTAAAGACAGGAACGCGTGGCTTAAGACAGGAAGGCGCTGCTAAAGACAGGAAGGCGTGGCGAAAGACAGGAAGGCGTGGATAAAGACAGGAAGGCGTGGCGAAAGACAGGAAGGCGTGGATAAAGACAGGAAGGCGCGGCTAAGGACAGGAATACGTGGCGCGAGCTAACGGAGGCCCTTTGCACCTCCGGACTTAGGACAACAACAATAACAAAAAGGCTCAGCGGAATGTCATCTTGCTACATTTGGAGCAGCCCAACTAGAAAAGTACCTTACGAAGACCGTCATTGAAGTCCATTTCGGGTTGCATAATAGTTGTAGTCATAAGGCCGATAGGCGTAACTATCATTACGCATAAACGACAATAGTCATAAATTAGCTCGCATACATTTTTTAGCCATAATATTTGAGAGCATAAATAGCAAATGTCATAAATGTATTGTGCATAAAAGCTTTAAGCATAATTATTTAATTATCAGTCGCCATAATAGGATTGCGCATAACGTTTTCAAGTCATATAAGACAACCATTTTTAACCACCAGCGTGTCGTGTCGACGTCACCTCGCTTCGCGAGGTGCCTATTTCCGTTCTAAGAGACACAAGTGAACCCTAACCTAACCTAGCAATAGTAAAATTTTTACGATGGTTATTTTTTAATGCAGGGGGCTTTGCCCCCGAGCCCCCCTCTGAACCCCCTTTTTTGTAGCTGCCCTTACCAAATTAAATTCTTGTCAAATAATTTAAAAGCTGGTTTTTAGCCGTTAATAGCGAATCAAAAATACAATAAAATCATATTGTGTTTACTTTCTAAGCATCACTCACCGCGCATAAATGTCTACGGGCATAATTTATGCATCGCAATTCGTATGACTAAAAATAATTAGGATCTTCAATATAATTACTAAAACTTGTATGCTGATCAACATTATGGTTTAACAAAATATGACATAGTACAGTTATGACAATGAAAGTATTATGCACAGAATTATTAATGACAAAAGACTTTTATGCGCAACAACTTTCTGCGTAAAGTTGTATGGCTTTCGAAATTATGACGAGAGTCATTATGCGACTAGATGGACACCCCCGTCATTGGCCACAGCATCTATGACTGATTCATTGTTGCAGCGCTTGGGAGCCAATGGATTGTCGCATCTACGTTGGTGGCTTTATAGTCCTATAGCAGCGCGGCGTTTCTTGCCACATCGATTGCAGACTAAAAAAGCGGCCAAGTGCGTGTCGGACCACGCACAACAAAGGGTTCCGTGCCTATTAAAAAGGTCTTATCGTTACTGAAATCTTCTTTCCCTATTGAAAGCACTTACGTCCTTTTCTTTAAGGAAGGCAGTTTTTTTGAAATATCTCGAAAACCTTTGAACCGATTGAATAACCGGATCCCAAAAAAATGATACACTGTGACTAATTGTTAACCAATATAATTCAAGTAATGTACAAAAATAAACCTTAGTGCCGCGCAGGGTCATGATTCTAGGAAAAATCTTAACAGCGCGAAGCAGAACTCGTCGCGGACGGTACAGCGACATCTATCGGGTTATTGGGTTACTAAAACGACTTAGAATGATTTGACTTGAATGCCATCGTTTGGACATTCCGCCCACCAAGGACAGATATAGAACAGATGTCCTTTCTCCGCCCACCATGAGAGGGTGTACTACTCGCGTACAAACAAAATATTACAAACTTAGGATAACAAAATAACATAACATAATACAGAGACAATAACAGAGAACAGAGATCTCTATTATAGAGACAGTAATAGAGACACTTATAAATCTATCGGCAAAAAACATAGTTTGTTGACGGATCTCTTAACAATGTTTCCCTTACAACGTAAGCTAACAACTCGTGTGATTCCATCCAGACCAGGGTGTTTATCAGTAATTATGCCGTACAACCATTTTGCTGGTGGCAAGTCATCCTCCTTTACTAGCACAATGTTACCTACACTTGGTTCAGGCGTTTGATGAGCCCACTTGTAACGGTGATAAAACTGAGTCAGATATTCACTTGACCAACGTCTCCAAAAATCCTGGACTATTTTTTGCGTCAACTGCCATCTCCGTAAGCTGCTTATAGTGGCAGTCTCATAGTTAGAGTCCGGAACGAGTACCAAAGGTTCTCCAACTAGAAAATGCCCTGGAGTGAGTGGCATTGGGTCGCCACTGCTGGAGGAAATTCTTGACATAGGTCTCGAGTTCAGGCACGCCTCGATTTGAGCCAGGACTGTTGCCATTTCCTCGAACGTCAAAGTTGAGTTTCCAATAACTCTTTTAAGGTGGTGCTTAGTGGATTTGACCCCTGCCTCCCAAAGACCTCCAAAATTTGGGGCGTGTGGCGGGATAAAATGCCATATCGTTGAATTAGTAGCGAGATGGTCTGCAATTTCGACAGCTATGCTAGACTTCTCATCAGCGTACAATTGCTTCAATTCACGCGAAGCTCCCACAAAATTCGTTCCGTTGTCACTCCACAGGTCTGCGCAGTGACCACGGCGTGCCGTAAAACGCTTGAATGCAGCAAGAAACCCTTGAGCAGTCAGATCGCTGACAGCCTCAAGGTGTATGGCTTTAGTTGCCATACAAATGAAAAGGCAAATGTAACCTTTGTATGAGTGGTGACCTCTTCCTTTGGAAGTGCGTATGCTAATTGGGCCCGCGTAGTCAACACCACTCTGAAAAAATGGGCGATTAACGGTTCCCCGCACTAAGGGTAACTGTCCCATTAGTGGTTGCCGACTAGAAGCGGCAAAACGAGCGCATGTCACACATTTACGTACGAAAAGCTTTACCAAGTTTGTTGCACCAATCACAAAATACCTTGATCTGAGATAATTGAGCATTAGCTGCGGATTGCCATGAAAAGTCATTTCGTGCGCATTATCTATGATCAAAGTAGTGAAATGTGACTTTGATGGAAGGATAATTGGGTGTTTCATTTGGGCACTAAGTCCTGCGTGCTCCAGCCTTCCACCAACTCTCAGGATGCCGTCTTCGTCAATTATCGGGTTTAACGAGGTAAGTTTACTTGGTTTATTAACTAATTTATTTTCTTTTAACAGCTTTAGCTCTTCTTTGAAATGTTTAGCTTGTACAATTTTAATGCATAACTTTAAACTGTTCTGAATTTCCTTGCTTGTTAACCATAAGCTAAACTTTTCCTTTCTAGTGCATCTCATAAATCTTTTACAGAAAGCTAAAACTCGAACAAGTTTTCTTAGTTTAGAAAATCTTGTGATAAGCACCTCTTCAGCATCATCAGGAAATATATCACTGTTGTAAGTATTCACCATACATACCTTCTTACCCTTTTCTTCCAGTGTCGTATCATTAGTATTTAACCTTTTATAACTAATTTCTTTTTGTTTCAGCCATGCCGGACCTTCTTTCCACAGCTCTTCACTTTCCAGGTGTAGTGTACCTCTGGAGGCGCAATCTGCAGGATTGTCTTTCGTCGAGACATGGGACCACTGATGGGGCTCAACAGACGTTATTATTTCGGACACTCGATTGGCAACGAAAGTTCTCCATCGGTTTGGACGACTATTAAGCCAAGACAGCACCACTGTTGAGTCAGTCCAAGCGTGGATGTTAGCTTTATCGATACTCATAACGTCGGCCACTTCTACCAGCAGCCTTGTGAGCAGAACCGCACCACACAACTCCAAACGCGGTATGGAAATTTGCTTCACAGGTGCCACCTTTGTTTTGGATGTGATGAGCGACACATAGACCTTTCCATCCTTACCTACAGTCCTCAGGTACACCACGGCCGCGAACGCGTCGTTCGAAGCGTCGCTGAAACCTTGGAGCTCCATAGTCACATCGGAACTGGCGTGATTCCATCTGGGCAGCTTAAACTGGATTAGATGGTTCAGATTCTCCCTGTAGTTTAGCCAGTCTTTTAGTAACTGAGGTGGAAGCTCTTCATCCCAATCAATTCCAGAAAGCCATAACTTCTGGATGAATATTTTCGCTACAATTATCACCGGCGCCAACCACCCGAGTGGGTCGAACAACCGGGATATGTCAGAAACTACCCGCCTTTTTGTTACAGGTAATTTGACAGGAGGCAGCTGCACCGAATACTCGAACTCGTCTTTCTTTTGATTCCAGCGTAGACCCAGAATTTTCATAACTACGTCTATGTTAAGATCGAGTTTTTCTTCAACGTCTAAGTTGCCTTTGTTCATGTGCAGCAGCAACTCTTGGTTATTACTTCTCCACTTCTGCAATTCGAAACCACCCTTTAGTAACATTTCAGTCATCTCTCCATATATCTGTTTGCCTTCTTCTACTGACTCACATCCTGTTAACAGATCGTCGACGTAGAAATGTTTCAGCACTATATCTGCAGCTGCTGGAAACTGTTCTCCTTCATCGTGAGCCACTTGTTGAAGTGCACGCACCGCGAGATAGGGCGCTGAGGCA
This sequence comes from Epinotia bilunana, assembly GCA_947049275.1. Lineage (NCBI taxonomy): Eukaryota > Metazoa > Arthropoda > Insecta > Lepidoptera > Tortricidae > Epinotia > Epinotia bilunana. The sequence goes on along the minus strand of OX346266.1, from coordinate 19,197,680 downwards.
GTGCCAAAAGTCACTCGCAAAAGCCTCAAGTGCTTTAACTTCCCCTGTGGATTTTCACGCCACACAATGCGTTGGTAGTCTATATCGTCTTCGTGCACTTTCACTTGCCTGTACATCTTGATGATGTCCGAGATGATGCATACAGGATGGCCGCGCCAACGCAGAATCGTGTCACGTAGAGTAGGTTGAATAGTTGGACCCACTAGCAGGTCTTGATTTAATGAAACTCCGTTGTTACCTTGACAAGACGCGTCGAAAACCACTCTCAGCTTGGAAGTGGTTTTGTCCTCTCGAATGACAGCATGATGCGGCAAGTATACAGCATCTGGTTTACTTTGCTGATCAACAGGAACCGCCTCCATGTGTCCCAGTTCAAGATACTCATTGATAACCTCCGAGTATCGTTTCTTCATTTGAGGCTCCTTGGCAAATTTTCTTTCTAGCTGATTGAAACGTTTGATGGCGGCAGCTTCAGTATTACCGTATTTACAGCTAGGGTCTAGCTCCCGAAAAGGAAGTTTGACAATATATCTACCTGTGCTATCCCGTTTGGTGGTAGCCACGAACAATTCTTCGCACCTTTTCTCTTCCTCCGTATAGTTTAGCTTGGGATCTGTTGCAACAGTATCAGCCTCGAGCTCCCAAAACTTCTTTAGAAGCTCATTTTCATTTATATGAATGTGGTTAACGCTGATATTGTTACGATCTTCCGACTCACCTGAGTGAACCGGCCCTGAGAGGATCCAGCCTAGGGAGGTTCGCTGTGCGACAGGCGCTCCTTGTGGAGCCTTAATGATACCCTCTAGGAGTACCTGACCGTAAATATCTGCTCCTAGGAGCAAATCAATCTTACCGGGAATGTTGAACGTAGGATCTGCTAGATCCAAGTTTGACAACTCCGACCATAACTCTACAACGATTCTTTTTTCAGGTAGAACCGATGTGAGTTTACCTAACACAAAAGCCTGAACGTTTACCTTAAAATTAGGGTCGAGGTATGATGCGATTTTTACCTTCACCATTGACTTGGAATCCATCGACGGACTCCCATCACCTCCTAATCCCGTAATTGTACTTTTGTGAGCTTGTTTCTTGAGCCCAAGTAATTGGACTGCGGACTCCGTGATAAACGAAGCCTGAGACCCTTGGTCGAGTAAACATCTGAGCGTTACGCCTGTGCCTGTTTTCGACTGAGCTTTTACCAAAGCCGTGGCCAACAGAACTTGACCACGACTGGTCGAAAAACAAGCGGTTATATTGGTGGGCTCACCATTGGATGATGATGAAGCTGACGTTGCCTGAGCAACGTTATCCTTCTCAACCGATTGATTAGATTTACTGTTAGAACCGGTTGAGTTAGTGATCATTTTAGGGTGCAGTAATGAATGATGCTTGCGCTTACATATTCGGCATCTGGTGGATTGACGACATGAGTATACATTGTGACCTGTACCTAAGCAATTAAAACACAAGTTATTAGACTGGATGAAATCACGTCGAGCTTCGACGTCAATTTTCGCAAAGCCTTTACAATTACACAACTTATGACCCTCAGAACAGTATACACAAGAGCTTTCAGTGACATGATAAACTTTGGGGTTGCTGCTAAATGGAACATTATTACCTTTCTTTGGAATGACACTTGTCTTCGATGATTTGCCATCGCAATATTCTAAAGCTCGGAATCGAGTTTCTAAAAACTCCTCAAGTTGACTCATAGTTGGCAAATCATCAGAAAACTCGCTTACTCTAAGTTCCCATTGTTTCCGTGTTTCGTTATCTAACTTTAAACAAATAATGTGAATCACGATAATATCCCATGAAGTTGTGTCTATGCCTAAATTGTTTAATCCATTTAAACACTCGTTTGTAGTGTCCAGTAGATCTTTGAGAGCGCTTGCTGACTCTGTGGTAATGTTTTTCTGGCTCATAAACCGTTTCAGGATACAATTGGCGAGAAACCTTTTGTTATTGTACCGCTTTTCCAGTTTTTCCCAACACGCGCTGTAGTTGTTTCCTGTGACTGGAACGTGGCGCAGAAGCTGTTCAGCTTCGCCAGTTAAGTAACCCTTCAGGTAGTGCAATCTTTGTACGTCATCTAAATCTTTATTTTTATGAATTAATGACATAAATAGGTCTCTAAAGCTAGTCCATTCAGAATAATTCCCTGAAAAAGTAGGGATTGAAATTTGCGGCAATCTTATTAGCTCCGACTTATGATGACTAGTACCCGACCTGTTATTGTCAGCGGTGGACTCACCTTTCTCGGCACTAGCGACATTCAATTTCCTTAACGCAGCCTTCAACTCTGATTTGTAATCTACAAACAGCTCTTCTGCATTCGTATACACATCGTCAGTCATATATGTGCTAGCATCAAGCTGTGCTGAGTCGGACTCATGTATAATATGAGTGTGAGTTGCAACAAACTGAACCCATAATGCTTCCAAAGTCTCTAGTCGCGTGCTAATGTAATCCGCCGAACTAACTCGTTCTTTTGGAGATTTCTTAAAGTTCGATCTTGCCTTTTGAATGCGCAAATAAATATCTTGTTGAACCTTTATCCCAGACTCCATGATGATTGATGATTTCGAGGACTTGTAAAAAAATTCAAGGTATTCACAAGTGCTTGGGACTTAGCCAATTCCAGGCAAAATCGGTCGGTTTTTATTGAAATTTTCTAAGTGTTTGGAACTTAACCAATTCTGGGTGCAAACGGGCGTGGATTCCCCGTCGTTCCACTTTTATTAAACTATTCTAAGTCCCTAAATTAAACTCCTGAATTTTTACTAAGTCCGAAATCAGTGCGAATTTTTCTAAGTCCGAGATTGATGAATTTTGCTAAGTCCAAAAGTTGATAAATTTACTAAGTCTTTTGACAGTTGCACTGCACTGCACTGCACTACGTAATATAAACTCAAAAGTACTCACAGTTTGACACTTCAGTACGTCACTTAGCTGCTCTTCTTTACCGATGTCCCTTGATGACGTCACACTGCTTGGCTGCTCCTCTCGGTTGATGACACTTCCTGGCGTCACGACACGCTGCTGACGTCACCCGGTGTTAGACTGCTCGTCACGATGCGCCGCTGACGTCACGTTGCTCCGGGAGTAGCCACAGCACTTTAGGTAGCAATCCACTACCGTGCTGACACATCGATCTGAAGTACTCGTCGAATCCTCTAAGCCGAAATATCCGGTTCGAAGGACCAATGAATAACCGGATCCCAAATAAATGATACACTGTGACTAATTGTTAACCAATATAATTCAAGTAATGTACAAAAATAAACCTTAGTGCCGCGCAGGGTCATGATTCTAGGAAAAATCTTAACAGCGCGAAGCAGAACTCGTCGCGGACGGTACAGCGACATCTATCGGGTTATTGGGTTACTAAAACGACTTAGAATGATTTGACTTGAATGCCATCGTTTGGACACCGATCTTGTTCAAAACAATTTTCGCTGAAAGAATTTAATAAGCCCTATGTCCATGATTTTTTTAAAATACACGGTTCAAAAATTAGAGGGGGAGGACACAATTTTAGTAACTTTCGGGGCGATTATCTCCGACTATTCACTTAATCAAAAAAATTGCTGAGAAACCTTATATTTCTTTTAAAAGGCCTATCAATTGATGTGTGTAATTACAAAACTATGTAGTGGCTAACAAAATACTCCTATCCTCAAATTTTTATCCAAATACACCTTATAGTTTTTGAATAAAATGCCTGTGACATGCCCACGCACACGTCCGGCTCCAAAACCAATATCCGGTCTTACGCGCATGGATACTTTAGTATCCAAAAAATAAATAGCGTCTTACGCCCATGGATACTTTATTTTTCAATAGTGCGACGTTGGAACCGTTTGAAAAAAATGCCATCTAGCGAAATTACTCGACTTTCTTTTGATAAAGTGTTAACACAGAGTCGTAGCTAAGGAAATATTTCACCTAAAAACGTCGAGATGGCGGTTAATGGCAAAGTCATACGAGTAGAAAAAAAATGTTTTATCTGTGCTCGGGCGTTCTCGTGTTTTAGTGAGTGATTTTCATGGGCGCTTCTCAGTTATGTCGTAAGTATTGTGATTATAATTACATAAATTGCAGATTGTTATATATATCAAAATAATGTATAAGATTGCCGCTATTTGCCTGTGTGTATATTTTACAGTGTGATAAAGGTAAACATGTTGTAATCGTGTAATCAATTGGAGTTCACCTAGTTTGCGCAGAGGCTAGGTTATGTTTATTGTGATTTTAGAAATAATCAACGTTTCCTTCAAGAAATATACGTTCATTAATGATGAATAATCTATAATTAACATATTTATTCAATGTTTTAATAGAAATATCACCAATCGAGTGTGTATTTCAATAATATTCAGCGTGTTCCTTGTGTATTTTGCAGTGGACAGATTACTAGCCAACGGACGTTTTCAAAAACATCTAAAATAAGGGTCTGTACAAACGATATATTGCGTGCATATTTTATGTTTTGATTGTAATTCATATCAACAGCACATTTGCACGGCGCCACGGGTAATAGTTAAGTGTAACCAGGCGACTATTTCTAACATTTATTTAGGATAAGTTACGTACAATAATTACATTCATTACATCAAATCCATACTAATATTATAAATGCGAAAGTGTGTCTGTCTCTCTGTTACCTTTTGGTATGAAGATAGTTTGAATCCCGGGGAAGGACATAGGATAGGTTTTATCCCTGAAATCATCCCCTGATATGGTGAAATGGGGGATGAGAGTTGTATAGAGCTACGATATAAACGAGTTCCACGCGGGCGGAGTCGCGGGCAGAAGTTAGTATTGAAATAAAACAAAGTGATTTAAATTTATATATCAAAAGTATTGTTTACCACGAAAATCGTAACAATATGTTTTTAGGCAATTATAAAAATTGTTTGTAGACGCACTTAGGGGCGGCCATCTTGCTTAAAATTGAGCTCAGGCAGCTAGTTCGGACTTGCGGCATTTTGTGTCAGGAGTGCGTGTTTTGTTTGGAACTATTTAAATACTAAACATTTGTTATAGAGTGAGTTATAGGTACCAATAGAAAGCAGATATAGTGTATTTTTTAGTGAAATATAGAATAATAAGCATTATGTTCAATTATCGGTGTTAAAAAAAATAACAAAAAAATATTACATCGACTTTACTTTGTTATTTCAAGTTTGACATTGATTTTCGGGGTCCTAAACTAAACATTTTAGATTTAATTAAATACCATTGTAATCTGTATACTTTCGTCTACACGGAAGTATTTTTATCTTAGCTGCAGTGTATGTGGTTAAGCAGCAATCATCATATTTATCAAGAAAAAGGCGCGCGAGCGCGGCGCGGCGCGCTGCTGCTCTGGGCTGGACGTGTCAGGGCATATTGGGTTAACGGGCCGAACGTGTGAGCGTTTTTTTTGTTGGATACTATAGTTTCCGTGGACGTCTGAGTGGATACGGACGGACAGACATACAGACAGACAGACAGACAGACATGGCGAATCCATAAGGGTTCCGTTTTTTGCCATTTGGCTACGGAACCCTAAAAATAGTCGCGAGCCAGCCGATTGAAACAGCGGTTGCCTGAAAGTGTGTACGCTGTTTATATAATGTAATGCTGGTTTATATTATATTTTATTTTTTAATTATATTTCGTTGTTGTAGGTACTAAACGAATTATTTTATTGTATAAGTTATACCTTGTTTATATAATGTTTCCTATATAACATTATTATGTTATGACTCTCCTGTTAACACGTGTAATGACTGTAAAGTGTTAATCTATGGAATAAATCCATACTAATATTATAAATGCGAAAGTGTGTCTGACTTTCTGTCTGTCTGCCTGTTTATTACCTCTTCACGCTTAAACCGCTGAACCGATTTAGATGAAGTTTGGCATAGAGATAGTTTGTATCCCAGGGAAGGATATAGGATAGTTTTTATTCCAGAAATCATCCTCTAAGGGGGTGAAATGGGGGTGAAAGTTTGTATGGAGCTACGTTGTACCACGCGGTCGGAGTCGCGGGCAGAAGCTAGTAAATAATAAAGTAAAATATCGATTAAGTTCCAGGCCGCATGTTTATACCTTTTTCGACCATAGCGAGGACGGCCTGGTAGTGCGTGTTCCCGCGTCGCGGGCGAGGCGTGCTGGCAGCCATGTTGTCGCGCCGCGAGATGGTACGCACGCCGCAGTTGCGACCGTTTCCGACAATTGACAAAATCTGCAAAATAATATTAACTTAAAGATTTTGTATTATACGGCACCAGATTTTGCATTGCAGTATATGTAGTCAAAAATTTTTTTTGACAAAAATGTCATTTTTGGTGCAAGCTTTTATTGCCAACTGTACTTTTCTGTATACCTTCATCCATCGAGACGATTCTAACCGGCCCAAACTCAATAGGGGTTACGTCGTTAAAGTACTGAATTCCCATGGCCACCTTCTGTCTCCATCATCAGATTAGCTCGTTGGTACCATAATATTGAATGGTAATCCTTACTTTTACCCAAAATTTCAACTCAATCAGATAACGGCAAGTGACTGAAAAATTGCTAGCAAATTTTGACGGACAACTTACATAAGCACCTGTTTCAAATGGGTATGAAACAGGACGCAACTTGCAGGTTCTGCCAGGGGACAGAGGAAACAGCAATGCATATTCTCTGCTCCTGCGGAACACTCGTGCACGAAAGAAATATCTACCTAGGGCGGCACATAGTGCGCCCAGAAGAGGTACAACATATCACCACCCAAAGAATCTGTAACTTCCTAGAGGCAACGGGTCTAAACGGTGAAATATAAACAAAGGGCTGCCACAATAGATCACCTGCTGGTCGAAGCGGCATATAAATAACACAATAATAATAATAATACATACATACGAACAATTCAAGTTAATATAAAGCTTGTAAAATGGCACGCACTACCGCACAATAGTATTGTTTGACTTGAATGCTTTTGTTTTGAAGATAAGTAGAAACCATCAGTTGAAATCATTTCAACTATAACAATATGCTTATAGCTTATACATTTATTGTAATTCTTAAGTGTTGCAGTTAATATTTTCCACACATATTTATTGCGTAAACCATTTCGATCAGAGGAAAAGGAATGTAGCGACAGTAGTTCAAATTTGGAATGACTGTAAGCTATGGTGAAAACTGTAATGTCACATATACTTTTTTTTTTGCTAGCCTGTTGGAGTGTTCCACTGCTGGGCAAAGGCCTCCCCCCTGGATTTCCAATCGTCCCTGTCCGCCGCAATCCTTGGCCAATTGGCGACCAAGTCATCCCGCCATCTCCGCCTTGGCCTACCTCGCTGCCTGTGTCCGTCCTGTGGCACCCACCAAGTAGCCGCATGAGCCCACCTTTGTGGGTGCATACGGCCAACATGACCCGCCCAGTTCCACTTAAGCAAGGCAGTCTTCTTGCCCACATCTGTTATTCTATTTCTAGAGCGCAGTGTGGCATTTCGACATATACTTTATGATTAAATAATTACGTGAATAAATATCAGTCTAACCATTTCAACAAGAATCTTACCTCAATCAGATCTCTCGACATATCGTTAACATCCGTCAAATACGGATAATATCCGACGTCCACATCCTTCATCATCGAATTCAGATAGCTGAAGATACTCGGCGGTTCGCTGGTGAAGTAATTAGGCTGCGCCAACTTCGCGACCACAGCATCAGTCATCTGAGAGTCATCAGGATTGTAATCGATGCTGAAATCAGTCGGGAAATCCAGCCAATAATGGTTGACGTAAGAATCTAGTCTTAGGTCCTTCGCGATTTGATACAAGAATGCCGCCAGCGGTTTCATATCGCTGTACAATAGAGTGTTCAACTTGATTTCTTCATAAATCAGATGGAACGCGTATAGCAGTTGTACAGTGTACGGGAAAAGCAGAGCGTTCGTGTTGAACTGCGATTGCTTCTCCTCTTTTGGACTCTTTTTCACTCTCCGTTTGTCTGCCGTCGGTAAAGTGAGATTCAAGATGGCCGACAGCGAGTTACCGACGGCTTTATGCATCTTGGAGTTTAGGAGGTATTCCCAGTCTTCTGTGGTGCCGTCGCTTGAGGTGCGCTGTTTTTTGGTGGCGACCTCCTGCTCGGGCTCGTCGCAGTGCGACTGGGAGAGATTTTCGACGTCGTAGCCTGCGAGGAAATGCTAAATTAAACATTTAAGCCGTGAGCATGTAGAATAGTTATTCAACAAACTACCCGCGAATGTAAAATGCGGGGGTAGTATCTCAGTTTTCTTAAGAATCGTGGCTTCTCACGTCTCAGTTACCACAATAATAATGAATGATGTCAGGTAATATTTAAAATATTATTAACAAATGATTTATCGGGTCTAGATTTCTCTCTACCTTGCTATTACACTTTCTTGTGTCGAAATATACGACATCAGCCGAACCCGAATACTGTTTTTAGTACACACTTGCAATCGCAAAGCAAGCAATTGTTAGGGTCAATATTCATTCTCATTCTGTCAAGTGTGCGTCGGCGAAGGATCCGTTTTTATCCACACCGATAAATGATAAAATGTAAGCATCATACTCCGTCATTTGTCCAAAAGCACATTTTTTCCGAATTTCATAAATCCGAAAACCATGTTCCGCTGATTTTTTTTTTATCTTTCAGGATATAATACTAACCTAACCTAACCTATCCTGTTTATGTATTTTATTTAATAATCTGCCTCCAAGTTTTCGTTAAGCGGAAAATGGCATTCGGAATTTCGATATTTCGTAATAATGATGCTTTCGGATAAATGAATCTTCGGAATTTTTGTGTGTTCCCATTTATATTATTATTTTACAAGGGTCTAACGTGATATTTATTTACCAAATAAAGATATAGGTAATAAATAGACCCGTGAAAAATAATAATATAAATATTTCTGGGTTGTTCTCATATCCCACGCGCAAAGGTTGACTTGTAGAGAATGCCTTATGGCATTAAGTTCGCCTTTTGTATTTGTAGCAAAGATAAAAAGTAAAACTATGAATATAATTAAGTTACCTATGAGTGAAAGGAGAAGATTGGAGAACATGGCCCACTCCTGCTGCGGAGTGAGGTCCTGCGTGCCGGGCGCGTTGCGCACTCCGTACCATTTGATGATCACCTGGGAAATATAACCTGATATATATGGGCAACTGGGTGGCTCGCGGTATCGCCCCGTGCAGCCCGAACTGAGCCAACTGGGGCGAAAATTGCGCGTCATTGCTTTAACTATGACTGAATCAAGCGTTACGGAATAGAATATTTGGCAACAGTGAAAGTAATTTGTTTTTTCATTAGCAACGCAAAATTACAAAAATACTCGGCAACTATTTGATTTACGTTAGCTATTTTAAGATTTTTAAATTCATAAAAACGAACAATAAGGACGTTTGTTTAATTGTGACGTCAGAAGAAAGTAATCCCTACAAATTCCATACCAACGGAGCGTTTTTGACGTTTCCTAAAAAGAAGCTGATTTGACTTATTTCATATCATAAGTTACTAGAATAAGTAGCATAATAGCAAAATAATGTGGCCCTAGTAACAGGGTTCGAAATTATCAAGATAATTACGCTTTTTGATAATTATCGGATAATTATCACCGGTATAAGAAGCAATGAATGACACTCGAGTTCGCTCACCTTCGCATAATCCGAACTGATTTTTTCTTGTAAGAGGAATCCCCACGGCGTGGCACGTCACGTTGACACTTCGTGCGTACGTATAGACACAAGTGCGGAAATACACGTTCGAATACTTCGAATACAGTTCACTTACACGAGCGCAATTCTTTGTTATTATCAATCGATAATTATACATGTGTTATTATCTCCTCGTAAAAATGTATCCCTTCATATAATATTTTAGTATATTAAGCCATTATTCTGTAAAATATGTTTTTAATAATAAATGAATTATGAATTATTATCAATGATAATTATCAATCGATAATTATCATTGATAATTATCCTTTCGAACCCTGCCTAGTAACGTTATACCTGCATAGTGATCTCGTTAGGCTGCTGCGCCTGCAGCGCCGTCAGCCCGTACTCCAGCAGGCGCGAGTTGGCCACCACGGGCAGCGAGATCCTGTACATCGAACCGTTGTCGAACAGAAGTGTTGCGCGCGCGCCGCACGCGTCCGTTATGCCACGAAGACCTGCAACGGATAACTTGCGGCTTATCTATGTCGCACTAGCTTCCGCCCGCGACCTCGTCTGCGTGGACCCGGGACAAAAACTACCCTATATATTTTAATCCAGGCTGTAAACTATCTTCGTTCAAACCCTTATCCAAATCAGTTGAGCCGTTTAAGCGTGATTGAGTAACAAACATCTCAACTTTCGCATTTATAATATTACTAGCTTCCGCCCGCGACTTCGTCCGCGTGGACCCGGGATAAAAACTATCCTATATTTTAATCAGTATTCAGTATTCATTATTTATTGCGTTAAAGGACACGTCCATGCAGTAATACATAATAAACAAAATAAATAACAAACAACAACAGTTATAGAATTAACAATTCGACAGTAAAACACAACAGACTTAGCTTAAACTTAGAAAAATATACGAAATAGGATTACATTTGAGATAATTGTGAATGTCAGGTAAATAATACTATAATAAAGTCCGTTTAAATATACATTACAATTGCATTAAATCGGTATTAACATGTCAAAGAAGAGAAATAATAAGATATAATAACAAGGATATTACAATAGTTGAGAGATAAGATGGAACAAGTGATAGATGATTATTGGTAACAAAAATTAAATTGAGTACAAGTATCAATCAAATATCTTACCAAAGTATTCGTCCAAGTTATAGCAAGGTCTACGTATTAGGTATGATTTTAACTTCCCACTAAATTCCCTTATGCTGCTAGAGTTCTTTATGTCAATTTCGAGATGATTATAATTTTTTATAGCTATAAAGTTGAAGCTTTTCTTAAAATGAGCAAAATTTGACTGAGGCAATAAGAGGTCTAAGTTACGACGTAAGGGATATCTTTCACAATATTTCGTTAATTCGTAGAGGTTTTGATTTTTATATACATGAGGACAAACCTGATACACGTATAATGCAGTAACAGCGTAAATGTTGTTTTTTATAAATAGGTGTCTATGTGTTTCAGGGAAGTAACCCTAAATAAACCTTAAACATTTCTTCTGCATTAACAAAACTTTATTCACATATGAACTATTGCCCCAAACGTCAATTCCATATCGGATGATACTTTCGACATAGGAGTAATAAATAGTTCTTAATGTTAGCTTATCGCCTACTTTAGCCATTGATTTGAGAGTATAACATGCACTTCCAAGTCTTTTTACAACATAATTAACGTGATCATACCATTTTACACATGGATCTAGTTCTACCCAAAGAAAACGGATAGAATCAGGTCTGTTAAGAGGGAGGTTCAAAACACAATCTACAGAGTTGAGTGCACGTTTAAATATCATGTAGGAACATTTGTCTTTGTTTAACGATAGGCCATTCGCGAAGAACCAATGAGATATGTCTCCCCAGCCACAATCGGTTACATGTTTTAGCCTCTCGTAACACTCCGCTCCCAAAATCAGACTTGTGTCATCAGCGTATAAATATGGTGTCCCATTGAGCACATTATCCGGTAGATCGTTTATAAAAATGATGAACAACAAAGGTCCGAGTACAGATCCCTGTGGGACGCCGCGACGTATAGTGCCTTCTGATGATTTATACATTTGCTCACATTGTGTATGATCTGAATATTTTATTTCTACAGATTGTGTAAGATTGCTCAGTTTTGATTAGATTGCTTACTCTAATTTGTAAAGTAGAATGTCATAATCAACGCAGTCAAAGGCTTTGCTTAAGGCTTTGGTTACTGCCGTGGTAGTGTTTTTACCTTTCCGGAATCCAAATTGCTTTGTAGATATGTAGCCATTTACATTCATATGGCTTTGCAAAAGTTCAGCTAAACATTTTTCTAGAATCCTTGTCAGAACTGACAGCAAGGAAATTGGTCTATAGTTGTTAATTTTTGTGGTACCACCTTTTTTATAGACTGGGACTACTTTCGCGTGTTTGAGTGCTTCAGGGAAGACTCCCCTATTTATGTGTTCATTGAATATATGGCAAATAGGTATACATAGAATGTCGATATTATTTTTTATTATAGATGTATGCAGTTCATCAGGTCCACATGAGTTACTATTTTTTAAACTTTTAGTAATTTTTATAATTTCAGGTTCATGGACAGGCTTTATAAACATAGATTTAACGTTATTAATGCGTTTCTTTTTTAGTAAATCTTTAAAATCGTCAATTTTGCCAGTATTATTAGAATTAGAATTATCACCAACACTCAGAAAAAAAAATTGAATAAATTAGCTATAGTTTTAGGATCACTAATAATTTCATCATCATGCTCTATTTTCCATGATACTCCTTTATCTTCTTTATATCTTCGTGCAAAATTTCATTCAAATCGGTTCAGCCGTTTAAGCGTGATTGAGTAACAAACATCCAAACATCTAAACTTTCGCATTTATAATATTAGTAGGATAGTAGGATTAAATCGGTGAATCAACTTTTCTCCGTCACTAGATGCCACGGTTAGGTCTCCTGTCTCCTTTATAAAACTGGGGTTTTATGGGTTTTAATTCACCAAACGTGAGGTTTTCTTGTCATGTTCGACCACTTTTTGTATGTACAGTCAGCGCCAGAGAAACGTACACGTCTTTATTGCTGTAAGAATAAGGGTGGGCTGCGAAATATTTGGCTACTCTGGCTGCTACTAACTATTTGACGCTACTGTACTTGAGGAGTTCATTAAACCATGTTTTCAACATATTAAGGGGATGCCTTGATTTGAGTCGAACACGCGTAAGAATGGGGCAAAACACATTTTATTTGGCAGAGGCATTTTAAGATTTATGAATAAGGGCGTAAATGTGGGAGGTGGAATTTTAAGAAAAAAAATTGTTTTGGATTAAGATCTTTTGAAAATATGAAATATTGTCAATTGCTGTATAAATTAGACTAAATTGTATCAACGACACAACCCCAATCCATTTTGATGGAAATCAACCGTATGCATACTCACCTAAAGTCTCTTTTTCCACTCTCGACGCGGCCACGTGAGGTACGGGCGACAACAGATGTAGTGCGGAATCGTCGAAGGTTTCGTTGCAGCGGGACGGTAGCAAGCTGCTGCGCCGAGGGAACGGGGACTGGAAGGCGGATCGCTTCGTGTAGGGCGAGTCTATTAGGCGGGCTAGTACTCCGCCAACGTGTACCTTGAAACGATAAATTGTTAGTAACATACATGAGTAAAAATTTTTAATTTCAAATTGAAATGTATGCACCGCGCTGGATTCGAACCAGCAACCTTCTGACGGTCGCTCTCAGCCAATAGAGCGTGCTAGGTTCAACGAGTTTTTCAACCAGTCCACTCTTAGTGCAGTCAGCTGCAGAAGTTGCTAAGCAGTTCTAGTGCTCAAAATGATCTACACACGAACTCTATTGTCAAGGTAATAAGGATCTGTGTAGGTCATTTTGAACTCAAAATCTCGTTCGTTATTAAGTACTTAAAATACACTCGCGGGCAAAGAATACGGGTCGGTAAAATACCGTCATATTTCCTAAAATAGTGCGTAAGAGGTTGTACAGTTAATCCTGTCATGATCTTTATTTAATTTTACATATAAACTGCTAATAACAGTAAAAAATATAACGTTACCAGGTTTAAATCGGACTCGTAAAAGCCCATGAAAAAAAACAACGTTAACGGAGCGAGGTATCGCAAAAATCGTGATTTTTGAATATCGATATTTTTATGATAGGATCCAGGAAATTGTTAATACAGTTGGGTATTGTAAAGAATAGCATATATGTAAATAAAACAAGTATTAAGTATTTTAAAAACCTATTGCGGTTATTTCATTTAGGGTGACCCGTATTCTTTGCCCGCGAGTGTATCTTACCTTGCCAACAACATGATTTCCACTCTGCAAAATAATATTCCCAGATTCGTCTATCAACGCAATCATATTTAAATGGTCCAGCACCACAGCATCCTTGGCTAACACCGTCGATATAGTGCCCACAATCAGATTCGTCTTACACAACTGTCCATAAGAATGACTCTTCTGAAGCCTCATGATCTGTAGCTTACTCGTCCCAGCTAATTTCACTAAGAAGCATAAATACTCATGCCCAACTAAATCAGTATGTAAGAAAGACTTTATATCCGTTGCATTCTCTATAGGATCCCTCCGGATAGTTTGGCTATCGGACCAGATGTGATCGAGACAGATATCTGGATATAAAGGCAGTGTCGGCGGTGTTGGGACGTTGTTGGGCGCCATCATTGACGTGGATGACGCTTGTCCGATGGAATGGTGGGGAGACAAGCCTTGTTGATGGAACACGGTCGCTAGTGGACTGTCCAGTCTTGACCGGGTCGGAGTACCAAGGCGTTTAGAATGGAACGGACTCCCAGTTAGAGGATTTGTTGTGTTCCTGCCTATGTTACTATGCATCGGGCTGCCAAAGTCAACCGACTGGCTGAAAACTGTTGTAGTAGAATTCATATTCGGGCACATTGATAAGCATTCATCTCGGGATGCTTTTCGAATTTTCCATAAGGAATGCGTAGCTAGTTTGCAGTCGTAAAGCAAGATTATACTCGGCGTTGTGCTCACAAATATAATCTGTAAGTCACCGTCGTTGTAATATTGAAGTCCGTGAGACGGAGATTTCATCAGTATGGGGCAAACCTCATCAAGAGGATGGGTAAGCGAAAAACAAGTAGGTAAAGGCACATCTTGGTCGTAACCAGAAATCGACTCTGCTCGTAACTTCGCGCTCATATTCCCAAAAGTCTTTGACTTTGAGGACGTGCTATTGTAAGATTCATTCAACTTGGAAAAAGATGTTGGCAGCATTGAATTCTGCATCAACTGCGTTGCCTCTTTCTCTAACAACACCCCGTATTTCATGGGCCATACTTTTTTCACTTGAAAAGGAATGCTTGTCATGTATTCTCTCCCATCTGTGGCATAGACTCTAAGGCATTTGTTGTCTATGAGTAAAATCGATGGCATGGCTGTAGTGGTGAGGTGCGCTGTAGAATCTTCTATTTTTATGTTTTTTTTAACGTCCCCGATCTGAGAGTTGAGTGCGTCTAGGAGCATTGTGTTGTTTATGGCCACGTGGAAGTTTGCGAAGGCTGCGTGCTGGATGGGGTTCTCTATGGTGTAGCAGGCAATTGTTTCTCTGTGCTCAGCGCTGGAGAGTTTAGTGGCTGGTGTGGAGATCAAACCTGAAATGATGTTATTTTTACATCAGCACACAATAAAGAAGTTTACTAATCGTTATCTACGAGTACAGAGGTCTAATATTATAAAGAGGAAAAGTTTGTCAGATCGTTTTTATGTCTGTATCTCCAGAACAACTCATCCGGTTTCATACACTCGTTCATCATGTATATAGAATGGACCTTCAGGGTTGACATAAGTTATATTCTATCCAGTGGCTCCGCCCTTGTTCACTGTAATATGCGGGCAGAGCCGCGCGGGCAGCTAGTTTGAAATAAAGTTTTGAAGACCTCACCTTGCTAATAAGGTCACATAAGAGAGTGATGCAGCAGTGAGAGTGAGATGCTTTTCTCCCCTCTCTCATTTAGGATGCCACATTTTTTATAATATTATGTAAAGTTCAAAATAAAATGGTATTAATAGGACAATTTAAGAAGACAACTTATCTAATAAATTAGCAATATTCTGGTAGTAAAACCTAATGAAAAATGCAATAAAATAGCGGCAGCACAAATATATGAAAGTAGGTAACTTTGACATGTTTAAGCTCC
This sequence comes from Epinotia bilunana, assembly GCA_947049275.1. Taxonomy (NCBI): domain Eukaryota; kingdom Metazoa; phylum Arthropoda; class Insecta; order Lepidoptera; family Tortricidae; genus Epinotia; species Epinotia bilunana. The sequence continues at coordinate 19,181,782 of OX346266.1, read as the reverse complement.
GCTACAGCAAGATAAGTAAAATAACACAACTGGAGTTCTTAGGAGAAATCAGAACTTCAGTAGCATTATAGTGAATTAGCAGAGGCCGAGAAAATAGGAATGGCAGGCCAATCAGATCTAGATAGGAGGCTGGCAATTCCTTTTCACGCCTTTTATAGTGTTTTTGTCAATAAGCAGTGAAAGAAATTTCTTAAATGGCTGAATTCCATGATGTGATAAAATTTATATTGAATCAAAAGAAGGTTACTTTGCAGGCCTAGAGCCCGTCTCGCTGCACCCGAAATGTGGTTATTACATCAGTATCATGTTTGAGTAAAAGTTATTTTCGTTAGTACCTTTCGACCAGACCGCTGCACTGCCTTTCACATACAGCTCTTCTTCATAACAGCAATCAGTCTTCGGGTTGAACTTCTTTTTCCTCGGAGATCCATTGCCATTGTCTAGTTTAAACCTCCTTGAAATGTTACCAGAGCTGTTAGCACTGCTGGCTCGAGATGGCCCAGGCTCTGTGTCCATCCGTTTGACTCCAGACTTTTCCGATTTGATAGATAGGTTGAAGTCATGCTTGAGACGGCTGGTTGGTTGGAACGAGTCAGACATAGCTTCGTCTTTAATGTCTTTGGGAATTTGTGGTTCATCTTCAAATTCTGGAAGTGTTACAAATTTGATGTATGTAACTGTTACTTAGAAGAGTGACCCTAAAACACGCGTAGGGTGTGTAGTCCGCTGGATGCGGGTGGCGCAGGTCCGGTCACTTGGCGCTTTTTGCGCTTTTTGGGGGTGATTTTCTTTTACTGCAGGGGCTTCGCACCCTGAGCCCCCATTGCACCGCATTTACATCCCCCTCCCGCATGCATCTCCCTTCCCCCTTTCGTCTTTTTCACACAATGCCTGATGTTCAATAGGCATTCTATACAATGCCTAGGCAAAGTGTATAATAAGAATTATTTCATACATTGCCTGCATGTTCCAGGCAATTTATAGAATTCCTAGGCATTGTATACAATACCGGATTACACAGATTGCCTATGACATAGAGATAGTTTGAGTCCCGGGGGAGGATATAGGATGTTTTTATAAACGATGAAAGTTTTTATGGAGCTACAACACGATGGAGTACAAAGTCGCGGGCAGAAGCTAGTACGAAATATATCAATAAAGAAATTGCTTCCCTTGTATGAGGTGTTCAATAAAGAGTATTTGCCTTTAATTTTATTGGGCAAAAGCTAGTGTAACATTTGCGGCCCTTCTTATATGTAGTTGTGACATGTTTAAGGGTTGCAAGGTTACTGAACCCCCTATACAAACATAGTTCGTTCTCATTTTAAAAAATATGCTAAAATAACATGAATTGTATACACAATGGGATCTGACACATCTAGGTGGGAAACTAGTTTCCATGGAGTTTCTGTCTAGTGGACATTACATATTAAAATTTTACACAAACAAATTAGGTATAGATAATTTGTTGCTGCTACAAAGTTTACTATGTTCATACACAACACTTACCCTCCTTAGTATTGTAATACATTTCCCGGACACACCACCATTCCTGCTCGTCCTTAGCTTCGAGAAGACTCTCATCCTTGATTGCGAAGTTGGTCAACTTGTAGAGCAACGAGTTTTCAGATGTAGAGCAGTTGGCCTTCCTATAGATTTGCTCCGGATGCTTTGCTAACACGATCCTGCCATGCGGCACAAACTCCTGGAGTCATAATGCCAAGGAAATTGTTAGTAAAACCATAGGCCGGACTGGTACGGAGGCCCTACCAAACGAAAGCGAAGTTTGTTTGTGTATCTCCCTCTCCGTCGCACTTGCTAATTCGAGCGACAGAGGGAGATACACGAATTTCGTTTTCTTTTCGCGGTTGGGCCTCAGCATTATACCAAATTCGATGGATTTCAAATAGATGCACCCAATGCGAAAGGTTCATTGATCAGTTTACATTATGACCAATATAACAAAGGTTATCGAAATGCAATAAGGAGTGTTAAATCAGAAAAAATGTGCATATTTAGCAATGTTTTGTTTTGGTAAAACAAAATATAACCTACCAATGGTTCAGACGCCGCGATCATTGTATTGTCATCCAGATTTGAAGCGATTACTTAAACTACACGGGGTTGTAAGCATAAATCACACTTTTTATCAATATCAATAAAACTACAGAAGTTTTATTTTATTTTATTACTGGATTCAGTAACGAACTCGGTAGGAATTATGACGTTTATGAGACGTTTTTACATTAACATTACTATTGTAGTAGCATTTCTGTATTATCTATATTTTGTTCAACTTTGTGAGCTGCTGAGCTGCTGAGCGGAGAGCAGAGTTTCAAAAACGCTTCGAGTTACATGTATTTTAACATAGTGATGTACCCAATATCGATATTACTATTCAATTTAAATCGGTTCCAGCTGGATTAATTTTCGCAACAATGTAAATATGTTTCGCGTTACGTGACAGAAATAGTGTTTATGTCACTCTGGGTGGTAAGTGAGATTTACCGCCCACGGGCACAGCGCCAAATCTCAGGAGAAGACGTAAAATTGTGTACGAACCACGGGCGGTAATTCGTAAAGCCCCAGGTGGCATATTTATGGCCCTCGGTTCGGGCCACAAATACCTGCGATATGGAGCATTCACGAATTCAACGCCCTAGATGATAGGATAGGTACTTAAAGCGAAAACTGTAGCTCCTTGTTAGGGTTCCGTTGCCAACAATACTAAATTGTAGGGAAGACCTGACCGCAGACTGCAGAACGCGTCCAGTGAGACAAATCCCTTATAGATTCGCCATGTCTGTTTGTGTGTCTCCCCGTCTGCGGCTTAACTCAATGACCCTTACTACACTAAAAAGCTATAATTACAAAGAAAGAAAGAAAACATTTATTCGTGGACAAAACAATGGGTATAAAAAACAGGCCCCGACTCAATTACGCGTGGGTATATAAATTAATTACGCCGACAAAATGGTAGAATAAAATCTTGAAAAATATTTTTTATTAGGGTACCTCCCCTACACGTAAAGTGGGTATGTAATTTTTTTTCTCGTTAAACTCATGGTGTGGGGTATCGTTGGATAGCCTGTTCAAAAATATTGTGGAATTCTAAGAATAATTTTCAAATCAGTGGTCCATTTATGTGATATTGGGCTTTAAAACCCAAATTTTTATGCGAGTCAAGTATTCTACCCCCTGCCGGCTAAATGGCTGCTACTGGGAATGTGAAAAAAATCGTAGTACAGTACATAATAATGAATTTAAAAGGAAAACGATCACTTGAAAAGGCTAAATTTCCGCACCAAGTAAATGGTGCGGAAATTTAGCCTTTTCAAGTGATCGTTTTGTATCGATGTAACAAATACAGCACGGCTATCACAAGACGGCACGAGAGCTCTCTCGATTTTTCACGCCCTATCTGTCTCTCTCTTATTAGAAAACTTAGAAAGAGATGTATAGTGCGAGAAAAATCGAGAGCTCGCGCGGCGTCTTGTGATAGCCGTGCAGACAAGCAACTACGGAACCCTACACTGCGCGTGGCCCGACAAACAATGGGCCGCTTTTATTTAGAAAGAGACTAAAGTGACTGCTATGCTACACTATTTTACAAATATTTTTACCAGTTAATTAAGTCAGTTCCTTTCTCTTCTCCATTTGGAACGTTACAGTCCGCCTTGGGATCTATTTTTGTTTTACAATATAGTGTAAAAACAAATAACTAGGAGATATACATTAATTAAACAAGCTTGTAATATTAATAAACTTTATTTCTACAATAAAAGGATATAATAATTATCGAACCACATTCTCCAGTAACAAAACATAACAATTTTATCCTTTGGTTGGACCAAATATGCTTTGGGTGCCGACTTTATTATGCCCTATGGCCCTAACTAATGAAAAGTTTAGACCAGTGTTTCTCAAATAACAACAAAACTATTGCATTCATCCCGCAACCAAGTTGAGGGTAGAACAATATCACTTTAGTGAAAGTTCATTACGAGCGATGGCTTAAAATTAATAATAATTCGATTATATCACTTCTACAAACCATCCATTGCGATAAATAGAGGTAATTTTAGCAATGGTGGCATCAAAATGATTTTGAAAAACAGATCTCTTAGCACCATACGATAACGGACTTAGTGCGTCAAAAGTTACTTTTGACTATTTAATTTACGTAATACACTTATCGAGTCCATTATTTCTACGTTCCTAACTCCTTACACGATCGGTCCTGCACAAGTACGCATCACCACACCGCAGACTGGCCCCATTACAACATGTCTTAACTCTAGTGCGGTAAAATAAGGCTTCGTCTTCCACAAGGCAAAAATATTTTCTCATAAGACATTCAGTATTGTGATGTTATATTTATACTGACCAAGCCAAATTTTGAATCTCATTTAGGAACCTTTACAAGCTCACCAATTTTCAATTAAAACGTAACAATAGTTAAATCTTTATAAAAAAATCAACAAATAAATTTAAGCTCTGCGAAGAGTACTTAAACATGGTTTATTAAACAAAATTGCAACAAGCTATAATAAATAAAAAAGCGACATTTGAAATGTCTGATAACTATCATGGTGTATTAATATAAGTATGATATATACTATAATATACGTCTTACTAATATCATAGTATAATATTATATAGTATTACTATACTAGCTTCACTATACTAAATACATTTGGTCTTTGGATGAGCATGTCACATTATGGCGCGTGTCTGTAACTTTAAAAAATATAAGTGCACTTTTGAATTTAGTACTTGATTATTTCAATACAAATTCTAGACTAGACCTGCAACAGAAGCTTCACACGCGGATTAGGGAAACTCCACATAGGCGACAGAATAAATCACAGAACATTTTATAAGTAAATCCATCACAAATAAACAAGAAAAAAACAATTTGAGAAACACTGTTCCGAAAGTAAACATTTACTGACAATGGTGTCAACTTAAAATTTATTAAAATAACTTAAATTACAAAGTTCGTAATATATTTTTTTGTTTCATGATACTCATGAAGTTTTTGTTGAATTTCAGGTACCTAAAGGGACACGATTACTAAACAATGAAGAGTTAATAAAATGAGAATGTTCTTTTTAGGATTTAGTAGGTAAGTAAAATGTAGATTTATTAAACATTAATTCATAAAAGAGAAAGAGTGAAAGTAAAGATTGATAAGAGAAACATAATTATTATCTAACTCCTAGAAAAGGTTATCACATGTGCTAAATTGCGAGTTTTACTCACAAATAAATTTGGCCGGCTTTTAAGGCCTTTAGGATAACTAGCGATCAACTAAATAACCATGCGTATAAACGTTCCGATATATTTCTGATTACAAACAAAAAAACGATAAAAAGGGGACGACATTACTCGTATCTTGATTAATTTTATTCGCAGTAAAATCTTCTGTATAAAAAATAAATTTATGAAACCTGCACGACGTGCGAACCGAAATTAAACACCCATTAAAAATGCTATGCTGTCTATGCACACGGTGTATTGGTATTAATTTTAAAATCTAAATAAGGCGATTTAAATAAACTAATATTATACGAAAACAAAATATGAGGTTGTATATACTTACATAATGACTTATGTTTGGCATTCATAACTTATCGTAAATTGTGATGAATAGGTGCAAACAACACGTTCTATCTAGAAAATCACCTTTCGATTTGGAACGTGTTATTTCATAAATATATTCTATTTTGGGGATTACTTTTGTATTCCTTAACAGCTTAACACGTCATATACGATTATGCCTTTTTTATTTTGTGTGATATCAATAATTACCTATCTATCACCCTTTATTCCTAATAAAGCAGAACGTAGCAGCCTATACGCCGTACTCTAAAGTATACATATACATATAGATTTTATTTCCGTATAAATAAAATCTATAATCTACTTTATAAAAACTACAATTAAAAGTGTACAATAATATTAATCTTTATGCGTATGTAAAAGTAGATCTATATATAAATATTATCTGATTATAAAGTAAATAATTTTTGGAATATCTTCTTTTTTAAGGCTAGTGTTGGTAAGTTATACCTTGGAAGCGTGCTCGCCCGCGTTGGCGGCCATGATGTTTTCCACGATGGACGTGTCTTCTATTTTCGATGTGTTGGCGGCCACCTCGGCCAGCGTGGCCAGTGCCAGCAAGTCGACGTTGCCGTGAGATTGTTTACAAATCTCCATGTTTTGGACGACACTGCACGGTGCTTCCGTGGCAATTTTAAATTCAGGGCTGATATTATGCGCTTCCTTCAGTTCTACGCTAGAAATTAAACTGTTAATCTCGAGCCTTGTGATGCTGATTTTCCTCGGTTTTCGCTTCTGACTGCCGATGACAGCCTCACGCCAGTTCTCGACCATCTCCCGTCGGTCGCTCGGGTACGGTGTCGGAACGGAGTTGACTACGTGAGAGCTCTCGAACGACTTCGGCTTCAGGCTTGCAGTCTTCTTCTTGCGTTTGTTCTCGCGTTTCTTCTGTTGGAATTTTTCTAGACTAAGTGAGGGCAAGGCTTTAATTTTCGCATCTAAGTCAAAGTCTGCAGCCTTAAAAGGTTTGTTTAAGTTATTGTCTGCTTTGGGTAGTTCGGGTTCATCGGGTTTAAATTCGCTTTCGGCCGGTGGTTCGTTAGGTGAAATCTCTTGTTTCGGATCGTACTCTACGAATTCCTCGCGCGGATTGCCAGGATCCCAACTACACGAGGCGTTGTAGTTTTCGTCTGGCATTTTGTCGGAGTAATCTCTTTTCTGCCTCTTGTTAACTATCAGTCCACCTCCTGCCATGAACTCCTGGTACCTCTTTCCTTTACACGACCTGTCAGATCTCATGGTCTTTTCATCGTCGGACCAATGCCGCTGGTAGCTGAACTCGTCGTCTCTAGAGTAGCGTTTCTCAACAACCTGGTCTATGACATCTTGGTTTGTGAGCTGGTCATTGGAGACGCCGTAATAAACACGTCCCTGCTCATCGAATCCTTCTTCGAATATCTTAGTTGTTTCTGAGAGAGCGTCCTGAAGCTCTCGTATTCTCTCTTCGCGGGAATAACCTTTCATATTCGCCTTTTCTATAATAGTATGAGATCTATCATCGTTTGAGAGCGTGTTTATTTTATAAGAAAGAGGTGAGTAGTAAGGGTTCGGAGTTTTGTTTTCAGTCTTGGTAGCTAGGAGGCTGCTGAGACCTCCCATTTGGGCTTCATCGGCCAGTTTTCCGGGAGTGAACATAGACAAAGTCTTTGGGTCGGCTTCGAAGACATTGTCGTTATCAGGCTTCTTGTTCAGGTCGACTTTGGTTGAGTTGTTGTTGGTTTTCTCTAGCTCAACTTCGTGGTACTCTATTTCGGGAGACTCACTTATCTTTTCGTTTGTTTCTCTGGGTCGGGACGTATGGGTGCGGAGCGGTGGGGCGGGGAGCTTGTACCATTTGAAGTCAGGATTGGCGCTAAAGAAAGCGTCTTTGTACTGAAACCAAAACAACGTACATTGTTTGAGACTAAAAAGATTTGACAAAAAAGTTCTTTTTTTTCGTATTTTGTGGCTTTTTGCTACTTAGGCACTTTGCGAATGTCAAGTGGGGAGAAAACAGTTGAGGGTGTTAAAGTTTTGATATAAGTTAGAAATTGACAAGCAATCTTCTACGGCTTTACAATTCCCTGTATTAGTAAACAGAAGACGAGCCATTATGAAAATTACCTGTTTAGCAAGACCTGTGTAACAGGCTTTCTCTTCTTTGTCCAAATTGGCCCACCATTCTCCGAGAATCTTCGTAATGGATCTGCAATGTCAAACGCATATTATTGTTTTTACATCCGATTTTTTTACCTGTTTAATTTTTTTGTGGTTCGTTTTTTTACATATCCATATCCATACTAATATTATAAATGGGAAAGTGTATGTGTGTGTTTGTTTGTCCGTCTTTCACGGCAAAACGGAGCGACGAATTGACGTGTTTTTTAAGTGGAGATAGTTGAAGGGATGGAGAGTGACATAGGCTACTTTTTGTCTCTTTCTAACCCCCACTTCCCTAAAATGGGGCGTGAAAGTTTGTATGGAGCTACGATATAAACGACTTCCACGCGGACGGAGTCGCGGGCAGAAGCTAGTACTTTATAAACGCTAAGCTTTCTTACATATTAGGGGACAATCTTACATACACCATTCCTACAGTAAGTTCACTGGGGTTGTGTTATGAGTACTAGGCGACAATATACCTACTCATATAGATATACCCATAGAACACAACCAAGACTCAGGGAAATCTGTTTGTTGAATAAGTTGGCTTTAGCAAAGTTGGACTCTAGTATCGATTCTTTTTTAAAGTGAGAAAAGATGAGTGATGACTGAAATATTTATACGTTTAGATAGAAGTATCACATCCGCAGAGTACGAAAATTTAATGGAGCACACAACAAAATAAATTATAAAATAAATTATATGCGCTATACAAGGGGATTCCCACAACTACCTACTGAGAATTCCCCTCACAACACTCACTCTTGAAAAGTAAAGATGAGTTGAAGTGATTCCATTCCAGGCATTATGTTTAAGTAAGTATATTATGCTTAATTATCGTATCAAAGCTAGGAAGGCTTTGTAAACTTTGAAATGGTAGCTGTGTTTGAATAAAAGTTAAAATAGAAAGTTTTGATTTTTGTAGCAACGACCTTATGCTCTTATCATTGACATTGACTACAGATAATTGGTTACAGGTAAGCTCACCTATTCTCGAGATTAGGGTATTTATCGCGTACGACGCTCCGGTGACGTTTGCAGAAGATGAGGAACGCGTTCATGGGCCGGCGCGCATGGTGCGCCGGCTCGCTGTCGCCGTCCTGCTCTAACATGGTTAACTATCTGTAACAAAAAATATATCGATATATTGCATGCACTGCACTAGTAGCCAATATCAAGGCAAGTAGACAAACGAAATGCATGGTTTTTCTTCAGAGCTAGTTGTCCACTAAGCTCGGCTTATGGTTTCGGGCACTAACCAGGAGTTCTACAGACTTTTCGGGCTAAATTGAACATTGTTATTTACGAGTAAGGCACTTGTCCCACCGCCGGCGAGTAGCGAGTACTCTCATTTACGCGCTTTAATTCTTACTCGCTTTTACTCGCTTGAGCGAGTACCACGTAGTAACACTCGCTTACTCGCCGGCCGTGGGACAAGTGCCTTAGTGGCATTTCTTTTTTGATCATTAAGATGACAATAGAGCTTACAGCTAGTGTGTAGCCGACATCAAAAATATAAGCTCTCGCACTATCCGTCTCGCTCTTATTAGAAAACTTAGAAAGAGACGGATAGTGCGAGGAATCTCGAGCGCCGTCTCGTGTTAACCGTGCAGTAAGGAATAGATTCTAATATGGCAACATTTCTCGCGACCGCTCTATCCCATTCATACCATCACTCACACTATGGTGTAGTAGCGAAATAGCGCGAGAAATGCTCAGACCAAGAAAAAAAGACAGACGGAGCGTTACGAACAGTCTAGTGAAGCCAACCGGTTTTCAACCAAGCCCCATAAGTTTAGCACACGCTAAACAAATTAAATTGCACAAAACTCGAAATAAATGATCTTGACAGCATTGCAACACGTGCTGAAGAGTTTTGTGCAATTTTGTTTGTATATGTGTGCGTGAGCGTGTGCTAAACTTGATGTAGCTTGGTTTTGTTTGTATGTGATTTGGCTTCACTTGACTGTTCGTAACGCTCCGTCTGTCTTTTTTCTAGGTCTGAGGAGAAATGTTGCCATTTTAATTGAGAAAAAAAAAATATGTATCGTTTTCGCTCTCGATCTGTTTTGTATTTCATTGGGAATATTTAATGTGGGTCAGTTACAAAAAACGGTAATGAATGAAAATGAAAACAATATTATTAAATAAATCTCTATTATTGAATACGAATTCCAGATAAAGCGCTACCGTCTCAAGATTGTATATTTACAAATGTTATCGCTTTTATCTGTAAGTAGGATATGTATGTTGCTTTGCCAAGTGCAAAATATTTCGTCACACGATAACAACGATACGAAAGGGTCGATGACATGCGATTTGCATTGTCCCCGTTGAGTTGTTGTTCTCTGTTATAAAGTTATAATATAAACCCGGGATCTTTTTAATTCACGACGTGACAGAGAAAAGATTAGAATATAATAAATTTATTTTTAACAACAACAGGAATATGCATCACATAAGGCTTAAAGCTAGAAAAGGAATCTAGTGCTGCTTCAAATAAGGACTCCACACTTAGCATGAGTCGAGACACAAAGTGCATTGACGCTGATTTTATTTTCAGTGAAAAGAGAGGCTTGCGCGTGGCACTGAGCTAGTTCCTACTAGGTATGCATGTAACACCCGCGACATCACATCGCTTACTTTGTCTTTTTTTAATAATTAAGATTATACACCCGCCGACACAATAAAACATAGCCAAGGGAGGTACTTCACTTGTTTACGATCTTTGTTCAATAATCATTGCGTCTCACGTTTTTTTATACAAAATGTGAGAGGCAAATACATTGGAAAAAGATCCTTCCAATGTATTGCATCTCACATTTTGCTAGTTTGCGTTAAAAACAAGTCGCAAAACTGTGTAATAATGGTTTTCTAAGACTATTGGCAGGCTTTGGTATAGTCACATTGTACTTTTTCATTTCTGAATATTTATGATTGTACATTAAAATACATTGAACTTTAGCAGCACATTTAATCAGTTTAATATCAAACTTATCGCCAGTTCATTCGTAACTAATTTGACATACACACATAGACCGACGCCTTTATTCGCAAAGAGGGTAGACAGCAAATGCAATTCAATTAATGCCACTTCTAGCAATAAGCTGTTTAAATAAATAAATAAATGCAGTGATAATTTGTAAGCTCCGCCTACGACTTCAACCCTGTTCCCATTCCCATACAAAACAAAATTAACAGATGCATATTTATGATTTACAGTTCATCGAACTATAGTTACTTAATCAGTTTATTATTAAATAACTTTTGGCAAAAGGTCGAAGAGGTGGTTTAAAGCAAGAATTAACACAGCGGCGATAACGAGATAAAAATCCGTATTACAGCGATAATTATGCTTAAACTAGGAGTTAATTGAACACATTCAAACCTAAATATATAATAAAGGGTGTCCCAATAAGAGTGCACTATTTCGATTAAAAATGATCCCTAAATTAAGTATTATTAGGGTAATTTATAGTAAACTCTTATAGCAAACGTGACAACCCTAACTATACGAAAAAGCGCGTGCTATGCGGTAGAATGGGAAGCCATTAGTTTCTCAAATATCGGGTATGTTAGACGGAAAATCGTCTGTACGTAAGTAATAATTAATTCCGTGATAAAAGCAAGATATTATCTATACTGCAGGCTATATTTTATCCCGCCCGGGTTCTCTGTAATGCCCGGGCGGAGCAACACCGGCAGTTCTGTGATAAAAGCAAGAGCAAGACAACCGATTAACAATACCTACAATTTTATGTAACACAGCGGTCAAAACTGGAACTAACGTCGCGCCGTTCTAAATTCAATTGCAGGTGAACAGCAGCGACACTGTGACCGACTCGAGTAACTTTGTCACGAAGGTTACAAAGTTCGTTTACCCACAGGTATGTTATCGTGTTGAAAACTTTCTCAGCTAGCTCGCCTCGCGGATATGACACACAATTACTTTATTATTTTACTTGCTGCCCGCGTATTAGAACATTGAGAACCCAGTCGGAGTCACGATATAAAATAGCCTATGTCCATCCTAAAGGTCCATATATATATACTGGCGAGGATTTTTGAAAACTGATGAGTGTTTTCTGTGATTACCGATTGAGTGTACAATGTCACAGATTTTTAGCCTTTATAATATTAGTATCGGTGTTAATTGTAGGTTGGTATAGACTAGGCAAATGAACTAATTAGCGGTCGATAAGACTTGTAAATATCATTAAATTGCAATTACTTGTTCGTCTTGCTATGTAGAATATGTCACTAGGAAACAAATAGAGTAAGCGCAGAGAAAAAAACTTGATTAATCATGAGATCGTAATGCTATCGGCATTTGCCTATAATTGTGTCATTCTGCCGGCAACGGAAACAACCTTAGTACGTTGTTATTTTACGCAGAACCTTTGCGATTGAGATCTTGATGATATTTCACACAAAATAAATAAGTCATTAAAAAACATTCAACGTCGAATCGTAAACGACAAGAAGCAATAAGCATACATTATAAAGAGTCAGCGCCATCTATCTTCCGGGCACACCAATTTAAATTACCACAGAGTCACGTTCTGTGCTACATAACTCACGACCACATTCTTGTGTTGACCTTAAAAATAGTGCTGCGCTTCCAGCTGAGCGTTTGTTTTACCGCTTTTTTCGTTATTTACGATTGTTGTGCGGTCAATGTCATAGTTTTAATATAAATAGAATGATAAAACCGTCCTAAATGTCCTTGTTAGCTTTTCAAGGGAAATAATTAGTGTTTTAGCCAACTATAAAACTGTGCTATAAATATAACCTTGTTCTCTTCAAAGAAAATAATTAATTTTAGAGCTAGCTGGGTCCGTAATCTGTATTAATGTTTAATTTCTAGTCTATTTACAGCTGTTCTATCCCTTAAATAAGATAAATTATATGGATATTATTAAAAATTACTTCTCCCCTGATGGTAACGTTTTCTCTATCAATGTATTGCAGTTGTAGCAACGTATAATATGGACAATAATCGACGTAGGTATTAAAGTTTATGTCCGTTTAAGGGTTACGGAGAACAATTGAGGTTCAAACGGTTAACGACTTCAGAAACATCATAATATCATAATTCATAAAATAAGTTTAAAAAAAGTAACTAGTAATTAAGTTCTTAGGCTACACATAACGCCGTCACTCCTAAAAAACGAAGTCCAGCCTTTATTCATAAAAGTCGAATTAATCTATTTTGGCTAATCTTGACATTTTGTGTGTTCTTCAAAAAGCGCGTAGGTACATATTTAAGGATGCTTTACAACTTACAACGTTATCTCATTGTACGTAACGATTTGCACCTTCAGTTCACACTCTGCCCAAATTTCACCTGTGCCCCATAAACTTCGGAACCTTGACCCAAAGCCCAAGTGTGCCGAGGCTGCCGGCAGCCGGGCGACGGCCCATGAAAGTGAAAACGGCGCGCGCGCCGGCTTCGCAGAGCTTTCGCCGTCCGCCCGGTGGATAATTGGGTTATGTAAATGCTCATGCATCCTTTAACGAGTTTGTTCTGAGTTTGTTACTGCCTTGATAAGCGTAACGAAGAAGACATTGTTTAAAAGAAAGGAGAGGGAAATTCATAGGTCACAGAGTGAAAATGTTCATTGCAAATGAGAAAGGGCCAAGCGTAAGCTACTGGAAGCAGCACGGTTATCACAAGACAGCGCGCGTGCTGCGTAACGGTGAGATAGACTATCCGTCTCTTTCTAATTGGAACACTTAAAAAGAGACGGGTAGTATATCTCGCCGCGACACAGTTCGCGTGCTAACCGTGCAGTAAAAGGTGCCAACATTGTAAAATATGTCTTAATAAATAAAGGAAAGGAGGTAGCTCTAGACAGCTACACCAATAACAGTTAACTCTTAAATTAATGACTACTTTGAATGTTCATTCCGTATCTGAGTCTCAACTGCGTTACTGTTAATATGCAAACTAAGAAAGCTAGCTTTGGAATGATTTTATGACGTGTACACAGTCATCATATAATAACTAATAATTAGTCAGTCGTGACTTCGCTTTTCGCGAGACACCTGCCATCGAGACTCAGAACCACTTTCAAGAACCAGTCTAACGAATTGCATCTAACCAGAAAAATATGAGTAATATTGATTAAACGAGCTAGTAGTACTAACACTAACCCTGCCTAGGCAGCACAAGTCCAATTCAGTCACAAATTTAAGTTAAATTAAAATCATTTACATACTTCGAACTCCAACTTTCGGGGTAATTTTTTTTTTTTTTATGATATAGGAGGCAAACGAGCAGTCGAATCACCTGATGGTAAGCGATAATCGACAGTTCATTCCAGAGTTTGGCTGTGCGAGGCAGAAAGTTTCGGGAGAAACGCACAATACAATACAATACAAATACTCTTTATTGCACACCTCACACAAACAAAGCAGTTAGAAAGAAAAACAATACAATAACATGTATATAATTTGTTAGTAACGGTTTATCTACATAGTAACAAAGTAACTTAATATATAATCTCGGCGCAATGGGTGATGCAGAACGAAATAAATGGAAAAATAACTCCACCACCGAAAGCATTCCAGCCAATCAGACATTTTTGCTGCATTATTTATTAGGTAGGTTTCTCACGTTTCGCAGTTTAGAACTAATTATGCAATTCATGGACCGTCAACTCCACCACCGAAAGCATTCCAGCCAATCAGACATTTTTGCTGCATTATTTATTAGGTAGGTTTCTCACGTTTCGCAGTTTAGAACTAATTATGCAATTCATGGACCGTCTGCCAGTAAAAGCGTCTATTGATTTTACAGTCATAACTTAAAAACTATCGCCACCTACCGTAAACTCGCATTTTCGTTTTGAATCGACACAAAGATACGAGCTTTGTTCTAATTTCTAATAATAAATAGCATTTTGTAACTTAGTTAGCTTTGATTGTCAATACATGAAATGGATCGAAAGTAAGTTTGTAACTGAGTCGTCATACCGTTCTGTGGTTAAATGTATTTGTACACCGTTCTTCAATCTACACTACAGCTCGGTTTGAATTCACAGATTACAGTTTCGCAGTCCCATAAATAATCTATATTCCCTCTGGGAAAACTTACTATTGTTACCTTCGTCAAAGGTAAGTACCGTTATGAACTAATTAGTAGGTGGCCTGCCAACCTAAAACAGTTTCAGTTTGCAATTAAATATCGATTAAGCATCGGTATCTGAGCTGTACTGTGTCTACTACCGGGTGGCGTTACCGTGCAGGGGCGGATCATGGAAAGGCTGGGAGATATCCTCGCTAGCTGCATAAGCAGTCCCCGACTAGGGTTGCCATACGTCAGGATTTGTCCGGACATGTCAGGATTTTTGACCCTTTGTCCGGATTGCGGCCGGACTTGGCAAGTGTCAGGATTTTAAGGAATGAGCTCAAAAAAGTTTACATGAAATATTTATTACGAAGTTTACACATTTTGAATGAATGAAAGGACCAAATCTCTGTTACAAGAAATGTCAGGATTTTTAGGGTGATGTCAGGATTTTTATCCGGACATTTAATTCTTCCACATGGCAACCCTATCCCTGACCATTTAGCGGCAGAACTTTGCTAATCTTGTGTTTGAAATATCAAGTACTAAGCCTATAAAAAACATGTCACATCTTGGGGTGAGATTATCTTGGCTGTCACATGCCAGTCGGGGGGGCGCACGCTTAGGTGAGGTGACCTGTGAGGTCATCACCTCACAGGAAGGTGACAGGTGAGGTGATAGCTATAGGTGATGACGTACGACGCAGCTGCGTAGTCGTATATCTGAGAATAGAAGTCTAAGAGGGTACTAACTGAGTCACTGGCGGAGATGACAGTCATCACCACAAGACCGAGATATACTATCCGTCTCTTCTAATTAGAACACTTAGAATGAGACAGGTAGTTTTCCTTGCGCGCGGTCTTACGCTAGCTGTGCTGAAGTCTTAGGTAACCGAGTTACTGGAGATGATAATCATCAGGACGGCAATAGAGCGAGGAAGGCAAAACCACCATGTACTTTTCACTATAGGAGCATTATGATGGCGTGGCTGAGAAAAAATACACAATATTCCTCAGTAATCAGCAGACCTAAAATGGTCAGAGGGTGGTAAGAATCACCGGGACAGGCATAACGATTGCTAGTGCTAAAGAATTGACAATCGTATTAATAATCATAGTTTCATAAAACATGAAATATGGCCAGGTGAATAGAAGAAGCAGAAAGCAAGGACACTGAATATCGAAGCCGTTTATCCAATTGTCGCATAGAATATTCATATAAACAGTCTTTGATTAAATATTTGAGTAAAAATCGGCCAAGTCCGACACGCACACCACGCGCAGTGTAGGGTTCCGTAGTTGCCTGTCTTTCTTAGTTACATCGACACGCGCGCGCCAACTAAATGGTTGCGTCGGCCGAATTTGTACGAAAATTGGCCTTTCCAAGTACACATTAAGTTGGTCGAATATTACTCGGTAACTACTTATGACTACTTGTCCGTGATAGTTTTCCTTATAAATTCATTATATGTACTACTACCACGAATTTTTTCACATCCCCAGTAGTACCCATTTAGCCGGCAGGGGGGTAAGGGTTCCTTGTTGACTACGGAACCCTAAAAACTGATGATACTAGGTCCGCCAAAAGTTTATCAATTTGGGGATGACTTTAAATAAATTGGCGTTAGGTCGTCAAAAGATGGCATTGCAAATAAACATAGATTGTTATAAATGATTGAAATATCTTTGACCTTAACATTGATACCGTATCAACGGTGCGGGCAAGGCGGTTTCAGGCCGTGACGATATGAAAACGATAGGTATAATAATAGATAGTTATTTGTATGAATACACTAGCTTCCACCCGCGACTTTGTCTGCGTGGGCCCGGGATAAAAACTATCCTATATTTTAAACCAGGCTATAAACTATCTTCGTGCAAAATTTCACTCAAATCGGTTAAGCCGTTTAGGCGTGATTGAGTAACAAACATCCAAACATCTAAACATCCAAACATCCAAACTTTCGCATTTATAATATTAGTAGGATATCATTTAAAATTAGCTTTCCTCATTATTTTATTCTCAAATACTACTCTGATTGATAGCTATAAGAGTACCTCAGTAGCCGATAAAGAAGTAGCTTACCGAGTAATAGTCGACCAACTTAATGTGTAATCAATCAAATCATTTATTTGCTGTAAAACATAGTTAAATGCATGCAAACACAATGTAGTAATATAATGATACAATGGAAATAGGAAGCAAGAGTTGAAACAATAATTATACAATGTCATAGAGAAAAACAGCACCAAATAAGTTAAAACATGTACTTGGAAAGGCAAATTTTCGTTCAAATTCGGCCGACGCAACCGCACCGCACATCGATGTAACTTAGACAGCCAACTACGGAACCCTACACTGCGCGTGGCCCGACGCGCACTTGGCCGGTTTTATATGTTTGATATGTCGGGGTTGAACTGAAATATTTAAACAGTTGGCCTACTGGATAAGACACTTACTTTTATTACCGTCTGTCATTTTCAAGAAGCTACACTCGATTGTTTTACACGAAAACTATGAACTTCAGGCTTATCATCAGACCACTTCAAAGGCTGTCGTCTAAATTGCACACTTATGCTAATAACATTAGAGCTCATTCATAACATAAGTTATCTTACTATAGCTACTAATTGATAAAACCTTAGATCAAACATTTTTTAACCCCCGACGCAGGCAAAAAAAAAGTAAAAAAAAACAGTGACTTTCATTAGTAAATTACACAAACAAACAAACATGGAATGCTAAAAATCATAGGTTCGTCCTTTCGGCTCAGCCGTAGCCCATAAAACAATTCTCATAACATCACGGAATTAGATCTATTAGAATGAAGCATCAACTCTCAAATTTGTTAGAATCCTCAATCCTGCTAGCAAGGTCAAGGCCAAGGTCACCGCAAAGGCCGTATGTGCGTTTGCTGTTAGCGTGCGAAATCGACACGACGAGGTCATATCATATTTTAAAGAACATCATACTCTCATATATACTATTCTGTCTTTGGATACGTTACGTTACGTGTTAAGTGAAATACAACATACCATAAAAAACATTTCATGTAAAAACAGGCCAAGTCTCGATACTCTTCCACCGTAAAAAGTTGTGAGATATTTCGTAGTACCAAGTCTCAGGCATTCTTATTATTCTTTATTTGCTAGCAAATAAAATTCTGCAACTTGGCAATCACACACAACTTTACTGCAGTTGGATTTTTGCATACCTAAAACTATGTAGTAACTATTAGTTCTATGTCTGCTAGAAGTGCCTTAGACTTTTGATGATCGGTGAGTCAGTCAGTGAGTGACGAAATTAAGAAACTTTGACTAGTTATAAATCTTACACCGCTGGTTCAAATTGAATGAAATTTGAAATATATCGTGTTTATACAATGCGTTCTTGGTTAATGTAAATGCAGGCTTCTAGTTTTATCCACAACGAAGTTATAGGGGGGTCGAAAATGGCCTGAACTGCTTCGAGAAAAGGATGGTACGGCCGTGCCGCTGTTTTGCTCGACTTGGCGGGATTACTATTTTATATTTTTGAACGATAACACTGAGAAGCTATTTCAACTTTCTACCAATTATCTACGAGTACCTGCTTTTCTATCTAGCGTACCTAGGTACGAGTAGGTATATCTACTGATATGAATATCAACACACAATGCAATATATGAATACCTATGACTCATTAATATACAAACAAGTCGAGACTAGTAGACATGCAAATCAAAAACCGATAACGATGGCACAGCACTAGTTTCGATAAGAAGCATAGTTACCTCACCAAAACAACAGATAATTGAAACATAATTATTATCTTAATAAAATAATAATAATAATAAATCAGCCTACATACCGACGACCGCTTTAGCCTACGAAGCAAGAGGTCCTGGGTTCGAATCCCGGTGAGGGCATTCATTTGTGTGATGGATGAGCACGAATATTTGTTCCTGTGTCATGGATGTTTTCTATGTATTCAAGTATTTATTTATCTATATAAGTATGCTTATCTTCGTCTAGTACCCATATTACAAGCTTTGCTTAGTTTGGGACTAAGCAAAGCTACCTAGGTCGATTTGTGTAAGATTGTTCCTTAATATTTATTTATATTTATTTATTTATACGTCCCAATGCTGGGCACAGGCCTCGTCCTTGTAATGTAATGACAATGCCCACAAGTGAGATTAAATGGTGAAACGTATAATTAACTAATCTAATCTTTAAAGTTAAGTCCACCATTAATAATGAAGTCCGCCATTTAATTTGTATTTTTTGTCTGTGCAATAAAGTTTAAATAAATAAATAAAGTTTATCTTAATAATACCTATAATAAAGAAAATATGTCAACGAATCATTTTAAATGTTATATTTGTTTAATAATTTAGGGATGGGAATCTACTGTTAATTTATTTATTTTGACTCCGTCGATCTATCGATAAGTATAGACTTATTATTTCCATTCGATGTACATACGATCAATCAGCGGTACCTTTGTATTAATTAATCGATTATTGGCTAATCAGTACTAAAACAAATTCCTCGATTAATCGATTAGTATTTTTTTCATACACAATAATTGATATCGAGCTTCATACACATTTATTCATCATCAACTTTTTTTTTTAAGAGCTAGGCTCTTTTCGTTGGCGTAATTTCCAACTTATTCTACAGTATCTATTCAATTACGACAATTTACTGTAAGTGTAGTGTGGTAGTTTTATAACTTTGATATATCACTTAGTGTCATAAAATTTATCGAAAATCACGTCGCCCAGGCTCTCATTAAACATTCATCCTTTGGTACTTACAGAATTGTTTATTTATGATTTAGCAAAGGGACAAAAACAACATCTCATCTAAAACAGAAGTTCGTCCCAGCCTTTGTTTACAAACTTTTGGCAGGCGTCGCTGCCACAACATAACGCACAAAAAACATCGCGGTGACGTCATAATCCGTCATTACACCCATCAATCAACGATACACCGGTTTTAAATATGAAAAACGTCATTTTAACGCAAACGATCGAATTTCAATCTTAATGCTTTTACTAACAGGCTCAAATTACTTTGGACGCTAATTTTCAGATGATATGAATTTCAGTCGGATAATATGGATGGTTTTGACTTTGTATCTTGATATGACCTCGGTGATGCGTGTCAAGTTGTTTGAAGGTTGTATTTTAGGCTGTGTTACCATATGAGCATGAATCCTAACTGAAAGTAGATGGAACAGAGCTTATATAGAAGACCGTACTATAAAAAATCCATTTGCTAGTAAAATTAGTTACGCATCTTAAATAAGGTTCACTACGAACAGAAATGATGATAACATTTTGCAAACAATTCCGGTTTACCGCCGTTTATCGGCAGGAATATAGTTTGTTATCGAAACTAACAAGTCCCACATTTATTGCTTAGAATTAGAAAAAAAACGGTAAAAAATCGAAGGGTTGGGATGAAAACCGGTAACTATTTGTAAAATGATCTGGAAGCATCGGCGTTGCATCAAATGGTAATAGTCTCTATAATGACATTCATTTTGTTCTGAATAAAAATTATACATTCGCTGTGATATATGTGGCTTGCTTAATTAATGTTACACAAGGATTGCACAACGAAAAAGTTTACTAAATGATTCCAAAACATGTAGGTACCGATTTATGCAAAGCTCATTCCTTAAGCCGCTTATTCCCCATATCTCTGATTAAAATACAGCAGGTTGCATCATCAAGCGATATTAGCCCATAGGTTTCAAAATATAACTTACTGCATACATATTTGAGTTCAATATTCACACCAATTCCAACTGAAATATCGAATGAGCACGCACATGAATGTTACTTTTCATCTCTCATACTCTGAAAGTAGGTAATTGTTTATCTAAACAGCGGGTTGAAAGTGAGGCATGTCGCCCCGAGGGCTGAAAAGTAATAAAAAATAAAAAAGCAATGGCAGGAGCCTGTACAGCCATAGTTTCAGAAAATTGTATTGATTTTTGAAACTGGTTGACAATCATACGTTATTTTTTTAAATACCTATTTATAATAAATTAATTCTAGTATGACCATTATTGCTATTTGAAGTTATTTAAATATATTTTAAGTGTTCATAGTTCAATGCAATGGATAATTGGACTTCCAAAAAACAATTATAATTAGTTTTTCGATATAAAACCACTTCGAAAGGGCGTCCAGGAAATGGTCCACACACAAACATTATTAAAACTGTCAAAAGTTCCCGCCCAAATGGTCCACACACAAACGCTTTTAAAATGGGTTCTATAGGATTTGACTGATTCAGAAAATAATCTACCTGGTTAAGGCATTGGGTTTTATTTCAAAGCCACCCATTTTTTTAATATCTCGTCAGGAATGGGTGGCTTTCAACCCTCGGTTAACAATCTACTATATATCGCTTGCGGAAGTTGAAATACAATTTGTTGCTAGCTCATCCCATCTTATTCCCTCTTTGTTTGGCAATAGACCGAATCAAACGACACTACTGTAATAGGAAAAACGGTTTTATTATACAATTCCGAATTTATTTTTAACCTATCAACAGGGGAATGCAGGAAAATTCATATAATAGTTAGTGATAACGAATCGGGTTTGTCGATATCAGTTATTCATTAGTGTTGTTTGATTAAATTACAATGGCCAGTTATTTATAATTGCTGGCGAGCTTTTCAATCTTTACATTATTAAAACTGTTAGAATTCTTTGTCACGGAAGTGTCGAAGAGCCAAGGTTTCAAGTTGCCAAATAAAACAAAAAACCTAGCACTAAAAAGAACTAGCCTGCCATTAGGATAGGAAGGTCAGAGGGAGCAACTTCAAGCAAAGTCGCAAAAAACGTGCTAGGCAATAACCGAACCCGATGGAATACTGGATATATTTAGGAGAAAAATGTATAAGTAGGTAAGTGTGTACTTGGAATTCACAGTTAAAACAACAGGATTACCTGACGGTAAGGTAGACGATTTGACAAATTAATCCCTAAACAAACGCGATCGAAAGCGGAAACAAATTAAGTAGCACAGTTGCAGACATATCCGGCTATTTATAAAGGCAAGTTGTTTGTAAGTATCGCTCGTTGTTTTGCTCAGGTTTGATGCAAATGAACTCTTCCGAAATACACGGCGATTGCTATTATGTTACATTTATAGATTTTAGTTGAGAAATTAAAGAGGGTTTTTTGTTTTATAATCCAAATGTCCATAAATTACTTAATATGACCTGAACGATATAAAGATGTTCTTAAATCATTTCTTTTTGATGTGTTTCTTAAAACGAATTTAGATGCTGAGGCGTTGTTATTAAGATAAAAAAACCATCTCAAGTTACATATTCTGACGACCAGTTAGCCGCTGCCTACGAAGCTGAAGGTCCTGGGTTCGAATCCCGTTAAGGACAAATATTTGTGTGATGAGCATGAATATTTGTTTCTGAGTCTTGGATGTTTTCTATGTATTTAAGTAGTTCTATCTATCAAATATATCGTTGTCTAGTACACATAACACAAGTCTTATTGAACGTACTATGGGTCTAGGTAGATTTGTGTAAGATTGTAATATTGTAATATTTATTATTTTATTTTTATTTTTATTATATTCTAGCCAGATAGGTACCTAACCTAACCTAAAGATCTGATCTGAAACTAGTGACACAAAGGACAGAAGTAATGAGCTACCGTCGTTTCAGAAAACTACAAAGCATTTTGTGCACAGATATTTACCGAGTAATTTCATTCCACAACAAGTTTTGTTGGTAAACAGTCTTGTTTCTTCCCGTTCATAATGGTAGTGTACATAAAGCTTTACAGAATAAAAAGGCTTCTTGCTTGTTTTCACATTACTGCCAAATGCCATAAGGTGATTAGCATAGTCCTTATCGAAAAAAAAAAACATGGCGACCTACAAAGAGATGCCAAGTTTTCAGAAGATGCAAATGAATAATGCCATGCAACATTAAGGTGATCGGCATGACAAGCAAAAACTATCACAAGCATCTAAATTGTGATTTGTGGATAAAGATCATACGAGTATCATAAGTTAACAAGGACGTATATTAGACATTTAGTTGTTAATATAAGATCTATTTTTAAGAATGGCGTATACTTTGAGCTTGCTTTAAAAGTATCATTAATATTATGCAATGTTTGTTCACGTGTTTAATATATGACATGACAAATGGTGGTTAGCAACGACTATTCATTTGACCCGCAACGATACACCACACATGATTCACTGTGTAAAATGTTATTGGAAACGTTACATTATGTTATATAGATTGGGTTAACGGACTGCCAACTTGTCTTATGTGAATAAACCTTTTGTTATACCTAAGTTATTCAGTATTAAATCATTCATAGACTTTTCGCATGATAGAGATCAGGAACTCGAGGTCAGGGGGCCGATTTTTGACTTTCGAGCGCTCGAAAATTAAATACCTAAAAGTAAATGCTATTGTAGTGTCATAATCCCAGGCACTTACTTTCTACCGATAGAATTGAATACGAGTGGTCAATACCGCACGTTTTTAATTTTCTATCGTCATTTCAAAATAGCATTTCATAATTTTTGTCACTTCTCGAGTGAAAGAGTCGAGCGCTCGAAAGTCAAAAATCGGTCCCCAGGTCAGGGTTTATGACTTATTTTAAACTGAGACTTGTTTGATGTTTAAAATAGTTTAAAAATTTTACTAGTTTCCCTTTAGCTATCTAAAACGAGAATCCCATGTTACTGGATGTTTACTCTTAACGATTTATTTATTCGTCATGTGACTCAATAAAGTCTGATAAAACTCGGCGGCAGATACTGCTAAGTGAATTATGCTAATTTTGTTTATGTATGACGTATCACCGGGTAAAGGGTATAATGATGCACATTTTCATCACATAAAGACTGTAATAAACCAAGTTAACACCTTTCTTTTGTAGATATGGATACTAAAGCGTTCCAATAAGCGATCGATCAGCTTAGGACATAATATTTAAACGTCGACAACTCGAGTACCTAATCGATACTGATTAAAGTTCCACGGCATGGGGTCAATATCTAGGTCAGCCATGGCTGGGAGGTAGGGGGGGGTCCTCTTGTCATTTCAATTTCCAACAGCCAAGCGCCCGTGAATAATGCCCAATCCGATGGACCATTGTAAACAATATAGGTAGAAGTAAGTATCTATGCCTTTAGAGCGAAAGAAACGAAGCTATTTGCTGGCACCGATATTTCTTTTTCATCGGGAATTACTACACTTATCTAATAGTTACCTACATATGTGAATGGAGAGATTCAAGAATTGAATAAACATTTTTTATTTATTTGAATCTCGCCTCTCTTTGTAAATAGGTTGGTACAATTTAGTGGTGCCACCGCATTAAAAAAAAATGTTTTGTTATTAACTTTTTTCCATGCGAACCCTCAACTCCGCAACAATATTTTAAATGTGTTATGAAATAAATCATTGTAGGTATTAAACTCTCAAGTTAAAGAAGCTATTCAATAATTTATGATATTACAAAAAAAAACATTGAATTTCTGTAACTTTTTTCTTGCACGTTTCTTACGTAGCAAACGGCAGTTTCTATAAATTTAGAAATAGATGGCGCTATCGATAACCAATTTGTTGATATTATTGTTGTAAGAGAAAAACCGATAATATCAATTAAAAGGTGTCACGTCACTACAGGTGGTGTATGTAGATAATAAAATGTGTGTTTTAATGTACCTCAACTACTATTTTAATATCAGAAGAAACGATAGTAACAATACTGGTACTGGTCTCATTAGTAATTCATTACAACTACTCAAGTACCATCAGGCAGTGGGTATAAGTAGGTAGGTATAACGATATCCAGAAATTCCAATACTATTGTAAAATTGATAATATAAGATATAATGTGTATATTTGCGTCCTCTCGCTAGTTCGGTAGCTATGTGGGGTACCCACACATACAATAACAATTGATGGAATGATAACACGCCCACTAATACAGAGATGATTAGCATATGGCTACTTAGCAATCGTGTATTGTCATATGCACCTCGAAATATCTAAAATAACATAATCGTTGCCACACCGCACGAAAATTGGAAAGTTAGCGATCGTGTAGGTAGATACATGTCTAATAAAAAAAGTAAGTCTTCTTTTGTGACAACATAGCCCTCGTTACAACATGTAACAGCATCGCTTGATATAAGCGTTATTTTTAGCACGAGCGTACCTATATAGTCATTAAACGTTTTATACAAAACATACTTTCTATACGCGGTTCCTATTTTAGGGGACGAATATTCGGTTGCTATGCGCCGTGCAATGGATAATGGATAGGTAATTGGCAGCTAGAACGCGACACTGCCCCGACATGATGAATGGAACAGAAAGTGAGATTCACTGCCCGTTTCGGATGGGAACGTGATTTTTACTGCATTATTTTCAAGGGCACTGCAAACTGCCAACAACCCAAATCGACGCGTATGAAAAACAACGCCGATACACAATAAACGCACTCCCCCACACTAATCATGAATGAAAACAGCAACCGAGAACACTTTACATTAACTCCTAATTGGTAATAATCCAATAATATTAACAAGGAAATAAAAGAAAATACTTACAAACTCGACAGCCACGGTACGTGTTAATAATCACATACATGACGTCATTTGACGCAACACAAAACTCGAAATATTGAGCAAAATGTATAATAACCGCGTTGAAAACAACACCAACGTAAACTAAACACAATACTCTACTAAATACGAAGTTAATGTTATGTCATTACGAGCGATTTAGGACATTTTATAATATTTATTTGTGTCCGACTCCAGTTTTGACAAGATGGTTGCGCACCGACTGTTTTGCTTTGCTTGTCAGCTGATACGCTGTACTTCAAACTCGGTAGACACATTTTTTTACTCCCTCTAATGCGCGATCGCTTCTCACCCGTGCAAGCGAGACGACTAACATTACACGGCAAAAGACTTCAAAGAGAACTGTAATGTCATTTTCTTGTTGCATTTGTATTGCAAAATGTAAAGCGAATGAAAAATCTTAAAGGAATGGTTTGTTGTGCATGTGATGAATAAGAAGGGGCGATGGGACTAGTGATCAGTAATTTCTATTTCACAATAACAGGTAATCGTTTGTCAGTGTACTTATATTTGGGCGTGACATAAAGCTGATTTCACGACTAGTAGCGCCACCTGTCGGCGAGTAGTCGAGTTACTTAGCACTCTGGTAGACCAAGCTCTAATCATGCAGAATATTGTTTTACGTACGAATGAATTCGTTTTATATTCGTTACAATTTACAAATAATTTTAACAATGTTAAATTCTTTCAGTTAACGTTCTTGATCAACGTCGCTTCATAAATCCGGTTTCGACAACTTTGTTGGTGTACCATAGTTGCTATATGGACCTCTAGGTGGCGCTAATTGTTGCAATACATTTTGATGAATGAAGGAGTTGAGGAGGTAAATGACGGTGAGTTGTGGGATAAGAAAATACTGAGTGATGGTGATTAATATAGCACAGGGTAACTAGACTATGTTTTAATTATGTTTTATTAATTTACGTCACACCAAGGTACAAAGTGACAATTTACCCTTGCTACGCGTGCCCCTGGCCAGGGGAGATGTAAATATTGTATTCTCTTCACTGGCGGTAATAAAGAAAGCCTCCGATTTCACATTTATCGCCCGTGCTTTCGACTCGGGCGTCAAATACACTCCTGCACGCGCATGTGACACCCCTGGAGTTGCAAGCGCCCATCGCTACGGTGACCGCTTACCATCAGGTGGGCCGTAAGCTTTTTTGCCACATTCGTGGTATAAAAAACCCTGCGTTATGAGACATTATTTGTATTATCGCCTCGGATGAAATGTACACTAGTAGTGTTACCTAACCACATTCCATGGAAGAATTATCCCATTAGTGGACGCCTGCACGCCCCGCTCAACGTGTCGCTCAGGGCGTGCAGCGTCCATATGGAGCAAATTCAATTTATATGGACGCTCGTCCACTCAGGCCTATACACTTCTCTACTCAAAAGGTAAAAAGGTCCTTAATATACTACGACGGTGGCGAACGAGCATACTGATGGAAAGCGGGTAGCCTGTGAACTTCAGAGGAGTCAGCCGGTGATGCTTTAATGATTTGAGGTTCTAGCGTACCGCCTAAGTGCTCGAGTTGGGCGTGCAGCGGGGCGGTGCGTCATGCGTGCATGACATTGACTCGGGATGTATATCGCTGGGCGCACCGCCGCCCGCCCCGCTCCGAGCGGATTCTCAGGCAGTACATTTAAGGCACCTATAATTTGACTCCCATTTTACTAATTGTATGAATTCGCCCAACTACCTGAGCATTTATGGCAAACTTTTGATTTTCCTTCTTGGTTAGTACCATTTTTTTTTGCATGAACTTCATCCATATCCTTATCCATACTATAACTATACTATATACTATACTATCCATTGCGAAAGTGTGTAGGTATGCCTGTCTGTATATCTATCGGTCTGTCTGTCTGTTCCCTCTTTACGCTTAAACCGCTGAACCGATTTGGATGTTTGGTATTGTATGGAGCTACTTATGATATAAACGAGTTCCACGTGGACGGAGTCGTGGGCAGAAGCTTGTTATTAATTATATCTTATGCTTATGTTTTCTTAATTCAAAATAATCAACGAATTTTAGTAAAAAAAATTGTTTACCAAAGAGGAAAGTTAAAAGCTTACATACGTAGGTATGTACATATATACATACTTATAATCACGCCCATTTCCCGGAGGGGTAGGCAGAGGTCACGGGATTTCCACTTGCTACGATCTTGAGTAACCTTCATTGCTTCATTCACTTTCATGACATTCTTCATACACGCTCGTCGGTTACTAAAGAAAGATCAACGTACTTCATTGGTACACATTTTTCTAGAAATACTTACCTATAAGCACAGACGTACTTAAATGTACAGACAGACTTAAACGTAAATTAGCCATTCGTTTTCAAAAAGCTCGCACCATTCAAAGTAACCTAAAAGGGAATAACAGACTCGGAATTCCAATTCCACCCGGTCAATTCCGACTATTCCGAGCTAGAATGAGTGTAAACAAAGCGTAAAAATGCTGCATTCACCCCGGCCCAGGCAAATTGGTCCAATCAAGGATGGAACTTGTTTCACTTCAAATTAAAATAAGGCCATGCAATCGCGCCTGAGTTGGCGACTTTGGAAATGAGTGCTACAATTTTAGAGTTGTCTCTTGGCGCTTGTCAGCATGAATGTTGCTTGTTAATTCGATTTGAGGTCTTTTTGGTACTACCACGGTGGCAAACAAGCATACGGACTGCTACCGTAGCATGTGGACGCTTGCGGTACTGGAAGAATAAGAAGCGCGTTGCCGGCCGGCCCTTTATTGAATAGACTTGTGACCTAAGATTTATTTACGATGCCATGCGAAACAGTTTTTTGAAGAGGAACAAATGTTTTAATGGGAGCTTTTTTGAACTTAAATACTTACCCAAATATCGAGTTAAAGATTGAGAAGTTTCGGTCGCTGGCGGCAACCGAAACACATGATGACATTAGTATGAATCGTGAAGTAAAAGTATGACTTCACACTTTGCGATTTCTACTTAATCGTTGTATGGAAAATCAAGTAAATTGCTGTTCGCGAAATACTGCGTTTAGGTCCATACTTGTCATGCTGTTTCTATAAAAGCGTAAGAATTCTCATGGACAATAGAAAAATGCATATTTTTCTAAACTATCAAGGTCCATGTCTTTTATACTTTATTACAATAATTTGATTCATTAAGCAACACTACGATATCAAATTTTACATGACGCAACTACCCTAGAGGATTTGTTAATTGACAGCACAAAGTATGTAGTGTCATTATGGCCTATTTTGCAAGCTTTTATTTACTTTCACCTGTCCCGTTGTCTGTCTGTAATCAAAACTTGCAACTTAAAGATTCACTTCCCGGTTACCGATTGAGTTGAAATTTTGCACGAATATGCAAATCGCGCGACAATGCAATATTATGATGACGTGGAGCTGATCTGATGATGGAGCTGGAAGGTGGCCATGGGTACTCCGTAATAAAGCCACATAACCCCATCGACTTTGGGTTCGTTAGAATCGTCTCAATGAGTAGTTGATGATGGTATACAGAAAAATACAGTCGGCAATAAAAGCTTGTACCAAAAATGACATTTTTGACAAACTTTTTGCTTGTTGCTTCCGATCCTAATCAGAAAGAAAGAAATATATTTATACAGCTGACCCACATGAAAATTATTATTATTTTGGTATTTTTAATTAACGCTGGCAACCCTTTCCCACCACCCGGTCGATTTTTTTTGGGTGCTCAGGGAGTGCAGAGCAAATGTTTGAAAAAAAAAAAAGTCGCTGAGCCCACATTTTTTTTTCCCCCACCCCACTACACCCGCACCCACCGCCCGCGGGCTGCCAGCGCGAAGATTATCGGAAAAGGTTGTTCAGGGAAGTAGCTAACGGAGTTTCAATACAGCTGAAGCTACATGACCGATTTGGTCGCTAGCTCTTAGACCATGTAGAGAGTGCAAGTTATCCGAAACCGATGTCGCGGGCAGAGCGAAGTGGAGAAATAAGACGAGGAAATCTGACCCCACCACCATGTGCACCATGTGGACAATTTTTTTTATTGTTCCTACTTTGTTACGAAAGTTGTTAGTAATTTTATATGGATATCCTCAAAACATTGTTCAGTACAAATTACTAAAAAATGGTCACACAATAGAAACATTTCAAGTAAGTACTTATGCCATTTCTGAAGCCATTTCTCAATTGAGGTTCTTAATTTTCACAAATTAGAAATGCTCGTGAATGATATTATGTGTGGACTTTGTTTTGATGTCTACACTGGTAGCTCGATTCCGTTTGTCAGAGAAAGTATTGGTCCCTTTCGCACTTAGGTACATACTTGCTAGAGAAGGACGAATGCGTCTGACATAAAAGCAGTTACGCCAGCTAAGCAACTGGTTCGGGGTCTTTTTGCTAAGTGCACTTGCGCACTTTGGCTACTATTTTTACTGCACATTGCATTTTAGTATGGACTGCTCACTTTTACTTAAAAGTGGCCCGACATGATGCACTCTCCAAGTAAAACAAAGTGTTCAATTTTATTCCATTTATTTCAACATCCATTTTACAACGAGCTAGTCTTTACATTGTTTTTACATTAATCTTACACATTTAGTTTAAAACATCTACGTCAATTCATACAAATATAACTGGATTGTCTTTGGCATTAAATTTACAGCACAGTTCGATTCGTAACTTAAGTTCTAGCGGACAGAATAGAGATTTTGTTTGAATGATTTCGGTATGGAAAACATTAAAATATATGTGACATGGCTCTAAAAGAGTTGTAATCTTATAACGCTAGGTTACGGGGAAATATTGCGTGTAGCTTTCCACACAAAGGTTTCTTCATAAAACATTGGTTGATTACAAAAAAATTACATATTATTATTTTTGTAGCCAACGACTTTGTTAGATTCCCGCAAATAAATCGAAATGTTTATTTGGTATGAGTAAGTAAAGTTAAAAGGGTACAATGAGGTATTCATGGATACAGTTTGAATTTTGTCAATTTCGCGGTAATTAGACGATGTGATTGAATAAATAAAATTAATTCGTTAACATGAAATTATTTTGAGTTCGAAAAACTTTGTCGTAAAACACACAAATACACAATGACAATAGGAGTATAAGGATTAAAAATATATATAAATAAGGCCGTCATAATTGATGAATGAACTTTAGATTTCGTATGTTTTTACCATATATTCAGTAATTTTTATTAATTAATTTTGTTAGAATGAATGATTAAGAATCTAAAAGCATTGCATCGAAAATAACAAAAAAAATTGTAACAAAATGGAAAAATAAAAGTATATATGCCTCATTGACGTCCGTCCCTAAGTATAAACTTTATTAGAAACGCTTCATCTCGGATCACCGAACGTGAAATTTTGCCCTGAATAATATACTTTTTACACCCTAACCGTAGTACAGTCCGCGTCAATATATGTTTACACTTTTACACCTTACTCCATTGAAATAAAGCGAAGAATGTATACATATCTTTGACGTCTACTGTACCATTGATTACGCTTACGTTAAAGGCTGATTCTATTTCCTCAAACCATTTCGATGAAATGAGGCATCCGATAAAAACCGAACTCAAATCTATCTATCGAAGCTACTCAGACCATCCGTTTACCGGTAAAATTTCGGGCCCCCTTTACGTGATTATGGCAAACCTTACTGTTATGGCAAATAAGGGTCGCAGGACGCTGGACTCTACATACAAAAGTAGTTTGGTACCCATTTTATAACGTCATGCTAGAATAACATGAAACTTTGTATACACAACGAGATCCGCCATTTCTCGGTGTAAAACTAATTTCTGTTGCTAGAAATTTAATTAGTAAAACGTTTTTCATACAGTCAATCGCTTAATTTTTAAATTAATTAAAGGAAAAATTTATAAATTTAATGCTCCGAGCCGGATTCGAACCGGCGACCACAGGCATTCATGGCCCGTCGCTACTAACCAACTGAGCTATCGAAACAATCTGTCTCGGCCACTAAATCTTTCAATCAGTTCCTTCGCTCATTTTTTTTCTTATTACTTTTCTATCATAATTTATAGCAACAGAAATTAGTTTCCGACCTAGAAATGGCGGGTCTCATTGTGTACTTATAACTACGTGTGTATGGAGAGTTGATTTAGTCGCCCGTGCTGATTTTATAAAATTTGTAACCCAAAGATTCAAGAAATTAATCATCACGCTGCAAGTTTCAATGGCGGGGTGGATCTAGTGAATTATTTCACGAAAAAGAAGGCAGATAAAATATAGCCTGTCTATCCAGAAAGTCCATTCCATAGAAGGGTGTTTTATGAATTGGATAATAGTCTCCTTCCTTCTTCATCCAGCTTTATAGTAGGCCATGAGAAAAAAATAATAATTAAGGGATCATCTTACACAAATCGACCTAGTCCCATTGTAAGCTCAATAAGGCTTGTGTTATGGGTACTAGGCACCGATAAATTTAACAGAGAGAAATACTTAAATACATAGAAAACATCCAAGACTCAGAAACAAATATTCATGCTCATCACACGAATACTTGCCCTTACCGGGATTCGAACCCAGGACCTTCAGCTTCGTAGGCAGCGTCACTACCCACTAGGCTAACCGGTCGTCAAATATATATAGATATTTATATTTCAATACTAGATATTTCATTGTCATCCGACTTGCCACAAGTGTATCTGCTAAACAATCGAAAAGGTTGGTCAAAGATTTGCAAGAATTGGCTCGCACATAGGTACTAACGAACCAACAAAGCAAGTTAAATTATAATGCTTGTAATTATAGCATCCGCATCGTAAAAACACTAATTAAAATCTCCCTTATAATTCTAACTGCAAAAGTAAACAGCAAGTCGCAAAGTTTGCGTACGCCATTATTTTGTTAACTTGCTAACACGCTTCACACATTAATTACAGGGTATTAGGAAGTTCATTGCAAAGAAAAATCACCCTTAGTACATGTCATATTAAGCCCAGATTCAGTCAAGCAGGATTAACGTTCAGGAAAGATTTTGCTTGCGTCTGCGAAATGGCAGGAGTAAAATTTCCATAACACTTCCATACGTACGTATACCATAGATACGTTTTACGGACCATTTTGCGTAATTACAAAACTATTTCATGTTAATTTTGTTGAATATAGTCAATCACATCCCTTCATTACTGAAAAACCAACTAAATTAGTAAAATCCAAAATCCTCGGCCCAACGCGAAGGCCTGATGGCATTCGGAGAATTCGGAAGAACGTTAAAATTGACGACCTTGTTGAGGAGCCTCATCGGAGCATCATCGGAGCATCATCGGAGTAAATCGCTTAGATTTCGGTGGCTCGGTCACCTAACGCGAATGAGAGACAATCGCGCAGCAGAAAGAAGCCTACCTAGAGGCGTCTTGAGGCTTACTTCAGAGGCGCAATCTTAGGCAGCATGCATTGTACGTAATGCAAAATTAAAGTATGCCTTATATATGTGAGCTTCGTGCAAATCAGTGGCATGTGAAAATGTAAAACCCCCGTTCGCAACTAGTCCCAAGATGGCGAAATGATCTTCCTAGAAAACAGATGTGCCAGAGACAATGCTATAGTTCGGTGGTAAATTGGACCGTGTCTGATAGAAACCGGACGCAGTCTGTAACGTAACAAAATAATTATATTAAAATACTCAACAGGGCGTTAATGCCACGGAAAGCATTTTAACGCTTTAATTTTATATTGTCAGCACTTATTGATGACGTTAATCGACAAAGTCAGTGGATAAATTCTCGGAGTTAGATGTGGATTAAAGTATGATCTCACGCCGCCGCCGCCGTCGTGTCGTTTGACGACCGCTTTAGCCTAGTTGGTAGTGTAGTGACCCTGCCCGAAGCGAGAGGTCCTGGGTTGGAATCCCGGTAAGGGCATTTATTTGTGTGATGAGCACTGAATATTTGTTCCTGAGTCATGGATGTTTTCTTTGTATTTAAGTATTTATTTATCTATATAAGTATGTTTATCGTCGTCTAGTACCCATAGTACAAGCTTTGCTTAGTTTGGGACTAGGTCGATTTGTGTGAGATTGTCCGAAAATATATATACATTTTTTTTTATCTACCTCCGAGAATTTAATAAATCCGGCCAAGTAATCGTTTTTGAGTACAATATCTGTGATATACAGACAGACAGAAGGCGAACTTTGCGATATACTATATAGGTTCAGATATTGCCAATTTGGCCACGGCGCATGGCACCCTTAAAACTTCGCTACATTATTTAGGGGAATAGCGAAGGAATGTTTTTCTACTAAAAAGGTCCCAAATTTACTCTTTGCCTGGGCTGTAAATGCTATCCTTAACCGCGAACCTTACAAATATCTCCGTCTCTATCGCAGTTATCAATTTGATCGATAGGGATATTAGGAATGTAGTAAGTTCAGGCGTTCGCAGTAGCAGCTTTGATTCAATTATGTAGGTATCTAGTTAGTTTACTTCGTATGTATCTATCCAAGTTCTAATTACGTATGTACAGTTAAGTTAGCTTAGTATTGCTTTACACTTAGCTAAGGATCACAACCACAGGGGAATGCCTATAATACATGAGCGATTCAGGGGCTGAGAACTCTGTTCGACAATATGATTAAAGACTAGGTTTTTGTAGAAGATACGAATAGAGGCAAGACCTTCACCCAAATGTTTAATAGATGAAAAGTACTTTATATCGAATTTAGTACATTAAACAATATTTCACGAATGAGTAGAAAAAAAAACATGGACAGAAAACTAAACCAAAAACTTTTACCTTGCACTCCGTAGTTTGATAAACAATTTTTATACTAATCAAAAGTATGAAGCTTATGGAATATATAAATGAATATATTTATTAAACAGATGAGAGTAAATGACTAATTAATACCTGCCAGCCCAATAGTTAGACCTGGACAAAAATAGACAACCCAAAGATTTACCTATATTTTATAGGCTTCATACTTTCGATTAGTATAAAATTAGTTTTAATCAAGTGTAATGTGCAATGTGCCCCGCCCACTGCCACTTAAGTTTAGCGATTCGGAGGGCTATATCGGTTACCCTGGTTCTGCTGCGGATAGCCTCATTTCTGATGCGATCGCGCAGAGAAACTCCCAACATAGCCCTCTCCATTGCCCTTTGGCTGACTTTGAGCCTTCTTATGAGATTCTTCTCCTCTTTCTAATTTATACGGTGCGAGTGATATGTGAGTTGCTGTGTTGCGCTAGCCCACCAGCGTTGTTTCACACGCAGACTGACTTCAGAGAAAAAACCCTGAAACGTCTCATTTACGATATCTTCGTCAATTGCGGAAGAAATTGGAAATATTCACATCTCTTTTATTTTATAGCATGTTTGTGGCAAACAATCATACGGCCCGCATGATGGTAAGCAGTCCAAGTTCGCTTGAAACTCCAACTAACGGGCCTAAGATGGTTGACCCGCATGCGAGTCAGAACGTGATGGACGTCTTATCCACAGCGATAAGTGATAAAAATGACATCCATCTTAAACCCGCACGTGTTTCACATGTTCCTTGCCGACCCTTAAAACTGTATAGGTACACTCCGTTCTTAAAGAACCCTATCAGAAATATCAATTATCACATGGAATACAATGCTTTGGCAGAACCCTAAAGTTACTTATAAAATATCCATCATTACTACTTATAAAGCTCGAGGACTTAAGAACCACGTACAGACGACAAGCAATATTAGTACTTATTGACAACGTAGTAAGAGTCTTGACGTGCGCCATATTGTGGTTCTGATATTATAGTTAAAAGGTTTAACCCCTTCGCAAACAGGGATACAAGGATGTGGAAAACACTGGTGCGTTCATCATCATCATCATATCGGCCGAAAGACGTCCACTGCTGGACATAGGCCCAGCCAAGGGGTCCAAGGTAAAAATAGAAAACTATAGGCCTATTGCAATTCTCAGTGCCATAGCTAAAGTCTTTGAATCGGCTTTGCAAGGTGTTCTGCTCCCCCAATGCCTGCCTCACATCACCAGCGCACAGCATGCCTTCCTGCCAAGAAGATCCGTAGCCACGAATCTTCTCACTCTTACACGGACGGTGTCTCGAGAGTTGGATGGAAAAAGTCAGGTAGACGTTATCTACCTGGACTTCCAGAAAGCTTTCGATCGTGTGGACAATGATACTCTTTTGATAAAACTAGGAGCCATGGGATTTACACCCAGACTACTGAAACTGTTCGCGAGCTACCTGTCGGATCGGAAGCAATATGTAAAGTATGGCCCATACGAATCAGAATGCTATCTCACGCGCTCTGGTGTTAGCCAAGGATCAAACCTAGGACCATTTCTTTTCGTATTGCTCATAAACGACCTATCCGACGAGGTGCGCGGTTCCATGGTGTTGCTGTTCGCTGACGATGTGAAGCTGGTGAAGTCGATTCAAAGCCAGAGTGGCCGAGTGGAGTTACAGAGGGACATTGATGCGGTGTATCGGTGGAGTCTCCGTAACAAACTTTATTTTAACGCGGAAAAATGCGAAATGCTGACATTTACGCGGTCGAAAACTCCCGACGAATTTCAGTACACAATTGGTGGCGTTCCAATAGCGCGTGCGGAAAGTGTGCGGGATTTAGGTGTCCTTTTCGACCCGGGGCTCACGTTCAATGATCACATTCAAGCTGTGGCCAAAACCGCATCGGGGAGACTCGGTTTCGTCTTGCGCAATTCTGCACCTCTGACCGTCCACGCTGCCCGCGTGTTGTATGCGGCGCTCGTGCGCAGCGTGCTGGAGTCGAATGCTGTGGTCTGGAGTCCACATGAGAGCAAATACACTCTTATATTAGAACAGGTCCAGAAAATGTTCTTAAGGGCGCTGTACAAGAGGGTTCACTTTTATTACCCATACATGTACCCTACCTTATTTTTGCAAGGGCATTTAGGCTATGAGTCACTACAATTGCGTCGCTTACTCTCCTTAGCTAAATTTAGCATCGATCTAGTGCGAGGAAAGGTCGATTGTGTGGGTCTCATAGATGCATTCGTGCGTCTCTTTGTCCCTGACCGGTACGGTCGCGCGCGAAGTCACCCCTTGCTGGCCGTGCCAGGTGCGCGCACGCGGGCGCACGCGCACGATCCCATTGCGCGCGCGTTAGCGTTCCTCAACTCCGTGCTCCAAGCGCACCCACAGTGTGATCTGTTTGCGAGTTCGACCGCGCGACTGATGATTGGATGCAGGAAGGTGGCAGAATGCGAGATGCCTGCGAGTACTATAGTTTAATACACTTAAGAGTCGTTGTTGTTTATGCTTTTCTTTTTCTTTTTCTTAATGTTACATATTCATAAGTTTGTACCGCTTTGGCCTTGCTGTTAAGGTATAAATGTTACTAAATAAATAAATAAATAAATAAATAAATAGGCCTCCCCAAACAGTGCCAAAGTGACCGGTCCTGGGCCACCCACATCCAGCGGACTCCAGCAACCTTTACCAGGTCATCAGTACACCTTGCGGGGGGCCTACCCACGCAAACCGTTCCGTTCCTGGTGCGTTACGCAAACCAAATGCCATCCGTGTTTTTTTCATAAGAGGTATGGACTAAACGTCGCGTGGTTTGTCTTTTTTTAGAACAAGTATAAATGCTTATAATTCAGATATTGCAAAATCATTCACATCCAATTATGTAAGATGCATTCTATCAATACAGACTTCTGAATAAGTACTTCTTGTACGATTGTACAACTGACTTAACGATAAAGGACTAGATTTGGTTTCCACTGTTCTATTCTTTGGTGTATGTATGACAAGGAGCCACAAGACCTTCGTTCCTTGTGACCAGATTTCGAGATTAAGAAGCACAATGCTCCTTACCTCTTGTACTTAATACTATTTTTTGGAAGTTATTTCAGTAATGTAGCTCTTGTTCGAGAGTGCACAAGCCTGAAACACCCAAGGAACTCTACTGAAACACCTGCCATGATTTCGAATCTCAGCTTTAAACTTACAATTGAGAGCAGTTTTATAAACGGGCCTATAATTCTCGGCATCATCATCTGCTGCCTGCGATCGCTCATTGCTGAGCGTAGGCATCTCTTCAAGTAAGCTATGAACTATAAGCCTGGGACGTCGGGATCCAATTAAGTCGAGAATCTGACAGGAACGAAGGCACTACACTACTTGAGGGATCTAATCATACACGACCAGGTAGTCTATGGGCTAGGTGCCGCAATGCAGGATCTTGCGGAAGGCCTTCCTGAATTCAGGGTTGAAGATGGTGTAGATAACAGGGTTGAGGAAGGAGTTGATGTAGCCGAGCCACGTGGTGAGGATGAACACGGTGACCCCAGGGCCGTAGGGTAGGCCCAGCTTGGTACAGATGGCGTCGAAGACTGAGCAGGTGAAGAATGGCGCCCAGCAGACGAGGAAGACGCCTGGAATTAAAGATACCGCTTTAGTAAGTTGACGAACAGTTGTTAAGGACTTGTCGGGGTTAGTCATTAAATTTTCATTTGAAAGCTGTCGCCGTGGCTGAAACATCATCATATAAGCCAAAAGCCGAACTCTACTCCTAGACACTGGTTAACTGCTGGACATAGGGCCCTCAAAAAATGCCACAATTACCGATCCTGCGCAAACCGCATCCAGCGGGCTCCCGTAACCTTTACCAGGTCATCAGTCTACCTTGTGGGGCTCTACCTACGCTGCGCCTTCCGGTACATGGTCACGACTCGAGGACCTTTTCGCCCCAACTGAAAATACTCAGGATAAAATATACTTTGGCAGTTAGTGGTTCTGTTAGTCTGCCTTTTACCAACGCTGGTCAAATTCTGCCTGACTGTCCATCTATATTTTATTCCTGTCTGCTTCTGCTGGTAAGATTTCTGTCAGTCTGCCTATGCTTCTTCACCGGATAACTGATAACAGTCTACCTAGCTTTATGTCTGTCTGCTCACTCACCAAGTACGATAGCCAGTGTCTGTGTGGCCTTCTTCTCCTTCTTGGCGAAGCTCTTGGCACGCAGCTTGCCCGCACGATTGGCACGGAAGATGGTGAACCTGGCGGCTGATGCTGCTGATCTGAAGCGCCGGCGAGGAGTCGAGATCACTGAGCTGCTGCTGAGCCGGCTTAGTTTCTTCCTGCGAAAGAAAATGTTTTTTAAT
Source organism: Epinotia bilunana (assembly GCA_947049275.1). Classification (NCBI taxonomy): domain Eukaryota; kingdom Metazoa; phylum Arthropoda; class Insecta; order Lepidoptera; family Tortricidae; genus Epinotia; species Epinotia bilunana. Next base: position 19,143,173 of record OX346266.1, on the reverse strand, counting down.
TTACAGTGGTAGAGAATATTACAGTTTTTTTAACGACGATAGCAAACAGGCATCGGCCACCAGAAGAATCACAAGCAGCCTCATCATCATCATCATCATCATATCAGCCGAAAGACGTCCAGTTCTGGACATAGGCCTCCTTCAAAGAGTGCCATAATGACCGGTCCTCCGCCACCCGCATCCAGCGGACTCCCGCGACCTTTACGAGGTCATCAGTCCACCTTGTGGGGGGGCCTACCCACGCCGCGCCTTCCGCTACCGGTTCGCCACTCGAGAACCTAAAACAAGCAGCCAGCCGACCCTTTATTGATTTGAGGATTAGTTCTGTTGACAGCTAGAGCCATGATATGCAGGTGAACGCTCTCAACACAGCGCATCGTCAGGAGCTCTGGCGACCTTACTGACCATCAGGAGCACAACACCAGATACTCACAAAGCAAGTAGTGGTGTTATTATAGTTGCGGTCATCTGTAAGGTGGAAGTACTTCCCTCTTGTAACTCAAGTTTTTGTTCTAGAATGATGACTTGTGAATCTGAATATCTTAATTTAGAACAGCTTGACAATAGGCTTCCCAGGAGGCGACTTGACCCACGTGTACGGCCTGAGTACACGCTCCGTTACGAGCGGGGCGTGCAGCGTGCATATAAAACAAATACAGTTTATATTGACGCTCCACGCCCCACTCGTAGCTGAGCGTGCACTCAGGGCATATTCTAAGTGAAAGAGCTAGCTTGTCAACGCATTCACTACACGACAACATAGATAAATGTAGGAAGGTTTACTCTTTGTTCGAAACGCCGTCTCTTTAAATACGTCGCCTCGCGTTGCAGTTTGTCGCTCGCTCAGAACGTAGCCTCATTGCACTTAATATGCACAACACACTGCGCAGCGTAGTTTGTGCCGTGTAGATAACGTAAATAGCACATTCACGCATGAGCCATTGTTTGATTCAATATAAAGGACAATTTCGCCTATTGAACGTTTTAGGTTTATTATGACTCAGTAAGTGTAATTTAATCAAACACGAATATATTAATTATCCCAGATTAGTAAATAAAAAATAAATCAATATTGAGGGTCAATTTAACAAAAATAACCAGCCACAGTAAAATCAATAAGGCTTAGTTATAGATACTAATGGCGAAATAATTAATAGATAGATACACATACATAGAAAACATCGGACTGTCAGCTTCTTTGGCAGGGTCACTAAGTGTACGCGTACTCAAAACACAAAGTTTTCTTGTATGAATATAGCTCCAAGCCTAATATCACCTGAATCAATTTGCAGTGCAGTGGGCTTATCGCGAGCTGCCTCGACGATTTATTGCCGTTATCTTTTAATTGGATGTCACCGGCTTATTCGCTTTCCTTCCCGTAGGTATTGTGGAGGTACCTACAGCCTGTAAGACTTACAATCTAGTCACTTCACCAAATAAAAGGGGCCGACCTCGGAATGGGGAGATGATAAGATGGAAACTCGTATGGTACCTCAGCCCTAATTTTGGCGTTCTAAAGTTTGTTATTTTTTCCGTATTTTTCACTTTTAATATAACTAGCAATAACTTTGGTCGGACATAATAGTACCTTTTTCGGAGGTTAGTCAAAAATTGTTACTCCATGCATTTCACAATCTTCTGTTTGTTTTTATACAGACGAATAAAATTTGCATATATTCGGAGAAAAGATTTTGCTGTCACGATCCGTAGGATATTTGACTCTTCAGTCACTATACAGAAACGAAAACAACAATATCGCTAAAATCCTTCCGATATTAGGCACAATACCAGCAATAGCAATAGGAAGAGATGCGCAAGCGAGGCTATAATACAAAAATACAATACAAATACTCTTTATTACACACGTCAATAGTAATACAGAACAGCAGTACAGAAAACAGAGAATATAAGAGCAGAGACGAACGGTGGTCTTATCGCTAAAGAGAGAGATCGCTCTTTACCGATAGATTTGGGTAGCGTAGCAGAGAGAAATAAAATAATCAACGCATTTGCTCTCGGAAAGCAGTTCATGTTGTTAAGTGGAAAGGAAAAATGTTCATGTGAGGTCAGTCGGGGCAAGTGCGCCGATGGGGTAAATGCGCCTTAAATGCGCCGGTTTTTTACTTTATTTGAAAGCACGTCATTTCATTGTGATTTTGTAGGAATTACAATAAACACCTGCTTATACGGTTAAATTACAAACTTAGTTCTGAAATTATTTTGTAATTTTTTTCAAAAACTATTCAACCTATCAAGTTCAAAATGATTTTCCTAGAAAGTATTTATAAAATTTTACTTTTGAGATTTTTTCATAGTTTTAAAACTTATGGTTCAAAAGTAAGAGGGGGGGGGGCACATTTTTTTAAACTTCTGGAGCGATTATCTCCCCTATAACCCCTATTCATTTTTAAATACCTATCTAACAATATATCACACGTTAGGGTTGAAATGAAAAAAATAACTCCCCACGTTACGTATAGGGGAGGTACCCTAATAAAAAAAAAACTTTTTATTTTACTACTTTGTCGGCATGATTGATATACATATTAGTACCAAATTTCAGCTTTCTAGTGCTAACGGTTACTGAGATTATCTGCGGACGGTCGGACAGACAAAGCGAAACTATATATAGTTTAAGGGTTCCTAGTCGACTACGGAACCCTAAAAACGAGACGTTTTGAGATTTGGTCTTGATTTTAATAAATAGTCATAACTAATTAATTAGTGGTGCAACATAAACTAGCAGTAATCTATAAACACAAAATAAATACATAAATAAATATAGAAATGCACATACATACATACATACAAGCATTCATACTTAATACCAAAAACTTACGCGTTAGCCAACAATAATGTACAAACCAATACCAGAACGGAGTATTCTGGGGAGACAAATAATATAGTTTAAGATTAGATTCGACGGACGCACTAGATTTAGCCCATCGTAAATATAGAAGAAGAGAGTTCCATAGTCGGACGGCTTGGAAAGTAACAGAAAAATTATAAACTTTCTATAGGAAGATGCTTAAGTAAGAAAGTAGTAATATAGGGTGGCTTGTTTACCCAAAAAACGTCCACGAAGATGTACACACTGCAGAAAGCGAGCAGAAAGCGATCGTTCGGAAATTAATTGGTGTCACCACCCTCAGCAATCAATGAGGAAAATGAGTTAAGAATGACGGGTGATGTTTGTTCCAACTCAACCATTGGAAATTTCAGACAAGAAAAGAGTTTACAGTGTTCACACTAAAATTTATTAATATGACTATTTATTCTTAATCAAAATATGGTCATCCTCATCTCAAGCTCAAAAGTTTTAATAGACAAAAATACCAGCTCCGCAAACTTCTATTTCGGGGTCCGTGCATAATTAAATAACGCAGCCCCAGTTTTGCTATTCACACCTAGTTTCACATCGCCTCACCGCTCACTCCTTGTATATTATCATGAGGCCAAGATACGGAATAGCTCGAGAAAAAAGAGTAAAGTTAGCTGAATGTGTTCTGGCTCATATTTGGAGCAGCCTAACCGGGGAAGTACCACATCACAGCGACGCGCAGTATCACAACGGTGACGCAAAAACGTGATGACCCTAGCTAGCTAGACGATAGAGCACACGCTATGCCGTAGAGCGAGATGCCAATATATGAGTTTTTTATTTGCCACACATGGTTTTTGTCAGACAGCCCTGTGGACATGTAGACATTGACATAGAAAACTTATTACTACTTACTACTTTATTTAATATCACATTTTATATATAGGTACAGTGTACAAATTAGACTTAAAAATAGACTTAAAACGTATAGTATATCGCTTGAGGCTAATTAACATTGGGTGATGCTAAAAAGTGGCTGGATTCAGCATAATGTTGTAGTAAGTACTGAGTACCTACTCTGTCACTACTACATGTCATTTATATTATACTATTCATTTATACTATTATTATCTTATCAAAGTTTGAAGGACATTGCACAGTAGGTAATCTTAATATCCGAGCCTCATATAAGAAGCATGTTACTATCGACCTCTAAGGATTAGTAGAAAAAACCAGTGCCACGATTCCAGTTGCCTTGATGACAGGATGTAGCTTTTCTCTCATGTCTTTGCCATTCTGATTTTGATAAATTGAGAACTATCGGAAGACAGATATATTTTTGACATCTACGAGTAATGACATTTATCATTTAGTCATGTTATATCGGTGACAAACAAAAAAGTCTATGTATACGCGCTGAAGGACAGGAGATTTGACATTGTATCTCGTCTCGTTCCCACTTGTGGTAATGCTTTCATCCTTGTCACTCATGTGTATGTGCATGTGAGTTCCTCTATTCTATTATTTGTCTATAGATAAACAGTGATACAATGGCAAGCATCTCAGGGTATCTGACAATAATGATAGAACGAGAGCGACGGATGTTTTATCCACATTGATTACGCTCGTTGTAGAAAAATTTGCGTCATTTATTCTGTGTCGGAGTGATATGTTGTGAACAGCCCTGGATGCGAGTTAGCGGTAATGACTATGACATTCAACTGAGGGACAATCGCCAACTTTGATGAGAATGGTCGGCTTTAGGGTTGTCAATATTCAGTTGTAAATAGAAGGGATAAAACATTTCATTCATGTGGTAAAGTTTTAATGAGTTCTAGAGTCAAGTGTGTGACTATTTATTTAAGTTATTCCTCATGTCATTTAATACTATTATTATCTTTACAAAGTTTCAAGGACATTGCACGGTAGGTAATCTTGATATCCGAGCCTCATTTAAGAAGAAGCATGTTACTATCGACTTAAAAGGATTTGTAGAAAAAAAACATATGATTTAAATGAGAATGACAATGAGAGATACGAGTATATCCTTATGCCATAATTTCGATGAACGAGGACGGTTTATACCTTGTTCATCAAAATTGGTTCAGTATCTTGGAATATACGAAAACACAAACATAGTAGGCTAAAACATATTCATTCCTTTTGGTTCTGCCGCAGTCGGGCAAAAAACTACATATGGCGAAATGGTAGAAAATGCCTGAAGTCATTCTCACATGACAGCAGACCGTAATAACACCTCTATTTGCTCTGTAGGTATGTGATTCTGTTTCTGATGGAGAGTAAACTCGCTAGAGCTTCCAGGGGTGGCTTTACCTAGTGCAGGGAGTGCGTTGCACCCGGGCGCACGATCCTAGGGGGGGGGGTCAGTGGCCACTACGGTAATGCGCTGTGTTGAGAGTGAGGTACCTGCTTTTTTCTCTAGCTGTCAACACGACGAACCTCAAACCCCTAAACGCTAATTTACTAATTTATAACCCCCGACGCAAATAGAGGGGTGTTATAAGTTTAACGTGTCTGTGTATCTGTCTGTGGTATCGTAGCTCCCAAACGGATGGACCGATTTGAATGCGGTTTTTTTTATTCGAAAGCTGATGTAAGCCCGAGTGTTCTGAGCCATGTATCATGAAAATCTGCCGTTTTCGAGATATTGGACTTTGGAAAGAAAATGTCGGGGGTTTTTCAACTTTTCTAAGTTGTATCACCTATACGTAGCTATGTCAACCTCGCACTTGCAAGGTCAGAAGGTGACAGATGTCTTATCTACAGCGATAAGTGATAAAATGGCAACCATCTTGGGTATTATATAATATATCCTACTAATATTATAAATGCGAATGTCTCGATGTTTGTTACTCAATCACGCTTAAACGCCTCTACCGATTTGGATGAAAATTTGCACGAAGATACTTTATAGCCTGGATTAAAATATAGGTTAGTTTCGCAGACGAAAACGCGGGCGGAAGCTAACCTGACAATAAACAAAGTACGTATTAGTGGTAAGTACGTAGTAAGTATTCTTATTGGTAGTTAAATTAGTAAGTAAATATTCTAGCTCTAAATGGATCTGCTTCAAGATTTTTTTACCAAATGGAAGCTGAAACTCAGCGAGACCAAGACTGAAGCCATCATTTTCACAAGGCGACGTAAACTACTATTGAGGAGACTTAAAATGGGTGGTTACGAGATTCCATGGAGCATGTCGGTAAAATACCTCGGCGTATTTTTAGACAATAAACTAAACTGGAGTACCCACGTGACAGCATTAAGCTCAAAGGGAATGCAAGCATTGGGTGCATTATCTCAGATAATGAATCGACGATCTAAACTGAGCCCCAGTACTAAAGTGTCAATATACACTACTCTCGGACGGCCCGTCATCACGTACGCCTGTCCCGTATGGAGTAGCACTTCCGACACAAATTATAATAAACTGCAAGTAGTCCAAAATAAGGCGGTGAAGATTTCTTGTGATACTCCATTTTACACTAATCTTAAAAAACTTCATTTTAAAATTAACCTACCACTGATAAAGCCATTTATTTTTAAACAAACCAGACCATTTTACCTAGTTAAAAATCCACATCACAAAAATAAACTCGTGAGAAATATAGGTAAAAGCCGCTTATGCAACTTACCATACATCGATACGTACAAACGCTACAGGCTACCACATCACTACGTGCTCGGGTCCGATGACGTCGCGCGGGAACCGGTCCCGCTGTGACGGCTCGCATCATACCGCTTGCACTTACGCACTCGTTACATTGTATGCACTAACTGGACCCGATTCTACGTGCACATGGCTTAACTAGCCTAAAACGAAATTGTCTAATTTTTAGACATAATTTAGGCGGCAGATTAAAAACGACATATTTAGAATAGCATTTAGGCAGCTAAGTAAGTTGTATAGACCGCCTAAAATAAGAAACGTCAGATTCAAGTTAGCGCTGTCAATTGATTATGACAGCTGCTCATAGAAAAGCGAAGTGTTTTAGCGACACCTAAATAAAATTAGGAAGTTTAGAGGCCGCTGTAGAATCGGGTCCATTGTTTACTTAGTGACACAAATGTTATTCTACCGACACCACTTTTATGTTTTTTCAAGTAAAATTATGTTTTATGGTGTCGAATGTTTTTCGAATAGCCAAATTTATACATTTTTATTAACGAAATAGCTGATATTTTAATTTATACTCATTAATTACTTACTCCGTAATGGTAGATAAGTTATAAGTAGTAATATTATTTAGTTATTTTATGCATGCAATAAATGCGCGCTGTTCAAGGCAAGCATACTTAATTAAACATTGTAATTACCTTCTCTTGCGTAAATATTAATTATGTTTTCAATATGTGTATTATAGACCTGTATTGTCTATTTAAAAAGTTTATAATGAGCGTTTTAGCTCACTAAACTGTTGGCAGCTATATGTTTTTACTATCTAGGATTTTTAACGTACACTAGACTAGTAAGTTTTGTAAATCCTTTGATATATTAAATAAAGACATTTTAAAAACAAAACAAAAAAAACAGACAGGAAGTAAATATTCTACAGTCCAGCCAGTAAGCAGATCTAGCTTGGCAACCCTATCAGCACTTTGCAGAGCCTTTGGATTGATTGCGTTAGTCGCCAATGTATTCAGTACCTACCCCGTCGGATCCACTTTACAACCTTGTGGAAGAAATTTAATTGCAATTTCAACCTATTGCAAACGATCAGGAACAAGTATATTTTTACAAGCATAGGCATACCTACGAACTATAATTAAGTACTTTATAATTACGAAAAAAAAAAAAAACTTACCTAAATAAAATGTACGAGACACCATAAAAGTGTTTCTGTTATTCGTACAAGAAGAAGTAACTTTTCTATAGGATTATTTAATTTGTAATGTAGGATTCTTGTTTCAATACTAAAATTCTGAAAAAAATATTCATTTGAAATAGGAAATTTTACGCTTTTCTTTGGTAAACACTTTAGTTTGAGTTTTACATTTATTTAGAAATGCGCTGATTAATAACTTATTTTACTAAATTAATTCACCATTATTCCTCGCATTATACTCGTAAACACACAAAAATGAAACTGGCCCAGGCAGAACACATCGCAATATTGGCAGTTGACATTCCCTTGAAATTAAAAAAAAATTGAAAGAATAGAATAGAAATGAATTTATTGCCAGCCAAAATAACACCACATCACAATTTCGTTCTTAATTAGAAAACTCAATATATAAAAAGAAACTTAATAAATACCAGCTTAAACTAAAAATAACGTGTACGTAAGGAAGACTGCTGGTGCTGCTATAGTGGCCGCAAGTGGACACCACTCACCATATGCTCTGACATTAAACAATGCCACAGCGCTGGTCTTCCGTGGAGCCCAGGGCTGTAAGGTAGTTCGGAACAGCAAAAAGTGGAAAACGTGGTACTACAACCTACATTTAGGGATAAAATGATGAATCAACATTTACATATCCAGTATATACCTACATTCATTTTATTTAAGAATATAATATTTAATTACTTATAAGAAGAGTTAGGAGTAGGTTTGTACGTGGCAAGTTGCATGTATATTAAGTACTACGCGTATTTAGGAAACTGACTATATAACAGACTATTGGATAATAATTATATGGGATAAATTATGAGGATTTTCGAGACTAACGTGACGCTATACAGCTATATACGACTAACAAAAATATATGAAATAGTTAACGACACGGGCTAGGAGAGTTGTAGGGTAAATAGATATTTTTTGAAGTGGAGCTTAAAAGTAAAAAACAAAACAAATAACGAATAGGCGGAGGGATGTTGTTCCAGCATTTCGTGGCTGAGTAGCGAAAACTGCCACGTAATGCTGCCGATTTACCGTGTCTTGGGCAAACAAGACGGATTTTTAGCCAATACTGCTTCTAATTAGAAGCAGTTTAGGCTACCTTTTTAACCGACTTAAAAAAAAGGAGGAGGTTCTCAATTCGGTTGTATTTTTTTTTTCAATGTTTGTTACCTCAGAACTCCGTCATTGATGAGCCGATTCGATGAATATATTTTTTTTGTAAGTATATGCTTCCAGGTGGGTCCCATTTTTTTGGAAATTCAATTGGATGATGGGATCCATGAGGAATTGAGGGAACTCCTCAATTATATTAGGCACGCGTGTAGTGATTTTGGTATTTTCTATTATAACTCGTGTATTTACATCCGGAAATCATAAATTGGTGGAGTGGAATTGATGATGAAGACCACAGATGACTTATGGAATTCCTCAATTATGTACTTAAAAGTACAAAAGTACCTATATTACAGATTCAGATAAGATTCCGTTGAAATAGCAACTAATGAAGTGCCAAGGGTGATCCTTGTGGAATCGACGGAAGTCCTCAAATATTATATCGGGTCACATACAGCGATTGGGTTTTTTTCTCTAATAATCAATGCATTTGCTCTCGGAAATCAGTTCATGTGGTAAATGGGAAAAGAAATGTGGAAATGTTCTCGTGGCTTGGCGGAGTACTCAATTGTAGTCGGTTAAAACTTTGTTTTTAAAGTAAATTATTAATCTTTAAAATCCTAAATCAAGTGAGCGGTTAAGTATTTATCTAAACTTTTTGTGATGTACATACCTATATTTTTTTAAATTATAGTTCAAAAATATATGTACAACACAAATTGAACACTTTCAGGTGAAATTGTTAAATTAGAACGAGAATCCTCTAGCTAGGCTGCACTATCAGCACTTTGCACAGGCCATGGATTGATTGTGTTAGTCGCCCGATGCATCCACAATTACCGAGTGATGGACGCGCCACCTTATGTCATTTTCGAATGCTCGTTACGGCTTATTGAATAGCTCATTTAAGGCCTCTCACAGACTGGCGCGGCCTGGCCGCGGCGGTCAATAGTAAACTTGTCATTGGCTGTCAAATTCACTATTGACCGCCTCCGCAAAAAGCTGCTGTTAAATAAAATGTGTTTTCTCCCTTTCTTATCATCACAAAATTTCAAATTGACACATGATTTTTAACGGCATATTAATTGAAATAGGTTGAACGCATTCGAATTTCAAAAACGATAGCTACTCCTCTTAAACTGTCTTACTTGAGCTCCGGTTTCGGCTTAGGTGCCCCATTCTCCCCTTTCTTCTTGTCTTTAGGGGAGGTCGGGGGACTGTGGTCCTTGGTGTCCCCGTCTATGTTCGACGGCGCGTACCCCGAGTCGTTGTTTGTGTTGGGGTCCATCATGGGAATGGGGGACGCTAGGTTCGCCATGATCCTGGAAAAAAATATCATGTGACCTTGGTGCTCCCAAGAGCGGCCGCAGGTTACTAGGGGCCGCCACCGAACGCAGCCACTAGTAGTGAGCCGCTCCCGCTGCTTGTGGCTCGGATGCGGCTACTTAACGCTCGGTGTGCTAAACAAAATGTATGAGAGAACTGGTCCGTACCTTGAGTGGCCGCATCCGACCACTTGTGGCCGTAAACTGGTGGCGTGTAGTGGCAGGAATGGACCACTAGTTCCACCAGAAGTAGTAATAATAGTAGTAGTAGTAACAATAGATGGTTATAATGATACTGGCAACTTGCCTCTCTCTCGGTTGTTACAAAAATATTGATAAGTACCTTTTAACAATTTTAAGTAGATAGTAGAGAAGTAGATGGAGGGCCTACTTTGAGCTACACCGACAAGTGCTTAGATCGTAAATAAGATAAGAAGAGAAGAACTATTATCTAGTTGATACAAAATATACTCCAAACTGTCGTTCTCAAAACCATCGTCATATTATCCTACTACATAGGATAGTTTTTATCCCGAGTACACGCAGACGAAGTCGCGGGCGGAACCTAGTCAACTATAATCAAAAGAATAGTATAGGGAAGGTAAACTATGGGGTTCTTCAAAAAAGGAGTGTATATATTCTTAAAGGGTCGGCAACGCGCATATAACACCCCTGGAGTTGCAATCGTCCATAGAGTACGGTGACCACTTACCATCGCGTAAGTTTGTTTGCCACCGACGTGATATAAAATAACTTCGTTGGCAAGCTCTCTGTTGCAGTCTTAAAAGTGTTATGTTTACAGTGAAAAAGTATTTTCATAAAAATCTTCCAAAAGTATTTGCAACTTTTATGACTTGCTTCAAGATTTTAGTTGTCACAAGGAGAGATCTGGTTTATTAATTTTGCGGAACACGTTGAGAAAGTTTTTTAAAGCTCTTCAAGTTTGGCAAATGTATAGTTTTTATTGATGTTAGAATTTGGCATGTATGAAAAGGAAGTCCCGTGTTTTATTGCAACTTTGGCTTTGGCTAAACTTCTTCTTTTATTACTCAGAATTCCGGCTGCGTTGATAAAAGTAGGTACTGATTTTAGTGGACAGTAGTGGTTCTGGTTTGTATGTAAATCGGTGAGAGTCAGAACTGTTGTCATGTAATTACTACATTTAGACCTTACTCATTCCTGTGGAGTACCATTCACTGAATAGTGTGCCGATGAAATTACATATGCCAGGGCTGTCTATATGCATATATCGAAATATAAAGAGATGTGCTCCCGAATGTAGACATCTCTTTTGCTTTTGCTCATGAAATAACAATATATATTCATGACATGTCAACACTATTCAGATTATCAGCAAAAAACCGGCCAAGTGCATGTCGGGCCACGCGCAGTGTAGGGTTCCGTAGTTGCCTGCCGGGGGGCGACGACGAAGACATTTGACTCGAAAAAAAGGACTTTATAGCTCAATATCTCGCAAACCACTTCCATTAAGACCCAATATGCATTCTCGACTAGTCGCCGGCGACTCACTCAACGGCGACCGTGACTTTCTACTGTTTATATGGGCGTTTACGCACTTAGTCGTCGGACGCCCGCCTATGTTTTGGTCGCCGTGAGACCAAGTCGCCGGCGACTAGTCGACAGTGCGTATGGGGTCTAAGTGGAAAAATGGTTGAAACCCCTAATATTTGAACAAGCTATCCAACGATATCCCACAGGGTTTGTGGAGAAAAACCAATTACATCCACACTGTTTGGTCGGCGTGATTGATTTATATACCCATGCCGAATTACAGTTTTCTAAGTAGTAGTAAGGGTTACTGAGCTAAGCCGAAGACGGAAAGACGGACATTGCGAAACTATAAGGGTTCCTTGTTGACTACAGAACAGGTTGGCACAGTTGGCCTAGTGACGACCGCTTTAGCCTAGTTGGTAGTGGCCCTGCCTACGAAGCAAGAGGTCCTGGGTTCGAATCCCGGTAAGGGCATTAATTTATGTGATGAGCACGAATATTTGTTCCTGAGTCGTGGATGTTTTCTATGTATGTAAGTATTTATTTATCTATATAAGTATGTTTGTCGTCGTCTAGTACCCATAGTACAAGCTTTGCTTAGTTTGGGACTCGCCCCTTGTTTATCTCCGCTACTGTACACATTTTACCACAGCAAAGTAAACGCGGGGATGTGATAATTATGTTAGCTGTCTACCGATTTTGAATCATTAAAATTAATCTTTAGTATTTTGAAACATTATCAGTCTGCTGTAGTACTTATTTCTGTGGACAATAGAGACAAAGGTATACCTACAGGCCAGTTTCCTCCACGACAGCCGCTAACATGAACCGTGCAGACCGCGTCGTCGCCAGCTCGTCAGCGTATACCCCCATCTCTGTTCTGTCTGAGCTGCTTGAGAGAGACATAAATAATTATACAAAAGTATTGCACTTTAGGCTGATTAGTTGATCATTTCGGTGGAAAAAATTAATATAATTCGATCCAGAACCTCAATCAATTGCATCCCAATTAATACCTTAATAGCGTTTCAATATGTTTTCCGCGATCCTCTTATATTAAAGAAGCAATCGCCTGGGTACACTTAACAATTACAACCTGTATCATCATCATTGTTGCAGCCGAAATGCTGGACATAGGCCTCCCCCAAAGAGTGCAACACTGATCAACCTGCAGGTGTATAGTATAATATCACGAAACCAAAAAGAATCCCGCATTGTACAATTTGCGCCCATTAAATTCATTTCGAGCAGTCAAAGCTTTTGCACTCAAAACAATATCATATTCTCCATCACACAACCCAAAGGAAAGCAATATTTAAGTCGCGGAACACACTTTTTTAGTGCCTTTTACCCATATGTTGTTCCGCTCAACTTTTCTAAGCTGAAACTGTAGGTATGCGAGTGCCCAGCCGCTTGGAAATTATTAAATGTGAAAGTTAGATAAAACTCAGGAACGTACCCTTTAGGCTCTTGGAAATGAGATGTCACATGTGATCCTGTCAGGACATGGCATGGGCACCGTGGAAGAAAGTTTTTGAAGGATGGTTTTGTTACGTTGAGTATACATCACATTTGTGAGATTGACGGCGTGATTCTAACTCTTGGGATTAGTCAAAGCCATTGACTTGTTATTAGGCACTACGTATAACTTAATACACTTTTTATGTAACTCGATGGTCAAAGCGGACCCCGGCTGCTTTCAGATACCACCGTGAAAAACCCTACATGATGGGTTGACGGCCATAGAAAATAAAAGTAAAGACCCAACTTTGTTCATAGGTTCAACTTTCTTTCAGTAAGTAACGTACTTTTAAACCCATTCAGCGTCAATCACGACACATGCGACGAGTTTAGCGGCGTAACACTACAAGAGTAACGTTGCGGCGAACGGGTTAACATATCATACAAACCATGAGTAATTTGGTTAATAAATACACAAATGAGTCGGCAATGTTACTTTCAATTACCTAAATTAGGAGAGTCATCATCATCATATCAGCCGAAAGACGTCCACTGCTGGACATAGGCCTCCCCCAAAGAGTGCCAAAGTGACCGCCGCTCCTTTTGGTATAGTTTAAATTATTTGAACTGAGCTCATGAATGGCCATTGTACGTACTGAGCTCATGAATAGCCTTTGTTTGCCATTTTTCCTTTGTAAAAAAATGTTACCGCCACGTAAAATGTTCATTGAATAATGAACTCTTATCTTCTTCTTATACAATAGATTCCAAATTAGCTACGAGATAAAATATCACACACAACGCCTTGTACCTGGCTCGCTGGAAGCGGGTTGTTTTATCTTTTAGTCCATTTTGAATCTATTGAATAAGACGATAGAGTTCATTATACAATGAACATTTTATGTGGCGCTAATCTTTTTCTTGCAAAAAATGGCACGCGGCCGACCACACAGTCGTATTGTTATACTTGAATGCTATTGTTCTGAAGTTAAGAAGATCAGTCCAGTTCAGAAAATCTCAACTATACGTGTTCGCCACTCGAGAACCTTTCCGCCCCAACGGCCATAGGTTCTACGTGCTATGTGCCCCGCCGACAGCCACTTAAGTTTAGCGAATCGTGAATGCGAGTGAGTGGCCACGACAAAATTGAAATACGTTTGAAATGTGTAACAACTAATATTGCTCCCTGATAATTAATTCTCACATTCAAAACTAATTTTTGTTTGTTACCTCTGCACGTTTGTTAAGTTTTAACTACTCTAGAATTCCTCAAAAGCTGTTCCATGCTTCGAAACTACATACACCAATTACACTCTTGCCACGTCTTCGTAACTTTAGTATTGTACGGGCATATGTTGCAAACAATCATGTTCTTGCCGATCTAGCAAAACACCAACAAATAATCATACCTATACCGCTTCAAGTTAACCACCGATGACCTTTACCCGTGTGCGATGGAAGCACCTCACAATCCCACCTCACCATCGACCTCCTTTTAAAAGACTGTCCCAAATTCACAAACCCGAGTGTTAACTACGAAATTACCTGTCATAAATCTCCATATATCCCACTATAATATTATAAATGCGATAGTTTGGATGTTTGGATGTTTGTTACTCAATCACGCTTAAACGGCTCAACCGATTTAGATGAAATTTTGCACGAAGATAGTTTATAACCTGGATTCAAATATAGGATAGTTTTTATCCCGGGTCCACGCAGACGAAGTCGCGGGCGGAAGCTAGTATGCATATAACCTGCAGATTTTTTTGCTTGCTATCATTCGTAAAGAATCTACAATAGCCTCTTTTTGCAAACTCACCTCAATAGTCAATTACCTGAAAAAGTTCAATGGCACATAGTTCACTCTTCATTTCACCCACCATCCATTACAACCGTCACTTATAATTTATGCACAGATTACTTATTACATTAGAAATCATTTACCATAAAGTAATCGCGGATTCAGTCACCCGTATCCTTCGCGGGGACTGTTATCTGGTAAAACCAAAGTGATAAAAAAAAAATACAAATTACTTAAGAGTCCGCAGTAAGCTCGGCCGAATTTCACTTTCCCATACAAACGGAGTTTCGTTCTTATTTTAAAACTACGTGTTGGATTGTGACAAAACTTTGCATATACAATGACATGAGGTATATCTATGTCAGTAATTAGTTTTTATGGTTCCAGTTTATAAAACAAATGAAATACAGCAAAAACAAGTTTTGTATGAAAAACTTAAGTTCGTGCTTTTCGCTGAGCGCTGCTTCTTCGCTCGCTGCCGTATTGCCTCATGAACGATTTTGAAGGGCATAAAATAATGAAAGAGACTCACTTGTCGTCCTCCTCATCTTCATTGCTGCCCGACGCCGACGCTGTTTGCGTGGGTTTGTCTTCTGTGTTCTGCAGCCTGGTCGTCTGAGCCAAGTTCTCGATCACCACGGTAGCTGTGCCGCTGGAGGCTGAGGCGATGCCCGACGAGGTGCTTTTCGCTGAGCGCTGCTTCTTCGCTCGCTGCCGGATTGCCTGATGAACGATTTTGAAGGGCATAAAATAATGAAAGAGACTCACTTGTCATCCTCCTCATCTTCATTGCTGCCCGACGCCGACGCTGTTTGCGTGGGTTTGTCTTCTGTGTTCTGCAGCCTGGTCGTCTGAGCCAAGTTCTCGATCACCACGGTAGCTGTGCCGCTGGAGGCTGAGGCCATGCCCGATGAGGTGCTTTTCGCTGAGCGCTGCTTCTTCGCTCGCTGCCGTATTGCCTGATGAACGATTTTGAAGGGCATAAAATAATGAAAGAGACTCACTTGTCATCCTCCTCATCTTCATTGCTGCCCGACGCCGACGCTGTTTGCGTGGGTTTGTCTTCTGTGTTCTGCAGCCTGGTCGTCTGAGCCAAGTTCTCGATCACCACGGTAGCTGTGCCGCTGGAGGCTGAGGCCATGCCCGATGAGGTGCTTTTCGCTGAGCGCTGCTTCTTCGCTCGCTGCCGTATTGCCTGATGAACGATTTTGAAGGGCATAAAATAATGAAAGAGACTCACTTGTCGTCCTCCTCATCTTCATTGCTGCCCGACGCCGACGCTGTTTGCGTGGGTTTGTCTTCTGTGTTCTGCAGCCTGGTCGTCTGAGCCAAGTTCTCGATCACCACGGTAGCTGTGCCGCTGGAGGCTGAGGCCATGCCCGATGAGGTGTTTTTCGCTGAGCGCTGCTTCTTCGCTCGCTGCCGTATTGCCTGATGAACGATTTTGAAGGGCATAAAATAATGAAAGAGACTCACTTGTCGTCCTCCTCATCTTCATTGCTGCCCGACGCCGACGCTGTTTGCGTGGGTTTGTCTTCTGTGTTCTGCAGCCTGGTCGTCTGAGCCAAGTTCTCGATCACAACGGCAGCTGTGCCACTGGAGGCTGAGGGGATGCCCGATGAGGTGCTTTTCGCTGAGCGCTGCTTCTTCGCTCGCTGCCGTATTGCTTCATGAACGATTTTGAAGGGCATAAAATAATGAAAGAGACTCACTTGTCGTCCTCCTCATCTTCATTGCTGCCCGACGCCGACGCTGTTTGCGTGGGTTTGTCTTCTGTGTTCTGCAGCCTGGTCGTCTGAGCCAAGTTCTCGATCACCACGGTAGCTGTGCCGCTGGAGGCTGAGGCGATGCCCGATGAGGTGCTTTTTGCTGAGCGCTGCTTCTTCGCTCGCTGCCGTATTGCCTGATGAACGATTTTGAAGGGCATAAAATAATGAAAGAGACTCACTTGTCGTCCTCCTCATCTTCATTGCTGCCCGACGCCGACGCTGTTTGCGTGGGTTTGTCTTCTGTGTTCTGCAGCCTGGTCGTCTGAGCCAAGTTCTCGATCACAACGGCAGCTGTGCCACTGGAGGCTGAGGGGATGCCCGATGAGGTGCTTTTCGCTGAGCGCTGCTTCTTCGCTCGCTGCCGTATTGCTTCATGAACGATTTTGAAGGGCATAAAATAATGAAAGAGACTCACTTGTCGTCCTCCTCATCTTCATTGCTGCCCGACGCCGACGCTGTTTGCGTGGGTTTGTCTTCTGTGTTCTGCAGCCTGGTCGTCTGAGCCAAGTTCTCGATCACCACGGTAGCTGTGCCGCTGGAGGCTGAGGCGATGCCCGATGAGGTGCTTTTTGCTGAGCGCTGCTTCTTCGCTCGCTGCCGTATTGCCTGATGAACGATTTTGAAGGGCATAAAATAATGAAAGAGACTCACTTGTCGTCCTCCTCATCTTCATTGCTGCCCGACGCCGACGCTGTTTGCGTGGGTTTGTCTTCTGTGTTCTGCAGCCTGGTCGTCTGAGCCAAGTTCTCGATCACCACGGTAGCTGTGCCGCTGGAGGCTGAGGCGGTGCCCGATGAGGTGCTTTTTGCTGAGCGCTGCTTCTTCGCTCGCTGCCGTATTGCCTGATGAACGATTTTGAAGGGCATAAAATAATGAAAGAGACTCACTTGTCGTCCTCCTCATCTTCATTGCTGCCCGACGCCGACGCTGTTTGCGTGGGTTTGTCTTCTGTGTTCTGCAGCCTGGTCGTCTGAGCCAAGTTCTCGATCACCACGGTAGCTGTGCCGCTGGAGGCTGAGGCGATGCCCGATGAGGTGCTTTTTGCTGAGCGCTGCTTCTTCGCTCGCTGCCGTATTGCCTGATGAACGATTTTGAAGGGCATAAAATAATGAAAGAGACTCACTTGTCGTCCTCCTCATCTTCATTGCTGCCCGACGCCGACGCTGTTTGCGTGGGTTTGTCTTCTGTGTTCTGCAGCCTGGTCGTCTGAGCCAAGTTCTCGATCACAACGGCAGCTGTGCCACTGGAGGCTGAGGGGATGCCCGATGAGGTGCTTTTCGCTGAGCGCTGCTTCTTCGCTCGCTGCCGTATTGCTTCATGAACGATTTTGAAGGGCATAAAATAATGAAAGAGACTCACTTGTCGTCCTCCTCATCTTCATTGCTGCCCGACGCCGACGCTGTTTGCGTGGGTTTGTCTTCTGTGTTCTGCAGCCTGGTCGTCTGAGCCAAGTTCTCGATCACCACGGTAGCTGTGCCGCTGGAGGCTGAGGCGATGCCCGATGAGGTGCTTTTTGCTGAGCGCTGCTTCTTCGCTCGCTGCCGTATTGCCTGATGAACGATTTTGAAGGGCATAAAATAATGAAAGAGACTCACTTGTCGTCCTCCTCATCTTCATTGCTGCCCGACGCCGACGCTGTTTGCGTGGGTTTGTCTTCTGTGTTCTGCAGCCTGGTCGTCTGAGCCAAGTTCTCAATCACAACGGCAGCTGTGCCACTGGAGGCTGAGGGGATGCCCGATGAGGTGCTTTTCGCTGAGCGCTGCTTCTTCGCTCGCTGCCGTATTGCTTCATGAACGATTTTGAAGGGCATAAAATAATGAAAGAGACTCACTTGTCGTCCTCCTCATCTTCATTGCTGCCCGACGCCGACGCTGTTTGCGTGGGTTTGTCTTCTGTGTTCTGCAGCCTGGTCGTCTGAGCCAAGTTCTCGATCACCACGGTAGCTGTGCCGCTGGAGGCTGAGGCGATGCCCGATGAGGTGCTTTTTGCTGAGCGCTGCTTCTTCGCTCGCTGCCGTATTGCCTGATGAACGATTTTGAAGGGCATAAAATAATGAAAGAGACTCACTTGTCGTCCTCCTCATCTTCATTGCTGCCCGACGCCGACGCTGTTTGCGTGGGTTTGTCTTCTGTGTTCTGCAGCCTGGTCGTCTGAGCCAAGTTCTCGATCACAACGGCAGCTGTGCCACTGGAGGCTGAGGGGATGCCCGATGAGGTGCTTTTCGCTGAGCGCTGCTTCTTCGCTTGCTGCCGTATTGCCTCATGAACGATTTTGAAGGGCATAAAATAATGAAAGAGACTCACTTGTCGTCCTCCTCATCTTCATTGCTGCCTGACGCCGACGCTGTTTGCGTGGGTTTGTCTTCTGTGTTCTGCAGCCTGGTCGTCTGAGACAAGTTCTCGATCACCACGGTAGCTGTGCCGCTGGAGGCTGAGGCGATGCCCGATGAGGTGCTTTTCGCTGAGCGCTGCTTCTTCGCTCGCTGCCGTATTGCCTGATGAACGATTTTGAAGGGCATAAAATAATGAAAGAGACTCACTTGTCGTCCTCCTCATCTTCATTGCTGCCCGACGCCGACGCTGTTTGCGTGGGTTTGTCTTCTGTGTTCTGCAGCCTGGTCGTCTGAGCCAAGTTCTCGATCACCACGGCAGCTGTGCCGCTGGAGGCTGAGGCGATGCCCGATGAGGTGTTTTCGCTGAGCGCTGCTTCTTCGCTCGCTGCCGTATTGTCATGAACGATTTTGAAGGGCATAAAATAATGAAAGAGACTCACTTCTCGTCCTCGTCATCTTCATTGCTGCCCGACGCCGACGCTGTTTGCGTGGGTTTGTCTTCTGTGTTCTGCAGCCTGGTCGTCTGAGCCAAGTTCTCGATCACCACGGCAGCTGTGCCGCTGGAGGCTGAGGCGATACCTGCTGAGGTGCTTTTCGCTGAGCGCTGCTTCTTCGCTCGCTGCCGTATTGCCTGAGAAATAGTTAATGGCATGAATTGGAAAATTATGACGATTTGCAAGGGTAGGAAACAAAATGAGATTTTCGAATATACAGGGTGTATCAACAATGGGGTGTGAATCGATCAAGGGCATGTTCGGTAGCGTATAGCGATACCAATAATATAAATACATCCTGTATGTAGGTAATGTATGTATCTTGACTTTGTATTTTGTTTCTTGTCAGAAGCCAAGCCAAGACACGATCGCCTGAAAGACCAGTGAAAAGTAATCTTTAAAAAAGTAATAGTGTATTGTCCTTCGACTGATGTTTAAACCATCTCCGTCAAGGCGGAATGGATACTGATACCGCATTATACTTCGATCATCTATCATTATTTTGAGAAAGATTACCACAAATATATCTACTTATGAAAAAATGAATTGATACATGTAAAACTGCGCATTGCTGGTTCACTCTCTTAGTTACTATTTACCAAATTCTAATATTTATTAGAGGCACAATATTCCCGCATATAATTGTCATTCAGTTTAACAGTATTGAAACGAAATGAAATTTCAATCGCAGCGGATTTTGCGGCATGAACTAGATATAAGGTTATCGATGTTCCAAAACAAATATCCGTTTCAACCCGCACTATCGTGTTATGACAAAACGCTGTATCACAAAAATGGTCGTTTTACAGAAACTAAAAAAGTATTAATTTTATTTTTTCAAAATAGTAATTATTTATGCGCAATACCAAAACCCAAAGGTTGTGTGGAAGATCGCACCGCCTGTTGTCTACCTCTACCTACATGTTATTGTATTGTTTCTCTTTCTAACTGCTTTGTTTGTATGAGGTGTACATTATAGAGTATTTGTATTGTATTTATTATCATTTACTAAAGTTCTTGAGATATGGTTCTTACGTATATACGTCGTTGTTAAAATAAAATACTGCATTAAAGAGTTAGTATTTAAATTGCTGTGTAGTATTTCAATGATTTTGATTGTAAACAATAATAGCACTGTATTTGGATGGGAATAATTTTCGCACGCTCACTCGCTCGTTGTCAAATGTTGTAACAATATCTCAAATGTGATGCATCTCGTACCACGCGGACATTATAGGGAAATCTCTATGTTTGTTTAAACTTACACGATTCTCGCACAACGCTCTCGCATTTGAAACGGGACTTAAGAGTCGGCGTCCCGTGAAGTGACCAAGGGTTCCAAAAACGATGACGTAATGAATATAAGCCCTAACTTCTGTTTAGTAAAAAAAATAAGGGAAATATGTGGCTCAAGTAAAACATGACAATAAATGAGCAATTATTGTTTATTAAAATACAACGGGTCCCTCACGTCTTTGAGGTCGAATATCGCTCGTCATGTTTCGAACCAATACGTGGTCCAATGGTGGGTTGGTAATAATAATAATAATAAAGACCATTTGATCTGGACCTCGCCTCTGTGCTTGCCTTAACCGGCCGGCCAGAGTGGAGTCGCAAGAGCGGAACCTATGCTCCAGGTTGCAAGTGTAAAATTTCATAACGACGGCGGCCCTTGAACGGATTATCGGGATCTGGCGCACCGCAGACTCACCTCTCGACAACCTCACCGCCGTTCAGACGTGTTACTCCATCATCGCACTGCGCGTGCGACTGTTATGTGAGGTCCACGTAACGAGTTGGCGAGTTACCGCCTGCCTTTTCACAATTTTGAGACTAATTGTCACGGTAGGTGTCCGCTAGTTTCCTCCCATAACCCATTTTCCAGACCACCCACCATTCAACCTATAATAAACCATGACCTTAGTTTCCATCGCAGCACAACGCATCGTTGCACTGCAATAGTCTGCACCTGGCGGGGACCATCACCGGTTGTATCATGTGTGCGCTCGGGGATGGTATCCGCCACGTGTATTTCTCGCTTTATAATATTTTTGTTTTAAAGGGCCTCTGCGCTGTTGTCTTCGCTCCCACGCATGCCTTCCAAAAGTCCAGGACCCCATGGTAATAGACATTTATTTCAGGCAAAAAACTCTTATTATCCTATCAGTAATACATGTAAAAATAAAAGATTATTAACTACACCTTGAATACGTTTGTGATTACATAAAAATTGTTTTCTTTATATGTAGCATTAAAATGTAACTGGGAGATACATTGTTTTGCCATGTCGGCAGCGCAGGTATTAGAATATCTTAGTACTTCAGTAAACCTGACAGTTTGAAAGTGTTGTTGGGTAATCTGAGATTCAAGTCTCTGTTTCAAACGCTTTGACGTTACAGCTTTATTTTCATAGTTACGATATGATTGAGCAGGATTTAAGCTGTAACAAGTTTATGTTAGACAAACGGGTTTGTCTAGTTTGTGATTTAATAGAGAAATCAACCGCTACATTAATAGCCTTGAAGATTTTGAATAAGTTGCCTGCTTATCGGTGTTCTTGGGACTAGTCCCAAGATGGTGGAACTGAACTCCGAAATGTATCCTGGACCTGTAGCTAGACCTGTAGCCGCGCTGCTGCGCCTAGGCGCAGCAGCGCTATTCTGTAACTGGTTTTAAGTTCACCTCAACGCTCACCAACAAATACATTATTATCTTGACGCCACGATTCATAGTAACTAAGCGTAGGTAATAATAAGAGGTCTAGTTTCGATAAGCGTGATAGGTGGGGTGAGGCGCATGAGCGCGTAAAGAATAACAGCCCAGACGCGGGCTCGTACTAAGATTTGCTTCTAGTTCCGCTAAGGACACAGCTAAAGAGTGAAACTCACTTCTCTTCTTCTTTTCTCAGCTACTTATTACTTGGATCTTTTCATGGCGAGAGTCAATCCTACTATATAATAAAATAAATGCGAAAGTTTGGATGTTTGGATGTTTAGATGTTTGTTACTCAATCACGCTTAAACGGCTCCATCGATTTGGATGAAATTTTGCAGGAAGATAGTTTATAGTCTGGATTAAAATATAGGGTAGTTTTTACCCAGGGTCCACGCAGACGAAGTCGCGGGCGGAAGCTAGTAATATCTAGGTGCTAGCATGTATCACCCTCGGTCCCGATGTCGTAAGTATTTCATATAAAAATAAAAAATAAATACCGTACTTACTGTGGATTTAGTAGGTTTACTAAAACTTTAACTACTTATAAGGGCACTTCCTCATTTGCCGTTGCTGGCTAATTAGGTGGTATCCGTCAGCTGTCACATGTGACTGTCATTCAAGTATATACATTTTTAAAATCTGAATCACACTGGCGCGGACTGGCCGCGGCGGACAATACTAAACTATCAAATTTAATATTGACCGCCACCGCAATTAACTCCAGTCTGTGAGAGGCCTAACAGTTATTGCCACATTAACTATAGTGCCGCGGCCTACGGTGGCGATCAATAGTAATTTGGTATGTATTGTCAAATGAATGTCAAGTTTAATATTGACCGCCACCGTAGGCCGCGCTTGTGTGATTCAGGCCTTACAGCGCATCCTTGGCTATTTCAACTATTCAATTTTACACACACGGGTAGAATGTGTCAGGCATTACGGCAGCGCCTATCCCGTCACACAATATGGCCGACGTGACGACAGCTCGAATCCTCACGTAACCGCAAATGCACGTGCGACTTGACGGTTCTATTCCATTACTATGAAAACCACGGGAATTTCGACCTTATTGCCTGGATCTTAAAGGATGAACCCTCAGGACGACTTGACAAAGGGGTATGTCGAAGCGACGGCTTTTACGTGACATGCGTGGAACAAAGGATGGAATAGTAGCTAATTATGAACAGTAGGGCAACTTGGTGTTGAAGTGTTTTTGAAAAGAGAACCTTAGTCTATACCTAATGTGTGTTGCCTGACAACTGTCGCTCCATAACGTTCACACTAACGCTCTGTATGTTTAACCCCCGACGCAAAGAGAGGGGTGTTATAAGTTTAACGTGTCTGTGTATCTGTGTATCTGTCTGTGGTATCGTAGCTCCCAAACGGATGGACCAATTTGTAATGCGGTTTTTTTTGTGTCATAGATAATTTTATCCCAAGTGTTCTTAGCTATATTTGATAAAAATCTGTTCAGCCGTTTTTGAGATATTGGACTTTGAAATGAAAATGTCGGGGGTTTTTATACTTTTCTAAGTTGTAGTTATTATATATTGTTTGATAAATATTTGTTGTTATATTGCGAAACTCGGAGGCCAAGATTCATTTTGGCTCCCTGAGCCACCGGAGTAGTAGTAGTATGTCGCGCAACTGGTGTAAATCATAACACTTAGTTCGAAACTAAATTTACTCATCAGAACATACTCAAGTAACTTTTACTTGATTTGTTAATTCTATCATATGATTTACGAATTCTTACTACGTGGCACTTGTTGATGTATTGGAAAATAATATTACGGTGGAGGCATCTGCCTTATCCATTGACGTGGCTAAAGCTAAGTTACCTGCTTATTTATTAGACAATCTGTGTATGTATGTATGTAAGCACTTTATTGTACACAATAACAGGTTAAAGAATATACATGTCACACAATAGATCAAAGTACAAAGGCGAACTTATCCCTATAAGGGATCTCTTCCAGCTAACCTTTGAGCAATTGAGAGGAAGGTAGGTAGACCGAGATAGGCAAACTTATACCGTGATAACTTATTTAATATAAAGGCAAATACATTAAATAAAAATTACAATTACTTAACCTAAAACTAAAATAAAACCTAAAATTAAATACACCAACAAAGTTAAATGGTAACTAAGTATCGAAAAGCCCGCCCCGCGTCACTTAAGGTAACGGCGCCTATTACCGGGGGTATCAAATTCGTCTACCATTACCGCGGCATTTCAAAATACGCATTTTAAAAGCAAACCGTTCGATTTACAATAAAACATATTTTACACAAATGAAGCCTAATTTAGTTGACTAACGGTTCTGTTTACGCAAATGTGTGTGGATGAAATAACAAGCTCGCAATTCGTCAGTTTCTGCGACGGCGGCGTAGGAAGAGGTCGCGTCATACAAACGCGTGGCGTCACTGGTAAGTATACCTGAATCTTATTTATTATTTCACGTAATAGCTATGACAATTGAACTAATGCTATGGATTTTAAATGATTATTTATAGTTTTCTGCGCGTCTTGTGCGTACTCTTTATATATTTTTTGGCCTGGAAATGCATTTAAAATAGAATATAAAATACAGCGGTGATAGACGCCATTTTTAGTTGGGGTAACTAATACCGTGGCATCCCACGGTAATAGTTAAGTCGGCGATTTGCTTCTTTATA
Organism: Epinotia bilunana; assembly: GCA_947049275.1. Taxonomy (NCBI): domain Eukaryota; kingdom Metazoa; phylum Arthropoda; class Insecta; order Lepidoptera; family Tortricidae; genus Epinotia; species Epinotia bilunana. The sequence continues at coordinate 19,118,286 of OX346266.1, read as the reverse complement.
CTTTATCTTTTTAATATGTTATCGATTAAATAATCTCTTACAGTTATTCGAATCTTGATCTATTGACGCTATTAAAGAACTATTTCCGTGGTATGGAAAGTATTCAACAAACCCTTAATTTTTAACCAAAACTTTAGTACTGAATCTGCAGTTTCTATGGAAACCCTTATTTTGTCATGTCGTTTAAATATTGTAATAATTAACTATATTTACTCACCAGTTATGTGATTTTGGTTTTATACCAAGCTTGTAATATATATGTTTGATTTGTAATGAAAATACAATTATGTCCTAAAGTTTATGTGTCGGAATTAGTTTTTACAAAATTCCAAATTAAGTCTATTACCGATGGTATGATCCCATACCACTCGGTAATAGTAACTAAAGGAATCTTTTACCGACCCATTCAATATTTGTTTGGGTCGGTAATAGGTTAACAATAAGTATCTATTACCGAGTGATATTTTAGTCTTCTATTAAAATAAATCACATCTAGGGTTCCATTCGTACAATTACAATTGAAAATATCTCTAGAACGCATTATTAAGATATATGGTGAACGGAGATAATAACATATCACAGCAAAATTTTAAAATCAAATAAAGACACCATAATATTACACATACAGAATGTTACGAAACTCCCCTTTAACTATTTAATTAGAGTCTGGCCCAGAATACTAAATTGTTCGAAAAGTATTAGACATAGGCTTGGTTAAATTCGATAAAACTTTTTACATTTTTTTTTCTTTGTATACAAAATACCGAATCCATACTATATGTAATGTAACAGTGATTTAATAAAAGGTAGGCTTTACCTGCTATGTATGTAAGTAGTAGTTATTCTTATAATCAGTTGACATTATTTGTAGATTTATGGTTTTTTTTATATACACATACGCCTACACCCCTGCCAGTTTGGTGTCCCACTGATGGGCAAAGGTCTCTCCTATTTTTATGTTATTACCAAAGTCAGAAATATTATTTTAATCCTCGATATTGGGTACCGAATTGTGTATTAGGTTACTATTACCGATGGTAGAAAATTGCTGCTTTTTGTACCCTCGGTAATAAAAGCTAAATTCGCGGTAATAGAATCACATCCTATCCATTACCTCGGTAATAGAAGAATCTCCTTTCCTGGTTTCAATAATTATTTTATCAAATATAATAAACTAAAATTGGTTCAAAAAGTTACGATTCTGAAAGTTCAATAAACACCCTTAAATAAAAATAAAAAACTAGGATGTTAAGGAGCTTTCATACCCATCATTTTTTATAATCATTTGAAAACTACCTAAATACCACGGTAATAGGCGCCGTTACCTTATATAATTGATTCTATTTGTCAAATTTAAACTTTCGTGAGCCATGATGAGAACTCCCGAAGAGTACGCAATATGTCGCCCGTAGTGACATTAAATACGTGAGTTGAACTCTACTACTATCAACGTTTATGGTACTTTCCCAAATCAGGTAGTGATTCAGTCAACTTATCATGTCGTGGCAGTACGCCAAAAGAGAGATTTCATAATTCTAAGTTCTCCATTTTTGACTATATTCAACACTTAAACAATTAAAGTGTAATTATACTTACCGTTCGAAAATCGAGCCTTTAAAAACTTGTTGCAATACAATACACAACAACAATTTTTCAGTCTGATCGCGACCGAGGATGTTGTGACATCCGAAAGGTCGATTAACTTATAATAAGTTAGTAAATTAAAATAATTATGCGCGATTAAGTACCACTAAGTAAAAATAATGTATGCAAATAATGAAACTTTAAATCTATCGTTGCAATACTGTTCACCTACGCCGTACATTGTGCGACGTTAATATGACGAGGGCAACTGTCCAGCTCAGGTGCGGCACGGTTATGTTTTGAGGCGGGATTAAATTGATAAACACTTCCAGGTACAGTCGCCCGCAAAATGATGTAAAATATTAAAAACGTCATGCTATTAGCGCTGCCTGACGCCAGAGAGACATGGCGAGACATTGTGAGGCAAACTACATCAATGCCCCCCAGAACTGCAGCTTCCTGAAGACCACGGCCGTTATGCCAAGAGTGAGGCTATTTAGAAGTGGATATGAAAGTGTTTACCTTGAATATATTGTAGTAGAGGAACATCATGATGACACAAGGCAGATAGAAGCTCCCCAGCGACGAGTATATGACGTAGTCAGTGTTGTTGAATAGGCACTGGTCCTCATTCCGCTCCGGCGAGTTGTTCAGCCCCAGTACAATTGGACTGCCGATGCCGCCAGAGACGAGCCAGGCCAGGCAAATCATACTCCACACTCGAGCGTTGCTTTTGTGTTTCGCGTATTTTATTGGCTGCGTTACTGCTATGTATCTGTGGACAATCATTTTATAAATTTATATTTGGAGACAACCTTTCATCATCATCATCATCAAAAAACGTCCACTGCTGGTCATATGCCTTCACCAAAGAGTGCCACAATGACCGGTTCTGCGCCACCCTTCTCCCACAATCTTACGGTTAAGTACTGGTAGAGTGATGGCAGGTGGGTCAAAATAGTGTCGTTTTGGTGTCTACTTCTAGTTAAAGGAGCGTTGGCCGTCCACCAGCTTGATGACTTGACGACGTTAGGAAGATCGCGGATCACCCTGGATAAGATTAGCTCAGGGTCGAAATGGATGGCCTAATGGAGGCATATAAGCAGTGGAAGATTACATGAAAATGATGTCAATGACCTACTGGTCCCTATTTCACAATTTTGAAAATTGTACATTTTCAACCGACTTCAAAAAAGGAGGTTCTCAATTCGGTTGCATTTTTTTTGACAACTTTTTATCAATGTTTGTTAAGTACCTCAGAACTCCGTCCTTGATGAGCCGATTCGTAATTTTTTTTTGTTTGTAAGTATACGCTTCCAGGTGGGTCCCATTTTTTTCAAAAATTTAGTTGGATGATGGGATCCATGAGGAATTGAGGGAACTCCTCAATTATATTAGGCACGCGTGTAGTGATTTTGGTATTTTCTATTACAACTCGTGTATTTGCAGCCGGAAATCATAAATTTGGTGGAGTGGAATTGATGATGAAGACCACAGATGACTTATGGAATTCCTCAATTATGTACTTAAAAGTACGTCACAGATTCTGATAAGATTCCGTTGAAATAGCAACTAATGAAGTGCCAAAGGTGACCCTTGTGGGATCGACGGAAGTCCTCAAATATTATCGGGTCACATACAGCGATTGGGTTTTTTTCTATAATAATCAACGCATTTGCTCTTGGAAATCAGTTCATGTGGTAAATTGGAAAAGAAATGTGGAAATGTTCTCGTGGCTTGTCGGAGTACTAAATTGAAGTCGGTTAAAACTTTGTTTTTAAAGTAAATTATTCATGATTGTGAAGTAGGGATTGATGACAATTTGATGTAAATTTCTAAATCGAAAAATAGTGTTCATCGAACACTTTTTCTTCTACAAGAAGGTAAAGACATTCGCTGGGTAGTATCGTTAATTATCTATCCAGTGTAGTTCCTTTGGATTGAAAAGTTGGAGGCCTTATAAGAAGGCTCAAAGTCACCTAAAACCTAGGCTATGCTGGGAGTTTATCTGCGTGATCGCGAAACAAGGCTGCCCGCAGCAGAACTAAGGTAACCGATATAGCCCTACGAATCGCTAAACTTAAGGGGCAGATTGCACGTAGACCCGATTGCTATTGCGGCGGAATAGTTTTCGAGTGGCGAGCACACTATTACAGGGAGATAAAACTAGAACAGTCACTTATTCCAGGAATTATTTCTTATTAGCAGGAAGATGTTTGCTGCTGTGGGTTCTTTGAGAAGGCTTCGTAATTTTTCTCCCCATTGCTACCAAAATTGCGCGTAATCAATCGCTTCTCCTCCCTATTTTAGATTATGCTGACGTTTCCTATATTGCTCTCTCTATGTGAATATTTGGGTTACGCAAATATGACCACGTATCCAGTTTCCTTTCTCAACTCAGTGGCTTCCTATCCGATCCAGACCTAACTCTCACATTGTCACCACCTTTATAGATTTTTTTAACCCTGCTACTCCTCGCTACCTCAAGGAATGCTTTAATTTTTTTTCTTCTGCTAGGTCTGCTCAGAAGTTGCTTCTAAGTGTTCCCCCATCAAATTCTAAACTTTATAACAATTCTTTTACTTAGCGAGCTGTTCGATTGTGGAATTCTTTTGCTATTGAAATTTAACGTGCTAAGTGTCTTTCTATTTTTAAAACAAGACTTAATTACTATTTATTATGGATTACTATTTATTTTTCTCCACCGTAACTAGTCATTTCTACTTGGTGTGTGCTGTTCGTTTTCGACTTAAGTAAGTGATAATGTTTCTATGACGTTTAGTTATTGTATGTGTATTTATGTAAGTGTATAGTCTTTCTTATAGTTGTTGCTTATATTCTGTTTTTCTGTTTTCACCTACTTAAATCATATCTTTTATTTGCATCGTCTCCACCACCCAAAGTTTGTCTGGAAGAGATCGCTTTTTAGCGATAAGACCGCCTGTTGTCTACCATTGTTTATGTTTAATTTACCTCTATTTTTCTTTTATCTACTATTTTTGGTGAGCAATAAAGAATATTTGTATTGTATTGTATTGTTATTCTCATTTACCATGTCTTCTCTCAATTTCAGTGCAAAACCAAAATAGGTACAAAAACAATTACAAGCGCTATTGCATGCAAATACACGTTATCAAGCCCCAACGAAATGGATTCTAGTCTCCGTTTTCCGAATACAATAACACTAACTCACGGTAAAAACAGTCCAGACACGCCTAATTACCTTTTGCATACAAATGTGCTTCGTCTGGAGGTGCTTTGCACATCGAATCAATATTAAAACAAGCCGCTGTAAGATGTCTTTCACACTACCAGCGATCGTTCCTATTGTGTACCTCCATCAAATTAGAAAGGGTATTTCAAATAATATAGAAAGGAAATAAATAAATAACAGAGAAATAGAGAAACGACGTAACTAAAGTTTCACTTAACCTGAATCTTTGAACGCCATTACAAAGTTGGGTTAACACTTGGAGTGCAGTTGACAGTTGTTTCAAACCGTCGGTAATCATGTCATTTCGATGTTTTCTATGGGGTGACGTCTGCCGGTGGTATTTTTCATGGGTCACCAGTGGACCCGATTCTACAACGGCCTCTAAACTTCCTAATTTTATTTAGGTGTTGTTAAAACACTTTGCTATTCTATGAGCAGCTGTCATAATCAAATGATAGCGTTAATTTGAATCTGACGTTTCTTATTTTAGGCGGTCTATACAACTTACTTGGCTGCCTAAATGCTATTCTAAATATGTCGTTTTTAATCTGCCGCCTAAATTATGTCTAAGAATTAGACAATTTAGTTTTAGGCTAGTTAAGCCATGTGTAGAATTGGGTCCTATCACTGAACAATTAAGCGCTTTGCGCCCCCCGATCGATCAGGGCGGGGGCCGATTTTTGACTTTCGAGCGCTCGAAAATTAAATAAAAGTAAATGCTATTGTAGTGTCATAATCACAGGCACTTACTTTCTACTGATAGAATTGAATACGAGTGGTCAATACCCACAGATAACCTCCAATAGATAGAGCCTATAAGCGATTTAGTTCGATGCAAAGGTCACCACAGTTGGCGGTAGGTGCGGGCTGCGGCGATGTCGGAACCGGCGCTGTGATTGGCTGTTTCAAAAGTAGCGCGCTTTCTCACATCATGGCGCCAGAAGCGTAGTGATGGGGCGCGTTGGTCGTTAGCGGTTTTTAGCGGTGCCGCAATTAATTGTTAGTAGAATATTTTACATGGCGTAGGTGCCTTTAACATGGTTTAAATTTTTGAAAGGCTGTCACTGTTATATTATTATCATGTTTCGTTCATAGAATATTTTATCACCACGTAACATAAAAAAAAAAATGTTATAATCACGTCGAGTAGTCATATAAAATAGTTATTTCTAAGCATTTTACAACATTTACCTACTGCATTATCGTGTTTATGTCGGAGGTCGGACAAGAAGCCTTCGTCTCGTTCGTATTTACATACTTACTAGAAAAGAACGAGTGGGATGTTTATTCGATATTAACGCGAATGTGCTAGCTAGGCTTATGTATGATATTTTAAGATTGGTATAGCTAGGTAAGGAAGACAAATAAAAACAATGTCATAAAAAGTACATATATTTATTCAATGTGATAAAATTATGTGGTTGATGATGGTTCCATCACTAACCACCTCCGAGATCCCTCGCACTTCGTTGAAGTCCAGCATGAGGTGCAACTCGTGACACTAGTCCTAATTGCTCTCAAAGACGATTCGAAAAACCCAAATGCCATGGCTCCATCGCTAACCACCTCCGAGATCCCTCAAACGTCGTCGAAGTCCAGCATGAGGTCCATCTCGTGACACTACCTAGTCCTAATTGCTCTCGAAGACGATTCGTACAAACCCAAATAATACCTGCGTATTCATTATTAAATTCTATTTCATCGATCTCTCGATTTTTCTCGCACTATCCGTCGTAGAACAAGAGGTATAGTGCGAGAAAAATCCAGAGTATGTCGCGGCCGTCTTATGATAGACGTGCTGTAGGTACTACAATAATATATTCCCTTCATTAGCTCTGGAAGCTATAAAATAGAGTGAGATAGTAATTTACTACATCTCCCTCTACCTCATAGCTTGTAAGACGGTTGCAGTCCGCCACGCTGCCTTCTTCGTGCAGTTTAAACCTTTAGTACATCGTATACATTATCTATGATTTCTAACAAAAGAATTTTGACAATGCAATGACAAGGATATAAATATAATCTTTGGTGAATTTATATTAAACGGTATTAAAATAGTACACGAAAGCACGGATGAATTAACGTATTGTTTCCTTAAATGAATCTGAATCGGTAAAATTCGAAAGCATCACTAGCCCATCACTAGAGTGTCACGTGCTTTCGTGAGAAAGGAACAGTATATTGCCATTTCTATTTGATGAAAAGGGACATACATACTTCACTACTTCTTATGGACCAGTGTAAAATGAACTCCGCGTGACAGAATGAAATTTACATCTATATGATAAATTTAACTTACCTGTGAAATGTTATTCCGTCGGTTGTGAAATTCGACGTTCGGGAGTTTTTCCAACACCACTTCACACAGCAATAACTCATTTTTGTAGCGCAAAACATTTTTAATTTGTTGCTTGTTTGACGCACGTATAGATCGCGTACCTGGTCACAACTGACAATATGGCGCGGGGCAGCGGGGGGTTGTCAGTGCTACAGCATATATGCGTGGTGACCGCACGTCGCCCTATAGGCTCTATCTATTGGAGGTTATCTGTGTCAATGCCGCACGTTTTTAAATTTTCTATTGTCATTTCAAAATAGCGTTTCATAATATTTGTCAGTTTTCGAGTGAAAGAGTCGAGCGCTCGAAAGTCAAAAATCGGTCCCCAGATCCATTTCACTACATAAAACTTTAGTATGGCATTTTAATAAAGAAGTAAATATTAAGGGGCAATCTTACTCCAATCGATAATGATTGTGTTATGGACATGGGTACTAGGCGACGATATTTTCCCGTAATCGTAGATACAGGGTTCCTACTTTACGCAAATAAAAAAACGAACTTAGATTTTTCTAGAGATTTGACCGGGTTCGATTCCCTGCATGCTAAGCCTCATGGCTTTTTTGGAAATCTGTGAGTGCAGTTTTTATTTTTTCTAAAATCGGTCTCGTGACTTCAAGAGGATATTTCCTGATCTCTTGTAGTTTCAGATACTACTCTTTGTCTAGCTAAACTATCCTTCTTGCTTCATCCATCTTTAGCTCTCTCTCTCTTGTAAAGCAACATTCTTACTACAAAAAATTGAAAACATGATGGTTACATAAAACGTGTAGTACGACAATTTGCCACTGTAATATATACATATTCATATCTATGATACCCCTTTTAGGGAAATTACCTCAAAGTTTTCAACCACTGCATTAGATTAATTCCTTGTTAGTGAATGAAACATGTGGTTTTAATGTCTGAACATGGGTTGCCCCGTTCGTAATGATAAGCTACGTACAGTCAACGTCCAAAGTTACCCCACCTTTTAATGTTATGTCGCAAACTTGTTAAAAATCCATAGAATGAAAAATATTGTTGACGCGTCAGAATTTTTTAATTTTTTTATTGCTTAATTTATAGAAGAGCAAATCCTTGGGCTTAGAATTTTTCAGGACAGCAAATTGGTGTTGTGAAAAAAATAATTTGTGGAGAATTGCGAATAGGAAGAAACGCTTCTACTATAGCTTCTGCCCCTACTCCGTCCGCGTTGAACTCGATTATATCGCAACTCCATACAAACTTTCACCCCCCCTAGGGGATGATTTCCGGGATAAAAAGTATCATATGTGCCGAGCCCCGGGGCTCGGTTCTGCGGTTCAAGCGTGAAAAGGTAACAGACAGACAGACAGGCAGGTTTTGGTAATAATCTCGCGATTAGTGGCTAAAATGTTTGAATTGAAATCTTACATGTAAGACTCATACGCGACCTTTTTAACATCCGATGTAATTGTTTTATAATACTACTTACGTACTATCGACAACACAGCTAACTGACCATCGGTGCACCTTAAGTGCATTGTAATAAGGTTCTATATAAACACAGGATGGTCAGTTAACAGTGTTGTCGTTTGTACTACCTATTGGCTGAATATAGTTATTTGTTATAGAAGGGTGCAAAGTTGTATTTTACCCGCGAGTGTGGAATTGAAACACCAGCAAGCGAAAGGATTTTATAGTTGAACCACGAGCGAAGCGAGTGGTTCTAAATTAGAATCCTGAGCGTAGCGAGTGTTTCAACAGACAAGAAGTAAAATACATTTGCGCCCGTGTGTAACACAAAACTTTTCACCTCACTGTAGCGAGGAAAGTGCAACATGCAAAACAACTTTAGTTAATTTTAATAATAATATTTTTAATTTTTTTAACAGGAATAATAACGTAAGTAATATCAAGTAGAATTTTGGTCAAGTGCGAGTCGGATTTTAGTTTTCCCATACATTTTGAGACCTAGCGCCTGATGAAGGCACCAAGCAATTCTTTACAAGTTCTTAAATATCTATTTTATTCTGTTTCTTAGTATTTGTTGTATTAGCGGCAACAAAAATACATCATCTGTGAAAATTTTGTATTATGAGCGTTATTACGTTTTGTTATCTGTCAAAAGCTACTTAAACACGCTCCAAGGTCAAATTACTTTCCCCACTAGTGGATAAAATGCGTTTTTGCCCACTGGTTTAAAAGGATAAAAGACGGCTTTCCGAGGCAGTGAGGGGAAAAATATATTGTATTTTGGAACGGTTTATAAAATATTTGTAGGTATAGGAAAACTGTTAAATATATTTCTAGTCATCGCGGTAAGCGAAGACACATGCAGAGAGCTGGTGTGAAAGCCCTCTAACATCTTATCGCGGGCATTACCTTGAATAATATACGTTTGTATGCAGGGCGCGTGATTTCGGCAGATTTTTTAGAATGGGTTTAATTTTTTAGAATGGGGTTGGGGCGCCGGTGTACTCTGCTGCAGTGGAATATTTATATGTATGGCATTTACGAGCATTACTGTTATTTATTAGAGAGCTATTGTCGCTGAACGGGAAAGCATGAGAATTTCAATCTTGCATCACTGGGTTTAAAAAAAAACTTATGTACGACATATCACTTGGTATTTAGCAGTCGTTTTTCGGTGAAGGAGAACATTGTGAGGAAACCGGACTAATTCCAGGTCTAGTTTTCCTTGGGTTGCAAGGTCAGATAGCAGTCGCTTTCGTAAAACGAGTACCTCGCCAAATCTTGGGATTAGGTGTCGAAGCGGACCCTTGGCTTTTCTAGGGTAGATATAATCAGGAAAACGCTATGATGATACGAGAACACTTGTTATGTGGTACGCATTTTATTTCTGTCTGGCTGCGTTTGTTTGTCTGTCCTATCCTATTCTATTTAACTCGACGGTCTTGAGCCGGATTCATACTTATCTTACGTGTCGTGTCGTAACGACAGAACGGGGGTCCTGTCTCTTGACCAAACAGCTTTTAGCCAAATGTTTCATTAGACCTAATGCATTTTTCGTCAAAACAGTGGTATTTTCGGGTATTCTTTGAATATCATCAAATAGAAGTCATTAGGTTAGGTTAGGTTTGTTTTATAATAATCCTATAAAGCTTTCTATTTAAGAACAAAATGCATTAGGTCAAATGAAACTTTTGTCAAATTAAACATTTGGCCAAAAGTAGTTTGGTCTAACATTAGTGAACCGACAGAACGATATCAGTTTCGCTATCTGATGCACCAGTTTCATTTATATCAGGCGTCAGAGTGCAAAACATGACGTCTTAGTATGAATAATACGAATCAATCCGTATTTCATCTGTCTATTGATAAGTCTGTCATTATGTCCAGTCACCTGTATGTGTCGCTCACCTGTCGACCGAGATGGCCACCAGATTGAATATGCTGGACGTGGAGCATGTGACGTCCATCGCGATGTAGCAGTCGCACACCAATGCAGGAAGGCCCCACGCTCCATTAAACTGAAAAAAAACAGGCTGAAGTTCAGACACAACTCACTTGAAGAATTAAAATCTCACAATTACTGTTAATTTCTTTAATTTAAATTAGGGGTTGCAGGGTTTTTCAGCAACACCAAATTAGATTATTTTTTGTCTAGAAATGATTGAGGTACAATTTGTTTTAATTAAGTACTAATCCAGTACTTATTGGGTACCTTTTTTCATGTATATTCAAAATGCCAAAACAAAGAGTTGGGAGGGGTTATCAGGGAGCATGGCATATTCGATTTTCGTGGCAGCGCCGTACTAACGAATGTTCTGTTTAATACTTTATTTCTTGCGAATAACACAGAACGCAAGCGAAGCCGCGAGATAAAATATAGTCTACATCACCCCGAAGGTCTATTACACCGGTGTATTTTTTTAAATCGTATAGGTAGTTCCAAACTTACAAAGCTACAGCCTCTCAAAGCCACACAATTTTTCCATTTCCATAGGTAAAGAAACAAACCACTGATAACAGTAAGTCTGATTACTTCGAATAGAAAACAGAGAGTATTCATTATTCAAGTTTTACCTGCACAGCTATAAATTCAGCATAAAAACCTCATGTTAAATTCAGATCACGCAAAATTATTACCCTGTGAAGTGCAAACATAATTTCAGAATGTACATTGGTTTAGCGAAAGTGTGTTGAGAAACCTTTCCGGTCTTTCCTGAGCTATTCACAACCTCTCTCGCCGCTCGCCCCAAGCATAGTCGAATGCAAAAGATGTATCCGTTCTCACCCAGTTGCATTATAAAAAGGTGAGAACGGGATCCTGTTGTTTTACCAAATTTATTTTGGTCAAATTTCATTTCCCAAACAAAGTTAAGCAACTATTTTGTTTGCCAATGCAAACTTTGGCACAATTTTAATACGAATATTTTCATTACGTCAAATTTTCAATCGGCAAAATATTACTACGAAAAATTACATTATAACATTTGGTCTTCTCATAAGGCAAAAAAACATTAGACAATAAACATTTAGTCAAGTTAATGATATGGCAAACTATAAATAGACAACAATTCACATTTAATTGGGTTATGAAATTTTACCAAAATACTATTGATAAAACGGCACGGTCCCTTAAATAAAAACAAATGCAAAAGATGTATCCGTTATCCTACCTGTTGCATTGTAAAAAGGTGAGAACACTGGCCAACTGCCAGTTGGACTCGCGCACCGAAGATTCCGTACACATTTGTAGGAATTGTAGGCTTATAGAAGGTTCGTCTATCACAGGAATTGAGTCTAGGAGATTTTGCCACTTAATTGATTGTTCCTCAATTAAGTGGCAAAATCTCCTCATTAAGTGGTTAACTTTGCCGAGGGAAAACTGTCGTTGCCATACGTCAAAGGTAGCAGTGAGTTTACCAGCTGTTTGTTATTTTTACAAGCTTTTATTTATTTTCACTTGTCCCGGTGGCTGTAATGAAATCTTGCAAGTTTTTGACCCACTTCCCGGTGACCGATTGAGCTGAAATTTGGGGTATAAGTATAGTTTGGATGACCATTCAATATTTTGGTACTATCGAGCTGATCTGATAATGGAGACAGAAGGTGGCTATGGGCATTCAGTACTTAACCGATGTAACCCCGTTGAGTTTGGGCTCGTTATAATCGGCGTCTCAATGAGTAGTTGATGACGGTATACAGAAAATTATACAGTTGGCAATAAAAGCTTGTACCAAAAATGCAATTTTTGACAGAAACTTATTAGCAAAAGCAAATTGTACCTTGATATTTTCCAAGGATAGTAAGCTTTGATTCTTAGTAATGTCAAAATAATTTCTACTGTCGTCGAATATCCTAATACACTGGTTCATCTAACGCGAGTTGTCTGCAGTTGTTGTGAATCAGCTCTTGATCATTGTGATCGTAAACTGTTTATTTTGTGTCATAAAATGACTTTCAGGTTTATTGGGGATTGTGGATTTAGGAAAGTGTTGTATTAGTTGGCTTGTGCTGTGTAGCTGCGGGAGAAAATGGGATTTATAATTTCTAAAGTTTGGACCTAGTCTTTCAGGTTGTTATGAATTATGAAACAGCGTTTTAAATTTCAGTAAAAGTTGCACCTGTAGACTCACGGTGCTTAAGTAAAGTTACGTTATCGACCTGCTTTACAATTTTGATACAGAATACTAAATAATGATAAATATTAGGGGACAATCTTACATAAATCGACCTAGTCCCAAACTAAGCAAAGCTTGTACTATGGGTACTAGACGACGATAAACATGCTTATATAGATAAATAAATACTTAAATACATAGAAACCATCCATGACTCAGGAACAAATATTCGTGCTCATCACACAAATAAATGCCCTTACCGGGATTCGAACCTGGGACCTCTTGCTTCGTAGGCAGGGCACTACCTTTAGGCTAAAGCGGTCGTCGAGATGATGAATGAGAACTGAAACTTCTAGGAAGAAGAAATTTCGTGTGACAGTGTACACAAAAAGACATCTTATATAAATACTAGCATCCGCCCGCTACTTCGTCTGCGTGGACCCGGGATAAAAACTATGCTTTATTTTAATCTAGGCTATAAACTTTTTTCGTGCGTAATTTCATCCAAAACGGTTGAGCCGTTTAAGCGTTATTGAGTAACAAACATCGAAACATCTAAGCTTTCGCATTTATAAGGATTCAGTAGAATGGGTAAAAGCATTCCCTAGGAGATTTATTTATTTATTTATTTATACTTAAGGAGTACCAACAGCCGCAAAAACATGATATAAGTCTTACATAGTAATACAAAGCCAATTAAAGGAACTCACAGATAGAAATGGCATAGAAAAAAGAAAAATGTTTGACACACTTAGCACACAATATCTAAATAATACACTCGTACTTATTCGTTTGTATTAAGATTGTTACGTATAAGTTATATTTCAAAGTTATATTTCGCGTAGCGAATAACAGCCCTGAAAACCAGCGCCTTTAGCATATTGCTGGTGGCATATGCTGAGTGGCATCCATTTTAGTGAATTTTAGTTTTATAAACACACTAGCTTCCGCCCGCGACTTCGTCCGCGTGGACCCGGGATAAAAACTATTCTATATTTTAATCCAGGCTATAAACTATATTCGTGCAAAATTTCATTCAAATCGGTTCAGCCGTTTAAGCGTGATTGAGTAACAAACATCCAAACATCCAAACATCTAAACTTTCGCATTTATAATATTAGTAGGATGTACAATGTCTTTCTTTCTTTAATATTACAAGCTTCCGTATGAATGCACTGTTAGCATGTAAGTAAATAAATGTATAATATCTTTCAAAAGCAAACCATTTTTCAACTGCGTGCTTATCCGATTGAGCTGAAATTTGCCATACGTTTTTAAATTTGGTGTCAACGCAATATTATGGCGTCACCGAGCTGATCTGAGGATGGACACAGAAGGTGGTCATAGCAACTCCTAGACTACCTACACAACATACACCCGTCGTGTTAGGACTCATCAGAACCCTCTCAACGAGTAGTTGATGGCTATGCAAAAATACTAAGTTGGCAATAAAAACTTGTACCAGAAAAACACAGAAACTTATTTATACTTGAGCAAGGCTCTATGCACATTTCCACGGGGATTTGCTGCTTAATGCCGTGGCTTACGGAGCAGAAGGGGGTAAATGTTGATAAGGCAATGGGGTGTATTGCGAGATAGTGGAGATGTGGGAGGAAAGAATGTTTATCAGCTCGAAAAAGCTTTGGGTCGATTCGACGCACACGTTCAGAATTCCAATTTGATTTCAAGTTTTTAAATTTTTGGGGCCCTTACTCAACGTGCTGAGATTCAAAGGTCTATCATAGCACTTTCTATGAATTAGTAATTGTTTCCTTTATTAAGTTTTTAGAGTGCTAAATAAATAATGTCGTCTTCTTGTCTTGTATTCTCTGACTGTAAACAAAATGAATTCTCAAATCAATAAAGAGTCGTCGCACCTGTGACTTTTCCGGTGCCGTAAGCGTCCACAGGCTAGGGTGTCTGCTTACCATAAGGCTGGCCGTTGTGATGCTTGTTTGCCAGCGTTGTTATATTCAAAATTATTTCAATAGTTACATGTGCTCGCTTCCAGGGAAGGAAAAAACCAGACTCTTTACAATTTTCTACCCAAACACGCGCCTATAACCCGTTATGCGCATGTTCGAACTAAACGGCTGCCTGGCATCGTTTTGACACCCCGCACCCCCATTCCGGCATAATGGCAATGGCACCCATTCTGTGGGGCCATTTTGCGACACTAACAGAAAAAGCACACGGAGCATATTGACAGGAATTCAGAATGCGAAATACAAGATGTCTGTTAAACCCTCTTTTCAGCTGCCACGATACATGAATTATATGAATAAGTTGGGTATGTATATGGTATGTGTTGATTTACTTACTACATTGTAACGTTTTGATCCCCTTTAGATGTAGTTTTGACGCGACGTCTTTGATAGAGTAGAAAGTTGGGGTGAATGTGAAGGCAATGTTTGTATACATACATAAATTCACACCTGTTTTCCCAAAAGTAGGGTCTGGGTTATCAGGGCCTACTAGGTTAAACTGAAACGGACTTTTCAATAAAAGTTAGACAGACGATAACTTTACGATATGGCGAGTAAATGCTGCCATTAAATAGGCATTTCTCTGATCCAGTGCAGCAGCTGTAACGGTATCGGCAGAAGCTTGAGGATACGAGTCCCGCCCGGTAGGACTATTGACCGAACAATAGTGGGAGGACCAAAACTGGCCATTATTCTGCCATGTGGAAGGCAAGTGGGGAAACCACCACATTAATATACTATTGACTCTGTGGGCTGAACAACTCGCAAGTCTGTTTTGAATTCCAAAAACTGATTTGGCACAAAAGCTTTATAATTTATTGATCCTGCTAACAAGGTTTCACAAGAATCGGTTGAGAAATGCGGCCTGTAGAGGAGAACAGCCGGACATACAAAAGAATTTCGCTCGTTCATTCAATGAACATATATTGGCAGATAAGTGAATGAAATAGCGGTTACTCCTATAAGAGTTAGCTCTTAAATCTATGATCCTATTATAGTATAGCCTTCCTAGTTACAAGAGTCCCGATAGAAAAAAAAAGCATATTATAAACGTTTTACAAACAATCATTATATTCAACAAGGTCTTCTCATTGTTCCTACAACAAACAATATCTGTTATAAAATACAAAACTGTTGCCTGAGTAAAATATAAAATGGATGGATAGTTTGTGGCACAAAAGAAGCTTGTAGACGTGTATTTGGTTTTAATTTTTCTGGGTAATTCTCACAAAAAAAATACCTTTTACGTTTATTTTTGGTTTGCCCTTCATGTTTGTTTGGATTCAGGTATAGAAAAAGTGTCCCCAATTTTTAATTTTTTTTGTGTTTCCTCCGAATGCATTGATCCGTCGAATTTTGATTTTATCGCATTTTTTTCTCAAAAACCGCTTGCTTTTTAGGTATAGCTAAAAGGTTATTGTGTAGAACCCATTAGGTTAGGTGAGGTTTGTTTTACAATTATAACAATGCTAAAAAGTTTACTGTTTAAAAAAAAAGGGGTTTTCGATGAAATGAACATTCGGCGAAACATTCATGCGATGAAAAGTTTGTCGCTGAAACAAGGGTAAACCGTAAAAACTGAAAAAAATTGTACTATTTTTTTTCTTTCTCAGTATGGCACGGAAAAATATACCGCCAAATCTCAGTATTTATATAACACTGCGTTCATTGGATTCAAATAACATGCTGAATTTGTTATCACCATCACTACGAGCAGAAAATAGACTTTCATAATACACACAAATATACTATGTAAGTAGGTAAAGCTAGCAAAAATCTTGTAATAAATGGCCTCACTTGGAGCTTTCAGTGGCCGCTTTGTGCCGTTATTCTCGATATCTTTTGTGAGGCACTCTCGGAGGAAAAACATGGTCGCTCTGAATGAGCTTGGTATGGTTTACTGGTTTTTGGCAGCATGGCGGAGTGGCTACAGAAAAAAGGGATTGGATTTAGTTGTATAGTTAAAAGTAATAAAACTGTCTTATAGAGATTTAGGGGTCAAAGAACAGACAATAAATACACATTCTACACAAATCGACGTGAGGGGTGATCCCGTAACGTTTTGAACGAGCGTAAGGACAGTCCAACTGTCAGTTTTCCACATTAAAATTGACATTTAGATCTACCTAACGTACGTACAAGCGGCCCATGAAAATGTTGAGCATACTTAGAACCTTGTTGTACTGAAATGGAAGGAATTACATTTTGTACTCAAATGTCACAAGTATTTGAAACCTCCTCAGTTTAGGCATGAAAACTTTTAAAGTTATTATATGACTGATAAATGTCACAAGTGACGTTCAATTTCCAAATGATATTCTTTCATATTAATGTTCTGATGCGTGTGAAGAAGTAAAATTTCCAGAAGAAATATCGAAAACAAACAATGCGTTACGTGATCGACCTGCAGGTCCCAAACTAAGCAAAGCTTTCACTCTAAGCTTATCTTACAAATATAAAATAATTCAAATAGAAGCCATCCATGACTCCGGAAAAAATAGAAGTCATGTCTGAATATTTAAATCACAGTAATTTTAAGCTAGCTCAATTTTACAAGCTTTTATTTACTTTCACCTGTCCCGTTGTCTGTCTATCTGTAATCCAATCTTGCAAGTTAAATTTGATCCACTTCCCGGTTTCCGATGTATTTTGTATTTGCATTTTAAATACAAGTATTTCAAATAAGTCACAACTCTGAAAACGCCTTAGACATGCCTGTATTCAGCTAATTGGTGAGAAAGTAGGAAGCCAACAAAATAACCAAGACAAAGGCATCCAGATGCTTAACGACCTATACACTAGACTTATCCAGTGAGGAACCCGAGACGACAACCCAGTTGGGAATAGCAAAATAGCGTAAGGTAGTAAGGGACTTTCGGGGCAGTCTTTTGTTGGGGAATTTTACGGTCTCCGAGCGTAAATCTCGAATATTCTGCCATATTTCTGGAGTGTAAGGTAAGTGAAAGGCGATACAATATCAAACAGTGAATTGGGATTTTGTGCTGCATTTTATGGGGTGTTCGTTAAAGTTTAAAATCACTTCCGATAAATATCGCTCGTTCGCTATTATAACGTTTACCTTAGTACATTGTAATTAATTTTACATTTTCCCTTTGCACTTGATATACCTAGTACCACTTTAAATATGTTTTGATCTTTTACGGCAATTACTGTTTTTTATGTTTATTAAACCACCATCTGAAATGGTGAATATTTTTTGAAGACTTGTTTTAAATATCTAAACTAGAACCAAGCTGCCAACATAATTAATCGAACATGTCAAATAACGGTCCATTAGTTAGCAGAGGCTTAGCGATGGTTTATGAATCAAACTATTATAGTATTAGGTCCTTACCTATGAAATTGGCGTTTTGTATGGAGAATTTTATGAAAACTGTCATTTCCATACATTGAATTTTGCGGATTATTCAGCAATGTCAAATTCAAACCAAACAATATTTTGGTAGGAGTATAGAAAACTCTTACACATATCTTAATTACGTACTTAAAAATAGTTCGCATTCGTAACATTTTTCTGGGGTACCGCCCCTACACCTAAAGCTACTGGCAATGTGAAAAAAAACGTAGCAGTAGTACATACACTTAATAAATTGAAAAGGAAGACTATCACGCCTACATAGGCATAACTATTTACCATGTAATAGTCCAACTTAAAATGTAACCTGTTAACCTCGGTTAAAAGGCCAACTTTCGTACAAATTCGGCCGACGCAAAAATTTACTTGGCGCGCGCGTCGATGTAACTAAGAAAGACAACCAACTACGGAACCCTACACTGCGCGTGGCCCGACACGCACTTGGCCGATTTTTTTGTGAATTCCTATTACGGTTATAATATCCTTCCTTACTAATATTATAAATGCGAAAGTGTGTGTGTTTGTTTGTCCTTCTTACACGTCGCAACGGAGCGTCGTATTGATGTGATTTTTTGTATGGAGATAGTTTAGAAGCTGGAGAGTGACATAGACTACTTTTTCCAGCGGGAAAACATCTAACTCCCACGGGAAAATTCAATATGTTACATTTTCCAGCCGAAGCCGCGGGCATCAGCTAGTAATCTATAAATGGACGCTGTTTGACCTTTAAAATAGTTACGTCACTTGTTCCATCTCTTCAAACATCATCGTCAAACTTTCCATAAAAATAAAATCTAAGTATTCAGACGCCTGACGAAAACTAAAGCTTGCAATTCTATTTCATAAAGCCAAGTTAAAACTTCAGTATAATTGCAAGTTAATAATTTGCGAAATTAGTTTAATTGTAGTCGAGATTTTACACAGAGTTCCATTAAATTAAATGGGATTGCGTAGATGTTACTGACGCCTGAAACGTTTACAGAGAACCTCCGGGCAGCCAGCGACCGAATAGAAAGTAATAAGAGGAAATAAAACAAAAAATACTGAACTAAAAAAGTAGTTCAAGTCGCTAATTTCAAGATAATGCTGCCCCTGTTAGGTATATATACTTTGTAAAGGGCTTCTTCTTTTTTTTCTTATTTCTTTAATTTGTATAGGGACTGAATTGAACGGCCATCCAGTTAGGTCAGATTTTAGGTACTAACAAATAGACTAACGATGGCTGCTTATAATAAATCGGCCTGTATACGTCCCACTGCTGGGCACAGGTCTCCACGCTGGCCAGTGCGGATTGGGGACTTCACATACACCTTTGATTTCTTCGCAGATATAGGCAGGTTTGCTCACGATGTTTTTCCTTCACCGAACGGTTAGAGGTAAATGCCTATCAAATGATATTCCGTACATAAGGTCCGCATGCGTGAACCACTAGGCTACCGTAGCTTCTATATTCGCTGCTTACTTCAACAAAACTCTGTCTACAAGAATGTCTATGACAATCGGACCCGAATTAGACCTTTTTTGTATGAACTGGGCGACCGGATTGGCCTACTCTTGACACATCATTTTCAGCCTTTATACGTCTCTGCTGGGCGCAGGCCTCCTCTCATGTTTGAGAGGGTCTAGGTAGTAGTCCTCACGCTGGCCCAGCGCGGGTTGGGGGCTCCACAAGTTCACATACATCTTAACATATTCAGTGCTAACGACTTCGTAGTGGTACGCACATTGCCGATGCCGTGGTTTTCCGCTCACTAGAGGAAGGCACCTACGAGTAATACTCCCAGCTAGTGGGTTACAGGTACTGAGAGTGCTAACGGATTTACTGTTGTTTTTCTGACAAACGTTTCATCTAATGTATGTTTCGCAGAATTTTCATTTATCCGAAAACATTGTTTTTCAGAAATAGTAACCTTTCAGGGTAGTTATAAAACAAACCTGACCTAATCTAATGGGTTCTATTCTACACAAAGACCTTGTAGGTACCTATATCTAAAATGTCTCGGAATCTCAGAAAAAACGATGAAATGAAAATTCGGCGAAACGATGCATTTGGTGAAACATTTTTTAACGGTAAAATCTGGGGATCCCGTGTTAACGAAAAGATTTTCACGTCGACAGCTTCATCAACATAACATTTTCGTTTATCGTTCAGTTTACATAGAAACGCGATGCTATAGAATCGATTTCCGATCGTCGTGGGGACCTATTCCGGAGTGATATTCGAGACCCCGTAATAGGGTTACGCGACGATGAAGTGGAGTAATATGACCTTTAGAATAAATTGGAATTGGTGCAATGCACAGGCGGGACTTTTTTAATGTAGAAGGTAACAATTTTTTAGGATAAGAGAAAAAAAGGCTTTGTTTGGTATCTCAAGCTTTAATCGTCTTTTTCGTTTGTATGTTATTTTTAATCCTATATACTAAGAGTTGGTATATTGCCCGTGGCAATATAATTAAAAGTGTGTAAAAATGTGAAATTACTTTGTAAACTAAATATAAACGGATGTGGATAAAAAACTATATAAACGGTATAAAACGTTGAAATATACTTAAATTTAACAATTATTATTAAATTAAGACCTTCATGTTTATCAATTTTATCGTAGAAACACCTCTAAAAAAACACCTTTTGACGCATTTACATAGTACAATAAGCACTTACGTAAATAAGGTCCCCCCCCTATCTAATAAAACCGATGTTTGACAGCGAAAAAACATCAAATCATGTCATCCCGCTCTACCGCATAGCACTTACTCCGTCGTCTAGTTAGGGACTACCCTATCAAACGAAACTACCCGTTTGTTGCTTCAACTCGACGTATCCACATTACTCGGTGACCTATAATTAATGCAAAGACGTGTAATTTCAGTGTACGAGAGGTAAACCGGATGGCGGTATTTGAGCTCCCAAAGCATTGTGGAATATTTCATTATATAAACAGCGTACACACTTTCAGACAACCGCTGTTTTAAGCGGCTGCCTCGCAACAAAAAAAACACTTTCATATTTATTTATTTATATATTTATTTATTTATACTTAAGGAGTAACAGCTGCAAAAACATGACATAAGTCTTACATAGTAATACAAAGCCAATTAAAGGAACTCACAGATAGAAATGGCATAGAAAAAGAAAAATGTTTGACACACTTAGCACACAATATCGCACTAGGCATATGCACACTGCTAATACAGAATAGTGCACCATAAAAAAGAAAAAAAATACATAAAAAACATAGCAACTAATTAACAAAGAAGGAACACGTGAGCAGTCACTCGTACCCGAACAAATCACCACTTGCAATTTATCTATCTTCAAATTTAGATTGGAGAATTGTTATCATGAAAAAAACGACATGCTAGTTTTCGCCTCACAGAAGGAATCGAACAGTTGAATACATCAATATCCATCTCTCTTGACAAACTATTCAAATTATATTTT
This sequence comes from Epinotia bilunana, assembly GCA_947049275.1. Taxonomy (NCBI): domain Eukaryota; kingdom Metazoa; phylum Arthropoda; class Insecta; order Lepidoptera; family Tortricidae; genus Epinotia; species Epinotia bilunana. The sequence goes on along the minus strand of OX346266.1, from coordinate 19,096,793 downwards.
TTTTCTATTTCCGCCCCAGTCCAAGTTGGCTCAGTTCGGGTTGCACAGGGCAGTTCCACAACACTTCGGGAGCTCAAATACCGCGATCCATCCGGTTGCCTCTTGGACACTGCAACTACGCGTCATTGCTCGGAATACTAGCAATGTGTTTCCTATTGGTCAGGTGAATCTCTCCCTCAACCCCCGAGGTGTGAGGGAGAGTTTAGCCACAATGACTAGACAAGATGAGGGTGGGTTAGACCAACTTACGATTATAGACCGATCAACATTAAATATGGCGTCAGCAGCTGTCATTCCATAGAAACTTGTCAAACTTTCCATACATTCACATTTTAAGGGGGTGCATTGGAAATTATCGCATGTTTTGAAACGCCGTTCTGACTAGAATAAGAAACAATAAGGTCTGATTTTCAGATATAGATTCTTGAGTATATGATTGTTTATCTGATTTAATCGATACATCATTGCCTAAAATTTATTTAAAAAAGCCGTTCCCGAAGAGTGTTGCATCTCTTTTTCTCGTGTGCGGAAGCCATAAGCGTCTCTCTGTCAAGATGGCGTGGTCGACTCGAATCAAGGCATCCCCTTAATGCAAACTGCTTAGGATTATAGACGGTTTGGCGCAACCGACCCAAAGTTGCGAGCAAAAACTAGTAAAATATAAAGGCTTTGCATAATCTCTCCAGAGCCTCTCAGTTCTCTGGGTTAAAAGTTACAAATACGTAGACTACCCTCAAAGTTCAATAAAACAAAATCCCTCATATCGCCGCCCGCAAGGCAGGTACGTTATCATAGTTGGCCAACTTTACAATTTGTGTATTTGCCCTTACTTTGGGCATGCGGGTATAAACGAGCCAGGGCTTAAACAGGTGACCGCAAAGCTTAAAGCTGGGTCACAGACCACTTAACCGTTTGTGAGCTGGGTACTCACGGTACTCACATGTAAGTACACACCGGTCTGGATATAGCTTAAACTTTAATTTAACTTTAAGCTGTTTTACAAGGTTAGAACCTGGCCATTTTAGAGGTTTAATTCATGAGGTTTTTTATTTCATAATATAACGGTTAATTGGCAATGAGTCGGGACAGTTGGAAGTCTAGTCTAGCCTTTACCCAGCAGTGGGACACAACATAGGCTTATAAAAGTTATAAAAAAGCGTATGGTCTGCCTATGGGCAGGCAGACACCGTCTAAGAAGATTGTTTACTCATGCATATGGATGCTCGCGGCTCCAAAAGCATCACAAGCGCGTTGCCAACCCTTTATTTATTTGAGGATTCGTTGTCTTGACGTGACAAAGGCAAGTTCCTCGCTCACGACACAGGTAATCCTCGCGACCTTGCTCTCCACAGGGAGCACTACTGCACATACCTAAAGAGCAAGTTGTGGTGTTATTACGGTTATGGTCTTATGTAAGACGGTTTGTATGGATTTTAATTTACATTCTTTTAGGACTGATTAGCGGACTCATTACACCGATATTTCGGGTTTACAATCAATCAGGTTGACAATACCAACACTCGATTATAATTGCTTGCCATAGCGCTGGCCAAAATACTTGGAATAACAGGGAAAAATATCTTCAATCGAATCACTCAATCATGTGGCCATATATAATATTTTATCTGGTACATATAGCCTGAATAAACATAGGATACTTTTTAACGCATAAATCGTACTCTTTGGGAATGAAACGGGGTGAAAGTTTAGATTTCCAGCAGAAATAAATAAGTAGGCTTACTTATGATTGTATTTTTGGGAGACCCTTATTTTACCGTCCAAAGTTACACCGAATGCATTGTTTCGCCGAATTTTCAATCCTTCGTTTTTTTCCTGAAAAACCGTTAACTTTTTATGTATAGCTAAAAGGTAACTGTGAACCCATTCGTTAAGTTAGGTTTGTTTTATAAAAGTTTATTATTTCTTAAAACAAAAATGTTTTTGATGAGATTAAAATTCAGCGAAACATTCATTCGATGATCGACCTTTGTCGGTAAGCTAAGGGTAAACCCTAATCTCTTTCATTGAGGCTAGCTCGAGCCCTCCTATATAATTCTTATTATTTTTTCGGAATTACTTTTTTCTTACAATACAGTAAGTAACAATTGACATAAGGACTCGACTATAAAAAGCGAATTCCCTTTCTTTTATGCGTAGCTATTTGTTGGCCTTCGTAGATAAATAAGCCTCTTTACCCGTAATGATTGTATTCATTGTTACATCGTCTTGTATTCGTTCATAGTTTAGTTTAGATTAATATGGCACTCCTTGGAGGTATAATCAGGATTTGGGGTTGCTTGGGATGAAGTATGGCAAGCGGACGAATCTCCGAGCGTTTGAACCGCTCGGTTTTAACGTCATTGTCGGCTCAAGATTATTTTATCAGAGTTAAAACGTACCGCAGAACCTTTAATCAAAAAAGATTCAGTACTGGTATTGGCTAACATCTTCATCAAAAGTAGACTCTGATACTCGTACCTTTTAATAGTATTTGCTGTCTACGACAATGACGAAAAAAAAAAACGCCTTAAAACGCTGAATATTCGCCCAAGCACACTAATTATCTAGAATCATCCATACTTAATCCTACTAATATTATAAATGAGAAAGTTTGGATGTTTGGATGTTTAGATTTTTGGATGTTTAGATGTTTGGATGTTTGTTACTCAATCACGCATAAACGGATTAATCGATTTGAATGAAATTTTGCACAAAGATATTATGTAGCATGGATTAAAAATATAGGATAGTTTTATCCCGGGCCCACGCAAGCGGGCGGAAGCTAGTAATATTATAAATGCGAAAGCGTGTCTGTCTGTCTGCCTGTCTGTTACCTCTTCACGCTTAAACCACTGAACCGATTTAGATGAAATTTGGTATACTTAGAGATAGTTTGAGTCCCGGGAAAGGACATACTTTTGTCTTTATCTTGGAAATCCTCCCTAAGGGGGAGAAATGGGGGGAGACAGTTTTTATGGAATTACGACATAAACGAGTTCCACGCGGACGGAGTCACGGGCAGAAGCTAGAATTATGAACGACAGAAGACAACGAGGACAATCAGGACCGCACGTAAGAAATATATAATATATAAGTACCTAGATTGTATAAGTAAATCTTTATTTACCCTATTCTAGCTGGGGTTAGTCTTTACTAACCCCAGCTAGAATCCCATTTCACTTAGAAATCCATGTCAAAAGTAGGTAAAGGTTAGGTAGGTAGAGTACCCTAACATTGTATAATTATACCAGTTAAAGTATATAAAAGTATATAAGAAATTATTAATGTGATCTGAACAAGTACATAAGCCAGACTGGCAGAGCTAATCTAACTCAAATCGAGTATATCTAATAGACACGCCCATAAATACGACCGCCGGGTCAAGCGCGATAATTTTTAGCAAGATTGTTCTAATTGGCTATAATTATTCCATACTAAATTATAAAACTTAACTTGAGGAAGAGTAATTTTACCTAACTTGTGAAACCTTCAGCTCGATGAGCCATTTAACTTTAATAACACAAGAGTAATTTATATGTCAATAGATCGGCAAAAGTAGGTTCTATCCGATTAATATTCTAAACAATGGCCAAATATCATAATTATTATATAAACTTAAAATAAGTACGCCATGACGGGTCAAAAACGTGAAGAACTCACATTCATTGTTTAACAGTTCGGATTAGAAAGCCATAAGAGACGCAGAAATGTTGGTAAGACGTCAATTAGAATCTACTTCATTTTATCAAATAGGTTTCATTACTAATAGGTTGAGTCCGCTTGAGATATCATAAATGAAAGATCAAATCATAGGGAAAACAGGCGTAACCGGCATGGGCGGGGCTTACCCCCACCAGCCACCAAAGCGGCTTTACGCATCATAATAGGTTTACAACTCATTATTCGCCCGCACTGACGTCTCCACTAGGTGGCGGACCTAATCTTGTATAATAACCGCTCATTGTCCCAGTGCAATTTGTGCCCCTAGGAACCCGCCGCCTTCTGCGGCCGCAGGTCCCCACCCGGTGCCTTCTGCACTCCAATCCCAGGCGGGTCCCTCTGCATGGGGGCCCGCCGCCAGTCAAGCGGGCCGGCCCGCTATAGATCCCCTCTATGCGCTTATGCAGGTAATTCAGGTACTCCCACCGGAGGTGGCGAGCGGCCTGACTGCCCGCATATTTGCAACGACGACGCAGTATCTCGCCGCACCAAGCGGCAGCCAGGTTCACGGTGGCTACTAGTATGGATAGTACATCCCAGAAGCTTAAACCTGCTTCGATTACCATTGGCATTTACAATGCCAATGGCTTGAGAGGTATGAAGGACGAGGTGATGAACTTCCTTCGCGATCACTCAGTAGATTTACTCCTGGTCCAAGAGACCTTTTATCGTCCCAGCATTAGAGCCTTGCGCGTCCCTGGATACGCTCAGATTAGAGATGATAGGCAAGATGGTAGGCCATTCGGGGGCACGCTCATTTTCTACAAACGTAACTTGCATTGCATAAGACTCAATCCCCCGCCCCTGACAAATATGGAAGTGTCGGTCTGTCGCATCTCGATGGAGGGTCACCCCCCGATATCGATTGCTTCAACCTACCTTTCACCTCAACGAGACTTACTTTTGACTGACCTCAACTCTTTAGCCTCCCTAGGTCCTTCGGTCATCGTGGCCGGGGACCTAAATAGTAAACATATTAACTGGGGTTGCGTAGCAACCAATCCCAACGGCAATCGGCTTCATCACCTTTTGATCGATAGCCTCCCTTTCGATCTCCTCGCTCCCTTAGAACCGACTCACTTCCCTCATAACGTAGATCACCGACCTGACATACTCGACATAACACTGCTAAAGAACGTAGCGTTAACTATGCGTTCTATAGAAGTGATACACGAACTAGACTCGGATCATTGGCCAGTCCTTTTGAGACTAGGTCCTCACCCCAATAGTACTCCTCGAACCAGGACACTCGTGGACTGGGACAAGGTGCAAACAGGTCTCTTACAGACAGATCCCTCCTTGCTTAGAGACATCCCAGACAATATAACTTCAACCGAACAGACAGACCAAGCGATCGATTCTTTCACCAACTACCTCAACGCTGTACGAAGCGAGGCCTCAAGGGAGGTGTCGGCGGAGGACATCCAACACCGACCCCTACCTAGGGAACTGAGAGAGTTGGTAACAAGGAAAAATCGCGCCATCCGTACCTATTCAAATCACCCTTCTGCCGAAAATCGGCAAATCCTGAGGGACTTGTCTAACGAGTCCAAACAGAGAATTGCCGAATTTCGGGAGAACTCGTTCAGGGATCCGATGGGGGAGATAACGCCTAGTCATCTGGCTTACTGGAAACTAGCGAGATCTCTCAAATCCGATGCCTGTTGGACTATCCCTCCCTTGGATCGACCGGATCACTCAACCCCCGCGTTCGAGGACAGTGAGAAAGTCGAATGCCTTGCGAGTAGCCTAGAGTCCCAATGTTCGCCCAACCTCCTCCACACCGACGAAGCCCATATTAGAAGGGTCGATTCCGAGGTGGACAGGAGATCGCGTCTCCCCGTAACTTCACCCATTTTACCGGTGTCGGTTAAGGAAGTCAGTGACCATGTCAGGCGTCTCCGTATTAGGAAGGCTCCGGGTGCGGATGGTGTATCCAATCGCATCCTGAGACTTCTCCCCGAAACCCTCCTCCTCCTTTTGGTTGGCATCTTCAATGCCGCGCTGACCAATGCTCACTTTCCAGCCGCGTGGAAATGTGCAACGGTCATAGGGATAGCGAAGCCCGGTAAACCCCGGACCTCGCCTGCCTCTTATAGGCCGATCAGCTTACTAAGCTCCCTTGGAAAGCTATATGAGCGGATCCTACTCACGAGAATTCTCAGATTTACGGCTGAGAATAACCTCCTCATCGACGAGCAGTTCGGCTTTAGATCCGGACACTCATGCGTCCAACAGGTGCACCGCGTCACGGAGCACGTGTTGGACGGTTTCTCTCGATTCCAGGGGCTCAAGACCGGTGCGATCTTTCTCGACGTGGCGAAAGCCTTCGATAAGGTCTGGCATAACGGGCTGGTATACAAGTTATACCAGCTCGGTATACCGGACAGACTCGTACTCACCATACGAGATTTTTTCAGTGATCGAAGCTTTCGATACCGACTGGAGGGAACGTACTCGGACCCACACCCCATCCGGGCCGGAGTCCCGTAAGGCTCCGTGCTCTCTCCCACTCTCTACTCGTTGTTCACGAACGACATTCCCAGGCACCCTAAGGCAACTGGGGTTGTTTGCGGACGACACCGCGCTCTTTACGACCCATTGTAAGTACGCTACTATCCGGCGATACCTCCAAGAGGCAATCACCGACCTAGGTCGTTGGTTTTATCTTTGGCGTATCGAAGTCAACCCGGAAAAAAGCACTGCAATAGTCTTCCACCCGTCTGACTGCGTTAGTACAGAAAGACGGGTGGCTCCGATCCAGATGTTTGACCGACCCATCCCCTGGGTCAACGAGGCCAAATATCTTGGAGTGACCCTCGACAGGAGACTGACTTTCCGTAGCCACATCCACAGGGTTCGCAACCGCGCGTTGTTCGTACTAGGAAGGCTTGGGCCGATGATCAACAAGTTTAGTAAAATGTCACTTAGGAATAAGCTGACACTCTACAAGACTTGTGTTCGTCCAATCATGACATATGCTAGTGTAGCATTTGCTCACGTGCCTATATCATCGCTCAAGCCGCTTCAGGTCATTCAGAATCGTTTTCTCCGTAGGGCGACTGGTGCCCCGTGGTACCAATCGAACCTCAGCCTGCACCACGACATGGGGATTAGCACCATGTATGGTTTCTTTAAGCAGGCTGCCAGACGTTATTTTGACAACGCCGGCGGGGACGTCCACCGCGAGATCGCGACAACACAGACACATACAGTCCCTATTCGTCCCGGTACCGCCGCATACCGGGTAGAGTCAGTCCGACCCAAGTCGGGCCTAGCTGAGTTTCTTGCTGGACTCTTCTCAGCTAGGCTAGGTTTTAGCGAACCAGCGATAAAACTCCCAGTAGTTCGACACCACTCACACCCCAGATTCGGTTGATACCGTTCAACCAATCTCACTGGAGCGCAAACTCGTAGAGTATTCCAGTGCACAAACTTTCCCGCGTGGTCGTGCCGGAGGCTCCCCCTGGATTTTCCCCAGGCTACCCTCCAACCACGCAATTCGACCGCTATATTGGGTTCGTCCTATTATAGCAACAGTCAGGTTCAAAAAAAATAAAAAAAACCACGTAAATTGAGATTCGTCAAAATGACAGGCTCATTTCGTTAAAAGCGGCTGCTTAAACACGAGGCCTAACCATTTGTGGCGTTAGTTAATCTACACTGCAACAAACATGGCGGCGGCGAAATATGTTTGTAGGTTTCAAACTGTTATTAGAGTTGTAGGTAAACCTACCTCTTCAAGAATACTACTTGTGATACATTTGGCCATGGCCGGGGGCGGAGGGAGGGGACAGTTTAACGTCTTTCTAGTTGCGCGACATATCGGTTGCTACCACTATTATTTGAATCGATTCAATGATTCGATTCACGGTCACTTTACAAACGATTATCGATAGTCGATGATGTCAGTTCGTCATCATCAAATATCAAAAATGTACAACGTTAATATTCAAGTTTTCACTTCTGCTGGCACTCCCGGAGTGCAACCCGGGCGTTTTTTATACAAGACGGTACACAAATGTACCTACACGGTTAAGTTTTGAAACGCTGACATCACATTCAAGCTTGAAACTTTAGACTTTGTTCACTTACATTTTAACTCGAGTGACATGTGACAGTGTGTAATGGGCCCAATATGTTAAGTATTAAGTGCAGTCAGAATTAAAATACAAACATGTAACACCTTGTCATATTTACATCAACACGTCAATAATAAGCCGTTTTAAGGTGTTTCGTTTTACAAAACGCCTTTTGACATTCGCAGGCTAACAGCGTGATATTTTTAGAACCATTATGTAATAAATAAACTTTCTTAGGCTTTCCATTTGCGCGAAACTCCTCCTTTCCTAGAATAAACTTGTACTTATAAAATAATAAATGAATAAATATATAAAAATATATAATTTTAAATAATTTATACTAACTATTAATAAGTAATGTAATTATTATTATTTTTAATTATTAATTATTTTAATTATTTTATTCAATAATTTTAATTGAATTATTATTTTCCAATTAACTGCCTTAAGTCCGCCGACGGTCCCGACTGACCATACAAACATAGTTACGGCATACTGGAATAATATGAAGCTTTTTATAAACATCGCGATCTGCCATATCTAGGTCGAAAACTAGTATCTGCTGCTATAATTTATAATAGAAAAAAAAAGTATGCGAAAGTCCTACTTGCTCTGTATTTTTTTTTTCTATTTTAAAATCTAGCAACTAACAAAGTAGTTTTCGACCAACAGCATGCCGTTTTAAAATGAGAACAAAACCACTACACGTTTGTACGGAGAGTCGAGCATCCTGGCGACACTTAATACTACGAGATATAAAAACTATGAAGCAAAAACCACAACATAACTAACAAGCACATCAATGTTACATTCAACCGAACGCAATGCAATTATCATTCCAATTATTATTACGTTATGGTTAAAATACGCACTAAATTAACCGAATTGTTCGAAACACGTATAAATCAGGGGAATGAGTTTTGAATTGCTTTCAGCTTAAATATAATCACAAATTTTGAGACTCTTACAATGTGTTAAGGTTTTATTTATCATGTGTTTTGTACGGATTATATTCGAACATAATATATGATATGTGAGGAGAAAGACCATATACACAAATGATAAACGTACAATCTTTCCCAAACTATCACGTCCTAAACTAATTTCTCAAATTATTCTAGTGTATTAAAATTAAAGCCCAAATATGAATGTTTGTTACATCATTTTCTACAAATATCACGTTGTTAGTCTGTGAATGTCAAAATACGTTTTGTATGGAAATCAAAGCACCTTAAGACCAGTTCTTAATTTAGCTGTACAGGAAGGATTCTTCCGTCCTTTATGTGACACGTGTCGTTCCTCTGTAGATATCTATACTTAAGAGGAAACACAACGGCCGTTTTTCCATAGAAACGTAGTCCCCTGTTTTCTCCCTGGATAATGGCAGTGGAGCAATTTTTTTTTCCATAAATCTGTGTCTACTATTGACATGTTCCTATGTTTTCCTTTTTTTCATAAATTTATTCTTAAAAGAGATATTATACCCATCAAAAACCTAAAAAAATGCCAGATTTTCCGCTGTGTTTAAACATCAAGAAAACAATTTTGACTAGATTATTTAAAAACGGATGACATAGGAACACGGCCAAAGCTTTTCTTTGATTTTTAATAAAAATAATAGTTAAATAGGTCAAGTTTTGGAGAAGAAATCAGGGGACTACGAAACGTTGATTTTATGTACTTTTAATAGGTATTTTCGGTCCAAGCTGCAGTTGTCTCTATCGCGCTCTGCGGGGGAGGCTTGAGGTTGGCGCGGTGAAGAATAAGGTCCTCTCGGTAGGTATTGACAAGTCAAGACTCGGGTAATAAACTACTATCAAGGTTACCTACAGTCAAAGTTCAGGCATGTGCAGGTGGCTATGCCGAGGTCGAGGTATTATGTTACAGTTTGTTATGATTAAGTACTAATGGAAAATATCTATGGTATAAAATTTCCATCAGGTGTGCCGTGTGCCCTCACTACAGCTTCCCCGTTTTTTTTGAGTCAACATTTTTATTATGATTTTTTTATTTATTTATTATTTTATTCAAATGAAAACTTACATACTATACAATTATATTCTCGCCAAACTGTTACGTGTGATGGCGAGACGCGCTACATTTTAATACAACTTAACTTAACCTATTAAACTCATCTTATGAGATAAATTAGGTAACAATTTCGTGGGCCCCATACCAAAGAAATTATATATATATATATATATATATATATGCATACATACACACACACCCACACAATCATGAAAAGTCGAGAAGACATTCCTTTAGTCTAGTTTTTATCATAGATTTACTTAATTTAGGACTTTCTCTTAGTTAACTAATTTTATTGAATATTTTAATAGTAGAATACAATGAATACTATGTTTTTGGCTTAACTTATCTTAGTTTTACTTTGGCTAGGGTTTACATATGGTTTCTTATAACATCTTACTGCTACTTAGAATGTTTACATGCCACCACCGGCTTATACGGGAGTATATGGTGGATTGGTGTATTGTGTCATGGTGTGTGGTTGGAATCTTATTTATCGGTTTTGTAGTACTAACAATGGATATAGACTCTGTGGTTCCATATACTATGGTAAGTGGTATGCGATTTCATGGATTTGTCTTACTGTCTCATGATGTCCTGGGTAATGATTTATTTATTACTCTCTCCACCGTGACGTTGAGTTGTTGTCTCGTTAAATTCTTAACTATGTCGATGCCTCTGTTGTTGAATCTGGATTCTACGCTTGTAACTATCTACGAGGTGTGCGTAGCGTTCGGGTACCGTTATGGCGTGCCGTTTCTTTGTTGCGCCATTCGTAACGTTGGCGACTACGTGGCGGCCTTCGAGGCGCCCCTGGGACTGCATTCCCGGCGCCTGACCTTGAGGCGTGGCTCCATATGAAGCTATTTGTGGCTGACCCGGACGGGGTAGCACTTTTTATGGAAATTTGCTTAACCGATGATGGTCGGTTCTGGTGTGTTTGTTGGCGGCGGATGCCGTGGTTGGCTGCAGCTGTGGTCAGGTATGTAGTTATTGTGTTGCTGTCAACCTGCTTGGTGCTGGCGTTGTTCGAAGCCCCGTCCTGTGCAATTATTACTTCTTCTCGACGGTCTTCCTTGGTGCACTGTCCTCCCATAGCTGAACTTAGTTGGTTCGCATGGTACTGGTTGGTGCTGGTTCTGGTTACTAGTGCCGTGGAGCTGGTTAATGCTGGTTGCCTGACGCAGTGAAGCTGGTTGATGCTGGTTGGGTAGCGGCGGCGTCTATGGTCTGCTGCGGAGCTAGGCTGCCTGGTGCAGCCGTCTGGCAAGAATCGCCATGAAGAATAAGGTCCTCTCGGTAGGATTTGGCAAGTCAAGACTCGGGTAATAACGGTGTTTATTCAGAGAAAATGTATGTCTTATATACTAGTGCATTTCCTTGTGTTCCTATGAGTGGAAACTGCTATCAAGGTTACAGTACAAAGTCCAGGCATGTGCAGGTGGCTATGCCGAGGTCGAGGTATTATGTTGCAGTTTGTTATGATTAAGTACTACTGGAAAATAGGTATAAACTTTCCATCAGGTGTGCCGTGTGCCCTCACTACTGCGACAGCAATACATTTTGCAAATACTATTTCTCAATTATCTCGACCTTAGAGTTTCCTCTTAAGAGTAAACACAGAGTGTATCCCCAGTCGCCAATCTACACCGCTATACATACTTAATAATAATCTATACAATACAATACAAATATTGAAAACTGGGATCCAGAGCAAGAAATTAGAATTAGAATAGGAATAACCCGTAGCGCTTTTATAAAAATGCAAAAATTGTATACCAATAAAGACATTAACCTAAAACTAAGATGGAGACTGGTAAAATGTTATGTACTATCTATTCTCAATTATGGTTTGGAAACATGGACGCTGAATAAATCAATGGAAAACAAAATAGAGGCATTCGAAATGTGGCTATACAGGCGTATGCTGAAATGATTATGATTATCTTGGACTGCAAAAGTTACCAACCGTAGACATCTTAAAAAGAATGAAGAAGAAAAAGGAAGTATTAGCCACAGTTAAGCGGAGAAAGAATGCCTATTTTGGTCATCTACATAGACATGAAAAGTACGACCTACTGAAAACCATAATTGAAGGAAAAATAGAGGGAAAAAGGGGTAGAGGGAGAAGGAGGATGAACTGGTTCGATAACATCAGAAAATGGACGAATATCAAAGACGCGGCCACGCTCGCAAGACTGGCCAAGAATAGGGAAGACTTTGCAAAGGAGGTCACCGACGCCCGGTTGGGCATGGCAGATTAAGAAGAAGAAGAACAAGTATGTAATAAAAACACAAAGGTATATTAAAGATAAACAATGGTAGAAAGTGGTCTTATCACTAAAAAGCGATCTTCCAGACCACCTCTGGGTGGTGGAGACGATGCAAAATAATGATGTGATTTGAGTAGCAATAACTGGCCACCTCATACTAAAAATGAACTCTGTTCCACTACAAACAGAATTAAATTTAGTATAACGGTGGCCAGTTATTGAAGGGAGGCCAGTAATTGACACCTTTTACTAAAAATTAATTCTATTATAGGTCAATAGAGTTCATTTTTAGTATGATGTGGCCAGTTATTGAGGTATTGGCAATTTAACCTACATTCTATACTTGTGGCGCATCACTAGCGCAGAACGCCCTCATCGCTAGTCAAAACCCGTCCAGGCGACAGCGATGCGGGTGCGCGCGCGCAGGGGCCCTCGACGCGGACCGGCTCCCAGACCGCGGCACGCAGCGACAGAGTGCATCCGATCACCTTCGACGCCGAACCTGCACGGCTATCATGGGACGGCGCGCGAGCTCTCGATTTTTCTCGCACTGTCCGTCTCTCTCTTATTAGAACACTTAGTACAAAAGGTATAGTGCGAGAAAAATAGAGAGTATGTCGTGGCCGTCTCATGATAGACGTGCTGTGCCACTCTGCCCCGCCGCTTACCTACCCTAACGCTTTCGCCTGATATTGCTGCGCAATCGATACGTATCACTAAGATACAATAATACAATCCTTTTATATTTTGTGGAGTTAGTCTTTGATTTATTCACCTACAGAGTAGAATACTCCATATACTAATGTTTTAAAAAGGAAAATCTGTGAGATTGAAAGTTTGTAGGCTTGTAAAGTTATTAGTTTGTATGTAGGGTGTAATATCCGAAACTACTGATAAAAAAAACACCATTATTTGAAATAGATCTACAGGATTTGCTCTATTATACGCGAGCGGATCCGCGCGGTCAGCTACATAGTCACTAAAAGTTGAGTGAATAGAAATGAGAGCGTCATTTTCATGGCACAGTTCATATTTAATTTCAATTTGATTTGAGCGGCACGAGAATACGCCTCCAGCGTCCATATATTTTCCAATATTTGCTGCGACTTGCTGCCGGACATAATTAACGCCCGACAAAATTCGTTTATCATTTAGGTGTGTTTAATATTGTCTTTCTGCTCACTTATTCTATGTATAAATAATCCGTACAAAACACATGATAAATGAAACCTGAACACATTGTAAGAGAGTCTCAAATTTAGTGATTATAAATACTTAAGCTGGCAGCAATTTAAAACTCATTCCCCTGTTATAAAAGTACCTATAAGTGTTTGTAACATTTCGGTTAATTTAAAGCGTAGTTTCACCATTGGAGCGCGGCGCTAGTTAAAATAGAAAAAAATATATATAGAGCGAGTAGGATTCCCCCAAAGAAGAAGAAGGGAAGCCCTTAAGCAATCGCTTATTATTTTCTACTATAATTTATAGCAACAGATACTAGTTTTCGACCTACATAGATATGGCGGATCGCATTGTTTGTAAAAATCTTAATGTTATTCCACAGTATGCCGTTTTAGAATGAGATCCAAACTATGTTTGTATGGACAGTCGGGACCGGCGGCAGATTTAAGGCCGTGAATTGGAAATTATCGCGTTCTTCCTGAGATTAGGAAACAGTCCCTGTGTGGCCGAGCTCAGCGCGGGTGAAAATATGGAGAAAACGAATTTATATTCAGCCAAATAGATTCCCGCGCTCAAATTGTTGTACCCCGGAACAAACGAACTTATAACAACTGTTGGCAACTAACGTCAACCACAAGCTAAGATCACTAACTAACTGGAACCTCTCAACTTCTTGCTCTTTGCACGCTACTCATCCGTGCAAGTTGCCATGCAAGTAGCTATTAAATATACGGCGCTTTAAACTTGCCATTTACAATTACGACATTTTTTTTTTTTTTTACCTTTGGAATATTACGTACTCGTCCATATAAAAAGGGAAAACGTTTTTCCACTTCTAAATATTTTCCAATCTCAATGATTTTTAGTACGTTATTGACATACTGAAAGATTAGGTTTATACACTGTGTATCAAGGATGGGGTGTGAATCGAGTAAGGGCATATTCGGTAGCGCATTGGGATTCATGTTTTTTTTTATACAACTTAAAATGCGTCTGCGGAATAAAATGTGCTTTGTCCCTTTCTTACGAACACAAATGTCGAAGTGACAGATATATATTAACGATTTTTAACGCCATTTTAGTTAAAATAGGCTTATAGAACGTTTATAAATACGGCTGTAAGTATCTGTGTGCCCCGCAATAAGGTTGTATAATATATTTTTTATACTCGTCAACCTTAATGTTTGAATTAAGACTTCGTACACCAAACTATAATCACATACTTTTTTCTATGGAGCTCCCAACTCAACTTTATACAACTATTTAGGCAACTAAAATGAATTCGACCAATCACGTGGTGCCTTTACTGAACTATAATGAATTTGACCAATAGAACGTCATCTTGGCTACAGACACAGAGGAAAAGTCATCAACAAATACTAAGCCGTTGGGGGCGCTTCGTTTCAGCAGGGCTTAGATTTTCAATAGATACCAAGTTTGTTTAATTAGTTGAGTGGACTCGTAGAAAAAGTATTCTATACAATAGTTATATAATTTGCTTTTTAAGACTCATACATAATTAGGCCACTCAGCAAGCTTCGTGGCTTTAACGTGGTACTCGACTGAAAAAGCATACATTATATAACGATTGCTTAAAATAGTAGTTAATATTAGTCCAAAAAAATAAAGAAGGCAAAAAAATATGCCCAATGACGAAAATCCCATTCATATATCTCAAAAAAATACGAAGCTACTGTCAATAAAGAGAAAAAACTTCCGAGCGTCTTTGTAAATGGCAATCGTTTAATATGAAGGTGCGTTTTGCGGAAAACAGAAGGGCAGAATATACCCTCTCTTTAAAACTTTGGACACTTATAACTTTGTGATTCTCTTGTGTTACTTTTTTCTTCATTTGTCAATTTTTAATCTTGTTTCGAGAAAAAAACATTCCACCCGCGACTTCATCTGACCCATTTATTTTAATGCAAGCTATAAACTATCTTCGTGCAAAATATCATCCAAAGCGGTTGAGCCGTTTAAGCGTGATTGAGTAACAAACATCCAAATATTCGCATTTATAATACTATTCAGTTGGACTCAAAATATACCTAAGCGAGATTTTGATACAAGTTATAAACTATCTTCGTGCAAAATATTATCCAAAGCGGTTGAGCTGTTTAAGCGTGATTGAGTAACAAACATCCAAACGTTCGCGTTTATAATATTAATAGGAGTGTTTAGTCGTTAAAGTGTATTACTACCACAATGGTGGCTAACAAGCATGCGTGCTGATAAGCAGAGACCGTAGCCTATGGAAACTTCCAATGGAGTCACAAGCTCTTTAATTGATTTGAAGATACGTTGTGGACGGAGAGCTAGCGACCAAATCGGTCATGTAGCTTCAGCTGTATTGAAACTCCGTTAGCTACTTCCCTGAACAACCTTTTCCGATAATCTTCGCGCTGGCAGCCCGCGGGCGGTGGGTGCGGGTGTGGTGGGGTAGGGGAAAAAGAAATTGGGCTCAGCGACTTTAATTTTTTTTTCAAACAGTCGCTCAGTACTCCCTGTGCACCCAAAAAAAAAATTAAATCGATCGGGTGGTGGGAAGGGGTTGCCAGCGTTAATTAAAAATACCAAAATAATAATAATTTTCATGTGGGCTCAGCTGTATTGGCTTTTTTTCTGACGCGAGATTAATTAATATGTATGCCCCAAAAAATAGCCATGCAAAAATATCGTTTTTTTTTCGGTACCTTCCCACCGATATTTTTGCATGGCTATTTTTTGGGGCATACATATTAATTAATCTCGCGTCAGAAAAAAAGCCAATACAGCTGAGCCCACATTAAAATTGTTATTATTTTGGTATTTTTAATTAACGCTGGCAACCCCTTGTGTTGATAACCAGAGACATATGGAGTTCCTTCACTCTCACCACGGAACACAACACAACATACATACACGGTGAAATGGTATTAAGGGTCCTTTTAGTCTTAACTCGAACAAACAATCTTTAGCCACTCGTGCCCAGAGTCATTTCCTCACGGAACGTACTTGTTTCGCTATTAACTATCTTTTTCTTCGCCGTATGGAAGATAGAGTCATCAATTCTTGACCTAGACTGCGTCCAGTTTAGGTGAAGGCGCAAAACATTACTTCCTAAGTGTAAATGGTATTGATATAGGGCGAGCCTATCTCTGGTACGCCAAAGCTTCTAGGGTCAGTTTCGTTTGCTACCCACGTACGGGGGAAAAGGTATCCAGTATATAGGTTAGCTACGTAGCTGGTCCTATCTCCAGCCTAGTGCTGAGATCGCCTGAGTCTTGGGAGGGTTGACCATGTGCATATGTTATTGCAATATGTGATTGAATTAAATCAGATCTTGCTACCTCTGTAGCTATGATTATGAGTGGCCACTCAATTATCAACCCTCGTGCACTTCGAATCGGTGGATACCAGTCCCACTGCAGGCCATATAAACACTCGTTCTCTTTGGCACTTAATCAGTTCCCTAATTTATAATAAAGATTAAACAACATCCAGTTATTTAATGTATTCTATCTAAATATTAATACCAAGTTAAATCAGGTTAATTAGAGTAAAATTAACCTATTGTGAATACTATAGAATGGACAAGTCTGTGACCTTAGATTGTACCCTAGTCTTCTCTTTGGCCACGTCAAAACTGCTGAAAGAACAACGAGGCTTTCACTAAATCTGACCCTAGTCGCCTATTAAGTAGCTAGATATACTAGGTTTTGATAGAATGATTAATACTTCAAAAGTTAGACACTGCCTGTTCGAGCACAATAGTAAAGAGATTTACTACTGTTATGTTATGATACTTATGACCTTATCTACGTTGCTCCTAATTATGTAATTTAGTACTTAAAGGTATCCTACTGGGAGTCTGCAGGTAATGGATTAAAAAACCAGTTGAAAGTAGAAAAAGAAAAGGAATTTATTGATTGTGATTTTAATCGAAACTCTTGACTAATATACCAAATAAAACTAGTTGTAGTCTTATTTGGTGATTGCTTTGATTAACCTAGGCCAAACCTAAAGAGGAAAAATCTAGCAATCTCAACGAAAAAACCTCTTGCCTTTATTAACCCCTAATAAAGTAACAAATATTATACGCTAAAGTTAATTATGACTAACTATGAGTTACAACAAATAACTACACAATATTCTACTTCCTATATTCTCTAAATTGACAAATACACGAGTTCACGTTTGGACACTAAACAATATACCTAGATCAAATACACTTGCATATCATAAACAATAGTGGCTGAAATGATCTTAGCTAAAGAAAAGAAAAGAAAGAAGACATTTATTCACTACACAAAAGACACACAGAGACAAAGGGAGTACAGATACAATACAATTGACACATAATGTGTGTGTCTTCGCGGCAGTGAATCGGTCGCTGTCTCAGCATTAGCTGTGTGTGTAGCTGTGTTAGGCTTTACGTTAAAATATTCGCTAACGTATTTAGAGCGTTTATACTGTCGGCTTTGGTCAATTCAGACAACAATCTATGTACAAACACACGAGTGGGGATCGAACCCAACTTGTACATAACACTATTTAAAATCGTTCCACAATGAATCGATGGATAATTACACAATAACACAATAAAAGTAGATGAATGAACAGATGGGACTGATTTATCTACAAGTAGGTACTATGCCTACAGAGCGCAAGCAAGCAACTCTTTGTGACAAGCATATTACAATGGTAATTAAAAGGAAGAGTATATATATAAGTGATTTCGCCCGCTAATTCATCTGTTCATCGATCTCTCAAGATTTATACTTAGCCCTTTAAATACTGTATAGAAGCACTACACTGACTCTAGTACTTAAAACACTTAGATGTCTCATATGGACAGACTCAGGAAAGACCGGCCATCTAGTAATTTGAAAGTATCGCCTTCTTCCGTGGTTCTAGAACCAGTGTCGTCCTCGCAACATTTCCCCGTTTACGTGAATCTTTCCTCCCCTCAATTAACGATACAACTTTATTTATACAATCGCTTATTTTTATTTTCAACTTAATTCTAATACAATAAGGTCTTTCTGCCGATATCCGCCTCTCATTGCATCCCCGCTTCTCTATGATCTGCGCGTACGCTCCTCGTCTTGCTTCTCGTTCTCTCCTCCAGGCAGGATCACACTCTGTCTCTCTCGTGCCGCTTTCTTCCTGCTCACGGAATTTGCTCCGTCGTCTGTTCAGCACGTGTTTGCACTTTGCTGTAAGTTGAAACAATGGTTTGCGCAATATCTGTATAATAGGATATGCTACAACGAACATTATGCCAATGGTGGCAAAGTCGTCATTTGATTGTACCGTGTGCAAACCTTGCCATTGAATCTATTGTCCATGTTCCTTGAACTGCCATAGTTAAGCGTTATAAGTGCCCAATATTTATTTAAGTCCCATTTCTTTTAAGTTTATGACTTCCTAGGGTTAATGGTAAGATGCTGTCTTTATGGTGTCATCAAGCTGAGGCGAGTATTATTGTTTTCTTAAATAAATATTCGTAGAATTTGACGGTATATTTAACAGGTCTGGGTTCCCATTACAACAGCTAGTCACTCGCCCACGCTTGCTTATTATTATGGCTGAGGTCTCTTGTAAGTAATTCCCCAGTAAAGCGTTTCTCAAAAAAAAACCACTATAAATAATTGTGACTTTTTCTAGGATTATTATGTTATTTCCACTAAGAATCAAGAGCGGTTTCGATTCTAATAGGACAGTAAAAATGTCTCAAAGATTTTTTCCTGTTGTGTTACCATTTTCCATATACTTGACAACACTATAGGAAAATTCAAAAATGTATGGTAATTTTGGGGCACGTTTTTTTCCCTATTGGGATAATGGAAAGATATCGTGATTCTGAGTAGAAATAACATAAAAGTTGTAGAAAATTTGGTAAATAATGTAGTGGCATTTTTTTTAAGTAACATTAAGTTGGACTCAAAATATGAGCGAGATTTACAACTGCGGTAGGCTCTCTAAAACTCGCCATAACTACAAAGTACTTATGCTCGTAGCGTTATTCCCGGTTGTGCCTTAAATGAGCCTGAGGTCCGCTTTGACACCTTATTAGGTGTCAAAGCGGACCGCCACGTCTTGGTATTCCAAGACGTGGCATAGGCACTAGTTTTACGAAAGCAACTGCCAACTGACCTTCCAACCCAAAGGGAAAACTAGACCTTATTGGGATTAGACCGGTTTCCTCACGATGTTCTCCTTCACCGAAAACTAACGGTAAATATTTCGTACATAAGTTTCGAAAATCTCATTGGTACGAGCCGGGATTCGAACCGACGACTGCCGCTTGACAGCCGCATTCCTGAACCACTAAGCTACCCTAGCTTACCTACAAAGTACTATTTACAACAATGTTGTGTGTATAATTAATTCCCAGCTTCGGAAGCTCGTGAACTAATAAAACATGAGCCAAAGTCTCGGCACTACTTCGACGGCTTCCTTGCTTTGTTTCGTCGCACGTATCCGCTCCATTTGTAACGGTACAGTTCACCTAAAAAGGAGTATAGCGAGTTAATAATTACAGATTTAGTACACGCCTTAGTGTGGCGTTAAGGGCAGACTGCAAAGAGATCGATACGGCCAAAGTTGAAAAAAATATGTACTCGTATAACTACAACTTTATTGACCTTTTTTTATATACAACGACGGTGGCAAACAACCGTATGGCCCGTCTGATGGTAAGCGGACACCGCAGCTTATAGACGCATGCAACTCCAAAGGAGTTACATGGGCGTTGCCGACCGATATGTTTGAGGATTCGCCGTGTTGACAGCTGAAGGAAAAAATTCCATGCTCTCAACACAACGCGTCCTCGGGAGCTCTGGCGACTTGCTCACCACCAGGAACACAACACTACTACAGAGCAAGTAGTAGTGTTATTATGGCTGTGCTCTCCTGCAAGGCGGAGGTACTTCCCCAGTTGGGCTGCTCCAAATTCGAGCGGGATGACATTTCGATGTGCCCTACCTCACCAAACCATACTTACCATTAAGGTTGTGTATACATATGTTACCGATCACTTGACACTCTTTGGGGGAGGCATATGTCCAGCAGTGGACGTCTTTCGGCTGATATGATTATGATGATTAGATGAAGAGGAAACATATTTTTGTAAGTTTGCCCGTATCGATATTTTTGTAGTCCAACTGTACCATTTGTACGGCGTTCACGGAAACGACGGTACTGGCTGGAAATCAGCGCTGTTGGTTTCTGACACCTCAGCATAACGTTATAATATACCTATGTGTTTATTTGTTTGTAAACGTACTCTAGTAAGCGGCGTACTTACGGAAGGTGTCGGCGGAGAGGTGCGACAGCAGAACAATAACAAAATAGTTCGGCTCGGCAAAAAGCTCGAGGCAAATTTACTGTCGTTTCGCTAGAATGCTCGCTAAACGCACCTGTTTATTTTGTGAGCATTTACCTTGCATTTACATTCGTTAGAATTCTCAATAACAAGTAGCAGACGCAACTGGCTATTATTGAAACAAACAAGCCTAAATGTTTGCTTGGTTGAGCAGCACTCGATTGCCCAAGCGTTTCATTTATTAAGTAAACCATCCCGGATTGCGCCCCAGGGCCCCAATATGTTCCCGTGTGTACCATTTTTTCCCGAATATGAAGTTCCCGCGGGAAATCCAGAGGTAAGAGGTAAATAAACATGTAGATTACGGAGGATGAAAGATATATTTCCGTAGCTTTTGCTTCTTCAGGTTAACCGTAGGTATCCACTTCCTAATGGGTGCCATAAATGTTTTATAAAAGACTAGCTGCCCTCGCGGCTTGACTCGCGTATTGCAAAGAACACAAGCAAACGCGGAATAAAATAAAACCTCTGTCCATACAGATAGTCCAATCTATACACTGGTGAATGATTTTTTTAAGTCGGATAAGTGGTTCCGCAGGTCCCTACATACAAACATACAAAGCTCACAAACGTTATCCGTTTATTAATATCTCGACAGTTTGCAAGAAACGTATACCGTCATTTTATGGACATATATTGCGTCGTCCCAGTAGCCTCGAATACATCATGTTGACGGGAAAGGTGCAGGGTAGACGAGCTCGTGGCAGACCGCCAGCTAAATGGAGTGATCAAGTCACACCGGACTACGAGAACACCAGGTGTTCGCAACGAACACTCAATAAGCTAGTATCCATGTAACACAAATGAATGTATGGGTTTTTTTTTTACTTTCTAGTCAGGTAAATACTTGCCTTGCTTGCCAATTTTCAAGTCTTTAGCTCATAGTTTCAAGGAGTTTCCATATAGAGTTCATCTCCATTTTTTAACCCTTATAATTTTTATGGCTATTTATTTTATAACCTGGCCAAGGATTTTCTCGAAAGATTAGTAAAGTTTGCATCAAAATCCGAAAAGCCGTTTTCACGTGACTCGCGATCACATAAACAGACAAACAGAAAATAATTCTAAAAACTGTTGCAACGTGTTCTGTTATCGCTTCTAAGTCTCCCCAGCCAACTTTTTTTCGAATATCGGCCATGTACAGTCTTTCGACTCGCTTCAGCTTTATTATATGTATAGATTATATTAAATTTTCGTGGACGTAGATGAACGAATATTTCACAAATGGAAGATTCTTCTTAACATGTGTATTCTTTTCGGAAAAAGCTCTGTAACTCTCCCTACAGTTTTGTAACCGCCGCAAAACTTATTTTCAAAAACGTTATGTATTCCGTGTTTCGCCGGTGGCATAAATTCGCCTGATTACATTAGGAATTCGCGGTGTGCGCGCTAACAATATAGTTGACTAATTTGCATCAACGCTGCTGAAGATTTAAACACCTGGGCCGCCATCTTAAAGCGCAAAATTCAATTTAGGAACCAATTTTATGGGGGTATTACCAATAAAAAAGGGTAATAAAGTGGCGAAGAGTATGGAAATGTAGCATTCTCTTTCGCCAGAGGCAATGATCCTCACTGAATCATACACATAGTATTGGAGTCTGGCTAATGAATGATGAGCATGAGATTTATTTTTAAACTTTTTATATAGCAACAGTAATATCATTGTCAGATGTGTCAAACGTCTTAAATTTGTATGATGTTCTAATAATCTTGATACTTAATATGCTAACTGAGAATGTAACTGTTCCATAATAAATTGGATGTTTGTTGCTTTTTAAGAGAATTACACAGTGGCTTACAGCTAATATTATTCACATTAAAGAATATCATAAAAAAAGTTCAATTATTATTTCTCGTCCAAATTTCAATTTGGGAGCCTGATTCTTAAATATAAAGTAGAATGAAGAAAGAGTTTAATTTCATATACCTCTAGTTCCTTCTGCTTGATAAGTATCATTGTTTGCATTTTTTGTATTGGAGGAAAATAATAATGGATCAAGTATCATTATTATTTTATCGCGTTATACACGGTACTTTGAAATTTCCCCCTTTTCTAAACTCATCTTTTATTAGCCAAACTCTAGTAGTGATAGCGGTCCCATATCTATTAAATGCATAAGTAGTGTCAATCACGACACACATTCGTCAACGCAATACGAGTTCTTTTCACTACATGTGGAGTTTCGAAGCGAAAGCAACGCTACGTGTGCTACGCCGTAGTGGGCTGCGGCGTAGCGCTACGACCGCAGCATGCCGTGAATCGAACACGTTCACTGCCAGGAACCTGCCTAGCGGTTGCCTACGCCATAGGCGCTTAGTACTGCTTAACGAGCGTAGCGCGTAGCGATTCTTGGCAGTGAACGTAAATAGTGTAAAAAAATATAAAAACTCACCAAATAATAAACGCCAAACGGCATCACAACGACCGCCACCAGCAGGTCCGCGACCGCCAAACTCACTATAAAATAGTTCGTGGCAGTCTGCAAACTTCTTTCCTTAGCCACACTCATGATCACCAACACATTTCCAAACAAAGTCAACAATGGAAATACTAGCAGCGACAACGCCCAGTAATTATAACTCACATCACTACACGTTCCATTTTCAAATGTACAGTTACTATCGTTGAGCGTTCGGAAATACAGTTCACTGAATGAGTCGTTAAAATTTAAATTTAGAACGCGTGTCTCGTTGGCCAGTGTTGTGTTTGGGTCCGGCGGTCGGGCTTGTGCCGGCATCGGGTCGGGTGCATTCATGGTTTATTTTTCAGTTCGCAACGCGTACATTTCTGCCCGTTGACCTGGAAAAAAACGTTTGATTAAATGTTTTGTTAGTGAACGTAACAAATAAAAATCCTTTTTTGGATTCCCTGGATGCCGTTACAATGAAATAACAAATAAGTTAATTGCATTACACCATGTAAGGTTTTTGATTTTACCGTCAAAAATTTAATCTAATGAATACGGAATTTTACTGATAGTCAAAGGCGCAACTTTTAGTGAAACGTGAAAAACGTGCTTCTAGTAAGAACTTTTTTAGGGAAAATATAATGTAAAAAAAAACCGTTTTCAAATACCACATTGGATAATCAGTGTGTATAATAACAGAACCTAAAATTCTACCAAAAAAGAGCGTATTTCAGACCAAAAGTGATACATAAAATGTTAGTAACAATATGGCTTAAAGAACTATGTTAACAATATGCAATAACATTTCTTTGTTTGAATTAGTGACCCATAAACCGTATAAGCTTTAAAAACGTCCTTAAAGCGACAAGGTTAAATATAATACAGATGCTTAGCACACTTTAGAACTCTCCCGAAACTAAACGCAACGTGATACAGATTGTCATAAATTTAAAACTTTCACCGCGCCCCGCGTCTAATTTGAAAGCGGGGAGTCGTCATTTTAAAAATAATCCTTGTTTATTATCGATGTCGAGCGGTATTATGTAAACCAGGGCTTAATTAAATTCCTCGACCAAGTTTGGTACACTTCATCCCTTTAACACAGGAAAGATATCCAGTATAACGACTTCCTAACTCCCAGGTCCAATACTTCGAGTATTCATCAGAATAGGGATGATGAATGAGATTTTTTATGATGTCATTCGAACCAGTTTTTGGGGAGGAACAAATGTTTGTATGGGAGCAACTACAATTTAAAGAACGTAAATACCCAAAAATTTTAGACAAAGATTGACCTCGCTGGCGGCAGCGCAAAACGCTTCATACTGATAGACAAGTATGACGTCACATTTGTACATTTGTAGTAATTTGTAGTAATAGTTGTATAAACAATCAGGTTAATTGTTGTTTCGGTCGCGAAATTCTGCGTTTAAGTACATACTTGTCTTACAATTTTGTTTCTATAAAGGCGTAAGGATTCTATTGGTAGCTTTAAATTTACTCTTGGACAATTCAAAAAATGCATTTTTTTTTCACTTTCAAGGTATATCTTTTTTTGATTTTAACTATATTTTATAATTTATACTATAACATCACTACGTGATCAATTCGAACATGAGGCATCATGCCCACTGAGCAAGGTTGCGAGGCATTGAGTGACGTTAAAATCCACCAATAGCGTAGCGGGGTGCTTCCCGCATCTCTTCCTATTGGTGCATTTTTTTCTCGCTCACCGCCTCGCTACATCGCACAGATCTGGTGGATACTCACCCTTAGGTGACCTGATGGGTCGACGTGGAGGCAGTACGATATCATTAAACTCACCAACTCAACTGTCAGTCTCTTTTCTAATACACTTGAATGAATGCTTTTTGATGGGTTGTGCGGAAGCGGGACGGTATGAACGCGGTAATGCATGTGTACCGAGCTGATTTCGCGCCATATAAAACTGCTGTGCAAATATAATACTGACAGTATACCGATGCGTATGGAAATCTAGGCGATATTAGTCAAGTCTCGGTAAAGTAGAAAAAACCGCATACCTATTCAGCCACAACTGAAACTAATGTAGGCAAAGTCATAAGCCTAAATAATGCTGCTTACTGTCGGTAGTTAAATTTTTTTTTTTTTTTTACCAAATGAATGCACTTAAATTCTACTTTCCTTGTGACTTACTGAATTCACTAAACGAAATTTGGCGTAAGAATACCACGATCCGCAACTCGGGGGCATCTGAATTAACATGTAGACAAGAATTTTAATTCTACACTGGTTCATTAATTACGTTAAACTGTTAACCTTTTTAAGACATTAGGAGTAGGCGAATCATTACATGTGGTATACATATAATGTGTTTAGAAATGAATAGGTGCATAGACCAATTTAATTAGGTTGGCAACGCGTATACGTCCCTTGGTGTTGCAAGCGTCCATAGGCTGCTTACCATCAGGCGGGCCGTATTCTTGTTTGCCACCGACGTGGTATAAAAAGGTATATTAACAATTTTGAGCTAAGAGAGAGGGGGCACCAAAAATACGATATCAATCTAATGTTAATACTTTAGTAAAGAGTTCCAGAATTGAGTTGCAGGTAGCCATATTCTATACCGCGGCTATGCCTGGGTTCTTTGAAATAAGCGGGCCTAGCCACTCGGGCAGATAAAATAATAAAATAATATAGATACCTACACCAATACCTCTATGGTTGGGTATACCCTTAAATAAAGAAATTAATAAATTAGTTAACGTTTATGAAATTTATATGGAATAAATAAATTGAATTGAATTGTTTTACCGATATACGTTGCATGTACCTACTGAATGTTTCGCCGTATTTTAATTACTTTACATCGAAAACATTTTTTTTTTCAGAAACTGTAATCTGTTTGTAATAAAACAAACCTAACCTAATGGGTTTTATACAATTACCTTTTAGCTCCCCCGTGTGGTGACAGGTTAGAATTTCACCACCCCCTTCCTTCCCGTGGGTAGTGATGTGCCGGGGAATATTCCCCAAACAGGGGAATATTGAAATACAAATTAGGAAAATTAAAGTTGTAATAAAAGTAAATAAAATGAATAGTGCCACGACAAATAAAGTGCCATTCGCCAAAAACTGCATTATTGTACTAATTCTGACTTTTTATCTCCATTACCATTTAATATGTAAACATTTTCATATTTTGTATTGGTATAATATTTGATTGTGGTTTTTTTATTAACTTTGTATCGTTTTTGTTATTTTAAATATTAAATAATAAATAAATATTAGGGGACAATCTTACACAAATCGACCTAGTCCCAAACTAAGCAAAGCTTGTACTATGGGTACTAGACGACGATAAACATACTTACATAGATAAATAAATACTTAAATACATAGAAAACATCCATGACTCAGGAACAAATATTCGTGCTCAACACACAAATAAATGCCCTTACCGAGATTCGAACCCAGGACCTCTTGCTTCGTAGGCAGGGTCACTACCAACTAGGCTAAAGCGGTCGTCGATTTTCAGAAGTACTTTTGTAAAATTTGTTTTTTTTCTGATGGGGGAATATTCCCAATAACTAGGAATATTCCCATTGTTCCCGGGAATATTCCCATTGTTCAAGGGAACTTGGGCCCTTGATTTTTTTACCAAGACATTAACCAATGTAATTTACCCGCAAAAGTAATCATAGAATCCCTAATTGCAAGATATATAAACATACACAATTTCAATATTCCCTTGGGGGAGGGAACATATCCCTTGTATGGGAATATTCCCGGGAATGTTGCCGGGAATATTCCCAACTGGGGATTATTCCTGCGAACGGCACATCACTACCCGTGGGTGTCGTAAAAGTCGACTAAGGGAACAGGGTTGAAGTCTGTTGTGGGCGATGGGCTAGCAACCTATCACTGCAATATCACATTTTGTCGATCTTTTATATCCACAGTTATGCTAAAAGTGGCGCTGGAACATAAGTTTCATGTGCTCTGTCTACCCCTTTTGGGAATAAAGGCGTGAATGTATGTATGTATGTATGTACCTTTTAGCTATAGATACCTACAAAGTTAACGATTTCTGAGAAAAAAATGATGTTTTGAAAATTCTTGGACAAATAAGAGACTCCCATAGTGTTGACGTGACTGGTGGCCGTAGAGCTGGTGACTTTCTCGCGAAACGTATCCGAACTGCAATACAGCGAGGAAATGCCACCAGCACGGCTATCATGGGACGGCCGCGACACACTCTATTATTCTCGCACTATACCTCCTGTTCTAATAAGAGAGAGACGGATAGGGCGAGAAAAATCGAGAGAGCTCGCGCGCCGTCGCGTGATAGCCGTGCAGTTTCGACGGAAAAATGCCTCAACGGCCTTTTTACATTTAACTTAGTTTTAACTTAAGAGTCCGCAGTAAGCTCGATTCTCCATACAAACGTAGTTACGCTCTCATTTTAAAACTACGTGTTGGATTGTAACGAAACTTTGCATATACAATGACATGAGGTATATCTATGTCTGTAATTAGTTTATGTAGCTTCAGATACCATAGTTAAAAAAAATACAGCGAATTTAATTTTTTCATACTATAACTTGTTTTTGCTGTATTTCGTTTGTTTTATAAACTGGAACCATATATATAAACTAAATATAGACACAGATATATCTCATGTCAATGTATATGCAAAGTTTCGTCACAACCCAACCCATATTTTTTAAATGAGAGCGTATCTACGTTTGTATGGGAAGGTGAAATTCGGTCGCGCTTACTGCGGACTCTTAATTAAGGTGATGTACTCAAATGGTCTTATCGTATGTACAGTCCGCATCAAAAGTAACTGCCCAATCGAAGACGTCAAAAGCTTTTATTCCCTTTTTTTCACTTTTTTATTCACTTTTGACGTCTTCGTTTGCGCAGTTACTTTTGATGCTGACTGTACTTTAAAAAATAAATGATATAGTTTAAAAAATATATTTGAATACTAATCGAATAAGCCTATAAATCTCTTTCATCTTAAACATAAACATGAAATTACCGAGAAATAACATACACCTACGCTCTTTACCCTTTAACCTTCTTGAGGCGTCCTAAATTGAATACAAACAAAAGATTTATTTTTACCTTTAAGATTAAACTTGATATTACTTTAGTGACTACGTGAGACAAATATGAAATAGATGTATAGGTGGTGGTATAGTGTTGGTAAATATCCATATTCATATTCAAATATCCATAATAAATCATATTACATGTTCTTCATGTTGGCACATCACTATTAATAGCCACACCAGCAAGTACCATTCATTATGAATAAACCATTCATTCATTCATTCATTCATTCATTCATACCTGTACCGGTACCTGGCTGACTAGGTAACCGCCTTCTGGGAGGTGGACTCAACGATAATTGTCCCGATAGTCGTTTCAGCGAACGGTTTAATATCGAAGTCTCGACTAACACCTGAATGGCCGGTTCCAATAATCAATCCACCGATAGTTTTCCTTACCAACAGTTACATTTTGATACATTTTCTACGGGTAATCTGTCAAAATGTAACTGCCGGTAAGGAAACCTATCGGTGGATTGATTATTGGAACCGGCCGTAAGAGACTCTCGCTAATTAATAGATGGCTGAGTCAAAGGTCAGATAGAGACAAAAATATTTTTAAAAAATACTAAGATTTTCAGTGTTCCATTTTTGAATTTATATCTAAGCAAATAACCAGACTTTACAATGGTATCAATCAAATGACCATGGAGTATCTAATTTCTTTTGATTTTGGCATGACCCTCGTAATTAGCTTTTTAATCCGCTTAAAACTTTGTTCAAAGCTGTAATAAACGAGCTAATCAGATCATCCGATCACGAAATAGTAACTTTAAGTACAGACTTATTACCTAAGTTGACAAGTCTCCCGCAAACCTAAAATTGTGAAGTAATGGCATTAAGATAATCCGTGTCTAAATTCAAACTCAAACGCAAATATTTAAGCCTGAAAACACACTGGCGCGGCCCTCAATAGTAGATTTGCCTTTAGCTGTCAAATGTACTATTGACCACTACCGCAGGCCGCGCCAGTGCGATTCAGGACTTATATTATGTGACAAACATACAGATCATCAAACAAAAGAGTATAGAAGTCTAAGAACCACCGCAAAACGGCCCCACAGTGAGATGTAGTACGTACAGAGTAAATAATACAACGAGTCTCGGATATGGAATGATTGCTTTATTAGGAAATACATGGGTTTATATAGGCATACTCTAACAATGAAGGTTACTGGAATGAGGTTACTATTAATTAGGTTTGGTTATGTGAGACATACTATCAGGTTTCGAGGCCCTATGAAATAGGATCTAACAATAGGATAGTTATTCATTAGAAAAAGCTAGTGCACGTGCGTGAAACACCTGCATGACTCAAGGTTATTAATACAATGTTGCGCACTACACCTCACGCCTCTCCTTTTTTTTTTTTTTTTTTTTGAGACAAAAATTTGGTAACATATTTTTGGCTTAAAATTATCTGTTACAATGTTTTACATAAGTACTTAACTTATCTTATTTCTATACATTACTATGCGTGATACAATATGGTTCTTATATTATTCTACTGGTTTTACACGGTTTACTGTGTGTTACTGTTCTTAAACTGTTTACTGTGTGATACATATCTGGGTGCGAGTATGCTTTCTCGTTATCTTTTGCTTAGGCTGCAAATTCATTGTTTAGCCATTTGTGGTTTAAATATGATATATCTTAAGCTAGGACGATGTCTATTGTTGTTTAAATATGATATTTCTTAGTGTACGGGTGGTAATGTTCCCTATTTGGATTTAGATGTATTTTATGTCAGTGGGTTCTGGTTGCGTTCTTGGATCTGCATATTTGGTGGTCTACGATTAATGATGTAGTTATTTGCTTCAGTTTCGTTCTGTGAGCTTGTTGGATTAACTATGTTTGAGTTTTTTAATTTTTATTTAAAATATAGGGTTTTTAAATGAGTTAAACAATTTTATATGGTTAGGTGCCGTGTTCGTGTGTTTTTCCGAATGTTTTTTATGTGCTAAACTTTGTGTAAATTTATTTAAAATTTAGATACGCCTTTATTCCCAAAAGGGGTAGGCAGTGTTCATGAAACTATGAGAGATGAACAATAACTTTGTGTGTAGTTTGTTGCTGTTTGCTGTGAAACGGTAAGTTTTTAATTTGAGTTTTATTGTTAATAGTAATAGAGTTCAGTTTTGATTGTGTAAAATATTATGTTTCTCTGATAGTAGTATTACATAGTATTTAAAATTGAACTTGAAAAGGTGGTCTTGAATTGATTGACGTTTTATGGTTTCGTGTGTTTGATTACCGCTGTTTTTTTTTTAACTTAATATTAAATCTCTTAACCTATAGTAACTAGTTATTTTAAAAATATTTTTTTTAATTTTTTTATATATTTTTATTTTATGATTACTCCTACGTGATAAAAATATTATACTAGTATTTCCTTATTGGTTGTTAAAAAAATATTAATTGAATAAAACAAAATATATGTATTAGTTTAATGCTGCTAAATAATTGCAAGTTTGTTATGAATTTGTTATTCTATACGTTTACTATGTTTTGATATTTTTATTTAATTTTATTTTGACCTTTAATATTTGTCTTTCATATTTATTTTAGAGAGCGTTTTCATGAAAAATTTATCTTGGTTACAATATTTCGTTATTTAATTTTTACACGTCAATAATCTTCGTTGTGTGTGTAATCTTCTTCTTTTATGTATTTATTTCATTAAATTTTTATTTTATTTTATTTTTGTCGGAGTGTTCTTACTGACTTGTAGCCTGGTTAATCTGTTGTACCTAGGTCTATTGCTGTTGGTTTTGGTTTTAAGTTCTTAGTTTGTATTTTTTTTGTTTTTTACATTTGTTAGGTTTATATTTTAGTTTTTAGATTTTTTTTTTTTTAGGGATACGCATCTACGTGGTCGGCCGACCTTACATATAATATTATTATTTGCTCAAGGTACAAGATACTGTTTAGTTTATTTATAAAGCGCGCACACATATAACAATATATGTATATGTGTAACCAGGCAGTTCATTTAACACTTCCTCACTTTAACCCTTTATCCTTTCCATGTGTCTAAAGACCTACACGATTGATAACTCGACCGAATCATGATCAGGTTCCAAAGATTTCCTGCCTGCTTGTACCTGGCGCATCCCTTATATCACCTATATGCTTTCTGTCGTGCCACGGTGCGTGGCGCACGTATGCGTTTACGCGACTGCACGAGGAGTCTCTCGGACGCTTGATGCTGGCAAAAAGTATATTTGTGATACAATGTTGTTCTCATTTATTTGTTTGCATCTTTGCTTGTTTTTTTTTTTTGCTCTTTTATTTGTGAATTATTATTATTATTATTATTTTGTCAGTTATTTACTTTACTTTGCTGAATTTAAATTTACACTAATAGTTGTTTTTTTTTTTTTTTTTTTTTTTTTTAGTTATTTAGAGAAGTGAAATATTATGATTTTAATAGTTTTTTCCTACATTTTAATTTAATTTTGTTATTTTTATATTTTGGGTATTTCTTCTTTTAAATTATTATCTAGTAAATTGAATATAATGTTAATAATAGCTTAAACTTCTATTTAAAATAGTATCTAATAATGAATTGAACATAATGATAATAGTTGCTTATCTGTCTATATGAGATATATTATTATTAATTGAATATAATGAAAGTAATATCTTATTCGTCTATATAAAAAATAATCTAGTGTCACTGTTTGTAAAAATAAATATAGTAATTTTCCCTATTATTTAGATTTTATTTTAATGAATTTTTACATATTTATTTCTTTCCTTGCCTGTACCCTGGCTGCATTTTGCTAATAGAATTCACTTATTTTCTCTATCACTACTACGCACGATCGTTGAAGACATCGTCATATAAGAATTTCATCTACTTTTAGGTGATCAGTCTAATCGTACTGTGAAAAACTTACACGTCTTAGCCTTCTCGGATACATTCTGATTTAAAAGAAATTGTTTTTACTAAATCATAGCTATCTGATAAAATAATTATACTACGGTATGGTTAAAATTCGGTGTTTGTAGGTATTTGCGTCTATACTAATTAGTACGAATATTTGTGCGCTATGAAAACTATTTCTATACGGGTCATAATAAAAAAATGTAATTGAAAAGTAAGTCTCTAAAACAATGCACGAAGATATATATAAAATTTGTAATTCGGGCTGTTATATCAGCTGTCGCGTGCCATAAGGACACGTCGTATTTGTGCTATTTTGAACTCAATCTAAAAAGCTATAAGATTTATCATAATGTTCTATATATTACTACCGTGGATTAACATATGGCGCGGTAATTTCATCCCTTACACTAGATGAGTCACGCTATTGAGTACGTGACTTTTATATATTCATAAAAATAATTTCTATTTGAACTTGATGGGATTATTGGACAAGACATAGTCAAAACATGTGCCTATGCTCCCTGTGTTAATCCGCGTATGTCATGCGCTTAGGCTGACATTCATGTAAATAAACCATATGTGTATAGTGCTGTTTGTATTAAATCGCACTTTGTTCACATGACTATAAGTTAGAATTTAGTTCTTAGTTACGAAAAGAGATGAAACGGCTAGAGTGTGACGTTGTTTTCTTGGGTTTTTGCTATCGCCGTGTTTACTTGATGTCGCGGGGGACGCGCTATTCTTATTTTAGTACTTTGAGTTAATCTGGTTTTGGTTGCGTTTTTTTTTTTAATCGTATTAATTTGGATTACTGTCTGTTTCATGTACCTTTTGCAATTAATTAATTAAATAAGTAATTTTGAGTCTAAATCTTTTATCAACATAGAGTGATGGTGTCTATAAGTCGTGTTAAAATTTACTATATATTTGTCTATAAATATATATATATATATATATTTATATTGATTACTGAACCGAAATAATGATTAAAACATTTTATTGTTATAGACTGGATTAACTCATTGTAGTGTTTTGTGATCTTTCTAACTTTGAACTATATTCTTCAACGTTCTTATCTTTTAACTTTTATTATTTTTGTAATTTTTATTCAATTATACTTTTGCTAAGTTATCAGATGGCCAGTCCAATAATTTAGCTAATGTACACTTGTCAATAAAGGAATGTCTGTATTATTGCGGTATTTAAATTTACTCGGGTTTATTCAATTTTAGTGACACTAAATTTACACATTATTTATCTATAATATATGAATGAAGTAGTTATTACTTAGCTACTTTTCTAAAATTCGTAAAAAGAATTTAAGATTATTTCAAAGTATACGATACGCTTTCGACGTCTTCGTTATTTCGTCTCGTCTGGCTGGCTGGCTGGCTAGTGGCTGCAGTGTGCTCCTCCGGGACGGCTGCTGCGTCGGTTGTTGATGCGGGCCGGGAAAACCCTGGACTCCCTCGAACTTGGGCCGGGATAACCCTGGACACCTCTTCTGTCTTGTTGTATGTTGCGTGGCGTGGTTCGTGGATTGAATTTTATCGGGCCCCCTCTTCGTGGTGATTGCTCCATGGTTACCGTAGTTGAGCGTTGAGCGGTCTCTGGGTTTGGTGGTACGCTACTGCTAGTGGTGTTTCTTCCTGATGATGTCCGTACCGTGGTGCTGCTACCGTGATTTGGAGCTTCCGGAACTGGTTGATAGGGCCCACTAGTGTAACGTCGGTGCCCATTACGGTGATCTGCATCTTGTCGTTCTGGCTGGCGCAGTGGAGCTGGTTGGTGCTGGGTTTGTGGTTGATGCGCTACGGTGATAGTTTTGGCTGGCCGCAAATTGTGTGAAACGCGGCGCGGTTTTTATCTTCTTCGCCGCAATGCAGGTCGCCGCGAAGCGACCTGGCCTGGCAGGATCACTATGAAAAATGTCCTGCCAGGCCTGGCAATGTCGCCATGAGATGTAGTACGTACAGAGTAAATAATACAACGAGTCTCGGATATGGAATGATTGCTTTATTAGGAAATACATGGGTTTATATAGGCATACTCTAACAATGAAGGTTACTGGAATGAGGTTACTATTAATTAGGTTTGGTTATGTGAGACATACTATCAGGTTTCGAGGCCCTATGAAATAGGATCTAACAATAGGATAGTTATTCATTAGAAAAAGCTAGTGCACGTGCGTGAAACACCTGCATGACTCAAGGTTATTAATACAATGTTGCGCACTACACCTCACAGAATGGGTGACATTGCCATTATGTGGGGACAGGGGCGGGGATTCAAAACGATGCCAGGCAGCCGTTTAGTTCGAACATGCGCATACCGAGTTTTAGGCACGTGTTTGGGTAGTGCAAGGAGTTCGCATTTTTGGTTTTTTCGTTCGCTGACACAGATGGTAAAAAAATAGGTAAAAAACGAAATGGACCCAGTTCAGTGTGATGCGTTTTAGGGCTCGTCTAGAAATCATGTGATTATATTTTGCCTACTTTTGACCCCCCCTCTCCCTTTGGTGATATTTGGTAATTATAACGCTACCCCTTCCCCATTCAAGATCACGTGTATTTTGGGAATAAAGTTTGAATTAAGTTATTCGATTAAAAAAAATATGAAAATTGGTTTTAATTTAAGCCATCCCACGCTACGTCATTTCCATGTCCTCGGTCCACGGGTTTTCGCAAATGTTTTGGGTGGTGACATGGACCTGTAATATACTCAGGACAGGCTATACGTGATGCCACAGCGAGACACGGAAAGGCTCCTATGCAGCTAAATTAAGAACTGGTCATAAAATGGCCGATGACTTGCCATAAACAACCTACTTAATTTGAGCGGGTAATGGTTTATGGTTTGGTTTATGTGTATATACTAAATCAGTTGTGGCAAATAAAAAAAATGGAACTATGACAAGGACAATTGATATTTCCCTTTCTGTCACACTTATCGAGATTTGTATAGTCGTTCGGTTTGAGTTGTGTCCAATCTACTTAAAGAAACAATGCCTTTGTTGACTGAAACCGCGAAACACCAAAATTACCATATTGTGTTTTGCCACTGCACCATCGCCCGCCAACCCCCCCCCCCCCCCCCCCCCCGCTCGCCTATCGTGATCATTTGTGATATTTGTCTGACCCCCACCCCCCCCTAAACGATCACATACATGTAAATTCTGTTACATGTAGGTAGTTTCGGTTGGAACGAGTTTTAGCGGACCAGCAGGTCAATGGCGAAACTTTTCGAACGTGCTTTAGAATATTATCAACTGTCATTAAAAAATTATAAACACTTAAAGGTACGCAGTTACCCCGCAGGTTTTTTTCAAGGTGACAAGATAGTTGTATTATTTTAGCTCGTAGTTAGAATAATAAAAAAAAACAGGTCTTAAGTAGACCTGTTTTTTTTCTCTGGTTTCGTAGCAGTCGTGAAATATTTGTTATAATATTAAGTATTGCGTGCATGTGTTATAAAGTTAAGCTGTTGATATGCTGTTAAAGAATAAAATAATAAAAACAACGGATAATTTTGGTCCCTTTTGAACAATAAAAAATAAGGCTAACCAGGCAAGTGCACAGGGCAGGAAAATGCACACTTTGAAGACACCTCAGTAAATTCGCCGATTTTTTAATGGTTGCATGTAAAATACATTTGAGAATTAACGACACCACGGACCCCTAACCAAACACCGATGTGGACTCGTTTTAATTCCCACTTTTCAGCGGTGTTAAATCCGTTAAGTAAACCGCTTTTAACCGGTTTAACCGGTTGTGGCCGCTTGGAGTCGGTTCAGCTGAAAATGAAACTGAGATTTTAGAATGGATAGTGATTTTAGGACCGGTGGTGAGGGTGACAGGGAACATAACAACTCTTGTCTTTTGTGACTATACAATAGTTGACTAGCTGCCCGCACAGCTCGGTCCGTGTATTGTAACGAAAGCAAAGCCGCGGGATATAATCCTATGTCAATTACCAAGATCCAAGTACCCTAAAAACAAAAAAAATGATTTGCTTTAGAGTGTTTAACTAAAGACGATTTAACTTTTGTGGACCGCTAGATGGCGCTGTCACTAGTATAAACTAGATAACGGTTGTTCGATTCGAATTACTTAGGACAGAGCCGTCTTGTCGTATTAAATTGATTGGTAACTAAGTGAGTGCATAGCAACGGCGGTGTAAACACAGAGATTACATACATACATCATGTATCCCAACTTACGAATCACAGAAAATGCCTCTTCATTATTAAGTATGTCATCAATGTATTAAGTCTAACAACTGGTTTTCGTTAGCACACGACCAAATCTGATTCGCCATTGGACTGTGCATAAAGATAATCCTAATAGAATCCCAGACACCTAATTGAGACACGCTAATTAATAGTAAGGTTTTGAAACTATTTAAATTAGGTGCGATTTATATTAATAAGTACTACTAAAACTATTCCAATCTAATCCCGTTCCCGTAGCGCATTCCGGAATCAGATGAAAAAAAAATTTACACTCCCTAAACTAAAGCCCTGTTTACACGTCGATTAGTGATTTGTGCGAGTCCGTACAATAACTACTCGCACTCGCACCAAATGTATGAATGAACTCACACTAATCTAATCACTAATCAAAGTGTAAACAGCCCATAAGGTAAAAGTCCTAAAGTGAAAATACTTCTTACATTGAAAGTGTCAAACACAGTGACGTTTAGTTACCTTACTATGTCAAGAAAGATCAGTGACATAAAAAAATAACCGAAACAAAACTCTATTCCCAATAGTCAGATTGCAAAAAATCATGGCAAAGGGCAAATATAACGAAGTTCCCACCACAATTTAGAGACAAACATTCATCCTAATATTTAAGAACAAGAAAATAGGCCTCTAAACTGTTGGGAAGAATAAATCAATTTGCGCGGGGAAGCGAAACTGTTAAGGGGTACTCACACGGCGCGAGTTACTGCCCCGACGGCGGAAAAAGGCAGTTTACTCGCATTCTACATAAAATGTTTTATCTACGACGATTTTAAGGGAACAGATTTTTATTTTTAAGAAAAATTAATTTATTTCTTCAATACACTATTCAAAATTTTACAGTCAATAGTAAAAGAATCCGTCTAAATATGCGCATTTTTATTTTTCTTTGAGCTTCCTTCCTTGTATCAAAAGTAATATTCTAACAACTCACTCACGGGTGCAACGCGTATGCTTTTTATAAAGAAATAGTTTTCATCATAAGTACTAAACTTCTAGTTACCAGCCTGCAGCTATATACGCGAGAGAATTAGTTGTCCCTACACTTGTCGGACCTTCAAATGTCTTGTTTGTTTATGTGACTGAAGTTTAATGAATACTGCAGGCGACCAGTATCAGTCGTACTAAGAAGCAAGTAAGTCACTTTAATGTGTCAAATCAAATCAAATCAATTATTTATTCTGTAAATAGGCCACAAGGGCACTTTTACATGTCAAACCGTAATTTACAATAAAATAATAATAATAATCTTACACAATAATAATTTAAAATTATATATAAAAGGTTAACAAACTAAATGTCACTAAGTTAATGTAAACAAAACACAATTGCAAAATATGACCATTACATTCGATATAAGATCTGTATCAGCATTATCAAGAAGTTAATCATATTAGTTCAGTATTCCAGAGATGTATAAGGTCTCTGAGCTTCCTAATACAATTAATAATTATTCTAATCGTCAAAACAAAAAGGAACAATGATGTAATATTGTCAGAGATGTACAGGGTCAATAACAATAAAACGTGTCAAGATCAGAATGATGTCTCTAGTCAATACGATAATAATAATAATAACATTAATACAACATTAACAGTAATTAGTGCTTCATGCTTGCAAGGGCATAGTACATAGGTACTATGCCCTTGCAAGCATGAACAGTCCGGATTCCACAAACAGCACCCGATCACGAGTATGACGCATATCTCAGCCATCGCCTCCCTCAACCATATTTTAGGGAAGGTGGCGACCCGATCAACGACGCCACCGTAAGCAAAGCCCTTTAAGCGAGCATGACATATTCAAGCCACCGGACATTGATAATAACACAGATTAAGCGACTTGTTCGGCGAGAAACAACATTACGTGCTCTTCGTACACAAAACGGAACAGTTATTTCAGGTAGGTACTTATAATGATTACGTGTATTTAGGTATATTCCTAATAGAATTAGACTACTACTGGCTTAAAGGCATTTTTGTCGTTTAAGAAATCGTTGACAGTATAATACGCCTTGATCAGCAAATTACTTTTAACATGAGACTTAAATTTACTGAACGGTAAATTAACAATTTCGGTGGGTATTTTATTGTAAAAACGTATGCAGTTCCCCACAAACGACGTGCTAACCTTGCGGAGACGACTAGCCTTCACTGCGATCTTGTTTTTACTTCTGGTGTTGTAGTCGTGGATATCACTGTTGAGTTTGAACTCATGAAGGTTTTTCCGCACATACATGATATTCTCAAGAATGTATTGGCATGCTACAGTAAGAATGTTTGCCTCCTTAAATTTGTCCCTGAGAGAATCTCGAGCTTTTAGTTCGTATATGGAGCGTACAGCTCGTTTCTGTAGCACGAATATGGTCTGGATATCAGCCGCTTTCCCCCACAACAGGATTCCGTAGGACACAACACTGTGGAAGTAACTGTAGTACACCAGCATGGCCGTCTCAACGTTTGTTAACTGTCTTATGCGTCTTACTGCATAGGCTGCCGAACTAAGTTTTCCGGCTAAGGCGACGATATGCGCATGCCATTGTAGTTTTGAGTCCAAGGTGATACCTAAAAACACTGTTTTATCTTCAAATTACAGTTCATCGCCCTTTAATTGGATCTTGGTATTGTTTACCTGCTTGACATTAGGTAAAGTGAATCTAATGCACTTTGTTTTCTTGGAATTTAGCAGTAAATGATTAGCTGTAAACCATTTCACAACAGTGTTGACCGCATCATTAATACCATCGAAGCTTTTCTCTTTCCTGTCTACCTTGAAGATAAGCGACGTGTCGTCAGCGACACTATATCATGTTTATCTTGCAACATATTTGGTAGGTCATTTATGTAAATCAGAAATAGAAACGGACCCAGAATCGATCCTTGAGGAACACCAAGAGCAACAGTTGTCCCTGCTGATTGGGGTCCCATTGATGACTACTCGTTGTGTTCTCTCCGAGAGATACGATGACACGAGATCAAGAGCACCGTTTTTAATCCCATAATGTCTCAACTTTCTGATTAAATTCTCGTGATCAACGCAATCAAATGCCTTTGATAAATCACAGAACACTCCAATAGCATCTTGAGCCTCTTCCCAGGCATCAAAAATATGTTTAATTAGTACCACACCGGCATCAGTGGTAGAGCGACCCCTAGTGAATCCGAACTGATTGGTATTGAGCAGTTTATTGCAACTATAGTGGGACATAAGCTGATGAAGAATAAGCTTCTCAAAAACTTTACTTAGTGCCGGTAGTATTGATATTGGCCTGAAGTTGGTAGCGTCAGTTTTCGTTCCTGATTTAAACAACGGGATAATTTTACTGTTTCATGAGGTCAGGAAATACTCCAGTATCAATACTTTTATTGAAAATATCAACTAACAAAGGTGCAATTGATTCTACAATGGAATGTAATACTTTGACTGAAAGGCCCCAAAGATCTTCAGTCTTCTTCAAGTTCAACAATTTAAACGCTTTTATAAGAATTGGTGCCTCACGTGAGTGAATCTAAAGATTTCTGTACATTCCGTTACATTTGCTTTCAACAACGATTCAGCGGCATCTGAAGGTGGTCTTCTCATCTTTACGTTCCTTACTTTTCAAATTGTGTTTTACCATTATCAAAGACCCTCCACGCCTACATGTCTTTCTACAAATTGAACTAACTATGCTATGATTGCTAAAATTAAACATTAATTCATGACCCCTAAGCCAGTGCTCGGGTATACTAACAATATGGATATTTGAGCATTGTATAAACAAGTCAATTTCTAGTTCCTTACTAGGGAATCCCTGAATATTTTGGTGTACCATATTAATAACATGACTGTCTTTATGAATACTAGTGTTACATCTATCAAGGGGTTGGGAGCCGGTGGAAGCACAAGCACGCGTTGTCGGAGTGGTCAGTTTAAATTACCGGCCGGCTCCGACTCCCTTCCGGATCCCACGTTACTAAAACGTAACACGGGGTCCGCCTTACAACTGTCAGTTATCGTGCTAGTCACGACGGAGTCTACAATATTGTATGCTAACAGCTTAGCACAATCGCGTAAGTACCTCCTTGGTAGATAGGTACGATTACGAGTCAGGACGAAATTTTGTATACATTTATTCGTGTCAAAATACGAAATCGTACGGCTGTACAACGATAATCTTAAGAATATGGTATTGAAATAATCTACGTTTTTACATTGCTCCTCCGACATGGTTCCTGAAAAGGGCAGTGCGCAAAAAAGAATTTTGCTCACACCTCGTTGGTCAATTTCACTTAAAGTCTCGCATAGTTTGGTGACGTCCCGCTCGGTGCATCCTAAGGTATCTCCGATGAACACTACCAATGTAGAATCGCAGTCGAAGTCGTCAGCGGCAATACACGTGTGTACAAACCCTTTCAGTGCCAGGAACCCGGTAGGTACACGTTCTTCTGGTAGGCGATTTCCTCTACATACGATTTTCCAATGTTATCGGCAACTAGCGCTACGAAATTGTTGGCAGTGAATGTGTTAATACGCACCATGCGGTCAACCAGCTCAGCACTGATCATCTCAACTCGCCCGTCCACTCACCTATCAACTCGCCCATCTACTCGCCCGCCAACTCGCCCCGTGTAAGCTACCTTGAACGTTATTTTCTCCCTCCTGGGCTTACTCATACTTTCTGACATTTTATCTGGAGTTATTTGGACAGTCAGGTTTTTCGCAAGACGTTTCTTGTCTCAGCTCTGTTTAAATTGAGCCTTTTGTAATGAATTTCATAGTTTTGAATAATTCACGGTTTTTAAGAGAGAATGAAATCTTTAGACCCGAAGGCGCAAAAAAGATGCCAAAATTGATAACTATAGAAATCTAGATGTAAAGGTATATTCATCAGTCCTCTGGGTAATATACGAAATGCCTACCTAGTTGAATGTTTTACCTAGGAATAATAGTAGAAGTCCTATCTATTTGTACGTTTCTTCAGCGAGAAAATAATCGATAGCTAGTCGCAGTAGCTTTCACGCCCTTTCTACTACTAGTAAGTAGAACTCGTAGAATGGGCGTGAAAGTGCTAGAAAATCAAAAGTAGCTCTTCCGCGTTTACGTCTGTTAACAGTGTAATACTTAACCTATAACAGGAAACTAGCACACATACCGACACACATACACACACACACACACAGATACACACAACAGCGAACCCATAAATCTTGTTGTAAATCTTCAGAATCTCCCCCCATAAAACAATCGAAGTAGCGAACCCATAATTGGATAGAAAGAGTATATATATATATTATATAATATATATATTTCCCAACCGCATTTTACAGTGCTCTAATCGCTCTGAAGGGGGCTGGATCCCAATTTGTGTCAAATATAAAATGTATATTAATTTGTCTATGCCCAAAACTAAAGACGTGAAACGAAACGCAATTTTTTTTCTGACTCATAAATCAAAAGGCGTTTGGAGTAAGCTAATCTATAAAATCATGTAACTCAGCCACAAGGGTATTTTTTATTTCATACAAAAATACTATTATTATAACATACATACATAAATTCACGCCTTCATTCCCAAAAGGGGTAAGCAGAGCGCATGAAACTTATGTTCCAGCGCCACTTTTAGCATAACTGTGGGTATAAAAGATCGACAAAATGTGATATTGCCGTGATAGGTTGCTAGCCCATCGCCCATAACACACTTCAACCCTGCTCCCTTAGTCGAGTTTTACGACACCCATGGGAAGAAAGGGGGTGGTGAAATTCTAACCCGACACCACGCGGGCAAATATAATATTATTATAAATGCGAAAGTAACTGTCTATCTGTTTGTCTGTTAACATTTACACGCTTAAACCGCTGTACCAATTGAGATGCAATTTGGTATAGAGATACTTTGAATTCCGGGAAAGGACCAGATAGTTTTTATCCCAAAAGGCACCACCTAAGGGGGTGAAAACGGGGACGAAAGTTTGTATGGAGCTACGATATAAACGAGCTCCGCGTGAATGACGTCGCAGGCAAAAGCTAGTTTGTAATATATTTATTTGTTAACTAGCTGATGCCCGCGGCTTCGCCCGCGTGGTTATAGGAAAATGTAACATATTGAAATTTTCCCGTGAGAATTAGATGTTTTCCCGCTGAAAAAAGTAGCATATGTCACTCTCCAGCCTCTAAACTATCTCCAGACAAAATCACATTAATACGACGCTCCATTGCGACGTGAAAGAAGGACAAAAAAACACACATTTCGCATTTATAATATTTGTAAGGATAGTAACAATCAACAGTCGATGAAGATTTTTTTTCAAAAACTCGTGATCTGACCACTCTTATATCTGACCTTCTAAATAGATCTGATAAAATAATTTAATAAGGGTATGGCGTAAGGGTACTAGAATAGAAAAGGGATTTTTTCGATACGGTAAATGTATTGGTTGCCTGGCAACTTGGACGGATTGGTTCCAATCGAATTGACTTGTATCAGAATATTTGAATCCGAGTCACGTGACTTCATAAAACTTATTTATCTATATGAGTATGTATTTTTAGCAATAAGACTCGGATCAAAAATAACAATTGTAATCGCTTTTTCTACTAATATTAACACTTTTACTGTGGAACCCGCCTAGCGGGCGCCTACGCCGTAGTCGCTTTCCGCTATATACGAGAAAAGCACGGGGCTACGAGCGTAGCGCGTAGCGATTCTTGGCAGTGAATGTTTTAAATGAATTTATATCAAATCAACTATTTTACAATAAGAGTAACGTTCAAACATTCGAGCTATTCCAAGCATCCATCACAGTGTCAATCTAGACTATTCCCGCGTTAAATGACAGCTACTGTCAACCGGTCCGTTTAAGGCGCTTTTAAATACTTAGTCGATATTGACACACCTTCACTACCAGAAACCGGCTTAGCGGGTGCCTACACCGTAGCCGCTTTCCACTAGTTAGCGGGGAACTCACGGGATCTGCTACGAGCGTAGCGCGTAGCGATTCTTGGCAGTGAAAGTGCTATGTACCAGTCAAGTAAACACACTATTTGACTGCCAGGAACCGGCCTAGCGGGCGCCTACGCCGTAGCCGCTTTCCACTACTTAGCGGGTAACCCACGGGATCTGCTACAAGCGTAGCGCATAGTGATTCCTGGCAGTGAAAGTGCCATGTACCAGTCAAGTAAACACACACTTTCACTGCCAGGAACCGGCCTAGCGGGCGCCTACTTCGTAGCCGCTTTCCGCTACTTAGCGGGGAACCCTCGGGATCTGATCTGGCAGACCTTCCTTTTTTGGGTATCAGGTAAGAAGGAACGGCATTAAATACATGTCCGCGAATACAAGTAATTTGTAAAGAGTAATTGCTATAATTTAAGGGTGCTTGAAAGGACTTTAAGGGCCCTTGGGTAAGGGTACACCCTTTACGAGTACCCTAGCCTTTAACTATACCCAGCATAGCAATCATAAGAACGATTTAGTCCTAAGTGCGGTACCTTTTTGAGTTACTACGTTGTTATTATGGAGTATGGGTCTATTTGGCTGCAGCATGAAATTGGAATTGATTAGGTGTGGGGCGCGCTGGTTTTGATAAGTGAAGGGCCTGTGTACACCTACATATCGCGCACAGTCGATGCGATCGTGTAGCGTGTACCATGAGCCCTGCATATGTGTTTTTTCTTTATGTTTCCGATATTTAGTTATTTATCACGCGGGCAGTTGAAACAACTGATGAAGCCTGTATCCAATTAACTTTAAGTATATAATTGTCGAGAAAAAAAATGTTTTTTTGGAGAAATGTGCTTGTCTGATTTGTTCTTGAATATTGTAAAAAGTATTGCACTGGTTT
This sequence comes from Epinotia bilunana, assembly GCA_947049275.1. NCBI lineage: Eukaryota > Metazoa > Arthropoda > Insecta > Lepidoptera > Tortricidae > Epinotia > Epinotia bilunana. The sequence continues at coordinate 19,052,668 of OX346266.1, read as the reverse complement.
CATAATCACATAACGTACCTACGCACACCACTAAAACCGATCTGATATTACCAAAGTCTCTTGTTTAATAAGGTACTTTCAATTGTAATTAAAATGAACCGCGTCATAAAAAAATACCTCCAACTCGCCAAAACCTTAAAAATTTTCTTGTAATTGTTCGAAAAACTTTTTCAAACCAAGAATGTCTGCATTTTCATTAAACTTTTAACTGTCTAAATATTTTAAATACCAAACGATGATTAAGGCGTACATTTTAATCTGGCCACAGCCATCCAAATTATTCTAATACAGAAGCTAGGCGAGGCGACGGCTCTCCTGATTACGTTCAGAATTCGCCATTAATGGACGGTATTCATTCCGAATTTGAGCTTAATGCAGCCTCTGGGATTATGTCTGCAAGCTGAAATTATACAATACATGTTCGACGACCACTTTAGCCTAGTTGGTAGTGACCCTGCCTACGAAGCAAGAGGTACTGGGTTCGAATCCCGGTAAGGGCATTTATTTGTGTGATGAGCACGAATATTTGTTCCTGAGTCATGGATGTTTTCTATGTATTTAAGTATTTATTTATCTATATAAGTATGTTTATCGTCGTCTAGTACCCATAGTACAAGCTTTGCTTAGTTTGGGACTAGGTCGATTTGTGTAAGATTGTCCCCTAATATATATATATATATATAATGTTATTATAACGTTCGGGAACCTTTATTTAATTATCAATTATATATATATGGATTTAATTATATTGGCCGACAGACGTGTGGACGTGCGTGTGGATGCGGGTGGCGCAGGATCGGTAATTGTGGCACTCTTTGGTGGAGGTCAATGTCCAGCAGTGGAGGTCTTTCGGCTGATATGATGATGAACAAACTTTTTGAGTTTCAGTGATGTTAGTTGAGAGAACTTGTTACTGCAATACATTGCGTGCTAAATTATATTTCAATTCGCTGTGTTACTAATGTTGAAAAGGGACGCAAGCGCAGACGTATGATTGTTTGCCACTATTTTGGTTAGTCTTAAAATAACTATAATTTTAATCCACGACTAAATACTTGCCTCTGGAAATTTGATATCAACATCCAACAAAGACATTAATTATTCTTAAACAATAAATACACTTAGCAGAGTCCTGTCAACCAAGAACACAATTTTATTTTTATTTAAGTACCAATCAAGTAAATAAAGTTTATAAAAGCATTAATTAAAAACCATTTCCCCACAGATTTCAACCCAATCCTGGCCTTCGCAAATCGAAAAACAACAACACAGAAACATTTTCAATTACAAGATTGGTTATTTTGATTAAGTGAAATATGGAATTGATTTGGCGGGTGTGTTTCGGGAGTTCAAGTAGCCCGAAGCCAATTGAAGCCATTGAGCCAAGGGGAATAAATCCACGTTGCCCTTTAAAAGGTACTTTGAATTATGTTATGCGGATCAGTGATAAATTTGTTATTTGAAATTCCTATTTCAACAAATTGCTCGGGAGTAATCCAAATAATTTTACTAGTTTGTTGATGACCATGTTAAGAAATAAAATAGAATATAAAGTCATCATCATCATCATCATATCAGCCGAAAGACGTCCACTGCTGGACATAGGCCTCCCCCAGAGAGTGCCAATGTGACCGGTCCTGCGCCACCCGCATCCAGCGGACTCCAGCAACCAAATATAAAGAATATAAAGTAATTAGGGGAAATTACTTTATATAAAAACTAAAATATTAGATGCGCTGTAATGTAGCTTAAAATCAAAATGGAAATGGGCTGTTTACGTAGCCCGAAAAGGAAAAGAAAGATGGACGAAGATAGCTACTCTGTGGGCGGGCCCAGGAGGAAAGAGAAGATTGGGTGGACCTAACGCTAGGTGGTCCGACGATCTCCGTAAAGTAGCTACAGACTGGCCAAAGACAGCACAAAACCGTTCAAGATGGCAAACCAATTTATAAAAATAAAAAAATAAAAATAAAAACCAAGAGAAATACACAGAAGAAATTTTAACTTTTATTAACACACAGAAGAAATTTTAACTTTTTAACTACATAATTTTAAAAAATAATAACAATTTTACTTTTAACTTTTCATTATGGTTATGGAATAAATGGGCATTATTATTTACCCCCCCTAAAATGGTACATTGAATAAGAAAGTAAAGCGCAGGTCTCTGGTTCAGCTTTGGCATAACATCTTTCGTATGTCTGGTTGTCCGGCTGTTCTCTTCTACAGGACGCATTTCTCAACCGATTCTCGTGAGAATTTCTGCACAGGTTGGACACGGAATTTTTTGTCGATTCAGGTTTTGGAAATAAAAAAAAAAATGTTTTTGAAAAATAGTTGGTCGCGAGGTTACAGCTCTATAGAGGACGTAATCAACCAAAATGAAAAAAAAATCATAATTATCATTAGGCACTGTTCCCACCGCCGGCTAGTAAGCTAGAAAAGTTGGGCGAGTAACGGTTCATTGCGTGCTGACCAGGCACAGTGTGATCAATCGACCTTTACAGATCCGTAATGTAATGCTACTCGCCCAACTTTTCTAGCTTACTAGCCGGCGGTGGAACCAGTGCCTTAATATTAATATCAGTTCAGGAAAACGAATTCAAAGATCTCAATCTGACTCATAAATCACAATAACTGTTATAAGTCGGCGTACCCAAAAATCATGACGGCCATTACGAAACCTCTGGCTTTTAATTGACGACATAATTACCATTTTGTCGCAAATTATGACCGATAAGGCGGCTAAAGTAGTCTTAAGGTTATTAATAAGTTTCAATTAATAGAATATTTTTCTTCATTTGAATACTCATCAATTGTTGTCTAGATAATTTATATCACTCATACATGTACAAAACACCCATATATACCCACCTAGCAGCGCACCTGACCAATATAAAACGGATAACATTTCAAAGTTGAATTGACCCCTTGTGCTAAATACTTTCATGTCATGAATGTCAGCATTTTTAATTTTACCGGCTGCGATTCCATTCGCCTTAATTGGAAGAAAGGGATATCCCTATGACGTCGTTTTTTGCAAGTCTCCGTCGTTCTGATTTGAAATACAAGAAAGTGAAGATATCATACGCATACAAATGTCTTTGTGTCTATTCAATTAAACAATTAATTTTTTTTAATGTTTTTTTTTTACGTACAAAATTTCAAATAAAGGGGAAAAATATAAAATGATATGCTGCGTCCGTCGTTAGCAGCGTTACTTCTAAATAGAAAATTAATTTTCTCATACTTACTGATTACGTTATATGGATAATAAAAAAACATGTCAACATTATAAGTATTAAAGTAAGCTTAGGTTATTAAAACTGCTTTTAATTATATTATTTACCCTTTATTATATCCCTGTGACATGACGAGGACTCAAATCGGGCCCACAGGTGTCATAAAAAACTTTGACACTGTGTTGCAGTTTTTTTCTACTCGTTTATGGCTTTATTTCTAAAAGTTTAACAATCTTAATTCCTCTTGGGAGTTCTTGGCTCGACTCTCTTTCATTAAGCCAACTATCTTCCAAAAATAGGTACATTTGATTGAATATTAAATCATGGTTACCTAGCTAGGTCGTTTCATATTCCTTAAACTACGAGTTCTTTTTTTGCAGTTTGAAATTCTTAACATAATTTTACATAATAATAGTTTTTCAAAACTGTACTCTTAAACATACATACATATAACCTGACTAAGCTAAGTTTGCACCTCACGTCTTATTACGTAGTATGACGCGAGGTGCAAACTTAGCTTGGTCGGGCTATACATGTGGGATTGGTACTTTTTGATGACTTTGTATGATGCTGGCTGTTAGATGATGAATAAGGAACGATCGAACGTGGTTTGAATAGTTTTAGAACGGTGAATGATTTAACGTATGATTCAGTTTGTAAGATGATCGGTACGAATGAAGACGTACATTATGTAAATAAATACGATTTGTTCTCGTGTTTCCCTGCCATCCCACTCTACATTTGGGGGCTCGTCCAGGATCCAGGGAAAATTACGCGACTACGAAGATACGACGGCAAAGACGAAACGAAGGGTAAATACGACGACGATGACGACATCGACGACGACGGAACTACGGCGAGAAAACGACGAAGACTTAAGACGAAAGTTGTGTTTAAAAGAAAACGGGAGATGGAGAAGACGATGGATGTTTACCATCAAATTTTAACGTTGCCTTTGTTTACGGCGGAGGACGGCTTTGAGGTGGAAGCTTTTATCGAAGAAGTCGAAGAGAAGTCTACTATATAAGTGGACGGAGCGGCAGCAATTTTTAATCGCCAAAAAGAGGTTCGGCGGTACGGCGGCTCTCTGGTTACGCTCTGAGGATTCCTTCCGAGACTGGGAAGAACTGAAGTATGCGATACGAAGGGAATTTAGCAACGGCGATTTTAGCGCAGAACATAGGCCTGAAAATCATAAAGATTACAACATTGACGACGAGTTATTGACACACGACAGCAACGCGCAGCCCTTTACGCAAGAATCATCGACATTGATGGAGGTTGCGCTAAGCGCTGAACAGAAAAAAGAAAAAATCGTGGAACTGACATTTGAGATCACGTGTCAAAATAAAAATAATGAAATTTACTCGCAGCAGCAAGAATATAACAAGATTGAAGACGCAGACAACAACGAAAACAGTTCCATTGTGTTAAATACTGCAGAAGACGTGCTACGATACAAGCAAACTCACGATTGCGAAGTTAAAAGAAGCATGTGGAACCATACGTCGCGGTTGCAGCGGTTCTCTCGAGTGGAGTACTACAACACCCGTGACTCAGGCAAGAGTTCTCACCACGACGCGGATGGCGATCAAGATTCTACGAAGCGAGCACGACGCTTTTTGGACTTGTTTACGACGATTTATCATGTTTTCGGAAGTACAGATATTGTTTATTCGGTGTGTTAATGAGTATTTAGTGGATTTATGATGTATTTTTGTATCACGGTGTAAATATGATGTGTTATGACGACGTAAGTAAGATGAGTGCTGACGACGGGTAAGTGTGGTGACTGGTGACTGAAGGTGCATGACTGGGGACAGTTCATGATTGCAAAATGGCCGAGTGTGGGATTGGTACTTTTTGATGACTTTGTATGATGCTGGCTGTTAGATGATGAATAAGGAACGATCGAACGTGGTTTGAATAGTTTTAGAACGGTGAATGATTTGACGTATGATTCAGTTTGTAAGACGATCGGTACGAATGAAGACGTACATTATGTAAATAAATACGATTTGATATAGTTCTCGTGTTTCCCTGCCATCCCAATCTACATACGCCTACGCCTTTGTTCCCAAAAGGAGTAGGCAGAACACATAAAACGTATGTTCCAGCGCCACATTTAGCATAAATATAATACTGATTACATGTTTAATATATTATATTCCGTAACTTCTGGAACAGTCAAGATCATCAGTTTGGGTTTTTTACCATTTCATATTCTTTGTTCAAGTGCTTTCATAATTGCTTTGCTATGGGTACATATGCATTTTGATGTCAACCCGGTTTAAGGTCACAGCTCATAAGAGCCACTCGGCACCCGACCCGCACCGCCTCGCTTCGAGCGGTTAGTATTGTTTATATGGATTTGTATGGGCATGCGCTCACAACATCAACTCCGTAGTTACTATAGTATACGAGGCGGTGCGGGTCGGGTGCCGGGTAGCTCTAATGAGCTGATGTGACCTTTAGGCCCGAATCACACTGGCGGGGCTTGCGGTGTCGGTCAATAGTAGACTTGTAACTCAGGCCGCGTCAGGTGTGTGTGAGGCTTTAGTCGCCTAATGTCCCAAAAACCACGAGCCATTATAAATAGGGGTGTGGACACTTTCTAAATAAAATAATCAATAATGATGTATTTTCTTGAAAAAGGATTAAGAATGTAGTCAAATGGTGAAATAAGCAACGTAAGAGCTTAAATAATCACAAAGTTTTAAGTGTTCGAAGTTGTCCCTTTTCCGCAAAACGCACCTTCATATGAAACGATTGGCACTTACTATCGGACACGATCTGCGACCATTTTCTCTAACAAGCCATATTAACAAGGTTGTACCTTCGTAATCCTTTGAGATATCTCATTTTGGGTCTATTACTGGCTCATTACTGACTGTATATTAAAAAAAAACCAAAATTCGAATCGACAAAATAATTCTATATAATTATGGAACCTGTTCACAAAAGTTCACAAGAATCGGTTGAGAAAAGCGACCTATAGAGGAGAACAGCCGGACATCCGAACATACGGAAGAATTTTTCCCGAGCTGTAATGGAGAACTTCGTTCTCTTAGGACTTAAAAAAGCTTCCTGATACACTAATGATGATTTCTATGTATATCGCCCACTGTTTTTTTGTTTTCCAAGCTTAAAGCGCAGCATATCCCAAACTTGTTAACACGAACAATAAGCTCTCCAGCAAAAGCATTTTCTGCCTCATCGAGATAAAACGCAATTTAAAAGGGAGCTTTCAAGCCGCTTGTATTTATTAGCGGGCGAAATTGAAACGCAGCGTCTGCTTTCGAGCTTATTACGAGCTTTTGGTAACTCCGATTGCTAGTTAGATATTGCAGCTTATTAATCATTCCTTCAGATATTACTTAGGTGGGTAAATACCTGCATTTGCTACTAACATGTCTTCATTTTATTTTACTTGCCATGACATGACATGACAGCAGTGAGCTGAAATGTAGAATTTCATCATTTCATGAATACCTACTAACCAGTTAGCAAGTCAGGTACCTAACTCTGAGATGTTGGCGTAACCCCAGCTTATAAGGGTTAAATTTAGGCTTTGTAAAATAAAATACACTCGCGGGCAATGAATACGGGTCACCCTAAATTAAATAACTGCAATAGGTTTTTTAAAATATTTAATACTTGTTTTATTTACATAATATGCTATTCTTTACAATACCCAACTGTATTAACAATTTCCTGGATCCTATCATAAAAATATCGATATCCAAAAATCACGATTTTTGCGATATCTCGCTCCGTTAACGTTGTTTTTTTTCCTGGGTTTTTACGAGTCCGATTTAAACCTGGTAACGTTATATTTTTTTACTATTATTAGCAGTTTATATGTAAAATTAAATAAAGATCATGACAGGATTAACTGTACAACCTCTTACGCACTATTTTAGGAAATATGACGGTATTTTACCGACCCGTATTCATTGTCCGCGAGTGTATATCTTTCAATAAAATATTCCCAAAGATTGTCTAGAAGAAAAGGCGCTTTATCCCGCTTTGTGTCGCGTCCTAGCTGAGGCGCCTGCGCGGCCCGAACAGCCTCCTGCAGACGGTGGTGGCGGCGCCAGGATGGTCCCTTCCTGTTGCACTGGGATAGGTTGCACAGGGCATGCATTTGACGAGTTGCTAATTGTAATAGAATACCTACCAACAGTCTTAAGACCTACGTTACAAACGAATTATGGAAATGCTTCCGAAATAATTGATTACGGTGGTAAGATCGTTTCCCCAAACTCGTTAATTCCGCGTATAGCAGAATTTTCATTCGCGTTTCTCCCCACTTTTATTTTTCTTAGTCGATTTAATTCATATTCGCATTTCATTGTCATCAATTTCGCATTTCATTATCCTAAATGGAGACGATCTAGATATACGTTTATTACGTATGTTTTACATACGTTTGATAAAGCGGGAAATGAGATATTGTCTATATCGCTGAGACTTAATTGTTTTATTCCAGTTGTTTTCATTTGGCTAAGAGTTTTGCCGTGACCATACAAAAAAGGCCAATTCAAGAAGCGGCTCTAGGTTTCTTCTTCGCAATTTTGTTATTATTGAAACATACAAGAAATACGATAGAAAAATGTTTAAACTATTGGGAATTTAACCCACGTACACTGAGTTCTTATGATCTGACATTATGGTATTTCTATAGGGTTAAAAGTTTTTCTCAGAAACTTAAATGTTTTAAAACCGATCTAACCTAACCTACAGGCCTCTAAACAAGGTTTATTTTAATTGTCCTGAAAATTATACGCTTCCAGAGGAAACCACTTTCATGCAGCCACATATCATCTTATTGCTTTAGGGGGCAGATGCCTTTTTGATATCCTTTTCACATTCGCTTGAATCTACTCCATCAGCGAAAACCTCTTACAGCGATATACGGAGATTGTATTACTCAATAGGTACATAATTCCATCACGGGACAGTGGCCTAAAGGGTTGGGTAAACATGCGTGAAACACATCAAAATAGGACCCTTTGTGAACTCTGCTGAATAAGTCCATGACGTTTTTAGGACGTTGTGGTGTACGGCAAACTGCCTTCGTTTGGCATTATTGTAGAATACTTTTGTATCCCTCAATCATTACTCATCGAGTAACATATCTGAATATCAAATAATCGTTCTGTTATACTGTATGGGTTTTTGTAGAATAAGTTGGAAATTACTCAACTGACAAGAGCCTGGCTCTTTAATGTACGATGGTGCCTCCATTTTGCGAAATATTATAGAGGAAAAGCCTGTGAGATATAGGGGAGTCTATGGAATAAATCGTTCGATTTCTTTTAACGTCGTATGCTATGAAGCTGTCATTTTGTCTCCTGGCTAACAGGAATGACAACAAAAAATATGACACCCAAAAATAACTAAATAAAAAACCGGCCAAGTGCGTGTTGGACTCGCGCACAAAGGGTTGCGTACCATTATCCGTTGAATGAAAGGTAAGTGGCGGTTTACGATTTATGACGTAAAAAAAAAAAAACTACTTACTAAATCTCGTTCAAACCAATTTTCGGTGGAAGTTTGCATGGTGTTTGCAATGTACATCATATATTTTTTTTAGTTTTATCATTCTCTTATTTTAGAAGTTAGTCAATATCATTTTTGAAGACCTATCCATAGATAATCTACAAGTATGAGTTTGACGAAAAAAAATATTTTTTGTTTCCGTTCTAAGTAGGGGACTCCTCAATTTTTTTTTCTATTTTTGTGTGAAAATCTTAATGCGCTTCACAGAATACATCTACTTATTAAGTTTAAACAGTATATTTCTTATAGTTTCGGAAAAAAGTGGTTGTGACATACGGACGGACAGATAGACAGACAGACAGACATGACGAATCCATAAGGGTACCGTTTTTAGCCATTTGGCTACGGAACCCTAAAAACATTCGTTTAACGTGTTGTTGCCCTCTCTATGACCTGATAAATCGAATTTAATTTAGATTCGAATTAAATTGGCTATCGCTGAAAGTACGCCTTGGACCAAGTTTAGTGATATGTGGTTTTCTTAGGTAAGTAACTTATCATATTAACCTTTTAAAGTTGACATTACTCAAAGCTGTCGGCACATTTGTTTCAGCATAATATCATAACCAGAGGCCGGAATTCTCGTGGCACTTACGAGCTGTCATAGGGACTTCTCATTCATCGAATTCCGATATTCATATTATATCGATACATTACATAACACAACATATTAAAGAAGATTGAAAGTAGAGGTAAACAACAGGCGTTAAAGAAATAATTTAAAACCAGATAATTTGGAAAAAATATATGACTAAGTATCTATTTATTTTATAGAGAAACTAATGTTGAAACACTTGTTAGCACTCAAATAGACTTTGAACATGAAATTGATAAAACATATGGACTGAACTGATTAAATGTGACAATGTTAACTTTTCATTCTTTTCGTTTGGTTGCATATATATTTAGCGATAAGAACGCCTGTTGTTTACCTCTACTTTCAATCTTCTTTAATATGTTGTGTTATATAATGTATCGATTTAATATGAATATCGGAAGTCGATAAATGAGAAGTCCCTATGACAGCTCGAAAGTGCCACGAGAATTCCGGCCTCTGCTCATAACTTATGGATGAAGGCGCCTCATCAGCCTATGACAGCTCTAGTCCGAGAGCCAGAGGTACTTACATAAATTTGCCTGCGTCATCGAGTTAACCTAGTAATATTATTCACGAATTAGTCAAAGAACTGTGTAAATAAAATAAAAAAAAAGTTAATTGTAATATGAGTTGGGGCGGAAAAGTTCTCCTAGCCCCCTCCCCTGAAGACCTGGTAAGGTCGCAAGAGTCCGCTGGATGCGGGTGACGCAGGACCGATCACTTAGGCACTCTCCTCCAAAGAACCTATGTCCAGCAGTGGACGTCTTTCGGCTGATATGATGATGATGATTGTAATGAAAAAGTGATCAACAATTTGTCGCGGCTTTTAGCACATTTTGGACAAAAACTCTATTTTATTCTACAGATGTATCAAAAATGGGATGTGAAACGATCTAGGGCATGTTCGGTAGCGTATTGCGATTCCAAAAGTGCATGTTAATAAAAAAAAGATTTGTTTTTGTTAATATTGAAATGTTTGTTTTTGTTTACATTAAGTACAGTCTTTGTTTTGGTTGACATTGCTTGTTTATGACATCAAAATCGTAAAAGCTGTCACCTGCGTGTCAAAAACATACAAACACCTACAAAAACCTTCCCACCCTTCACCATCGCGGAGTAACGTTATCATACACAAGCAATGTCAACAAAACAAAGACTGTTATATAAACAAAAACAAAAAACAATGTAAACAAAAATAAACAAAAAACATAAATTAATAATTAGGAATCGCAATGCGCTACCGAATATGCCCTTGCTCGGTTCACACCCCATATTGAAAAAAAGGTTATTGTCTCTTGGCCTATGTAAAGTGTCACAGTCACCTGGCTCACAAAGAGTGATTGGGTCATTATTTTCTTGCTACGAGGTCCCGATGAGAGAAAATATCTGACCTGAATTGACAAAATAGCTGATGTAAACCAATTGATGGATTAATAATTAGTCTGGCACTTTGTATCCTAGATGTAGTTATTACCGATAAGTTGTTAATGGCAAGTTACTTAGTAGTAAGTTAGTTAGTTAGCTTGGTTTATTATATATATATACATACCTTCATATTAATCACGTCGCCAAAGTGGTAGAAATAAATAAATATAAGGGACAATCTTACACAAATCGCACTAGCCCCATAGTAAGCTCAATAAGGCTTGTGTTACGGGTACTAGACGACGATATATTTAAACGACGATATATATATATATATTTTTATTATCATTATCATACTAGAAATCGGGCTTTTTAAAAATATCGTTGCCAGGTTTTTTGCTTTGCTGCATCGCCATTTCGTGTTCCTCCATTAATGACGTGACTTATTATGAATAAGTAAAATGAAGTTAGTTCATTCATTGTACTGCGCTCTTATCTGTGCCGAACATTGTCACAGTGACAGTTGGGAGCTGTCACTTGTTTTTATTGGAAATGGCAATGTAACGAAAATGCATGTTATAATTATATAGTATAGATAATATTAAGGAATTGGATAAATAGTAGTTTCAAATGTGGTTTCTCTTTACAGGTAAGAATTGTACCTATCCTATAAGCATATAATAAGATAAATTGTAGTTATAAACTCGTAATTAATAAATATGTTTACTCTTTACAGAGCAACACAATTTAGTTTTTATTTCGTCGTTCCTGTCCAGAACAACACATTTTACATATATCATCTGGTAGTCTTATCGAACTAGGTTTAGTGTCGTAGGCTCTTAGACTATATTTTTTTAGTTAACGTGTATATAAAATGATGTATCGCATAATCACACTGATATTATAAATAATATTTAAGACAGAAAGACACGAACCTAAATCGGTGTATGACCCAAATAAATATTTTTTTAAAGAATAGATTGCATAAAATAAAAGAAATAGAAAATTGCAGAAAACGGCATGAGCCTACCTCGCCTGAAGTATGGATATGGATTTGTCATTAGACCAGGCATGTCTGCTGAATGCATTCGTTTGCTGACGACGGTGATGGATGCGAGAACGTGAGTTATAGCGAGATCGGTTTTGATTGGAGTGATTTATGTATTTTGTTTCTAATGCAGTCGCCTAGTGTCGCAACGAAGACAAACACCTGTAAAGTAATCAATGAACTATATTGATTAAGCAGAAAAATGTTACAGCACGGAGTTCTAACAAATCCATTTTTCACATTTGGTGTATTATTAATAAACCCGTAAAATCACAACTGTAACACGATTGCAAAAAGTGTCTCAGTTGACGTAAGCATGGCAACTAGTGAATTAAAAAAGTTGATATCGTAGTGATGCTACATAGATAGTAAACCATCAAATTATCTTAATAGAGGATAAATTATAAAATATAATTAAAATCGTTAAAAGATATGAACCTTGAAATTTTAGAGAATTTTTTGTTTATTGTCTAAGTGTAAATTTAAAGTTACCCATAGAATCCTCACGCTTTAATAGAAACAAAACTCTATGACAACTATGTACTTAAACGCAGTATTTCGCGACCGAAACAACAATTTACCTGATTTTCCATACAACGATACATGTACTTACAAATGTCGGTTGTGGCGTTATACCTGTCTGTCTATGAGTATGAAGCGGATTGCACTGCCGCCAGCGAGGTCAATCTTTGTCTCAGATTTTTGGGTATTTATATTCTTTAATTGTAGTTGCTCCCATACAAACATTTGTTCCTGTCCAAAAACTGGTTCGAATGACAATAAAAATGTAGATAAGACACAACATTGAACATTTGCTATGCATTCAGGTTTAGTTCGAATTTTTATCGATCCGGTTTCTGTCAGATAGATAGGGAAACTATATTTTTTAATGTGCTCTACCTTACCCCTTTTGGGAATGAAGGCGTGAATGTATGTTTATTTCAAAATCATTGTTTTTTAGTTCTTTAAAATATGGTAATATTACCATTGAGCAAAATTGGGTACCTACTTACCTTTCATACTTACAAATAATCGCCTATTCCACATATTTATACTGCGATACCCCCCGGTGGGGACACGTGGAATATTTTTCCATTTATTTCTACTAGTAGGGTTATCCTATCAAACAGGGGTGAATACGTGAACGACTGTTAGGACAACTCGACTGTAATTTTTCCATGCAAAAAATTACATTTCATCATCGTCATCTACCCGACGAACCTTACGCAATCAACCAGCTGACCCATGTATATATATATATAATTCAATGGCCAAAATAAATCGATAGTTTCTGTAAGTCCAGCAGTGTCCTTTTATAGCATGAGCAAAGGAAATAAAATATATTCTGCGTTTTTAAGTACTTTTCTTTGCCTAAATCAGCCGAGTTCCAGAAAAAGTGACATTTACGACCGGTAGAATTTAAATTAACGAATTTCCCTAAGCCATAAAGCTTCTTCACAAAGATTGCGAGAATCCAACCGAAATTAGGAGGTCCCTGAAAAGGTATTGAAAAAGTTGGTCGAGGTACCTACATATTTTGTGTTCTTTATAATCCTTAGACTTGTTTAAGCATCGCGTAATTTTCCTAAAAGGGTTCTTAGGATACTGATATCCTAAATAAATGTGGCGGGAAAAGAGAGTCACAAAAGTGGACAAAAGTTTGAATAGACACACCCCAACTTGCTCTGTATGTGGTGTTGTATGCCTGGTGATGAGTAACGTCGCCAGAGCTGATGATGCGCTGTGTTGATGATTGATTGAGGAACCTGCATTTGTCTCTAGCTGTCAACACAAAGAATCTTCATACGTATTAAGGATCTATTACGCCCTTGTGAGTTCTTTAGGTTAGTAAGCGTCCGCGTTTTCTTACCACCAGTGGCCCGTTTCGCGAAGGTACAGTCAGCATCAAAAGTAACTACCCAATCGAAGACGTCAAAAGCTCTTATTCCCTTTCAATAAAGACTTTTGAGTTCTTCGTTTGCGTAGTACTTTTGATGGAGGTGCAATAATTGTATAGATTTCTTTTCTTTTTTTCAAAAACATATTTTTAGAAAAAATCCACTAACTGAATCGACAAATAAATCTATATAATTATCGAACCTGCAAACAAAATTTCACGAGCATCCGTTCAGAAATGCGACCTGTAGAAGAAAACAGCTGGACAGACGGACATACGAACGATTCGGCCCAAGCTGAAGCATAGAACTTCATTCGCTTCGCTCGCTCGTTAGATTACTCATTTCTATTTTTTTTATACAACGACGGTGGCAAACAAGCGTATGACCCGCCTGATGGTAAGCGGACACCGCAGCCTATAGACGCATAAATCTTCAAAGGAGTAACATGGGCGTTGCCGACCCTTGATATGTTTGAGGATTTGCCGTTTTGACAGCTGAAGGCACAAGTTCCCTTGCTCTCAACACAACGCATCCTCGGGAGCTCTGGCGACCTTGCTCACCACCAGGAACACAACACTACTACAGAGCAAATACTAGTGTTATTATGGCTGTGGTCTTCTGCAAGGCGGAGGTACTTCCCTAGTTGGGCTGCTCCAAATTCGACCGAGATGACATTAAACTGTGTCTTACGAACTCACAACTCACTTCTATATTACATATAACATCTATAAATAGGTAGAAAGGCGTAGGTGCTCCCAGTCCGCTCTAATTACTCACATTAACCCGGGATCGCCCGGGTTTTTCCCGGGCCCTGACACCGGTTGTTGACGAAAAAATGCTAATGACCGGGATTACTCTGCCAGGTTTAGAATGACCAATGTTTCCCGTCAATAGGATTCCTTATGCCCTTTTAGGGTTTGTAATATAAACGGTCTTATGTTGGTTTAAGAAAGAAATGGTGTATTGGAAATATAACAGGGCCTATAGACAAGGTTACAATCGACAAGCGCTAACGCCAATAGAATACTAATAAAATGTATGGGATGACAGTTGTTAACGAAAAGTGTTTTTTCGGCATCTGTCATTCCCCTACATTTTATTAGTTTTCTATGGCGTTAACGCTTGTCGATTGTAACCTTGTCTACGGCCCCAGGTTTAATATAGACAGTGAAGACAGATAATTATACTCAAGTGTAGATAAAACGGATAGTGTAGTTTAGTTAATTGTAGTTTGTGTACGATATTCATAACGCTAAAGTCCCCAACCCGCACCGGGCCAGCGTGGGAGGGCTCATCCATGAGGAGGCCTGTGCCCAGCAGAAGGACGTATAAGGTGTAGGCTGATTCATTATATTATTATTATACATTCATAACTTTTGTAGTCGGGTAAAATTATACATAACTAGCAGAAGCTAGTGGGCAGAAGCCCGCGACTCCGTCCGCGTGGAACTCGTTTATATCGTAGCTCGATACAAACTTTCATCCACCATTTCACCCCCTCAGGGGATTTCTGGGATAAAACCTATCCTATGTCCTTCCCCGGGATTCAAACTATCTCCATACCATTTCATCTCAATCGGTTTAAGCGTGAAGAGGTTAGGGTGTAAACGACGATAAACACTTAATTTTAATACATAGAAAACATCGATGACTCAGGAACAAATATTCGTGCTCATCACACAAATAAATGCCCTTACCGGGATTCGAACCCGGGACCTCTTGCTTCGTAGGCAGGGTTACCAACTAGGCTAAACAGTCGCCGTGTCAGATATGAAATTCCAGATAAGAATTAGTAAGAATTCAAGCACTTGTTTTTGTGCGTAACTAACATATTCTATGTAAACACCAAGAATATAAAATACTAGCGGCCCGCCCCGGCTTCGCACGGGTACTATATTATACATCTTCCTCTTGAATCAATGTATCTATTTAACAACAACACACTTTCGCATTTATAATATTAGTATGGAGACTAACAAGCCGCCCGCGCAGTGTCGCCCGCGTAATACAACAGACCGAATAACATAGTCTATGTCAATCTCGAAGGTCTACACTGATACGATACTGGTGAAGCAAGTTTGAAATGAAATGAGTAGTTTCGGAGATTACCCCACACAAACATACAAAGCTACAAACTTTACCTCTTTAGTATTGAACAAGCGAGGAAACGAACGAAGTTTTCCGATTCAGTTTGGGGCAAAATTCTTTCATAATATGAAAGAATTTCGGCTAAAGAAAAGAATTATGTTCGGATGTACAGATAGATATACGGCCGTTTTCCTCTACAGCAGGTCGATCACGTAACGCATTGTACGTACGTTAGGTTGATCTTAATGTCAATGTTTATATGGAGAAATGGCAGTTTGGTCTACCTAACGCACGTTCTAAACGTTACGTGATTACCTCTCAGCCCGCGTTTCTCAAGCGATTCTCGTGAAATTTTGTTAGCGCGCTCAATAATTATATAGATTTTTATTGTCGATTCAACTGATCAAAAAAAAAAATATCGAGAATAAGACAGGCTCGTGAATTCTACAGCTCTCAGAGCCACTATTATATACTCACTGGCAATAAATTTGGCCCAAATTAGAAAAATGAATTTAATTATTTAAAACATTATTTAATCTATTCAATTTATACTTTGAAATCACGAAAATTTTTAGGGCCAAATTTTCTGCCGATCAGTGTATATTATTACCCCCTTATTCATAAAACTTAAAATGCCTCTGCTAAATAAAATGTGCTTTGTCCCTTTCTTACGAACACAAATGTCAAAGTGACAGAGATAAGGACAAACGAATTTAAACGGCATTTTAGTTAAAACAGGCTTGTAGGACATTTATGAATACGGCCGTTAGTCTTTATCTTTTTATATATTTGGTTTCAGTTCTCGTAGTACAAGGTCGTCGTAGTATACTATGTGGTCGCACATTCGCCGCAAAAATTGGTTATGTCAGTCACCTGCGGGCGCACCAGCGACGCTCAGCAGTGATTATCAGTTGCTGAGGCAAAATACGGCTCGAAGAAGATGAGCAGAGCTCATACCGTCTCGTATCCTAGTACTTAGACTTATAAATTTCACACGAAAGCAACCAACCAAACAAATCTTTTGTGTGTTTTACTGGACTAAAAGAAAACATTTTCACAACATTGCTGTGTCAGCCATCAGTTTCAAGGGCGAAGGTGACAAAGACACCAATTACGTGATACAATTGTGTGACACCTCGTGATTATTGACATCAGTAACAAAACAAGTTTCTGTAAAAAATGTCATTTTTGGTACAAGCTTTTATTGCCGACTACTACTTTTCTGTATACCATCATCAACTACTCATTGAGACGATTTTAACGAGCCCAAACTCGATGGGGTGATGTGGTTTTATTACGGTGTTCCTCCACGTCATCATAATATTGCATTGTCACGCGATTTGCATATTCGTGCAAAATTTCAACTCAATCGGAAACGGGGAAGTGGATCAAATTTAACTTGCAAGATATGATTACAGACAGACAACGGGACGGGTGAAAGTAAATAAAAGCTTGTAATAATAAGTAACACAGTATCAGGGTACAGAAAAACTACTTCCTTAGTGATGAAGTCAGCTGTATAATTTGCAACACAAACATTACGAGTGTGATGACGTTTGAGAGGAGGGTTGCCGGCAGATCAAATAATCATCCAATTAAAATATGTATTTTACTTCTTACGTAGGTATAATGATTTAGATGGGTACTTGGCCATCGAAATCTGGAAAAGTAGCAGATTCCTTACTTGGTTTATGGTTTGTGTGCTTATCATAGTTAGCATACTTTCAGCATTCCTGGACTTCAGGAAGTTATTTAGATAATTAAATAACTTAGACATTAACCAGTCGATGAGACACTTGAGAAAGTCATGTATATAAATGTTAAATCTTTCAGTTTTTCAAACAAGACCGCGCCAACTGCCTTAAGACGCCGCCAGACGAGCGAAATTACTCAATCATGTTTAAACAGCATAACCGATTTGGATGAAATTTTGCACGAAGATAGTTTATAGCCTGGATTAAAACATAGGATAGTTTTTTTCCCGGATCCACGCAGACGAACCCGCGGGCGGAAGCTAGTTTTATAAGGTGACCAAAGCTGTAGGTACCTACTGTCAATGTATTTCGTCAAGCCATTCAGACTTTTATATCGAAGGGAAGTAAACTTGTAAATGCCGCCAAAGACATTGTTTCGTCTCGATTGTTTTCAGCTCGGTCGTAAAAAGTGTTTTACGTGAGTTCTGTTGGTTGTTCCGCCTTAACGGGCGAGATAATGGCGGAGAATCCGAGGTACGATGTTTATGGTTCCAATTTGAAGATGATGTGTTTGAGTCGAAGCATTTGTCACGTTCATGATCTTTCTTTAATTGTAGAGTAAGTAGAACTTTTGTCGGTAGAGCAATTGCCATCCGTTTGTATCTATTGCTGTTTTTTTCGAAAGTAAATATGGTTCATTGAAATTCCTCTCAGAGTATCGACGACTGTGCTGCAACGCCATAAATATATACTTATGTAACTATATTTTGAGAGGAATGGCCTACACTGTTACATGAATGTAATACTGTTAAGAATACCGAAAACATGGAAATCTGGGCGACATTACTTAAGTAGTAAGCTTTCGATAAAGCCCACCCCACCGAATGCAAAAGTGGCCTTGAAAACAGAAACACTGATTTCCACCGTTTGAGGGTGAATTATACAGAGAAGCAAATCGAAAAATTATCATAAACCCTAGAGAAAGTCAGCCAAAAAAGTGTCAGAAAACTTTTTACTACCCAGCATACTTCAATGAATGAAGATCTATGTCTTGATATATGCTGTAAGCTTCACTCGCGCGCAGATTGACTTGCGACGTTTGAATAATCCTACTAATAATTTTTGGATGTTTGTTACTCAATCACGTTTAAACGGGTCAACCGATTTGGAAGAAATTCAGCAAGAAGATAGTTTATAGTCTGAATTAAAATATAGGATAGTTTTTATCCCGGATTCACGGCCACGCAGACGAAGTCGCGGGCGGAAGGTATCCAAATAATTGATTGTTTTGTAATAAGCCTCGTCCGGATTATAGATAAATAAATAACATGCTTTTGTTAGAAATTTCGTGAAAATATCACTGGTAGTTTTGAAGCTGCAGCTAATTTTAAGTAATTATAGTCAGGTTGACAGGCTTTAATTAAGTTATAATACATTTCTTATGAGGACCCTGTCGTCGCGGCTGGTCCACGCCTCAGGGAACCCCAGAGCTGGCGCGTATCTTTCACAAAGGATCGCCCTTGCGGTCCAAAGCGTCATGGGGTCCATGCCGCAGACAGAACTTTTGGACGGACTGTTTTTTTGTAATTAGTTTTAATTTTTTCGTTTTATTATTTCTTATTTAGTATCAAAAAGATATGTATTATAACTTAATTTTAAGTTGAATACAGTCTCTCTTCGGAAATGATTTCAAAATAGTATTTACATGCGGGTGGCGCAGGACTGGTCATTGTGTCACTCTTTGGGGGATGCCTATGTTCAGCAGTAAACGTATTTTAGATGATATGATGATGATGATGATTGTTTAAATAAAGTGGCCGTCAATAGAATTTGCTAAGTTTGTAAACAAACCGCCATAGTGAAAGACAATTTAAATATGGCGGTTTGTTAACATAGTTAGCAAATTCTATTGACGGCCACTTAGCACGTAGAACCGATGGCCGTTGGGCCGGAAAGGTTCTCGAGTGGCGACCACGAACCGGAAGGCGCGGCGTGGGTAGGCCCCCGCAAGGTGGACTGATGGGTAAAGGTTGCTGGAGTCCGCTGGATGCGAGTGGCGCAGGACCGGTCACTTTGGCACTCTTTGGGGGAGGCCGATGTCCAGCAGTGGACGTCTTTCGGCTGATATGATGATGATGATTGACGGCCACTTTAGTGTCCTAATAGAATCTTTTTCTGATTTTTATTGTATTGAGTAAGGTCGCCCGGGTTCTCGACGACGCGCTGTGTTGAGATTGAACGAATCTTCAGAACAATAAAAGCTTGGAAGGATTGTGACTTCTTTGTAGTCGCAAGCGTCCACAGGCTACCGTATGCTTGTTTGCCTCCACCTCGGTATATAAAAACTAAATTCTAATATGCGATTACAGGCCGATCAACGTTAAATAAGGCCCCGGCAGCTGTCATTCCATAGAAACTTGTCAAACGATCCATACTTTCAGATTTGAACAAACAGCGCCTACGGTTTGGTGCAACCCACCTTAGGTACCTAAAGTTAAGTCCAATGAAGTTAAATGATTAATTTTAACAACTTTTATTTCTCGGGGACGTGTCAATAAATAACCTGACAGATTTCCCATTACGGACACGGACCCCAAGAACCGGTGTTCAGTTTCTGTAAAGAGTTTAAAGTCTACTTAGCGATTCCCGTCACGTAGGGAGGGGCAAACAGATGCCCGCCGGTTTACGATTCGTGCTGTGCCGACTTTCCGATTGTTTACGGTTTTCGTATCCCTTTCTACAATATTCACGACGCTTTAGCAATTTAGAATTCGGATTAGGTTTTATTATCGACTAAAAAGTGTGGTAAATAAAAAATACCTCTACAACATCGTAATTTCGTAGACTATTACCCACACTTGGGTTGACTTACCTACGTTGTGCATTCCAATTTGAGGCCACATCCGCGTTTGTCGGTGCGGGCTCGGTACGGTATCAGTAAGATGTCAGTGTCGGTACAGATTCTTTACTCACCTACATTAAAATAAAAACGCGAATTTTAAAACCTTCCATAACCTTTTCACAGACTGGCACGGCTTGCGGTAGCGGCCAGGTTGTATGCTATGATTTATAATCAATAAGCACGTGGACTTGTCTGAATTATTAAACGGATTTTCACTGGCCGCTACCGCGGCCGCCGCCGCAGGCCACGCTACTCTGCGGTCTGCGAGACTTGCGTGTATTGGGGCATTTTCAAATGTTGTGTACCCACTTAGCGTGACTGGTTAAAAAAAATACTCATTGTCAGTTTTGTTACGAAAATTGAGCATACAAAATATGTGAAAGTTAACTAGTTTCACATAAGGTATAAACAACATGTCTAGGCGTATAACAAATATGTATTAGGGGAAAATGTTACACAAATCGACCTAGTCCCAAACTAAGCAAAGCTTGAACTATGAGTAATAGACGACGATAAACATACTTATATAGATAAATAAATAATTAAATAGGTACATAGAAAACATCCATGACTCAGGAACAAATTCGTGCCCATCACACAAATAAATGCCCCTACCGTTATTCGAACCCGGGACCTCTTACTTCGTAGGCAGGGTCACTACCACCAACTAGGATGTTGCCCTCTATCTTTCCCTGGACCACGAGTCTCTCAATATATACTTCTCCCCGACGACCTAATATTTAAATAAATAAATAAATAAATAATAAATAAATATAAAGGGACATTCTTACACAAATCGCACTAGCCCCATAATAAGCTCAATAAGGCTTGTGTTACGGGTACTAGACGACGATATATTTAATAGATATAAATACTTAAATACATAGAAAAACATCCAAGACTCAGAAACAAATATTCATGCTCATCACACAAATATTTGTCCTTACCGGGATTCGAACCCAGGACCTCCAGCTTCGTAGGCAGCGACACTACCCACTAGGCTAACCGGTCGCCATATATATGGCCGCAAACCGCGGTTGTATGCCGTACAATAAGGCCGTACAATGAATGATAGACGCTGCTAGATGCCGAGTTCCTAAAGCTCCTGCACGTCTAGCATGCGACAGCCGCGACATACTCTCGATTTTTATCGCACTATATCTCTTGTTCTAAGTGTTCTAATAAGAAAGAGACGGATAGTGCGAGAAAAATCGAGAGAGCTCGCGCGCCGTCGTATGCTAGCCGTGCTGATATTCTATACAAGTTCATATCGGCACTTGATTCACAGTTCACACGCTGTAGTGTTTCATTTGCTAAAGAGACTTACTGATACTTGAAATGTGGACCGTTTTTCGTCAGTTTAAGGTGGGTTTTTGCATGAATTCGACATAAAAGGGTTTGTTAGTCGGCAGTGCGTGAAAAGGCTTTGACAAAATTGTGTATTTGTTCAATTGTTTATGTGTTCCGTTTATATGTTAAGCGTGTCAAATGGGATACGGCTTGTAATTGTGTGTTTGTTTTACGTCTTTAATTTATTGTGCTCTAATTGTAGATTACGTTAGGCAAGGGCTTTTTACTTGAAAATATGTTTCTGTAAAAAACTTCATATTTGTTACAAGCTTCTATTGCCGAGATTTTTTAAGATGCACACATTTATAAATTAGTTGCTCTACGAGCAGTCAAACTCGCGAATGTCTTAAAAAAACTGGATCGACAAAAATCTATATAATACCTACTTAATTAACGAACCTGCTCACAAAATTTCACGAGAATCGGTTCAGAAATGCGACCTGAAGAGGAGAACAGCCGGACAGCGGTACAGCCAGACGTCTGGACATACGAACTATTTTTTGCTTTAGCTGAAACGGAGAAATTCGTTCGCTTTGATGACCTATGTAGCCTAGTTGGTAGTGACCCTGCCTACGAAGCCGGAGGTCCCGGGTTCGGATCCCGGTAAGCTTTCTATGTATTTGTTTATCTTATAAGTATGAATATAGTCGACCAGTATCCATAGTACAAGCTTTGCTTTGTTTGGGACTAGGTCGATTGGTGTAAGATTGTCCCCAATTTTTTTTTTTTTTAATTTATTTATGAATTCACAAGTTAAATAAAAGCTTTTTAAAAATCATGTCATCTCGTGTCTGAAATTGCAAGCGTTCATATTGTTTTCCAGTAACAAGTTACCACGAGCACAGTAAATATATTGGCTAAAGCAGTGGTCCAACTACTCTCCTAAAAGTTTTTGACACCTGCGCTCCATTGAAACCCAGTAAAATTCAGTCGCGACACGCGGACTGATAAATATACATATTAAATACTTCAAGTTCAACCCATTTTTTAAATTCCTTTGCGCTCTTATCTTTATATTAGGTCTGGCCGGGGATTTTCTAGATAGAATATAAGTAAAGTTTACATTAAATTCCGTTCAGCCGTTTTCAGGTCAGGTTTGCACGATCACATAAATCGACAAACAGCACGTCTAGCACACGACGGCCGCGACATACTCTCCATTTTTATCGCACTATACCTCTTCTTCTAAGTGTTGTAATAAGAGAGAGACGGATAGTGCGAGAAAAATTGAGAGAGCTCGCGCGCCGTCGCCTGCTAGCCGTGCAGATAAACAGACAAAAATTCTAAAAACTGTTGGAACGTGTTCTGTTATTGATTCTAAGCATCCCTAGCCAACTTTTTTTTCGAAAATCTTCCATGTACAGACTTTCGAACCTCATCAGCTTTATTATAATGTATCGATGTAAAGATAACGGTACAATTTTACACAAACCGGATTAGCCCCATAGTAAGCTCAATAGGGCTTGTGTTAAGGTGCGCGCGGTGGAAATAGGTAGTAAGTCCCATACTAATTTCAATTCTCTCATTCATTAATGGGTTCGCAAAATAATCTATTGTTCGAGTATGCTGAGTCAAACAAAGAAAATAAAGAAAAGGTTTTTTAAGAGCCATTTTTAAGCAATCATGTGTAGATTAAATCACATAAACAATAATTTAGTCTAGAATCATATATTTGAAAATCACTCCTAATTGTTTCCTAATACATATAATCATTTCCAATGCACGCCCTTAAGCCATACTTATATTTATTGACTGTGCCACTCGGCAATTTATTCCAGTCAACGACAATTCGATGCCAGCTGCAGAATTAATTTGCGCGGCCGCAGCGTTTACCTGGGACCGGATTCTTTCACATTTCTGGTAACAATGCTATAATCCGTCTGTGATTGGAAAGTCCGGATTTGTTAATTCGCGGCCCGGAAAATCCGGATTTAAACAGGATTTTTACTGAGCAAAGCCTGTGGTGATGTTAATGTTTAATACGTTACGGTTCACTAACTACTTATTTGAGTGGATTTGTGGTTTTCTATTTGATGTTATTGAAGTATAGATGCAGATGCGTGGAGGGTCGTGTCGTGGTTACATAGTGTAATTATTTGAAACTGAATTGATTTTGTTTGTTGTGCATAATCTAGTTTTAAACACAACAGCACGCAAAACCAATGGCCGTAAGGGCGGAAAGGTTCTCGAGCGGTGACACGTCCCGGCAGGCGCAGCCCAGAATGTAGACTTATGCCCTGGTAAAGTTCTCGGGAGTCTGCTGGATGCGGGTGGCGCAGGACCGGTCATTGTGGCACTCTTCGGGGCAGGCCTATGTCCAGCAGTGGACGTCTTTCGGTTGATGTGATGACGATAACAGATACACATGGTAATGTATAGCAACATTCATAGGTATGTTAATATGTATCTGTAATATCGTAACTTCCAAACAGTTGAACTCAATCGGGTTGTGGTCGGTATTTTGATTGAAAGTCTTGTCTGTCAAGATGGGTATAATCTTTGTTTTTTTGTATTGGTGGTATTTAAAAAGTCTAATTTATGAAGTTATGCTATATAATCTATATAGCATAACTTCATAAATTCTATATAAATTCTATATTATATAGCTATATAAGCTATATAATCCCGGGGAAGAGCATATGATTGTTTTTATCCCAGAAATCATCTCTTAAGGGGTTCAAATGGGGAGGAAGGTACAAAATAGTGACTGGCACCCCATTCTCATCATTGATCATAAAACTTCTTCAATTAGACCAAAGTCATCAAAATCTACGCTCAATCACGTCTCACTTCATTACAATAGGGTGTAAGTTTGTGTACATATTTATGGCAACGACGCAAGCAGGTAAGCATTATGCGGGCTCACGTTTTCACTAAAAACGGCCATTTTCTTTGTGCAAAACTAACTGACATCACGCGGTGAAAGCATAATGCTTGCAGTTACTGACATATTTACAGCACCCTCTCTTGCCCGACTACGGCACAACCGAAAGGAAAGGTTATGATTTTAGCAGCTGTTTGTATTAACGTGTGTTACACCATAGCGTGGCGCAGGACCGGTCATTGTGGCACTCTTTGGGGGAGGCCTGTCTTTCGGCTGATATAATGATGATGACACCATAGCTTTTAAGATTCTGAACAGATTAGTGCTGGGTTACTACTCGTGAGGCACCTCATTTGTCATACTCATTTCATAAAATTGTCGCATCACTTCACGCTTGGAAAATGTACTACTTCATTCCTCACGAGGCACCGACTCGCTCATCACCTCGCGCTTCATTTACCCCTCAACCTCAAAGCCTCGCCCCTCGAGCTCCGGACTCGCCACCCGCGCCTAACTTTCCCCCATCTACAACACAATATTATTGAACATGAAAGTAATTGGAGGTATATTGTACCTACACTAGATTTGAAAAAACCTTGTTTTTCTGCCGATAGATGCTATTTATTAGATGGTACCCCACCTCATATGAAGTAGGACATTGTACTCCCTCATTTTTGGAAATGAGGTACTCATACAAACTCAATATGTCCTACCGAACACTAGAACAGATTCGAAATTTCACCCGGTTTTTTTTATACAAGCATATGTCAATAGCCTACCTTTTGTATAATAAGCATTTTTAAAATCTCAATAGATAGGAATACCTAAGTATGACCTGAAATCAATATTATACTGTAGATATCCGACGAAACTACTTTGAATTCAAACTTTTTAGCACATCCACGACGCTGTGACCCCTGCAAACTTTAAGGGCCCCTTAGCTCAGGCGGAAGGAACGTCTCAAAATGTTTCGTTATCACCCCTACGGGGCGAATTAGTAAAGTTGATGGGGCAAGTCTTTCTACCCCTTGCTCGTTAATAGTTAGAAGATGTGAGCAGTCTCCACCCTAACTTGGCAGTGTTCTTCTTAATGCACTCATTTTTAGACACCAGGTAGAATTTATTCGAGGTGTTTGCTTTTCCCGAATCGCTAAACTAAAGTGGATGTGGGCGGGGCACATAGCACGTAGAACCGATGGCCGTCGAGGCGAAAAGGTTCTCGAGTGGCGACCACGTACCGGCAGGCACGGCGTGGGTAGGCAAGGTGGACTGATGACCTGGTAAAGGTTGCTGGAGTCCGCTGGATGCGGGTGGCGCAGGACCGGTCACTTTGGCACTCTTTGGGGGAGGTCTATGTCCAGCAGTGGACGTCTTTCGGCTGATATGATGATGATGATGATGATGATTTTTTTTTCTATACAGCGCGACCAAATCTGAAAACACGACTGTTTAAATTTTACTGATCTAAGGGTTAGAGTAAAGCTAAACACAAATAATACTAATGTCTATTCTAACATAATACAGGTACCTCTTCCTTTCCAAGAATCTGCACACAACATTTGACGAGAGTCGGTTGAGAAATGCGACCAGACCCCGTAGCACGGTAATCGCGTGATAAGGCCGACCATGATACGGGGTCTGTAGAGGAGAATTGCTGGTCATCCGGACAAACTTACGAAAGCATTTTTTCCCAAGTAGAAACGGAGATTTCATTGGCGTCGCTCGCTCGTTCAACCATAATCAGAAATTTATCTTGAGAGGTAATCATACCGATTCTTAGAAGTTTTTGAACATCCCTTGTCTTTTCCGCTTTAACACTTCCATGCCTTTACATATATGAGGTAGGAATATATGTCAAAAGCAACATCAGCCAATTTTCCGCTTTTAACAGCTGTAGGCAGAAGGATAAAATTTAGACAGGGCCATTCAAAACTGCTCTTCTTTGCAAAAGTATTTTTGGAATGGCACCAAAAATTTATAATAAATTACCAAAAAATATAACAAGACTAGATGACTTATCAGACTTTAAAAAGAGATTGTACAAATTCCTGGTAGAAAAAGCATATTATTCCGTAGGTGAATATTTAAGCGATACTTTAATTTAAGCGAGAAATTATTTGAATTGTTATATAAATTAGTTTTTTTATGCATGTATGCAATATCTGGACTACAATATGTGTATGCCGAACGGCAAAACATAGCGATACCCAGAATTAATGCAACACCCTTACAACCTATGTTTACAAATAAACATTTTGAATTTGAATTTCCGACATTATTGCTTTAACGTGTTTGTTTCAAATCGAGCCTTAATCTACACTTTTAAACTAATATTTGTAAGTTTATATGTTAGTACGTTTTGGGTAATCTCTGGAACCGCTTATCCGATTTCTGAAATTCTGTCGCCTACGGTGAAGAATGGACTTTCTGTATGGTAGGCTATATTTTATCCCGCGGGATTGCCTGCATTATTTGCAATATATATATATATATATATATATATATATTTATAATATAGGAGGCAAACGAGCAGTCGAATCACCTGATGGTTAACGATAATCGACGCCCATGGACACTTACAACACCAGAAGAGTTGTAGGTGCGTTGCCGGCCTTTAAGATGGGAGTACGCTCTTTTCTTGAAGGCTTGAAGGTTGTAACGGTCCGGTAATACCGCAGGCGACAATTCATTCCAGAGTTTGGCTGTTCGAGGCAGAAAGTTTTGGGAGAAACGCACAGTTGAGGACTGCCAACCATCTACGTGGTGAGAATGGAAAAGCTGTCGCGTAGGGCGATGGCGGAAGGAAGCGGCGGGGATTAATCCGAACAATTCTTCGGAACACTCCCCATTGTACATGCGGTAGAAAATGCAAAGCGAGGCTACATCTCTACGCAGTGCTAAGGGATCAAGCCGATCGGAAACACGCTGGCAGCCGACAATTCGAATCGCTCCCCTATTGTATTCTATATTCTATATGTGGACGGACCTGCGCCTTATAGAGCTGTAGGCGGTGAGCCGGCGTGAAATACTGTCTCGATCTGTTGAGTAAACCGAGCTTCATCGAGGCTAATTTGGCCTTACCCTCCAAGTGGCCGCGGAACTGGACTTCTTTCGAAATGTCGACGCCAAGGATACCGATGCTGGCTGTGGTTGCTAGGGGAGTGCTCTCAAATCGTGGAGATGCCGGAAACGCTAACTTTTTTGCGGTAAATGCACACACTTGTGTCTTCGTGGGGTTAAAACGGACTAGATTAAGTCGGCCCCATTCTGAGACTTCTTTTAGGGAAGACTCAATTTCAGACACAAGTTTGTTTCGACTCTCAATGACGTTTTCCCGAGAAATATTGACACGGCCGGTGTAAAAGGCATCACCCGTACTATCATCCGCATAACAATGAATGCCGCTGATTTGCAACATGTCATTAATATGCAGGAGGAACAGCGTGGGTGATATCGCACAGCCTTGGGGGACACCAGCATTTACAGACATGGAGTCAGAGCATTCACCGTCGACTACGACCTTTATGCTTCTGTCTGCGAGCGGGCAGCTAGTATAATAAGTGAGTGACTGCAACCTATATTTATTTACGAAAAATAGCACAAACTAAGTGCGACGCGGGTTGTAGTTCAGAAGTCGCTAGCTTCAGGAAATAAATATACGTAGATTTAAGATTAATGTGACCGACTCTTTCATAAAACTGTCATTGGAATTTGAATCTTTTACCTTGAACGGTAGAGTGGTTTTTGAACAGACTTCTTTGAAGCAATTTGGTCAACTTATTAATCTCAACTATATTTGTTCAAAGAG
The DNA here is from genome assembly GCA_947049275.1 of Epinotia bilunana. Lineage (NCBI taxonomy): Eukaryota > Metazoa > Arthropoda > Insecta > Lepidoptera > Tortricidae > Epinotia > Epinotia bilunana. The sequence goes on along the minus strand of OX346266.1, from coordinate 19,024,286 downwards.
TGGCTTGACTTCCTCCGTAGTTTTACCATAATTTTCCAAAGTTACTTGGCAAACGTGATACTATTGTTTACATGTTTTGCCAAAATAAGTAAGTACATTTGGTAACTCAAGAGTTAAGTTTCTTCGCCTTCTTTTATAAATGTGCGTATTATTTTGTCTGTAACACAATTTTAAGATCTCAAATAAGGCATGACTACTTTCAGAATATGACAAATCTCTAGCATGTCATTAAAAAATCAAATGTCTTTCTTGAAACAGAGGGACGATCACATAACATTTCGAACATACGTTAGGACAATTCAACTGTAATTTCCCCATACCTACATGAAGTGACATTAAGTTTAGATCTACCAGGCGCATGTCCAATGCGTTACGTAGGGGGACATATAACAGGGCGATATCATATTTTGTAAGTCGAATACCGGCCAAGTCTACTGTCTTTGTTATTTCGTTACATTTATAAATGTAACGAAAATGATGGATGTCAAGAACTTCATAAGAACTTGGTATTAAGAGAATAAATTAAATAAATTAGAATGCTCAAATTTACGTGAACAATAAATTCTTTCTTAATTATCTCCATCTTAAACTTACTGCAACAATTCTACAAGTAATTATTAGAACCGAAGCGCAATGAAACTGTTTCGAATGATACAATAATATAGGATTAAATTCAAATTATACAATCTTCGGTTCTAAACAATTCCCGAGATTACCCCTCAGTAAATAATTTATTCGAATTAGCTCGGCTTCGAAACATGAAACTAACTATGTAACTATAACACAGACGTATTTCTCCCAGTTACATCAAAGGGAAATCAACTTAGATTCAATTAGAATATGGTTTATATTTGTAACGGATTTGGGACTGTTGTAAGAGGTTTTGTTAAAGACGAGATGTAGACATTGTTCTCTTTTTGCGATCGGCGTCGGCATCGGCAGTTTTAATTCGTTTAACGTGTTGAGGGAAAATGCGCAGGTTTGTGGTATTAGACTGTAAAATCCTTAGGGGAATTTACTTAGCCAATCTATGGGAGAGCTATGGTCTATCAATCCTACCTCCTACTGCCCTACACAACCCTAACACCCTAATTCCCTAGCCCTATCATAGATTTAACATATACATATATGAATAAGAAGGATGTCTACACCATGAGACCTACGGGTTACAGACGGAAGGTTGGAAGGATAAGGGTAATAGGTTGGATATTCACTGCCAACTGCACAGACTCTTGCAGCTGATTAAGGCTAAGGTGTCTTCGCCACAGTGAAGTAATATACCCTGGTCGATGAATGATACAGCGATGTCCAAACTCAAAGAGACTTTTTTTTTTTTTGAACCTGACTGTTGCTATAATAGGACGAACCCAATATAGCGGTCGAATTGCGTGGTTGGAGGGTAGCCTGGGGAAAATCCAGGGGGAGCCTCCGGCACGACTACGCGGGAAAGTTTGTGCACTGGAATACTCTACGAGTTTGCGCTCAAGTGAGATTGGTTGAACGGTATCAACCGAATCTGGGGTGTGAGTGGTGTCGAACTACTGGGAGTTTTATCGCTGGTTCGCTAAAACCTAGCCTAGCTGAGAAGAGTCCAGCAAGAAACTCAGCTAGGCCCGACTTGGGTCGGACTGACTCTACCCGGTATGCGGCGGTACCGGGACGAATAGGGACTGTATGTGTCTGTGTTGTCGCGATCTCGCGGTGGACGTCCCCGCCGGCGGGACGCCGAAGTGTACGCGATGTGTTGGACGCCGAAAGCGCAGCGTTCCATCTTTCGATGGACGCTGTGATTTCGTCGTCCGGGTCCGTGAGTGTGTGCCTAGGACGCCGGACCGTGCGGCCCCTAATCAGTGAGCGCCGAGTAACGACAGAGGGGGGAGGGATGGGAACGTAATCAGCAGCCTTCCTAACTAACGGATTCCTATGGTGGGGAGCGTTGTCAAAATAACGTCTGGCAGCCTGCTTAAAGAAACCATACATGGTGCTAATCCCCATGTCGTGGTGCAGGCTGAGGTTCGATTGGTACCACGGGGCACCAGTCGCCCTACGGAGAAAACGATTCTGAATGACCTGAAGCGGCTTGAGCGATGACATAGGCACGTGAGCAAATGCTACACTTGCATATGTCATGATTGGACGAACACAAGTCTTGTAGAGTGTCAGCTTATTTCTAAGTGACATTTTACTAAACTTGTTGATCATCGGCCCAAGCCTTCCTAGTACGAACAACGCGCGGTTGCGAACCCTGCGGATGTGGCTACGGAAAGTCAGTCTCCTGTTGAGGGTCACTCCAAGATATTTGGCCTCGTTGACCCAGGGGATGGGTCGGTCAAACATCTGGATCGGAGCCACCCGTCTTTCTGTACTAACGCAGTCAGACGGGTGGAAGACTATTGCAGATCATATTTATACCAAATTATACATGTGTGTGCGTGAATACGAATATTCCTTTTCTTATTATATGTATTTTGTTAATTCAACTAAACAGCTATCGCACTTTGCCCGCGCTCTGTGCTACTGTGCAGTTTCTTGTCCCAAATCTTGATGCTGATGATGCGTACGTATGTTCACCGCACGTGAACAAGACAATATAAGTACGAGTAGTCATTAACGGTATATTGCATCTCCACAGTACTTACGTACAATCATCAATTGGTACTTTAAAACAGTCCAGACACGTAATTTTTCAAACGCGCGTTAGGACATCTAAACTGTCGTTTTTCTATACAAAAAGTTACATTTTCATCTACCTGACGTACGTACAATGCGTTACGCGATCGTCCTGCAGGCGGTCGATTGTGTATCATTTCATAGGTACGTTAGATTAAGGTTACGCTAAATGGCTTTTTTATGGTAAAGTGAAAGTTCGTATGAAAAGTTATGCAAAGGTTAGTTCGATTTGTGAAAGATTTAGTTTATTTATTTATTATTTGGAGAACCAACAGCTAACAATTCAAAATAATAAACTAAGCTAGTTATTTAACTTTAGTAACAGAGAGCCAATTAAAGGTTCCCACCAGTAGCAACAGGTTAACAAACAATTGGTGGTTAGCACTAAATTTTACAACGTGTTACCAACTAGCATACAATGAATACTGTAAGAAACAAAACTCATTAATACGTGATATATTAATACGCATGCGAGTCGCTCGCTTAAAAAACCCATCTGTTAATATCCGTTTTATATTCGTGATTTTGCTATTTAAAACGCCAATATCCCGCTCCTTCGTTAGTTTATTTAATCTTTTACCGGCTCGTAATAAAAAGCTATTTTATATAATATGTTTAATACATATTTATATACATTTTCATTTGCGAAACAGTACTCTCAGATTGTGTAAGCTACACTAGTTAATGGACTCTTAAAAACTTCTGTTAATAAGATTTTTGGTAGGTAAACCAGTATCCTTAAATTTCATAATTTATTAATAATCCAAGAAACTAATAAAGTTCCGGTTAGTAACAATAATGTGTGAGAATCGTGAAGGTCAATATAGGAGAAGAATGTCCAAGCTACTAAAATATTTAAATATTCGCCCAACTCCTTTCATAAAACTCGCCACGCAAATCTCAACTCCTGAACTTCTAAATTGAGGACATTTTTCATAAAATATCTGCTCCGTATGAAACACATATTTCATTTAACACATTACACGAGTCAAAAACTGAGAAAATAGTGTAACGTGGAATAAAACTTTACAGCACGAGTGCACAAAAAGAATATACCCATCCTATCTACATTCAACGTTTATTCTCCTCGCGTGGAGATTTTCTAGAAAGTTTCGTGAAATAAATTGTAGTAAAAACCGTTATATTTTCTGCGTTTTAACGCTACTGGGCTAATTGAATGATTCTTTTTAGTTTCTCATTAATGTCAACCGGCAAAGAAAGTTTAGTTTTAATAAGTTTGCGCAGAGTTCCTTAAGTTTTTATTTTACGCGATAGCTTGTTTTCGTGCAGGCTTTGAGGACGAACTTTATATAATTTTTCTGGTATATTTTATACTGGTGGAGCCGGGATAAAAACTATCCTATATTTTAATCCAGGCTATAAACTATCTTCGTGCAAAATTTAGCCGTTTAAGCGTGATTGAGTAACAAACATCCAAAAATCTAAACTTTCGCATTTATAATATTAGTAGGATTAAGATGGTGATAAACTAAGTACTTAACGGCCCGCCTGATGCTAAGATGCACTGTAGCTCCTGGATGCCTGCAACTCCAGAGGTCTCATGCTCGTTGCCAACCCTTTATTGATTTGAGAATTGGCTGTTTAACAAAGGTCGCCTATATTATTATGTTACCACCGAGAGAGTGAGACCGAGACAGGTCCCTTTTTCTGTTGAATGTTTTTATTCTCAACTCAGAGCATCCTAGGCAGCTGTGGCGACCTAAGTAACATACCTCCAGGAACAAAACACTACATTGCTGCATAGGAAATAAAAGCAAAAATTCTTTTTTTATACCCTAGAGGATATCTGGCTATTCCCATCGCAATGGAACCTATATAAATAGACTAATGATGATGATAATGATAATAGCTATTTAGCATGCTAATATAAATAATGGAATTTTTCATGCCAACTTTTTTTCCATACAGTACTCAGGGCCTCCATTTGCGACTAATAATTGTACTCGCATCCAAGTCATATGCAGCCGTTAACAATATATTATTTATTGCAAATCTTTTTATAATTATTATTTTTAGATTATATGTTTGTCAATTGTCATTGTTTGTTGTTGTTATTATCATTGCAATTTAATGTAAAATATGGGTTTCTGCCTGGAATAAATTTATTTATTTAATATTATACGGTGTATGTAGAAGTTTGACAGCCTGAAGACTCAACTCATGGCATCTCGCTCTACCTCATTATGCGCCGAAGGAAGAGACAAATTGATATAAATAAAATAAATAAATATTAGGGGACAATCATACACAAATCGACCTAGTCCCAAACTAAGCAAAGCTTGTACTATGGGTACTAGACGACGATAAACATACTTACATAGATAAATAAATACTTAAATACATAGAAAACATCCATGACTCAGGAACAAATATTCGTGCTCATCACACAAATAAATGCCCTTACCGAGATTCGAACCCAGGACCTCTTGCTTCGTAGGCAGGGTCACTATCAACTAGGCTAAAGCGGTCGTCGTATATAACAAGGTAGGTAACATAATATCATAGGTACTCGTAGGTACTATTTAAAATAAGTTAGTAAAAACATACAATTTTTCAATATTCTCTGCTTTGCCCAAAGTTCACTGAAAACTAATTCGATACAACATTTTGTAACAAAACAAGTAAACAAAATTACTATCCCTCTAACAATTGTTTTATACAGAACTGCCAATCGAAGTTCAAACTACATTATGGTATATTATATACCATGCAGCTATAGCTGTAAAAACACGTAAATGGGTGCTCCATCAAAATAAAATAACAAAAAGTTAGCTTCATGTTAAGAAGCATCGTGACTCCCCTAACCAAAAGAAAATAGGTTAAAGTAGGTAAACAACACATAAACGCGAGGAAAGTAATACTTTATTACTTTACGGGACTTCCCCCGGCTATCCGATGGAATACAAGTATAGATTCACCGGAATGTTTTTTTTTCACAATGGTGGCAAGGAAGCGTTGCCCAAAAGTCTAGTTTCTCCTCTTGGTTGTCAACGATTACGCAAGCATAAAAATCTATGGCATTTTTTATACATCGTCGGTGGCAAACACGTGTACGGCCCGCCTAATGGTAAGCAGTGTTACCGTAGCCTACGCCCGCTTGCAACTGCTTGGAACTCGCATGCGCGTTGCCGAAATACTACATCTACATACTACACCTACCTACATCCTAAGTCCATCTCACAAAGCTAATGCAATTTTGTGAGCAGGTTCGATTATTTACTATAAAGATTTTATTGTAGCTTAGAGATTTCAAATAAATAAAAAAAAATGGCTCGCTCGGTCTTCAGCTCACACTCACAGAGCGACTACATGCATACTGTGTCACTATTCATGTCATGACTGGCAACCATTGATTCATAAGCCAGTAGGTATTGTCAGATAAGATTATAACCACGTTCAGGATAAATGCCCTTTAATGAGTTGGCCATTGACACTAGTACAGTTAGTCATCAATGTTTCCTCACCAACATGTGTATTCAAGTCACTTAATTATACCGTAGTAATTGTACTAATTGTAGCTATTAGATTTGGCATATAGAAGAGCCATTGAGGCCTACTTGCAGAACAAATGTTTGAATTGTTGTTGTTCTTTTTTTACGCAATTTGCGAATGAGCGCCCTTTTCCAGTTTGCGCTTGGGTTTTCCGTCAGGCAAGTATGGTACCGCCCTTGCCTGCGGCGTATTTCCTTCTCTTTCTTTCTCAATTTCTGTCTTTTGACGACTTCTGACACAGGCGCCGTGGGAGTCGGGAGCGGAGAGGAGAAGTCTGTGAGATTGTAGTTTTGTTAGTTTGTACGTAAAAAGCAATATCCATTACCACTCATCTGAATTAAAAGATTCTTTTACGCATTTATAAATTTGACTTTCTGGACGGACATATTTCATCCCGTGGGTTTGCTTGCGTACTTTGCAATACGCGGCCGAAATCACGCGGGTCTGTTTATAAATGCGGCTGAAATGGCAGAAGATAATGTCCCCAGAGCGGAGACTGTGATATGGGTATTGAAGGATAGAAGCTTCTGGTTGCTAAGGGTAAAATCTTCGGTAGATTTTTTGTCCGGTGAGGATAGAAAACAAAAGCTTTTGAGTTTGTGAAGAATAAAGAATATGGTTTGGTGAATTGCTGTTTCAGAAAAGTTGCAAATAGATAGAAATTCTTACATAAATTCTCGGACTCGATCATTATTCCGTACCATTATTTGACAGTAGCTGGTCAATAGTAACGATTTGTACGTACGTTAGGTAGATTTAAATTGTTTTCTTTTTAAAGCGAAAATGACAATAACTACTTACTACTGGGTTTACTAGGTTTACTAAATGGATAGTAAACCATCAAATTATCGTAATAAAGTATAAAATATAATATATAATATAAAATATAATTAAAATCGTAAAAAGATATGATGACCCTTGAAAGATTTTTATTGTCCAAGACTAAATTTAAAGTTACCAATAGAATCCTTACGCTTTTGTAAAAACAATATTGTGATGACAACTATTTACTTAAACGCAGTATTTTGCGAACAATTAACCTGATTATCCATACAATAGATGACCCGTCACGGAATGTCAACCGTTCAAGTTCTGCCAAACTGAACATTCCGGAAAATGATAAGCATGTTGTTATTTAAACAAACTGCATAAATTACCCATATTAACCTACATTGTCATAAATGATGCCACGGCCGCGTCAAAACTAACTGTTTCCCATTCGTAGCGAACTGTACCCGCATACTTTTAAATGGTGACCGAGTTCTTATCAAACCAGTGCTTGTTGTGGCCCGATACGGAGTTGTTTGCAGATATGAGGTGAGATTACCGTTTTCATTTACCAAAGAGGGTATTTTTTTTTTTCGTATGGCTTTTTATCATAAAAATGTGTTTTACAACAGAATTTCAAAACACAACTTACTAGTATGAGACCAAACAGGGTAATATGCGATTACTACTTGAATAACAGATTGATTGCAATGAGTTGTCCTTGTTGCTCGGTTGTATCGCATCGTTTCCTTGGTGACTTCTTTTAACTGTGATTTTATAATATAAGGTCTAACATTTCATTCTCAATGGGACATGTTTTAAGCATGTTAAGTATCCATATTATAACCATTCTTCTATGAAACTCATCTACCGTTATGTTCTTGGACAGAATAACGTCAAAATAAGTAGATTCACTTAGCACAGAGATTAATTAATTAATTATAACAGATTTAGAAATAGAACAATCGTTTTTGGAAATCGAACACTAGTTTGTTCCGTGATTTTGACATTTTGATTTTTTGATAATTTCACCAATGTGTTTTTGATAATTGTCTGGGGTTAAAGTCATAACGATTTGCAAATTATAATACTTAAGTATCTTTCTAATGATAGGACTAGAACGTTTCCGCTTGTAAAAGAAGTTAAACTTGATAACAGAGGCCGGAATTTTCGTGGCATTTTTTAAGCTGTCATAGTCATCATAATTTTTTAATGTATAGGTATCGATTGCAATATACGTAAGTAATTTTTAAATAGATATTGAGCAACTTATTGGAATAGGAATCATTCATCATCTTCCTAATGTTTTTCACGGTTGCATCCTAAAAGAGTCCGGTGTCCACTTTGGCACCTGGCATATCAGAAGAATTACTAACGCATGAAAAAGTATTAAACAAAATAGTATTTTTTAACGTGAACACCGATATCACGAAGCCAGTGAATGAGAATAGTCACTTTGAGAGCTAAATAATGCCACCATAATTCCGGACCAGAGCATAAACCAGAGGGTTGTCATGCAATGGACCCCTGGACACAAAGTGTTTTCAGGTATCTTCTGAGCGTATTTCTACTGGTGTCGTCTGTGATTTGTATCCGTAATGGTAAGAACCTTTTTATCAAAGTTTCTTTATAAAACATCGATGGTAGAAGGGTCTCTCAAAAGTTTTAACCGCTGTCTTTACCACCCCCCCATATTAACTTTGGTGTTCAGTAGCTAACTGAGTTGAATCTTACAAAATCAGAATCTATCGATACCAAGCCACAAATATGTTTTTTTTGTTATTGCACGAAAAATTGATGATGATGATGCAGGATTGACAATAATACATTGTACATTTCAGATGACATACACGACACGCAGTTGGGGCGAAGGTACAAGCTCATGTACAGCGCAGAAACATGGCAAGAAGCCAAGAAGACTTGCGCAGGCGCCGGTGGCAAGCTAGCAGTGCCTAAATCACAGGTGACCTTTTTTTTTTTGCTTGAGCCCCCTTGCCCCTGACTTATTCCCTGTGTGGTGTCGGGTTAGAATAGAGGACGGATAACTAGTTAATTTGCATGATTTAGTTTAATTTGAAATAAATAAGACGTATCACTCGCCATTTAAAAAATGACTTCCCCTTTCTTCCCGTGGGTGTTTTAAAAGTCGCCGAATAGAATTTTGTTTTCATGTGTTCTGTCTACTCCTTTTGGAAATACAAGCGTGAGTTTATATATGTGTGTTTGCTACCTTTGTACTTTAGTAATCAGTTAAAAATCTCAGGTTTAGCATACGGCAGCCAGCTCAGCAGGTTAGGGTACATTTCTTTACAATTTCTCCGGTTTCGTCTCAGAAATTTCGGCGAGGACTTTCCCTTCTAACTGTTCCATCCATTATTCCCTAATAACACTCTCTTTGTTAATCTTCTTACCTAGGACCGAACGTAAGAAGTTGGTAGTTGAGCGCTTTTGCTAGTGGGCGCTTTCCTTTACATACCAAGATTCCGATGTTATCAGTTATGGGAGTTCGCTACGAAATCTTTGGCACTGCATGTGCCTGTAAAGAGCAAAACCTTGATTTCAGTATGAGTTCAACGTGGTCCAAGGCCTGGTGCGGAAGATGCATTATCCCAGTGTACGTGGCTGCACTGGTGATATTTTGCTGGCGTGGCTCGGCGTCAGCAATACCAACGACAGCGTGTGGAGGAATGTGGACGGTGAGCTCGTTTTCATCTTAAGGACAGTCTGTATGGGAGAACCTTGAGGGACGGAGGGGAGGGGGGTGGTTTAACTAACTACCTGTCTCATCTTTGTCCCCATCTTAAGGACGTTCTGTGTGTGTAAACATCAATTGTGGTTTAACCAACTGCCTCTCCCCTCTTCAGCATTAACAATAACGGCGAGACCGTGTGATGGAACCCGGATCGCTAACAACACACATACGTTAGAGGGTTACGGGGAATTTCTGACGTAGTCCAGAGGGGAAATCGCTACATATGGAGATTAAACTGCTCTGCAGGTCGATCACATAACGCATTGCATGTACCTAAGGTAGATCTAAACTTCAATTTTATATGGAATAATTACAGTTAGACTGTCCTAACGCACTTTGGAAACGTTACGCGATTACCCCTCTGGCCTACGTCGTAGCGCTTCGATCGCAGCTTAGCAGTGACTGACTTAAGGCCTAGTGGCTGTGCCATCATCAGGGCTATAATATCATCCCCCTAGCGTTATTCCCAGTTGTGCCCTAAAGGAGCCCGGGGTCCGCTTTGACACCTAATCCCAAGATTTGGCATAAGCACTAGGTTTACGAAAGCGACTGCGATCTGACCTTCCAACCCAGAGGAAAAACTAGACCTTTGGGATGAGACCGATTTCCTCACGATGGTTTCCTTCACCGAAAAGATAACGGTAAATATTCTGTAAGTGCAGCAAGTTCCGAAAAACTCGGCCTGAACCGCTAGGCTACCGTAGCTTCTGAACCACTAGGTTACCGTTGCTTCTTTTTTTAGGGCAGTATTTACAATAGATGCCTTCCTAGTTTTTAAAACTATTATTTAATTCCCTGATTTTTAATCATGGAAAAAGAGCACCTACAAAATAATGGTGCAACCTCGCAATAGTGCAGCGTGACAAAGTTGAGTATTTCGATGTACTTACATTGATCGATATTGTTCACAGGAGAGGATATAGAAAATACCGATTTCTCGACGTGGGCGAAAGGGAACGGTGACAAAAGCAGGTAAGAGTATTAATAGAGTACTCCAAAGGACTTTTTACATGCTTTTATTGCGATGGACGCCCCAGCTGAAAGAATCAGAACACAGCAATACAGAAACTGTTCTCTGATCAGTCCGTCAATAAGATGGTTTTATATGGCGGTAGAAGTTGGAAAAAAAGAAAATAACATGTAAGAACCCTATTTTTCTTTCTACATATACATCATCAGACATCACACATATACATCTCTTAGAATATTAGAATAATTATTACTTGTATTTGGACGCTCACGCTCAGAGACCGTATAAATCTCTGGAATACTGAATTAATATTATTAACTTCTTGTTAATGCTGATACAGATCTTATATCGAATTTAATGGTCATATTTTGCAATTTTGTTTTGTTTACAGTGACATTTAGTTTGTTAACCTTTTATATATAATTTTATATTATTATTGTGTAAGATTATTATTATTATTTTAATGTAAATTACCGTTTGACTTATAAAGTGCCCTTGTGGCCTATTTGCAGAATAAATAATTGATTGATTACAGATTATTAATTCTCGTTCTCAGGCTCACTATGTTTGGTTTTATAGCGCACTGAGTCTTTATTAATTCATAATCTGTTGGATGATTTTTGCTATTACAATTGCAATTTTTCAACTTATGACGTTGTATTAGCTAGTGCCACGGTTGATCGTTTTAGGAATAAAAAAAATATGAATCGGAAACGGCACGATATCTGGGATATCGTAAATAGTTTTTTGAAGAATGTTGATGTTGGTTGAGAGATAACGTGACCTATGCTTTTTCTTCGGTCTTGCCAGCCATGTGCTCGACCCCCGCAACCTGCGTATGAAAAGTGCAAACGTTAATGGCGAAACTTGTGATGATTATTGTCTGGTTCTAGAGACCCCAAAGAACCCCATTGCGTGGCGGTGGACGCAGCGAACCCAGGCCTGCGGAGCTACTGGTGCCACTTCAAACAAACCTTCGTGTGCGAGTTTGAAGAACCTAAGAAGAACTTAATATAGAACCTACAGTTATACAGTGCTTGAATTCCATAAGAACATATGTTTCAAGGACTGTAAATTAGTATCACTAGTATAAATAAATAAAACAGTTTTTTTTCAAACAAATTAATTCGGCACGCAACACAAAGCTAACAACTGATAGTAACATTTGAAACTAGCTCTGCCTCTCTGAAACGTCAAATAAATGTTGGCAGTACATTGCTGCTCGCGAATATATATAAAAAAATAACTCTCCATTAGAAAAAGTAATTGTTATGTTTTTTCGATAAAACGGTTCATAGCACAAAGCTGTTAAAGTCAAAGTTACTTAAACTTTATGTTCAAACGGATGTCACACGGTATACTAAATCTAATAGAGCCATGATACAAAATAATGTTATAGTCCGTAAGCCTACTCCCAAGTGACCTACGTCTCATGACAACACGATAAAATGCATGGCATCAGGTCGAGAAAATTGTGAGAAAATTGGCCAAAAGTTTGAAAATTGTCCACTTTCGGTCAAAATTTGTATGGGAAGGTATATTTACGTCATGTGACGACAGTACGACACATGTGGCATCATTTAGCCCTTTAATCGTTTAGAGTAAATCTAAGTCTGTCAGCCCTGAAATGGCCGGAAGTACTTGGCAGACGGTGCCAAAGGTGGCCAACTTTAGATGCGATAATCTTCTGATTATTGCTCAGCATAAGTTTCTCAACCTGCTGCCATGCATTTTATCGTGTTGTCATGAGAGGTGTGTATTGGGAGTGGGCTTATGGACTAAAAGGTTTAATTCGAACTAAGAGGAGTTTTCTTCATTCGAATTTAAGCCATGTCACTTTGACAGCCCCCATGCCAGACACTAATGCAACGTCCCTTAGGACGTTTACCTTATGTGTATCAAATTCTATGGAGGCGAAGTCGCAGGCAAAAGCAACTCACAAAATATAGAACGAACAATTTATAACCAAGTATAAAGACTATGCTCCTTAATTTAAAAACTCTTTGCTAAGTCAGCTTCAACTGCCCCGAGGTATGCTCAGAATCGTTATATATTTGTATACAATTTTCGCCTTATTGCAAAGGAGTAGAGTGCAAGATCGTAAACATATATTTGAGGGCGAAAGAACACATTAAAAATGGCTTGCTGTATAAAAATGTCTCGCGGTCTCCAAATGTAAACGGCATTCCAACTTTGATATTAATGAAATACTATCAACTTTTTAGCGCTGCAAGTTTTTCAATTTCGCATTTTGCAAGGTTCGCGTTGCCGGGTCGTGATTTAGGTGGTTGTTAAGTGTCCTACACCTTTAGTGTAAGGGTGACTTATACTAAAATGTGTCCATGCTTAAGGTGTGACCGGGCCAACGTACCAACATCTTTAATTCACAAAAACTTAAAATATGTAATTTGTTTCAATGAGTCATTCGCAAAGGTTTCATTTGTCTGAAGGTATTTTTTTCTGCAAACATTGTCAATTCCAAGCTTTTGTATATAATACAGTATAGAACTCATTAGGTTAGGTTAGGTTTGTTTTATGCCAGCTAGCTGCTACCTTGACTTGTATTCGTGGATATTGATAGAGAGATAGAAGTATAGTAAATAATTGGTAACTCTTTCTCTTGATGTTCACGGTCTGAAAAATTCGTTCGGACAAATGAAATTTTCCCAAAAATTAATCGTTCCGACAAGCAATTTTCCGGGGTAGTGACAGGTAGGTAACCCGTTTTTAGTGTACCCGTGTGTCCCTCCCTTAACCGCCGCCGCATATTTCCCGTGGGGTACCTCGGTAAACACTGCCGGCATGCGGACTATGTAATGACGCTTTTCCGTTTACGGTCTACACTTGTGGATTCTAATCTGAAAGCCATTGCACATTCGCCGGCTATTCTGACTAGTTAGTTTGAATTTTCATCGATAAAAATATTTGATGAAGGCCGGTTGGCCCTCTGTTACTGAATTTCCCATATTACCTATGGGACGTTAAACAACAAACTAAACTACATAACTTTGTTTCCGAACATGTATCAGAATCCAATTCAAAACTCGCCTAAAATTCGCAACACTTATCGAATCGCCTGAAGCTAACCAGTAAAAGATTTTCCTACTATAATCTTTGTAAGTACATATATTATGACCAAAAGTTATGCCTTACTGTGGACTAAACAAGATAATCGTCTTCAATGGCTCTCGTTAATTACTATAACGATTGTATAAGATACTATTACGGGTACCGCGAGAGTAGCAAGCAAGCATACGGTCTGATGGTAAGCAGTCGTAGCTCATGATCGCGACCCCAGAGCAGACGCATTTTGAGTCGTTGCGTTGACAGCTAAAAAAAAAAAACAAATGCAGTTCCCTCGCCCTCAACACAGCGCATCCGCGGAAGCTCTGGGTTTACCTACTTTCCTTCTGAACACAACACCACAACCTAGAGACCAAGTAGCGGTTTTATTTACCTCCGATGCACGTAGTTGTAATAAATCTGAGGGTCAGGATACACAAGTGAATATCAGTGAGGTGAACTAAGTTGTGAATAGAACTGCTGGTTGAAACCCGAAACTTCGACATTAGTTGAGCAATAAATCACACGACGATTACCTCAAGCTGTCACGACATGTTGCATGAGGTTTGTGTAGCTGTATTCGACACGCGCAATGCTACTGCGATATTGCTTGTGATGTCCTTTTTATTAATGCTAAAATTTTAATGAGGACGCAATGTTTGTGTAGTGGTTTTGAGAATGTTTATTGCAGGATCTGTCTAAGTTGACATGCAGAAATATGTATTGTTAAATGTAATAAACGCATTCCACACTTAGGCGACTTTCTAACTAGGCGATGCGTGATCGGTAGGTGTGCGGTATTTTGTACGTTAACGTGAGTTTACTGATGTCGCATAAATATTCCCAACTGGATGTATACTGTCAGTATTAAATCATTCGTGCAATCTTTTGTGCCGCCCCGCTTACGCTCATCTCACTCCTGTCAGGAGAGCGTGCAGTAAATAATCAGTACCGAATGGACTGACAGTTGACTCCGACTTCTGACAGCTCCGTAATAACGTACCGCCTCCGCGCCGGCAAATCAGTGTCAACAGATAGATAAACAGACAGACAGAGATACTTTCGCATGTTGTGCCCTAAAGGTGCCTGGGGTCCCCATTTATAATATTAGTATGAATTAATGAATAAAACTTTCCATAGCTTCTAGGCAAAGAGTTGATATTTTATTCCTAGCGAATCTAATATTCTTACTACATATCGCCTATTTAAACTTTCAGACGTTCCGCTGCCATCACCTCACCTGCGGCTGCGTTCACGCCAGACGATATTTTTTCTTTGGGCTAATTAGTACATACATACATATACTCACGCCCGTATCCCATTGGGGTAGGCAGAGACTAAGGACAAATACTACGGTCCTTACATACTTCTTTCGCTTCGATCACATCCATACATCTCCTCATACAGGCTCGTCGGTGGCGGGTACTCCTGACTAATTAGTAACTACTAATTAGTAATTAAATTGTAATCCTTTTGACTTGGTACCTATCTACATTTTGGCGAAACAGAGCGTTCAAAACATCCCACTAAATAGTTGTCCAGTTTATTAGATACTATTTCTCCGCTCGCGAAGAGATCGCTCTTTAGCGATAAGACCGCATGTTGTTTACCTCTACTTGTTATTTGTTCTTGTTCTGTATTGTTTTCGTAAGTTGAGGTGTGCAATAAAGAATATAATTTGGATTGTATTGTAGGCTATTCCTATAAACAGACTATGTATTTATAATTCTAAAACTCGTTCTGTCTATTATTTCTTCAGTTTTTTCTTTACAACAATTTTTCATAAAAAAATATTAAAAATGATTATCTCCTTGTATCTTATCTTGAAAAAGAATATTTGGTGCTTTAGCACAGACTTTAGTCTGACGGGATATAGTTTTCGTAATGAAGATTTTTCGTCATACGTACCTACTTTAAGTGATAAAGTCTTCGTGATTAAGTACTGACATGTCCAAATAAATACACAATTTCGTTAGGTTAAATAAAACTTTTTAGACAATTCGTACAAACTTGAGGGGTTTCAATATGCATCCGCATCAACGGAGGTTCATGGTAGTGCAAGCACACTGTGTTTGAGGAATTAATATTATTTATCTAATTGTAAGGCTGGCCTGCCACGGGAAATCATAATAATTAACTCAACTACTGTGTAGGACAAAATTTCCGCTAAATGTCCGAATTAACCCCGGGTAGGAGTCGTGAGCATATATTACGATATAATGGCCGGTTTGTGACAGTGCAAATATTACAGCAAGTACAGTAACAAACAGGTGATTTCAGGTTCAATATGTATCGTTCCGTCCCCGACGTGGTATAGGGGTCATCATAGTCAATGGCCTTTAAGTCCATTATTCGAAAATTCGAAATGCTTTCTACAGACTCAAGGTATTATATAACATCCGCAAATACCTATCAGTTAAGGTGAGAGAGATACTAGTGGAATCGCTGGTACTCTCTCAATTCAACTATGCGGACGTGGTTTACGGACCAAGACTCTTAGCGGTAACGAAAAAAGCTGTTCAGCGGGTACAAAACGCATGTTTCGTTTCTGTTATGAGGTTCCCAGACGAGCACACATAACTCCATTTCTGAACGAGAAAAAAGTGCTAAACATGGAGAACCGAAGGCAGCAACATCTAGCTTATACAGTAAGGAAGGTTTTAGAGTTCCAGAGGCCCTACTATCTGTATGAAAAGCTAAAATGGGTCAAGGACTCACGCACCAGGCCATTGAGAAGCTGCACCAAACTAGTCGTGCCCAAGCATAAAACTGCGTTCTTTAGGGGGGGTTTTAAATTTGCTGCTGCTAAGGTGTGGAATGACCTGCCACCACCACTCCGTGAGCCTATACCGCTCTCTAAATACAGACGGTTACTACAGGCACATTTATTAGCAAAGCAGAGCGAAGGATACCCTCCCCCTAAACAACGTTGATTCATGTAAGCAAACACACACACACACACACACACACACACACACACACACACACGCACACGCACACAGGCACCCGCTTAACCGCAAGTATTCCTATTTGTTTGTATTTGTTACAGTTATTATTTTTACGTCATGTTATTATTACTTCTAATGTTATAAGTTCCCTCTGCTGCAATATGTATACAACTAAATATTGTCACTGTAATTAACTAAGCCATTAAGATGTTCCTTTTGTAATTTAATGTGTTATTAATATCTTTAACGTATGTTATATTAATGGTTAAGATGTACTTAATTAGGAGCACAGAAGTTGTGATTGTAATTGATATTATATAATTTAAGCTGCCCTCCGACCGTCTTAGTCTGGGACCGGTCTGAAAACCAGCGCCGGGCACCTCGGCCCGGCACACGCTGAGACTGGAAACCCTTTGCCCAATATATTCTGTTTGTTTGTTTCACTGTACTTGTAAATGAATATTAGGTTTTTTCTTTTTCTTCTTTGTAATTTTATTTTGTTTTCGTATGTAATGGATATGTGGCAATAAACTATTCTTATTCTTATTCTTATTCATTACAGACTATACAAGCAGTATCAACAACGGAGTCAACGTCTTCCATGGCTGTGTAACCCAATGCGGGAGCGGCACACGCGACCGCAAGCCTGGCAGGTGTCATTTGCCCGCTGCCAACAGATGGCACGTTGATGCCTTTTGGCTCGCTTATCTGCGAGTGTCTTAAACCACGCTTCATCGACCATCGTGGACTTTACGACCATCGAACACCAGTTTGCGCCATTTGTCCCTGTCTATGGCATGACAGCATCACTAATTTCATGTCTGTCAACTACAATTTTGCAAGTTTAAAAAGGCAACACAGGACAAATGCCCAGTCGTTATTGGTCAAACGTCTTAGTGTTGCCTGATGGTAAGCAGTAACCGTAGCCTATAGACGCCAGAGATTGGCGGATTCGTTGTGTTGATTTGTTAGATGGGTGCTCCGATCGCATTTCGCCCCACTGGGTTTTTATCCCCATACGCATTTTGCCACAATCATCTTTTATTACAGTCATGTGCTTAATGTTTGATCGTATTTTCTCCTTTGAGTAATTTTCCATAAAGTATGTTACAGTCAAGTTCTCCAATATCTATACAGACAACCTTTCATAAATATCTATACAAAGACTTTATTGTTACTGACATAAGACAAGTGTATATTTTTGAAAGGTTTTCTGTATATATATTGGAGAACTCCACTGTACCTAGCTTGGATTTTGTCCTATCAATAATTCGCTTAACAGTAGAGTCATGCCTACTTACTTTTTGTACTACAGAGCGGACGTTAACAACTACAGACCTATGTCGGTATTACCCTCAATCTCTAAAATACTAGAAAAACTGATCAATAGCCGACTTATCAAGTATCTAAACAAGTTTAATCTTTTATCACCTCGACAATTTGGCTTTCGCGAAGGGAAAAATATCGAAGAGGCTATTCTAGAACTAACAAACTCGATCACTACACATATTGAAATAAAAAGAAAACTTTATGTATTTTTCTCGACTTAAAAAAAGCGTTCGACACCGTCTCTGTCCCCATCCTTATCAGTAAACTGGATATCTTAGGTATACGTGGGCAATTCTTAAATCTAATTACTAGTTACTTAAATAATAGAACGCAAAAAGTCAAACTTTGTAACGATGTTTATAGCAAAGATGAATTATCTACCCCCTTTGGAGTCCCCCAGGGAAGTGTACTAGGCCCAACACTCTTTTTGACTTATATTAATGATTTAACCAATATTCAGCTTCCAAATGGCTTAGTAATCTCGTATGCCGATGATACTGCACTTCTTTTTCACGGCGACAGCTGGGAGGAGGTATACGCTTATGCTGAATCCGGTCTGTCTAAAGTGATAAAATGGCTTCAAATTAATTTACTTTCATTAAACATTAAAAAAACCAATTACATAACGTTCTCTATTCAAAACAGCACTCAGCCTGATAGAACTACACATTTATTAAAAGCTCACACTTGCTCAAATCATTTGACAAATAACTGTACTTGCTCTGGCCTCAAAAATGTTCCCTCCACTAGGTATTTAGGAGTCCACACAGACCAATTACTTTCTTGGAACCAACAAATCGAAATTACTGCTAATAGAATACGAAAACTCATATGGCTATTTAAATACTTGAGGCATATCTCCGATAAGGAACTATTAATCTATATCTATAAAACCCTAGTTCAATCTATCGTTCTTTACTGTCTGTCTGTATGGGGGGGAACTCACAAAACTAAACTCTTGGTTCTTGAGCGTGCTCAAAGGTCCATTCTTAAAGTACTTTTAGGTAAAAACAAAAGATACAACACTATTGATGTTTACAGAGATTCTAATGTTCTTACAATAAGAAAGTTATATATCCTAAATTGTATTCTGAAAATTCATAAAAATCTAAAACGAGATCACTATATAATACAAAAACGTAATCCCAATGAAGTAATAAAGCAATTATCAAGAGCTAGGACTAATTTTGCTAAACGACAATTTAAAGTAGCATCTGTAAATCTTTATAATAAAATAAATAGGAAAACTAAAATTTACAGCACAACCTACAGAGAATGTAAAAAACTTATTTCTAACTGGCTTAAAAGCCAAAATTACGACGATATCGAATTACTTTGTGACGTCATGGAAAACGCCACAGCCGCCGCCGCGACAGAGCGGCGCCGACGCGGGGGACAGACGAGCGGGGCAGAGCAGCGCACGGCACCGCGCCCCACCGCACCGCCACCCGCCGGCCAGTATATAAGCGCCGCGCGCCCGTCAGACCGCAGGAGTTTGGCTAGCGGCTTGCCGTGTGCCCAACTCTCTCCCCTCGCCCTCCCTACCTTCCCGCCTCTGGCCGCTTGGAGACCCCGAGTGCACTGCCGTGGCTTCCCGACTTCTGGCTGCTTGGCCACCGAGCACCGCCGAAGTCTTCCGCTCCCCTCGCCCTCTCAGGCCGCCTGGTTCCCGGGCGTATTGCCGGAGGAGTGAGTTGGTTAGGATCCGCGTTATCCCTGGCCGCTTGGAGACCCCGAGTGCACTGCCGGGAGAACGAACCCGTCCCGTGATACTCCTGGCCGCTTGGAGACCCCGAGTGCACTGCCGTTGTACCACGATCCCGCCGTTCCCGTCTTTACCAACCCGAATCGTACCAGTTCGGCAAACCGTGCCCCGTACCGCGAACGATAGTGACCGTGTAGGACCGTGTAGGGATTATTTGTATTTAATAAAAGGGCATCAAGACCCAGTGTTAACCATTAACCCGACCACTGTTATTATTCACCCCTGCTCCTGCTAGGCCTCCTTGACCGCCTGAGTTAACTAAGAAACCCTCGATAGCCCCTCAGGCTGAGGGATATGTGTGTGTGGCTAAACCCGCACATCACATTTGGCGCCCAACGTAATAACTCATACAGGAGTCTCGTAGTTCATTAGGAGACAGGAGACAGGGAAAATCTAATCTTTTTTTACTTTTACGATTTAAACTCCGAATTACAGTTACCGACGTGTAGATTACGCGACGCTTCCCGCCCGCCCGTTAAACAATCCCGCGTCGCACCAGAAACCGATAGGTCCCTACCGACAGATGCAGACGGCCTGGATATACCAGCTGCACAAGCCAGACCTCACGAAGGAAGCAGAGAGCAGAGGCATAAGTACAGAGGGCCTAACGGTGGACCAGATCCGTAAACTGCTCGTAGAGTCCGTCAAAACCGCCGAGGTATTCAAGACACCAGAGAAACCCACATCCAGAGCCATGGAAGACGACCAGGATAGAGGTAAGACGGACAGGCTCAATAAGGCGATCCGAGAGTGGAACCTATCCTACAGGACGACGGATAACCCCGTAGAGTTCGTCGAAAGGCTGGAGGAACTGATCGCAGCCAGCGGCGTAGACGAGGAAGATGTTCTGCCCGCATTACCCCGTATCCTGCAAGGGAAAGCCTTGTTGTGGTACAGGAACAATGGCGAATCCTGGAAGTCGTGGGGTGAGTTTCTGCAGCTCTTCAAACTTTATTATTTTCCGAATAACTATGAAGAGGACCTGATAGTGAAAATATTGGCTAGGAAACAAAAGTTTCGAGAGAGCTTCACAGACTACGTCACAGATCTACAAACGCTTATGAGGAGGTACGGGAGCCTCAGCGACAAAGAAAAGATACACCGAATACACGAAAATATGCAGAAAGAATATAAGTTATACATCAAGAAAAACGACTATGAGGATCTAAACGGGTTGTTAAGATTAGCCGCCGAGTACGAGGGGATTACCGCCCCGTCAGAAAACAATATAGCCCGAGACCGGCCGTACTACGTCCCGCAGACCTCGAACGCATACACACATGCTACACAGCAGCAGAGGAGTCCGCCAGGACATTGGGGACAACCACAATCAGGCTCAAGGCACACAGCCGCAGAAAGGAGTAGCTTTCAGCCCCGAGTAAACGACACACGGGAGACTAAAGCCGACAACGGGATTGCAAGGAAAATACATCCAAGATACGATAAAGACACCTGTTGTTGGTCGTGCGGCAAACCCGGACACAACGCGAAAGAATGCAGGTCACAGCGACAGATTTTCTGCAGCGGGTGCGGGAAGCTAGGAGTACTGAGTAGAAACTGTTGCATGAGCGGGAGCAGGGGAAAAAGGGAATCGCTAGGGGCCGCCGGAGATCACGGTCGGGAAGACAACCGGCTGTACGTAAACGCCACGATATCCGGGAAAGAGTGGGTCTGCTTGATAGACACAGGCTCAACAAACACCTATGTCAACAAAGACGTGTATGAAATGTGCAAAGCCCAGGGGGTAATAGAAAAACAAATCCAGAGGGGCGTCGTGCTGGCGGACGGCACCCCAACAACCGTCAACACAACCATACTGGTTGGCATGCACATCAAAGGCGCCACAATAAAACACTGGGTGAGGGTTCTTCCAACCGCGGCGGAAACAATAATCGGCATGGATGTACTCAGAAGGGCCGGAATGGCCATAACATGGGCAGGGGACACCGACACACTTACAACCAATCAAAATGTCCACGAACAGGACGTGCTACCGTTACCCGAGGAGATAGGGAAGGAGAAAGTCAGCGAGAGGACTCCAGACAATCCGAGAGACGTCCACAGCAAACAACCACCGGCCGAACAGGCGTTATCACCCGAGAAGTGTGCCAGGAATAATAAGATACCCCAAGCAATGCTGAAACGGCAATTTCAGCATTGCGAGCAAAGCCCAAAACGGAATGCGTGGATCGAGCACAAAATTAAATTACAGCATAGTAAGTCGATAAAACACAGACGTTATCCCAGCAACCCGAAACAACGAGAAATAATAAACGTCCGTGAGAAAGACTTGCCGGAGCAAAGGGTGATTGAGAAGTCAAATGGCACATATAGCTCGCCAGTCGTTCTCGCCAGGAAAGACAAAGGTCAGTACCGGATTTGCATCAATCACACAAAAATAACCGAGGCGTCAGAGGAAGACGCATACCCGCTCCCGCAAATAGACGAATTACGTTGGAAACAGAATGGTTATTATTATAATCAACCGAAAAAGAAAAAAGTAAAAAATAAACACGCACCAAATAAGCGCATCCGATCCAAAATTAAAACCCGAGAAATAGATAAGCGCAAAACCCGACCGACACGCGCATAACAACAGCGAGCGGCCGTTGAAATATTATAAGACGAGTCGAGTGCGCAGACGGCGGCACAAGCGGGAACACGCCGTGCGTGCGCGCAGATAAGGCGCATAATAGATTAACCGATCAAACCAAGATGAACGTAAACAATAAATGAAACACCACGCGACCGACTCACGTTAGACAATGGCCACGCGGAATTGAACCGCACCGTCCAGGTCATAAGGACGGAAATATTGTTTTTGTTTCTTAATTTATATTTATATTTTTGTGATTAGGAATACTGTCCCATTTTTATTATTGTAACTACCGGAAGGGAACATATCCAGTTACCACAGGACTAACGGTGATTTTTCCCCAGGTAAAAATCTCCAAAACGGGGGAGGAAGTGTGACGTCATGGAAAACGCCACAGCCGCCGCCGCGACAGAGCGGCGCCGACGCGGGGGACAGACGAGCGGGGCAGAGCAGCGCACGGCACCGCGCCCCACCGCACCGCCACCCGCCGGCCAGTATATAAGCGCCGCGCGCCCGTCAGACCGCAGGAGTTTGGCTAGCGGCTTGCCGTGTGCCCAACTCTCTCCCCTCGCCCTCCCTACCTTCCCGCCTCTGGCCGCTTGGAGACCCCGAGTGCACTGCCGTGGCTTCCCGACTTCTGGCTGCTTGGCCACCGAGCACCGCCGAAGTCTTCCGCTCCCCTCGCCCTCTCAGGCCGCCTGGTTCCCGGGCGTATTGCCGGAGGAGTGAGTTGGTTAGGATCCGCGTTATCCCTGGCCGCTTGGAGACCCCGAGTGCACTGCCGGGAGAACGAACCCGTCCCGTGATACTCCTGGCCGCTTGGAGACCCCGAGTGCACTGCCGTTGTACCACGATCCCGCCGTTCCCGTCTTTACCAACCCGAATCGTACCAGTTCGGCAAACCGTGCCCCGTACCGCGAACGATAGTGACCGTGTAGGACCGTGTAGGGATTATTTGTATTTAATAAAAGGGCATCAAGACCCAGTGTTAACCATTAACCCGACCACTGTTATTATTCACCCCTGCTCCTGCTAGGCCTCCTTGACCGCCTGAGTTAACTAGGAAACCCTCGATAGCCCCTCAGGCTGAGGGATATGTGTGTGTGGCAAAACCCGCACATCACAACTTATGACTAACAGTTAGTCATAAGTGATTCGATATCGTCCCAGTTAGTCGCTAACTCGTAATTATAATTATATTTGCACCTCCATTCAATCATTTCATTCATTTAGATTAAATTAATCTAAGTTCACTTAATTAATGTGTAACCTTAATAACAACGGAAGCCAATCTAAGTATAGTAATAAGATAGAAACTGTTATTTAGTAGTAAGCTGAAAACAAACTATGTTTAGTCTTATTTTTAACAAGCAGTTACCACCTGTATGAAAGAGCGTTTTCTCCTAATACAAGTGTTTAACTTAAAAGGGGGAAACGAACACTAAATGTAAAACCTTTGTTGAAAATAAATAATTTTGAATTTTTGATTTTTTTTGAATTTTTACTACTGTAATCAACCCCACAATGAACATCAATTCACATTTTTTTACGCTAATTTATTATTACATTACAATTACAGTCATTGATTATTTAGAGATAAATCAAGGTCTCTCATTGTCAACACAGCGCATTATCGGGAGCTCTAATTGCCCACCATAATCACAAAGTTAAATGACTGCTACAATTCCCTTCACTGTGGCACCGACGCAATTTGGCCTAACGTCAAGCCGGGATGTTTACATTGTTCCAGTAACGTCACGGAACCCCGGCTTTTTATACAGTCGTATTTAAAGGTAATTGGAAATTTATACGGGATTTCAAAAAGCGATCGCAATGAATTTGGTCTACGTTTGATTTTTACGAATATTTTATGCAATCAAGCAACGATGACGACGATGAACGACCTATTCAATATTTTCGTGTTGGAGCGTCTCTTCGGTTCTTTGCACTGTATTTTTATAAGCATTAAGTGTTTTATGTTGGAATGTTTGTTACTTAGGGTGAGGAATCCACCAGAGCAGAGCGAGGTTGTGAGGCGGTTAGCGTGGAAAAAATTGACTAATAGGAAGCGATGTGCGAGCGCGACTAGCCACGCTATTGGTGGGTTTTTCAGAATTTTATAACTTGATCGTTATATTTATATATATTTATTTATAAATCAATAATTCAACAATTCTTTCTATCCCGGTAATTATTACATAACGAGGTAAAATTAAGGGTGGGATATATTTAAATGCAGTTCGCGCGGAAGAAGTCACCGGTAAAGACAAGTCGTATTACGATGGCCCAACGTTTGAGTTATAAACAAAACACAGTTTTATTTAGGCGGCGAAAAATTGGAGCCTGCATCTTGCTACCACGTAAGGCTTTAATCACACTCACTTCAATCACTTGCGTGGCCTGCGGTGCTACCGTAGGGCGCACCAGTGTGCGCCCTACGGTAGCACCGCAGGCCACGCAAGTCTGTGAGAGGCTTAAGGCTCACCGCTATTGCTGCTGACTTTGCAGCGGTTCTCCTCCGTTAGCCCTAAGAATTTCAAACCTAATTTCACTAGCCCTAATGTTGTGAACCCTAAACGTGCTCTTAACGTGTTATTGTGTTATATTATAAGTTTTGCATATTCATATGTATGTTAGTACCTATGTAAGGTATTTGTTAATATGGGCCTTGTTGTCTGAAGCAAATAAAAATAAAAATAAAACTGCTCTTATGCCGTGGACTGGACGCCAGCGGCCAGCGGGGCTGGACGAATATTCAGCGTTTTAAGGCGTTTTTTTTCGTCATTGTCGTAGACCGCAAATACTATTAAAAGGTACGAGTATCAGAGTCTACTTTTGATGGAGATGTTAGCCAATACCTATACTGAATCAATTTTGATTAAAGGTTCTGCGGTACCTTTTACGTCTGATGAAATAATCTTGAGCTGACAATGACGTTAAAACCGAGCGGCTCAAACGCTCGGAGATTCGCCCTGCTACGAGCAGCTGTTCATACATTGGAGCGAGTTGAATGTATGACCGCCCGCTCGTCGCCCCGCTACCCGCTGGTGTCCAGTCTGCGGCCTTACAGATGTTTCGTGCGCGACTATAATACCTTCCGAGGCTTATGCGATAAAGAGCGAAGCTAAGAAGCGGCAGGTTCGATATAATCCGCTAGCGGCGATAACGTATAAACTGCAGTTTGCATGCTATTCCACTATTAAGCTTGTCACATACAGCACAGGTATCGCAAAAGGTACCTATTTGACGATGCTGTTTACCTTAGCGATCAAAGAACGATAGGAAGCGAGCCAAACGATTAAATTCGTTAACTTTTTAACAAAGCCATCTCAACGAGCCGAGAGTATAAGGTTAGGTTGGGTTTGTTTTGTAATAGGTATTTTTGATAGATATATACGGTTTCTGGGCGGACTATGGGAAATAAAACTCAGGCGACTTTCTGGGCGGGATTGGTACCTTACTTAGCACCGGCCTTAGCCCTCAATCAGGGGGGAGCGAGGTGGTCTTTAGGCGCCTTTTGAGGCATTTACTTCACATAATTCTGTTTTGCTTGTTTTTTTGATAATTTCGGGGCCATTTGACATCTGGTGCCTAAAGCGGCCGCTCCCTCTGCTCTACCCTCGGCCTGAGCTTACTGATGTTACACAAATTCCTCACTTGTCGGTATGCTATTAGTATTATGTGTGCAACTTCAGTAAGCCCTCGATAAAGTAGGTACCGCATACAGATCCCACCCCGTCATGTCAGGAAGTCTAATTTCATTTCCTTGATAATATATCAATAAAGCATAGTTTTACACAGCGAACGAAAAACCCATAGAAGTATAAGTAGCGCCGCAAAATAGCCCCATAGAATGGCCATTACGCGGGGTTGGGGGCGGAGTGTCAAAACGATGCCAGGCAGCCGTTTAGTTCGAAAATGCGGATACCGGGTTTTGGACACGTGTTTGGGTAGAAATTTGTAAGGAGCTCGCATTCTATGGTATTACAGGACATTTTTTTTTGTCTACGTCGTTCTTAAATATCATATCAGACCAATATCATCTCCGAAGTAAATATCGGCCACGTACCTGCTAAGTATAGATCAGGTTCTCAATACGAGCGTCCCTGGCGCAGGATTTCTCAGCGGATTCCAGCTTGCGGATATAAAATTGAATGGCAAGCGTGGCGTACAAAAATGCATAATATTTTACTTTACCGGACGGAAAAGGAATGGTTTCCAGCTGTGCTGCTAGCGTATGGTAAGCGAAGGATATGGGAACTGGATGTGCAATATGCACTTGAGTAGAAATTACACAGGTGTGAACCTTGGTATTTTCGTCCTATAGAGAGAGATCAATGTGTCTCTGTGAGCTAAAAAAACCGCAAGCCGGTGTCATTTAGCAAAAATTGTTTCGATAAATTGATCGACAAAAAATATCTATATAAATATCTACCGAAGGGCTGGCAGTTATCTCGCACAAAGAATTAGCTTAGCTAATCAGCGAGGTGCACAATGCCGCAGGGGCCATTTTTAGATTTAGTTAAGTAGGGTCATTACGCTGGTTACGCGACCACCTTTGGTTAGCGACCACCTGAAGGAGAAGGTTTTTTCTATTGAAGATAACATCAATTCTACAGACCCTATTGAGACAATTAGTCGTACATGCATTTTTTTGTTGTTTTAGAATGGAAATCTACAAAAAAACCGAGAATATATCCTTTCAGTTCACCAATTCAGCCAAGTGGTCGCCAACCGGCACATAAAATTAGGTGGTCGCTAACCGGCGAAATGACCCTACTATTCTATTTTATTTTTAATTTAGTTTTTTATTATTACTTTAGTTGACCCTTTTTGCTCATCTTATTTACGTTTTTCTGTGTTCTCTCCTGAATAAGCTGTTCCTTTGTTTTCTATATAATTAAACCGTTTAATGACATTGTTTTAAAGAACAAAGGTTTGACGACCGGTTAGCCTAGTGGGTAGTGACGCTGCCTACGAAGCTGAAGGTCCTGGGTTCGAATCCCGGTAAGGACAAATATTTGTGTGATGAGCATGAATATTTGTTTCTGAGTCTTGGATGTTTTCTATGTATTTAAGTATTTATATCTATTAAATATATCGTCGTCTAGTACCCGTAACACAAGCTTTATTGAGCTTACTCTGGGGGTAAGGCGATTTGTGTAAGATTGTCCCCTTATATTTATTATTATTATTAAAGGTAAGCAAGTAAATAATAACTAAGAACTTCCTTTTTAACTTAAACACAAATTAATAGAAGTACTTACCATCAAAAAACTTCCCTCGCTTTTAGTTGTAGGTAACTAAAGTTCAAACAAAATGTTGAACTTGTAGAAAAGGAAAACTTACCTAGTTTTAACGAAAGTTCTTAAATTCGTCTTCATGTTCCGGGAAAGATCTGGGAAGAAAAATAATTGGATTTAAATCGAGAGTCACTTTAGTTTCAAGTTGACGCTTTAAAGATTCATTCAAAAATATGTTAGCTACGAAGTAGACAGACTAGAAGATATTTAATGCTGTTTCAAACTAAATCAGACAAAAAGATTAATCAGCCTATATGCGTCCCACTGCTGGGCTCAGGCCTCAAATGGATGAGAGGGAACGGGCAGCAGTCCCCACGCTGGCCCGGTGCGGGTTGGGGACTTCACATACACCTTTGAATTTTTTGGTGGATGTATGCAGGTTTCCCCACGCTGTTTTGGAAAAAGGTCATACAAAATTTCGACAAACCGCCGCATGGAGGAGGGGGGGGGGGGGGTAGCTATGAGATAATTATATTACTGTAGGTTTAAAATCTCTTCGAAACTAGAACGGCTTGTTGAGTTGATTTGTCTATGACTGAGTTGAGAAATGTTTGCAACTTATCTGTCTCTACGGTTAAAAG
Organism: Epinotia bilunana; assembly: GCA_947049275.1. NCBI lineage: Eukaryota > Metazoa > Arthropoda > Insecta > Lepidoptera > Tortricidae > Epinotia > Epinotia bilunana. Next base: position 18,996,028 of record OX346266.1, on the reverse strand, counting down.
CTTAAAATATGATTTTTGAGTCCATAAGTTAGATTAGATACTTAAGTGAAAAAACCAATTGATAATAATGTATTTTTCTGCTAGCGGTACCTATGTTACTGCGCAAGCATCGAGACAAACCAAATGGTTTAACGATGCTATTTAAAACTATTTCCTACAATTTGTATAAGTATCCCAACAAAAAAAAAATCTCAAAAGGCCCGAATTCCACCCAGTGGGCACGACGCGAAATTATGCAAATTGGAGAAACCTTTTGAATCTCTTTGATGATAAAGATAAGTGGATGCAAACACGTGTGATCGTCAGCACGACTCAAATGAGTTTTTTTAATAAAGGTTGCTTTTATTTATTACCATGAACGCTGTACAGTCACCAAAAATATTTAACACATCCTTCCGACACTGGAAATAGAGTCATGTCAGATATTTATGCGGGTTTCGTTGTATTAACACTGCGGTGACTGGTGGTGAGAGATAGCTCTTATGCGATAAGACCGCCTGTTGTTAAGAGTCCGCAGTAAGCTCGATTATCCATACAAACGTAGTTACGCTCTCATTTTAAAACTACGTGTGGGATTGTAACGAAAATTTGCATGTACAATGACATAAGGTATATCTATGTCTGTAATTAGTTTATGTAGCTTCAGATACCGTAGTAAAAAAAATACAGCGAATTTAAGTTTTTCATACAAAACTAGTTTTTCCTGTATTTCGTTTGTTTTATAAACTGGAACCATATAAACTAATTACAGACATAGATATACCTCATGTCATTGTATATGCATAGTTTCGTGCAATCCAACACGTAGTTTTAAAATGAGAGCGTAACTACGTCTGTATGGGAAGGTGAAATTCGGCCGAGCTTACTGCGGACTCTTAACATCTATTTGTTTTAAAGTTGTTCTGTCTATTTGATTCATGTTTTCAGGTGTGCAATATAGAGTATTTGTATTGTATTGTGACTGTACACGATTGCTTGGAATTTTGTCTAGAAAATTAAACCAAAGTGGATGGTTGTTTATTTTCATTTTTACCTCGACTAACACAAACAATACATTAAACGGGATAATCAAGCTACATATAATTATGACTGTCACCTATAATTATTCAGGCGGAGCGTTTGGAAATAACATCAGCAGGGAACACGTTTAAAGTTAGGGTATCTGGCGAGTCCGCAAGCCGCGAGTTTCTGCCTGTTAGTTGAGTTTCAGTAATATGCTTAATACGAGACACAGTGATCATAGTAACAGTACAACAATTAAGAGTAGTATATTGCCGAAAAACAAAATAAATCCCTAATGTAAGTGTGCGCACACATTTTATTATTTTTTGTTAACCGTTATTTTTGTCAGCGTGATTGATTTATATACTCATGCCGAATTAAATTCTAGTAGTGAGAGCCAAGCCGCAGACGCACGGACAAACCGACATGCTCAAACTAGACTACGAAACCCAGAAAAAAGTAGACCTGGCAATAAAAGGGTCTACAATTTTTAGGCTACGATAGCCGAACGATAGCCGAGTGGTTCAGGCATGCGGCTGTTAAGCGGCAGTTGTGGGTTCGAATCCCGGCTCGTACCAATGAGTTTTTCGGAAGTACGGATTATCATTTTATATTAACCGTTAGATTTTCGGTGAGGGAAAAACATCATGAGGAATCCTGCATACATCCACGAATAAATTCAAAGGTTTATGTGAAGTCCCCAACCCGCACTGGGCCAGCGTGGGGACTACTGCCCGTTCCCTGTCATCCATGCGAGGAGGCCTGTGCCCAGCAGTGGGACGTATGTAGGCTGTTTATTTATTTATTATTATTATTATTTTTGTAGTAAGTAGAAGTTTTAGAGATCAATTTTGGAAAACAACAAACGAGCCTACTGTTTCAAAATTGACTAGCGTTTAGTTCAGACAAGGGACGTTCCGAAGCAAGGAAATTGAATATCTTTGGATTCCACGCTTTGCGTCCCTCGTCACCGGGCGGCCTTGGCTATGTGTGAACCTTCTCTAATTGATATGGAGTGTGAGTTAACTTTTAATCACTTTCGTCTTAACATTTTCACTGCCAGGAACCCGGCTAGCGGGCGCCTACGTCGTAGTCGCTTTCTGCTACATACGAGGAAAACCACACGATGGGCTACGAGCGTAGCGCGTAGCGATTCTTGGCAGTGAATGTCATATTCAATTACCCGACCGCGCGACCGGTTTCGGGTTATAAAAGTAACCCCACTTTCTTCCTGTGGATGTCGTAATAAAGGGAACTGGTGTGAAGTGTGCTGTGGGCGATGTGCTAACAACCTATCACAGCGATATCACATTTTCGCGATCTTTAATACCCACATTAATGCTAAAAGTGGCACTGGAACATAAGTTTCATGTGCTCTGCCTACATTTTAGGGACAAAGGCGTGAATCTACTCGTATGTATGTACCTATGTGTATGTACCTATATGTATCCAATTCCACGGCCGTCGTGGGTTCGAATCCCGGCCTGTACAGTCGAACACCTTTGTCACTTTCACCCGTTTGTCAACTTCACTTGAGGCAGTTTAAAATTTAAATATGACGTAAAAGTTGAGAGGCCCACCATACCGATGATTTTCGAACTTGCACAGAATATTATTTGATATTTACTAGTAGTTTTTCGGTGAAGCAAAAATATATGAAATCTCCAGTTATCGACACCCGCATCATTTGTTTTATATGATTAATAAGAAGAATCCAGAAAATTAACTAAAGCTCAATTGTCTTTTATGGGGTAATTAAGATACCGGCAAAAGAGCATACTCAGTTCTTAACAATTCGCTTCAGAAATCTAGATTTTTTACAAAAGCGCTGGCACCACTTAATTTTTCATTTACCATTTTTTCACGTTATCTTCTCCTTTTTAGCTACGGTCTTATGATAAGAGGACAAAACTGATAACCTCGGAGTCTCTAGACTACCAGATTCTGATAAAAAAAATAGCGCTTTGAATTTGTTTATTAGCTAGTTTCAGGCTAGTTTCAGGCTGAAGTCATAATATCCTGCGTATCCAATATAACAAAATTTTCAGGAGGCTGTTTTGGCTTCCCCGATTCTGCAGCGCCTCTGGGATGTTTGCCGATGCTAGCGTAGAGGACTTTTATTCGATAGTACGGATGAAGACGGCATTTGTGGTGATGCAGACGAGGGCGAGCTCAAATAGAATGATAGCAGAGAGGTGGGTCGGATATGCTCCGCCGATACACCGACCTTTATGTGTTAAGACCTAAAAATAAGTAGTTTAAGTTGACTAATGTAGTTCTATAAGTGTTTTTGTAACTAACAACCTATGGATCTAAGCAATCTGAAAATAAATAATTTCAATTTTTATTTTATTATTATTTATTTTTATAAGAATTTTCCAAATACTATGCACTATGTTTCGGAAGTCGACGAAAATCAACAAAAAATGCTGGTGCTAAATAATTCCTAACAAAAACGGGACTGTTGTAGAAAACAGTAACTTTTCGGGTATACGGCAGCGTTGGGTAATTCCCCAGAATTAATATGAAGCGAGACCACTCTGTGGTGATTTATTTCATTTGTACAAGCCTCGAGCTTTCTTATGTTTTGCGAAAGTTTATGTAGAGCTTGTGGAAGAGCTTAGCCTGTCGGGAAAAGTTGGGCGGTTTAAAAAGAAGCCGAAATCGTAATAAATCTTGCAGAGATTGAATCTTCAACTCAAGGTGTGTCTTGAATCTATATACACCTTGATCTGTATACTTATTTTTCTGCAATATTGCGACCAAGAAGAGTGGTCGTTATCATATTTTAGTCAAAGCGACAACTAGGACTACTTACAAAATAATGAACAATATGATGACTTGAATTTTATAAGCTTAAACTAACCTATAACGGAGAAAAAAATAATATCTCCATTTCCACCGCACATTGCATTAATTATAGATATAATAAACTGTAGTTTTCAAGCATTTGCTCAGTAAAGTACCAAGTACCATTAAAAGGAGGTATAATATCTCGAATTAAACCAAATGTTCTTTATTTTGGTTTGAGATACTTATTCATCTAAATTCAAAATGATATTTGTTTCATTCAAAATATACGAGGTCTTCCTTATTAATTTCTTGCTTCAAGTGTTTTTTCACATTGTCTTATGACCAATGACGATCAGCCTATTTGACCAAATTGTGTCTCGCAAAATGAGCCCAGGCGGGCCCTTACTTCTAATTCTAAACCCATCGCCTCCAAGGCATATGCAGCTCGCGAAATAATATTTGTTTGTTTTCAAGTGTTAGTTAAGACACTGGATTTTAGGCGGCGATTACTGATGCGTAATTTACTCTAAGCGGCAAAGTGAGCCCTTTGCGGCCTACACTCATGATAAGCAAAGTATCTCGTTTATTACGAGTTTCTGAAAGTGGAAACGGTACTGTTATTTAACTTCGCTTTTAAATTTGGGTGAGTATAATAAATTATCTGGGTGTGTTTTTCTTTGTGAATTCACATTGTTGAAGAAATTATGCATAATTATAACATGGCATCCAATAACTTTATTAGTTAAGTCCGGAATTGCATAAGCAAAACGATACAACAAAACCGAGAGAAAGTATCGATTGCGTTTGGTAAGCATTAAATCCGAATCCGACCTCACAATAAGTTGCATTCATTTGAGTATTCCCAGCCATTGACATGATATTTGGTCAGTTAGCTGATAAAAGTTCGTACACAACAGGCCGGGAAGTTATCTGGAATCGGCCCGTCAGGCGCAAGCTTTATCGCGTCCACAGTCCACAAAGGATGTATGCCTGTCCATTGCTGTATTTGTGGTAAAGTAACATTTTGCGGTGCCAATTCGCAATGCGCTAAGGCAGTGCCTATCGGTAACATAATTAAGTTTCTAATCTAATTGATATCATGCTGAGCCGGTTCCATTTCGTAACATGGCGTAGGCCGTTTTTAGGGTTCCGTACCCAAAGGTTGAAACAAGGTTAAAACAAAGGTCCGTCTATCTATCTGCCTGTCTGCCGGTCTGTCACCAGGCTGTATCTCATGAACCGTGATGGTTAGACAGTTGACATTTTGACATATGGTGTATTTCTGTTGCCGCTATAACAACAAATGCTAAAATACAGAATAAAATAAATATTTATGGGGGCTCCCATTCAACAAACGTGATTTTTTTGCCGGTTTTATAGATAATGGTACGGAACTCAGTTTCCAGTCTACGTTACTCAATGATCTTGTTATCTTACAACTCGCGCGCACGGATCTTCTAGCTGTGTTGACCATCTGTACCGGCAGAATGCTGTCGGAGTGTTGTGCAGAATTACCCACTTTTTATGTATAGAATTACCCTCTTTTTATACTTTCTAACATACATGTTTAATTTTAAGTTCTCATAATAAGTGAATTGTAAAATTCTTAATGAGAATAAATGATTTTTAAACCTAAACCTAACCCTTCGCCCGCTAGTCCGACTTGCACTTGGCCGGTTTTTTTAACTCTTTGTCATCGTATTTAATTAATTGCTCTCATGAACAAATATTTTGAATTTGAATTTGATATATCGGTTCTTCAAACTCACTTGAGACAGAAAGTGTAGAATTAAAGTGTTGCAAGGGTAATACTGACAGTATACCGAAAATAAGAACCATCAGTAAACTTTCGGTAAAGTAAAAAATACCGCCTTAAGATTTCGCCGCCGCAGCCTTACGACTAATCCTTGCAAGCTTTTTGCAACGTAAAAATGAACTGTGGAATAAGAATCAAACAGAATCAAATATTTACTCGTGACATACTTAAGCATTGAACTACAAAGACAAGAAAAAGTCATCCAATACCGTGTCACGAAATGTGTCTCAGCAAGTTGAGTGTCACCGATTGCCGGTCGACGTCATTGTAGGACTGTCGTTTTAGGGATCATCCGATAAAATCTCGTAGGAAATTCTTTAGAATTCATATAATACCGTAAATGACATTCCTTCTAAGTAAAACCATTTTATCTTCCAACAAATGCCTTTGAAAAGAATTGGATTCCATTCTACGCAGCGTTCGCTGAGAACTCTTTGTGTTGGCAGCATTCATTAAGGGTTAATGCAACACTTGAGTGCGATTGCGGAAGAAAAAACAACTTCAGCACTGTTCGTACATTTAACTATCACTAATATTTTTACTGATTATTAAGTCAGGAACTTCTTTGTATGTAGGGGGACTGTCCGAAACCTCTCAATCCTTTCATCAAATTTCAAAATTTCTTTCACCGGTATATAGAATAAACCTTCAGAATGGACAAAGGCTATGTTATCCTGCGTCTCCTCATAACGTTCTTTGACATTAAGCGGGGGGAGTTGCGCAGGCAGCTAGTAACTAAGATTAGACAGTGTTCCGCCATCCCAACTTTTCACAGGCCGAATTCTTTACAACGCCAGTTCTCCACATACTTTCCACAGATTTTGTCGAAGCGCTCATAGCTTAGCGGCGCGTGCGAGTCGGAAACGATAACGCAGGTTAAGCAAAGATGGCAGCGGTCAGTCTTTGGATGGGTGACCGCCTGATGTTTGAGTGGTTAATTATAAATGAGCGCTTCCGTCCTTTGGAAGGCACGCTAAGCAGTTGATCCCGGCTAATGTCATTGACAGTAGTCGTTAAGCCGAGTTATAGAGGCCTTCGGGCGGCTTACGAACTTCTAATAGTCGATTGCCCACTCACTTGACAAAGGGGGGACAACTGTTACTCGTGTCCGCAGGAGCTTACCTACCGCAACCCTGCACGTGTCCCCTGAGTGGTACTAAAGAGTGACAAACTTTAAAGGCCAAAATAATGTATGCCATACGATTAAATAAATGCAGACTGTTTTTCACGATAGTTCTTGGCGGTATATGCCTTCCATCAACTTCCATGTGCAACCAAACACTTAGAAATTGAGCTCCACAGTCCTGTAGTCTTAAGGATTGGCAATTTTCGTTTTCTCGTGTCTTTATGACCCATATGCTGTATTTTTATTTAAGAAAGCTATGAAAATGCGAGATATTTTGCAGGTAATGGACAATAATCTCACGCCATTAATTTTTGAACTGACTTCAAGCGGTTACACTTTACGACGTTTCCACGCTTTTTATGGCTTTTCAGAGTTGCAGCCTACGTTATAAAATCGTGCCGATACAGGTAACTGTGTTTTTAAAGAACTTGATGCTCGCGCGGGTCCGCCTGCGAATTTCACAGATATAATTTACTTTAAAAACAAAGTTTTAACCGACTTCAATTTAGTACTCCGCCAAGCCACGAGAACATTTCCACATTTCTCTTCCAATTTACCACATGAAGTGATTTCCGAGAGCAAATGCGTTGATTATTAGAGAAAAAAACCCAATCGCTGTATGTGGGCGGATAATATTTGAGGACTTCCGTCGATTCCACAAGGATCACCTTTGGCACTTCATTAGTTGCTATTTCAACGGAATCTTATCAGAATCTGTGATATACTTTTGTACTTTTATGTACATAATTGAGGAATTCCATAAGTCATCTGTGGTCTTCATCATCAATTCCACTCCACCAAATTTATGATTTCCGGGTGAAAATACACGAGTTATAATAGAAAATACCAAAATCACTACACGCGTGCCTAATATAATTGAGGAGTTCCCTCAATTCCTCATGGATCCCATAATCCAATTGAATTGGAAGCATATACTTACAAATAAAAAAAAATTACGAATCGGCTCATCAATGACGGAGTTCTGAGGTAACAAACATTGAAAAAAAAAATACAACCGAATTGAGAACCTCCTCTTTTTTTTTGAAGTCGGTTAAAAATAAAGCCCATGTGCACGATGAAAAAGTTTTTAATCTGATGTAGTTCCGGAGATTTATTACCCCCTTTCAAAACAAACTTAAATCCTTTATAACATTAGTATAGACTACGCCAGAAGCTCTGTCCGTGTGGGTTTCGGTCTATCTCAATCGCCTTCCTTCCCCTAGAGGTGGACTTCAAAAAATAAAGTAACCTAGGTAATGTTTAAAAAAAAACAAGAATGGGCTTTTTAAGCTTTTAATACTATATATACATGTCTTTCACCGCAATAAGCTTTAGTTGGTATTTCGTATAAAAAAGAGGAAAAGCCACGGAAGCGGTTTTTGACGTTCGACTGCTCGAAAATTTAATAAAAATAAATACGCTTGTAGTGTCAAAATTGCAAGCACTTACTTTCTACCGATAGAATTGAAAAAGACTTCTCAATACCGTAGAACTGTACAACTTTGCCCGCTTTTTGCAGTCTTTCGCTTTTTTTTCTAGTTTGTTGGTCCATATTGTATAACTTATCTGTGGCAAGAACACATTGACATACTCTTCTTTGTGTGAGTGAGCAAACCATAGTCGAAATAAGTTTCTTTACTGTAGAAAATGGGTCTTAAACAGACGGGCCAAAAAAATTCAAACATTTCAAGATTGCCCACTTTTACTTACAATCTCTTAACTCCACGATTATCAACTTTATGGTCATGACTCAAAGTCTATAATCCAGAATAAACATGGCATAGTTTAATCGTATAGGTATTAAGTCATTTAAGTTCAGTATTGCACCTCCAAACTTATGTGGGCAGTTATAAAAAAAAATGCGATTCTTCATACAAAATCTTAAATATGCTAGGGTTGTCAACTTTCACTTTTACACAACTACGACTGAACAGTGTAAGTATAAGGACAATTTGGTTGTCAATAGGAACGATGATCGAATTGTTCCTAAAATAAGGGAGATAAAGGGAGATTATTGATACACTAGTATTTTTTAATACTTTAATCATTCAGTAAATAAAAAAGGCTCGCAAATTATAAAGAAACAATCAAAAATCAACATTATTTTTTTAAACTGCAAAGGAAGTAAGTATACAATAATATAAAAATTATCAAAAATATTAATTATTTAAAAGCACTGTCCTTAAATTACGCTACAAGGAAAAAAATTAAACCGCCGTAACGCTTTGGTTTTCTAAAATAAGAAATGACTATTATTTAATTATAAATTGTGTAATAGCAAATAAATTGATATAATGTAATTATTTAGGGTGAAAATAAGAGACTACGTCTACATAAAGCGGTTGTTGCTTATATTTCCTCTTAAATTAGCAAAATAACTCCAAACAACGTTGCATGGTAAATGCCTCCTCGCAAGTCAATAATAACATACCTACTAGTGACAACCCTAACGGTAAAAATGTGCTGGGCAATTTTGTGAAAAGTGATATACCCAACGAAGTAAAAAACGAGCCTAATAGTAATAGAATTCTCACAAGTTTAAAAGCATTCCTTGTAAATGAAGCGTTTTACTCAGTTAGTGAATACTTAGCCTACAAATGTAATATTTAATTTAATTTTTCAATCTTCGTATGTTAAACAACCACCTAGGTATAAACCCAAAGTTGAACCAATCGTCGACTTCTCTACTGTTGTGTGTTGCTAAAATATAATTTATGCTATTAATATTGAATTTTGCGGATATATAATTTATAATCTTAAATAATTTGTATTGCTTCGTTGTATTTTTATTTTTCATGACATTCTGTAATTTAACTTAATTTCATTTTAATCCATTTGATTTAATTCATAATTTTTATTTTTCGATTGTTTTTTATTTTTTATTTATTTTTGTCTGAAATGATTGATTATTATGTTGTAATTGATAAAAATGTAAAAGCATGAAAATATTATTTAAAAAATTTAATTGAACTTTATTTTTTATTTTATATTATTTTCTTATCTATATTTCTTATACTATGTGCAGTGCTCTCGCAGAGTTGTGTTGAAACATTATTAGCTTTAAGATCTTTTATACACACAAAGCAGTGAATAAATGATTATGATTATGATTATGATTATGACACGTAAATACGATCGTGAGATTGCCCACGATCATAATTACAAAAGTAATGCATATAACGTGTTGAAACTTCGTCTACATCGTTTCTAAGCTACATATTATTTACAGTTAAAATTACCTACCTGTAGGACTCTCCTGACCCGATATCCTACCGAAGTTTTTTTAACTTTTTTGCCCCCCCAAAAACACTGCCTCATTTGAAGCCGGCTCACGCGTGACCGAAGTTAGACACACGTCAACCAATGGGCCAGTGTTGCCAGCAATTTGATTAGCTATAAACCACAGATTGAAAAGGGAGGTGTATCTGTTACTAGTTTTAAGATATTTCGCTTCTACTGAAATGTGATGCGGTGGGCAAAGCTATGTTGAAAAGGCAAAGTTGTACAGTTCTACGGTACCCCTCGTTTTTCAATTAAAAAAAAACTTAAAATAATTTATTAAAAAAAGTGACTCGTGAAAAAAAAGAAAAATTATAATTAACGAACCTGCTCCCAATTTAAAAAAAAAATCACGAGAATCGGTTGAGAAATGCGACCCGTAGAGGAGAACAGCTGGACAGCGGGACAGAGGGACAGATACCGGACACCGGATATACGAACGATGATCGGGCCAAGCTGAAGCATAGAACTTCATTCGCTTCGCTCGCTCGTTCGATGACGTTGATGAACAATCCAGATAATAGCAATAGAATTACTCCTATAGGTGTCTGCTGCACGTCTACGTGTTAAACTGGGATTGGAATTAAATTAAGTTGTCATTTGTCGGTGCTTCGAGTTTTTTGCCGAGCCGAGCAATTGTTCTGCCGCCGTCTCACTCCGCCCACTGAGGGGTAATCACGTATGTTTCGAACGCGCGTTAAGACAATTCAGACATTTTTCTAATATACAATTGACATGTAGCTACCTAACGTACGTATAAAGGATGACTCACGCTTGAACGGTACGTGACGGGCCCGGGCCGTAATCGTGACGAGCCGTCAACGAGCTTATTTGCTTGTCACATTTTGCCACCGGGCCGTGTCCGAGCCTGCACCGAGCCAAGCCCCGTCCGCTGCTCGGTCACCGGGCCGGTACATTATGCAAACGACATTTCACCGAGCTCGCACCGGGCCGACGCCGGGCCGACACCAGGCCGACGACGGGCCGCTTATGAGCGTTGCGTGTTCCGCTTTCGCAATTTAATGTCATTAACAAAGACATTGACATTGTCATTGCAATTACTGCAACACACTCCCTTTGTAAAATTATTTTATAATAATACGAATCTTATAAATACGTAATCTTCAATACATTTCTATTAAAAATAATAAAATGTCGCGAGTGTCTGATTTTGATGTAATATTGGCTGTTGCAACAATTCAAGACGAAGAAGAAGATTTGGCAGCATGTTCTTCAAGACAATTTGGCGTGCATCCGCTTTGGCGTTCCCGTGAAGAAAGAGCAGAATTCGAAATTTTGTGTAAAGATCTTTGGAGATATGATGACAAATTTTATGATTACTTTCACATGACACAAGATTCTTTCCATGCTATCCATGATAAAGTTAAACACTGTTTGGAAAAGAAAATTACAAGGTTCCAGAAACCTAAGTATATCCTCTGAACATCGACTAGCTCTTTGTTTAAGGTAAGCAATATCGAATAAATTATCCAATAAAATCTGAGTAGGTATGTGCTATGCGAGTGTGAGTGTGCATTTTTCTACAGCCCTTAAAATAAGAAACAGATTAGCGAATCTGTTTCTTATTTTAAGCTCACTCACAAATATACCCGGACGCCGCGATTTGACTAAGCATAATCAGAAGTCTCAATGAAGGGTTGAGAACGCGCTTGTTATACTACATACCTAATTTAAGTTGCAAGTATCCATGGGCTATGGTGTCTGTGTGTGGTCAGGTGGGCAGATCCTATGTTGTTTGTGTAACTGTGCAGCAAACGCGTTGAAAGGACGATGACCAAATTAGTATGGACGCGTGCCCCACCAAAAATTGCGCATTACAAAGTTAACGTATATATTATTTAAAAGTCCTTTGGACGTAGATTTGGTATATCTTTCTTATTTTTGATTTAAAGCTGGAGGTTTCCTATATTTTTTAATTGAAAAAATACGCCTTGTTATGACATAGGAGGGCGCATATGCTAAACAGACTTTGCTCATTTTTTTTCAAAGGCGTGTCTATTGACATTAAACAATTAGTTTCTTGGAATAGTTTTATAGAAGTATTTTCGATAAGAAAGGTGATTGAATCATCATCATCATCATCTGAGGCTCTGCTCTGTTTAGTAGCCCTGAATGGACCTTGGCTTGGTCGAGTATATTCCTCCACGATTCAGATTTAATGTTATGCATATGAGTAGTGATTCTTATTTTTAAACGAATATGATTTGTTAACTAGGTACCTGAAAGATGTCTTATTTGAATGAACTTATAAATAGGTTCATATTTTGTACTAAGTACATTACTAAACCGTTTTTTTGTATAAAAATATATGTTTATTAAAAAAACGAACACTACATAGCAATATTCATCTGAATTCAGCACAATAATTCTCGATGGCAGGTAAAAGATAATGTTGATTCACTGTATCTGCAAAATATACTTGCCTAAATGTAAATGTTTGCGTTAATTATTATACAATTTATTTTATGCTGTTCTCCTGCTATTCAACAATAGAGGGCGATAGGTTGACAATTTCAGTTGCTAAGTTGATGTCAATCCGTGACAATACGTGAACAAACAGTTTCTACTCCATGATAGGTGGCGCTTTTGAGATAATCACATAACGCTCGGAAACATTGGTCATTCTTTAGCATTAATTCGCATCGCTAACCATTGTCTATGTACTGACTGGTAAAAGACAATAAAAAACGGGTAAAAAAATTAAATGACAAGACAGACAAGTTGTCAATATAAAATTACGTTTTTTCCAGGTAAAAATAAAACTATAACTTAAATAATTGAGGAGACAAAAGGAGCCAATATGTACATATATACGCCCGTGCAGCCTCGCACTTACTGTATTAAAGAGGTAACGCAGCGCAAGAGAGGAATAACCCCGTACTTATAGGTAAACGTGCAATCTCAGACTTTTCCTCTATATAATATTACAAGCTGCCTGCACAGCTTCGTAAGCGTATTGCACAAAAACGCGGGCAAGCTTGCGGGATAGCCCAGCCTGTGTCCATGCATGAAATGTATTCTATACACAGCAGAAATATATAAGTCATCTAAATCGTTCAGAAAAAAACAGGCAGACCCGCGGGATAAAATAAAGCCGTTATCCACCTGAAAAGTCCATTATACCGCTGAAAGATTTTTTTAAATCGGTACCTACTACGAGACATACAAAGATAGATACTAGGTTGATAGTAGTTATGTTTTTAAATACCATTATAGCTAGCTTATTATGCTTATTGGGCTCTGGGGGTTTAGGGGCGATCTTACCCACGACCACGGGACCACGAACACAATGCGATATTTAGGCGCAGTGTGAAGAGTATTAGGCAGCGGTGTCATTACCGGTCTGTTGCTGAGGTTTTTTGTAAGTTGGAGGTACTTTCCTAGTTTGCCCTAGGCTGCCCCAAATATAAGCGACATGACGTTCTGTTGTGCCTTCGGCGCCTCTTTAAAACCGTCACCTAGTAGGTAGTTCACCGTTAATATGGCATCAACCAAGCAAGGTTACTATTGTTTTATTAGTTACCAAACTTTCGTCGTCTTACAGAGGGCTAACGAAAATAATATCTGGTGAGTTTAAAAGACTCGCCGAGTTCCACGCGGATTTCAGGAAATAGCTTACTGGATGATAGTTTCTAGATACGAATGATTAAGAAAATTCTCTTCTTATTTGCGTGTGAAAACTCTGAATGTGGTGATTTTAGGTGATGATAGAGTTGTTTTCATTGAAAAATATGTACCTAACTTTATTCTCGTAAATGTATGTTTATATGCATGCATATCAAATCTGACATATGGAATGCCTAAAACTATTGTTTCCCAATCAGCACCATCATCATCGGCCTATATTCGCCCCACTGCTGGGCACAACACAGGTCTCCTCCCACGCTGGCCTAGTGCGGATTGGGGACTTCACGTATATCCTTGTATTTCAAGAAAAGTTGATAATTGTTTCTCAATAGCGAAAGCAATTGCCCATTTAAACATGTGCATGTACTGTTAGAAAATAAGCATTTAAGATATGAAATTAAACTTACATTATTTGTAGTAAAAATAGGGCACGTAAAAATACCAGATTGTTTGCTAACCTAAGAGTTGAGTATTAATGAACTTCTAGAAATACCTAATGGAAAGAAGAACTGCAGATTCAACATATTATAACTAGGTACTACCTTGAAATTAAACCGTAAGTAAACATGTATGTATGTAAGTACGTTAGTATGTATGTATGTATGTATGTATGTATGTATGTATGTATGTATGTGCACTTTTGTTTTGTCCGCTTATAACGCACATATAACGATATCACAAGGACTAAAGTAAATACAATGCTCGACTTGTCGGGGGCACTGCCGTGCCCCCGGCTGGACTTGTATTCCCTGCACTGTGCTGACCTGACACAGAGCTAGATTTACAACGGTAGGTACTCTATACTTTGTATTGAAATACCCAGGGTCCAATAGTCACAACCTTCTTGTAAGAGTTGACTTGAAGGTTTTTAGAGAGTATGTGGACAAGAAAATTCTAATTTCACGGGCTACAGGTCCAAACGGCATCATAGATTTTTGCATAAGTATTATGAGGTGTCGTAGGATTCCTCATAATCGTGGGAGTGGTGTAGGCTATCATATTTTTTTGTTATTATGAGAACCATTATAATGGTTCCTACAGTTCTTCAAACTTGATTGTCTCTCATCTTTTCTGATGTATTTACAGCAAGTGGTACCTTCCTGCTCTACGAGTCCAGTATTAACAATCGACTAGAAAGTATAGCCATATCAACTAGTTGGGTACAAAAAGTCTGCAGTGAGAAGAATAAGAGGTTGTAAATTAGTCGCATTTACAGTTTTCTGAGCATGACAAGAAAAAGGTATTTAGAGGAAGGTTTTAACAAATATATGTACCTTTTTTACCTATCTCTTAAATAGTTGATTGGTTTAACAGTAGAAACCATTTTTTTTTCAGTTAACGAGGTAAACTAACTAGGACTTAGGTGAGGAATCAACTTTGGTCGGTGCCGTCAATGTATGGAATAGGGAGCCCTCTTTTAAGCGCTGAAATCTCTCTATTATGAACGGGTCATACACTAATTGGTTTAGCATCGAAGGGTGTTAGACAGGGATGTGTGTGTAGCATTACCGTGGCTGTTTAATTTATTAATTGACAGTTGTTGTTTGCAAGATTTGAAGGGAATTTGATGACTGATGGCAGTGGACTGAGAATGGGTAGGTTATTCGTTAAGTGCCTTCTATATGCCGACGATCTGGTATTACTTGCTTGCATCTTCGACCGAGGCGCTACAGAGGATGGTAACCACAATGTATGAATATTTTGATAGGTAAGTAAGTGGACGTAAGTGAACGTAAGTAAAACAAAAGTAAAGGTAAGTATTTGAAAGAGATGAAGTTATGACTGATTCTGAAATTGTGATTACTGGTAACGAAAGATTCGGACAAGTGAAAGAGTTCGTGTATCTGGGGATTTTATTCGCTTAGGGATGGAAAGCATGAGATATATAATGAAAGGAAACTGAATGGTGGTCATAGCGTAAACGGGGCACTCAAAGCGTTTATGAGCAGCCAGAAAATATCACAACGAACACGTCTGGCTGTGCTTAAGGGAGTGTCATTCCCTACACTTATGTATGGTAGTGAAAGTTGGGTGTGGCAGAACAAACAACAGAGTCAAGTGAATGCAGTGGAAATGAGAGCGAAGCGAAGTATGTGTGGGGTGAGTTTGAGGGATAGATTAAGAAATAGTGTGATAAAAGAGAGGTGTGGGTGGAGTGACTGAAGCTGTAATCACAGTACAGTTGGAAGGTAACGATCTCGTCGAACTTTTTCCGCCCAAACCGGAGCTCGTTATAGTATAGTATCGGATATCATTAGGGTAATGTAGTCAACAAGGAACCCTTATAGTTTTTCCATGTCCGTATGTCCGTCTATCCGTCTGCGGCTTAGCTCAGTACCCTGTAACATCTCTTTTACACCTTTCGCATCAATAACGTTCAGCACGAAGGATGAGAGCGTGCATGCGAAAATTATGACTGTTATATGAGAATGCTGCAACGACAGAGGGCCATTAATATAGATGATGATATGGTCAGTTCTTATATCTTGTATTACTTACCCGCTTGGAACAAAAAATTAAACGAAACGCTTATCAAAATAGGTTTCATAGGAACTCCCTCGGAGCCTTGCGTGCATACTAAACTCTTTGGTCAAGAACTCGTAATTTTGGGTGTCTTTGTCGATGACATAATTAATTGTCTTCTATAAATCTAATTTGACGTTGGCAAGCAAGATTTGTCGAAATATTATTGACTAAAAGATCTCGGAATACTAAAATTGTATTTGGAATTGCAAATTCAATGCGATTCCTAGAGTGTTAAAATAAATCAAGCAAATTGCATTCTATCGCTGCTCCATTTTAGTTACAAAATGTATGGAGAAGAGAATTGATGGTGATGCTGATGTTGGTAGTCTTATAACCCTACCAAAACTTAATTGGATGCCTCATCTACCTCACACAGAATTGTCACCCCGATATTGCTTTTACGACAAGCTATTTAAGTCAGTTTAATACGTGTCTTACTAAAGAACCCAAGCCCAAGAAGTACTGCCTAGAGGGTTCTACAATACCTGAAGATATTATATCATCATCATCATCATATCAGCCGAAAGACGTCCAGTGCTGCACATAGGCCTCCCCCAAAGAGTGCCAAAGTGACCCATCCTGCGCCACCCGCATCTAGCGGACTCCCACAACCTTTACCAGGTCATCAGTCCATCTTGCAGGGGACCTACCCACGCTGCGCCTTCCGGTACGTGGTCGCCACTCGAGAACCTTTCCGCCCCAACGGCTATCGGTTCTACGTGCTATGTGCCCCGCCCGCTGGCTCTTAAGTTTAGCCATTCGGAGGGCTATATCGGTTACCTTGGTTCTGCTGTGGATAGCCTCATTTCTGATGCGATCACGCAGAGAAACTCCCAACATGGCCCTCTCCATTGCCCATTGGGTAACTTTGAGCTTTCTTATGAGGCCCATAATAAGCGAAAATATTATATACTCTAAACTATTCCTTGGTTTACAGCAGAAGATTTTTAGAAGGCTTTTGCGACGCTTATTGGGCAAACTGTCCGATCGACAGGAAGGACGTATACTGGCTACACCTTCAAGTTAGGTGGAGCACCAGTATCCTGCGAGTTAAAGAAGCAGCCTACAACTGCTTTTTGCCACTAAGCAAGCTTGTTATTTAAGTAGCTTTATTTATGAGATAACAGGTAAACTTATTTCAGTTAACTTAGCGTCAGACAGCCAGAGTGCCATCAATCTCGTTCGGAATACTATACACCACAGCAGGACGAAGCATATTGATACTAAATTAGAATAAGTTCAAACCCATGGTGTGGGGTATCGTTGGATTTATGAAAAAACTGTTCATAAATGTCATGGATTTCTGAATACCATTTTGGCTGGTTAAATGGCTACTACTGGGAACGTGAAAAAAATCGTGGTAGTAGTAGAGTCAGCATCGTATAGTTAGTAGCAGCCTGAGTTGCCAAATATATCGCAACACGTCTTTATTACCTGAGGTGTAAGGCGATGTTACGATATATTTTGGTACTTTGGCTGCTCCTAACTACATGATGCTGACTATAGGTATAATGAATTTAAAAAGAAAATTATCGCGGCTAAGTACACATAACTAGCTACCGAGTCGACTAACTTAATGTGTACATGGAAAGGCCAACTTTCTCACAAATTCGGCCGACGCAACCGCACCGTTTAGTTGGCACGCGCGTGTCGATGTAGCAAGGACAGTAAGGCAAATACGGAACCCTACACTGTGCGTGGCCTGACACGCACTTGGCCGGTTTTTCAGGGTTCCGTAGTCAACAAGGAACCCTTATAGTTTTGCCATGTCCGTCCGTCTGTCCGTCTGTCCGTCTGTCTGTCCGTCTGTCTGTCCGTCTGTCCGTCTGTCTGTCTGTCTGCCCGTCTATCCGTCTGTCCATCTGTCCGCCTATCCGTCTGTCCGTCTTCGGCTTAGCTCAGTAACCCTTAATACTAGAAAACTGTAATTCGGCATGCTGGTATATAAATCAATTACGCCGACAAAACAGTAGAATAAAATCTTGAAAAATATATTTTTATTGAATTTCATTCGTTTTAGTCATTATGGTTACAATACTGCGTAATATAAGAGTCACGGTAAGCACTGGTATTCGTCTAATAAATAGTGGGAGTTAAAATTAAGTTGATTTTCAATCGTTTGGTTTTGCTTCTACTACTACGCGCGAAACCGCCGCTATCGTGGCCGCAGAAAAGGACGCGGTTATGCGTTGGAATACGATGTAAGAATGTCTTTCTCCCCCTTACACATCATAGTTGCGTCCTATATGATGAGCCATGATGACCCATTGGCCCATTGTGCAGTGAAGCTTTTCTTGTTATGTTAGTTTGTGTAGGCGTGTGGATTTATTCGCAGGTGAACAATCATATGTATTTGGTTTGTATTACAATTGTATTTTTTTAGCTTCCTGCTGACGCCGTCATATGTCATTCTAGCTACATAATATTATGCCGAAGACTTGATCACACACATGTGTACATCGGATGTGAGTGTTCAAATTACGCGATACTGAACGTTGTTTAGTGGAACATTACCATGACGGTATGTATCGTTGTAGTATATTATTAATAACGTGTGCTTAATTTTTTATACGAAGACGGTCGTAAACTAGTATACGGTCTACCTGAAGGTACGTACGCAGGTACACTCGGTAGTGTATAGCTCTTGCCGCTAGAAAAGAGTCACATGCACCTACCCTTTATTGATATGAGGACCAATTGTGCTCACACTAGTGACAAATGCAGGTTACTCACTCCCAACATAACGCGTTCTCGTGAGCTCTGGGGATCTTACTACCACATACCTACGAAGTATGTAGCTGCGGTCTTCTGTTGGGCTGCTGCCAATATGAGCAAGACGACGTTCCGCTGTGCCCTACCTCTCCATGCGTACGGGAATACCTACTGCGATGACAAAGTTAACTTCCGCAGCTTGAGCTAAGAGGTGTTAAATGAAATGTGTCCTTTGTTTTAAATACAGCTTGTCCGTCCGTCTGTGCGGTCTATGCGTCCGCTTTTCTTTCTGCCTATTCGATTCGGTTTGGTAGATGATCAGCCTGTCTATTTTTCTGAAATGTTATGTACGATTCCCACCAATCGGGCCGGGCCGAGCCGGCTGCCGCCCCATCCCAACGGGATGAAACAGAGCCAGTCAGATGCAACAGCAGCCGCACAGCCGTCCACGTCGGCCAGAAGTCTATTCGGATATGAAATATAAAGTCTGTATTTATAAATTCCTTTGGCACTTTGCAAAATGTACTCCGCAACGCCTCGGTTTGGCCCGGTAGGTGGGAATCGTACATTAATAGGTCTGCTATTGTATTCATCAGAGTCGCTGAAAGCTGAGAGTCATGGTGTGAGAAAAATACAGTAACTAGTAACGGAAGCTGTAAAAACAAGGTAAAAATATGCTATAATATGGTTTTAGTGGTGTAGCGTAACCAAAACCCGTTGGCCTGAAATCACAAAGACGCAGGTTCGAACCCTGCCTTGTATAACATTTTCGGTTATATTTCTTTACATACTACTAATATTACAAATTCGTGCAAAAGTATGGACGTTTGTTACTAAATTACGCAAAAACTGCTTAACGGGTTATGATGAATTTTAGTATACAAAAAGAGTCTAGCTGGGATTAACATATAGAATACTTTTCATTCCAGTAAAAGTCCAACAAAAGGAAGCCAACGCGAACGAAGTCGCGGGCAATAGCTAGTTTGATATATTAGTAGGATTAAGAATTCAAATACTTACGCATCATGCAAACATGTCCTAGATCTCTATTACCTTCTTGAGTTAAGAACTACATTTATTTACAATTACATCATTAAATAACTTGAAATCACAATGACATCGCTTGAAAATTAAAATCTCTGAAATTCTTCTTATTCGTCTAAATTACTAAACGTCCTTCTGTCTCATATAGATAGGTCCACTTGAATGAATGAGTAGACAGAAGAGAGACGGACGGGTGTCCGTCTCTCTTCTGTCTACTCATTTAGTTTATCTTTCAACCTATCATGCGTACACAGGGCTGCATGTCTAACCAACCGTCCGTCTGTCTGCTGTCTACTCATTTAGTTTATCTTTCAACCTATCATGCGTACACAGGGCTGCATGTCTAACCAACCGTCCGTCTGTCTGCTGTCTACTCATTTAGTTTATCTTTCAACCTATCATGCGTACACAGGGCTGCATGTCTAACCAACCGTCCGTCTGTCTGCTGTCTACTCATTTAGTTTATCTTTCAACCTATCATGCGTACACAGGGCTGCATGTCTAACCAACCGTCCGTCTGTCTGCTGTCTACTCATTTAGTTTATCTTTCAACCTATCATGCGTACACAGGGCTGCATGTCTAACCAACCGTCCGTCTGTCTGCTGTCTACTCATTTAGTTTATCTTTCAACCTATCATGCGTACACAGGGCTGCATGTCTAACCAACCGTCCGTCTGTCTGCTGTCTACTCATTTAGTTTATCTTTCAACCTATCATGCGTACACAGGGCTGCATGTCTAACCAACCGTCCGTCTGTCTGCTGTCTACTCATTTAGTTTATCTTTCAACCTATCATGCGTACACAGGGCTGCATGTCTAACCAACCGTCCGTCTGTCTGCTGTCTACTCATTTAGTTTATCTTTCAACCTATCATGCGTACACAGGGCTGCATGTCTAACCAACCGTCCGTCTGTCTGCTGTCTACTCATTTAGTTTATCTTTCAACCTATCATGCGTACACAGGGCTGCATGTCTAACCAACCGTCCGTCTGTCTGCTGTCTACTCATTTAGTTTATCTTTCAACCTATCATGCGTACACAGGGCTGCATGTCTAACCAACCGTCCGTCTGTCTGCTGTCTACTCATTTAGTTTATCTTTCAACCTATCATGCGTACACAGGGCTGCATGTCTAACCAACCGTCCGTCTGTCTGCTGTCTACTCATTTAGTTTATCTTTCAACCTATCATGCGTACACAGGGCTGCATGTCTAACCAACCGTCCGTCTGTCTGCTGTCTACTCATTTAGTTTATCTTTCAACCTATCATGCGTACACAGGGCTGCATGTCTAACCAACCGTCCGTCTGTCTGCTGTCTACTCATTTAGTTTATCTTTCAACCTATCATGCGTACACAGGGCTGCATGTCTAACCAACCGTCCGTCTGTCTGCTGTCTACTCATTTAGTTTATCTTTCAACCTATCATGCGTACACAGGGCTGCATGTCTAACCAACCGTCCGTCTGTCTGCTGTCTACTCATTTAGTTTATCTTTCAACCTATCATGCGTACACAGGGCTGCATGTCTAACCAACCGTCCGTCTGTCTGCTGTCTACTCATTTAGTTTATCTTTCAACCTATCATGCGTACACAGGGCTGCATGTCTAACCAACCGTCCGTCTGTCTGCTGTCTACTCATTTAGTTTATCTTTCAACCTATCATGCGTACACAGGGGTGCTTGTCTAACCACCCGTCCGTCTGTCTGTTTACTCATGTACTCGAATTCTGTTATCTGTCAGTTCAATCACGCGTAAAAGTTTGTAATACATATGTTTGTATGTTGAGAGTAATGTCCGGAACTACTAAACCGATTTAAAACAATATTTGATGAACATGCAGAATGAACTTCCCACGCGGATGGACATCCTACTAATATTATAATGATGAAGTGAAATCACGACCACTCTGTCAAGAGTGAAGCGACTAAGAAGAAGAAGTATGTATTTAAACCAGAATTAGGTACAAAGGCGAGCTTATCCATATGAAAGATTTCTTCCAATTCATATTTTAGCAATCGAGCAGGGATAAAGTTTTTATTCTATGGCTTTCACTTCTGGTCTTTGGTATAAGTGCATCTAGCCTTTAATAATCTTTATTGACTTGTAATTGTATATTAATAAATTAGATACCGGTATGATAAAGAGGAAAAGAAAGTAAGTTTGTATTGTGGGGGGAATCTCCGGAACCGTTCATCCGATTTCATTAATTCTTTCAAACGTGTATAGTATGGACGTTCTGGTCTGACATTTCGGATTAGGCTGCGTTCTTTTCCATAGGTAGGCCGGCGGGGCCGCGCAGGCCGGCGGGACCGCGCAGGCTATAAAAAATAAACAGGCTCTTTTTCAGTATCATTATGCTATCGAAAGTTAAATTAGCAGACGTATGATGGTAAGATGACTCTGACTAAAAACATATTAAGTGTCCCCATGATGTTCCCTGTTTCGTATAAGTATATAATATTTGTCTTGCACATATTGAAAGACTTGCAATTAAATCATTATTGCTTCTTTTTTAGAAGATCCCATTCGTAATGTCTCATTCGCATCTGAATAAAGCAAAAAAAAGCTGGGAAAAGCAATTTAGAGCGTGGGATATTTTAATTATTTAAGACATTCTATTTCTTATTATTGGTATAGAAATTGTATAAATATCTATTATTTTTTTGACTCATATTCTATTTTTCACCATTTTAGTGACGTTACCTGGTGGGATATCTATTAGTAATACAAGAATGACAAGGACCAAGAAACTCTCAACCGGACGAGATTTGAGAAACTAAAAATATGGAATGGCATCAGTCTATGTATACTGGTGGTGAGGTGTTGTACGAACAAGACAGCTGAATGCAGTATGAAATAGACGCGAAGCGACTGATCAAGACGTACCTCATTTAGGTGGTAATACATTGCGTAAATAGAAGTAATAGGCATATTTTTGCCCTCTCCATACCCCCTCTTAAAGCTTTGGACACTTATAACTTTTTCTCTATTCGGACTGTATTTTTAATTACTTATCTGATTATTGGTTTAGTGAAATGGGGGGGGGGGGGGGGGGGAAAGTTTGTATGAGACGACAATATAAACGAGTTCCATGCGGACGGAAGCTAGTGTATAATATTTATTTTTTATGAATCTCAGAAAGATGTTATCCAATCTTCGATAATGTGCGCTGCTACAACCGTGACTACCACCACTCACTACACTATAATAATGTTATAGTTAACTTCGATGATATGATTTTAATTTTATACTAGTTTTTTTAAACTTATTTAGTAATACATATAAGGTATCAATACTTAAATAGTTCAGTCAACTAGCAGGTGCTCTCGCACGGGCTCACGGTTGGGTTAAGTTAGGTCTTTGATTCGATATTATAAATATAACCTAACATATTCATCAGCGTCGTTTGCATGATCGCGTTTTTATCAGACATAATCCCTCACGTACTTACTTAATTGTTAGTAGGGGACAGGTGCTGGTTGTCCAACATTAATTATCACGATCATGCTAGCTAGGCTGAATTTAAAATATCATATACCGAGATTGAGAGATCGCAAATGGGTTGCCTTGCTTAATAGCGTACAGTACGATTACTGTTACAAATAAAATAGTTATTACTAAATCGGTAGATGTGGGTAACAGTATTCTGAAAAATGCTTTATCTATATGAAATTAAAGTTGAAAATTAAATGAAGGCAATCCATCTGTCAGGTCTTAACTAACAGTAATCGTACTGTACCAATGCTGTAAAATAAAATAAATAGTTATTTTTGACCCATGTTCTCCCTTTGTTATTATTTTTACAAACGAGCATGCTCCTTCGATACAGACACCATAGCCCATGGAACTGACTGATGACACCACAAGAATCACAGACGTGTCGCCGGCCCTATATTGATTTGAGAATTCGTAGTGTTGGCAGGCCCCTCGCTCTCGCCTAATCATACCGCATCGGCTGGACCTCCGCAGCCTCTACGCGCCACCAGGAACACAACACCAAACACCTACAGAGCAAGAAGTGGCATTCATAATTCAAATATTTACTGTGCATATATTAAAGTGATCTATATATGAGTTTCACAAATTAATTTAATTTTTATTCCTAGAAATGTCAGAGTCTCCGGATCCATTACCATATTGTTAATATAGCTTCCCCAGATGTATTGCTTTGATACAAGAAAGGTGACATTCCTATATATCTCTCCGAAAAAAACGAGCATTTACAGAAAGAACACACATACAATAAATTGGAAAAATAAAGGTTGCCAACATTCCCCTCTACCCAACTATGAAGTTGCTAAGGTATTTACCTCACAACTTACTGAATCATTTTATACTTTTCGTTATTTATATTATTAAACATAAGCGTATACTTTCTTTGGAAATCTTATGTAAAACCCGGAAAACCCCGCAGCCGATCTCTTCTTCGATTCGAGCCTTAAAAGTGAATGTTTGAGAGCGCAACTGTGGAGTGAGGTAAAGGTAACCTTAGTGCACCGTACCACTGGCATCGTCTTGAATACGATGCGCACCTAGCCAACTGACAACCACTGTAGCCAACCGACAAAGGTGCCTAAGATACTGCAGGCCGACTAATACGCTCGCCTTCACCCAAAAACGACCTCTTACTTCTTACGTATTTACTAATAAGTTTCGGCTTGGGTTGCCCGAAAAACAGTTCTAGGGGAACATCATACGGGTTCGGCAGATTTAGGTATAAACGAGTAACATTATTTTACGTGATACAATATATAAAAGTGAATCTATGCATGATTCTTTACAACTTTTAATAGAGGACCAACCTCGCCCGTGCGAAAAAAATTGCTGTTTCATAGGAAAGTTGTCCAATCCACTAACCAAATCGTTATACATAGTTGTTTTTTTAGCACGGGTGAGGTTGTTCTCATTGTAAAAGCGGTAAATAATCATTGGGTAGCTAATAGGAGTATGTTGTTAGCGGTCCAAGTTTGATTTTCCGTGTGTTCCACCGTAGCGTTTAAAGTTTCCGTAGGCGGGATACAGTTTTTTGAACTTTTTACGCTCGTTCTTATTTTATTATAGGTATCACGTCTTATATAGTACCTATAGGCAGGCTAGACTACTAACGGTAGTATAGTCATAAGAATGTGTAAGTGCAATAAGCGAGAGGGAAATACAGACCCTATTCTAAATGTTCACACACTGTGCGAATGATCTAGTTAACCTAAGTGTGAATTTAACCATAGGAGAATAAAGTAGGGAAGTTATATGCTAAGATTGTTGAATATCCACCACGTGGGGCCACTGTTGCGAAGCAGTGTTGTGGGGACGAGATCAACCAATGGGAATGCAAAATTCTGCTATCATCGTTTCGCATCGCACTGGTGTATATGGGTTGTTCCTTCTCGTTGTGTCCCGGTGATGGTGGCAGTGGACAACGTCCTTTCATGGTATAATCGGGCCTATGTGGCATTTTTATGCCTAATGTATGTGGCGTTCAGAGGGTTGAGAAAGATGGCAGGAAATAGAGTTCGAAGGCTTACTGAAAGCAAATCTTAGACCTTTTTATGAGCATCGAAAGCCAGGAGTTGTGCAATCCACCTAGCCCAGGATGTTCTCCATTTCTGGGTCTTACGTATACCTAGCGTATCGTTGGTTCAGAGTGTAGATATGGCAACCACCCCATGATTTCTCTAAACTCATGTGTATTTATTAAAGCTCTCAGTGTGTTCGATTGACACTGATCCGAGCCTTAGACTGAAGTTATTGTAGCAGAAGCATCCGGCCGCCCGTCAGAAATACAATGGTAAGCTAAAAGTGAGACCTTCGACATAATCGGGTTTATCCAGCTAGTATAGAAATCGATACAATTAGGTTCTCGTTAATACTTTGGGTCATGTACGTACCTATATAGGCTGATACATTTGCCTTTTTAAGCTTTATTATTACCTTCTGAGACAGAATTACAACCACGTGGTACAACGGGTAATACAAATGATACACCTTAGGGTCACTAGTATACTACCAGTAGTACTAGTGACCATAATGTAGGACCGGTAGTACAACTGTAGTCTGTTGCGTTCATTGCGATACTCTTTTTATTTGAAAAAGCAGGGTTCAATAAATGTCCATATTTCTTCAATATCTCCACTTCAAAGGTGGGGCAGGTTAGGTCCGTTAGGTATCTTCAGATGCCCGGAGGGCAAACAGACCAAAAATAGGAGCCCAGCTCTGCGGGGCTTCGTCGAAACTGTCAAAATACCAGGAGACCATACTTTAATAGGAGAACCTTGACTTTTTTCCATTTTCATAACCAGAACCACCTATTAATGTTTCCTGGTATTTCGACAGCTTTGACGGAGCCCCGCACCTACCTATTTCTGCTCTGTTTGTCCTTCGGGCATTTGAAGATACCTAAGACTTTTATTAAAGCCAAATAGTTCTACTAAGTGTGTTCACACTTCATGGTGAATTTCGATGAGTCAGTTTCTTGAATTTTTAGTAGTAGTATTAGTGACCCGGTGTACCTATCATTTGTACTACCAGTTGAACTACGTGGTAGTACTGCTGTCTCAGAGGGTATTATTATTACTATCGCGAAATCAAAAAGGTACCTATGTGTTTGCATTTCCTTGACTACTTAAATCACAGTGTCTGAGGCCCTTGAACTATACTCTGGACATAACACGCAAATAATAATACCTCGACCGAACGAGCTGGTCTTATACAAATCGAGGTTATTGTGACGGACAGAGACGTAATTTGCTGTCGCATAGGGCCTTTCCATCTCCCATGTGGCAAGCGTATGTGATCTACCTACTGATCTATATTGGTATATAGTCTCTAAGCTGAGACTAGTCCATGAAAAGTCACTGTTGAGCTATATAACAACGGTTGGTGTAGGCATTAGATGCCTTTGAGAATAATTTGGTTGTGCATGAGCGCATTTATGTCCGACATAAAGCATCCGTCCCTCTCGCACTTAACCACTTGCTAGAGGAGGACAAATATTTTACGGCTGACAAACGCTTTCTTGCTCACTGCTATTACGAAGGTGTTATATATCTTGGCTATGTAAATAAATATCAACATCTTAGCAAAGTAATAATTTGCGATTTCGTTGCCAGACAGATTTTTTTTATTTTATTCTCTAATATTCCTTTTTACTTGAATTGCAAGCGTGCACAAGCGAATATGTGGAGGCAGCATTACATGGCATAACTGACATATAAAGTTGCCTGCTACTCACCGCTAGGAGCAATATGTTTAAGTATGTCACCATCATTGTAAACCGGAAACGTATTAATTACGTTTTATCAGTGAATAATAAACGCATGGTTTAATGAATCCTACAGTTATCCCAAAAATCTAACTCAAAATAATTAAGCATGCCTACTTGTTAATTGTTTCTGGTCGTGTTAAAACAGCCCAGGCGAATATTTGGAGACAGCACTACATAGCATATCTGACAGATAAAGTTGCCTGCTACTCAACGCTAGGAGCAATATGTTTAAATATGTCACCATTATTTGTAAATCGGAAATGGATTAATCACATTTTATCAGTGAATAATAAACCCCAGCTTTAATTAATCCTACAATTATCCCAAAAATCAAAGTCGAATTAATTAAGGCTGCCTACTTAATGATGTCTCTGTCTATTTTAATAACAGGTGGGGCAGAAATGGGCATCGTCCTTTTGTGAAAACATAATGTGCGCGTTATTACTATTTGAATGTCTTTCCCGCTCACGACGCAATGGTGCTTCGGACCTTTGGGAGGCGTGCGCGTCGGTCGACTCGCCAGTGTGAGTGGAGCATGTCCATAGTTTTAGTTGAAGGGAAATCATGACGAAACTTGCACAGGTACTTAGGTACAACATTTGTGAAGATGTTCCAAGGTGTACAAAAAGTGCCCAAGCCGCACTCTGGGCCAGTTTGTTCCTTAGCCTATTCTCATCCACAATAGCATATCTTTGCTAGGGCAAACTATAGGTAGTATAGGACTAATAGGACGTTTAGGTACTAATACATATAAGTTGACGATGATAATATTTATAAGTGTTTGGTAGGTAAAATCAATCGCTCGGAGTTGACGCTTGCTTGAGGTGAAGTTATCATTTCTACGGGAAAACGGAAAACTAACCGTGCGAAGCCGGGCCGGACAGCTAGTAATAAAATAAAGAGGTTTTCTCCTGTCTGTGAGATAGTAGATTTGTAAGGTTGAATGTTTGTATGCAGGGGGTAATATCCGGAACCATTTACCCGAGGAGGAAGTTCTCATTTTGTCTTTTTCGGGTTCTGTACCCAAACTACTTAGGCTCCGTCCGTCTGTTACTTACTTGGTTTTAACGTTTGATGATATGCCGAGAGAGATTCTAGCTTCGGAAGTTTTTTTATACTAAGCGGGTGGCAAACAGGCATACGGTCAGTCTGATGGTTAATACACTGTAGCCTACGTTAATACGTTACGTGGTCGACCAGCTGGAGCACGCCGTTTACCTGCTAGAGCGTTCGCTAGAACGATCGTAAAAATGTTCGTAGCTATGTGTTTATGCTTGGCTCTGTTCCTTGTTCAGTTCCAAAAATTTTAAAATGCCTAATGCTCTATTTTCTGTTTCATGTGAATGCTGAAGTCTATGAGCAACTTTAATTTTAAAAAGTGCTTCGTGATTAGCACGGTATGCGCTGAAGTCCGCTTCAGCCCCGGCGGTACGAATGCAGTACTGCATACATACCTCTAGCTCTGAGCCCGAGACTCTGTTCGCGTGGGACTCGTTTATATCGTTCACCCCCCATTTCACCCCTTTAGGGACTGATTTCCGGGATAAAAACTATTCTATGGACTTCCCCGGGACTCAAACTATCTCTATACCAAATTTCACCCGTACAAACTTTGCACCCCTATTTAACCCACTTAGGGGTAGGTTTTTCCGAGACCCTAAAAAAAAATTTCTTTTATCGTGTTAAGGAGTCCGACCACAGTTTCACGTTTCTCACTTAAAATTTTCATCCATTCTCATACAAACTTTCAACCCCATTTTTACCCCCTTGAGGGTATAAGTAATTTAAAGATCCCTTCTTAGTGAATACCTGCGTTATATGACCTACCTATTGTGAAAAAATCAGCTTTCTAGGTTCAACGGTTTGGGTTGGGCGTTGATTTAAGTGTCAAGTCAGTCGGTCAGTCAGTCAGGACTTTTACTTATACGTTTAATATATACACTCGCGGGAAAAGAATACGGGTCACCCTAAATTAAATAACTGCAATAGGTTTTTTAAAATATTTAATACTTGTTTTATTTACATAATATGCTATTCTTTACAATACCCAACTGTATTAACAATTTCCTGGATCCTAAAATTAAATAAAGATCATGACAGGATTAACTGTACAACCTCTTACGCACTATTTTAGGAAATATGACGGTATTTTACCGATCCGTATTCTTTGCCCGCGAGTGTATTTTACCGACCCGTATTCTTTGCCCGCGAGTGTACTATACCGACCCGTATTCTTTGCCCGCGAGTGTATTTCACCGACCCGTATTCTTTGCCCGCGAGTGTATTTTACCGACACGTATTCTTTGCCCGCGAGTGTATTTTACCGACACATATTCTTTGCCCGCGAGTGTAGAAGAAGATAATACTGCGCACATGTAATACAGACAGTATATCGAAAAGGAAGGAAATGTAAGCGACATCAGTTAATTAACTCTGTCAGTCCCTTTTCACGCCTAAATTACTGAACCAATTTTGACGATTTTTTTAGCGAAGGGCATATAAAGTATTATGTATAGAAAATAATTGTGGAAATGCCGATTGCCGCGGGCACAGCATGTTTTGATAAAATCCAAAAACTACTAATATGAAATTTAGAGTTTCGCTGCCCTTTAACACTTTCGCTACCAGGAACCCGCCTAGCGGGTGCCTACGCCGTAGTCGCTTTCTGCTACATACGAGGAAAACCACAGGATCGGCTCCAAGCGTAGCGCGTAGCGATTCTTGGTCGCGAAAGTGTCAACTTTCGGGAATAGAGATAACTTGTTTCTCCGTGTCGGCTTGACCCAAATACCCGCAAAACCTTTTTAAACCGAATAGGGTAGTTTCCTCATGTTAAAATTGATAAGGTAGTGTTGTTACATATATACGGATACCAAACCATCAAATGATTGCAATAAAGCGTAGATTACAAAATATAATATAAAAAAGTAAAGTAAAAAGGAACTTGAAAGCTTGGAAAAATTATTTATCGTCCAAGAGAAAACCAAAAACTACAACTACGAAGGCAAGAATTTCGCTGTCCTTTAACTTTGGGGAATAGAATATAACTTTAGTTTCTCCATGTCAGCTTCAACCAAAAACCCGCAAATCCTTTTTAGAAATAATTGTCATTATTTCCGGCAAAATAAAAGTTTTGCCCTCAGAAAAGTCACTTTCAAAACCTCTTATGTCAAGTCTATGTTCGAAATATAAATAAAATATAGCCAAGTATATTTCAACAATTCCTACTAAAGTTGGCGGCGGCACTCGAATGAAATGTCTACGTCTATTGCTTCAAAACTACTTCATGACTGGAAGTAGCTTCGTAACTAACAATGAATGAGGCTGACTGCTTGAGCGTTTGAACCGAGCTTTTGAATCAACTCTTAAATTGACCTCGTTACTCTAATTTTACGCTTGTGTTGATCTGGGGCCGTAGACAAGGTTATAATTGACAAGCGCTAACACCAATAGAAAATAATAAAATGTAGGGGAATGACAGATGCCGACGAAACACTTTTCGTTAACATCTGTCATTCCCATACATTTTATTAGTTTTCTATTGGCGTTAGCGCTTGTCGATTGTAACCTTGTCTAGGCCCCCTGACCCCGTATCATGGTCGGGGTTATCACGCGATAAGTGACAAGATAGAGCGTCCGTCTCGTTCTATCGAACGGTGTCAGCCAGTGACGGACGCTCTATCTTGTCACTTATCGTGTGATAAGGCCGTCCATACTACGGGGTCTGCGTTGAGTAATAGTCGCCCGGAGTTTTTGGACGGGTGATAATTTTGAGTAGTCACTGAATCCTTAAGAGCTTATGATGTCTTTGACAACAGCTTACAAATTCCTATCAGTCAAAAGTAAGTGGGCATAGTTACCTATATTAAAATTGTTATTTATTGTTCTTTTTATTTAATTGCATGTTATTGACGATCACAACAGGGATTCTTGTACATTGACATGTAATTTATAATGTTATCCTATATTGTGAATAAATTAATCTGAATCTGATTCAATCATTACCATCGTCACTATCATACCGGCTGAAAGAGGTCCACTGCTGGAAATATATCTCCCCCAAAGAGTGCCAACAGTAGATTCAATGGGCACAACGTAAGCAGTGCCACGGAGTATTTGACGTCGACTTATTAGGAGTGAGCGAGTTTACTGATTAGTGGAGGTTGTTCTCTATGCGGCAAAAATCTTCCACAGAACATATTATATTAAATTGTATTACGACGCGAGGCTAGATTGCTACAAAAGATGCTTATTATCGTGGACCTATCCTAACCTATCGTTTTTTAGGTGAAAACTTCTTTAGCGGCGCTGTGCACTTTTAGGGATGGGAAAAAATTGTTAAACTCGCCACAGGTGTAGGAGCGTAGGAGGTCACGTGACTGTAAGATGGTGAGAGATTCGGGACGAGGCTTGGGGGCGGGGGGGCTGCACCATTCGAGTTAGCGAGAAAAAGGGCGCAAACGCCATGCAATCCGCGGCGCTTACCCGTTCGGCCGACACACAATAAGTTCTCACGCGCTAATTTGCAAGTGAAATAGTATACTTCTGTCGCTACGGTATTCGTCGATTCGAAATGTCAAAATATTCAAGTTTCACTTCTGCCGGCACTCCCGGTGGCAAACAAGCGTACACCCCGCCTGATGGAAAGCGGACACCGCAGCCTATAGACGCATGCAACTCCAAAGGAGTAACATGGGCGTTGCCGACCCTTGATATGTTTGAGGATACGCCGTGTTGACAGCTGAAGGAACAAATTCCCTCGCTCTCAACACAACGCATCCTCGGGAGCTCTGGCGACCTTGCTCACCTCCAGGAACACAACACTACTACAGAGCAAGTAGTAGTGTTATTATGGCTGTGGTCTTTTGTAAGGTGGAGGTACTTCCCCAGTTGGGCTGCTCCACATTCGAGCGGGATGACATTTCACTGTGTCCTAATACCTCACCTAAACCTGGGTCCTTGTAGTAATATGTCGCTCTGAATAGTTGGAACGACTGACAATGGGTTATATTCAGCTTGAAACAACAATTACTTCAGGGACCTCTTTAATCTGCTTGCACGGGTGTCACATCTTTAACGTTGCATATAAGACGCACTAAATCTTTCCATCTTCCAAAATCATAAACAAATCGAATTTAAACTTTCGTGAGACATGTTGAAATAATGCTAATATTTGCACGGTTCAACCCACGTATTAAATGTCACTACGGGCGACATGTTTCGAACTCTTCGGGACTTCTGCTTCAGGATGAGTCTTTTCGAGGCGGTGTCGCTTGAATCACCGAAAGTGTGTCGAAACATGTCGCCCGTACTCACATTTAATACGTGAGTTGAACCGTGTATTTATTGGCATTATCATATACAAACACATTAATTCACGCCTTTATTCCTAATATGGGTAGCCAGAGCCACTTGCCACTTTTAGCATTAAATAAACGTGGTGTCGCAGTGATAGGTTGCTAGCCAATCACCCATAACACACTTGAACCCTGCTCCCTTAGTAGACTTTTACGACACCCACGGTAAGGAACGGGGTGGTGAAACTCTAACCCGACAACATAGGTGTTAGAATTCCCATTCCCATCTTCATAAATCAGTTGAAGCAATAATACTTGTCGATCCATTAAGTTGCCTTTTAATCTTGTTATTTATTGGTTTAGTTTTTAGATGTGTTATTTCGCTCTTTTTGCTGTATTCCTGCAGGTTCCGTTACAACCTTCAAGCCTTCAAGAAAAGAGCGTACCTACTCCCATCTTAAAGGCCGGCAACGCACCTACAACTCTTCTGGTGTTGTAAGTGTCCATGGGCGTCGATTATCGCTTGCCATCGGGTGATTCGACTGCTCGTTTGCCTCCTATATTATAAAAAAAAGGTTGATCACGTAACGCATTGTATGAATGTTAGGTAGATCTAAATCTCAAATTTTATATGAAACAATTACAGTTAAACAACATTACTTTACTTGACTACCCGTCTGCACTGCCTGTTTACAATTCTTGTTAAATAATCTGCTACCCAATGGTTACCTGGAAGAGATCGCTTTTTAAAGCGATGAGACTGCCTATTTTAACCATTATTTATTCTGCCTGATTTCGTAAAAAAACGATGTTGTTTAAAAAAATAAATAAAATAAAAAGAAATTAATTCAACAACACAAAAAATTTACAAAAGCGATGCGAGTAAGCATATACAATACTGGCTGTCTGTGTATTGAAATGGTTTGAGATTCAGCGAAACCGCTGGTTTTCAGTCTCTAACCACAAACTTAAAACGAAGTAAATCTTAATTCATTAAGTGGGTAAGTTCGCTGTCACGGCGAGAAATTATATAAAACAATTTAAAAAGAAGTTCTTCTTAGTATCTAATATGCGTTAAATTAAAAGTGTGAGTTTGAGGTGCAATAAAGATTATCATCTTTGTTTAGGTATTCTTACTAATATAATAAAGCCTTAATAATTAAACTTGCTATTGCGAATCTCAAAACTTCCCCAAATTTAATCAGTCGTGGTTTAGCACCAATTTACTTGTTTAGAAACTGAATCCAAATTCTATCGCGTTTGTTAAAAGCAATTAAATTGCTCAAACTCAATGTTTACATTTCGCTGGTTAGATTCCATTGAACCTAGTCTATTTGGTAATTAACTGGAATCGAGTTTGGCCGCAACGCAAACAAAATGGAATTATTCCAGTTACTAGGTACATAATAGTGGATGGCTTTATACTTGGGCCGAAGATGGATGGTGAACTTTCTAAAACACGAACAGCTACTTAGACCAAGAGAGGTAGGGTGTTCTCACCTTACAAAAGAGCGCAGCAGTAATTCGTAACACCAGAGGGGTAAACACGTAACGTTTCGAACGCGCGTTAGGTCAACTCAACTGTCATTTCCCCATACAAAAAGTGACTTTTAGATCTACCCGCGTACAATGCGTCACTTGATCGACCTGCTGTACCTATTAATTAAATAAATATTAGTCGACAATCTAACACAAATCGACCTAGTCCCAAACTAAGCAAAGCTTGTACTATGGGTACTAGACGACGATAAACATACTTACATATATAAATAAATACTTAAATTCATAGAAAACATCCATGACTCGGGAACAAATAATCGTGTTCATCACACAAATAAATGCCCTTACCGGGATTCGAACCCAGGACCTCTTGCTTCGTAGGCAGGGTCACTACCAACTAGGCTAAAGCGGTCGTCATTGTCATCTGATGTACTTGAGATTTTTTGAGTTGGCCCAATTGCATTGAAATAGTCCATTCAAAAAGCAACTCTACCGTCCACGGTACAAGATTCCAATTCCAATTACAGTTTTATAAAAAGTCCGCCACAGTAAATTATCTCTACCTTATGTGGTGTTGTGTTCTTGGTAGTGAGTAAGGTCGCGAGATCTGCCGAGGATACTCTGTAGTGAAAGCAATTTGTCTCTAACTGTCAACACGAGTCCTCAAGTCTATAAAGGGTCGGCAATGCGCTTATGATTCTTCTGGAGTAGAAAGGCCCATAGATTAGGGAGTGTACTGACCATCAGACGGGTCGTATGATTATTATTTAGTATTGTAGTCTACAAAAAAATCGGTGAAGGAAAACATCGTGAGAAAACCGGTCTAATCCCAATAAGGTATAGTTTCCCTCTGGGTCGGAACTGTTGGAAGGTCAGATGGCAGTCGCTTTCGTAAAACTAGTGCCTATGCCAAACCTTGGGATTAGGTGTCAAAGCGGACCCCGGGCACCTTTAAGGAATAACGCCTAGATGATGATTGACAGAAAATAGCAAAGGTCCATAGGTCAACCTTTCTGGCCCCAACGTTTCTGGTCAGGAAAAAACGGAAATACGGCCAAAGAGTGAACAAATCAAGGGTTACAAAAAAAAGTACGGTGTCCATTGCATTATTAATGATTCCCTTTATAGATGTCAGAAACGGACATCAATATATCCTGGAGAGGCCAGCCTTGTCCGTAAATGTCAAACATTCAATTAGGAAGCATGTAGCGAATAAGGGTCATTTATTTGTTACCTTATTATAAGTCGAGAGCTAGTGGGCAATTTATCAGGATTTGTTTAATTTATTTATAGAATTGCGGCCGCAGTACGAGGGGAGGTACGTGCCAATGACAATTTGTTATGCGCTTTGTTTTCGCGTCGAACTGATACAAATTATAAAAATACCGTACAAAATGCAACTGTGCCAGTTTAGTCTGCAAAACTTAACTATCTTAAAGCTAGATAAGATTTATACTATTAATATAGAATAACCAAAAATACTCTTTAATTTATTTTGTATACTTTTATTGGTAAGCCAGGTAAAATAATTAAAGTTGACTTTACTATTGGATTCGGATAGGTACAATAATAAATTCTACTCTGATTTTTTTCTTTTCTTTCAGCTAATTTGAATAAGTTTGCTGTGCATTCCTTGTTACAAAAAAGGTAGGCAGAGCACATGAAACTTATGTTGCAGCGCCACTTTTAGTATAACTGTGGGTATAAAAGATCGACAAAATAATAACTTTTAGTAAATAGCGTAAAAACTGCAGCATAACAAGGATTGCCACTTCAAAAAGTACCATCTACATCTTAACTTTTTTTAATAATCATGCCTACAATTCGGACGTAATGTCACTGTTTGAACGATAGCCCCTGAATCTCAAAACTTTTCAGACATAGAAAAAATAAACTATGCGTACAGCTCCTGTACTATTCTGCTTAATAGACGATGCCCCCAAGGAGGTCACTTCGTTACCTGTACTATTGAGAGTGGCTCGACCTTTGCTAGTCCTTATGTAACCGGCGAAGGGAGTTAACTTTTGCTAAAAATAGATTTACTAAAGTAGAGAAGTAAATGAGACGGATAATAAATTAGGTAAACTCTGTATCGGTATACAAGGTGATTTTTAATGTATGCACCTAATTTTACCTCATTCCATATAATACTAGATTTTTACGGACATATTCGTCTACGTTTTTCCGTTTATCCAGGATATCAAAGGGAAATGTTATCCTTGTTTCACTTATTTCGATTATTAACTGCTTTTCAAACACAACAATTCTGTGAGCAGAAGAATGCGCGAGTCTGTAAGTTTAAAAAAAAAACTAGCGACCCGCCCCGGCTTCGCACGGGTACTATATTATACATATAAACCTTTCTCTTGAATTACTCTATCTATTAAAAAAACCGCATCAAAACACGTTGCGTAGTTTTAAAGATCTAAGCATACATAGGGACAGACAGCGGGAAGCGACGTTGTTTTATACTATGTAGTGATAGTGATTTTGAATTTCGAAAACGTGACTCGACAAAAAAAACTATAATCCCAATATTTCACGAGAATCGATTGAGAAATGCAACCTGAGAACGGCTGGACAGAGAGACAGACACCGGACGCCGGACATACGAACGATTTTCGAACCAAGCTGAAGCATAAAACATCGCCTCAAAATAGTTTTCCTTGAAATCGCATGGACGATTCACGATTTTCTATTCATATTCTTATTATATTTTCTAACTAGCTGCCCGGCTTCGCACGGTTAGTGCGTAGGAATGAAGCATTTTGCCACGGTAAAAAGTAGCCCATGTTCATCAGGGATAATGGCGGCTTCTAATGGTATTTTTTTTTTCAAATCGGTCCAATAGTTTCGGAGCCTATTCAATACAAACAAACAAACAATCAAATCTTTCCTCTTTATAATATTAGTGAAGTGTAGATAGTGTAGATCATAAATATGGATATATAATAGGGTATAGTATTGTGTCATGTTTTGTACAATGTATACGACCCAGCTCGGCAAACTACTTTAAACTAAGTTACAACATTTGTATTCGTTAGTATTTAATCTATCCCGGGGACCCATCGAAAGTTTTAAGGCCTTTTAAAGCCTAAATTTGTTGCTGGACCTGTAGATGTAAAGTGCCTTTGTAACTTCTGCCTGTAACTAAACTGTTAACTAATTGTGCTGTCTGAGAGGAGAACTTGACCCACGAGTCCGAGTCATGGAGAACCGCGTATCGGTTTAAAACATGACGAGCGATTTTCGTTATCTTTTAATATATCTGATTCCCACGGGAGTTTTCTAGATCAAAAATCTATATTCATAATAATATTATTTCAAATTAACAATTCATACTTAAATACTGAATCGTAATTTATATCACGGACAAAACCTTTATTACTATGATTTGCCTTATTTGCTTTTTGCTGGAAACTGAAACCAAAACGTCAAAGAAGAGTAAAATATTTACCGTTGCATATAATCCTGCATTCTAAAAGAGACTGTATTAGCAACACAATATAATACAATTTGCTTGTGCCCGTAATAAACCCGGGCATTCAAAGAGGAAACAAATTAAACAAATCCCTAATAATTAACTTACGGCAAAACTAGAAGCTGTGACGGTCACAACTTTGTAGCATTCAAATAATTAGTTAATTCACGTAATATATCATAATCACAAAGGATGTAATGTGAACGTGCCTTTAGTTGATACTCGTATAAAATCTCTTCTTTTTACTTCGTTGGCTGCACAAGGTTGGTGGTTCAAAATGCTAGTATCATTTTACTATGTTTCGCTCACTCGCTCCTCAAATTCTTCGAACGAACGGTCAGATGCGGCGCGATTACCTACGTTACATATGTGCATAATTACTGCCTGTAACTTGTTCTAACCTCACCAGACCCGTCACTCACTAATATATCTTGACGCTGCAAAAAACGAAACCGGACCTCTGATTACGCTTAGTTACTACGGTACCTAAGCGTAATCAGAGGTCCGGTTTCGTTAGGCGTAACGGGTGAGGCGAGGTGCGCCTGGCCTCACCCGTCACACTTAACGAAACTGAACCACTTCGTTTGAACGCGTTCAGAATAACAACCCTGGTCGTGTTGATGGATAAAGGAGCAGAGGACGTTCGCCCAGGAATTCACACACAAAGCAACCACACAAAAGTCTCCGGGTCATCTGGCCTGGAAAGCAGTAAGTAGTCGAGAGAGTCGCCCGTAGTCGTCCCTCCCCTTAATACGATTTTAATAATGCTAATAATTACACGGTCCAACTCACGTATTGAATGTTACTACGGGCGACATGTTTCGAACTCTTCTGGAGTTCTTCTTCAAGTGACATCGCCGAGAAAACACTCATCCTGAACAAGAACTCCTGAAGAGTTTGAAACATGTCGCCCGAAGTGATATTTAATACGTGAGTTGAACCGTGTAATTATTGGCATTAGTATTATTTAAATTCGATGAGTTTATTGTGATGTTTTTTCTTATTCTTTTTTATAAAAATATAAATTGTACTTACTATTGTTATTGAAACTAATTTTTTCAGCACCTTGTGCAAACTATGTTACACAGCATTTGTGTACTTCATTTTATTGTGTAAATATATAAATGATGATGCGACCAAAAAACAAGAAAAAGGTACGAGTAGGTTCCTCGTAACTGAAATGAATCTCCACGTGTGTTGAAATACGATTCAGTGTGATTTGCTTCCAATCGCCGTGTGAAATTGTGTCATCTACGTCATTCCTTATTAAAACGTCTCGCAGCGTCTTTAATGGATCACATCGCTCAACCACAACATGAAATCGATTTACCATTATGCAGGCTTCGAAACGATTCCCGGCATGAAAATAAATGTTAACAAAATTATACCCACATTTCAACGGTTTCTTTATATTTTTTGCCGTACACTTGGTGAGAGTTAATGCAATTTCGGGGGTGTTCCACTTGTATCTCAATTTCCATTTTGCCCGTACGAAGTGGAAATGTCTTTACAGGGAATAATTCTACCACCGGGCTAACAACTGTTTGTTCAAGGTGATAAGTGATTTATAAATACACTGACAATTTATTTATTTATTTATCAGACAGGCAGTTGAAACAATTAATGATTGCCTGTATCCAATAAATGTATAATTGATAAGCTAAAATTAGTTATTTGTAGAATGTGCCTGTCAATTTTTTTATTGAATACGGGTGTAGACTCGAAAATTATTATTACTCCAAAAGAAAGAAGGCAAAATCATATGCCTTAGTGACGAAAATCTGATTCAGATATCTCAAAGAATTACGAAGCTACAACCGTTTTACAGGTGCCGGCAAATAACTTGCGCAATGCGGGACGAAGGGGAGGGGCAGTTCGTAAGGCGAATTGTACGTGCAGCTGTCCCGCCACTTCGTCCCGCGTTGCACAAGTTATTTGCCGGCACCTGTAATATTGCTTGTTAGAGAGAGAAAACGCAAACAGTGTGTGACGTAACAATATGCGAGGCTGCCGCAGAGCGAGTCGACGGCGGCGCCGAACACGATGGGGCACGGCACGTTGCCGTCTTCTAGTGACGCCACAAGCTGCGAACGTCATCGTTTCATATGAAGTTGCGTTTTGCGAAAAAGGGACATAACATACCCCTTCTTAAAACTTTGGACACATAACTTCGTGACTATTTAACCTCTTGCATTGATTTTTTCTCCATTTGACTAAATTTTTAATCCTTTTTGGAGAAAAGATGACATTATTGATTATTTTATTTAGTGTCTACATCTCTATTGGTTGACATTTAGAGGCATATCGTCTGGCAGTTCCTTCCAAGCTTTCACCACCCTTTTGCCCAATAAGTGCGTGTATGTGTTTTGTGTGTACACATTTAATTAAGTAAGTGCGTAAGTTGCCAAAATACGCCATTTTTCAGCCTCCTGGGGGGCTAGTACGCTAAGTTTTACGTCGGACATAAAGCATTCGTCCCATTCTGGCAAATATGCGAGTGCAAGAGGGACGAATGCTTTACGTCGGACATAAAACCTAGTGTGCTAGGGGGGCTGTTGGTGCTGGTATCCGATTGACCTGAGGCACACTAATGTAAGTTTGGTGACGTCGCCGTATTATAGCACCACCGAGCCGTTCTTTTCATGGAGATGAAGGTACAAATACAACAAATACAAATACAAAATATTTTATTGATATAAAAAACAGTGGTTTACAGACAGGGCATGGTTGAGGCCTCTCATTAGGTACCTATATTAGGTACCTGTGTTGAGAATTCTGTCTGGTGGATACCTACTAACACTATGCAATATAGACCCGTCGTGGTTAGGCTAATAATTAGGCTCAAAGATGGTTGATGATTGTGCAAATATACCTACTAAAATCTTTAATTATGAACATAAAATATCTAAATGCTGAGTAGGGCCCATTTCGTGACACTGCACAGATTTATTTCTTCCTTTGTCTTTGTCCTGTAATACTGTGTTTTGTTGTGTTGTGTCATGAATAAATATATTTGATTTGATTTGATTTGATTTGAAATGCGGCTTGGCGCATCTCTCTCGCTCTCGCGCCGTAGGTTTGTCCCGATTGCGCATCCGAATGCGCCCGAGTGCAACCTAATACCTTTTCTACGCGCAGCGATATAAATTTATAACTGTCTATTCTAAACAGTAAGGTATAGATACATATTTATTAGGGTCTATTTCAGTAGTAGTCTCGTGCAGATATTTTAGGCGCATATTTTGTATACCCCGTGTGGTGTCGGCTTAGAATAGCACCACCCCCTTTCTTCCTGTGGGTGTCGTAGCAGTCGTAATAAAGGAACAGGATTAAAGTGTATTGTGGGCGATGGGCTAGCAACCTATCACTGCGATATCATATTTAGCCGATATTTTATAACCACGTTTATGTACTGTCAGTCACTGGAACATAAGTTTCATGTGTGCTCTGCCTACCCCTATTGGGAATAAAGGCATGAATCTATGTATGTGTATTTTCTATCAATAACAATACTAACTGTTCTGTTGATTATTAACTGTGCCTGGCTCGGTTTCACATCCCTAACTACAGTAGTAATTGGTTTAGCTCACGTGCACAAAATGTAATTTTTACGACCTGTCGGCTTGTTCGCTCTGCATAATCTACCTAGTTCCGTGTCGTATTAAGCGGATTTTGTGGTTGAGATGCTCATGTTTGTGTCACACGAATGAATATTACATGAAAAGAATTTCCTTTATCAAGCCTGGTATAGGAGGTTTTTTTTGTTTAATGGCACATGTAAAATAAATAAATAAATAAATATTAGGGGACAATCTTACCCAAATCGACCTAGTCCCAAACTAAGCAAAGCTTGTACTATGGGTACTAGACGACGATAAACATACTTATATAGATAAATAAATACTTAAATACATAGAAAACATCCATGACTCAGGAACAAATAATCGTGCTCATCACACAAATAAAATGCCCTTACCGGGATTCGAACCCAGGACCTCTTGCTTCGTAGGCAGGGTCACTACCAACTAGGCTAAAGCGGTCGTCCGCATGTGGCAATAAAGTGGCAATTACCGCTACCTTGAGAGCGGAAAAATCCTTTTCTGGCCAGAGAAAGGCGTAAAATGTTGCTCTCGCCACGGGCGGTAAGATAGAAAGCTTCAGATAGCATACTTATCGCCTTTGCCAATGTGAGACATTCTTCATTTTACCGCCTATTTTTGCAAAGCAATTTAGGCTACCATTTTTGAAATCCGAAACCAAGCGATCGGGTAAAAACGTTAGATGATTAATGTTTTACAGTTGGCGTACCTATTACACCTTGAAGAATGAATGATGGCTGGCCCGGAACACTTTACGATATTCAACCGTGACCTTGAAATGACGTCGCTGTCAGACTCACTGGTAAATTGTACGAGCGAACGAACGAAGTTCTCCTTTTGAGCTTGGGCCAAAATTCTTTCGTATGTCCGGCTGTCCAGATGTCCGTCTTTGCCACAACGATAAGTGATAAAATGGCAACCGTGCTACGCCCATTGACAAGTATTTGTGAGCACTTTGGCGGCTCCAATATATCTGATGGCGACTGTACGTTAGGTAGCTTTAAAATTCTAAATGTCAATTGTATATGGAAAAATGACAGTTGCATTGTCCTAACGCGGAACATTCTGTTTTTCAACATTTAAAAAAATATACTGAATTACGAGTTATTCAGATCACGGCGTAGAGACCCTCGGACCGTGGGGACCAAGCGCGCACCGAATCTTCAATGGATTGTGCAAGCGCTTGGTCGAGGCTTCACGTGACCAGAAGGATGGCTTTTAACTCGCCCAGAGGATCGGCGTTGCCATTCATCGTGGCAATGCTGCCAGCCTTCTCGGCACACTACCGCCTGGCAGCGACCTGGGACATTTTTTTTACCTTTAGTTTTAGTTTTATTAGTTTTATGTACCTATATTATTATTAATTATCGATTATATTTTAATTTGTCACAGTTGAATTATACCAGGAATTCAAGATTATAAAAGCGAAAGTAACTACAACAAAAAAAAAAACAATAGTAAAGACGATTGGTTAAGCCTGCTGGGTAGTAACCTAGTAACCCTAATCTACGAAGATAACGGTTCTGGGTTCGAATAACGGTAAGAGCATTTATTTGTGTGCTAAGCATGAATATTTGTTTATGAGTCTATGTACCTGTTTAAGTATATACGAGTATTTTTATTTGATAAATCGTCTTCCACAACACAAGCCTTATGGAGCTTGCCCTGAGGCTATTGGGCGAATCTCCGAGCGTTTGAACCGCTCGGTTTTAACGTCATTGTCGGCTCAAGATTATTTCATCAGGGGTAAAACGTACCGCAGAACCTTTAGAAAAAGATT
Source organism: Epinotia bilunana (assembly GCA_947049275.1). Taxonomy (NCBI): domain Eukaryota; kingdom Metazoa; phylum Arthropoda; class Insecta; order Lepidoptera; family Tortricidae; genus Epinotia; species Epinotia bilunana. Next base: position 18,953,161 of record OX346266.1, on the reverse strand, counting down.
CAGTACTGGTATTGACTATCATCTCCATAAAAAGTAGACTGTGATACTCGTACCTTTTTATAGTATTTGCTGTCTGCGACAATGACGAAAAAAAACCCTAACCCCCCTACTACTATTTAGATGGGAAAGCGACGTCCTGACAAGGTGATTTAAATGTTTAATTTATAAGTGTCCCAGATGCAGGATGCATCCGACTTAAATAGTACATTACTGCAGAGGCCGTGAAGTAAGGGATTGCTGGACGAGTTTGGAGTAGATGGCCGAGTCGTAGACGAGGCCGGATACAACGAGTCCAGCAATCCCTGTTCCGGCCGAGGATTGTATAGTGCTTTTCTCAAACGATATGAGGAAATATATAAATTAAAATAAATACAAGGTACCTAATCAATTAAATAATAGGTAATCTGCCGCTTTTTTTATTTTTTAAACATGCCATTTGAACAAGCCGTTCGAGCACCATGTTTAACCACACAAAGTATAGTACCATAGATTTTGTTTTTTTTTATGCCGCTAGTATGCTTACAGATTCTAGTGGTGGTTGGCAGAATGTAATTTTTCCTTTGTCAGTTTAATATTAGTAAGCAAAAAAAGTTAGAGTAGCGGACAATAATGGTTTTACTTAGGGTTTTCATACATTACTTCTCGGCCTTAGGCCAAAAAGAAATGTAGGGAGCCTTAAACAAGAAACTTCATGTCTTCATTTCGTAATATTAACGCAAACATTTCCGAGCATGTTTGAGAAAAGATTTTTATATTGTTAATTCCAATTATTATGCTATAATGAAACATAACAAAGTTGGGGTGAATATCCCCAGTGTCGCGAAAACGTTTCTTTAACCGGATTAAAAAATGGAGGATGTTCTATGATCAAGGTATTTTTTATGTACATATGTTCATCGATTTCTCTGTCAATTGTGGAACGATTTGCAAAATTCAGTTTTTAATTCGAATGAGTATTCTCCTTAAGTGGTCCCATTGTCACCAAGTCAGGGTCTGATGACAGGATTCCAGGGAAATTGAGGTCAACCCTCAAATACCTATCATAGGCACGCATGTAGTGATTTCGGTATTTTCTATTATAACTTGTGTCCCTCGAAAATGACTTATGGACCTCCTCAAATATTTTTAGCGGATATGGATGACGTCATACAAATAAATAATTTGACTTTAACTTTGACTTTGAAAAGATTCTGACATGTTTACGTTGAAGTAGCAACCAATGAAGTGTCAATTCTGAGATCCTTGAGGAATCGACGGAACTCCTCAAATATTATCAGCCTACGTATAGCGACTTGGGATTTTTCTGTAATTATCAACGCATTTGGTCTCAGAAAGTAGTTCATGTGGTAAATTGGAAAGGGTATGTGGACATTTTCATATACCTATGTGGCTTGGCGTACTGAATTAGAGTCGCTTTAAACTTTGTTTTTAAAGTAAATTATCATAAACTTGACAACTCGTATGCTTTAAAATGCCAGCTTCGCACACCTCTGGCAGATATTCGCCCTTAGGTAAGGAACTGGCAAAAAGATTTTAATCAGGGACGTCTGTCTTAAAAAAAAGTTAACTCATTACTGAAAATGTTAAGTGATTTTCTGCGTCTAGTATTAATAAAGATTGCTGACTGTTATTACGGAAGTGTCTATCAACCTGGCTGTCAGACTTAATCGAAATTTAAGAAGATATTTGCAAATGGAATAAAAGAAGTTGTTACCCCGGTGTTGCTCCTGGCCGTCTTTACGACGGCAATTTCAGGGGCCCATATCGAATCAAATTGACTCTCCACAGTCGACCGTCCTGGGCACTCTTAAGGAGGGAGGAATAAGTAGGTAAATAAGAACGTGATCACAAATACATACCCACAATTATTGATCGCTTAATTATAGGATAGGAGTTCATACCGCGTAGAGCCGCGCGGGCATCCAGTCCGTGATAAAGCCAATTTAATGAATTTACACCATCCGTAAAATCCCGGATATCGGGCAGTCGCAAAGCCCCGTTTTGTTGTGATAAAATCTCCAACATTTATTATCTGGCATGACAAACGACGCAGTATATTACCAACCGAATTACTTGCGCAACTGCCGTTTACCGAATTAATGTAGCAATCAGCGTTCACGTGAATTTGCCAACTTTTAATTGCATACCCGCAGTTTGGTAGAATTCTCGGAATTAGGCGTATCACCAAATAATGCGAGTTTACCCTACAAGCTTAGGTTTGTTGTGAAATTAGAATCACTTGATCGTGATTACATTATTCATATTCATTTTTATTAATAATATAAATTACACGTCAGGTTTACTTAAATTAATTCACAATATCAGGATTCTAAACAGCATGTCAAGCGGTATGTTTTACAATAGTAATGTATATGTAATTAACTTCGGTTTAAAGAAACTTTATTGTCTAAATAAATTAAGTATTTCACGTACAAGACAACTTATAAATAGATAACTTATCTAAAACTATTACAATTTAACGCAATAAGCAAGCATTTATGACAATGTTCAACAAACAGTGATATTTATATTTAACTTAAATATGCAATATGTCTAATTGTCTATTAATTATATCTAATCCTACTAATATTATAAATGCGAAAGTTTGGATGTTTGGATGTTTAGATGTTTGGATGTTTGTTACTCAATCACGCTTAAGCGGCTTAACCGATTTGGATGAAATTTTGCACGAAGATAGTTTATAGCCTGACTTAAAATATAGGATAGTTTTTATCCCGGGTCCACGCAGACAAAGTCGGGGGCGGAAGCTAGTGTGTATAATATTGATGTAATTATATGTAATTTTAATTATATTTCTCTGGATCTTGGTCAGAAAAATAAAGTAAGTAATATTACAAAATAATAATAATTCAGATAACATGTCAACGGTTATATGTTGTTTATATTACATAATCTCTAGACATTTCTCACTCAAAGAACTCCTTGTGGTTATAGAAGGCCTGCTCGAGTAACCAACATTTCAGTCTTTTTTTTAAAATGGAGTTATTTTGTGCTGCAACTATTGCACTCGGGAGATGGTTGTACACTTTTGGACCCATGACGTGTAAGTGCTTGCTAGATTTTGTCAGCTTGTGAGGCACGATCGGAAAGCTGTTACAAGCACGGGTCGACTGAATCGCGTACCGGCGGGGGGCCGCGTCGAGAGGTTTGTTTTCTGCCTGCTCATGCGCGTCATTAGACTACTCCCGCATATGGTTTTTTTACTAATCTCGTCTGATTTAGTTTGATGATTCCTTACTTGTCGGGATATTGTCGGCGTTACATTTGGCGCGGAAGCGGGCCGGTAGGTATGCATGTAGTTCTGCATTTGGACCTCCCCGCTTCCGCGCATTCCGCAGCAATCAGGGAGAACTCTTTAGAAAGGTAAAAAAAAAATGTATAAAATGATGAAATGAAATGAAATGATTTATTTAGCAAAACATACACAGAGATGTTATAAATGTACATGTCAGTAGAATTAATTTACATGAGGGCATGCTCCGCCATAGTTTGCCATGCAAAATATAAATTCTAATTGAAAACGTTATAATACTAATCTATTTACACCAATGTAGAGCCAATAATAAACATTACTACTTTCTAAATAATTTCCGCTAAAAGTATGTAGTCATAATAATTTACACCAATAATATATTTATACAATTTGGCAAAATATTCTTTCAAGATATAAAATGGTCGAGTAATCAAGTAGGATTTTATTTTTTTCTGTCTCACCTACTTTGCGTAATGTTTGTTATTTTAACTTGCATTTCGCTTTGTTTAGGTAGTAAGTAAGACGCTGTCTCAGTGAGAACATTTTTGGACGTTAGTGCACATCTAAATGTTTTTTTTTAAATAATTCTAGTTTTACGGTAGTCATGTTTATACTTTAGTATATCTATTGTCGTTATTTTCTTTCCCTTAATTCATTTCCTCAAACGTTAGCTGGAAGAGATCCTTTGAAGGGATAAGTTCGCCTTTGTACATTGATTATGTTTTGTTTTGTGTACTGTATTCCACCTGTTTCATGTACAACTAGCGACCCGTCCCGGCTTCGCACGGGTACTATATTATACATATAAACCTTCCTCTTGAATCACTCTTATCTATTAAAAAAAAACCGCATCAAAATCCGTTGCGTAGTTTTAAAGGTCTAAGCATATATAGACAGCGGGAAGCGACTTTATTTTATACTATGTAGTGATAAAGCTTTTACATACATTTGTAAGTTAGTTTACTTCTGTTGTCAGTCCATTACAAATCCATAATCCATAGTCAATGGAACAGCAAAGGGAAATCAAATCACGTCAGGCGGAGTAACGAAGCGACAGAACACAAGCTTTATCTGGAAACATTTCCATACATTACTGACGTAGAAAATCACTTTGAATGACAAGTTGAAGGCAAAGTGTATATAATGTATTATTCAGCGGAGAAAACAATGAAGATGAAGGTATAAACAAAGCAGGTCTGTGCGTCAGGATCTTCCCGAAACGTTGTCGACAAAGATTATTAAATAATAAACGTAATGTAACTTTGTTGCAAAAGGGAGTGTCTTTCTTTCCTTAGTATATTTTTTGTTGTAATTAATTGATTTCTGTTCTCGAATCCCGTGCCGGCATTGCGTATTTTCTGTTTATCCTAAAGCTTGGCTGGTACAAAATGCCTTATGGTGCATTTTGTATTTGTAACTTATTCTGTAAAATAAAGTTTAAATTAATACTTATCATCAAAATTTACGGAAATCGGCCCAACTTTAGGAAGTGAGAAACATTATCGCTTTTACGGGTTTTGTGGGCACAATCCCTTTAAAGCAGGAGTCGGCAACCTTTTTAACCGACGAAAAAACGGAGGAGGTTCTCAAGTCAACGCGTATATATATATTTTTTATGTATGACCACGCATAACTTTTTACAGAGTAGTCCGATTTTGATAATTCTTTTTTATTAGACAGGGTATACCTCGAAGTTGGTCCCACATAATTTATAAATAAAAATTTCAATCCTAAGGGTAGGAAAACAGGGGATGATTGATTGTTCACTCACTGATTGAAATGTATGAAACGCATGTGTGTGTGTGTGTGTGTTGTGTTGTCGTGTGAAAAACTTCACGATGAATGAACTTTAGACCTGTCAGTCTCTTGTGTGTGTAGACCTCTCAGTCTCTGCATTTCTGCTGAAGCTCGTTCATCGTGAGGTTTGTGTAATACCTTATTTGCATGTAACTAGTAATTAAGTTAGTAATTAGCTAAAGTAAGCCACAGAAAATTGAAAAATAAAAACTTTAACAAAAAAATTAAACCGCCGAAAAAAACTGAAAAGCAGAAAATAATAAACCTTTTTTATTCAGTTTAATAACTACGTTCTCAAACTATTGTACGTATACCTAAGTATATATTTTGTAATTATTTTGACTTTTTAATTAACCTTAATAACTAAGTTCTTAAATTAATCTAAGTGTACCTATGTAATTTTGAGTCGGCGCCAAACAATCAATGAACAAAAATTACTCCAAACAAGTACAAGTTACACCAAATCAAATCTTTGTTCATTGATTGTTTGGCGCCGACTCAAAATTACTTAGGTACACTTAGATTAATTTAAGAACTTAGTTATTAAGGTTAATTAAAAAGTCAAAATAATGACAAAAATACATACTTAGGTATACTTACAATAGTTTAAGAACTTAGTTATGAAACTCAATAAAAACGTTTATTATTTTCTGCTTTTCAGTTTTTTTTCGGCGGTTTAATTTTTTCGTTAAAAAGTTTTTATAGTAGGTACACGCTGCACTTCTTCATATTTTGTGACTTTGACAGGCAACTTCAAAATTCGGAATATAATGACCTTTACATACAAAACAGCTAGGAAAGCTCGTAGGCCGCCGGCTGCCGACCCCTGGTTTAAAGCATTTAATGCTGAGCTAAAAATAAATTCGTACGAGTATTAACATGCATGTATGGTGCTGAAAACGAGACTGGTTTGTTACAGTTAGTACCGCGACCAGGATAAATGTCAATGAATGAAATGTCAGTTTGCATCATAATTTTCTTCGGGTGGGTAATTGTCTGCATCACCATCATGTGAGCCGGAAGACGTCCGCTGATGGATATAGGCCTCCCTAAAGAGTGCCAAAGTGATCGGTCCTGCGCCATCCGCATGGCGGTCAGTAATAGTTAATTTAAAGTTTGAGATATTACTAAAATAATTGAAAACGGGAGAGGAAATTGTAAGGACAAAATACTACGTTACGATAAGCGGCTGAAAATAACAATCGAGGAGAATATATAAGGGAAAAGGGCAAAACCAAGAAGAGCCTACATGGAGCAAATACTTAAAAAGAAAATGCTGCATATCAATGATGTAATAAAAAAGAAGTAGATATGTTATAAGCGCTCCAAAAGTGGCACACTAAAACTTAGTCAATTGCATGACCTTGCCTCAGTTTCGCGTGGTCGATGGCAACGTGTGAACGTGTCTCAGCTGTCAGATTTGTTGCGTGAAAGGATTGGTTTTACCATGCCGTCCTGTACCGTGATGTGATTTTGCATTAATTAAAGTAAAAAAGCCAGCAAAAGCCAGGGAATAACGTATCATTCGTAAGTAATCTACTTTTATATGTAATATAATTACATAAATTTAAATTAAAGATAAAATTGAAAAATTTAATGCTTCGAGCCGGATTCGAACCGGCGACCACAGGCATGCATGGCCTGTCGCTACTAACCAACTGAGCTATCGGAACAATTTGTTTTGGCCACTAAATCGTACAATCAGTTCCTTCCTACAACGCCTTAGGGAGGCGTGTAGCGACATCTACCAGAAGACTTAGGCTTCTTAACGGCACCAACGTCTCAAATTATATTGAGAAATCGTAACATGGCATCATCTGTTTTAGGGTTCCGTTCCTCAAAAGGAAAAACGGAACCCTTATAGAATCACGCATGGAGGTATCGAGTTGAAATTAAAACCATATTCTCAGGTTTACAGTCCCTTGAATCTGTAAAATTTAAACTCCTAAGTTAAGAGTACGCAGTAAGGTCGATTCTCCATACAAACGTAGTTACGCTCTCATTTTAAAACTACGTGTTGGATTGTAACGAAACTGTGCATATACAATGACATGAGATGTATCTATGTCTGTAAATAGTTTATGTAGCTTCAGATACGAAAGTAAAAAAAATACAGCGAATTTAAGTTTTTCATACAAATCTTGTTTTTGCTGTATTTCGTTCGTTTTATAAACTGGAACCATATAAACTAATTACAGACATATATATACCTCAAGTCATTGTATATGCAAAGTTTCGTCACAATCCAACACGTAATTTTAAAATGAGAGCGTAACTACGTTTGTATGGGAAGGTGAAATTCGGCCGAGCTTACTGCGGACTCTTAACGTAAAAAAAGATACGGCCGTTTATGCCGCAAAAAATGTATATTTCGACACTGTCAAGGGAATCAAAATTTATATATAGGGTACTTTCCGTTGACCTAGCCTATGAAAGTAATTCAATAAGCCGTTTTAAAATGAGAACTAAACTACGTTTGTATGAAGAATCGAGCGTTCTGGCAACTCTTAAATTGAGACGTATGTTTGCACTATAAATGTACAAGGTGTTTAGTATGATTTATTATTACGCTTTGTCCATTAACAGCAAGTCAAGTGACAGCAGGACGGTAATTTCTGGGAGCGAAACAGAGACAAGTATATGATTCTCTGCATCGTACGTTACGACACATTAACTTGTGTCTGATTCGCTCCCGGATATAATCATACCGTCCTGCTTTCATTTGACATTTATTATTAGTGTGTAATTGCAATCGCAGCTTTTTCATGTGTGCGTAAGCCCGGCCGTTTTTAAAGATGGTATATCGTGTAGACAACATATCTACCTCTTTTTAATAACAAGTTGAACGTTACAGGAGCTTGCTTAAATTTATGATGAACCAGTTTGATATTCAATTTGCACACGTCACGTCTAAAAATATGCTGGAAACTACCCTTTCCCGCGCTGGCAACCCTCGTCCAAACAGACAACGGTCAAATTAAATTTGAAATTGGAACGTCGAATACTGACTGGGAAAAGTCAATACTCGTACAATTTATCTGACATTGAAAGAAAATAAAATAATTAACGCTTTAAGTTTATGGGTCTTGAGCCATGACCACTTCCATCTTGTTTGTACATCACCAAATAGAAATACAAGATTCCTATACAGCAGTATAAAAAAAAAAAATGCGGACAACCTTACACAAATCGACCTATAGTCCCAAACTAAGCAAAGCTTGTACTATAGGTACTAGACGACGATAAAATTAGTTATATAGATAAATAAATACTAAATACGTGGAAACCCGCCATAACTCAGGAACGTTTCGTGCTCATCACACAAATAAATGCCCTTACCGGGATTCGCACCCGGGACCTCTAGCTTCGTAGGCAGGGTCCCTACCAACTAGGCTAAACCGGTCGTCAAACACAATATATGAATAACATAATATATGACGGTCTTACTATATAATAAATCTTAATTTTACTCGTACTGCACCAGCACTTTTGCTCAAATAAACGACTTAAAAGTCGCAATAAATACCCTTGTTTACAAATATAGGGTTGTTTTGCGAAATCCCTTACCAACAACAGTAACAAAAACATTGTACATAATATATACTTCCATTAGATAATGCCAAATGACGATTGTGCAAAGTGTCTCCGCTTGAAGGGTTTTTCTCAGTCATTAATAATGAAAGTATTCCTATCCTTAGGAACGGGTTCTTCAGTTTTCAGCTGTATTTGTTTTAGAGAAGGTGGCAATTGTTACTGCATGAGAAAAGATTTTTGATAGCACCAATGTTATATTTTTAATTTTTAGGGTTCCGTAGTCAACAAGGAACCCTTATAGTTTCGCCATGTCCGTCCGTCCGGCTTAGCTCAGAAACCATTACTACTAGAAAACTGTGATTCGGCAGTACAATACAATTTGGACCAAAGATTTATTTTAGGGTACTCCCCTACACCTAAAACGGGGATGTAATTTTTTTCTCGTCAAACCCATGGTGTGGGGTATCGTTGGATAGCTCGTTATGGGTTTTCGAAAACCATTTTTCAAATCAGTAATTCGTTTGCGAGATATTGGGCTTGAAAGCCTTAAGAGTCCGCAGTAAGCTCGATTCTCCATACAAACGTAGTTACGCTCTCATTTTAAAACTACGTGTTGGATTGTAACGAAACTTTGCATATACAATGACATGAGGTATATCTATGTCTGTAATTAGTTTATGTAGCTTCAGATACCATAATAAAAAAAATACAGCGAATTTAAGTTTTTCATACAAAACTTGTTTTTGCTGTATTTCGTTTGTTTTATAAACTGGAACCATATAAACCAATTACAGACATAGATATACCTCATGTCAATGTATATGCAAAGTTTCGTCACAATCCAATACGTGGTTTTAAAATGAGAGCGTAACTACGTTTGTATGGGAAGGTGAAATTCGGCCGAGCTTACTGCGGACTCTTAATTTTAGTTCGAGTCATGTCCCCCCTCTGCCGGCTAAATGGCTACTACTGGGAATATAAAAAAATCGTGTTAATAGTGCATATACAGTTTTCTTTAATATAAATTCTTGAATGCCGACATGGTTCTTAGTTGCGAGTATATGAGTTAAAATTTATTTAAATCTTTGTTGTAGTTTTTTATTTACTTTCGTTTTTATGAAGTACACCGACATCTATCGATACTTTGCGTAACTAACAAAACTACGTCCAGCTCTTGTGTTCGCCAATTTTCATTATATTGTGGCTCATAAAAATATGATTGTTTCATTGCTGCTACCCTTGCCAAGTCATATCCCGATCCTAATTGAGTTCTGAACAGATTTTGGCAACGCTTTCTGAGGTTTACCCCGATAAGTAAACAAGTATTTATATTCAGCTACTTGGATATAAGTACTTCATATCTTTGTCAGAAGAATTGAAGAATAAATGAAGTAGAACAAGATAAACGATGTCTCTAGTCTAATATTTTTGAGCCTTTATCAATATTAGGTTCAAAATATGATTACAAAAATATTTTAGAAATGGGTATGTGTCATTACGCTCGTTAGACGTTTAATTTATTGAAGATTTTTTTTTAGTTTATGAGTTTACTACTAGCAACGATTTGGCATTGAAAGTCGAAGTAAGAATAAATTATTATTATTTAATCATATGGCATATATTATTTTGGCCTTTAAATTTTGTCACTCTTTAGTACAACCCAGGGGACAGTGTGCAAATAATAGTGTGATTGGTACTTTTTGTGGAAAAATGCAAATATAGATACCTGTCAAAAACGTTAGCGAGAGCACAGTAACCCTTTTAAGGTCGACCTAGTTGAAGAGGTTACTGTATAGCAATTCTAGTTCTGCACCAAAATACCTAGCGACAAAACCAACCTGTTAACATAGCAAAGACATGTACAAAATCGAACCTCGCAAGCTGCTTTCCGTTATTGTACAACCAAATCAGACTAAGCCTCGATATCCTTTTCATTATCTCTGTTCCGAAACATTCAGCACCCATTTTACTTATTCAGTACAAAAACAAACCCGGCGGGGTCAAAAGATCGGAACTCCAATTTCTGCTGCGTAAAAAATACATTCGGATCGAACCGTGTTAGGGATTTAGGTAAAAAGCACGCGTTAAAATATCAAGGGGTTGAAGACTTACGTTCCGCATTTAAATCTATGTCCATCCAATTCCACACTGATATTATAAATCCGAAAGTAACTCTGTAACGTTTTTAGGCTTAAATCGCTGAACTGAATTCGATGAAATTTGGTGTGATAGTTTAAGACCCTGGGAAAGGTATAGGGTAGTTTTAATCCTGGAAATGATCTCCTAAAGAGGTGAAATGGAGGGCGGAAATTGGCATGGGGGTACGGTATATAATTTTACGCAGACAAAATTACGAACAAAAGCTGTTTTAATAAAAATTCGCGTGCTAGTTTCCACACGCGTAGAGTGGATCAGAATGTTTCACCTGGGAATCATTTTTGTATAGATCTTGAACCGCCAATCAGGGGAGGCCTTTGTCCAACAGTGAACGTGATTAAGATGATTTAACCCCTATTATTTAATTGTTCACGTCTACTCATGTTAGTGTGACGAATTAAGATTGAAGATGCTAATGGAACGGTAACAAGCTATCGGGCATGTAGTTTACGTAGCAATAAATGTCGTTTAAATAGTATTAATTATTTAAACGCAATACAGAACTCATTCGAATAAGATCAGTGAAACAGAACCTAATTTTATGACAAAAAATATTTAAAAAAAACTTAAACGACTAGACACTTAAAGCTCATACCTATATTTCTCCCATATCTAACGTTATGTCACAACGCTGGATTCCGTTACGCTAGTTCAGTTACAGATCAAGCTAACATTATGGACACGGGCTAGGTACTACATAAAACAAAATAGCCCTGAAATATTACAGATTTATAAGAATTAGCTGCTCGCAGGCCCCGTCACAGAGACCCCAAACAAAGCCGCGAGATATTATGTGAAGAAGGTTCATTTAAAATCTGTAAAAGAATTTTTGAAATCGGAAGAGGAATCCGAATAATTGCCTCCTAGATTCAAACTTACCTCACAGACGTGTGCTCTTTATTGAACGAGCGACCACGACCGAAGCTACGAAGTTCTCCCTTTCAGCTTGAGCATAAATTATTTCGCATGTCCGGCGTCTGTACGGCTCTTTACCTCTACAGAGGGGTAATCACGTTTGGAACGTGCGTTAGGTAGATCCAACTGTAATTATTCCAAAATTGTCATTTATATCTACCTAACGGTTTTGTACGTACGTAACGTACAAGACCTGCTGCGGGCGTAGCACGGTTGCCATTTTATCACTTATCGTTGTGGATAAGGCATTCGTCACTCTCGCACTCGCATACTTGTCAGAGCGTGATGGGCATCTTTACCACAACGATAAGTGATAAAACGGCAACCATGCTACGCCCACTGGTTAATTTCTTAACCGATTCTCGTGAAATTCTTCTCATGTAGTTTAATAAATATATAGCCGATACAGTTTTTCTAAATAGGCTAAAAATCTTAAAAATACAGGCTTGTGAGTTCTACAGCTCATAGAGCTACTATATAGGTAGTAATATTATATTTTTCCTAGAGCCGAGTCATTCATTCTATGAAAATATCGTAAGGACTTCGACTAAGAAACCATTTCCTCACTTGTCACTACGTTCCTTACTACCTTCCTCGGTGAGTCGTATTCGTCATTGCTGAGGATCGTGACCTCCACGAATAATATAGATATAATAAATATTTTAGGACAGTTGTACACAAATCGACCTAGTACCCAAACTAAGCAAAGCTTGTACTATGAGTACTAGACGACAAATAAATACTTAAATAAATAAAAATCATCCGTGACTCGGGAACAAATTCTCGCGCTATCATACAAAAATATGCCCTTACCGGGATCCGAACCCTCTAGCTTCGTAGGCAGGTTCACTACCAACTAGAGAAAAGCGGAATAACATTTTGGACGACCGCTTTCTTCCTTACAGCCCATTAGTAAACCATTACCTATGCATGCTTGTTCACACTCCGACCAATCTTCTCCCAGGCCCTTGATGAATAACCCAGTGACCCTCAACTTTCCCTACTTCGAGCCAACTTTCCTCGAACAAACAAATCTACCTTCGACTTCCAAGCCTCAATATTAACTGCGAAAGCTCCGCTTCAATAAATCTATTGAAAGCTTTTCTGAACTTAAATGTCCAATCTTGAAACCTTTTCACATTCCCATTTATAGTGTGGGCCCTTTAGGAGCGGATAGATAAAAAAAAGGTATTTCATACTTCATACCACATCTGTGGCAAACAAGCGTAGAACCCGCCTGATAGCAAGCGTTCATAAACCGACCGATGAATTCAACACACAACTTTCTTTTTTGAATTACGATCCTTGTCATTTTCCAAGAATATGCTTTGCTAAAAGTCGTCGGGTGTTCTCCATTTGTATGTGCTACCTGTAACTCTCTGACCACGGTGTTAACCTTCCAATTCCTTCCCGTGTTAAACTTCCAATCAATAAAATAAATGAGAAAAAAACGAACCGAATCTAGAAACATAGGCCGCAATTCTATCTGTCTTAATTGAGAGACACGGGCATCCCTATGATATCTAGTTTTAACGCCGCTGTCATTCTGTTAACACATTCAATGCCAAGGATCTATAAGCGCTACGCTCATAGCCGACCCCGTGATTTTGGTGAAAGCGCCTACGGCGTAGGCGCCCGATAGGCGGGTTTCTGGCAGTGAAAGTGTTTACTAAAATGTATTTTGTCGAAAACAAATGTCAGTGACAAATAGAGACTAACGAAAACCACTGAGTTGACTGCGAGTAGCCATTCTTGGCAGTGAGTTTGTTAAGTTTTATGGATAAGATTAATTATTTTCAAGTAACTCCAGCAGTGGGGACACAGCTCTAGGACATCCCTCGCTGCACCTTTATTCTCTTAATATTCTTATGCTCATAATATTAAAATTATTGTGGCTAATCCTTTTCAAATAATTAATTTGAAAAAGTCATTATTACAGGGTTTACAGTAAAATACGCAAACGACCCAAATTAAATATTACAGACTATGAAATATGGAGATAGTAGTAAAAAGACTTATACGCCTAGGCCGTAATTTTACGTAAGTTTGAATAATAATGTTCGTTACAAAATTCTTTGCTCTTTTGTAATAGCCTGACCAATATTATTTTAAGATGAGAATTTTGGATTACAAAAATAATGACAGTAGATATATAAAAAGTAAGAATCTAAAATCTCGACTGGCTTTACAGAATAATGTTATTTCGTATTAAGCAGTAACTCTGCTAACGGAATCGCTCTTTCTCTTTCTTCCTTTAATATATGAATTTTAATGTAATTTTGCTATTTGCGTATAACGTCTAGCAACGTCTACGTCGTCACCTAACGTCTCATCGTCTTCCTAGCATTATTCCCGGTTGTGCCCCTAAAGGAGCCCGGAGTCCGCTTTGACATCTAATCCCAAGATTTGGCATAGGCACTAGTTTTTACGAAAGCGACTGCCATCTGACCTTCCAATCCAGGGGGAAAACTAGACCTTATTGGGATTAGACCGGTTCCCTCACAATGTTTATCTTCACCGAAAAGCTAACGGTAATTACTCCGTACATATGTTCCGAAAAACTTTTTGGTACGAGCCGGGATTCGAACCCACGACCGCCGCTTGACAGCCGCATGCTAGCCTACCACAGCTTCTTCGTCGTCGTATAACGGCTACCTTTTAAATGAATAAGTTTCTGTCAAAATTTTCATTTTTGGTACAAGCTTTTATTGCCGAATATACTTGTCTGTATACCGTCATCAACTACTCATTGAGACGATTCTAACGAGCCCAAACTCGATGGGTTTATGTGGTTTTATTACTGAGTTCCTATGTCCACCTTCCAGCTCCATCATCAGATCAGCTCCACTGTACGTGCATGCAAAATTTCAGCTCAATCGGAAACCGGGAAGTGGATCAAATTTATCTTGCAAGATTTGATTACAGACAGGCAGACAGACAGACAGACAGACAACGGGACAGGTGAAACTAAATAAAAGCTTGTTAAAAAGGATGGGTTTGGAGTGTCTTGTAGGCTAGTAACTTGTCACTGCAATATCCCATTTTCTTATCCACAATTCCTGGAAGGGGCACTGACAATTCAATAAATTTTAAAATAAAAATTACATGTGCTCTGCCAACCCCTTCTGGGAACACAGGCGTGTATTTATGTATGTACATACGAGCGCTCGTACCCTATAATTTCATTGCAATTTTACTTGATATCTTTTTATTGTTCGCTTCCAATTCCATCGCTTTTCAATGTGTTTCGCGCGCTTTTTTCACGCGAGCTATCGTGATAGAACGAAAGTGAAACATTAAAGGTTGCATTGCAAGATAATGAGATTTTTCAAAGACCAGACTGGTTGGACTATTTTGTAGCTCGTCAAAACACAATTAAGTCAATAGAAATTTTAAAACGTCCTTATTTTCGTTTTTCACATTAGCCAATCCGAACAATACACTTAAGACGACTTAATAAAATACGGAACTTTGCCTCATTTAAAGAATGGAAGCAAATATAAATAAAATTTACAAATTGTGTAGATGTTTAACGTCTTTACATAGTCCAATAATCCTCCCCAGGAGTATTAATAAGAGAAAAGTCGATTAGGATGTGAAACAGATGAACCGAACTGAAGCGCATAAGAGGGAAATCCGAGTGTTCCCCTGACGACCCGCTCAGGGAAATTATTACATGAAATATCTCGAGTCATCGGATTTCATTGCGTTCGAGACGCGGGGTATGGTTTGATTTGCAACATGTGTGTGTGGTTATAACGTGTATTTTTGGGTTGCGTTAGCCTTTTACTAACATAATGTTACTAACTAATTATCCCTTCAGCTGTGGCGAAAAAACATGGCCGCTTATCCACGTCTGTGGTACCCTCTGAGGGACGCTCCACCGACAAGGTTTGTGAGGTGAAGTGATTTGGTAAAATTAAATTTTCTTTAGTTTTTTACATAATCACAGCCAGGATTTTGGATGAAACTCAATCTATGTTAAATTATCTAACTGCAACGATATACTCGTATCATCGTTACATTAAAGTCGTATTAAGGCTATCTAGCTGACCTCGTCACCAGGTCACCGAAGTTTACGACATATTTTCGTTATTTTATATATAATAAATTGTTTTTTTGGGGTGTTTAATGGGCTTAATTTGAAGAAATTAGTGTTATACTTATTCGAAAAACATAAAATGGCAGACTCATGAGTATTTTTTTTACACTAGACCATTTGAAATATTCTACCAAAATAATGCTTACACTCAGAAGTTGCTCGTGTGGGCTTCGATTTACATGTTTATATCTGAAGTGTTTATACTGTATGTAATTAAATTCATGCCTAAATAATAAACTTGGGTCATCAACTAGGTATAACCGAAGCTTTTTTTATTATAGGTGCAGCAGGTTTTATGTGAGAGTAAAATGAAAAAAGTATGTCTACTTTCATATAAAATAACCTCTTCCAAAGGACTGCAATTATCACAGCAACCATATGTTTTGAACAAGACAAATTAGGTTTATTAATATACCTATTAAGTATACTTTTAGTTTAAATTATAATATAATCACCAGGATGTGGCGGTGCCACTATTTATATAGTACATACATGTATATAACGATAAATATAAATAACAATATTTATGTATACATATAACATATACCAATATCTATAATGTTGCATGTCAATAAAATTATAAATATACTTAACTATTATAAATAGTCATGTATAATGTTAAAAACACTAAATAAAATGCATATTAATAAACTTACACATAATAAATAATTATATAAAAATCATTCACTTTCAACATACATAAATTACATAAATAAAATGTACACGTAAAACACGACACAAACAACACTTTAATGTAGGTTCGCTGTGTCGGAACCGGCGCCAATGGACAAACCCGGCCGTCGCGAGCTCCCTGCTGCCGATGACGTCGCGCTGCGCTTGTGTGCGTGCGCGCCGCCCCGCCAGTCGAAATCCGTACTCGACGCAAGACCCACGTCGCTTCGCCGCTCCGCTGGCCTTTGTTCTATTACGCACGCCGTACCGCTATAGTAATTAGCTACCTATTTAATTTGTTCGCCGCTTGCCTTGCGCTTCGCATATGTACGATTGTTCATGAGCTTGGATTATAAGTCTGAAAAGTGTTCATTCGTTTGATTTGGAGTCGGAACCCTACGGACCCCCACAAGTTAAACAAAAATCATATCAAAACTTGATCTAAAAACAATATCAATCAAGGTCATGATTAGTATGGAGTGCGGATCATAGTGACGTCACGAGGTATTATGTGGGCCTATGAGCGGTTTTCCTGGTCTGTTAACCACCCCTCTGAGGGGTTTGTTATGACCGTTACCGATTTCAATCGATTTATTTACTTTCGAGCCATTGTTAATCCATTTAGGTTCATTTTAAACAAATGTATGATAAATAACGGTAATGTTAATAGCTGATAGTAACATTAGATTATTAGAAAAGCGCTAAAAAACGTGTTGCCAAATTTTGAGCATGAATTTATTACAGTTAACCCGTTAAAATAACACTTTTTTATGTTATTCTAAAGATTTCTTACATGTCTACAAGAACTGTCCTTCTGGCACTAAAATTCAGCACTAAACCCACTAATTTTCACCCACGAACACCGACCGTGTCAAACGCGCCACTGACTGTTTTAGACTACCGATCAAATTCATAATTTTCCTCCAATGGCCATTTACATTTTCGCTTGCTAGCTGTCTCGCTTCATTGGCTATGCGTTTCAATGGATTAAAACGAGATCAATACACAAATGGCGGTTTTATTTCTAAGAAAGTAAGCACAGCCATTGCGCCCCTCCGAGGGGGGCTCCACCGACCTGCAGGAAAAAATGTGAAGCCCACAGAGGGATGACCACGGCTGAATGGTTATAATATTGAAAATTATGCTTCCATTCCATACACTGAGTGGTCAGTTCCTACCTCGAAGTAAAACCGCCAGAGTCACTACATTAAATCATTTAATTTGACAAGAAAAACCGAACCATGTACCGTGCACCGAAACAGCTAACAATTGCTACTAGTAAGGAATAGTTACTCAATGTGGGTCACTATTCTCACATGAGAAACCATAAAAACCATAATAATGAGAGACCACCAAATAGTAACCATGTAGATTTCGTTGTCTCACTCAAGCCACTTCACATCATGACCTTTCACGCTATGAAGATTTATTCCGGCCATTATTGAATCGATTCCACTATCGACTAGCTGTCGTGCAATCACCGATCATTACGTGTGAACGCCCGTGAATGGCCGCTTTAGCCGCATTTTGGTGTCAACGGGATAATTCTACTATAGAAATGGTTTCTGAGGTCTATTGACGATTCAAGCGGGTGGGTAATGTTTTAGTTGAACGAGCAAGCGAAGCGAACGAAGATCTATACGTCAGCTTGGGCCAAAATTCTTTCGTATGTCCGTTTGTCCAGCTGTTCTGCTCTAGCATTTTTCAACCGATTCTCGTGAAATGTTGTGGGCAGGATCGATAATTATATAGTATTTTGTCAAAGCAGATTTTGGAAAAAAAAAACACTGTCTCACGAGTCTTGCAGCTCACAGAGCCTCTGGTAAGTAATTACTTGGTGCTCATTAATAATGATTACCGAATATTAGCTACTCCGACTATTTTCTACACGTCGAACTGTCTCATCATGTCCCATCTTTAGACATGTTATAGAGTTTTTGTTTTAAATTAAGTTGCACTGCCCACATTTTATCTGCTTTGCCTTAAGGTTGACTGGTAGAGAATGCTTTATAGCATTAAGTCCGCCTTTTGTACTATAAGATATTCTTTTGTGCAATAAAGATTAAATAAATGAATACATAAATAAACTGTATAAGTAAAACAAAAAAGCTTTTATTGAATTATATGAGTACAGATTTTACATTCACTTTGCATGTTTTCCGGAAGCAGTAATTATACCCCAATTAATGAACCCATTAGACGGTGCGTGTAACAATAAGTAATAAAGTCGCATTACCGACCTACTTTTCTCTCTGCACTATGCCTACTGTTTGCTATCTTGCTAGTAATTAAATAGAGAGACTGGCATGTAACAATAAACTTTATAAACTTCCGACTAAGATTCAGAATTGTTCAGACGTAACAGCATCAGCAGCGCGGGATGTAAAGTATATTTGACTCGACGTATTTGGTACCGGTGTTATATTTGGTGCGTGCAGTTTTTCTGATAGGGCGCGAAAAATGTCATACCAATATTTGTACCTGGGACCGAGCTTTGCTTGGCATCTTTCGTTTTATTCGGAGAAAACCAGTTTTCCCGGAAATTAGACTTAGCTACATAGAGCGTTTTCGCCCTCAATAAACCCTGTACTGCAAATTTATGTCATCGATATCGCTACGAGAATCTTAAATGAATAACAAACAAATGTTGCTCGTTTAATAGTATAATATATGACCCCTTTGCTCTAGGTGGTCCTAAGCTGCCTACGAAGTCTGTGGTCCTGGGATTGAATCCCGATATAAGGCATCGATTTGTGTGATGAGTACACAGTTGAATTATATATGATTACTTATATCGCCGTCTATAACCTATATTATAAACTTTACTGCAGTCTTAGATAAATTCAATTTGTGCACACTAAAATAAAATAAAATACTGATATAAATTTGTTGAATCAAATAGACCACTTTAGCTCCACTAAGTTGATGAGACTTATGATTTATATTCGTGAGTTGTATAATGAATCGTTGCGTAATGAGTTCATAATGTTGGAAAATATGCCAATTGGGAACACGTGTGCTTTGCGGTGTTAACATTCGTGGAATTGGGGTAACGGGGGTGGAGGGGAGATAGGGCATTGTGGAATACCAACTAGTTAATATATTGGCACCGCTAAGGCGCTGAAACACAATTTTAATGATTTCCAGAATAAAACTTTAGTGTTTTTGTCAGGAAACAGTAGTTGTTCAAATTTGAATAAAAAACAAATTAATGATTGCTTTCAGCGTCTTTTGAGTCTTCAATTATAATTTGAGCAATATAATTTGTGGCAGTGGACGGGGCACATAGCGCGTAGAACCGATGGCCGTTGGGGCGGAAAGGTTCTCGAGTGGCGACCACGAACCGGAAGGCGCGGCGTGGGTAGGCCCCCCGCAAGGTGGACTGATGACCTGGTAAAGGTTGCTGGAGTCCGCTGGATGCGGGTGGCGCAGGACCGGTCACTTTGACACTCTTTGGGGGAGGCCCATGTCCAGCAGTGGACGTCTTTCGGCTGATATGAGGATGATGATGATGATGAATATAATTTTGTCGACATTGCCTTACCTATCGAATGAAATTTATAAAACAAACATGGTGTTATACAATTTGACAAATGCCCTGAGCACTGGTTTTTATTTATTTGACATTAACAAATTTGCTTTTAACGTAAAGTTGACCCGTAATAACTACATTCAATGTACACAAAAAAAAAAAAAATGTTTGCCGGACTATTGGGCCATATAATAAAAAATGACTGTTTTAAAACAATAAGACTGGCTTAGTTAGAATAGAAACATTCGATTGCTGTCAAAATTTTTGCCTACCGGGAAGCCTAATAATTTGATAGTAGTACATCAAATTATACAAGGTCTTCCTGGGAAAGAGTTGGAAATTAGTTTATTCTTGGAAAAGTTTTCCATTGATTGCATCTGTTTGTCTGAAACATGGTTAAGAGATGTTGAAGTAAAGTAAGTGGTATTGGTAAATATTTAACTGTAAGTTCGTTCTGCAGAAAGTCAGAAATAAGAGGAGGTACGCTTATTTTAATTAAAAAATCTTGTGAATTTAAAAACAGACCGGATATTTGTAACCTTTCAGTGGAACGAGTCATTGAAATTTCATGTGTTGAGCTAAATCATTGTTTAATTATTTGTGTATACCACCACCACCACCTGATAGTAATTTTGATATTTTTGAAACGACGCTAGAAGAAGTCCTGAGACGCGCAACTCGATGTGCAAAACCTGTAATAATCTGTGGTGATTTTAATGTCGATATCTTAAAAAATACGTCCGAGCGCACTAAATTAATAAACTTGTTTAAATGCTTTAATCTTTGCCATTTGTTCAGTGATCCAACTAGAATGACTGCTACTTCTAAGACATGTATAGATAACTTTTTCTGTAATTATAATTGTGAATCTAAACATATAATAAGTTATTTGAGATCTGATCATACTGGTCAAATGGCAACATGGAAATTTCTGGACGAATGTTGTCCTCCGAGCACATATGATTATCTACCTATCACTAATGAAAAAATACAGCGTTTACGAGAGACCTTAGAGAAAAACGAGCATTTTCATTACATGGCAGGCGTAAGACAAATCAAACGGTGAATAGTTACTACACAGTTTTTCCATAGTTTTACGGAGGTGTTTGAAAATACATTTCCTCTAAGAACTATAAAAAATAAATCTAAGCTGCTTTTTAATGATTGGGCTACACCAGGGATTCGTTTATTTTTTAATTATACAATTTAAGTAGATTATTTGAATTATACCATTTAAAAGCTACGCTTTGTGATGAATCTTTTACTGAATTTGTTAAAACATACTCCAAACTGTTTAAAAAAGTTTGTGTGAGGGCTAAGGCAATGTATCTAAGTAATAGGGTTAAATCTTCTAATAATAAAATTAAGGAAACCTGGGCTGTCATCAATGAGGAACTAGGAAAATCAAAAACGTGCAAAACTAAAAAACAGTTAGTATCGATAATTTGATTCTTGATAAAAATATTGATGTGGCTGATTCATTTATAGACTTCTTTGCCAACATTCCTGTAGAAACAACAAAGTCTCTCAATTTAAACTGTACAGTAGCTGAACGCATTTTAAAAGAAAATATCGCAGAATGCGTTATAAATGATTTTTTTCTCATAAAAACGTATAAATTCCCTAAAGCTTAAAAACACGAAGGATATTTTTGGACTCTCGGTAAAACTACTCGATACAGTCATAAACATCTTGGCACCTAATCTGTGCATTTTTTTTAACTTGTGCATAGAATTTATGAATGATTCGCATGACATCATCGGTGGTTTTTGTGACCTTTCCAAGGCCTTTGATTGTGTGGATCACTCGACGTTGTTGGCTAAACTTAATCATTATGGTGTAATGGGCAAGTCTTTGGATCTGCTCCAATCATATTTGTCTAACAGAATCCAGTGTGTTGATGTTGACGGATCGAAATCTGTGGATATGTTGGTCAGAATGGGCGTTCCTCAGGGGTCCTTTTTTGTTTTTAATTTATGTTAATGATCTACCATATACGCTGGAAGGTTTGACCAACACAGTTTTATTTGCAGATGACACATCTCTTCTATTTAAAGTACTAGAAATTGTGATATAGCTGAAACTATTATCAATCCCGTCTTACAAAAAACGTTAACGTGGTTTACAATAAATAACTTGCTTCTTAATCCCAAAAAATCAAAATGTATTCGATTTTCAACTTGTCATCCAAATCAAATAAATCATAAACCCAACTTAATTCTGGGAGAACATGTTTTGGAGTTTTTGGATGGCACGATTTTTCTTGGTTTAACGTAAGATAGTAAATTACAGTGGGATTCACACTTAGCTATTTTAAGTAGCAAATTATGTTCTGCCGCATATGCTGTAAGGAAAATAAGACAGATTACAGATATAAATACAGCTAAATTGGTATATTACAGCTATTTCCATTGTCTAATGTCTTATGGAATCCTGGTGTGGGGTAGATCTGCTAATGTAGACAACATATTCGTTCTGCAGAAAAGATCAGTGAGAGCAATTTATAACTTAAAACCACGAACATCTTTAAGGGATCTATTTAGAAAAGTAGATATCATAATACTGCCTTCGCTATACATTTACGAAGTTATTATGTACGCTAGAAAACATTACGCAGATCTCCCCAAAAATAGTGACCTGCACAAATTTAACACTAGAAATAAAAACAAACTCGCCGTGCATCGGTTGCGATTATCAAAAGCTAGGAAATCATTTATTGGACAGTCCATACATTTTTACAACAAAATTCCCAGTCTCATTACAGGTCTGTAATGAGACTTTAAATTTAAAAAAAAAATGTTAAAGATATATTGACTCAGAAATCCTATTATAGAGTAAAGGATTATTTAACAGAAAAGGATGTTTGGAATGATTGTATAAGTAACTAACTAATTAGCATTATAATAGTCGTAATTTTTAGTGATAAGAAACAATGTATCTACTGACGGACATAAGTGATACACTGGATTATATAGGTATACACTTGTATACCTATATGAGAAATAAATTGAATTGAATTGAATTGAATTGTACCATGGGTACTAGGCAACGATATACATACTTATTGTATAGACAAATAAATACTTCTATACATAGAAAACATCCATGACTCGGGAACAACTATTCGTGCTTCACACAGATAAATTTATGCCCTTACTGGGATTCGAACGCAGGACCTCCAGTTTCGTAGGCAGGGTCACTACCAACTAGGCTAAAGCGACCGTCTTCATTAAAAATATTGACAACTAACGTCGTAAAGAGAAGCCGAAAGCGTGCCACCACCGTAGGATATAGAAAAAGCTCGTATGAAGCACAATAGAAAAACCTATTTCTTTTTTAACCGAAATGTACTTTGTCACGACGTATACCACTGCGTGTTAAAAAACATAAAACACTGTTTACAGTGTTTTGACCTTTTTTCGTGTTAGTTAAGAGTCCGCATTAAGCTCGATTCTCCATACAAACGTAGTTACGCTCTCATTTTAAAACTACGTGTTGGATTCTAACGAAACTTTGCATGTACAATGAAATGAGGTATATCTATGTCTGTAATTAGTTTATGTAGGTTCAGATACCATAGTAGAAAAAAACCAGCGAATTTAAGTTTTTCATACAAAACTTGTTTTTGCTGTATTTCGTTTTTTTATGAACTGGAACCATATAAATTAATTAAAGACATAAATATACCTCATGTCATTGTATATGCAAAGTTTCGTCACAATCCAACACGTAGTTTTAAAATGAGAGCGTAACGTTTGTATGGGAAGGTGAAATTCGGCCGAGCTTACTGCGGACGCTTAAGTAGAGTTGTTACGTCAATACTCTGTAGTTTTAGCTAACGGTCTACAAAATGGTAATCTTTGTTTTGGCAATACACTGTTTGTTTTAACAACTTGTTGTGTTTAGCTGATACAATTCACTAGGTAAGAATCACGGTCTAAAGTCTGATATTTTTCAATGATTACGATACAAAATGAATCAACACATGATTAGTGTCCGAAAAGCTAAATTATCGATGTTACCTCAAAACTGTTACCTAAGATACAGCGTTGTTCATGGCACGGCAGACTGTGGTGAGGTGAGTTGAAGCAAGTTCTGAATAGCATACCAGCACGCATCCTAATAAATTTGCCAGTAAACCCCTTTATTAAAATATACCTGTTTTGTATGGAACCTTAATGAGAGCCCGTCACGATCCCAAAACTAATAAAAGGATACCCCAATAAAAGTAATAAACATCCTTTTATTCCCGAGGACGATGTTAACAACGAATTGTACCGTAACACGACAATCTTCTTACGATTACACAGTAATAGAGGTGTAGACTCAAAATGTATTATTACTTCAAAAGAAAAAAGGCAAAATAATATGCCTAATAACGTAAATCCCATTCAAATATCACAAAAAAATACGAAGCTACAACCGTTTTAATATTGCTTGTTCGAGAGAGAGAACGCTTGAAAATCGTGACGTCATCCTCGAGCGTCATAGTAAATGACAATCGTTTCATATGAAGGTGCGTTTTGCAGAAAAGGGAGAAAACATACCCCTTCTTAAAACTTTGGATACTTATAACTTCGTGATTATTTAACCTCTTGCGTTGATTTTTCTCTTTGACTGCATTTTAAATCTTTTTACGAGAAAATACTACAGTATTGATTATTTGATTTTGTGTCTTCAACCAACCCTATTGAATCGAGAAAAAAAACTGGTATTTGTCCCGTATGAGTACTCCGATTGGGCATTTACGAGAAACCGATTATCTCTTTATTACGATCGTGATAGCTTTTGTGTTGTTACAATAAAATAAACGTTCAATCTTTTTTTAATGTCAAAACGTTTGCCGTGGACGTAAAGTGGTAACAATTGAGGAATCAACGAGACAAATGATGAAATGTTTTATTTTAATATTAATTATTTCATTCTCGAATGCAAAAGCAGAAAAAATTGCATTGGGGTAACTTCGAAAATGGGGTTATGTCGAAAATCACAACTATCTACCAAAACTAAAAGCAATTTAAACTCTGGCAGCAATTGCCAAGACGCCATGTTTAGCTGTCCCCCCGTTTAGTTCGCTCCGCTCAGTAGCTGTGGAAATACGTGTGCTTCGAAACAAATTTTCGAGTTTACTCCACTTTGGTGCCTCTTGAGGACTTTTTAAATTACCCCGTGTCCTTTAACTCGGAAAAATATCAATCAACGTTAAAGCAATCAGACAATGATTTTAAAATGTCAGGTTAATTTCAAAAATATATATAGATATAAAGATCTTTTTTTAAACTCAAATCAATGAGATATTTTCAAGGGGAAAGTAAATTAGAACTAAAAAGGAATCGGTACACTAGAATGATAATTTATAAGAACCATTTTAACAATACTTCTAAATCACCCCAAGTGTTTCCGAAATACCCGCTCCTTAAAAAAAATGTTCAAAATATTTTATTTTATAAATTACATTTATTTCCTAAATTCAGCAATATTTTCAAGCAGTGTTTTCACCAAGGTCCAAACACGAGGATGCTCTCAACTCACCCAAAAATATATCGAATATACCCCAAATCACCTTCACTGTTTATCATTTTATTCCGACGTGTACAGTGCCCACACTCATCAGTCATAAAGGTACTCTAATGGTGGGTCGCACCGAACTACCTGTATTCGTAAGCGGTGTTCGTTAAAATCTGAATGTATGGAAAGTTTGCCATGTTTCTATGGGATGACAGCAGCAGCTGCCTGCGCCATATTTAACGTTGGTCGGTCTGTAACCGTAAGTTGGTGCAAGACGGATAATTATTATATATATAACAGACAACAAAAATACAAAAATATCTGAATTACCAGGTTCCAGCAAACCTAAGAGGAGAAAGACAACGACCAAAACTTAATAAAAAAATTCCAAACCTGATTTATTTTGTCTGGTGCGTGTCGATAAATACACTGAACCACCAAGTCAAGATCGGATTCAGTGTAGCAATTGGCATTGCTACTAGCAATGCCAAAATTGGGCGCATGAATATTGCACATCATATGCAGGTGTAGGTAGCTACTTTTGTGACGAATGCCAAGACTGGTTGTTGTATTTTTAAGTTATCCCTTTTGCCCGACCCCTGCGGGCAAAAAGGATAATAGATACTTTTTGATTTTTGTGGTTCTCATACAAGAAATTGTTAAAGTCTACAAGCGTCATCGTTTCATATGAAGTTGCGTTTTGCGAAAAAGGGACAGAACATACCCCTTCTTAAAACTTTGAACACTTATAACTTCGTGATTATTTGACCTCTTGCGTTGATTTTTCTGTTTGACTACATTTTTAATAATTTTTCGAGAAAATATGACATTATTGATTATTTTTAACCCCTGACGCAAAGAGAGGGGTGTTATAAGTTTAACGTGTCTGTCTGTGTATCTGTGTATCTGTCTGTGGTATCGTAGCTCCCAAACGGATGAAACAATTTTCGTTTAGTTTTTTAGGTCATAGATAATTTTATCCCGAGTGCTCTTATCCATGTTTCATGAAAATCTGTTCAGCCGTTTTTGGGATATTGGACTTTAAAATGAAAATGTCGGGGGATTGTCAACTTTTCTAAGTTTTAGTTATATGTATTTAGTGTCTACACCCCTATTGGAACCTTTTACCTAATAGGACGGTAGAGTAGCTTTTTGAATGGACTACTTTGACGCAGTTTGGCCAACTGAAATAATTGCAAGTATCGCGAGTTTTACGAGTTCACATACTGTAGTTGTAGTTTTAGTACAAATATGTCACTGAGACGACATATTTGACATATTTGTAAAGAACGCGGGTCGTGCGCGGCGCGGGGCGGGCGCAGGTCGTGCGCGGCGCGGGCCCGTGCTACTGTGCGATTGAGACGCCGCGCTACTGTGCGAAAGAGATCGAGGTACCGCCCGACCAGCGCCGCGCACGACCCGCATTCTGTGTGTGGAGGCCTTTAGTTAAGAATGGTGATGAGGGCCGGGACTTGATCCTTTTTCATCTGAGATAACGTCTAACCGAGTTCTATAAAATAGAGCCTAGAAAACATGAATATAAGAGTGACGGTATACCTAAACCTAGATTCCAAAACAGGTATTTCTTGAGTGCTATTTTACGACATATGTCTCTCTCACAATTTGTCAATGTCAACCTCCCCTGGGAAATGTAAAACGTCGTCAAGGTACTCTACGGATTACGTTGCTTACTGGAATTCAGTCCTAGAAAAATGCAAGATTAAATTATGAGAAGTGCCTAACATTGTAGATGCCTGAAAAGGCTAATTTCCGAGCAGAAAAGCAGAAAAGTAGACATGAAAAAAATTACTTGCATATTTTAATATTAAAAAACGACCTAAACAATACTGAGTTTCAAAATTCTTACGTCGCGGGGTCCTATTCCGCTGAAACGTATTTAATTGAAATGGGTTTGGTGGTCGTCAATACGCGCGTAATATATATTATATGTTTTATAACTTATTGTCGTACTAGCTTCCGCCCGCGACTTCGTCCGCGTGGACCCGGGATAAAAACTATGCTATATTTTAATCCAGGCTATAAACTATCTTCGTGCAAAATTTCATTCAAATCGGTTCAGCCGTTTAAGCGTGATTGAGTAACAAACATCCAAACATCTAAACTTTCGCATTTATAATACTAGCTTCCGCCCGCAACTTCGTCCGCGCGGACCCGGGATAAAAACTATCCTATATTTTAATCCAGGCTATAAACTATCTTCGTGCAAAATTTCATTCAAATCGGTTCAGCCGTTTAAGCGTGATTGAGTAACAAACATGCAAACATCCATACATCTAAACTTTCGCATTTATAATACTAGCCTCCGCCCGCGACTTCGTCCGCGTGGACCCGGGATAAAAACTATTCTATATTTTAATCCAGGCTATAAACTATCTTCGTGCAAAATTTCATTCAAATCGGTTCTGCCGTTTAAGCGTGATTGAGTAAGAAACATCCAAACATCCAAATATCCGAACATCTAAACTTTCGCATTTAGTTGATCTCGCGAAAAACACAAATCAGATTTCAACACACTGAATATGTAACGTACGTACATATATAATTATTTACATAGGTGATTTATATAAAAAAAAATGATTTTAATTCATAACTGAAAACTATCAAAGTAACGCTTAATCAACTTACCTACCTAATTAAATAACAAAAACTAATAATCAACATTAAAATTAAATTAAGAAAAACATTAATGTTTATTTTCGAACAAACACTCTGACCGCAACGTTACTCTATGCGCTTCGCGCGTAGTAAAACACACGTAGTTTTAACACGAGGTCAGCATTTGTGCACGGCCGACGGAATATTCCACTGCAGCCGCGCCACGATCCATTTCTCGTCCGAGCGTCCGTCCCGAGAGGCGCATCACCTATACTGCAGCCGCGTTCATATATACTTTATGTCTTCCTACGCGCATGCAGAAATTTTACTCTTTGTTTTAAACAAGTAAACGTTTTAAAAGTATTCCGGCAGTGAAGGCCCCGGAGCAATTTGTGCGTCGACACGAAACAGTGTACCTGTCGCATCCTCATATCGTCTTGCACCCCGTAAGGGTAAGTGTTGAACGTTACCTAGTCTTAAGAATGTTATTTATTTGCGCTTCGCGCGTAGTAAAACACACGTAGTTTTAACACGAGGTCAGCATTTGTGCACGGCCGACGGAATATTCCACTGCAGCCGCGCCACGATCCATTTCTCGTCCGAGCGTCCCGAGAGGCGCATCACCTATACTGCAGCCGCGTTCACATATACTTTATGTCTTCCTACGCGCATGCAGAAATTTTACTCTTTGTTTTAAACAAGTAAACGTTTTAAAAGTATTCCGGCAGTGAAGGCCCCGGAGCAATTTGTGCGTCGACACGAAACAGTGTACCTGTCGCATCCTCATATCGTCTTGCACCCCGTAAGGGTAAGTGTTGAACGTTACCTAGTCTTAAGAATGTTAGTTATTTTATCGTGCAATGTCAGGCTGTATGCGCTTCGCTTTGAGCTACTTATTTCGCAGATTTCATGATGTCACTCGCAAGCATATGTAAGTAACCGCTACGCGCGTTGGCAAAAAGTACCGTTATAAGATGGCGTCCCATACACTGTGCACCACGGTATTTTTGCATGTCGTCACCCTTTTTGAATTACAAAGCTTGTGTTTATATTAATTATAGACTATATACATGTAACAATTAATATTATAGTTTAGCACCTCACGCATTTTTAATCTTGGCCGCTTTGCTATAGCGTTTGCCTTCAATCTCACCTAGTAACTCCGTTCTGATTATGATCACCCACCAGCTACTTAAACTGTTGGTCCCTTTCCGGCTAGCCTGCACCATACCAGGGGTTCATAATCGGCGGTATTTTATTACGTGGCCCTAAATGTGGACGACGTTGATTCCAGGGTGCAACCTTACGGCTGTAAATTGACGGTCGCCATACTGAGGACCTAGGCCTCCGGCATCGCTCGTCCACCAACCACTAGCTGCCTACGGCGCTCCCCGTGATACAGAATACGCCCCTGGACCTGCTCGACCAGCTCGCAGCCACGTAGGGGAGTACCGCATTATACCAGTGGAACCAGACGGGCAAATTCCCCTTAAATCGGACCTTGGACACGACCTTTTCAATAAATATTACTGTTTTCTTTTGACCGGTTGTCTTTCATTAACACTCTAAATTCCAACCGTTACAAATAGGCACTTCCGAGAAGTCTAATAACTTAAATAAAATAAGGCTGAAGTAGAATCGTAACTATTAGAAATCGTAATTATTCTGTTAATTTGGATGGTCATTGAAATATTAACAATTGTGCTAAAGTGAAAAGATTCAATTGTTATAAATACATATTTTTTATTTTAACTCTTTCATCTTTATTTATATAAAAAAGATATTATCTTTATTTGGGAATACATATTTAATAGACGTAAAACGAAACCGAAACAATTTTTTCCTCATCTATTTTATCTAACAATATTACCTGTTGTTTATAGGTGACTTACACATACTCATATTTTATATTAAAATAAGCTCTCAATTCCCAAGTTCAGAATTACAATGTAAAGAACTTTAGGAATATCGCAATACCTACTAAAAGAAATACAATACAACAAACCGCCAAGAAATTTGTACCGCAAAAAGATTTTATTGCTGGTTTTAGAGTAAAATTGTCGCAATCAATCCGTGCAAATTTAACGTCCAAACCGATTTGTTAATGGCCTATAAAAGGCTTTATAGGAATAATTGGATTTAATTGAGGTTGGTATTAGAACGGTGACACAGCGATAAAATTGAAGAACTTTGTCTGTTTACAAACTTCGGGCTTGCACTGGACTCACGGGAAAACCTTTTACGCAAATTCGTCGTAGGTACGGAATATTTACCGTTAGCTTTTCGCTGAAGGAATAGATCGTGAGGAAACCGGTCTAATCCCAATAAGGTCTAGTTTTCCCTCTGGGTTGGAAGGTCAGATGGCAGTAATTTTCGTAAAACTAGTGCCTATGCCAAATCTTGGGATAAGGTGATTTACGCTTTGGTATCTAGTCAGTGACCATGCATTTTAGTTTTAGCACACAGTTTAGTTTGAAAATATGTACCTACACGGAAAAACGATAAAAAAACTGAACTTAGTATCGACATTCCGCCACTAAATTTGTAATTACTTAATCGTGGGCACGGATACTCAACATCATTTAAATTTTAACTTTTCCGCCTTGTGGACAAAATACAAAAACAAAGGCCACAAAGATATTAATCCGAGACAACTTGAATGGAGTGTAACATCTGTAGACATAATATTAGTGTGGTGGCAATATCGTAAACATTTCCATACTTAAGTTTTGACTCGAATAGAGGGTTGTTTACTGTTATTTTGCGCCAGCGTATGAACTTTAATTGGTTTAGATATTGCCCTTGTACCAATTTCATATCTATAGTTATTACTATAAAGAGGTACATTCTGTGAGTGAGCTTAGGTAATGTGTACATAGGTAGGGTATAATCTCCGTAACAACGTTACCGCAAAAAACTTACACCATATTATGGACCATCAAGATATCAACCTTTATTTTATACCGCAGTTTCGCTTGCGTTCTTTCTAAACGAGGAAAGTCGAACAGTTTGAAATAAATACATCATCGTCAACCGAAAGTCAATCCACTGCTGGATCTCCGCAAAAAGCGCCAAAGTGATCGGTCCTGAGCCACCCGCATCCAGCGAACTCCCGCGACCTTTACCAACATTGTACTATCGACAACACAGCTAACTGACCATCGGTGCACCTTAAGTGCATTGTAATAAGCTTCTATACACGGTGTTCCCGGGAATTTCCGTTAACTTCGGCATATTGCAGAGTACATTCACAGAAACATATAAGCATAATTATTACTTGAAAAAAAAATGAAAAATATATATATTTTTTACAAAATAATCTACTGTAGCATTAACAGTGGTGAAAGCTGCAAATCTGATTAAATTAAAATATTGAATATCTTGATAAAAGTAAGAGTTAGGATACTACTATCTTGGAGAAATTAACTTTATTTGATCTAACCTATGCCCCCTTGCAATTAACGGAAATTGACAAAAACACGTAGTATAAACACAGGATGGTCAGTTAACAGTGCTTACCCCTCAGGTCACCAGTGCACCTTGTGGGGAAATAAATACAGGTAATCAGACACTTAAGTTTAGCGATTCGGAAGGCTATATCGGTTACCTTGGTTCTGCTGCGGATAGCCTCATTTCTGATGCCATAGCCCTTTGGATGACTTTGAGCCTTCTTATGAGGCCCATAGTAAGCGACCACGTTTCAGTGCCATACGTCATCACTGGCAACACACACTGGTCAAAGACTCTCGTCTTGAGACACTGCGGAATATTGGACGAAAAGATGTGCTGTAGCAGTTAAGTGGCAGTGGGCGGGGCACATAGCACGTAGAACCGATGGCCGTTGGGGCGGAAAGGTTCTCGAGTGGCGACCACGTACCGGAAGGCGCGGCGTGGGTAGGCCACCCACAAGGTGGACTGATGACCTGGTAAAGGTTGCTGGAGTCCGCTGGATGCGGGTGGCGCAGGACCGGTCACTTTAGCACTCTTTGGGGGAGGTCTATGTCCAGCAGTGGACGTCTTTCGGCTGATGATAGATAGATGATGATGAATCAGAGACAATTTGGGTTCCCATACTCGTGTTGTGAGGGCTGTTAAGCAACATGTCGTGACATTGAAGGCAATGATATCAGAGCGTGTGTAGACAACGAGGTCAACAATTAGGTTAATGAGAAGCCCAGCAAGATCTGTGATATGATTTGGTACTGATTTGATACGCACTCATTATTTATACTAAACGGGACTTAATCGCGTATAATGTGATTTGATACGGTTTGTACGGACATAGGAACAAGTGACGTCATTATTTTCTATGGCAAAACAGTGTTAATTTGTAGGATTCCGTACCTCAAAAGCAAAAAAAGCGGAACCCGTATAGGGTCACTTTGCTGTCCGTCGGTCTGTCTGTCAAGACCTTTTATCTCGGGAACGCGTGAAGGTATGGAGTTGAACACGGCCGCCACACGGCGTAACTCTACCACTACCAGCCACGCTCTACAAATTCTAAATAAATAAATAGAATAATATGTTATACGTTAGGTATAGATATGCTGTGCCCTCACAGGGTCCATGTGAGACATTGTATATTATATGTAACATCTATGCTGTACCATAGTTGCAATAAAGAATTATGAATGAATATTATGAATTATGTATATGAAATTAAAATAATATATTCAAGTCTACAGTCCCAGCTGTACCAAAAGCAATTTATTCATGCCGCAAAAACGTTTCTTTTGATACTCTCTAGGGAATCAACATTTATAGGGTACTTTCCGTTGACCTAGAACTATGAAATTTGGCAAGTACCTAATATCGACTTATACTTCAAGTACATGCAAAAATCTGAAAACTATAGATACATTTGCAATTAAGTACGGAACCCTCCGGAACTCGCACTTATCCGGTTTTTATTTGATTTTAATGTACCTATTTGAAATTAACACAAAAAGTTGAAGCCCGAGCATTTTCGTGAATTTTTTCAATCGCTAAGAATAATTTATTATTATTGGTTTCAAGCACCATATTGTTTAGTAAAAGCTTTGATTTTACTTGTAATTATTTAATAATTTAGTTTTTTTTAACTGTAATAACTATTTATTGGAGAATTTTGTCGTCCTACTCCTGTCCTACCTGCTTGCTTAGTTTGGATATGCGTGTACGATACATAATTTTGCAATAATCACCTTCATATTTCATGTTGTAGGTAACCTTTTCTCAGGATTGTGGGACCCCTGGTGCGTAAAATATAAGACTTAGAAACAAGTTCGAACCACTGGTTTGAGGTCACACCGGTTTCTGCCTAAAAGATATACAAATGGCTAATTTATTATATGTATAAAAACTCGTTTACGATTAGGGACATACAACTATGAAACAGATTCCTATTATTTACGAATTTGGTTAATCTAAACACTGAATTTAATTTGCTTTGTAAATGCTCGGCAGATTATGTTATTATTACAAGCTTTATTCCGTACAGTCACCAATCACTTATCGCTGAAGTTCCGACAAGTGCGAGTATGCGAGAGTGACCTATCTCTTATCAACAACCAATCACTTCATAGTATAAAACAAAGTCGCTTCCCGCTGTCTGTCCCTATGTATGCTTAGATCTTTATTAAAACTACGCAACAGATATTGGTGCGGTTTTTTTTAAGAGATAGAGTGATTAAAGACGAGGGTTTATATTTATTTATTTATAATAACAATACGTCTATCATTACATAATTCTAAGTTTTGAAATAACATAAAACATACAAGGTAACTTTAGTGAGTTCATTCAGAGAGCAGTGGAATACATCAACCCGCGTAGCACTGAGCGTGCGCAGAGCCCTTGCCGGGGCGCCGCGCGCAGCAGGCCGGTGCGCGCGCGCAGCACGGCCAGCAGCGGCGGCCGGCACCGGCGCCACACGTACCGCACAGTATATAATATAGTAGCCGTGCGAAGCCGGGGCGGGTCGCTAGTAAGTGATAAAATGGCAACCATACTATGCACGGTTACATCAATGTCTGCGACAACAAAGCACGCATAAATATCTGACACGATTCTAACTTTAGGGCTCTTATGCACGTGTAATATATTTTTGCCCGCCTTGTTATGACAGATATTATTGCTGCTGACTGGACCAACGAAACACAGACACTGAGACATACGAAGCTCTAGTAACTTTGTTTTTCCTTTGAACGTTGTGAAACTCACGAACTCAGACCGAAGCTAAGTCCGTTTAAAATTTACTCAGTTTCGAGCAAGTTGAGTGCTTGGTCGAGTTGCTCACTAAGTTGTCCAGGTTGTTTAGTTGGTTTAACATTACAGAGTCGATTTTACAGGAGCGTAATTTGATAATGTGTTTGGCAGTGGTCATATCTAAACTAAGTAATATTATTAGAGGCTCTGTGAGACGTAGAATCTTTACTTTTTTTTTTGAAGAACTGATTTGGCAAATCCATATCCATACTAATATTACAAATGCGAAAGTGTGTCTGTCTGTCTGTCTGTCTGTTACCTCTTCAAGCTTAAACCGCTGAACCGATTTAGATAAATTTTGGTATAGAGATGCCATGTCCTTCCCCGGGACTCAAACTGAGTCCCGGGGAAGGACATGGGATCGTTTTTATCCCGGATATCATCCCCTAAGGGGATGAAATGGGGGGTGAAGTTTGTATGGAGCTACGATATAACGGGGTTCCACGCGGATGGAGTCGCGGGCAGAAGCTAGTATGTATATAATTTTTAAACCTGCTCACAAAATTTCACGAGACTCGGTTGAAAAATGCGACCTGAAAAGGAGAACCGCCGGACAGACGGACATACGATCATCATCGTCATCATTATCATAATAACCGAAAGAAATCCACTGCTGGACATAGGCCTCCCCCAAAGAGTGCCAATGTGACCGGTCCTGTGCTACCTGTGACTCCCGTGACCTTTACATGACTTCGACATGTAGGTCGATCACGTAACGCATTGTACGTACGTTAGATAGATCTAAATGTTAATTCTTATATGGAAAAAACATAGTTGGACTGTCCTAACGCGCATAAGAAACATTACGATCTTTGGAATAGTTATAGGCTATAATTTCATCCAGTGGTTTCGCTTGCGTTCTGTGTAATACATGAGCAAAACCGAGTGGACAGCTAGTCGTCCATACAATATAATACAAAATAATACTCTATAATGAACACCTCGATAAATGAAAAGAACACGCAAACATACAAATATTTTAATTAAGTGAAGGTAAGCAAATATATCTTCGCAAAATTAGTATACTTATGTGTAAGTAATGCTGATTTATATTTAATTGCGAATAGTTATTTCAGTCTGAGGTTATTTTATTGTATAAGCTGCCCGCGCGTCTCCGCCCACACAGGGCACTTGTTATTTACTTAGCATTAAGTTGCATTTGTTTATTGTACATGGTTGCCAATTATAAGAATAAGAATAAGAATAAGAATTTATTTATTTAGCACACAAAACACGGAAAAAAGAAATGCAATCAAAAAGGTAACCTTATATTACAGTGCTAAACGGGAGCCTCACTCAGCATGTTGTCACGGGGCCGTAACGCTGGTTTCGGTGAGAGCCCCAAAAATAAATAAAACTAGGACTAAACTAAACAAACAATTTTATAATTTTTGGGCACTGTATGCCTAAAAATTACAAAAGTGAACTTAAAACTAGCGGGTAACATTAGAATTTATTTGCATGCAACACTGAAATATGTAATTGACTCTGTACGTAATAAAACACATCAAATAAAAAAGTGGTAATAACCAAGCGTAAAACTACCTACTATTACAATGAACATAATCTTATATAATTAAAAAATAATAGCTATTCGTTATGCAGCAATAAGATAAGTATTTTAAGTATTTTAAACATGTAATTAATGTATTGAATGGAATTAAACCCAGCCGGACCCGCGGTAACAATATAGCTTATGTCAATTATTTGCTTGTGTTATTCGTACCGTGTACTCATTGGAGGAACTCGACGGGAGACCAGCACTGGCTGCAAAGCCAGCATCATTTATTTATTTAATCATGCAAAATTCATGCTGAGTTGGCCCGTTTCGTGACACGGCACAGAATCACTTTTTCTTTCGTCTTTATCTCGTAAATACTGCGTGTTGTGTTGTGTCACGAATTGTTTGATACTGATTCAGTTCCGAAGATCTACTCTATAAAGGTAAAAGAACTTATGAAATGGGATGAATCATTTCAGATTTTAACTAACAAAAGTACATCGTTTCATAGACATAATCTCTTCATTAGTAGTTCTTCGTAGGTTAAGTATTTGGAGCAACGAAACTGGGTCCTGTAACACAGGGTTTCCTAGCTCAGGACACAGGGTCGTGATTTATATTGTAATGTTGCCCTTATACAATAAACTATTTCATTTATTTTTCATTATTAGACTTAAGTAGGTAACTAGATAATTATATACGCTTACTCGAGTGCGGACACAAACGTTCACAATCAAAAGAGAAATCAATTGCCATTATGCAAACAAACTACTCGCAACTGTTCAAATTGTAGCTGATTTCCCTTTGTTGAAATCCAGGACAAATGGTGCACACGCCAACCCAATTTCAAACAGTTTCTACCCACTTCAACATGGATTGCTACACAAATTCCAAGTACAGTCGAGTGTAAACATATGGGTACATACAGCACATAAATATGTCCCATCGCTCTTATGTCAGTGCACTAAATAAATATTTCGGTTTACTATTTAATGTTGCGAAAAATATTTAGCAAATCTTTAACTCCCAAACTTTATCTAATATTTTTATTCGGGCGAAGTTTTATTTCCCAACTCAACTTTGCGCACTGATAGGGCAAAACTTGGCTAATTGGTGATACCTACTGATATGTGATAGTTTATTTATACTCTTTATTGCAGTTACTCTATAATCTACAGTTAGACTCTTTATGTAATTATTAACTTTGATAGCAGCGCTACTTATCGTAAATATTGTACAAACATAGATTATATAGTAACTTCGCAATAAGGGTATAAATAATCTATCACAGAATTACTGCATATCACCGATTAGCCAAGTTTTGCCCTATCATTTCCCAACTAATAATTTGATAAATTATTGTTCGGCAAATTATTACATGGGCTTTTTTTAAGATGTCATTTATGTATTCGTCAAATGATTATTGATTGGCATATCATAATTTTAGCAACATATTGAATACTATATGATTATGTAAGTATTAGGTAATTTATCATTTTTCTTGATGTCTGAAATTTTGTCGTATTCTGTCACTGGATAACTATTTAATTGATAATATATTACACATAAAAAATAAGCTATTATAAGTTATTTCCAAAATTGTCATTTTTCCATACAAGCTGTCAGTTTCTTGACTGGACTACTAGCTGGGTCAGGAGTGCTGTCATTGGTGTGGGTCCCTGTGTCGGGGGCGGGGGAGGCCCATGTCCAGCAGTGGACGTCTGTCGGCTGATATAATGACGATGATGATGACGCTTAAGTTTATTGTATCGACGCGTATAGTTGTAGGTACCACAAATATAAGCTACATGCACAATATCCGTTTGAGGACACAGGTAGCTAACGCCAACTGGAAAATCGCCAGTGACAACAAAAAGCAGTTTGTCCATGTAACTTATATATGTGGTACTACTATATCTATAAGCAGTTGCAGACATCTGTAACTGCTTTTTGATGTCACTGGCGATTTTTCAGTTGGCGTTAGCTACCTGTGTCCTCAAACGGATATTGTCCATGTAACTTATATTTGTGGTACTACTATATCTATAAGCAGTTACAGACATCTGTAACTGCTTTTTGATGTCACTGGCGATTTTTCAGTTGGCTTTAGCTACCTGTTAGTCCAGTCAATGAACTGACAACTTGTATGGAAAAAAATCAATTTTGGAAATAATTTATAATAGCTTAACTTTTCTGTGTAACGGATATATTATCAATGAAATAGTTACCCAGCGACAGAATCCGACAATATTTCAGACATCAAAAAAATGTTAAATTAACTAGTTCCTAAAAATTCAGAAAAAATATTAATAAATATTTTTGTCCTTATTTTTGTTCATTTACATTTGCTTTATAATATTCAAGTTAAATCATACTAAAAAGACAATGCATGCTTCATTTAAATCTACATAATTACTTCCGGGTGGAAAGTTTATCGGATTCTTGAATAAAGCATCTTAGAATAACATTTTAAAATGAAATCAACAAAAAAAACGCTATTATAAATTAATGTTTTTCAAAACCGTATTTTGCCTGGAGTATGTGTCCTCAAACGGATATTGTCCATGTAACTTACATTTGTGGTACTACTGTATCTATAAGCAGTTACAGACTCTGTAACTGCATTTTGATGTCACTGGCGATTTTTCAGTTGGCTTTAACTACCTGCGTCCTCAAATGGATATTGTCCATATAACATATTTGTGGTACTACTGTATCTATAAGCAGTTACAGACTCTGTAACTGCATTTTGATGTCACTGGCGATTTTTCAGTTGGCTTTAACTACCTGCGTCCTCAAATGGATATTGTCCATATAACTTATATTTGTGGTACTACTATATCTATGTGAGTGCGTCATATTGGACGTTTGTGCGGTTTTATCTTAATACTGTGGTAGTGTGGTAAGTGTGTTAGGGCTGCGGTGCTTTGTAAGATGGAAATAGGTACATTCTCAGTTAAAATGGTCTAAATATAAACCAAATAACAGTCCCCTGCACCGCCCCATCCGTGTGATATTCTGTTGTGTTCGGTGTTTGTACCGTAAACGCGGTGTTAAAACGTGTATTCAGGTCTCTCCAGACCGATCTTAGGGCCAGCCACAGGCTTACCAAGTTTTCCACTCGACAGTTATACCTGAAAGTAAAAAACGACTTAAGCACTCGAGCAAGTTCATTCCATTGTAATACTTATGGGACAAACAATTGAGGTTATAATCGGGTTCAACTATTAATGTAATTGGATCTATTTGGATCTGAAATACAAGGGTAACTTCAAGTAATTATTTATGATATGTTCTTGCGTAGAATCAAGTAAACCGGATCTTGATAGTTTGAGTAAATTGCCCTTTTTTGACCTTTAATTAATTAATTAACAGTTAAATACAATTGTTGTAAGGGCCCTCTACACGGCACGGTTTCTGACGTCATCGTCCTCCTAGCGTTAGGTATTCCCGGTGCCCCTAAAGGAGCCCGGCGTCCGCTTTTACACCTAATCCCAAGTTTTGGCATAGGCACTTTTACGAAAGCGACTGCCATCTGACCTTCCAACCCAGAGGGAAAACTAGACCTTATTGGGATTAGACAGATTTCATCACGATGTTTTCCTTCACCGAAAAGCTAACGGTAAATATTCCGTACATAAGTTCCGAAAAACTCATTGGTACGAGGGATTCATACCCACGACCGCCGCCGTACGGCAGAAAAAAAATAGGAGCTTGTTTATTACATAGCAACCACCAGGATCCATACAGGACTGTCGTGCATTTTTGCAGGATTTTTAATGCAAAAACGCGTTAATATTTACTCTAAATTCGAGATAAAATACACTGATATTTTTGACACAGACGAGAATGCACCACATCGACAGGGTATAGCATCCATTCGGTAATCTTTTTCGCTTTTATGGTAACACTTCTTTCCAGAGTGGCGAAAGCCTGAGTTCAGGGTTTCTAGTAAAAATGTATGCAATGTTTTTATTTTGCCTATCTATCGAATTAAATTAAATTACTTTTATTCAATACGCAAATTATATGAGCAATTAGTATTCTTAGAATCAAGATCTCAAAACCATACTGGTGGGAAGGTTTAAGACAAGAGTCTTCCCCGAATTAAAATTTGCTAGGAGACCAATATCATGGTATTATCCGTACTAGAAATTAATAAATTAATACTGGATGGCATTAAACAAAGGCCAATCCTGGAAATCTTATTTGATAAAAGCTGTTTGTCAATTCTGCTATCGTAACAAATATAGTAACAAAACAAGCACACCTTTGGTAGATTTAAAGCAGGTTAAAAAGGGACCCAAGAGTCATAACCTGCCACAGAAAAAAGTTAAAGTTTCCCTCATTTTGTAGGATAGTCCAAGCAGGATAAGTCCGTTTCCTTCCACCCGTTATATTACTCCAAAGTAATATGGAATACTAGGAAGGGAATGGTATTTGTGCATGAAATTGGAAAGCCTGGGATACATCTACTACGTGCTCTGAAGCAAGAAATAAACTGAAGCTTTCGAGCTTTATGCTTTATTACTTCAAATATTCAAATAAAGTACGTTTATTAGGAGCAACGTGTCTCAATAAAATGTAAAGAATTCTCACATTTACTGCTAAGGATTGTTATGTTTTGACATTTTCATAATCCTTTATAGTAAACAACACATATACAAAGTCTTTATAAATATATACTTTTAATCCTCTATGTCAACCGTCTGATACGTTTGAATTCTTAAAGCCTGCAACACACTGGCGCGGCCTGCGGTGGCAGTCAATAGTAAACTTGTCATTAGCTGTCAAATTTACTATTGACCGCCACCACAGGCCGCGCCAGGTGATTCAAGCCTTATAGAAGAATAAATGACTTCCATTCTGTTCTACATACAATGTGGTTGTTCTCCTGATAACATCATAAGGATCGCTACGTGCTTCGCCCGTAGCCGACCCGTGGTTTTCCCGCTAAGTACCAGAAAGCGCCTATGCGAAGGGCGCCGACTAGGCGGGTTCCTGGCAGTGAATGTGTTAAGGGTTTGCTTGGTTTTTAATGAAGGTACGTGAATACAGCGTATGTACAACCATCAGCATTAATATGTAATTAGTAATTGTACTTAGTTATAGAGTAAGGTCAGATATGTATGCGGGCATTGTTGTGGCGGATATTAATGCCGATCAACCTTTAAGAGTTTGAAGATTGCGGGCTTAGAAATAGAGTAAGGTCTGATATGTATGCGCGCATTCTTGTGGCGGATATTAATGATGAATGATGTCTTTCGGCTGATATGATGATGATGATGATGGTACTAATGATGAACTACCTTTAAGAGTTTTTAGTAGGGGGAGAAGTATCTAGGCAGAAGGTAATTAACGAAAGCTACTTGGACGATTGCCGTCTGTATTCTTCTATATTCCATAGACCATGATATAAAAGTGTCAAAACTCCCATTATCTATCCTACTAATGTCTTATATTATAAATGCGAAAGTTTGGATGTTTACATGTTTGTTATTCAATCACGCTTAAACGGCTCAACCGATTTGGATGTAATTTTACAAGAGTATAGTTTATAGTCTGCATTTAAATAAGGGATAGTTTTATATAAGTATGTTTATCATCGTCTAGTACCCATAGTACAAGCTTCGCTTAGTTTGGGACGCGGTCGATTTGTGTAAGATAAATTGACCCCCTAAAATTTACATTTATTTGTCCCGGGTAGTGGTTATAAAAAGGGAAAGTCTGTGAGATTGTAGTTTTATACTTTTGTATGTAGAGGGTGATCACCGGGACAATCCGTACGATTTTATTTTAAAAAATGGAACTTGAGGATGGACTTTGGACATAGGCCATATTTCTTCTTGTGGCTCTGCCCGGAGTCTTTGCAATAAGCGGGCGACGCCGCGCAGGTCAACTAGTTGATAAAAAAACATGTAAAATAAATTTCCATAACTTCTCATTAATCATAAGCCACACTAAAGCTTTCTAAATCCATTAAACACTTATAATACAAATCTGCCAAAATAACTCTATATCTTTTCTACGTAAATAATTATTCTGTCGGGAATCGAAAATGGACCCTTTTCCACGCCGGCGACCGTACATCAGTCACGATTCAATGAACTGAACTGACTGAAGGAACTGGTACTTAAAAATACTTAGTATTCGGTGTAACAGGTATTTGGTGAGCAAGCAAAGTACCTAATTGGTATTGTGATATAGCCGTTTCAAAAATATTTAAAAAATATGATTAACCACGGCTTTTTCTTGACCAGGATTTGGATTTTTTACCTCGGGTATGAATGAAAGAAACAAAGTTATTAAAAATATTTATTCAAGACACTGCTTAGACTAAGACATGGAAAATAATATTTTTTGCTTAAAACTACTAATGTTAATG
Source organism: Epinotia bilunana (assembly GCA_947049275.1). NCBI lineage: Eukaryota > Metazoa > Arthropoda > Insecta > Lepidoptera > Tortricidae > Epinotia > Epinotia bilunana. The sequence continues at coordinate 18,910,924 of OX346266.1, read as the reverse complement.
AATGAGATTGTTCCTAAAACTTATAGAAAGAAGCAAAGAATTAAAGTCAGTCATCGAAACTGTACGTACTGTTTACGTATCGCAATATATTATAACAATGCTTAATAAAACTAGATCAATTTATTTTTAATTATTCTCAGCGTATGCTGAAAAGCATGACGAGTATTTGACTAAGTATTAGGTACCTGTAATACTCGAAGCTCTCACTCGAACACAGTGAAAAGTACTTTTAAACCTGCTGACATTAGGGTCTGCTAGGTAAACGTTCACTCGTAGCGAATAATGTCCACTTATTTATTTTAGTGGTCGTTCAGTGTGCTTTAACTCAGCTGTGTTTTATAATAACTTAATAACATATTTTTCTTTCTACATTTTAAGATTTCTCGTGTAGAGTGCAACCAGTACTTCCATACTTACTAGTATTATAAATGCGAAAGTGTGTCTGTTTGTCTGTCTGATACCTCTTCACGCTTAAACCGCTGAACCGATTTAGACGAAATTTCGTACAGAGATAGTTTGAGTTTCAGGAAGGGACATAAATAAGTTTTTTATCCCGGAAATAATCCCCTAAGGGGGAGAAATGGGGGTAAAAGCTGCAATAAAAAGGAGTTCCAAGCGGGCGTAGTCGCAGGGAGAAGCACCAGCTATATAAACATTCGGCTGTGTTTAAATTGAGACCTACGGTTCTCGAGATTGGGGGTGTGGGGGGGGGGGGGGGGGGGGGCAAGAAAAACTGACGTCGCGACTAGGGAATGCACTCTCGATCTCGCGAGCTTCTCGTTCATATTTATGATAACGCATTGTACAATTTTCGTACAAGATCTCGGGTTATTGCGAGATTGAACTGTCCATAAAATACAGCAAGACAAGAAAGTTTCACCTGATTGAAAAATTAAAACCTATTATTATTTGATTACAATATTAAAAACTGGTGGTTAAGTAAATAATATTAAAAATAAAAGTCTTAGCGTTGTATTTTGAAACAAAATCGATATTATAAGCCACAACATTCAGTTTTTGTTCTTATTTTGCATATAATCATTAAACGAAATTCATAGTATTTGCATACGTTTTTAGTAAAAAAACAACTTAGAAAAGTTGAAAAACCCCCGACATTTTCATTTCAAAGTCCAATATCTCAAAAACGGTTTAACCGATTTTCATGAAACATTGCTAACAACACTCGGGCTTACAACAGCTTTCGAATAAAAAAAACGCATTCAAATCGGTTTATCCGTTTGGGAGCTACGATACCACAGACAGATACACAGATATACAGATAAACAGATACACAGACACACAGACACACGTGCGTGCTTTCGGGTAATATTAGACAAGTAAACCAACATTACCCTAATTAGGCATGCCGAATTAAGCAGTTAGTCTCATAGACTAAACGTATTACATTGAAATCAAATTTACATTCGTTTCGCGCACTCTGTCCGAAACGTTAGGCTAACCGCTGGTCAGGCACGCGCTCCAAATAGAAATGTAATTTACATTTGATATGGTTAATTAAATAGACCCATTTATTTCATTTACTTCAGCCTTGGCATTCAAAAAGCCCCACTTAAAATAACATCAAGGTTAATTGTCTAGCCCCAGTTAATTTAATTTAAATTCGTCGATTAGACCTTCCTAAAGGCCCCCACACACGACACGACCGCAACCACAACGCCGACTCGGACATTTCGTTTCGCGTAAATTATTTTAACTGCTTCAGTTTTAGCATACGGATTTTGGAACACGTGTTGCAAGAATTATTGGGGCTTTTCGCTGGTTTTTACGCCAGCTGACGATGTGGAATTTCTACGGAAAACTAACGCTACATTCTGAAAGTGGGCCGTTTTTGCGCTCTCGATTTTACCGGAAAATTAGAGTAACTATTCATATATCTCACTACTAGTTTGCTTTATGAAAGTACGCAGAGCAAGAGGTCTATTTTTGTTTGTTGTTTCCAATCCTAGTGATATTTCAATCTGTTTCGCGCTCGCTTTAACTCGCGCTGAGCCAAAGAACAGAGTTCAGGACTAGCGCGAGAAACATATTAAACACAATTAGGGTGTGAAAAAGATAATAATATACATACGAACTCACTACAATGTATAGTAGGTACAATGGTTATCATAATGTGCAAGATTACCATCGTTATTTAAAAAAGGAAGCGTAGTTTATGCGTAGATTTAGAGATGATTTTCTACTAAATAACAACAAAAAATTTAACGTGAAATGTTAGTACTATGTAAAAATTATATAAAACTAAAAAAGCAATTCTAGTGTGAGAAAAACTGATATTTCATTCCGATCTCATCTTATTTTCAGTGCGTCGTCGTGCTTACAAACACGAAGGCCTTAATCAGACTGGTGCGGCCTGCGGTGGCGGCCAATAGTAAATTTGACAGCTGCTGACAAGAGTACTATTGACCGCCGCGGCCAGGCCGCGCCAGTCTGTGAGAGGCTTAAATTATGTGCTACGCAATAATTTTATCTACGGGCCACAGTGTCGTGTCACCTAGTTCATAAACAAGACTTTAGGTATTCCTAACCTTTGTAAACTTTGCGTAAAAACAAAATCAAAATTAAGGATCGTGAAAGACCAACTCTTGTTCTACAATTTTTGTACTTTTTAGCAGCAAATTTGATTCCTATGGGAAATTAGATCAACAGGAACGTTTGAGGCAGTCCAATTAATATAGTCCTGGTTACAAAACTGACTATTGATAAAAAAAAAACAACTTAAGTATTTTGATATGCTTACACGCTAATAAATGTTTGTTATTTATCGAGAGAAATGGAATTATAGATATTGAAATAATGTACAGAAAAAAATGTTTACAAGCATACGACGCCTCATGGTAAGCAGACATCTTCGCGAATGGCCGCTAGATGCTCCAAAGAAACGATCAGTGGAAGAGAAAGTCAGGTCCCTCACTCTCACCACTTACTTAATACCAAGAACACTACACCATCTTCCTACAGAGCAAGTACAAAGCCTTACCGAGTTTGGCTGCTTTACATATGGCGGCCAGAAAGGTCATTTATGCTTCCTCCAACATACTGCTCTCAGCGGTGAGAGAGTCGGACGCCAGCCCGCTACATGAGCGCTTGCACAGCAGGCCCGTCGTCGCGGGATCGGGGTGACCCGCTACGTATATTTTTCATTGTTTCAATACTTTTTAATAATTAAGTATATCGTTATCGTATCATTTAATTTAATTTATTTTGTTTATTCTGAAGTGATTGCTACTATGGACTGGGTTTGCATTAAATTATTTTCATTTCATTTCAAACATGAGCGAAATGAAAATATTCAAATACTCAGCATACCTCTCTGAAATAACCTAATAAACATATCACAGCTGTGTACAGTACATGTCCGAGATATAACTTAATTTGGGCAGTTTTTCATTTTTGTTGCTGTAACTGAAGAGAGGCGAATGAAAAGTCTTAGGTTCAATCAAACTAATACATTAGTTATAATTGGACTTGAGAAAAAACAATCGAATATTAATCTTAAATCAGATAAGTTCATAACATAACTTTCCTACATTTTTATTCACCACCAAAAAAATATTTGCCATTACAAAAGCAAAATTACTTTTTAGTTTTATAAGTCGAAACAATAGTTCATAATTTTGTGCAATAAATAACTAATGCCGCCACACATAAACGTCCATCAAACTTATTGTAGTATAAATACCGTCAAAATTCGTTAGTCTTTGTCCGTCACTTTGACAATTGTATATTTGAATGAGTGAAAAAAATACAAAACGCATTTTGTTTAGAAGTTAGTCAACATTTATGAATGAACGCAATTACCTAAGCGTCTTCTCTTAGTTATCATAAACCTAGTTTTTAAACGGGTATTTTATATTATTCGATACAAATGAAGTACATAATATATATAATTTACTTTAAAAACAAAGTTTTAACCGACTTCAATTTAGTACTCCGCCAAGCCACGAGAACATTTCCACATTTATTTTCCAATTTACCACATGAACTGATTTCCGAGAGCAAATGCGTTGATTATGAGGGAAAATAATAGGGCTTTAAAATTCTTTATATTGAATAATATTAAGGAACACACTAGTCGGAAAGACAATTTGTTCGAGAGTTTCCCTCAATTTCTTCAGGATTCCACCATCAGATCCTGGTTTCCTTACCATGGGACCACCCTTGGGATACTCCCTTTCCAACAAAAAAAGAATAATCAAAATCGGTTCATAAACGACGAAGTTATCCGCGGACATACATAAAAAATATATATATATATATATACGGTCGAATTGAGAAACCTCCTCCTTTTTTGAAGTCGGTTAAAAAATACATCACGTTTTATGAAAACAACTAAGGTATAAACTTAAAGTAATATAAAAATATTTATAGCGAAATATAACAAAACTAAACCTATATTATAAACTAAACCTATAAAAGGTAAAGGTCCCCCAGGTCCCCGTCAGTGCCCAGAAGGCTGGCAGCATTGTCTCTTTGAATTGCTAGGTTAGCCTAGCAGCAGCAGCTGGCAGCTATTTTGGCCAAACGATTAGTCCTTTGGCCAAAATAGCTGCCAGCCCTCTGGTCCCCGGATGTTTGAATGAGCCGCTCTGAGAGTTCCTTATTGCCCGGTCCCCACGGCCCCAGAGCTTCTCCAAACGGCGCAAACATGTAGCCCTCACCGAGGACAGCATATTTGCGCCGCTTGTGTTGCTCTGCCGTGGTGGCCGCAGCTCCGGCTTTAGAGGAGGTCGCCTGGAGATGGGACGGGGCTAGCGTATCGACGCAGGTAGCGTCCCACACAAGAGTCCTCCCCAGCTTCCATGGAATGAGTGTCATGCCGTAAGGGTGCCTGCCATCGTCACGTGCGATACCGTTCGGCTCTAAAATGGCCGGCACGCTAACGGAGCGGAGGCAGGAGCCTTACCGATGACGTCATTCAAAGAGGCGTGGCGAGAGATGCGGCCAAACGAATTGTATCAGAAAAGCCAAATCTCAATAGACATCCAGATATTCCAGATGTTACGGAATTTAGATGGAACTATCAATTTCAGTTAAATACACTTAGTTCTAAATAATCAATATTAATTGATTTCTTGCTGCTACAAAGGATATTGATTGCGAGACAAAGCACATGATGATCCATACTAATATCATAAATGCGAAAGTGTGTCTGTCTGTCTGTCTGTCTGTCTGTTACCTCTTCACGCTTAAACCGCTGAACCGATTGAGATGAGATTTGGTATGGAGATAGTTTGAATCCCGGGGAAGGACATAGGATATAAAAACTATCCCGAAAATCATCCCCTGAGGGGGTGAAATGGGGGATGAAAGTTTGTATCGAGCAACAATATAAACGAGTTCCACGCGGACGGAGTCGCGGACAGAAGCTAGTATCATATATGGCGCGTTATGATGCTTTTTGATGATTCATCATCAGTAAATAGCGCGTAGCATATGTAACGTTGCTTGGATTTGCATGAGTTTACATTTGTGTTTATAATATTTTTGACATGTACATTTTTATATAGCTTCTGCCCGCGACTCTGTCCGCGTGGAACTCATTTATATCCTAGTTCCATACATGCTTTCATCCCCCATTTCATCCCCTCAGGAGATTATTTCCGGAATATAAACCCACCTATGCCCTTCAGGATTCAACCTATATCCATACCAATTTCCATCTCGATCGGTTCAGCGGTTAAGCGTGAACAGGTAACAGACAGACAGATACTCGCATTAATAATATTAGTATGGACTAATAAATGAGTATGAGTGTGAGAGGGATAAAACGCATTTTAGGAAGTTTTCTGAAAATTTAAGTTTGAACCAAAAGAAATATATCTTATTTCAAATACACAATGAACAACCAGGATTTCTTACAAATTACGTTAACCCATTAAATCCAGCCTCATCTATCTTTCTAGCAATCCCAAATTTCCCCTCCAAATATATAATTCAATAAGAATCAGACTCAAAGGTTGAACTTTCTATTGTTCACAATTTAAATAAACTCAATGAGGACAACACTCAAAAGGGCTTACAAAACTTTAATGTCCTTTCAAAATTGGACCTTGTTTGTAATACAGCAGGGATTCTTTGTAAGAACCTCGTAATCAGATAAGCCTTTTCGACAAGTAGTTCAGTGATTAATTATGCGGCTCGAAACTGGGAGGAAACTTTGATTAAAACGTTTGGAAGGCAGCGAAGGTGGTTCCTTTTCAAAACTGTTTAGGGCATTTGGCTGCGCTGTGACAATAGATGGCGTTAATATACTTGGTTACAGCGGCATCGGTAGAGCCAAAATGTGTTTTTTATTCAAAAGACCCCTCCTCAAGTCCTCAAATGAAGGTTACTTACTGTGTAATGTTTTTTATTAGTCTGATTACGTGGACATATGTACGATGGAATGGGTCATTATTTTAATTTATCCATGGCCGCAAAATAAACTAAGATCTAGATAATCGTCATCCAATCTGTCTGCTTTGCCCAAAGGTTGACTGGTAGAGAATGCTTACGGCATTAAGTCCGCCTTTTGTACGATAAGTTGTCCTTTCGGACAATATAATGTAATAGTTTTAATACATAATCATTTGCTTTAATAACAAAATAATCGACTTCAAATCAGTACCCACATCTCTTCAAGTATGCATATAAAATTTGAAGAGTTTCTTCAACTTATCCAGGGTCCATCATCAGATCCTCCATGTCCATGGGACCTGGGAATAATATCCTATTAAAAATTGGTTGCCTGTAAAGTCAGTTTACGGACGATAATTTTATGTGATAACGTCATAAGAAAACATTTTCAATACCCATGTTGATTTTCAGACTTTGCCGCCACATTTCCCTGTTTTAGGGGTTGAATTCTCAACAAACGAGAAACGCGTATTTACTCATTTATCGTTAGGAATACCTGTGAAGTTTCGAATAAAATAGTCGGTCTTCTTCGTCTTCCCCATACAAACTCCCCATTCAATCTTGTTTCCCCATACAAACTTTGGACCCCCATTTCACCCCCTTAGAGGGTGAATTTTGAAAAATCCTTTCTTAGTGCACCCCTAGACCTTATAAGGAACCTACGTGCGAAATTTGGAATCTCTAGAACCAGCGGTTTAGGCTGTCCGTTGATAGTTCTAAACGGGACAATGACGTCACACTTTTTTGTCCGTGCAGCCGGCGTTCATCGATTTATAAGACGTTATCAAGTCAAAAAAAAGGATTTGTGAAGGTGTAATCGAGGAGCAAACGTAAAAAAGAAAACATCCCGACGAAGTGAAAACCTCTTCATTTTTTCGTCGGTTAAAAATACTATAAACTAAGCCTAACTAGATACTTTTATTCGATGAAATGTCCGTCGCGGAATCCTAAGGAATATTATGAATACATTTTTCTACACCAAAATTCTGGTAAGTGCCCAACTTGAAAAACGAAAGAATCGTCGAGACATTATAGGACACTTAGGTTCTTATTAAATAAGGCTTTATGATTATATCTCCTTCCCTTCTTATCCCCTTTATACGATTTGCTGCAACGCGTAAAAATACCCTGGATATTACGAGGCTAACCAACGTCCAATGGAAACATGATAAAAAGTTATGACAGTATAAAAATCCTACAATCACGTTCATCTTTTATGGGGCTCACTTACCTTAACTAGACTCTAGAACTTTTTAGGGTTTTAAGTGAGCCTCATCTAGCAGCTAGAGTACCTATTGAAAGACTGGTAATTTTCTCTAAAAACGTTTTTGAGACAAACGACTACCGACGTAGCCTAGCGGTAGGTAAACCCTGTCTATGAAGCCGACTGTTCGGGTTCGAATCCTAGTAACGGCAAATATTTTTGTGATGAGCATGAGTATTTGTTTCTGAGTCTCTTCATGCTTGTATAGCCCAGGTATTTTAGGACTAATGTAATAACGGTCCAGTGTCCTTAACAATCTTAAAGGTGGTTTTCCACCGGCGAGGCGAGGCGGGGCGTGGATGGGCGAGAATTGAAATTCGTATGGGACTTACTACCTATTTCCACCGCGCGCGACCCTAACATAGGTCATGAATAACTAGTATTTGAAATTCCGCGTCCCTAAATAGAGTTCAAATTTCATTACGAAAAGCTAGGGTAGGGCTGTAAAGCTTGGAATCCTTGTCCTAAAGCTTCGATGGGCTTTACGTGGTTAGGTATTTAAATATCCGTGAGAGACCTGGGTGTGGTTCATGATTCCAAACTATTGTTTGATAAGCATATTGATAGCATAGTGAGCAACGCACTGAGAGCTCTAGGATTCTTAATGCGAAACTCCGCTCACTTTACCCAAGCTAAGACTCTTAAAGTTTTATATTGTGCCTTAGTTAGAAGTAAACTTGAATATGCTTCCCAAATTTGGAATCCTTCTTATAGTACGTATGTAGACAGGATTGAACGCATTCAAAAAAAGTTCCTCAGACACTTATGTTTTAAGCTTAAAAGTCCGTATCACTCTAAGGATTATTTAAGCACTTGCAAAAAACATCATTTAATTCCATTACAAAAACGTCGTCAAATCGCGGATATAACTTACATACTCAATATCACCACTGGCAATATTGACTGTCCTGAACTCCTTTCTAAACTTTCGTTCAATACGCCCACTCGGTCTAAAAGGTTTTATCCCCCCCTTTCAGATAAACGCACTTTTTCTAATTATAGCAGCTCGTAACTTAAATAACTTGTCGAAGGATCTAGATATTGATGTTTTTAACTGCTCAATTGCTTCTATAAGGCGTTATCTAGTCAATCGGTGCTTCTAAATAACCTGTTGCAGGCAGTAGTATGCTATAGCGTCTGATCTGTAACTCCAATTAATCTGTGTCCGGTCCATGTTGTTCATCAAATTATTAAATATTAAGTTGTTTCACTTCGGTGTACATTTGTATTTGTGCATTTATAGGTGATTTGTACATCTAGAGATGTTCTCACTCGTTGCTTATATAGGATTTGTTTCTTCTTTTGCTTTTTATATTGTTATTTTGATACTTATATTCCATACTGTAACATTTTGTATCACATACTGTGCAAATGTTATCATATAGCGTGTACTGTGTAACATATTATTATATTCAGTTTCTATTTGCGAGTTCCTATAATTGGCTCTGTATTGCTATTTATAAAGTTTAGCGAATATTTCATAGCTGTTGGAATTCCTTGTATAAATAAATAAAATAAAAATAAATTCACAAAATTTTTAGGCATACAGTGCCCAAAAATTATAAAGTTGTTTGTTTAGTTTAGTCCTAGTTTTATAAATTTTTGGGGCTCTCACCGAAAACCAACGTCACGGCCCCGTGACAACATGCTGAGTGAGGCTCCCGTTTAGCACTGTAATATAAGGTTACCTTTTTGATTGCATTTCTTTTTTCCGTATTTTGTGTGCTATATAAATAAATTCTTATTCTTATTCAAAGACTTAGTGAGCGTACTACATATGGTGCTAGTTCAATTTGTGTCAGATTGTCCCCTAATATTTGGTTATAATGTATTTATTTTGAACTCCATTCGAAAACGAGAATTTTTATAAGTGTAACATGTAGGCATCGTAGCTCCTAAATAATACAATTGACTGTATAAGAAAGAAAGAAAGAAAGAAATAAACTTTATTGCCAAAACCTTAACTAAACACATACAATATTACAATCATATTAAAATTAAATGAGGCAATGGGTCCTAATACCAGCAGGTGCTTTCCAGAAATGACCAGCACTGATTTTCAGAATGGTCCCAAAATATACAAAAAATATATGTAAAACTACTAAATACTAAACATACTACTTAATATAAAAGTCCAGCACAGCAAAATATTACGTACATTCTTCAATCTGAAGTATACATCAAAGGTTCCTTTCGCGTTTTTACGTAGTTCGAACTAGAAGAAATCTTTTCATAACAAACTGCCAAGGACTAAGAAAAAGTTTCAACGTCCAGAATCAATGAGGCGTCTTCGTTAAGCAAAATGGAGTCGGAAGATAATAAAGCAAGGAGAAATGGAGCTGCGTTGTTGACCCTATTATAATCTTTCTTTTTACCAGCCGTACCCCTAGCATTGTCTGCGTGTTAAGTATTAACTCGTTTGGATTATCTCTCGAAATGTTCACACTTTTTCGGGGATTTAAAGTAAGTACTTGTCGGACGGCGTGGGGTGCGGATGCAGTACTTAATTAAATGTTTCATTTAAAAGGAACAAAAGCGGTTTTGATGTTGTGGCTCCTGCCATTTCAATAATGAATCAACATCGTTTGTTCCCGTCACTGACAGAGACACCAATTTGAAATTTTAATGATTTAAAAGTCTCGCCTGGTAAACCTGGTAAAGGTCGCGGGAGTCCGCTGGATGCGGGTGGCGCAGGACCGGTCATTGTGGCACTCTTTGGGGGAGGCCTATGTCCAGCAGTGGACGTCTTTCGGCTGATATGATGATGATGAAACGTCTCGCACAGATATTGGCGCGGCCCGCGATGTCGGTAATTTTGTAATCAGTAAATTTGACAGCTAATGTTACAGCTAGTGTTCCTGCAAGCTTAGGGACTATGATGGTAGCTCGTTTGTCAAAAGAGCGATTCCTTGATATGCGTTGAGGATCGATCACACCGAATATCTATAAAAACAATATTTTATACTGCGTCTGTTGCAGCGGCCGCAGCAGCGACGGTAGCAGAGTCTATGTGGTGTCCTTTAACATCGTATAGGTAAACCGCTTAACTTAGTCCTCGCCTGCGCGACTCGCGGATGCGGGGTTAGGACGATAACGGGGCGCGAGCGATGTGCGGGCTTCGCCTCCCGCACGTCGCCTGCACCCCGTTATCATCTCCCGCACTTCGCCTGCGCCCCGTTATAGTCCTATTGGACCTGAGGACTCTAGGACTGAGTTAAGGGATGCATTGATTCGAGTCGACCAGGTCCCCTAGACAGAGATACGCTTATGCCTTCCGAGCACGAGAAAAAGAGATGCTACAATCTTCGGGAATGGCTTTTTTGGACAAATATCGATAAATACCTAACTTAATGAAGTTTTATTTATATTTCATTAAGTGAGTTTTTGGATGAGATATAATAATATAGTATTAACTCGATTGTGTCATAAAATAATATAATTATTGTTTCAGTAAGTTTGAGTCAAAAAAGGAAAATATAGACCCAACTTTAACAACAAAAAAATCTATGGAGGAAATTTTAGGCAAAAATGTATCGATTAAATCAGATAAACAATCATATAGTCAAGAATCATATATCTGAAAATCAGATCTTATTGTTTCTTAATCTAGTCAGAACGACGTTTACGCACGCGATAATTTCCAATGCACCGCCTTAAGCAGTCTACCAATAGCATGTCTGGTGAGGTAGGGCACAGCGAAATATCATCCCGCTCGAATGTGGAGCAGCCCAACTGGGGAAGTACCTCCGACTTGCAGAAGACCACAGTCATAATAACACTACTACTTGCTCTGTAGTAGAGTTGTTCCTGGTGTGAGCAAGGTCGCCAGAGCTCCTGAGGATGCGTTGTGTTGAGAGCGAGGGAATTTGTTCCACCCTTGAGGTCGGCCGTTTGCCACCGTCGTTGTATAAGTATAAAAAAAGCATCCAAAATATATGAATGTCATGCCGAGAATTGAACGGAATATGTGAGTTGCCAAGTTCAAGGCGATTCCAACAACTGAATATCGCTGTTTTGTTTCTGACTGATTAAGTTTTACCATGTAGTCTCATTTGGCACAGACCATTGTAATAAATAATCGAAAACTTCTCTTCCGATGGCTTAGTCTGAGAATGATAAGAGAGTGTGTGTCTGGGAAATACTATGTTCATTTTACGATTTTGCTCTTGATAATGATCAATATTGTATACGTTCCATGAGATCTTGGCCTTGGCAGTGATTAGCTCGCAAATTGATAAAATACACAGTGATGGACAGTTTAGGTTTGAGAAAAAATCATGAATAAATTGTTGGGGACTAATTGCGTAGGATTTATAAGTATGGCTAACTAATACAAAGAAATTAAGAAAAGTAAAATTACAATATGATATAGTTTTAAATAATTAGTAGTAGTCTTGCATGTAGTTGTGAACAGTTCCAATAGGCATTTGTTTTTAAATTCCAAATTAAAGGATTTTTTTTCACTTTATTTATCCAAGCCGGATTCGAACCCGCGACCACAGGCATACGCGGCCTGTCGCTACTAAACAACCTAACGATTGGGACAATCCGTCTTGGCCTCAAAACAATTCAATCAGTTCCCTGTTAAAACGCCACAGGAGGGCATGTAATTATACACAATACATATATATTTATTATATTATCATCATCATCATCATCATCATATCAGTCGAAAGACGTCCACTGCTGGACATAGGCCTCCCCCAAAGAGTGCCAAAGTGACCGTGGTGTTATATTATATATATATTGTATTATATTATATATATATTGTATTATATTATATATATATATATATATATATATATATTTATTCTGGATTTTTTTTGTAAGATATTTCTCTCTTGTCGTGTTGCAATAAAGAGTATTTATTATTATTATACGTTTTCGTTAGCAGACCCTACTGCTGCTTCATTCAAAACTGCTTTAGGCATTTGTTTTGGTTGTGTGTTGTGTTATATTTTAATATTTAATGTATATTGGAGCAGTTCTCACCTAGGTACCTACAAGGGGTGTTTCTTAAGTTTTTTTTATCTATATACCATGTTTTCATTAACCCACTTAAGCACACCTAAGATGGTTGTTATTTTATCATTTATCGTTGTGGATAAGTGAGTGATAAAAAGGTAACAACCATGTTAATACAATTTGATCAAAGCATACTGCATTGCTTTGATCAAATTGTAACAACATGGTTCAAGAGAAAATGCCTTAATCAAACTGTAATTTCCGCAGTAAATTGATCGCTCAAAAAGTATACGAGGCATTCTTTGTTTTACCGCTCTGCTGGTCGATTGCGTATCGCGTGTCGCGTGGCGCCGCATCGCAACGGACGCGCGAGCACCCGGGCGCACCTAACCGCATTTTAGTAGAGTACAGTAGGCACAAGCTGGACGGAACCGCTCATATACGACGACAGCCGAGCACAGCCGTCCACGTCCGCGAGGAGCCGACCAGCAGCGAATCCAATTCAAATATGAAATACAATACAAGCTTCAAATTCCTTCGGCAACTTGAAAAATGCGCTCAGGCGCGCTCCGGGTCGGTCCGGTCGGCGAGAATGGTACACAGCGCTTCGTCTAGGGCGGCAAATACACCTGCGATCTAAGACATTTCTTATTTACCACCCTAAGTGAGTAATGTATTTATTACGCTCATCCAAAAAAATCAAAGCTCAATGGATCTCAACACAATTTGTTTTCTAAACATCGTCATAATCATCATATTCAATTTATATTCATATTTGAATATTCAGTAATTTCCAGTCGTTTCATTATTCTCTGTTTTTCTGTTTAATATCTCTTGATAATTTTTATATAACGATATTTTACTTACATGAATCCAATTACTCTTCGATCTTATAATAGTGACATAAATATGACAATTACTAATATTGTAACATGGTTACTTACGTAGAAATAATTTGAATGTAAATATCAATATACAATAGACTACATTTATACAATTTGTAAATAGTAATGGCAATAAACGCCCACTAAAAGTAACTTTTGAAGACCAGACCTTAACAGAATCCTGTAACACGAAATTTTTAGGCATATGGCATAAAATAAAATCGTTTGCATATGCTTTATGGAAACTTGCAAGAGTTACCTCAAAAGAAACTGCAATACAGGCCTATCACGGGTATGTTGGGTCCTTTCTGAGATATGCCATCCTTCTTTGGGGTAATTCAAGCCATGCAAAACGAGTGCGAATATCGCACAAAAAAATGCATCAGAGCTATCTACAACTTGGACATTCTCACATCCTGTAAGCCGTTATTTAGAGAATTAAAAATATTAACTATAGCCAATATGTATGCATATGAAATTTGTGTATTTAAAATCCAGAATTCAGAAATCCAGAGTAGTTCATCCAGAATTTTTCAACAAAAAAAGTGACATATGCAAATTTAACACGAGGTACCCAAATCGTCTTGCTATCCCGCCTAAAAAGACTCAAACATATGGCAAGAACGCATATTGTATGGCAATTGGTATTTATAATAGGTTACATGATGACATTAAAGAATTACCATTTAACATATTTAAATCAAGACTAAGAAAATTTTAATTGACATTATACTCGTATTTATTGTGTACATCCATTATGATAAATTTATATTTTATTAGTTAAATTATTTTTTTTGCATGCCAAGTGCTGGTGAAATGTGTGTTTCTCTGTAATATATGTATACCATCTTCTGTACCACGTTTTACGCCAAATAAATTACTTTACTTTACTTTACTTTACTGAGGCCGCGTTCAGGACGTTTAAAAGACTTCTCGTCATAGCCTTTAAGAGTCCGCAGTAAGCTCGGCCGAATTTCACCTTCCCATACAAACGTAGTTACGCTCTCATTTTAAAAATATGGGTTGGATTGTGACGAAACTTTGCATATACATTGACATGAGGTATATCTGTGTCTATAATTAGTTTATATGGTTCTCGTGTATAAAACAAACGAAATACAGCAAAAACAAGTTTAGTATGAAAAATTTAAATTCGCTGTATTTTTTTTACTATGGTATCTGAAGCTACAAAAACTAATTACAGACATAGATATACCTGTCATTGTATATGCAAAGTTTCGTTACAATCCAACACGTAGTTTTAAAATGAGAGCGTAACTACGTTTGTATGGAGAATCGAGCTTACTACGGACTCTTAACACTTTACTATTTTTGTAAATTTCAATATTGACTTGGCAATTATCTCTCAACGTTTAATATGGCTCCGGCAGCTGTCATTCCATAGAAACTTGTCAAACTTTCCATACATTCAGATTTTAACGAACACCGCGTACGATTAGACACGGTTTGGTGCAACCCGCCACTAGAATTGGTTATGCGTGATATAAGATCGGGTACACACGGCGATTTTATATGAAGTGCCAGAAACGCGATACAGCATGGATACATTAGTTACGAACGCGCGTTAGGACAAATTACCTGTCATTTTTCCATATAAAAAGTGACATTTAGATTTACCTGACGCTGGAAACTAAGCGGCATATCTGAGAGACTCGGCCAAAGCCCTCCTACACGTACACCTATAACCAAGCTGGGCAACTTTTAACATGGCACATCATATGACCGCACTTTGAAAACAAAACTTGGTTTTGCGAGCCACATAAGAGCGTTCCATAATCCAAATATATAAATAATTGCCGGAGTCGCTGTTGCCGGATACGGCGAGGACTATACTATATAAGGCCATATTACTGTATGAGTGACGTATCTGCATTATGTAATCTGTGGCAGGCCACATTGCCAAGTCTCCGCATGGCCATTACGCTGTAACTGACTAGCGGCTACGCTTCACGCCTCTGACGGCAATACGCCCGATATAATACGTCTTTAACGCAAAACATGACTTCGCAATTCCTGTCCCTCTCTTTAGTGAAGGCATATAGAGAAAATAAATATAAATGCACTTTAATGTCCTTATTTAATCCTATTTTTGGTTTTCGGATAAAAAAAAACCCTTATATTGCATTTTTTTTAAAGCCAATAATATAGGAGATACGAATAGAGGCACGGTTTTTACACCGTTTAATGAATGAAAGTAGTTTACTTATATCGAATTTTGTACAAACATGAATATGAATCATTCTAAAATGATAGGACGCGCCTAATAATTTGCTTGGCAACCAGAGTTGCCACAATTATTTTGAGAGCGTGCAAAGTTGGCGAATTATTATCTGTCATCTGTTACTTATGAGATGAGCGTAATGAGAAAGGGAACAAAACATTTTAATTGGCAGAGGTTTGTTAAGCTTTATGAATGTAGGGGCTACAGTATTTATACCCTATAGGTATTTATACCTATAGGGACTGTACATAATGCTTAAAGCGGTAAAAAATAAGTAATGTTGGCTTTTGTTGGCTAGTTGACGGCACCGACACCACTCGTTTAGTTTACTTTTTACAAGCTTTTATTTAACTTGCCCTGTTAGTATGTTAGTATGGGACAAATCTTGCGAGTTAAATTTGACCCACTTTCCGGTGACCTGATGATGGATCTGGAAGGTGGTCATAGGAACTCCGTAATAAAACCATATAACCTCATCGAGTTTGGGCTCGTTAGAATCGTTTAAATGAGTAGTTGATGACGGTATACAGAAAAGTACAGTCGGCAATAAAAGCTTGTACCAAAAATGAAATTTTTGACAGAAAGTTATTTATACTAAATCCCATTTTAATCCCAAAATTAATAGAGTATGTTTATAACGTATGAGTTGAGTTTTAACACTCATTTTCGAAAAAGGTCGTTGAAAAGTTTCTTTCTGTTCCACTGGTTTTTTTGTTGCAGATATGCAATACAAGACATGGGATCTTAACTAATATAGAATTTACATATGTACAATTTACCACATCCCAGATAACATTAGAATTTTAACGGACAAATTAGTCTACGTTTTGTCGTGTATTTAGGATATCAATGGAAAAAATTGAACTAGTTTTTCGTATTTCTATCATTCAGTGCTTTCCAAACATAATAATACTAAAGTTTTTGCGTTCCAAAATGGTTTTCCTAAATCGCATCACGATAAACGCACGATTTTACTAATCATATATGATGACATACCTACTTAATGGAAATTTATAAAATAACGTGTGCTTATATTTATCTGCACATAATTCATGTTAAAGTCCCAATATATCTACATATTACTAGTATAATTTAATAACAAATAAAACAATTGTAATAGTTACCCTCAGCACTAGTAACATTCCATTGCACGGTCGTAAAACGGCTTGTCTGCAATCCCAATGCACAACACACAACAACAAACATTTAGCATAAACATTTAGCTACTAGCCTGTAGAACAATACCCATGTTGTAAAACAATCATTAGTAACGTTTGCTCTCAGTATCTGGGAGCACGGCAGTGCCCCCGCCAAGTCGAGCAAAACAGCGGCACGGCCGTACCATCCTTTTCTCGAAGCAGTTCAGGCTATTTTCGACAGTTACAGTTTATACTGACCCCAATATTACGTGTATCCAATAGATATATTATAGATAGTGCGCAACATAAAAAAAACGTACAAACATGGATTGACGACGGCAATGACTTAAGTTTCTGACAAAAAAATCATTTTTGGTACAAGCTTTTATTGTCGACTGTACTTTTCTGTATACCATCATCAACTACTCATTAAGATGATTTTAACGAGCCCAAACTCGATGGGGTTATGTGGTTTTATTACGGAGTTCCTATGGCCACCTTCCAGCGCCATCATCAGATCAGCTCCACGTCATCATAATATTGTATTGTCACGCTATTTGCATATTCGTGCAAAATTTCAACTCGAAGGCTTTGATGTGTCTTCTGGTGCCTCTCACTCTCATGGAGATAGCTTGTATGAGTGATATTTGAACTAACTTTTAGCCAGAAAATTAATTGAGAGTAAGGTTTTTCCCATTTGGATGATAATTTGGATGCTGACCCCAATGTAGTTTAGTTAGTAAAAATGCGTTTATAAAAAAGTTTAACTACATGAACTCTTTTTTGAATTCGATTTGTTTGGGTTGATTCTATTGGTCCTCTTACATTTGTACCTCTGCAGACTTTTTTTACAAGCTTTCATTTAACTTGACATGTTCGTTTGTTAGTGCGGGACAAATCTTGAACTTTATTTTGAACCAGCCACATTAAGCCGGAAGCTCAGAATTTATCATTTCTTCAAAAAAAGAAGGCAAAATATATTGTGTCCGTTGACGAAAATCCCATTCAAATATTTCAAAAACTTACGAAGCTACAAGCGTTTTAATGTTGATTTTTAGAGAGAGAAAACGCTAGGGGATCGTGACGTCACGATCCTCGAGAGTCATAGTAAATGACAAACGTTTCATATAAAGGTGCGTTTTGCGGAAAAGGGACATAACATTACCCTCTCTTAAAACTTTGGATACTTATTTAACCTCATGCGTGGCTTTTTTCTCCATATGACTACATTTTTAATCCTTTTCGAGGAAATGCAACATTATTGATTATTATATTTAGTGTCTACACCTCTATTTAATATTGTGGTACAATATCGTGCTCATCTTATGATGGAGCCAGAAGGTTGGCATGCGAATTCAGTTCTTAACCGACGTAGCCCTGTTGAGTTCGGGCTCGTTAGAATCGTCTCGACGAGCAGTTGATGACGGTATACAGAAAAGTACAGTTGGTAATAAAAGCTTGTACAAAAAAATCAATGATTACAGAAACTTATTTATTTATATGGTCGTGACGCACTGGAAAAAAATACTTTCATAGTAAAACCTGGGACAGTTATTTTTTTATGTAAAGATCGATAGTTTTAACGTATCTAAATGAGAATAATTAAAAAAAAAACTGAAATAAAGTTAATGTATCTACATTTTTTTTGTCACATTTATTTATTTATTTATTTATTTGGCAATGGTAGGTCAGTTCTCCTAGTAATTTCCCGGTTGTATCCTAAAGCCCACTAATCCCAATGTTTGGCAAAGCCGCAGGATTCAATATAACCTTGGTGTATCTTGCACGACTATCACAAGACGGCGCGCGAGCTCTCTCGATTTTTCTCGCACTATTCTTATCTCTCTTATTAGAAAACTTAGAAAAATCGATTGTGAAATCGGTTCAGTGTTTCCGGAGTATACCCCCTGCGTATAAACTTAAGACGTTACAAAGCTACGACCGCACAGTCTTTTCCTCTTTATAATATTAGCATCGAATACACTCAAGAGAATCAGAAAAAGTAGACATTCTTGTCAAAATGCAACCATTTTATTGCCAGTAATAACCATTTACTGACGCAATAGCCAGTTGCCAATCCTTTTAACGTCTAAAGTTCCAGCTCGCCACTGTATTTAGAAGTGGCAACGAAAATAAAAGCCGAAGGTCTATTTAACTAAACTTTCATGGAATTGAAACCTAATTGATTATTGCGCGCATTCGTATTGACGCGAGTTAGCGCACGCATTTTCAAAGCGTCTCGGCGTTTCAACTGCTGTCCGTCCGTAGTGTCCGTACCGACACCAGTAGCCCGTTTCCCGGAGCCATATCAGCCAAAAGATGTCGATTGCTGGACATATTTAGGCCTCGCGCAAAGAGTGCCGCAATGACCGGTACTGCGTCGCCCGCATCCAGCGGACTCCCGCTATCTTTACCAGACTCCGTATCATGGTCAGCCTTATCACGCTATAAGTGACAAGATAGAGCGTCCGTCTCGTTCCATCGGGACGTTCCACGGTGTCAGCCAGGCCGACCATGATACGGGGTCAGGTCGTCAGTCCACCTTGTGGGGGCCACTGTCGCCCACGTGTTCCAATTAAGCGTTCCAGGTTTACCCGCGCTGCGCCTGCGCTGCTGGTACACCTGTTTAGACTTGTAAATTGAAACTGTTGACTTGACTGACAGTTGACACTGTCCGATTAGTGATACCGAGCCCGCGCCTACAAATTCGGAACTGGAAGACCACCCACGCATTGAAACGAGCACTCGCAATGACGAATTCAATTCCAATTTAATGCCCAGTCAAATAGACTCCCAGTTATACGTTTCGACACGTGTTCTGGGACCGTTCCATTACACGCTAAATCTAAAAGCTTCTCGTTCTGCGTTCAGAATGCGAGCACTGCGAGTCCAGTCGCGATGTGGGATTGAAAAGTTTCGAGCAAATATTGGAGTAAAACAAGGTGAAATGGAACGTTGGTCGCTACAAAATGGAGCGTTATTGGTATGAATTCCCTGGGCATCTACACATTTAAATAAAATAAATATTAATAAATATTAGTGGACAATCTTACACAAATCGACCTAGACCCAAACTAAGCAAAGCTTGTACTATGGGTACTAGACGACGATACACATACTTATATATATAAATAAATACTTAAATACATAGAAACATCCATGACTCATCCGTCACACAAATAAATGCCCTTACCGGGATTCGAACCCAGGACCTCTTGCTTCGTAGGCAGGATCACTACCGATTAGGCTAAAGCGGTCGTCGCTTAATTTTTATTCGAAATTTCAAATTGAAGCGTTTTTTTGTAATGTTTTGCTCCGAGCCGGATTCGAGTATCCTTCTGGCATAAGCTGCTGGCCGCTCTAACCAACTGAGCTATCGGAATCGTATTCGGTTGAACGAAATTATCAATCAGTTCCCTTATTCTTCGGGGCGGTACGAATACATACACTCCCACTTCCGATGATCCCAAAGATCCTAATATCCTAAGAGCCGTTTTATAATATATACCAGTGAAAGAATTTTGGAAATCGGAGATTGTACACCCTATATTCCACATGCCTCTTTATCATTATAAAGGGTGTTCGCGCGGATTACTTCATTTCATTCATCTATACTGTAGCGACACCTTGTGACCCGTGTTGATCGTATTTTATTATCTACGCACATATTATACCTATGTATCCGTTCCTTTCCCTCGCATGACGCGCTGCGTGTGTCAAAATAGTACAACTAGAACATGCTCTCATTAACGAAATGAGCTTATAGTAAAGCACGGGATAAGTGATTCGGACTGTTGAAAAAGCACTCACTTCGCTTCCTTCCGCGTCGAGATGTTGCGCCCGCGAACGCGCACTCTCCGACTTTTAATATACAATACTTAATGATAATGATAGATAAATTGTGCTAATTATATTGAAGAACTTTGTATTGTATTTGTGAACTGTATCTTCGCGATAGAATCGTGCGATATAATCAGTGCATTTTGGACACTTTGTGGCATACATGAATAGCGCCCCCGCGATTGAAGAAACTGTGATTTATAACCCTGGCCAGGGTACTTCGAAGAAGCTCACCCATTCAACTGAAGAACTTATCTGAAGGTACCCATTCGATTATCATGCGAATCTCCTTGTTTTATCCTGTGTTCATAATTGTGTGTGCGTAGGTGATAAACTATTATTATAAATCGCAGTAAAAATGCAATGGTTTTGATATTGGCAATCTCACGCTTCGATCATCTACCTAAGGTAATACTCGTACGCAAGGTCCTTCGAATTTATATTAGTTTTTAAATTTACGTATTCGACACCCGTCGAGCGTAACCATTTTTGGTCCGGATCGAACCGGATATGAACCACACTTAGGCAATGTTAGTTATTTAGTTTCATAATATAGAAGTAATCCCCGCGCTTATCTACCTATTAAATAGTAAGGTAGATATTCTATTTCGCTTTGTTTTGTTCGCTGTCATAGCCGCTCTCTTTTTTCGTTATATTTCGTCGCTTTGTGCTGTTTTAATAGAAAATCTCGCGCCGCGCCTACCTAAGTACCTAAATCATTAGTAGTTAGGTAGGTATTTTATTTTTTATTTAGTTGTAAATCGCTACTAGGTTAATACAATATATCGTAGTTTGTTTCGCTCGCATAACTTTGTCGCTTTGTTTAGATAGTTTCGCTCGCATTTTTGGTAGATATAACGTCGTCGCTTTCTTTAGATTTTTTCGCTCGCATTTTAGTAGGTATTACGTCGTCACTCATAACTTTGTTATTATTGCAAAAAGTTATTTTGGTATCCTCGCAACGGATTATTACGCCCTTACGCTTCGATTATTAGATATCATAGTTGTTCCCACGTACGGTACCTATTTGTTTTCGTGTCTCCGCTCCGCGCTTAGGTTTAAGTTACTTTGATTGCGCCGGCGCCTCTTTGGGCTGGTGCCGCTCTGTTATTGTTAAGTATTAAGTACTCGTATTTAGTTTCGTCGCTCTCGTATTCTAGTTATAAACAATATACATTCGTGGTTGCTTTAAATATATTTTCGTATCGTGTTGTTGGTTTAATTAATATATGCTTGTATGCAGTATTGTTTTATTCCTTCGTATTAGTCTTTGCAGTTAGGGAAAAGTCGCAATAATTTCGTCCGCAATTACAACACGTGCTCGATCCAAAATGGCTGAAAAGAAATTACGAAACCTAGAATCGAGACGTGCCGTGTATTTCACGCGAGCACAGTCAATTTTAGCTTTGTCTAAAAAATTAGATGACGAGATAAATAGTGAAGATTTTCTTTCTAGTGTCGAAACATTGGACTCGATTAGAGACAATTACTTACAAACGCTTGAACGAATAAACGAATTACAGATGACTATTACTCCCGATGCGCAACCGGACTACAGTTCTTGGTCGCAATTCGAAGATATGTACTGTCGAATAAAAAGGCAGCATTTTAAGCTGACCGCCCCGCGCGCCGTAAAACCAGATCTTGGTTCACTTATGTACTCGTTAGATGTCAAACCAATGGGTTCCAAACTTCCTCCGATAGAAATTCCCGAATTCAGCGGTGACCCACGTGGTTGGCCTTTGTTTTATGCTAGTTTCAAAACAACGGTTCACGAAAATCATAGCCTTAGTGACGCGGAAAAACTATACTACTTAATAGGTAAATTAACTGGCAAAGCGCAATCAGTTTGCGCCGGCCTGACGCCTTGCGCTGAAAATTATTCTATAATTTTTAACAATTTAGTTAGCAAATATGACGACAAACGCATGCAAAGCACTGCATACTTAGATCAAGTTTTAAATTTGAAGCCGTTGAGTACGGTCAATTCTGAAAATTTGGACAATTTCGTTGACAAACTGTCGTCATCAGTCGCCGCGCTTAAAGGGTTAAAATTGCCCGATTTATGTGATTTTATTTTGCTTCATATTGCATCGAAAAAAATAGACGCTGATATGATTCGCGCATTTGAAATGGATAGCCGAGGTACAGAAATACCTACCTTAGACGATTTGATTACCTTCTTACGGTATCAGGTAAAAATCTTGCAACGCACCTCTAGTAGTGCTAAAAATTCTCAAGTTTCCAAATACATCGACCCTCCCAAGTGTGCAAAGAATACACATTCGTATTTAAATGTTGCAAATGAAGATGTGCCTTCTACCTCGAAGCCACTCGCGCCCCCGCCGCGGCCGCTCGGTAACAATAACAATATTAGATCGGAAACTTGCTCGCTGTGCGACGCACCCGCACCTCATGAACAACTATATAAGTGCGCGGGCTTTCAAAACCTGACGCCGCATGAGAGATATAGTTTCGTTAAAACATTTAACTATTGTCTGAACTGTCTAAGTTACAAACATAGAATAAATAATTGCAATTCTGCAAGCTCGTGCCGCAAATGCCACAACAAACATCACTCGATGTTACATTTCGATAACAGTGTATCTGTTCCCGCGTTGTCGGCTGAAACGTTCCATGGTCAATTGCCGCACGCTAATCGGTCAAAGGAATTCGAGACTTCCTGCTTCGCTCCCGCTTACGTCCAACCCGCGCAGATTTTGCCAACCTCGCCGCCGCCGCAGCCGATGTCTACCACCGGCGTGCGCGCAGATATGTCTCATCCTCACACGTCATCGAATCTAGCGCCGCCGCCAGGGCTGCGTTCTGGTGAAACAGATAGAGTTACGGCTCACATGCAGTATTCGGTTAATAACTGCAGTTATGTAGAGCCTAGCAACGTTTCGACTACCGAGTTGTTAGCAACCGCTCGCGTGATAGTTCATGACTCGAATGGTCAAGAGCGTTTAGTTAGATGTTTGTTAGATAGTGCATCGCAATCTAATTTCATTACGCGTCAATGCTGTGATCGGTTAGGTATATATACGTACCAGAAAAATATTATGGTTAGAGGAATAGCCGGGTCAAGTAAAGTCTTAAATTCGCAAGTGAATGTAAGATTCTTTTCTCGATTCGATAGAAGCATTAGCTACGAGCTCGATACTCTGGTAGTCGACAAGGTTACTGATCGTTTGCCTAACGTCGAAGTAGATAGATCGATGCTAAAATATTTTGACTCACTCCGACTTGCCGATGACACATATGCTGTCACAGGGGACATTGATATGTTGATAGGCGCTTCGTTGTTTCCTCATTTATTGCTTGGCAATAGCATACAAGGTAATCATGGATCACCATGCGCTTTAAACACTGTACTTGGGTATGTTATTATAGGCAACGCTCCTGCCACCGTTAATAACTTCTCGTCTGTCTCATGTTGTTGTGTCGTGCCTCCCTCCGTGGATAATATTGAACAGTCATTTTGGCAACGTTGCCTTCGCAAGCACCTAAGCACGTCACAGACACGAATTAAATGGAATACTCCTGCGGTTCCAATAGTGATAGGGACAATCGTTATTGTTCACACCGCAAACGTACCTCCGCTTTTTTGGCCTTTGGGTATAGTCGAAGAGATTTACCCCGGTAATGATGGGATCATGAGAGTTGCTAAAGTCAAAACATCGTCTGGGTTTTACTTGTGCCCAATAGGCCCGCTTTGCACCTTGTCCAATCAAATGTAAAGTGAATTTTGGCAAACCTAATAGTAGTAGTTATAGATAGAAGTATATATTTTTTGTCTTCATTTTTTTTACTCACATTTTTCTTTGAAGGCTTCCCTTCATGCTGGGGGGAATGTTCGCGCGGATTACTTCATTTCATTCATCTATACTGTAGCGACACCTTGTGACCCGTGTTGATCGTATTTTATTATCTACGCACATATTATACCTATGTATCCGTTCCTTTCCCTCGCATGACGCGCTGCGTGTGTCAAAATAGTACAACTAGAACATGCTCTCATTAACGAAATGAGCTTATAGTAAAGCACGGGATAAGTGATTCGGACTGTTGAAAAAGCACTCACTTCGCTTCCTTCCGCGTCGAGATGTTGCGCCCGCGAACGCGCACTCTCCGACTTTTAATATACAATACTTAATGATAATGATAGATAAATTGTGCTAATTATATTGAAGAACTTTGTATTGTATTTGTGAACTGTATCTTC
Organism: Epinotia bilunana; assembly: GCA_947049275.1. Taxonomy (NCBI): domain Eukaryota; kingdom Metazoa; phylum Arthropoda; class Insecta; order Lepidoptera; family Tortricidae; genus Epinotia; species Epinotia bilunana. The sequence continues at coordinate 18,885,948 of OX346266.1, read as the reverse complement.
GCGATAGAATCGTGCGATATAATCAGTGCATTTTGGACACTTTGTGGCATACATGAATAGCGCCCCCGCGATTGAAGAAACTGTGATTTATAACCCTGGCCAGGGTACTTCGAAGAAGCTCACCCATTCAACTGAAGAACTTATCTGAAGGTACCCATTCGATTATCATGCGAATCTCCTTGTTTTATCCTGTGTTCATAATTGTGTGTGCGTAGGTGATAAACTATTATTATAAATCGCAGTAAAAATGCAATGGTTTTGATATTGGCAATCTCACGCTTCGATCATCTACCTAAGGTAATACTCGTACGCAAGGTCCTTCGAATTTATATTAGTTTTTAAATTTACGTATTCGACACCCGTCGAGCGTAACCAAAGGGTGTCCCAACATACATCATATATGGAAAATCTTGCGTTCTTTTTGGGACACCCTATAGTAGGTAGTATAAGGCAAACGTCCGAGTGCTCGACGCTGTACTAGTATATAGCATGGGCACTCTGTCAAAGTCACACTTTATGGCTTTTTGAACGAAGAAAAATCCTCTTAATTCGAATTTAACCCATATTGCTTAACCACTCACTCCAAATCATATTACCCAACCACACACTTGCTTGTGGCAACCACAGTTGCCAATTATGAGCACCCGTAAACTGATAGTGGCAACTGTGGTTGCCAAGCGAACTATGGGCTGCTTAGATAAACAAAAATTTAAAGCAATTTAGGCTGCCGTTTTTTAAATCCGATATCAAGTGAGCGCTTAAGACAGAGTGGCGTGGTTCGGCGTCGAGCACTCGGACTTACCTTAGATAATATTTATATAGATTGATCAACTTAAAGAAATTTGTCCAAGATCACGTTTCAGTCTTACAAAATATACTTAACATCTTTTTATCGAGGAGAACAAGCATTATGGATGGACACGAATATTAATAATGCAAGAGACCAATCCTACGATTTTATCGAATAAAATATAGAAAAAATGTGTTCCGATAAGGCTTTCCAGACGGCACGCAATCTAGCTTAATAGGTCGCAAGGAGGGATCGAATCAGACGCGTCATATTTCTGCGGGATCAATAGTAGATTGTGTCTTAAGGGAGCGAAATTATTTTTTAAGGCGAGTGTGGTATATAGAATCGTCAGTAAAGCGAAGAATGCTGCAATAGAATCCTGATCGCAGCCAGAGATATTTACGATACGATACGATACGATCATTTATTCATAAAAGATATTTTACATGTTATTATGTCTTAATACTAACCACACATAATATTATCCACACTTACAATTACTTTTCAACACACTGTTCAGCCCTACTTCCCCTCCTTATCTTTCTGAGCGGTTTAACTATATGGCAGACGGCAGTGGCCACCGCTTGCGGTCGGGTGCTAACCTTACTCTTGCTGTACCGTCTAGAAAGACGCGAACATACTCCAGATCTTTTACCGCGCACGCTGTTAAGTTGTGGAATGAGTTGCCTTTGTCGCTGAGACAGTCGCGGTCTGTTGCGTCACTTAAGATGAATTTGAAGAAGTTGTGGCTTTCCAATGACTTGTGAATTGGTTGAATATAGTATTTATTTATTTATTGTATATTTGCGATATATATAGTGTGTATTATATTTTATACTGTATATTTATATATGAATTTATTCAAGCAACCATAATTAAAAAAAACAAACATAAAACTTAAACTATAGGTAAAAAATTTGGCATAAATCGCCGTCAACGGGCATGGTGCCCAGAAGGCTGGCCGTATTTCCTCGCTGTATAGCGATACTAACACGCTGTGCGAAATACTGGCCAGCCCTCTGGTCGCCCGAGGCTTCTATTAAGCGCGTCGCCAAATCTTTATAAAGCCGACGCGCACTTGGACCCCAAGGCCCCAAGGTTTCAACTCCAAACGCCGCAAACATTTCGGCCGAGGATATATGTATTGGCATGTTTTTATTTGTCTAGAATTAATACCTATTAGGTTTTGTTTTCATTTTCTCTGTGTTTTTGTACACGGTATAAGTTTGCCTATCTCGGTCTACCTATCTTCCTCTCAATTGCTCAAAGGTTAGCTGGAAGAGATTATAGGGATAAGTTCGCCTTTGTACTTTGATCTATTGTGTGACATGTATATTCTTTAACCTGTTATTGTGTACAATAAAGTGCTTACATACATACATACATACAAGCATTTTTACAGGCATATAACCTAAGACAATATAGTGTAACTATTTAATATTATATATTTATTATTTAATATTATTTATTTACATAGTACTCTTATAAAATTATATTTTATTTATCTCTTCTAACACATTATGAGCAATGCAAGCAGGTCGGTGCGCCCGCGCGGCTCGGCTAGCAGCCGCGGACGTAGTCTACGCCACACATACCTATCGAGAACACACTCACCACTGTATATTTTACCCCGAAGTAATTTAAATATGTAAGTTGCCAGGCACGCACCCGCTTCTTCTTCGCACAGGCACTAAACCCATTTCCTGGTAGAAGTTGCGGGAGTCCGCTGGATACGGGTGGCGCAAGACCGGTTCAGCACTGGACGGCTTTCGACTGATATGATAATGAATCCTATTTGGGTTGGGGGATTTTGGGCGCTTGGCTCGCTTATCTAGTGAGTGTGCGTGATAGTAAGGCGCCTTAATAAAAGCCCAAGCATGGTTGCGACACGAGGGAAGTGACATACGGGTTGCCAACCTCTAGTGAGAGCTAAAGTAGCATTGTGAGTTTGTGCAATGTAAGTTTCTAAGAATGTGCGTAAAATGTGGGTATAAAAGATCGACAAAATGTGATATTGCAGTAATAGGTTGCTAGCCCATCGCCGCATTAAGCCTAAGTCCACCCTTTCTACGAATACGACTTTTCTTTTGTGAAATGAAGTTTCAATAATTATATACATAAATGATTTCATTTTCGTTTAATATCTTCGAATAATTCCGTTTTCATACATCTTTTATTCGTCTTTTCAAACATCGTATTTGATAGAGAGAGGAGAGATAAGGTAAAGGCATGTTAATGCTTTCGAGCAAGGATTTTGCAGACATTCGCATCCGCATCCGCAACTGCGGAAGTTCCGCACAACTTTCAAAATCAACATCCGCATCCGCATCCGCTAAAATTGATAGATATTTTCGAGAGCGTGCAAACATTTAGTTACAACTCGACAAAGTCGCGATCGCCTGCGAGCGGCTATGATTAGCAACCCACACTACGATGTTTACTGTGTGCGTGCGGTTCAAGAGCTGCCGTGCTGTTGGACCGACCCTTCTTGATCATTGTTATACTTTCACTTTATAGTGAAGTAGGAAATAAAAATCAGTTTAAGTTGTAGTTTTAAATGTTTTTATTTTATGAAACTTACGCACTTATTTACTTACTATAAAACTAGTGCATAAGCCAAATCTTGGGATTAGGTGTCAAAGCGGAGCCTGAGCTCCTTTTAGGGCACAACCGGGAATAACGCTAGGGGATGATGATGACGCACTTATTTTCTTATGTCATACGGTATAGGTTTGTATGGAGACTCGACTGACTCTAACAGTGTTTAAATTACAAACACAACCCGTACGAATATTGGTCCCAGTAAATCCGAGCCACTCGTGTAGTTTAAAATGTTCAAATTATTATACCTATAGAAGATCTTTTAGTGAATCCATTTTATTTTTGATGTAAAATAAAATAATCATGTTATTTTCTAAAATAAATAAATGAATCTATCTATATTTTAAGTTCCTCCTAGGTAAGTACGAGTATGTCCCTAATTAATTTTCTCCCATCAACCATTACATTTCTTTCAATATTAATTTTGGCTCCATCTTCTCCTTCCAAAACCAGTCATGTTTATTCATTTTTGCAGTCTTACAGCTGGAACTCTTCTTCTGTCCACACCGAACTGGCATTACATATGGCAACATATATTCCAAAAGAGCTCTTTTTGGAGTTCCTTGATTGTCCTGTGCAATATCCTTTGTTTGTGCAGTATCACATATCATCATCATCATCATATCAGCCGAAAGACGTCCACTCCTGGCGAAGAATTTGGTCCTCATTCCTCACCCATATTCGACGGTTTTTCTCATTTTTTTCTGTCTGAAAATAAAGTTCATCTTTACCACAAAAATTAATTACCAAAAACATTGATTTCCCTTGAAAAGTAAGTATTCTAAGTTTCATAACCGTAGGTTTAAATATAACGTTTTCGTTCCAAACCCTTTTTCAGCATTCTATGGGTAGAATTTTCTAAAACAGTGAAACATGATATATTCTTTCATATCTTTTGAAGAGTATATTCCCAGTTATATAAAAAACAAAGTTTTTTAAATTCAGAATTCCACCCCCCTTCTCATCCCCTATTTAATTTAGCCTTACCCCTAGTACAAATCATAAAAGAAACCTCTATGCCAAATTTCAGCTTTCTATGTGTAAAGGTTTGGGCGCGGCGTGCGCCGCAGGCTAAGATGATGATGATGACGAATTTTATAAAACGATTACTAACTCGAAAGTATTTCATACAATCGTTACATAACCCCTAGGCAAGTGCGGTATAAACATAAATAATATGAATAATATTGGTGACTTAACTTTTAACTTGTCTGGCCGTACGTAGTATTATTGGATTTTTTCATCCCAAATAATTTTCGTTTATTACCCATTTCTATAAAAAGTTATATCACTTTAGTGGCTTGTGAAACAATAAAATAAATAAACTTAAGTAACATGTAAAATTACTTACCAAGTATCAATCAGTAGCGGACGCACTACAGCTGGTCAGGCGCGTGTCGGGTACGCTCGGTCACCGACCTTTGGGCAGCGACGAGAGCGATACGTCCGTTCTTTGGGAAGGCCCGGCGCGTAATGACTTGAACAACGTTTTCGCTTGCGGCTATATAGTGATTTTTAAAAAATGGGCTAAATTAACTGGGTCACCCATAAGCGTAAAAAAAATCACGTGATATTAAACAAGTCCTGTAGTTTTATAATAAAATGTTTGATTTCCAAAACATTATCAAATACGTGAATAAAAAAATGTTTAAACTAACCGAATTAGACATTATGTAGTACTATTTTTTAATAGGAAAACCCAATATTTTAGAACTAGTGCGATTGGTATGTACTGAAAGACTATATATTCCATTGTAAAAGGCAAACATCGATACATTTTTGAAAGGTTAAAATGGTAATATTCTACCTGAAAGATAGCTCTGACGCGTATTTTTGCGAAACACTCCGACGAAAACCTGGTTGTATTAAATAACCTTTTATATAAATAGAATTATAGCAATGGTATGGTCTAGAATAAGAGTTTATCTATACAAAACTACTGTTTCTCTCGTTAAAGTAAACTACTGTTTACTTTAACAATGCAATAATTTGAACGAAACTATGGCCTTTGAAAAAGCTTTACGTTAGCTAAAATACGAACTTTTTGTTTGCACTCTCTTAATTTGCCTGACCAGAATCGTTGGGGCTGTCCTACGTCACCGAGGCTTGAACTTTAGCTTTTTTTTGTCAAACTAAGGGTTATTAACACATTCACTGCCAAGAATCGCTACGCGCTACGCTCGTAGCCGATCCCGTGGTTTTCCTCGTATGTAGCGGAAAGCGACTAGACGAGCGGGTTCCTGGCAGTGAAAGTGTTAAAAAAAAACTTTTACAGTACATATGGTGCTACTTTCCCGCACTAGTGCGGAAATGAGCACTTTTCGTGCATATGTCGAAACTTTAAAGAGCCATATATACAGTAAAACGTTGTACGATACACGTGCGAATAGGTAATTCGCAACTCGTGTCGATTTAAAACACTCCCTTCGGTCGTGTTTTAATTTATCACCACTCGTTGTGAATTTCCTATTTCTGGCACTTGTATCGTAAATAACTATTATAGTACATACTTATGGTGCTACTTTCCCGCACTAGTGCGGAAGAGAGCACTTTTCGTGCATATGTCGAAACTTTAAAGAGCTATATGTACAGTAAAACGTTGTACTATACACGTGCGAATAGGTAATTCGCAACTCGTGTTGATTTAAAACACTCCCTTCGGTCGTGTTTTAATTTATCACCACTCGTTGCGAATTTCCTATTTTTGGCACTTGTATCGTAAATAACTATTTTGATTTGTTGGTTACGATTGTAATTTAGTCTCAACGCGTTTGATGATATCACATAAAATGGACGTTGTTTTTTTACGTTTTGCAGCTGATGACGAAAAATCGCATCCGTGGCATCCCTGCTTTGGGGGCTGTGTTGAATAAAAAAATATATCGTACAAATTAATTTGTTCAGTATCGTCTGTAAAATACTCTATGGACCGGACACGTAATGTACTCTCTCAGTCAAATTAGGGGGGGGCTATCCAACTACCCACCATTCCAGTACTTCTTCTAAATAATCATTGACCTTCTGAAATCATGGTGAAGGAATTGCCATCTCTCCCTGAACCCTAACCTAGCCCCGCTATTATAATATATATATATGATTGATAATCAATTCTTTTTTATGTATTTAAATCACACGGGGCTTCAAGAAGAATATTTAATTGAACAGTAATTAAAAAATAATTTTGACTTTGAAGGTTTTCTTACAGAATAAAAATGCCTAACCTAATGTCTCCTACCCGTGTCTTTTTTTTTCTTAATTTTAATTTTCCTGACAGCAAGCCTTCGCCTTTTAGAGAGTGTGTATAAATGACGTTATTTTCTAGAACCCACCTTGTGCATTACATACTTTACATTACATAAGTGGAATATGAAGGTTTAAGAACATAAAATGCAAAGAAAATATTACGTAACCACTTAACAACACACTTTCAAACTCATTTCCAATAGAAGAACGATACAACAGCACTTGAATTCCATACTACCTTAATTCATTTGTTTTTATAACGGTAGGCATGGGCACCTTACTTTCAAATTCAATTTCACTTTCATCTCAAATCGAACCGCATAGCGCTTGCTATAAGGTTGCTTGTACAACTACACGGACGTTAGATGTGTCGTTGTGAATGTAAATGGTCTATAGGAGCCTTTTTTATAACCCAAAGCTTTCGTGAGTATTATTTACGGCGAAAACTTGCTCCCACTTTATTTTAGGTTAGAACGTACTCTCGATTTTCATACTGGATGCTTTATAAGGCTGTGTCTACATTACATTATTTATTGCACTGTAGTAAATGAAGAAAGTAGTAGCATTGCTCATTGGATAGAATGTTTCTTTAGCGTGAAATAGTGTTCTTCTAGCATTTACGGGGTCATGTAGATTAGTCATCGATGTCTCAGATTAAAGAGATAATTTTTTTTAAACATATTTATATCATCACCTTAAGACGTCAATGCTGAGGATCAAGGCATCATGTCCCATTCTTGCTGACCAGACTGCTCCATAGGCTCTGGCGGGTGGTAACCCGCCTTATGCATGGCCTCGTGCAGAAGTAGTTGCAAGGATGCAGTGTTTTGGGTGCTCCATCTAGCGGGTGGTCCGCGCCGGGTCCTCTGCCCTTCAACTGTGCCTTTATATTAAAAACAATAAAAAACCAAACAAGAACAGTTCTATGGTCAAACAGGATCCTTTCATTGTTCTTCATATCTCTCTATCTCTTCATGGAATTAATATATTGCATTAATAAGCTAAAGCGTGCTACCATATTTTCGTAAGTAATGTAGGAATAAATATTTTTGATTGTTGTCAACTGTCATACTTATTTTGATACACACACATAGGAGATACTATCCCTTCATTCCCGTAAAAAGTAAATTCTCATATATTCCTAAACAGGATTATGTTTCTTTTTCCTAAACATGGAAATAAATTTAACACGGAAAAAAAATAAAAAAATACCTGAATACGGTTTCTTCTTTGTCGGTTTCCTTCACGGGGATTAATGTGAATAAGTAATTGATTTGTGTCCCGGATCTGCAAAGAAAAACATAATTTAAAGAAAAGCCCAAGGCTGTATCAAATGCCTTAACTTGATTAAGAAGAAAAAGACGCGGAGAACTAAGCCAACGTCACATTTACTGGAATTATATTGGACGTAACTTTATTAGTGGTCTCCCACAAAAATGAGTTTTACATTTCTTATGAATATTACCATATCATATTTTAATCTGTTTGCCATAAAGTAAGCGTCCCAATATTCGACGTTAAACAAGTATATGGCAAGGGCACTCTAAGTCAAAGTGAAATGGCTTGAATTCGAACGCAGAAAAATTCTCTCAGTTCGAATTTAAATCATATTGCTTTGATATAAAGGGCCCTTGCTACACAATAGTTCTACGTGAAGGATTAGGACTTTTGCCTTACTTTTATATTTTACAAGCTTTTTATTCACTTGGACTGTTCGTATATGTATGTATGAAAGTTGTCCCTCTTTAAACCATTTTTTTATCACTTGTCGGTATCAGATTGAGCTATTTGGCATAATTGTGTAGATTTCGTGACAACGCAATATGGCATCACCGAGCTGATGGAGACAAAGTGATCATAGCATTTCCAACACACAACAGAAACTAAAACTAAACTGGAATAAATAAATGTAGCGTAAAATAAATATGTATTTTTTTCCTTCATATTCTCTTACTTATTAGGCTAAACATAATATGTTTAGCCTAATGGTTATCTGGTAGGCCATTTGGCATTAAGCTCGCCATTAGTACATTTCTTCGTCTTTCTCAATAAAGTTTAAATAAATAAACACGTCGTATTTGGTCGCATTCGTACTCTCTGGAAGAGTTACCCTGAGTGCAAAATAGTACAAAAATAATAAAACGATCATTGAAAATTAATTTAGGTACAAGTATTGTTGCTGAAGTATATACAAGATGAGAACTAACTTTTAACTAAATTAAATTAAAACTAAGTAAAATATAAAAAAAGGCCCTCGAGGCATTGGTACCGAGGATGCTGGCGGCATTTCCTCGCTGAATTGCAATGTTGATGCGTTGCGCGAGAAAGCCACGAGCTCTTCGGTCACCAGTTACGTCAACCAGACGTTTCGCGATTTCCGCAAATAGGTAACTATTGCACACTGGGACCCCACGGACTGAGTGTCTCGACGCCAAATGGTACGAAGTTGTACTCTCTGCCGAGGCCTCTATACTTAATGCGTTTCATGCGTTGTTAGTGAATAGGTACAAAATATAAGTTGTATCCACAAATTAGAAATAGAATAGCAATAAACCAATGATACAAATAATAAATAGGCTACCTACAAATAACAATCAGAGGAAATCAGCTCCTGGTAACGGAGAGGAAAGTTTTTTCTTGATCTTGGGACTTGTAAAATCTTACCTGGATCCGGAAAAATGTCGAGATCGAGGAGTTAGTGGATAAGCTAACCATCACCGGTGAAACGAAATTCTACAGACTGCTCTGGTTCGATTAACTTCTGCGAATGGGACAGGATCGGGCTGGCAAGAGAGCGTATTTGGGCCGACCGACTGACCAGGTATCCCTGGGTGTATAGCGTAAAGATGGGTCTACGTCGTCTTCAAGCTGAAAGCTGGCAGGAAGTGACGCAGGATCGAGTTAAGTGGCGTGCTCTACTTTAGGAGGCCAAGACCCTTTTTGGATTACTGAGCCAGAATAGTTAGTTATAACCAACAGGCTTTCTTTATTACCTTCTGCACTAGGTAAATACAACAGTTTACCCGCTGGATAGTGATCCAGGAACTGAAACTTTCTGCAAGCACCACTTCCCGCTTTGCAGTCCAGGGTGGTATAAAAACCATTAAACCATTAAGAAAGTATTTACCCGATATATAAATCGTTAGGTCAAGGTTGATATTGGACAATGTCGATTAACCTGACCGTAATTATGGGCCATTGCTTTCCTGTGGAGGTGTAAGGTCGTTCTGTGAAGGTTAACGACGGATTTACGAAGGGATCTCACGCGACTTGAAATAATTATGGTGGTAAGACGGGAAATAAGTTTCGAGCCTATTTGATTGACGCGACGTGCGACACAAATTAAAATGAAATTTAAATTTGAACAGTTTGTATTCAATTTAGTACTTTTGGACCTTAACGTCATTCAAATAGAGTTGACATGTGCCAAACCGTCAGTTTCCTCTGCCATACTATTGTATGGCCGAGGAGGATAGGTCCTTCAAACTGTATCATTATTCTATAAGAAAGAAAACCAAAAACTATATCTGATTATGAAAGTAATACCTACACCAATAAAAAAAACGAAGCAACAACCGTTTGAATATTACTACATAATTAGACAGAGAAAGTGCTTCACTTTTGTGACGTCCGGAACCTCTTGTGTCACAAAAAACGAAACAACCTTAACTGGACGAAAAAACACGAGCTATGCGTTAGAGCGGATTGGCATGATTCGAGTCTTGTAACCGTTAAACATAAGGTTTTGTTAGACAGAGGACCTTCTCCAGTTCGATCACGTATTTTCAGATTCACGTGCGTATTTTAAGATCAAATCATTGTACGCGCGTCAGGTAGATCTAAAAGTCACTTTTTATATGCAAAAATGACAATTAAATTGTCCTAACGCGCGTTCGAAACGCTACGTGATTAACCCTCTGCATTTAAATACTATTAGGTACTAATTCCTTGGCCAAGACCCTTGTTACATAAACTGTATGCAACAAAATTCCAATACCAAGAGTGAAATAGACATCAATTTATGTAGCAACTTCGAGAGCTAATTAACGGAATAGCAGAGCGAACAAGTCGGAATACAATTCGCATGTTGGCGATGTTCGACATCGGTCAATACGTGCTCCAGCGCCGCGCCGGCAAGCGTGCGATCAAATACCGCGACTGCTACGTTCACGGAGACCCCCTTTACACCTCACGACTAAAGCGGGTTGCACCAATTCACGATTGCAGACCGATCAACGTTAAATATGTAGCCGGCAGCTGTGAATCCATAGAAACTTATCGCCATACTTTAAGATCTTAACAAACACCGCTTACGGTTTATTAAAGACGTTTTGGTGTCACATTCCCTTAGTGTACGGCCTGTAGCGAACAAAGACTCTTCAGAATAAAAAACCAGTCAAGTGCGAGTCGGAAAACAACAAAAGAAACACGTTTGTTGTATGAGAGCCCCCTTAAATATTTATTTTACTCTGATTTTTAGTATTTGTTGTTATAGCCGCAACAAAAATACATCATCTGTAAAAATTTCAACTGTCTAACTATCACGGTTCATGAGATACAGCCTGGTGACAGACGGACGGACAGCGGAGTCTTAGTAATAGGGTCCCATTTTTTACCCTTTAGGTACGGAAATGGTTCCGTACCTAAAGGCTTTCTTGCAATAAAAATACTTTTCTACATTACATCGTTTTAATCTCTTACATTGGGATAGTGGGATAAGGATCTACAATTAGTATTTTAATTATGAATTGTACAGTCAGCAGCCTCAATATAAATAAATAAATAAAATAATAAATATTAGGGGACAATCTTACACAAATCGAGCTAGCCCCATAATAAGCTCAATAAGGCTTGTGTTACGGGTACTAGGCGACGATATATTTAATAGATATAAATACTTAAATACATAGGAAACATCCACGACTCAGAAACAAATAATCATGCTCATCACACACATATTTGCCCTTACTGGGATTCGAACCCAGGACCTTCAGCTTCATAGGCAACGTCACTACCCACTAGGCTAACCGGTCGTCAACAATATCTGCCGTCAAAGCGGCCAAGTTGGTGACTGGTTAAATTCTTAATGTCACCAAAAAAAAATCCTAGGTCACTGACCTGTCACATTAAAGTGAGATAGTGTGCGTGAAATGTAGTCGTGTGCGTTACTGGGGAGAATTACGATAACGTTGCGCCGCCTAGCGGATATTTTGTGTCGCGTATGTAGCTTCATTTGAATAAGAAAGCCTTAACACTGGTGACGGTACGCGCGGGACAACGGCGCAGAAGGAATCTGTAAACGTGAGGAGTAAGTAAGATTCGTGCAGGATAACTTATATGCCCATTCATCAGCCTGGATAGTTCCTCGAATCGTTCGTGTGCTCAAACTAACACAACAACGTAACTGCAACGAACAACGAAGATTGCTTTTAAAACCGACGCATTAAGTACCTAGTTATGAAAATATCGAGCATTTTGCTTTAAAAAAACCGCAGTAGCCGAAGAGTTTTGACACAACAAGCATACTCTGAAAAAAAAAGATGCAACACTAAGGGAATGGCTTTTTTGGAAAAAAATCGATAAATACCCAACTTCGTGAAGTTTTATTCATATTTCATTAAGTGAATACTATAGTATTAACTTGATTCTGTCGTAAAATAATGTATTGTTTGAGTAGGCTGAGTAAAAAAAGGCCCAAATAAAGACCCAACTTTGGCATTTTTCCTATCGAGGAAATTTTAGGCAATCATGTAAAGTGGATGTCAATGAACTTTGCTAACTATGTAAACAAAGGACGTAACCTTGTTTTGTCACTGTTTCTCCTTGAATTTTCACATCACCTCATCAAACACCACTGAAACTATACGCTATTGAACCGGTCGTTGCCGTAAAATACAAAACAATAAAATATTTCACTGAATCTTGAATATTTCATTAAAATCAATTCAATTCAATTTTTTGTTGTTGATTTCAATAAAAGTTTAAAATGGTTTCATAAGTTACGTTAGTATGACATGATGGAATGACATTTTTGTTTCTTTTAAATTCTACAATTGTCTATGATGGGTAGTGTTCCGACTAAGGTTGGTGATATTGTAAAGCCGCTACACACTTCCCAACTCACGCTCTGTACCTGCCATCGCGGTTGTGTACACTACGCGGTAGTTTTATCAGTGGGTAAAGAATCGTAGTGTTTTGTCAGTGGATAAAGTGGTTAAAAAAATTAAAAATACCTACTTGTTTTTACTCTCGATATTTTGATATTCGATATGTTTTGAAATAAAAGAGCACAGTAAGTCTTCCCCTATCACTAATAAATTCATCATTCGGACATAATTTCAATATGGCGGTTTGTTTACATAAAGTCCATTGACATCCACTTTATCAATTAAATCAGATAAACAATCATATATTTAAGAATCACATATCTGAAAATCAGACCTTATTGTTTCTTAATCTAGTCAGAACGGCGTTTCAAAGCACCAACCAATTCACTCCCTTAAACGCTACGGTCGAACACAAGTAAATAAAAACATAGACTGCTATAAATCACATCCCTTCCTTCCGGCTCAGCCGTAATCGGGCAAAAACAGGAAGGAGTACATTGCTATTAGAATAAGACCTAATTTTAAGGAAAGAAAGAAAATAAGTTTATTCATGACGTTTTAATACAGGCTATAAAACATAAGAGAAGCAACAGTTGTACGAATTTTAAATCGTCTTTCAAATGGCCTCCACTCAGCTGTATGTCAAGGTACCTTGTGAGTACTTTGACGCTGGTCTTCCGTGGATACCCTTCCAAGAGAACACTCCAATACGCTGCAAACATAACTTTTAGTAACATAAACTAGCTAAGTATAATATGAGACAGTTTGAGATTGTATACACTAAAACTACAAGAAATTACATACTGTAAGCACAGCCGCATAATATTTTGGGTGGGTTCTTTTTTCGTTTTCACATATCTTTTTGGAGTTAAACTTGGGTGGATATTAACATTAAAATGAACTAACTATTGAAACCTTTACGCTGACAGTTATATATCGGGAAGTTCTAATCGAATATTATTATAGTCTGTGTTTTACAAATAAATATATTCTTATTTTTCTACTTCCCCTATATCTCGGAAACTCTAGAATGTATAAGCATAATGGTGCTCCGAATAAATGGTTCTTTAAAATCGGGTCGACCGAAGTTGGCACAATACTCAGTGGGCAGGGTTGAATTATTGAGTAAAAACAATAGACAGGCAGGGCTGCCTCGATGCAGGTTATTTATAAAGCCAGTATGGGACTATGCCTTTGGGGTGAATAGAAATTATTACTACACTCAAGGTTTTAGGATAATTTCTTTAAAACTAAAGAGTTATTATCGTCGCCTTCCTTGTCTGTCGATATGGTTCTTAGCTATGTGTTTGTGCCGGGGATGTCATTTTATTTATTTATGTAGTCATGTAGTGGGAGCGAGACGGAAGTCGCTCAGTCACGCGCGACTCGACCTGTCAGCGAGTTCAATATTTGTTACATGTATCATACTCTAATAAGTCCCCGAAATGACAGCTTCCTCATGCAATATGCTGCCGG